>CM072770.1:85581849-86831849 GCA_036936925.1 Cenchrus fungigraminus | reverse complement strand
CAAAACCAAATGTCTCCCCCTTGTCAGCCAAAAAGAAGACCCAAGCATAGCGAGAATAGTCGTCCACTATCACCAGGACATACCATTTCCCACTCGCCGAGCACACACGAGCTGGACCAACCAAGTCCATATGGAACAGCTCGCATGGCCTCTCTGTCATAACGGATGTCAGAGGCGGGTGAGAGGCGGCGACCATCTTACCATGCCTACACGGAGCACATACCAAGTCCTTTTGGTATTTCAACTTAGGCAATCCTCGGACTAATCCTAGCCCACTCAAGCGTGACAACAAGTCAAAACTCAAGTGACCTAGTCTCCTATGCCATTTCCAAAGCTCCGCCGAAACGCCAGCAACCAAGCAACAAGAAGAGCCAACACACTGAGAAAAATCGGCTCTGAAAATCTGACCCTCGGAGATGATCGTGCACACAAGATCACCTCGAGAATCCAAGACACGCGAAGCACCCGTTTTGAAACGGACCTCAAAACCCTCATCAAGAAGCTGGGAAACCGAAAGAAGATTGTACCCCAAAGACTTGACAAGAGAAACATGCCTAAGAGTCACAGACTCGCTCACCTTCACCGTGCCCACTGAAAGAACTCTACCTTTCCCATTGTCCCCAAAAGTGATGTACTCTTTGGTCATCACCGGGGTGAGGCTGGAGAACCACCTTCGATCTCCGGTCATGTGTCGAGAGCAACCGGAGTCGATCAACCAAAAGACCTCCAAGCCTCCCACCTGCAAATCAAAAACGAGAGCGAGAGTGAGCAAATGACTCAGCACTGGGGTTAGTACAAAATGAATCAAACCAGTGCCGTGCCATTTGCTCAAAAGTAGGGTTAGCAAAATCCATCCTATCTTCTCTAGGTGGAACACCCCCACGTCCCCTTGGAGGACTACGCGCACCACGAGGTGGAGACCGTGGCCCATAGCTCCTCTGGGACCTAAAACTACGATCATTCCCCCCATACTCGTATTGGCCACGAGCGAAGGAATGTCCAGCAAACTCACCACACCCAAACCCAACACGCCTACCACCTTCTCTATGTGGTGGCTCACCTCGAGGCACAAACACACGCCTCTCTCGAGGGTAAATGGTACGCACCATACCCTCGCCCCTTGGCACCAACCTAGGCTCAGGCACACCACAAGAAGGGCGGTATCTGTCCTTGTTAGCCATCTCCCTAGCCAACCTCTCCTCGCGCTTCCTCCTGAAGCAAAACTCTGCTAAGTGCCCATCCCTCCCACAATGCTCACAATGGAAGGGTTTTGGTTTTGGCTTTGGTTTTGGGCTTTCTTTGGGCTCTGGCTTCTCCTCACTCGGTTTCTCTCCCTTCTTCCCAAAGAACTCATTCCCCAAGTTGCTCTAGAACTTGATGGGTTTCTGAAAGTCATCGGTATGTGGAGGAAACACGGGTGGAGCTGGGGTTGTGTCTAGTCGGTTCCTAAGAAGATTTGGCTTAGGAGCATAGGCATTTTTGTGGTGGGTTCTTGGTGGCTCTGGAATATCTCCGATCTTCCCCTCATTCTCACCACTTCCCTCACCAACCTTGTTTGCCCCAAGTGCTTCCCCATCATAGCGCTTGTATGTCTCGATCGTCATCCTCAGCTGAGGCTCATGACCAGACAACCAACCCATCATCTTTCTCAACTCATCATTCTCATCCTGCAAACGATCCACATAATGTGCAAGCTCCATATTCTTCACAGCATTTATTTCACAAGTAGAGCATGATGTAGGAATAGGAGCTTTCAGCTGAGCCTCTAGACATCTAGCATAAACAAGCGAAACATCTAGCTTCTCATGCAAAACAGGACAAGAAGTGCAAGCACCAAGCAAAGAGGGACTAGATTTCATCTCATCTAGCTCAACCCTAAGCACATCTAGTTCCTCGACCTTGGAGGCATACTTCTCCTTAAGCACAGTCAATTCACCAAGAAAAGTGGAACAATCAGTGCATTCAGGTTCATCGGTCACAATAGGAGCAGACTTAAGAGAATCTATTTGAGCCCTAGCATCAACAAGCAAAGACTCTAATTCAACCACCTTCTCCTTAGCCTCTCCAAGCAAAGACCTATACTCCCTCTTCTCCTTGTTGGTCTTTCTAAGCACATCATCATGGTTGTCAAGTAAGTCATTCAACCTAGTATTCTCCGCTATCAAGAAGGATGGATCATTGTTTACCTCTTCCTCGGAGTCGGAGCCCGAGTCATCCTTGTTGCTCTTCTTGCTAGCGGAGCTGTGTGCCATGCCGCAAAAACCTTGGGCGTCGAAGCACAAGCCGTTGATGTTCTTGCTTGACCACTTGCCCTTGTGCCGGTTCTCATCTTCATCACTTGAGCTCGATGAAGAGTAGCAAGAGCTCGAGTCGATGTCACTTGCTCCGGCAACCATCGCTCGCTCCTTCTTCTTGTGACCACCACTCCTCCTCGGCCTCCGCTCGGACTTGTTCTTGCCCTTGTGGTCGTCCCTCGAGCGGTGCTTGTGGTCGGTCCTCGAACGGTGCTTGTGCTCGGGCTTCACCTCCATGGCTTCCGGGCACTCAGCGATAAAGTGCCCGTGCTTCCCGCACCGGTAGCACATGCCCGAGCTCCTCCGAGCGTTCTTCCGGTTCGTGTACATGCGCTCGAACCACCTGCTCAGCAACGCGAGATCCTCCTCGCCTAGCACGTCAAACTCCTCATCTCGCATGGACACAAGACAAGACAAAGAGAACTGTCTCGAAGACATGTTAGCGTTAGTCCTTGATCCAGACACGAGAGCCAGACTAAGAGGGTCAGTCGGGTTCTCGATCTTTGCATGCACCCCACGGTCCACCTCGGACGACTTGAGCTTCGAAAACAGCTCGTCCACCGTGAGGGTCTCATACTTCTCCGACTCAAGAATGGCCTCGACCTTCTCACTCCACACGGCACGATCCAGAGAGTGCAGGAGCTTGATAGCCCTGTCATGATCATCGTATGGGAGCACGGCCACATTAGCCCTCATGTTGTTCACAATCACCGTGAACCGCTGGAACATAGCATCTATGGACTCACCGGGGAGATGAGTGAAGTTCTTGTACTCTCTCCGGTAGGTCGCAAAGAGCTGAACCTGAACCTAAGCGTTCCCGGCATGAGCATTCTTCAGCTGCTCCCAAATCCTGCACGCCAAGTCCTCTGTCTGAACCCGATTGAATTCGGATTGACACAGAGCACGGTACAGGTAGTTGACTGCCTTGTTGTTGGCGTCGAACATGTCCCTCGATCCTGGAGCAAGGAAGTTCACAGGATGAACATAAGTTGTGTTCACCGTGACATCCCACAGGATCTGACCCTTGCCGCGGAGGAAAGCAGCCATCCGCCTTTGCCACATCTGGTAGTTCTTACCATCAAAGTGTGGAGGATCCGAACCCCGTTCCTGGTATGCCATCTTTGGATCTTAGACTGGTTAGAATCACGAAGATCCGTAACCGGCTCTGATACCAATTGAAGGACCGATTAGGCGACCAGAGAGGGGGGGAGTGAATGGGAGCCGATAAAAATTCTTCCCGCAGGATGAACTCGGCCTATGCCCCAACTTCACAACCTAGGGATTCCCACACAAGCTTGCCAAGGTCGCGTAGTCACAACGGACCTACCAACCCTAGGAGCAAGCCCCAAACAATCCCAAAGCGAAAGCGAAACTCGAGAAGCAAAGGACTTAGGCAATCTGCAAAGTCCCAGGCGGACAGTCCGGAGTGACCGGGCGGACGGTCCGCGGGTTAGGGGCGGACGGTCCGCAAATCGACCCCGAACCTCCAGTATGCACCCGCCAAAATTCGGATGGTCCGCGAGCTCACTGCGAACGGTCCGCTCCTCGCGGACGGTCCGGCCTCACCGGGCGGACGGTCCGGCCAACAAGTTCCAACCAAAACCTACCGGCCAAACGGATCGAAACGAAACGACTCAAGAACTCGCGAAGAACACGACGAACACCTGGCTGCAGAGCTCCTCGCGGACAGTCCGCCGACCCCGCGCGGACAGTCCGCCAGGCACGGGAACAGTAGCCCGAGCCCGACCTCCCAAAGGTCAACTCCTCCTTCCCTTTGCCCGATCTCCCGAATCAACCAAGGGATTGCTACCAAATCATAGGTGAAGATGAAGCGTCTCTAGGAGATGCTATACCTACGAATTTGTAGCCTCAAACCCACTAAATCGAGAGGAATCGAGATTCTACCGAGCTCACATAAAGAACTAGGGTTCCAACCGAAATCCTTCAATCGGAGGCCAAATCCGGAGTTTGAGGGGTCATGATCAAGCACAAAGATGCACGAGACATCTATCTATGATCCCCACCAACAAATCCGAACCCAAACACCTCTGAATCGAAGGAACAAGGTGCGCACGAAATCCAACGAAAATAGCTCAAAAAAGACACGAAAATCACACGAGCTACAAGAAGGAAATCGACGCAACCATGAATGCTTCCATACACTCAGAGGTCAGATTCTCTGCAAAACGGTGAAGAAAATCTACGCCTATGGAGCAAGGAAATGAGAAGCAGTCCAGATGGATGGTTTGCCCAGAAAACCTTAGAGCTATATATATGAGTCCCTCTGGGTTGGGCAAATGACCAAGCTACCCCTAGCACTTAAACTTAAGATACAATCCCCTCAGGGGCAAATAGGTCATGTAGTACTCCTCTTCATCGCACGGCCACGCCTTCGCCGCAGTCCGCGTCCTCCCGACGCAAGCCCTGCGATCCCGCCACGTGCCCGCCGACATCGAAGCTTCTCGGCGCACCCGGATCCCGTCTCCGCCCGCCGAGCCTTCAGTCTTGGTTTTGTGGCTCAACCAAGAAACCCGACGGTTTTGTGGTGAACCACCACAAACCCCGCGTGCAGACTCCGGTCGTGAGCCGCTACCATGCACCGGCTCCTATTGACGACTTCATCTTGCTTTTCTTGCCACCATGCGGCCCGCACTTGACCCCGCTGGCCACCGGGTCTCTCAAGTTGAGCCTACTTGTCTCTCCACTCCTCGGAGGCCCCGCAAGGCATAGACCTTTCGCACCCGCTCTTCACCTGCACCAACGCAAATCAAGCCGCAACCTGCACCTGCAATACTCAGCCAGGAGTCAGTCCACACCATGTTGTCATTCACTCATCACACCAGGGAGCGACCATCCACCGGTCCTCGGACGCTCCGGTCCTCAACCGAACCTGTTCACAGTCTCCGCAATGAACTCAGTTGCGTTTGTCGTTGTCAGTGCCTTTATTGGCTTGACCTCTATCCATTTGGCGAACTTGTCAACCGCCACCAGGATGTGATCGTATCCTCCGGATGCTTTCCTGAAGGGACCGATCATGTCGAGTCCCCAGCACGCAAAGGGCCAAGACACAGGTATAGTCTGGAGGGCTTGAGCCGGGATGTGGATTTGCTTTGCGAAGAACCAGCATCCCTCACAGCATTTGACCAGTGTCTCAGCGTCCGCGACAGCTGTAGGCCAGTAGAAACCAGACCAGAAGGCTTTACCTACGATGGTTCGCACCCCGGCGTGGTTCCCACACATGCTGCCGTGGATCTTTGGCAGGAGCTCCCATCCTTCCTCCGAGATGCACTTTTGAAGTACTCGGGAATGTGCTCCTCAGCGATACAGGTTATCCCCGATCAAGATGTAGTTCTTGCTCCTGTGTGTGATCCTTTCATGTAACACTCGCGTCTCCCTCTCGTTTCCAGGCGAGGGATTCGAAAGCGTTCCGTACTTTATGTACTTGACCATCTCTGAGATACACTCCGGTTGTGGCTCGATCATGAGGACTTCACCGAGTCCTTTGGATGGGTCGACTTGGGCCTCGGGATTCTTGATGGAGGGTTTTATGCGATCTTGGACAAAAACGTCGGGCGGCACCTGAGTTCTGGTGGAACCCATTTTTGCCAACTCATCGGCTGCCTCGTTGTTGTCTCAGAGCACGTGCTGAAACTCTAAGCCAAAGAATTTGCCTTTGAGCTTCCGTATCTCTGCACAATAGGCGTCCATCTTCTCATTTGTCCTCTGCTGTGTCTTGTTCGCTTGATTGATGACTAGGGCTGAATCTTCCCTGACTATCAAGTTTTTGATCCCGAGCGATATGGCGATTTGTAGCCCATGGAGGGCTGCTTCGTACTCAGTCGCGTTGTTCGAGACCTTAAAAATAATTTGGAGCACGTACTTGTCAGCGGTATACATAGAAAGAGGGGATAGACTATGAGGAGACATTTGCTCCTATGGCTCGTTTGGAGGCGATTAGGATCCAAAGCGAGGTTTGGTGGCTCGTCTAACTCTATGGTTGCAAGGTTTGTAGAAGAAATGAGCAGGGAATTCGAGATGAGAATGATGGGTGAGTTGCAGTTCTTCCTCAGCCTTCAAATTAAGCAATCCAAGCAAGGAACATTTGTGCACCAAGACACCAAGACATTGTGAGGAAGTTCAAGATGGAGGACTCCAAGGCCATGACGACGCCGATGAGTATGACTACAGGGCTGGATGCGGACGAGGAAGGCGAACGCGTGGACCAGAAGTAGTACCAGAGCATGATCGGCTCCCTCCTGTACCTGACGGCGACGAGCCCGGACATACAATTCTTCGTGTGTCTATGGGCTTGTTTTCAAGTGTCTCCAAGGACTTCGCATCGGTAAGTAGTCAAGCGCATTTTCACGTATTTGCAATACACTCCCGACTTTGGCCTTTGGTACTCTGCGTCTTCTTCTTTGGAGCTTCATGGTTTTTCAAACGCAGATTTTGCCGGGTGTCGGTTGGATAGGAAGTCCACTTCTGGGACTTGTCAATTTCTGGGGTCGTCTTTGGTGTCTTGGTCTTCCCGCAAACAATCGAGTGTTGCTCAGTCTACTACCGAAGCACAAGTTCCATTAGTGTTGCAAAGAACCCAGTGCTTCATTCCAAAACCAAGCATATAGAAGTGAGATACCATTTTATGAGAGACAACATTGAGAAAGGGAGAATTGCTTTGGTCCATGTGCCCACACAAACCAGCTAGCGGATATTTTCACCAAGCCCCTAGATCAAGCAACTTTCACTCGTTTATGGGGAGAACTTGGTGTGTATTTGGTTTCTTGAGTTGGTGGTGGGAGCTCCTTTGTAGCATATGTATAGCTTTCCTTTTGTGCATTCTTGAAAATGCATTGCATATGTATCATGATGTATAGGCATCTTTGTATCTTAGGTTTGCATGCATGTGTATCATATGCATTGTTGTAGGAAAAGCTTCTATCATATACACTGTTCACCATGATATGCTACGAATGATCTTGTGAGCTAGTTTGGTATGATATGGTTTAGTTTGGCTTAGCTCTTGATGACCTTGCTTTTTATCCATGGTTGATAGCTATGTTTTTGAAAAATTCTAGTTGTATGTCCTCTTGTGAGTAAATGCCTTTATATGATCATGACATATTTTTGTGGCTTTGTTATGCTTAATTTGTACTTGGATAGCTTATTTTGATCATATGGGGCCAAAGGTCCATTTATTATCATGAATCTTCAGCCTACTTGCTTATCTTGTGGAGGGGCATAAGTTCCTTTTTGCCGCAAAGGCATTTCATGTACCAAATGTAAATCTGAAAATGGAATGTTATTTGCTTGGAAAACATGCTCTCATGTCATTTGTGCTTATTTAAAATATTTTTGGGTGCTAAACCGTTGCATGATGCCTACCATTGAGAAGTCTGATGTATAGAAGTAGGCACATGGCTCGGTGGTTTTGACATGACATGAGGTCCTCGTGGGTGTTTATGATGATCTTATGATTAGAATGGTTGTCCTAGCATGAAGTTTGTGTGATATTGTCACTTTAATATGTTTTGCTCATGTTTAGGACTTTGCTCATGAGAGGGAAGTTTTTCGTAAAAATGCTCATTTCATCTTAGATTTGTCCATTGGTTGTGAAACTTGGTGATCTTGTAGCTGATGTTCATACGAAGCTATAGAGTATCTAACTTGCTCATTTGGACATATGTAGCATCTTGTGGTGAATTTTGTCTATTTGAGTAGCTCTAGGTTGAAATTTTCATATTTTTGCCTTGATTCATGCATTGGCAACAAGGGGGAGATGGTTGTAAAGGAAAGGTGCTTCTATATGCATTTATAAGGTTCTCAGGTGGTTTCGAGCCATTTTTGGGCTCTGCTGAGTTGGCCCTATTTAGATATTGGGCACCGGTCTGATCGGTGCTGTGGACCGGTCTGATCGGTCAGAGCCGAGCTGGTGCAGCTGTTCTGTTTCATGAAGTGGTTGGCATGCATTTGTCCAGGGGGAGTTGCTTTGGTTCAGGGGGAGCTCTTGTGTGTTTTTGAGCTTTGCTTTGGTGGTTTGTGCTCTTTGCTTGAGTTTGCTTTTGTCTCGGTTGTGTCGAGCCGTTGCCCTTGCCTAAGGGGACCGAGACTTTCCTCTTTCAAGTGATCTTGTTCTTTGCCTTTGGTTGGCTTTTGATCGCTTGTTTGAGTTTCTTTGTTCGTTTCTTTTCTTTTTTCCTTCTCTCTCTGGTTACCAAATATGTGTGTTGTCAATGCACTCATAAGGGGGAGATTGAGAGCTTGTGTGGTTCGAGGACCAGTGGATGGTCGTTTCTTGTTGTGATGAGTGATTGACAACATTGTGTGGACTGACTCTTGGCTAAGTATTACAGGTGCAGGTTGCGGCTTGATTGGTGTTGGTGCAAGTGACGAACAAGCGCGAAAGGTCTATGCCAGTGGGCCTCTAGGTGTGGAGTAGACAAGTAGACTTGGTTCGAGGGTGTAGCGAACATGGCCCCATTTGCCATTTGTTTGAGTTGATTTTGGTGATTCATGCTAACACAAGTAATTGGACTAACCACATTGTCTAGCATGTCTTTGTAGGCATTCCTAGGTCCCATGGATATTACCACAAGTTAACATACCATGCCCAAGTTAATATGTCATACCACAAGTTAACATACCATGCGCATGTTAACATGTTCATAGCAAAAATGAGGACTTAGTATATATTTTGAGGCTATAAGTGATGGCATGTTAAGTAAGTGATGGTATGTTAAGTAAGTGATGGCATGTTAAGTAATGGCAAGTTGAAGAAGCAAAGAATACATCAAAAGACACCGTCGGATGATCCGACGGTCCAATTTCTACATGCGTCGGATAATTGGAAGAAGCAAAGCAGCAGAAGACAGCAGCACCGGATGAACCGACGGTCCGGTTGGTTCGACCATCGGTCTATCCGACGCTCAGTTTGAAACAAGATAGAGACACACCAAGACAGAGTCAATAGCACCGGATGAACCGATGGTCCATTGGTGGGCACCGTCGGTCTATCCGATGATCCACTGGAACAAGACAGATACGGTCTGAGTCAGAGGCCTTAAGCACCGGATGAACCGACGGTGTAGCAGTGGTTCATCCGACACCCTCGAAGAAGCTAACAGTAAGGTTTTCGATGCGAAGTCTTCAGCACCGGATGAACCGACGGTGCGTCGGATGAAGCGTCAGAGCAATTGTGTCAACAGTCATGTGCAGTAGAGGGCAACGACTAGTAGCACCAGATGAACCTACGCCCGGAAAAGCATAGTGTCGGATCATCCGATGGTACTACTTTCTGCAACTTTTAGCCAACGGCTCTTTGGACGCCTTGGGCTATTTATACCCCCTCCACTCACCCATTTGAGGTTGCTGGATGGTGTGGAAGTGCAGAGGAGGGCAAGACACCTAGAAGATCATATCCAAGCCATCCAAGTGCTAAATTGCTTATCCATAGACTTGCACATGCTTTGTGTGTGTGCTTAGTGCTAGGCTTAGCTTAGAGCTGAGTGAGTGCAAGGTTGTGTCAACCTTGTGAGGTGATTCTTGAGTGAATCGAGTTGTACAAGGTGCGCCGGAAGCCTTGGGGCCTAAGTGGCTCACCGGCAATCGTCTTCGACCCTCCGGCTTGGTGTGGAGTGGCGAGGACACTTTGTGCGGGGGACGTGTAGACCCCCTTCCTAAGTGGAGAAGCTCCTTAGTGGAGGCGGCATCAAGGTGACCAAGGGAGCTTGGCGAGTGCCTAAGTGGCGAGTCAAGTGGTGCTCTTGGGAGAGACTTGGTGACCGGGAAGCAATACTCTTGTGTGAGTGCTTCAACAACGTGGACTAGGGGTGGCTTAGTGCCTACCGATACCACAGGATAAATCGTGTGTCAAGAGTTTGCTTCCTCTCATCCCTCTTGACATTTCCGCATTTCTCTCTTGCCATCTGTGCTTGCCTTTACTTTCCTAGAGTAGTATCATGCTAGGATTGGCTATAGGTTGCAAAACTTGTTTTGGGATGAGGGTTTCACACTAGATCAACCTTAGATTGCACATCTAGATAGATTTGATCTAGTTTACTTTATGCAAAAGTAGTGAAGCCATAGGTTAAGGTTTTAACTTGCCTAATTCACCCCCTCCCCCTCTTAGGCTACGAGCATCCGATTCCTTACAGAGGGACCTAGTGGCTAGCGAGATCAAGTGCGGGCCGCATGGTGGCAAGAACAACAAGACGAAGTCGTGGACAGTTTCTTGTTTGAGCCTCAAAACCAAGGTCGAGCTGGGACGATGTGGGGGGCCAAGTCATGAGTGGTGATTGGCGGGAGGCCACATCAAGTCCGCGGGGTTTTCAGTGGTTCACTACAAAACCACTGGGTTACTTGGCTGAGCCACAAAGCCAAGGCCGAAGACTGAAGCGTGCACTGCTACAGCACTAGCCCAGTCTGACTGATGGGGATCTGTTTGGCCGGTGAGGAGCACCGGTCTAACCGGTGTGCTTCGTGGACGGCTTCTGGAGCCTTCGAAGCGGAGGACACGCGTCAGGATCGCAAGGCTTGCGTCGAGGCTAAGCAAGGTGCGGTCGCCGGGCATCCATCTGATGGTGCTACGATGAAGATTTCCCAAAGTGCCCTTCAGGGACGTGTATCTTAGTATTATGTAATAGGGGTAGTTTCGTCTTTCGATTGCCTCCATATAACCCAAGTGGTTAGAGGACGGCAACCATCTGTTGGAACCCTAGCTCATTTTCTTTTCTATTTTCCCTTCCTATTTTCCTTAGGATTTTCTATAGGACTAGCTTAAGAGCTTCATGGTGAGATCTTTTGAGAGGGATGGATGATCGGGAGGCAAGCTAGACCTTATATGAATCTTTCTTGGTATGTATAGAAGGTTTGGTGTGATTCCTCAAGGACTTTTGTTGTCTCTCCCGTTTTCCGTTTTTAATGATTTTCGGAGCCTTTTCTTAGCGATTTTCGTTTGGTGGATTCGAGACCTTTCCCTTGCGATTTTGGATGGGGACGTATGCTTGAGCCATTTGTGGTTCTTTTCCTCGTAATCCCCCTCTCAAATTCGTGGGAAAAGGTGCTCAATTTGGGGGTTTTCCTTAGGTTCCAGGAAGTGGTGTTCTTGGTGGAAATCCTTCGATTCCTCTCGATTTAGAAAGCTTAATGGACCAAATCGTAGCTATGGGATGCCCATGAGGTACTCCTAGTATCCCCAAGTCTCGTGCAAATCCATGGAGCGAATCGGGAGATCGGGAAGGTTGTTTGGAAGGGTTGACCCGTGGCTCGCTGCACATCCCGAGCTGCCCAGGCTTGACCAGTCTGTCCAGTGCCCGTGACTGGTCTGTTCGGTGCAAGTACTTGGTGGGACATGACTCGGGGGAACGGCTGGACGTGTAGGGCTTTGTGTTGTGGTGCTTCTGGTCAGTTCTTGGCAAGTTTAAGGCTAGGTTGATAGGTTTTGTGAGGCTTCCAGTTCCCCTAGGGTTCGTGTTTTCAAGGTGGTTTTTGTTCAAGGACCTAGAGGATTCACTGAGGCTTCTTGGAACGTTTCTGTGCTTCCGCTATGTGCACCGACCGGACCGGCGTAGTCCACTGGTTTAACCGGTGTCACCGGTCTGACCGGCGTGAGCCATCAGTCTGACCGGTGTAGCACAGGTAGCAGGCTGAGCAGTTTTCTACTGCGTGTGTGTGTGTGGTTGAGTAGGTTGGTAGTGGTGTTTGTTCCTAGGGTCAGTAGCACTCCAGTGGCTACGTGATCTTGGCAAACTTGGGTAGTTCAAGTCATTGAAGATTTTGGGTTAGCCGTGTTCCTCTTGTTGGAGAAGACATCTCCCTCGAGAAGAATTTTTATCGGCTCCCATTCACTCCCCCCTCTCTGGTTTGCTATTCCGGTCCTTCAACCAAAGAACAACTCGACCTAAGGAAACTAAACCTTGCGGCAAAGAAGGACACTACGAACGCATGCACGTCACCGCTTGCCAAACAACCAAAAGCCATCAGAGGTAAAGCAAGATCTTGCAAGACGATGCCTCTAGTGAGGAAGCGACGACCTCGCTGCCATCATCCGCCTATCCCCCCGAGGGACAGACCAGGTCTTCACCTGGCAGAAGCATAGACCGCTGAGGTGCGAATGAAAGTCAAGACGATGGGATTGCAACGAGCAATCTGCAGTGACGACAAAGAAGAACAACCGCATGCACCGAGGAAAGGAAAACCAACACTTAGCACGACAACCAAATGACCAAGGAGCGACCAAATGACCGAAACCACACTGAAACCCACCCTCTTGCCGTAGCACTCAATACAAGGAATGTGTCGACTAGTGACAAAAAAGGGTGTTTCTCGCTATAAATTGTGATTAATGACGCTGGCTGTTACGAAAACCCTCTGTCATTAATCGAGCATCATAAACCACGATTAATGACGAGACCTTATTTCGCGGCATCATGAGTTTATTGACACATACAAAATCGTCAATACAAATCGTCATAACTTTGTTCCTGCAGCATTGCCACACTTGACATAATCTGATGTGGTATGCCAATTGTGACAAACCGTTTGCGTCGTAAAATTAATTTAGCCCGTTTGCAGCTGGGTTGAGCCCAATACTGTTCTTGTAGGCTGGCATTGTTCCTATAGCCCAAAAAGGTTTTGTTGGGCCCATTTGTAGCTTTTTAGCACAAATTTGAATAGGGTGGGCCCGTTTTTGTTGGGTCGAGTCCAACAGGTGCGCACATTGTTTGCGGCCTTATACGTCACGTTAATTTGAAAAAATTGACTTTTGGCCCAATTAAAAGTGGGCTAAGCCCACTGAAGGCCAACATAAAATTAACTAATCGTGCATCAATATTAATGGATTTCATTTCAATTCTGATCCTTTTTTTAGAATAATTCCGATCTAGTTGGCAAAATAGTAATCAACACATATTTCTTTATACAATAAAGCAAACTATTGTTTACTATCAAGCATGACTATATTGTTCATTACATATCACAAACTATTACAAGATAGCAGTCTCATACGGAACATAGATTAACAAAGCTAAATCCAGGTCATAATCACAAGAGACACTGGAGATTTGATCTAATGATCTCAACCTCTTCATCTTTTACTGCTAACCAGTAAACGAAGGAGGTCTTCACTGTCTTCAGTTAGCTTCTGCAAGCTCTTAATCTCAGCCGATTGCATTTTTAGAGTTGATTCTGATTCTTCGGTCTTCTTCTTCAAGCTACATTACTCTTTCTGGTGAGCAACAAACTGTTGTCGAAGTTGCACCCCATCCTGATTGGGAGCGTCAACTCGCTCTTCATCAACACTACTACATAAGGATTTGGTACCTATTCTTGAGTACTCGGCTTCCTTTGTTTTAATCTGTTCATGAAGAAGCATCATTGACTTGGTAGCTTCCATCTAGCAACAGTGGATCCCAAGTCAGATTAGGACCTTGTAATTTATTCAAACTAAGGAAACAAAGGTGTTAGGTTTGTTATCTTGGAGCAGGTCTGAACAAAAAGTGACTCCAGATGTCGACCCTTTGGCCTGCTGAAACAAGTACAAGAACATGAGGTAAGGGTTGAGATCATTCGCAATCGGAAACAAAGAAGGTGTTAAGTTTGTTACCTTGGAGCAGGTCTGAACAGGAGCGACTACAGATGTTGTCCCTTTGGCCCGCTGAAACAAGTACAAGAACAAGAGATAAGGATTGAGATCATTCGCAATCAGAAGCAATTTCATCTATTAAGTTCAATGCGGTACA
This sequence comes from Cenchrus fungigraminus, assembly GCA_036936925.1. NCBI lineage: Eukaryota > Viridiplantae > Streptophyta > Magnoliopsida > Poales > Poaceae > Cenchrus > Cenchrus fungigraminus. The sequence continues at coordinate 86,817,820 of CM072770.1, read as the reverse complement.
TGAACGATCACACCGAATCCATAATCACCCAAGCATGTAGCATAAATATGGAAAGCCAAAGAGCATGGGTAACCTCAAATAAGTTGACTTCGAACAATCTCTTGCACTAGGGAACAGAAGATCCACAATCACCCATGCATACAACAACTATATTCAAAGGCAAAGAGCATGGGGAAGCAGTCTAATAATTTCATCTACAAATTTCTACAAACCTCAAATAAAATGACTTCGAACAAACTCTTGCAATAGGGTACAGTAGATCCATAATCACCCAAACATGAAAGAATATTATAGAAAGCCAAAAAGCATGGGGAAGCAATCTAATTGAATCGATCAATACAGGGAGGAGACCACAGTCCTGACGAATAGGAAGGGAAGAAGGTGTCGAATGCCGTCTCGATTTAGCAGCCCGACCTTGTGCCTTGAACACGATGTTCTTTGCAACTGTTGCAGATCTATGGCCGCCAGGGTGAGCCTTGGGCGAGCCAACGGAGCAATGGGTTTGAACCATCTTGCAGCTTCAAGGACGTTGCCGAGGAAGGCCACCGCTCATAGCAGAGGAAGGTCGTCGTTCATAGCAGAGGAATCCGTCGTCGGTAGCTAGGTCGTTGTTGCTGCTTCCGCCGCAGATCTACTAGGTCTCTTTGGCGGTAAAGGAGAAGATCCCCTGATTTTGGAAAATTACCAGGAGGGAATTGGGAGGCCTGGTTTCCCTCTTTGTTTTATATATAAACGGGGAGAACTGGGAGGAGGAGCGGGGAATTCAAAGTTTCAAGTCCCGCCTTTCTGATCCAGAGCGGGAAACGAAAGACTTTGGATCATGGACCCAAACATCAGTCACCCAAACGAAAGATCACTTGGGTGTCGGACCCAAACGTCAGTGACCATACGCAGAGAGGCATGTTGTTGACTGGGTTGTCCGTGCCACCATGGATCATGGAATTGACAAACACACATATGACTAAACTCTACTTCATATTCACGTTCGACGGATGATCCGATTATTGCATTACAAATGTACTCACTGCAAAAAATTAACGTACCATTTCAATTGTTTATTACATGACTAAAAACACTTAAACAAAACATTAAAACTACATGGGACCTTGGTACAGCCCTTCAGGTAATCTTCTACGGAGATCGTGCATAAATTCAGGATGATCAGCCCATACGACCACCCAATCACATGTGAGTATTTCGTGAGGAAAGATTCGCTCTAAGAGAGACATGCACTTGTCCTGCAATTGTGTGTAGTTAGCCTGAATTGCCCATCGTATAAATGAAGTCACAGTTTCCTCGCTTGCCATGTCCCACATCTTTGACGCACAGTGCTACTTCAACCTTTCGACTTGGTACAAGTCGGCGACCGAGAGTAAATAAGGCCAGACATTGGAAGGAGTGTCCCATGAATTAACCTCCTCCGGGAGTGATCCTTCCGTAGCATATTTGATCAGGAGCGAGAAGACATTAGGGTGTGTGTCAATAATTGTAATAGTTTTAGAGCTAGACTCCACTCCTGGGCCGTAGAGCATTGCCTCCATCACACAAGATACTTTCTCCACATCGACACGTATCGCTCGTATCACTCGGCATTCTGCACCTACGTTGATGACAATGTCCACAGGGGCTTGGGCTGTAACGCTTCCGCATATGCTTCTTTGTACTGATGGAGGAGCAACTTCAATGCAGTCGTCCTCGAGTACTGTAACAACACATGATATGTGTATGCGATCTTCATTGGATGTCACACGCTCAATGTCATGATGCTCCACCAGACATTCAAATCCTCTTTCTTGTAGATCCTAATTCATGAAACAAACTTCTTTCATAGCTTGAACTCAAAATGTATCATCTTCATCGTTTGGGTCTCCAGCCATCACACGCAACAATACACACACCTATGTGGAAGGAAGCAGTCACAGGCTTGACAACAATAATATAATGCGACTGTATCGCCATGTGTGAGTGTGTGTATTCATAGCAGCAACGAGACACGTACCATTTGGGATTTGTGCACAGGAACGAGGACAACGATAATGTCATCTGGAACATCCATCCACTAATGATCGTTCATACCTGTAGGATAGCAACGTAGCCTCCATTGACAGCCTCCCACCATGAACGTACCAGATTCCTTGTACTGGCCCGCGGTTCCTTCTGCTTTCGCTTCCTGGCTTGAGACTAAGAAGTCGACTTGCATGGAAGGAATCATTTTAGCGTCTAAAGCCATGAACGCAAATGGCCTGCAATGATTGTCTCGTGCATAAACTGTCTCTTATTCTAGTGGGACTGAATGTGTCATGCCAGAATGTCTGTTCGTGGACATCAGTTACCACCCAGAATGGACGAGTCCCTTCAGTGCGGGTGTGGCCACGTTTGGGTCATGAACTTCCCGGTTCTAGTCCTTAAGTTCGATTCACAACGATTGACACGTCCGTTCAGAGCGGGTGTGCACACAAGTTCGTCGGTTAACACCCTGTGCCAGTCTTTAACTGCAATTCTCAATGATCGACACATGGATCAACTTGTGAGAGCGTGTGATCCCCAAACGCCCATTTGAGATGCCCTTCTGTGCCTATATGTATGTTAATATCACACACACACACACACAAACACACACACACACACATATTGCTTTTCCAATTCCAGCTTATTTCGTTTTGGCCTTGTCGCATCAACAAGTTCATCACGTTTCTCAGTCTCCAAGGCCTACGGGAATCATCAAGTGCTAATCCAGACCATTTGTAGACCTTTTCAGTCATGACTCACTCATTATACCTAATCGAGGAGGACTTGTCAAGTCATCATGCACCCTGCGTGTTGCAACGCAAGGACCATCCGGTCGATCTGATTGCCTTGTGCAGCCATACAACACCCAATCTGTTTCTCCAGATGCAATTGACGCTTAAAACTTTTCATAAATAAACGGTAGAGAGTTGTCTCGCAGTTGATGCGGCATGAGCTGATGCAGTTGAGACGGTCATTAGATGCAACAGATGCAGCATGAGTTGTCCGTGGTACTTTCTTGTGCTCTAGACCGGAAAGTCCAGAAGTGAACACATACCTAGACACGTCGGGCTCATCCCGTGATACCCCATCGTCCACACATGTAACCGATACACGCCACTAAAGATTCTGACTGTTGGTATTTCTTAACCTCACCACAATGGCGTCGGGATAGAGTGAGCGTGTAAGAATCACCTGGGTATACTGACGGGTGTGAACGAGTCTGCAAGCGCACGGATACACCGTTGTAGCACTTCTCCCTCGGGAGTATTCCAAAGGGTATCGAATCCTAGGAACGGATGGGGTACTCTACGAGTGACTTATCCAAGGACATAGGATCTCTGCTGAGCTAGGTGAGAGGTATGGAACCTCTTGTAGGTACTCGATTCTACGGGGGTACAAGCTGCAAAGGATCTCGCTTCGGACACCGGACCCTCTTGGCTATAACAGTTGGTTCACAACAAATGGTTGCGTACACCTGTATCCGAACGTGGGGGATTCCGTAAGGGTCCAATGGCTGTCACTACCGCGGCCTACCCCAAGACAAACCGTGGGATACACGGCAATCGAAGGATAACCCGTAGTCTAGACACCACGTCTACACTACCGACTACTACTATGGCACGGCTACGTCTAACGTTCCGTAGCAACACTATAGCACTCCGTATAAATACGGAGTGACGAACCCGCGAGTACGGCTAGACCTTGCCCATCATGGAATCGAGACGATACTAAGAGATATAGATGACACTTTGATCTAGTTCAGATATGCATGAGACTCACTGTATTCTAATCGACGGGCAGTCACACAAACGGATAAGTCTACTATGTAACTCCTCCGCAAGATCAAATGGGGTTATGCTACTAGAACATAAAGCCTATAATCAAGAATAGACGAAGAACACTAGAACATATCACCCATGTATGAATGCGACTTTAGTCTAATTGGAATATAATGAAATACTCACTTTAGTCTAAATGAAGAACGGCGTCACTCACGAGATACAAGGGAATGGTGGATGAAGAACGGATCATCACACCTCACCTCTACTCATCCACACACTCCCTCTCTACCTAGCACCACCTATGCTAGATCCTCCTCACACTCACACTCATGGTGGGATGAGGTTTCACCTCCACCAAGAGGGAATGAGAAGAAGAGAAAGAGGCTAAGGTGAGAAGTTGCCTTCAAGTGTGTTGTCCTCTTCTTACCCCCCCTTCCTCTTCTATTTATAGGCCAAGGCACCGGCGAGAGGACACCCCGTGCACCCTCGGAATGTGACCAGGAGCCAACCAGGAGCCAGCACGTGGAAGGCCAAGATGAACCGACCTGAGGTCGGTTCAGCCGATCCTGGGGTCGGCCGACCCCCAAGTGGGCCCCCTCGGCATGTGCTTTCTTTGAGTGGCTGCGTGGTGGGTCCTGAGGTCGGTTCCCGGTGTACACGTGTGTTTGAGGCGGTTTAGTCGCTCTGGTGGCCATATGATCCATGTGATGCACACATGGCGGTTTCTGATTCGCCGAGGCTCTCTCTCTTAGATTGCTGATGTCATTGATCCAGGGGATGCTTGCATGGCAGCCCCTCATTGGCTGAGCCTGAAGTGCTAGAGGTGTGCTTTCTCTTCATTTCTTATGCTAAACACCTGCATTCTTCATACAGCCACTTGTGGAAATTGTCAGTTTAAGCCCCTATTCTACTGTGGATGCATGGTTCTCATGATGAAATGCAGGGATTGACGGCCTTAAATTAGGTACTTAATAGCCGTCAACAACTCCCCCACACTTGACCGTTGCTCGTCTCGAGCAATAGAGAAGAGATCGAGCGGGTTAAACCAAAGGGATGAAACAAACATAAGAATTATTCCAGGTCATACGTTGCTCTTGTGAACTTTGTGGAGTGGCTACCATGCCATCTTGGGTAGTTGATAAGAAGAACGACCATGAACCGAATCCCTTAAGCATCTGATGGCAAGCACTTGGGGTTTTTAATGATTTTTAAAGAAAATCATGCTCTGCCTCCTTCTTTGATTCTCTCGGATCGCTCAATGTGTATATGTCCACACCTAGGCATGACTGCCTTAAATTCATCCTACTTCTAACAAGCTTATGTGGAGCTCAGGGTAGGATATGAATGGTAAGGCATACTTGTATTACATATATTACAAAGTCAAAAACTGGATCCAAAGAGAAAATCAAGTCATACAATCAGATGAAGATGTGCACGTGTATGAATGTAGTGGATATGGTAAGGTGGACACTAGGCCCGGAATGGGTGCTTGTTATTACCATATTCAATGAGTGGGATGAAAACTCCAATGCATGATTCTCTCTCTTATATGAAAAACTTATGAGAACATGGCTATCTTCCCTCTTTTCTTTTCTCTTTTTTTGAATGTGGGGACCTTCTTGTGTCCCTCTCTATTTTTTTAGATAGCCATGCCTCTTTTTGCAGAATATTTGAGGAGAGAGAAATCAATGCATATGATCGGGCATTTATGTCGGTGGATGGACGAATGATACAATGCTATCTTCCAGAGTAGAAGAATAGCAAGAGGAAACGATGGTGTGCATATGAATCTTGATCATGAAAGTATGAAAAGAATTCTCACTAGGGTCACAGGGTTTGACAAAGCTCAATGCAATAACAAGCAGCTTATGAGTATGAGGTTTTCAACTAATAACATCATATGGCTTTGGTAGGACTGTGGCATATCAAATAGGAGCTTGCAAGAGCATTTTTTTAATAAACCTAAGAACTAAAACCTTCAGAGCTAAGATCATGTCATCAAGTCATATATCACTTGTCAACTACTTAGATAAACATGTTGTCCTTATGAAGATATTGTTCACAAGCCTCAAGAGTATAATCGTGGAATAAAACTTATGCGTGTCAACCAGAGGTACGGAGTAAGCATCACCATAAATTTCTTGAGTTGATTTATAAAGGATTTTATAAAAGATCATAACGAACTCAGGAGTCATGGTTAAATGAGGTGGAGATGCAAACCAGCGCTGGTTGTTGGTGCAGATCGGACGGGGTTTCTGTGATGTGCAAGAGTGCATCTCCATTCAGGTTCTCTAGACATGAGCGGTCGTACGCGATGTGCGAGTGTAGCGTGGGTACAAAGGTTCATTGTGTTCGCGTTTGGAGAGTGCGACTCTCTCCCACACTATCTTGTTCCTGGTGCGGTTCTTCAAGACAAACAAAAACAAAAAACAACTAATACACATGTGACTCGACCGGGTTATATGACCGGTGGAGCCAGATTATTTTATTCAAGTTCATAATGAAATAGGCGCTTACACACATGATGGAAATAGAATCTGAAAGGGAAATAAATGGAAGGAAATAAACTAAACCTAACTAAGCGCCTATGGAAAATGAAAGGTGGGCGTAGCCCTCTACTCTGTGAAGAGGGCTTCCAAACCCTCTGCCTTGATCAGGCGCTGCAGCATAGCATTCATCTCCTCACTGGTCTTGAGAAGAAGATGCTTAAGCTGCCGATACTCTTCCCGCTGCTTCTTCACAACCTTTGTTAAGGCCTCGTACTCGAGGTACACATCTACCAATCTATCTGCCACTTTGCTTGCTTGGAGACTCCTTCTGTTAGGTAACGAAGCCAGGATATCCTCAAGTTCGGTCTCCCAGCGCGGCGGATATGGCTTGGGGACTTCGCAGCTGTCCTTCGGGGTCCTCACCCCAAAGATGCGAAACCTGGTCTGGGGCTGTGGAAACTCGTCCCAAACATCCTGCTCATACTTGTGGCAGAAAGGCTCACCATCTTTGCCAAAGAGCGATCCTGCGTAGCGCTCTCCAGGCTTCAACAGTGGGCCTGGCCAGTCATCATAGAGCACCTTCTTGCTTGAACCAGGAGCTGATTTTTTCCCTAGGACGGTAAATCGGGAACAATGACCAGCGAAAGTAGGGGGTGAAGATGAGCTGCGCCTAGCTGGGGGCTCTATCGAGTCTCTAGTTGGACTTCTCAACCTCCTCCCCCGTTCCGGGGTCATCATATCATCCTGAGATCCGTCCCATGGATGCAACTTGTCGCTCCCTAGGTCGCTGAGGAAGAAGGACTTCTCCCCTTCGAAGACGGACGGGACCTTCATCCGACGAGGCTGTGCGTCCCGGCTACTCATGATCGGTGGTGTGGTGGCTGTGAGGAGGAAGGAGCAGGCGAGATGGAGTTTCTGCACGACTCAAAGTCCGTCACGCGACAAGGAGGAGGTCTTTAGAGGATGAAGGGAGGCACACGTGAAAGGGGAGAGGCGGCGGCGCCCTTATTGGGTCGGCCGACCTAGTGGGTCAGTCGAACCCATATCGGCCTCGTTGGGCCTCCCCTTTGGCCTGTGGGTTCTAGTGAGGCTCAGGGTCCCAGGCCCAGGTGTCCCACGGATTTTGAGGTCGGAGGCTTCAGTAACAGCTAGGATAAGGTTTTGGCATACAGTTGCCTTCACCCCATTTAACTTTACTTAAACCTCTTCTCACATTAATAGCTCAACATGGGGGTTTACCTGGACTCATACCCGAGTAGAGAGATGTTGTTGCCCCTTCTTGCTAGATCATCCCCCTTTTTCCGAGGTACCTCCTTGCTCTAACTCATGGTTCTCCTAGCAGGTTTCTTCTGATGGAACCTGTTTTCTTCCTACATGGTTAGTCATATATACACTGCAAGCTGTGCTCAAGATGTCGCGGTGATAGTTTCCGCAACCAATCTAAGGGAACTATGATGGGTATCCTTAGCAGGATCGTGCAGCTAGCAAGGTTATAGCACTACGGACGAGAGATGACAGAGGTGATGAAGATGAGCACAAGATCCGGCCTATAGCCAAGAGTGCTCTAAGAGTGAAGCTTTCACCTCTGGAAGCATGGCTCAAGAATGCTCGAACCCCAGATCAAGTGAGTGAGACTCCATGGGTCGAATGAACATTCGACCCGTAAGTCGAGAGTAACAAACTTGCTAGTTCATTCTCTCCTTAGGTTGCCAAAGGTTCTCACCCTCACTAGTGTGAGGATGACACGTAAGCCAACCCAAGCTTCCAACGGAAGTGCAAAAGATAGAGATGCAACCACACTCCCGCGGGGCATCGATCAAGTCAAGGCGTAAGAATGGAATTTATGCCTACTTAACTTGATCGGCATCGGTCCTAGCTGAGCTCAGGATGACGAGATGGGTTGCTCAACTGGATCGGTATAAAATCATGCTCTCCAAGGCCGAAAGTATAGAGATTTTATGAGCCTGGGGCCAGTGTCTTGGCCTGACCTTTGGTGTGGCGGCACCTCGGATCGAGCCTTGACATGAAGCACAAACCTCTCTTGGAAAGTTGTAGTCGAAGTCGAGATAATCGTTCTCACCAAGAACAACTACCCTTCCTTAACCACTCCTTTCCTCCTTCCATCGAGACTAAGTCTCGAAGGTCGGGTTTTAAGAGAAGAAACAATAGGGGAACCTAAAGGCAGAACTCACACTAGGTGCTCTTTCCCATAGATTCCTGCTAGCCAAGAATGGTATCTTCAACCAGAGCGTAGAGAAGGTTGGTATGTAAGCTCGAGCTCTCTCGAAGATGGATCTAGGCAACTCTTCATTACCACGTTCGGCTACCTCGTCACTCAAGACGGGCGGGGAACTAAAATCTCGGATTTCTCCTAGAATTTCCTTCCCTTGTTCCGGCTCTAAAAGCACAAAGGAGCCTCCCGAAACGGCATCAAGTGTCATGCCACTGCCCTCTAGCAAACCAAGCTAGAAGTGCTGCAGGAGCACCGAGTCTGGCAGATTAAGGACTAGGCAAGACTTAGCCATAGAGGCAAAATGATGCCATGCCTAGGGATTCCTTCTCTCTTTGTTTGAAACTGAGGATCATCATTCTTAAGGAAATGATGCGCCTCAAAGGAAAGAATCAAGTACAGAAATCTGCTCTCAATGCTCCCCAATTGAGGTGAACATAACCAAAACAACTGTACCAAGTTCTCGCTCCTCCAGAAAGGGAGAACGGGAACAAGTTCCTCCTAAGAACATCTTGTGTCGCCCCGGTCTTACCCTGGGTGGAACACAGTTGTTCAAAGTCTCTCACATGGAAGTAGGGATTTTCATGACTTTTCCCTGAGAAGGAATTGTCCTCAACTAGCTTCATGAGGGATGGGTGAACCATACAAGGTGTCAAAGAGGCTGGTCACCTCCTTAAGGATGATTCCATTGCTTCACTCATAATGGGCGAAAAGTGTGTACAAGGATAACCTTCCTGGGATAACAGGGGTAGAGGTAGAAACAAAAAGGAAAAATAAAAGATACGAGGATAGTCGGGTTCGTAGATTCTCGACAACCATTCCCAGGCAACAGCGCCAGAAATGCTTGTTGGTATTTCTTAACCTCACCACTATGGCGTCGAGATAGCGTGAGCATGTAAGAATTACCCGGGTATACTGACGGGTGCGAACGAGTCCGCAAGTGCACGGATACACCGTTGTAGCACTTCTCCCTCGGGAGTATTCCAAAGGGTATCAAATCCTAGGAACGGATGGGGTACTCTACGAGCGACTTATCCAAGGACACTGGATCTCTACTGAGGTAGGTGAGAGGTATGGAACCTCTTGTAGGTACTTGGTTCTAGGGGGGTACAAGTTGCAAAGGGTCTCACTTCGGACACCGGACCCTTCTGGCTATAACAGTTGGTTCACGGCAAATGGTTGCCTACACCTGTATCCGAACATGGGGGATTCCGTAAGAGTCCAACGGCTGTCACTACCGCGGCCTACCCCAAGACAAACCGTGGGATAAAGGGCAATCGAAGGATAACCCGTAGTCTAGACACCACGTTTACACTACCGACTACTACTATAGCACGGCTACGTCTGACGTCCCATAGCAACACTATAGCACTCCGTATAAATATGGAGCGATGAACCCACGAGTACGGCTAGACCTTGCCCATCATGGAATCGAGACGGTACTAAGAGATATTAATGACACTTTGATCTTGTTAAGATATGCATGAGACTCACTATATTCTAATCGACGAGCAGTCACACAAATGGATAAGTCTACTATGTAACTCCTCCGTAGGATCAAACATGGTTATGCTACTAGAACATAAAGCCTATGATCAAGAACTGACGAAGAACACTAGAACATATCACCCATGTATGAATGCGACTTTAGTCTAATTGGAATATAATGAAATACTCACTTTAGTCTAAATGAAGAACGGCGTCACTCACGAGATACAAGGGGATGGTGGATGAAGAACGGATCATCGCACCTCACCTCTACTCATCCACACACTCCCTCTCTACCTAGCACCACCTATGCTAGATCCTCCTCACACTCACACTCATGGTGGGATGAGGTTTCACCTCCACCAAGAGGGAATGAGAAGAAGAGAAAGAGGCTAAGGTGAGAAGTTGCCTTCAAGTGTGTTGTCCTCTTCTTACCCCCCCCCTTCCTCTTCTATTTATAGGCCAAGGAACCGGTGAGAGGACACCCCGTGCACCCCCGGAATGTGACCAGGAGCCAACTAGGAGCCAGCACGTGGAAGGCCAGGATCAACGGACCTAAGATCGGTTCGGCCGATCCTGGGGTCGGCCGACCCCCAGGTGGGGCCCCTCGGCATGTGCTTTCTCTGAGTGGCTGCGTGGTGGGTCCTAAGGTCGGTTCCCGGTGTACACGTGTGTTTGAGGCGGTTTAGTCACTCTGGTGGGCCATAGGATCCATGTGATGCATACGTGGCGGTTTCTGATTCGCCGAGGCTGTCTCTCTTGGATTGGTGATGTCATTTATCCAGGGGATGCTTGCATGGCAGCCCCTCATTGGCTGAGCCTGAAGTGATAGGATCGTAGAGGTGTGCTTTCTCTTCATTTCTTATGCTAAACACTTGCATTCATCTTCATACAGCCACTTGTGGAAATTGTCAGTTTAAGCCCCTATTCTACTGTGGATGCATGGTTCTCATGATGAAATGCAGGGATTGACGGCCTTAAATTAGGTACTTAACAGCCGTCAGAGTAAAAAGTCTACGCAGCGGTAGCTAGCATCCCAGAAGAGTCTCCATTTTTTATTCTTCTCGCCCACAGGCATCCTTGAGCGCAGCGATGCATCCCTCAGTCGTACCACCCATCGGCGTTGCTGTCGTAGTCGGACTCGTACCCTGCACACCCAAAGTCTATCCCCAAGGAATGGGATAGGTTCACATCACCAACTGTATGTAGCTTTTAGTGGCCTATCTCTAAAGGGTAAGAAAAGAGTCAAGGTAGAGGCTCAGGTTTCCTATGCAGCAGCAGCAAAGCAACATCAAGATATATCTCCATCAGATCCCAACCCATTCTCTCAACACAGCTTGGGAACACCTAGTACCCCAGGGCCCCGTCTCCACAACCTACCTCTATCTAGGGTTGATGCGAGAACTTCCTCTCCTCGCACCTCAATGATTACAATCAGATCCGTGAGGTAGAGGGAGCAACTCTCCTCTCCCCGACTGCAACCATGGCTCACCACACACTCAGCTACAGGGGGAGGTAGAAATCCCAAAACATGAGAATAGATATATCAAGGGGCATGTCCGTGACCGAGGACGCGGCTATACGTATAGATCGAACAACTCTGCAGAGCGTGTACACGTGTACCCAACTCGGAATGGCACCCGGCCGGTGTACGGCCGACCGAGCCCATCCTACCGTGCGAACTCTCGGTAGTTACGGTCCCATCCTGCATCCGGCCCTCAAAGCAATCCCTCACGAAAGGTATTGCACCGAAACTGTGAAATGCTCCCGTGTGGCCACACGGGGGTCGCGCTGAGAGAAGGTGGGCTCACTCCCACTTCTCCCCCACTGATACCCTGCTATCCTACTGGCAGGAATGGTTCCGCACTTGCCGAGCTCAACCCGACCCTAACCCCACGCTCGGCGAGGTGGTGTGTACGAAAGGTCCCGTGAAAAAGGTCTGTCCACTCGCTTTTAGACCGGGGCGAGCTCATGTCCTCCAAGCATAAGTAAAACCCCAACACCTGTGCTCCAACAACCGTAAAAGCAGGAGTGCACTGAGGAGTGCATCCCCATCCCCGATCCCAGATCGGTTGTTTCGAGCTCACCCCCGCCAAAGTACCCAAAACGCATTCTCCTGCCGGTTTTTACGCCACACACGCCAAGAACCTCTATACCCATCCCAACACATGCATCGTGAAGCTCAGCGTATATACACGCTTATATATAACATAGTAGTAGTAGGGCAATCAAGGACAGGATAAATAAAGAAGGCTATGCAAGGTTCATCATCATGCAATTTAAGTAAAGCGCTAGCATACTACATAGCAATGCCTAATAGGTACTCAGAATCAGTAGGGCGTGAACCTGCGGTCGGGTAGTCGTCGCTGACGTAGTCGTCGGTGTAGTCGAACTCCGAGCTCAGCTCTCCGGCTCCGGCTGGTCCTATTATCGCATAAATAAAATAAAGACGGGTCCTATTTGCAATTAACTACATACGAAAAGCAATTAAGAGCCAAAAGAGAGCAAACACTAACCTAACACGAAGTTTATGATTTTAGAAGTGTTTTGGAAAAGGTTTCACATTTTTTGGAGCTAAAATGGATTTACTAGGATTTTCCAAAGATAAAATACATTTCTGAAAATAAAATACGCATTCGCAATTTTATTAACTATAAGCTAACTACGGCTAGCTCTAGAAGACCCTAATCTAACTACGGGCTAGCTGATGGCCGACTCTTGATGCACACGTGGCTGTCACATAGGCGATTTTGAGCCAACACATGCGCACGTGGTAGCCCTATAAGTCTGTTGAAGGGGGGCGGCCACAAAAGATCCGCTGGGATCTGGTGCGGCTAGGCGGTCTGCAGGCGCGCGTGTGGCTTGGCTGCCATTGGCCGGGCGCAAAGGATCCCAGCCATTAGCTACGGCCAAGGGGGCGTGCGGGCGCGCGTGTGGCTCAGCCGCTAGTAGCCAGCCGCACAAGATCCCCCGGATCAGCTGCGGCTCGGCGGATGCAGGCCGCGGTGGGGCTCAGAGGTGGTTGGCCGGCCACACTAGATCCGGTTGGATCTTCTGCGGCAAGATCGGCGTGTGGGCTCGCATGTGTAGCTAAACCCTACTGGGTTTTGGCATGGGCGCCAGGTGCTCGACGGTATGCTCCTAAGGTTCTTGCTAGAAGTCAAGAGAAGCTTTGAGTTGTCTTTTGCAGGTTTACTAGGTGGAGGCGGTATAACCGCCCCAAGACCCGGTCTAACCGTCCCCTCTGTGTTGAGTGCACCAGGGGCGGTCTAACCGCCTGTGCCAGAGAATCTTAAGTTTCGGGGGAAAAAGTTTTATTTGGTTGTCTCGCCTATTCACCCCCCCCCTAGGCAGCATCAAGGTCATTTGCATTGGTATCAGAGCTTGGTGCTCTGTTTCGAGCTTAATTGCTCGGAGTTTTTTGATGTTGACTACTTGTGAGGTACCATTTGAGCCGCTAGCTCTAGATGGCTCAAACTACTCTTCTTGGCGTTCCAATATTCTCATTGCACTTAAGGTTTTGGGTCCCACCACTAAGGGCATTATGGTTGCGAGTATCCTTCCGGAGGATGAGACATGTGTCACTCCAAAAAAATTGGAGAATAAGCAACTCAAGTCGTCATTACTAACCTGTTGTGTAGCTGTGTATGTAGAGAACTAAAGCATCTTATCATAAAGAGCAAGGAAATTAGTGAAGATGCTCATCATATTTGGTAATTGTTATTTGAGATAGTAAACACCAAATGGGATGAAGTTGAGAGTGATGATGAAGATGAACCAGTGGATATGTGCCCCACAACCTCTACAACATCCACTGATCATCGAGCATCAACTATCAAGGAAGGAGGAAGCAAAAGAAGCGAGAGTGGAGCCTCTCTGGGGGAGGCGGTCAAACCGCCCCTTAGGGGCGGTCTAACTGCCCCCAACAGAGGTGCTTCAACCTACTACGGTGAAGGCGCTTGCCTCGTGGCCAAGAAGAAGAGCAAGAAGAAGAGGCAGGCCAAGGGAGCGAAGATCCAGAAGATCGAAGCCTCAAGCTCTCCGACAAGAGAACTTGAACTTCACAAATTTGAGCTCGCCTACTTGGTTTGTAAGTATGAATCATTGGCTAACAAATATGATCATGATATCAAATCCTTTTCATGTAGAGCAAAGGCAGAAGAAGCCTATGATGTGCTAGAAGCTCAACTAGCAAAGCTCACTAGTGAGCATATGGCTTTGCAAGCAACTCACAAGGAACTTGAGTGTTCTCATGAGAAGCTTGTGGACTCATATGCTTCACTAGAAATTGCTCATGAGGTTGTTGTTTCATCAGTAAAATTCTTGCAACCTCTCACACCCACATGCACATGCTCATTTGTCAATAATGAATTTGCTTGTACTAAACCTTGTTGTTCTCAAGCAAGCCAATGTAGCATTGAGCTTGTATTTGTAGAATCTTGTGATGACCTCATTGCCCAAGAAAATGATGAACTCAAGCAAGAGGTCAAAAAGCTTAAAAGAGACTTGTATGGGTTGAAGGAAGAGAGCAAAATGCAACCTTCTCAAGATAACTGTGATGACATGGTGAAGAAGCTTGAGAAGGGTTCAACCGTGACGAGCTCAACTCATCAACAACACATCAAGAGCAACAAGAGCAAGATTCAAGAAAAGGAGAAGGGGCATGTTGCTTCACATTTCCCTACCAAGCTCAAGGCTCAAGAAACAATCTCCAAGAAGAAAAGAAGCTCCATCAGAAGGAGATTGTGTTATCAATGCAAAGGGAAGGGTCACTCGGCTGCGGATTACCCACAAGCCAGCAGTGCTGACCAGGGCTGGTCAAACCGCCCTCTAGGGTGGTTAGACCGAGTCTGGCCAGCACATTGAAGATGCACCGTAGCGAGGAGAAGAAAATCCACCCTTCAAGCAAGAAGCCTACATGCAAGCCAAGACAAGACAAGAAGATGGCTCCTAAGCCTAGAAGTGTAAAGAGCCACATTTGCTACACTTGTCGTGAGAAGGGCCACTTGGGCATGGATTGTCCGTATGGTAACACTCCTCAATCCAACCTTGTCCATTATGATTTTCGTAAGCTTAGGAATGACAAGTTTGACACTTGTGCTATGAGGATGATTAGTTCACCTCAAACTAGCACAAGGGCCATTTGGGTTCCTAAGCATCTTGTGACTAACCTTGTAGGACCCAACAAGTGTTGGGTACCAAGAAATGCTTGCTGAGCTTGCAGGTTGATCGAGTTGCATTGAAGGCACGGCAATGAAGAAAGAATTCAATAATTGATACCCTGCCATGAGAAGGACTAGAAAGTGAAAATCACTCAACAAATGCAATCTCAGTAACAAGTACTTAATGTTGTGCCTTGGTCACTCTTAGTTCTTTGTGAACACACATGGATCATTAGACCTAGGTTTGTGAAGCATGAGGAAGTGACCTTGACACTTTCATAATTTTATTCTCTCATACCATTCGATGCTCTTAATGGCTCTCTAGAAGAGCATTTGTTGTGATAAGCTTTGCATGGGACTTAATTAGGCACTATAGAGATTTATCAATGAACAAGGGCTAAAAAATCACCAAATGGACCTCTCAAGGGGAGGCCGGTTTCACCGGCCCCCAGGGGCGATCTAACTGCCTCCCCCCCCCAGAAATGTCTTTTAGCGGGTGACCCGGCCCGTAGGACCGGGTGACCCGAGGCGTCTCTGGAGGCTGCCGGGTGACCCGGCCAATTGGCCTGGGTGACCCGACATGGAGCTGATTTTCGATATTTTGGTGATTCCAAGCTAATTGTAGTGAGATACTTGGCATATTTCAATTTGTTAAATCATTTTATGCCTAGACCAACCTTTGAAGCAATCTCCCTTATTCGTAAATGAGTTATGTGCTAAGTTCGAGAAATTCAAATTCTCTAAGCACTAATTAAGGGGGAGCTAACTTCAAGGTTTGTGTCATTTGTGGGACTAACAATTTCTTCTAGTGAACTTGTAGTCTCATGCATTTGTGCATCACTAGCAAGCTCTTAATTTCCCCATTATCTTTCAAGAATCAAGTAAGAGCTAGCCTTTCCCTAAATTTACTTATGCACAATTTCAAATGGTCTAAAGGCAAAGGTATGTCCTCATGAACCTCTTTATATACAGAAATGCATCTAGGCCATTATACCATGCTAGTGTGTCTCTCTTAGCATGTAATTGCGTCAAGTGAATTTTTGTGTGCCTCTCTAGATATTTGGTTGATACCTTCACATAAACTCGACTTAGTGTCGTGTGAATGTCTCTTGAGTAGGGTATGATCTAAATATACTAAAGAAGTGATTTACTTGATGAGAAGCCCTCAAGTTGGAATTGCAAAAGTATGGCAAGATTGAAGATCTACAAGCTCAAGTGGCTGACTCGATTTTATATTTATTCTTGAGTATAGGAATGCCGTACTATCAAGAGGGATGCAACATTAGCTCTAAGACAAGATCAAAAGTGCTCATTAGTTGACCTAAATGAGAATTAGCCTTGAGAGAGTCCCTGAGTGATCTAACAAACCTCTAACCCAACCTTAGCCACTTCAACACGTCTTGGAGTGCTTGTGAGAAGACAAAAGGGTTCTTGGGCTCTATCTGCCCAGGGTAGTCTAACCGCCCCTGGGGGTCGGTCTAACCGCCCCTGGCAGGCCAACGACTAGTTTCTCAAACTGGCTGGAGGCAGGTGGTCTAACCGCCCTGGCCAGAGTTCTCACGGCTAGTTTTCCTTATGAGGGGTATAAGTACCCCCACGAGCTCCACTTGTTGGGGCTGCTGGTTCTAGGGTTGCTGAGGTGCTCCCCCTGTTGTTCTTCATAAGCCAAAGCCATAAAAACACTCCCCAACCCTCTCTTTGTGAGATTTGTGATTCAAGCCATATCCTAGTGTTGGGTTGAGAGTTTAAGCCTTTGTGAGCTTGTGTGAGCTGAGTAAGAGCATCTCATAGCTTGAGCACTTGTGATTCACGTCGGAAAGCCTTTGAAGCATTTGTTACTCTTGGAGGTTCGCCTCCTAGACGGCTAGGCATCGCCGGTTAGCTCCCAAGGTTGTGGTGAGCAGCGGCAGGTTTGTGAGGGTTGTGATCTTGCCTCTTCGTGGAAAAGATCGTCTTAGTGGAAAAGGAGGAAAGCGGTTGAAAGACCCGGCTTGTCGTGGGAGAATTCCCTTACAAGCTCCTCAACGGAGACGTAGCCTTTCCTTAGTGGGAGGTGAACTTCGGGAAACAAATCTTCTTCTCTCCTTTGTGGTTTGCCTCACTTGTTTGATTTCTAGCATATTTACTTTGCTTCCGCTCGATCTACTTGGGTGTGCTTGTCTTTGAGTGCAGGGATCATTACCCTGCCTGTGATCATCTACAGGAGCCACTCAAGAACTTTGGTTCTTGCTAGAAGTCAAGAGAAGCTTTGAGTTGTCTTTTGCAGGTTTACTAGGTGGAGGCGGTCTAACCGCCCCAAGACCCGGTCTAACCGCCCCCTCTGTGCTAAGTGCACCAGGGGCGGTCTAACCGCATGTGCCAGAGAAGCTTAAGTTTCGGGGGAAAAAGTTTTATTTGGTCATCTCGCCTATTCACCCCCCCTCTAGGTGGCATCAAGGTCCTTTGAAATAGGCGGCACTTGGAAACAAGCAGTTACACAATTGTTACTCAGGAAGGTCCTTCCTGCAAAACATCAAAAGATCGGACCATTCGATTCAAGATCAATCCAAATAAACAACATCTTAGCTTTTCCTCTCTATTTATCACTAGGAAGGTCCTCCTTGCAAAATATCAACAGACCCGACTTTTCTCGGTCATAACTTCCCCCCTTCTCTACCTATTATCACGATACCTCCATTGTTCTCCCTCTACCTTCTTTTTTGCCTCATTCCGCTGTTATGCAATGCGTATGAATTCCGAATGGTAAGTATGCTCGAATCAATTTAGAATAGATTAAACCAAATCAACATAATAAGATGGCATCTCATAGCAACTCATTACCACAAAGTTCACACAACCAGTCCACCAACAAGTAGCAAACATCTTAAGATGATCTGGTAGCAAACACCAAAATACAAGCATGATACAAGTTTCACAATAATCATAACTACCCATTCATAATCATAACGATTGCTGGAACTTCTCCATCTCATGTTTGGCCTCCTGCAGCTGTTCATTCACCTTCTGCATCTCCTGCCGTGAATTTTTGGTCTTGCAGGTCTCTCTTGCATTTCTTAAAGTTCTTTCAGAAGATCTAGATGTCTCGTCCCAGGGCGAGGACTCTTCTATGATCTCGAGAGAGATTGAAAACATAATATCTAAATTAGCTATTAAAGAGAAAGTGCTTCATACGCACCTAAGAACAAGAAAACTGAGGGCAGGGCTGATCTGAATGCAAAAGACATTGGAATAAATGTGTCAATGAATGAGTAGCACACTGAGTTTGTTTGGTCAATCTTTTCTTTTAAATGATTAAGGAGTTCGTTGTCAGTTGGATTGAAACGGGTACCAATAGGCAAGGGTACCCGTTTCAGTCCAACTGACAACGAACTTCTTCAACATTTAAAAGAAAAGACTAGCCAAACAAACTCAATGCTCTACTCATTCATTGACGCATTTATTCCAATGTCTTTATCCTTCAAACCAGTTCTGCCCTTAGTTTCCTTGTTAGGTGAGTACTGAAGCTCTGCCTCTTTCATAGCAAACTAAGATATTATGTTTTAAATTTCCCTGAAGATCCTAACAGAGTCCTCCCCCAGGACGAGACATCCAGATCTTCTAAAATAACATTAAGATGTTCTTGGAGAAATAAACTCATCCTTGGAGAAAACTCGTCTCGATCTGAAAAATAAACTCATCTCAGTCTATAAAAAAACCCAATTGTATGAGTATAGTAAAACAACCACCAAACGCCACAGAACATGGTTATTTGCTACCTACATAAACTCACCAAGGGCATGGTTGTCCTAGCATACCATTCAGCATCAGGAGGCCCCGATCTGCCGCTACCAGTACCTTGAAGCACACCCAGAAGCTACTAAAATATAGAACCTACCGTAAGATGATGCAAATTGAAAACTAACTGAATCTTACATGAATTATCTATAGCCTATGAACTTCTAAGACCAATCGAAGTGCAAATGTAAATACGATAATGAAATCTGAATCTACTAGATATGCTCATCAATCCTCCAGATCCCCAAACCTAGATATCCCCAACCCTAGGAAGATAGGGGAAAATATAGCGGCTCAAACCAGAGGACTGACCTCGTTGTGCTGTCTCATCCTCTTGTTGCTGGGAGGTGGCGGCGCAACCATCTTCCTCTCGCCACTAGGCTCTGCCATTCCTACCACGAGCCGTCGCAGATCTGTGTAGCAGAAGTCAAAAGTCTTTGCTAAGTCTGAGAGAAGCGTCTCGCCAGCCATTCGATACGTAATTATAGATAGACTCACGTGAAACTTACATGTGGGACCTAGTCACTGTAAAGAATTTGCATGAAACTATATTAGATATGTTTCCCATAAAATTCACACAACTAAGAAGTAGTGCAGTGGTAAACATCGCATTCTTGTTCCTGTAGGTCTCTGGTTCGAACCCTTGCGATGGCAAATTGTTTTTGCAACATTTCGCGACCTGGCAGGCCAGTGACCTTGGCAGGCTGCCGGCCACATGGTGTTCGTGGCCAGGTGACTTGGCGCGGGCCAGGTGACCTACTGAATTTTATGACGACTTGGAACACTCTATTTTTAAAATAATGCTTACATATGGGACTAACATTGGTTTATGACGCTATTGCGGAGCTTATGACGTCATAAAACAAGCATGGAACAGGGAATGCTCGCCTACAGTAGCAACCGTTATGACAAAAGTTTTTTTTGTCACTAAATTTGCTCAGAAGTGAAGTATTATGACAAGATCAGCCAGGAACGTCATAAATCAATGATGCTAAAATGTGGTTGCTATCACTAGTCAACGATTTTCTTGTAGTGACTCAACGACGAGGAGCCGAACGAGGCACCAGGGGAAAGACGAAGATTCGTCCTTCCAATCCTACTAGAGAAGAAGACGACCGGAAGAGGCATGGTACCAGAGCAGCCACCACCCGTAGAAGAGCGAGCAACAAGAGTAAACAGACCACGACACTAGGCAGGGGCACCGGCGACAAGAAGGCAATGACCAAGGCACGACAGGCGAGAGGTGGAGTGAGGTAGGGGAGGGAAGAGGAAACAAAGCGACCAGGGCCGGCAAACAAGGGGCGGATCTGACCGACACCGACGAACATGTGACCGACGATGATGACCAGACTAGAACGGCCGAGGAAGAACAACAGGGGAAGGGGTATAGGAGCAGAAGAATGACGCCTCAGGAGGTATACAGCGCCCGCGGGCGTCGCCGTCATATGCCTGCAAGCAAACAAAGGCTTTTGCCTTGCCCCTAGAACCAAGAAGACGCCGACGACCCGAGGACAGAACCAGCAGGGTCAACGTGCGCACGAACGATCCTCGCCACCATGAAGCCGAGCACCCGAGCCGCCACATGCCACCATGATCACCAGGGCTACCGCCACCGTCGTTGGAGTCGACTGTGGAGAGCATGGTGGAGACATCCATCGGTCGCCTGCCGAGGAACGACCCACACCACTAGGTCTGAGACAACCACCACCAGATCCATCGGCGAGGGGGTGGGGAGGGCACCCGCAAATCGAAGTCAGCCGAACGACCGCCGCTGTCGAGTCAAACGCGAAGCCGCATCCTTGCCCTATGCCGAATCCGCCGCCACACCGCACCGAAACCGATGCCATCCGCGCTGGAACCACAACGGGAACCCAGATCTGCGCCAAGGCGGGCTGGAGCCTCCGCCGTGACATAGCGCCACCGTTGCAGCCCGAGGCGGAGACGTAGATGAAGCACCGCAGCCCGACCCGATTTGCACCGAACCTGTCGCCACCACGCCAGATCCGTGCGAGGGAGGGTCGGATCCGCACCGGGAAGGGCCGGATCTGCCACTAGGAGGAAGAACTGCCGCCGGAGATGGAATGAAGGGAGGGGTGGAAAGGAGGATGGAGGGTGAGGAAATGACCATTGGACAACGCGAGGAGTGCCCTGCCGCTGCTGTCCTTGCAGTCGCCCGGACTTCCGTGGGCTTGATCCGACGGCGGCTGGACCGGGGAGAGGTAGAAGGGGGCCGGCGGCGCGTCGTCGGGACTTCCGCCCAAGTCGCCCATGCGGATGACTCGAGGGCCCGTGCGGGGTTTTGAGTTTATTTCATTCTTTTGATTATGAGATAACTGATTATCCATGGAGATAATAATGGAAGGTCTTTGCTATGCACTAGCTTCATCAAACAAATACATTAGAATGTACATGCCTCTTTGATTATGAAAGATCTCTAACCTATAGCCTTAATTTTTGTATGATACTTGCATGCTTTTTTTAATAAAATAGATCTTCTTTTCCAAGACCACCTTGTAGGTTTTTTTTGTTGCCTTTCAGCTACATAGAAAATAGAGATACAAGAATGGTGATGGTATTGCTTAGAGCAGCTCCAGTGTGCATTTTTGGGGTAGCTCTAAGATGAGGGAGAGTGGACTAAGGGGGAGCCAACACGCTGGAGCAAAATTTTTACCAGTGGCTTCAAAGCACCCAAAGCTTAGTTGAGCGCCCACAGCTAGGAATAGAAAAGCTATTGTCGGAACTACAGTGAGAACCGTTGCTTCGGAGGAGGGCTCTTGTGAAAGATACTTCAACAAATTGTGGGACCTACATTAGATCAAAAGATGAGATTATACGCCGGAGAGGATCTGAAAATTAAGCACCTCCCTGAGGTGGCAGTCTGTAGCATTTTTTGTGCATTCACACGCTGCTGCTGCTCTTAAGGAAAATGATCAACATGCATGGTGGAATTACTGTGGGCTTTTTTATGTATTTTCTGGTTTGGATTTCAAAGAGATAGATGAATGTGAGATAGTTGCTTGCTACTTGGCCTGTCCGGAACCTGTGTCAAATAGATACACGTATTGCAAACTGTGTAATCAATAGAATCTTGAGGTAATGCAGTCACAATGTAGATGCTTAAAGTTTCTAAACTCATAGGTTCTGTGAATTGGAAAATGTTAACAAATATATTTTGTTTATTCCTTGCATACACTCCATATATCAATATTTTCATGTCTTTGCTGCTCATAGTTTTGACTTTTGAACAAGATAGGACGCGCAACGCGCGCTGAATGTTGTGTTATAAACAGTTAAACGCTAGAACTTCTGTCCGTGCGATCTGTGCGCCCATTCACAATCGCACTACTGCTACTTTCTGCTACTGGTGCACCCTCTTACTCATAGTAAGAAACGTAAAAGGAAAAAGCAATCCAAAAAAGTACTAGTAATTACCACTAAGCTATACATTTACTTTGTGATATCCGAGGTCTAGATAACCTCCTAATCGTCCCGGCCGTGTGGCAGCATCTTGAGCGCCTGGAGCAAGGTTTTCTTGAGGCGGCCCAGGTGCGGCCGCACGTTCTGCTTGTCCAGGTACGTGGTCTTGAGCGCGTTCCACCCCTGCTTGTGGATGGCCATGGGATCCCTCAGCACCGGGTCGTCGCTCGGGTACTGCTCGCTCAGCGTCGTCTCATCCAGCTGCACCACGTACTCAATGTAGTGGACCTCCATCCCCGATGACGGCTCCGCGAACGTGTTCCGGGCCAGCCACTCCAGCCGCCCGTACGGCACCACCTGCACCACCACGGCGCCGGCCGGCAGGAACACCATGTTGGTCAGCCCGGCACCGTGCACGCCTACCATCACGTCGCACGAATTCACCAAACGTGCGAACTTGGATGTGTCCGTGCTCGTGTCGGGCTCCCCGATCCGCACGTCGAACCCAAGGCTCGCTGCCATATCCGCCATCGCGCGCTCGTTCATAAACGCACGCCCGCGAGCAGGCCGCCGCGAGATGATCAGCAGGCGCGGCCGACGCCGGATGTCCCATTGGTCGCCACTCGGCGTCGCCGTCGCACGCTCTAGCCCGAATGCGTCACGTAGCATCTTGCGGAAGTCAGCGGTGGCGTAGCCAGAAGGCGTCTTGGATGCATCCACGCCAAGCTCCCTGTGGAATGTCGGCCCGACAACCACGTTGCGGAAGCAACGGACCTCATCGTCGGTATCGATGTCCAACACATCGTACGGGCTCATCTGCTGGAAGATCTGGATGTACCTGTTGACCCACCACGATTTGTAGCTGCTCACCAGGAACTGCACCTCGCCACGGAAGGGGTATGCCGTGATGAACGCCGGGATCAGCACGTCGGTGTAGTCGTGGAACGGGTTGCCCGTGAACCCACCGGTGGAGAGCACGAATGCGGTAACCGAGCTGTTGACCGTGCACTGCAGCGCCGCGCCGGAGGGGAGCGGCTTGAGGGTCCACTCCTTGACGTGAAACAGCGCGAAGTTGTCGTGCTTCCGGCAGTACGGCTTGGTCTTCCACTCCCGGTCCAGCGTGTCGACGTACACCGTCTGGCTGCTCCCCATCAGGCGCACGTCGCCGGCCGCCTCGCAGGTGTCGGAGCGGCGGCTCGTCTCGTAGCACACCGGCTTCACGCCGCCGGCGGGCTTGGGCTGGGCCTCCTCCTTGTCTTTCTCCTCTGCAGCGCCGGCAAACGAATTCCATTTCAGTGAGTCAGATCTGACGCCCAATCATGTGGCGGAATGCCACAGTATTCTTATTCTAACACGATTCTTCAATAAAATCCTGGTGAACTCAGGCTGAATCTAAGAAATGGAAGCGAAGCTACCGGAAGAAAGCAGTAAGGAGCAGGTGAACAGATCTACTCGACAAGCATGTGCCCAGCCGCATAAAGCAGGTCCCAAATCCTAACTAATCTTATCCAGAACAGACAGAAAGGGCCAAGGTAATTTACCCGCGGCAGTAGCTTCCGCGGCGGCCTCGTCGGTGCCTTCGCCGGCGTCAATGTTGACGGCCGCCTTGCCCACCGCCGCCGCGGCGTCCTCGGATTTGATGGCATCTCTGGCGTTGGTGACTGCAGGAAAGTAGCAGACCGTCACAAATCCGCTCATAACGGCGAGAAATCTGACCATGCGGAGGCAGCTCGAAAGAGGAGAAGAGGATGCAACGGAGAGGGTACCGATTGGGGCGAACCTCCCCCGGATGAAGGAGAGGGCGACGACGGAGCAGAGCATCAGGGCCAGGAGAGCCACATTCCTGAGCCGCCTCGTCTCCCCCCTCGCGGAGCTCCGAGTCTTCATCTTCTCCGCCTCCCTCCGGCTCTCTTCTTGGCCGCTTCTTTTCTCACCAAGGGAGCAACTGCTCAGTGTTGTTCTGGCAAAGCTTTTAGAACCGCAGCTGCGCGGATTGACAGCGCCGGTAAAAAATCTTGGTTCTTGTTGACCAGGCGGCTTCGGCGCTGGGCGGTGGCACTTGGCCCTGAACAGAGAGAGGAAGGCCGGAAGGGGAAAGGCGTCGGAGTGAAAGGGCTCCACTCCGCCCGAGTTATCAGATCAGCTCTGTTTCGTAGCGTGGCGTGGTTTCGACAGCAAGTTAAGGTTTTTTTTTCAGCACACAGCAAGTTAAGGTTTGGCGTGTCGGTGGCTTTAATGGCAGTGGAGAAAGGGACTGACTCCACGATGAGCTACAGCATCCCGTTCCGCATCTTCAAAATGAAGAGGGGATGGACACTGTTGAGGCTGCAGTAGCAACCGCAACAGGTGCTACAAAATGCGGCAGACTCTCCCTGCACCCTCATCCTTGGGTGTTCTCTCTACTTGCATCGTCATGCTATCTCCCAACCACCGCACGCCTCCCTCCTCCCTCTTCTCGCAAGCCGTCGTTGCCTCCCCAACCCGCACGGCGCCCCCACACCGGCGCAGATCCGGTCGGCCGCGACGTACGTCTCCTCCCGCCGTCGGCCGTGAGTCTTCTGGTCCCGGCAGTTTGTGGTGCGGGCGGCAGGTCTTCTGGTCCGGGAGCTGCTCCGGTAGGCGAAAGAGGAGAGGTAGGCTGCGTTGAGCACGTCCTCCACCACCTCTCCACCCCGGCGCAGATTCAGTTGGGGGAGACCTCCATCTCCCCTTCCCAGGTCTAGATTTGGCGGCGGCGCGGTTCGATTTGACCTAACATGAGCGCGGCGACCCCCTCTACAGCTGCAGTGATGGAAGCGGCGGCGGCGGGAGAAGCGCAGGAGCCCCCTCCTGGAGCTCCATCGCACTCGCTCCACCCCGCGGTCGCTACCTCACGCAACCTTCCTTCATTCGCCTCCTCCTCCTTCCCGAGCGGTTCCAGACCAGGGCACGTGGAGCAACTGTCGTCAGGGATGCGCAACGAGATCCGTATGCCACTGGAGACCTCACTCTTTTGAGGCATCATTTCTCCTCTGTTTCTCTCCTACCGGGATTTTGAAGATGGAGATGCACATTATTGCTCGAGTCATAGACAAATCATTTATTGGGGGATGTGAGCCCGTGTCGTGCGTGTCCCTCGGGCCATGTGCCGCGTGCGAGAAGGTGCTGAGTGCCAGCATATCAGACTCGCCGCACTTCGGCACTTGTGTTTTAATTAATATATATAATATAAAAAATGTGAAATATTATCTGGGCTCGTCTTTAATTAAATAAATCTTAGACTGATCTTCATGCTAAAATATACTTTCTCCGTCCATAATGGTAATTTTTTAGAACTATTTTTCTTTCACAAGGTTCCGAACATCTATCATTTGACGACGGAACAAGTATCTAGGATTTGAATGGAGTAGGAAGATTCGCAAACTAATCTCAATAAGTAAAAAAACAAAGATTGGAACAATTGAATGTACTAAGGGCACTCACAAAGCAGACTCCATGGTAGAGTCTATGTTCATTAATTATACTGCCACGTAAGGAATTTGCTGATGTGGCAGAGCATTTATTGAGGAGAGAGAGAGAGGGGAAATTGAAGAAACGAAGTCCAAAGAAGAAACGACATCTACATGCCCATCGAGATCCTTCACCGCCCCGAACTGATCTCGTGCGCCCACCATCGCCTTCAGCCGCATCGCGCGGAACACTAGCGCCGACAACGGCTCGCCACCGTCGCGGGGACCATCCTTGCTGCGCCGCCGTAGACGCGTCCTCCCTGTCGATCGCGGCGTATCGCACCGCCGCCCCTGGATCTCACATGACCGTTGCTGCGCCGCACGTCGAGGTCATTGTGGTCGGCAGAGCCTCACCCTTGACATCCTCGCACAGTCGAAGCTCGTGCACAACCTCCGCAACGCATGAACTACCACCGTCTAGCTGTGAGGCCTCGCTCGCTTGATGCGGCCGCCCTTTTGGTCCCGGTCGCTAGCTTGCCGAAGTGGCCTGCATGCCCTCAGCTCCGCCGACCGCAACACTCCTTACCTCACCAAGGACTAGGCTAAGATTCGAGCAGGTGGTGTGTCCTGTTTTTCTTGTTCGATTAACTAGCTGCCCATCCTCAAAATTAACTAATTGAGAATTGATATAGGACAAAAGAACTCTGGTACTACTTCAGAAGAGATGGATGCTGTCGGGGTTTGGTAACCGCCGACAAGTAAAATCACGGATTGCGTGTTAGGCCTTAGATGGTAGTGCAAAAGGGACATAAGGATTTATACTGGTTTGGGCCTCCGGAGAGTAATACCCTACGTCCAGTTCATGTTGCTCATGTTGTTTGCATTGGTTTGTAGTGGGGCGATACAAACTGGCGAGAGAGGGACGAGTTCCCAAGTCTCTATGGGTGTGTCTGGAGAAAGAAGAAGAAGAACTAGAGGGAGAGCTCCCACTGAGAGGAGAAAAAAGTGACCCAAGAGGTCCCTTTCCAGAGAAAGAAGAAGAAGTCCCCTCCCTCGACGGGCCCTGCCCTCCCTTTTATAAACCAAGGGATTGCTTACAGGCTAAGGAAACACAAGAGAGAGAGAGAGGGAGAGGGAGACCGTGAACGCCGGGGGAGGAAGAAAAACCTTGTATGCTTGTACGCATGCGCACTCGAATGGTGTGAGGCTGCCCCCTTGCTTCCATGCATGCATGCATGCATGCGTACTCGAGTGGTGAGAGGCTGCCTCCTTGTTGCATGGCCGCAAGCCCCACCTTAGATGTGTAGGTGT
Source organism: Cenchrus fungigraminus (assembly GCA_036936925.1). Taxonomy (NCBI): domain Eukaryota; kingdom Viridiplantae; phylum Streptophyta; class Magnoliopsida; order Poales; family Poaceae; genus Cenchrus; species Cenchrus fungigraminus. The sequence continues at coordinate 86,790,730 of CM072770.1, read as the reverse complement.
CCTGTTTGATATACACTTGCTACCAATCCAACTATGCTGCTTCTCCTATCAAGCAAGGCTTGGAGGAGAAGAAAAGAGGACGCAGGGGTGGAAGTCTTTTTACCCATGTAGCGGGCCCTGTTGTCCTGGCTTCCTGTGGATGACGTTGGGGATCTACGAGCTATTGTAGATGTTGTGGGTATTTATTACCCAGCTCCTATATGGCCTAGAATGAGTTGAGTAGTTCGACGGAGGCTGCCCGGGCGAGTTGGGGTCTTATCGTAGCGTCCCTTAGTCGAGAAGGAACTACTAGTCGGAGACGGAGCTTTAGGTCGTGAGAATCGCCAACGAAGTAGGGCAAGAGCAGGTACCCGGTGGACCGTGTACGTACGGTGCGGGCCAATTCGTTTCCTATTAGTCGCAGGTCCCACTATCCGCGGGACCCTCTGGATCATGCGTCAGGGGATTAAGGGCGTCGATGGTCACCCCTAATCTAGCACCTCAACTGTAGCCCCCGAGCCTGATGGGGAGTCAAGGACTCGCCTTCAGGGTCATTGGTGTGGACTTTAGGTCGAAATTTTTGTCCATTCCGGTGGGGGGCGTGCGAGCGCACCCGCCGGGTGTAGCCCTCGAGCTTATGAGTGAGTTGTAGACTCAGTCATAGGATTAGCATTTCGATGCTGGAGCGACGTGTCGGGCGTCGTCGACTCATTTGTGGGTACAAGTATTGTTTTTGTCGGGGGCGGCATAGCCCTCGAGCTTTAGAGGGGAAGATGAACTTGTCCGGAAACCCCACACGATGCGGGTGCAGCCAAGGGGTCGGATCATCCTTTTTCGTGTTTCCCTCGCGCTTCCTCTTGGACAAGGAGGAGGGGTTGGCTGACGTCAGGGCTCGCCTCATTGGCCGAGCCATGGCACTCGGTGAGATGCAGGCGTGCGGGTTTGAGTGAAGCCCCGGCATCCCGTCTGTAGGGTTCCGGATGGATCAGCTGGTGATCGACTACATGCTCTTGGTGGCGAGATCATATAGTTACCGAGCCCATTCGACCAGACCTAGCAACTTTGTTGCCTTTTCTGTCAGGAGAAAAACCATGATCTTACTTTCCTCCAAGAGTCGGACGCAACTCGGGATGCTTGTTTGTAGCGAACATGGCCTCATATGCCATTAGTTCGAGTATGATTTTGGTGATTCATGACAACATGATCAATGAGACTAACCATATTGTTTAGCATGTCTTTGTAGACATTTCTAGGTCCCAGGAGTCAAAACCGAGCAAAGAAAGGAAAAGAAAACACACCGTCGGATGAACCGACGGTACCATCGGTGCATAGCGTCGGAGTACTTGGTACACTGCGCAGCAGGCAAAATGAAGATGACACCGTCGGATGATCCGACGGTCCAGTTTCTAGATGCGCCGGATGAATTACAGAGGAGAAGCAGCTAAGTCAGTAGCACCGGATGAACCGACGGTCTGAGTTGGGACACCGTCGGTCTATCCGACGCTTCATTTGAATCAAGACAGAGACGCGCCAAGACAACCTCTTCAGCACCGGATGAACCGACGCCATGGTCAGAGGAAGCATCGGTCCATCTGACGGTCACGAAGAAACAGACAGAGACGTTTTGGCGAGAAGTCCTTCAGCACCGGATGATCCGACGCACCGTCGGAGCATAGCGTCGGAACAGTTGTGTCAGCGGAGATGCAACGGCTAAGTGACGTAGAGGGCACCGGATGAACCGACGCCCTGGAAAAGCATAGCATCGGTTCATCCGACGCTTACTTTTTCAGAGGCCGTTAGCCAACGGCTCTTTGGATGCCTTAGGCTATTTATACCCCCTCCACTCACCCATTTGAGGTTACTGGATTGTGTGGAAGTGCAGGAGAGTGCAAGACACCTAGAAGATCATATCCAATCCATCCAAGTGCTTATTTGCTCATCTTTAGACTTGCACATGCTTTGTGTGTGCTTAGTGCTAGGCTTAGCTTAGAGTTGAGTGAGTGCAAGGTGTGCCTACCTTGTGAGGTGATTCTTGAGTGGATCAAGTTGTACAAGGTGCGCCGGAAGCCTTGGGGCCTAAGTGGCTCACCGGCAATCGTCTTCGACCCTCCGGCTTGGTGTGGAGTGGCGAGGACACTTTGTGCGGGGGACGTGGAGACCCCTTCCTAAGTGGAGAAGCTCCTTAGTGGAGGCGGCATCAAGGTGACCAAGGGAGCTTGGCGAGTGCCTAAGTGGCGAGCCTTTGTGGCGAGTCAAGTGGTGCTCTTGGGAGAGACTTGGTGACCGGGAAGCAATACTCTTGTGTCAGTGCTTCAACAACGTGGACTAGGGGTGGCTTAGTGCCTACCGATACCACGAGATAAATCACGTGTCAAGAGTTTGCTTCCTCTCATCCCTCTTTACGTTTCCGCATTACTTTCTTGCAATCCTTGCTTGCCTTTACTTTCCTAGAGTAGTATCATGCTAGGATTGGCTATAGGTTGCAAACCTTGTTTTGGGATGGGAGTTTCACACTAGAACAATCGTAGTTGCACATCTAGATAGTATGTTCTAGTTTTACTTTGTGTAAAAGTAGTGAAGCCATAGGTTAAGGTTTTTAGAAGCCTAATTCACCCCCTCCCCCTCTTAGGCTACGAGCATCCGATTCCTTACAAGTGGTATCAGAGCCGGGACTCAGTTCCTTCACAAGGAAACGCCAATTCGATTGGTAATTTGTGAAAACCGGCTCATTGGAACGGTTAGGCTTTACCACCTAGTGAGTTGCTCTATAGAGGTATGAAAGGGGTGGATACCTTAGGTTTGGCTCCATATTTCGATGGCACGGGCTATCCTCGGTGGAAGGTTCTCATGGAGGCCTATCTCCAAGCAAAGGACCTTGATGTTTGGAGAGTCACCGATGAGGGCATGAGAAATGGTACTAAGAAGGAAAAGTGATTTGATGTGATTGCTAAGAGTATCATTTTGTCCTCACTAGATGTAGGTGTTTTCAATAGAGTTTTTAATTGTGAAAATGCTCATGAGCTATGGAAAACCATCAAGGAGCAAAATGAGGGTTGAAAAGAAGTTGCTAATGAACGCTACGGTTGTCTCCTTGAGGAATTCAATAGCTTTAAGCAACTTGTGAATGAAAATGCCGAATCAATGTACTCACGCCTAAATGTGCTTGTCAATGAGATCAATGCTTTAGGCGTGAAGAACATCACAGACTTGAACATCAACCGCAAGATCCTTCAAAGTCTCCGGAGGCCCGATTATGACTTGGTGAAAACTATCATCTATGAGAAGAAGCTCGAAGAATTGAATTTATCTCATATCTTGAGCAAGATCATGACACATGAGCTTCAAATCATGCCCAAGTCCAAGAAGGCGCCCCAAGAAAAGCCCCAAAAACCATCTTCTCTAACTACAAGCCATGCCCTCTCAAGCCAACAAGAGAAGGTGATGAGTAGGATGGCTACTCATGGAAGCTCAAGCGAAGACGATGGTGACGATGGTGATGATGAAGATTCCTCAAGTGATGAAGAGGTTGAATCCATGGTGGCCATATACGTGAAGAAGATCTTCAAGTATGTGAAGAAAGTCAACATGTACGGCTACAACGTCCACTTGAGAGAAGGGCGTCATCATCAACACATCAAGTTCACCAAGATCGAGCACAAGCCCAAGAAGAAGGTGGTCAAGGAGAGGAGACCAAAGCAAGAAGCAAATATCGTCGTCCGTAAGTGGACAAGTGGTGGAGAATCAAGTTCTTCTAGTTCAAGTGATGAATCAAGAAAGAACTTCACCACCCGCTTCATGCAAGGTCCTTCATCATCACTACACATGTGCCTTATGGCCAAAGGTATGGAGAGCAATGTAAGTGATGACGAATCCGACACCACCTCCCTCGATGATCTTGTTGAGCTAGTCCATGAGCAAAAAGGAATGCTTAAGAAATAAGCTAATGAAATTAAAGAACTCAATGCTCTCAATGATCTTAGTGCAACCCTTGCTACAAATTATGAACATTTGTTGTGCAAATTCAAATTGCTTAGCAAGGAGTGTGATGAGCTAAAATCTAAGCTTGAGAGCAATGAGACTAAAACAAGTAATTCCTTTGAGCTTGATGAATCATCTATCCCTTGTGCAATCCCTATCTCCAAGGTAGATGCTTCAACTTCTTGCATTGATTTAATTGATGAATCTTACTCACCATCTTGCAATGAGAATGTTGTTGTAGAAACATGTGATTCCTTCATAGGCAAGAAGAATGATGAGCTTAAGCAAGAAGTGAAATGGCTCCGATAGAGGTTGGCAAGCTTGATGGGCAAGGGCAAGAACAATGAGGAACAAGTGGACATCTCTCAAGACATGAAGAGCAAAGTCCAACCTTCTCAAGATAACCGTGATCCCATGGTGAAGAAGCTTGAGAAGGGTGCAACCGTGACTTGCTACAAGTGTCATGAAGAAGGGCACAAGTTCTACAAATGCCCTCAATTTGTCAAGAAGATGGACAAGGGCGAGAAGAAGAAGTTGAACCCCACCATCAAGAGCTCCCTCATCTACACCAAGCCCAACCGCAAGAACAAGACCAAGAGCAACACCTACGTCATCAAGAAGAAGGCTAATGGCAAGGTGGTTGCACACAAGGTTGGGAAGATGAAGGAGGAGTGGGGTTGGAACCAACCCATTTGGGTGCCCAAGGAAGTCATCACCAACATGAAGGGGCCTCAAATGGTTTGGGTTCCAAAGGCCACTTGAAGGCCATGAGATCGGGGACTTGGGAGGCTTGGCACAAACAAGATGTGAAGATTCAAGCCAAGAAGCCAAGCTTGCTAGTTGGACATGTGTTGCCCAAGATCCCCGGTTGAGGTAATGGAAACTAGTACCTATCTCATGCATCATTGTAGCTCCATTGCCTTGTCTAGGTTTGCATTTGTTGCTATACCTAGTTGTTTACATATGGTAGGTTGCTTGTGTCATGTGCTAACCCATGAGCAACCTACATGGTTTGATTAGTGTGTAGGAAAGCTACACTTGTTCTTTCATGGTGCATGTTTTCATATATATCTCTTTGCATCATGAGCAAGCTATTGGGTTAGCTTCCCTTTTGTTGTCATAAACAATGTGCATACATCTGGTTGGTGATTCAAGCACTAAATGCACACATTTAGGGGGAGCTCATCCTATGGTTTGGTTATGGGACTAACATTGTTTCAAGCTTATTTTGTGTAGTCCCTTGGCGACGCGTTCCGGTGCGGTACTTCATTCTAAGAGAATGCTATTTCACTCTCAATGTGATTTAACATCTCTAAAAGAGTGAATATAGCAATGTGAGCTTCATGCTATTGAGTCATGTCCTTGCGAGCTTATGTCTCTATATAAGTTCAAAGGCAATGTACTCATACATTCCTAATCCTTGTGGTACCCCAAGTGTCTTCTTTGCAAGCTTCTTTCAAGTGGTGTCACCTCCTAGTGATATCATTTCCAAGTGGCTCATCTCAATGTGGTGCCAACAAGGTAGAGAGGATCGAACTCCGGAGGTATGCAATGATCAAAAGACTACAAGTGATATCTACAAGTGGTAATGTAACAAGAACCCATTTGCCTTATCTCTTGTCCTTTAAGCTACCTCCTTGCATGATATGCTCTAAGCTTCCTTGCCTTACAAGTGTTTGTAGTTGTGCATTTGATTTCCACACTATCATATCGTGCACACACTTAGGGGGAGCTTAGTTTATGTCATGTTAGTCTCATGAGCTTGTGATCCACCTTAGTTATTCACACATGTGGTATCTTCATTGATATCATACATATGGATCATGGTTCATGCGGCTTTCTCCCTTGTATTTAACATTTCTCTTTGAGCTATGTTTGCTAGGCCTTGCTAAATTTCCTTGAGCCCTCTTTTTTGTGTTGGACCTTTTTGGAGATTTTATTCCAAAGGGGGAGAATGTGGGACCAAAAGCAAGCTAGTGTTTCCAAAATGGGAAGAGGCAAGCTATGTGTGAACATAGGAAGAGAAGATCAAAAAGGGGAAAGTTTGATCTAGGGGGAGTTTGGATGATGGTAAGCATCCAAGCAAGTGTAAGTGGTTCTGATTTTGTCAATTTTTACAAATTTATGCTTGCTTTGCTTGTGTTGTCATAAATCACCAAAAAGGGGGAGATTGTAGCGAACATGGCCTCATATGCCATTAGTTCGAGTATGATTTTGGTGATTCATGACAACATGATCAATGGGACTAACCATATTGTTTAGCATGACTTTGTAGACATTTCTAGGTCCCAGGATGCAAAAATACCACATGCCAAATTGAGAAGATAGTCTATTTTTCTAGGGTCAAAACTGAGCAAAGAAAGGAAAAGAAAACACACCGTCGGATGAACCGACGGTACCATCGGTGCATAGCGTCGGAGTACTTGGTACACTGCGCAGCTGGCAAAATGAAGATGACACCGTCGGATGATCCGACGGTCCAGTTTCCAGATGCGCCGGATGAATTACAGAGGAGAAGCAGCTAAGTCAGTAGCACCGGATGAACCGACGGTCTGAGTTGGGACACCGTCGGTCTATCTGATGCTTCATTTGAATCAAGTCAGAGACGCGCCAAGACAGCCTCTTCAGCACCAGATGAACCGACGCCATGGTCAGAGGAAGCGTTGGTCCATCTGACGGTCACGAAGAAACAGACAGAGACGTTTTGGCGAGAAGTCCTTCAGCACCGGATGATCTGACGCACCGTCGGAGCATAGTGTCGGAACAGTTGTGTCAGCAGAGATGCAACGGCTAAGTGACGTAGAGGGCACCGGATGAACTGACGACTTGGAAAAGCATAGCATCGGTTCATCCGACGCTTACTTTTTCAGAGGCCGTTAGCCAACGGCTCTTTGGATGCCTTTGGCTATTTATACCCCCTCCACTCACCCATTTGAGGTTGCTGGATTGTGTGGAAGTGCAGGAGAGTGCAAGACACATAGAAGATCATATCTAATCCATCCAAGTGCTTATTTGCTCATCTTTAGACTTGCACATGCTTTGTGTGTGCTTAGTGCTAGGCTTAGCTTAGAGTTGAGTGAGTGCAAGGTGTGCCTACCTTGTGAGGTGATTCTTGAGTGGATCAAGTTGTACATGGTGCGCCGGAAGCCTTGGGGCCTAAGTGGCTCACCGGCAATCGTCTTCGACCCTCCGGCTTGGTGTGGAGTGGCGAGGACACTTTGTGCGGGGGGCGTGGAGACCCCCTTCCTAAGTAGAGAAGCTCCTTAGTGGAGGCGGCATCAAGGTGACCAAGGGAGCTTGGCGAGTGCCTAAGTGGCGAGTCAAGTGGTGCTCTTGGGAGAGACTTGGTGACCGGGAAGCAATACTCTTGTGTCAGTGCTTCAACAACGTGGACTAGGGGTGGCTTAGTGCCTACCGATACCACGGGATAAATCACGTGTCAAGAGTTTGCTTCCTCTCATCCCTCTTTACGTTTCCGCATTACTTTCTTGCAATCCTTGCTTGCCTTTACTTTCCTAGAGTAGTATCATGCTAGGATTGGCTATAGGTTGCAAACCTTGTTTTGGGATGGGAGTTTCACACTAGAACAATCGTAGTTGCACATCTAGATAATATGTTCTAGTTTTACTTTGTGTAAAAGTAGTGAAGCCATAGGTTAAGATTTTTAGAAGCCTAATTCACCCCTCCCCCTCTTAGGCTACGAGCATCCGATTCCTTACATTGTTGGCATTTCTTAACGTCATTGCTAAGTTCGTGAGTTCCTAGCAACGATGCCAGAAATGTCTGATGGTAATCGTAACGATCACAAAGAATCCGCAAGCGCACAGATATACCATTGTAGCATTTCCCCGAAGGAGTATTCCAAAGGGTATCAAATCCAAAGAAGGCATGGTCGGATTAGTAAGACCAACACTATTGCATTGAGTATAAATCATAGACGGAAGTAAATCAGGTTCTCAAATACAGGGGTAAGATATGATAATGATAAGGTAGTGTGAACACACTTGAACTCATTCTCTCTAAGGTACACTACAGCTTAGGAGGCAACATATGAGTTAGTTCTAGGTTCTAATGTACTATACACATAAACACTACGTGAAAACCTCAAATAGGTCACGCAACATTTGTAACGGACCCTTAACGCCCGTTACATGCACCCACATCTGTAACTGTTGTTGTTTGGCGCCCGTTACCCATAAGCGAGGCAGGCCGACCCCGGGGTTGGCCTCCACTACGCCCGTTACCTATGTGGACTTCTGGTAACGGGCTTCTTAAACGCCCGTTACATGAATTCATTGTAACGGACGTTAAATCGAGTCCGTTACAACAGTTAAAGCTATTGGTAACAGCCTTGTAAAGTCTATTACCGATCAATGCCCTGTTGGTAGCGGGCCCTTTAAGTCCGTTACTGATCGCTGTCGTATCGGTAACCGGCTTTAGTGTCCGTTACCGATGACCATTTGACGCCCGTTACTAGACTGAGAGCTCAATAATTAAAGTCTAATAGCACTCTTCACTGCCGTGAAGCGGGAGCGCGGCGGCAGTGAATAAAGGAGACGGAGGTTTGTTAATCTGTGTCTCCTTTGTGAAAAAAGGAGACGAAGTTTTGTGAATCCGCGTCTCCTTTGAGTCTGTCTTCATCGACAGGTCAGCTCGATCTCTCATTGCTTCCATTTCGACATACAGGCACAATCAACACATATATCTTTTGAGACAAAACAGACATCATAAGAGAGATAACTTGTCCACATAGATGAAGATAACTTGTCCACAGGAATAAAGAATAATTATTACAAACAGTTAACTTAACTTGTCCATCAGGCTAGGATTTAACTTGTCCATCACATTAATTATTTACTATGGGTCGTGCTATCTGACCATACACATCAACAAAAGCATGCCCCTTGAACATCCACAAAAGTATGGCTATCTGACCCTGCACATCAACAAGCTTGAACTTCCTCATGCCCCATCAAGATTGGCTCTTTTTGCAGCCTCTTCGTAAGCAACCAAGGATTCTTGAAGCCCTTCGAGCGCATCTTCAATGGGCTGAAGATTCTGTTCAGTAGTATACTTGTACCTCCTTATGTGCTTAGCCTTTTTGATGAGGATGTTCACTTCTTTCGTGATTTTTTCGAACTCAGGTTTCACATAATCCCAGACATTAAGGATTACAAGTAACTCAAGCTCTGCTCGCGACTCATAGAGTTTTGCCTGAAACAGGGTTAAACATGGTATAAGAATAACATAGTTAATTCAGAACTAATTTGCCTCAGAACTTGGAGCAGTATAGGAACAGTAATCATCATAGGAAAATTATATAAGAAATTGAAAATTATCCTAGGCTTCATAGCAGGGTGACAAGTAAAAGCAGAACTTAGTTCAGAACTGATTTGCCTCAGAACTTGGTATAAGATCATGACAAGCATGGAAGACATCATCATAGGCACTAGCTTTATCAAGCTCAAGCTCAAGCTCAAGCTCCATCTATAGAACAAGTAAAAAGGCAGTGAGATTCAGAGAAACTTGCCTCGCCGTCGTCGTGGTCGTTGCCAGAGTCAGAGATGAGGTCCTCTACATCTTCGCCGCTCCCTCGACCCCTCTTCGTCGTTGCCAGACACTTGTGCTCACAGACGTGAGGCAGGCACCTCACCCACTTCGCTGCCCTCTCGCCGGCACGCTCCTCCTTACCGCTGCTTGGCCCCTTGTCGGAACTCGAGAGGATCCAGTTGAGGACCCTCGTCTCCGGCATTGGGTTCACTCCACCGTCGCTTGGCCCCTCTCCGGCGCTCATCGTCGTCTCCCTCTTCGCCGCCATCTCGTCGGCACGCGCGCGGATCTAGTTGCGGCACTGCTTTGCGTTCCGGTTCTCCTCGATCTCGGGTGCGCAGGGTCGTCCGCTGCTTGGCCCCTCGCCGGCGCTCATCGTCGTCTCTGTCTCCACGCCTCCTATCACCCCAGTGAGAAATGAGGAAAGCGTTGTGTGCTGCGCTTTTTTTAAGGAAAATGCTGCGCTTATCCATTCGGAAGAAGAAGGGGAGAGTCGGGAGACGGAATGGGCCGGGGCGGTTGAATATTCATTTTGCAAAATGGATAGTCACTGCCGACACGGGTTAGCAAACCCGCGTCGCTTTGTTGGCTGGTGCACGGGCGGGCAACGGTTACCTTCTTTATACTAGGCTGCTGACACTGACGCGTGGGTGTTGGGTATTTTAGCGTCACACGAATAAATCTGCAAGCGCACGGATACCGTTGTAGCTTTCACCTCAGAGTATTCCAAGGGTATCGAATCCAAGGGAACGTGTGTGTACTAACTTCGTACAGTCGGTCCAAGGACACACCCAGATAAGAGGCAATGATAGAGAGGATTCCTGAAGATAGCACTATAGATGAGATTAATGGTCGATCTCTAGATAGAACTTGGCTCAGGATACCGATAGCCCTGACTTAACAGGCGACTCCGGTATGCGGATCTATGTGGAACGAGCTCTGACTATATCCAGCCCTGAGGATTCAACGAGGGCCAGAAGGGCTGTCACCATCTCCTAGACTGCCTCAACCTAACGTTGGGATAAGCCGAACGGATGATAACCGGTAGCGTGTCACAACGTCCACGCTGTGGTTACTGCTGTAGCCAACGGACTACGACACCCTGTACTGATAGAACTACGATCACGGAAGAGAACTGATCTCACTCACTATAGGTACAACTAGCTTATACTAAAGGCATACGAGAGAGCACTCGGTCCTGTACTAAGCTTCCAACGTATACGAACGACTTGCAGCAGACGAACGCATAAACCCAGGATCTACGCACTAGCAGAGGAGAAAGGCTACTCATGCAACCTAGCATAAACTATTAGAAAGGAATCAAACTTTATTCTAATCAGAGCATGCAAGCATTCCACTTTATTCTAAATGACGAACATGCATACAAACGGATATGAGCACTTATGAACCTATGCTACAAGATCGAAAGGTTGTGTTCGCGAAGAACACAAGCCTCTAAATCATGAACACACGAAGAACATAAGAACATATCACCTGCACTTTAGTCTAAATAGAAAATGTGAAAATACTTACTTTACTCTAATTGAAGAACAAGCATCCGTAGAAATACAACTCTCTCTCTCTCACTCTCCTCCTCTCTAATCTACCAAGGAGAGGCCTCTCCTTTGAAGGGAAGCACTCATCCTTGGGTGAAGTGGTGTGTGTGTCCTATTCTCTACCCCCTCCCCTCATATTTATAGGCTAAGAGAAGCTCCCTAGGCTGCCTTGGGTGCCACTAAAGGACCAATGAGGTGGTGACACGTGGCGCAGAGGAGTGGAGGCCAAGTTGGTGAATCTTCCTTGAGAAGGAGCTGCAGGCTTTCGGGCGGATATTCGGGCATACACCTGGCACCGCCTTTGGCTCGTCACGACAAGACGAAACGTGGAAGGGCGGCGTGAGAGGCCTTAGAGTGGGGTCGGCCGACCTGGGGATCGACTGATCCCGGGGTGGGCCCGATCGCTCCGGTTTTCGTCTAGGTGACTACCAAGTGGGTCCCAATGTGGGTATGGGGGTGTTTGCGTTGTTTCTATCCAGTTATCTCGGGGTTGTGGGCCCTTGGATCCGCGTGCTTGCTCCTAATTGGTCGAGAGTGTGCTTCTTTGGATCGGTGAGGTGTCATGGCCATGTGGGTGCCTGTGTGGCAGCACGTCGCCACGTGGCCTGGTGTGGGTCCCACCGGGTCCACATGATGTCTTGTGCACATCTCACTCATCCGGGCTCCGATGTATGCAAATGATATATCCGTTTCGATCGTCTCGTCTAGCCCGTCGTAATGGTGTAGACTAATTTGGCATTTGAGGTTGTTGATGATGATGCCATATCTATGCCATTGGTTTACTTGCTCTCAACTATTTCATTCCATGCGCATTTACATGTGTCCTGCAACAGAAGATAGAAACACCAACACTTGTGGAAATTTTTAGTATAAAGCCCTATTCTAGTGTTGATGCCCACTTTCTATTCATCTTATGTAGGAGTTGACAGTGTAAAAGTGGTACTTAACAACCGTCAACAACACCCCCACACTTGACCTTTGCTCATCCCGAGTGAAGGGAGTCAGATCAAGGTGGTACATGATATCCAAAAGTATGAAGCGAGCATAAGAGATATTCCAAACCATACCTTGCACTTGTGGACTCTGTGGAGTGTCTATCATGCCATCTTGGGTAGTTGAGGAATGGAACGGTAATGAATCAATTCACCTCTGCTCACCATGTCAAGTAACTTGGGGTTTTGTAATAAATTTTCAAAATAAACCTTTGCTTAGCTCCTCATTTGATTCTCTCAGATCACTCAATATGTATATGTCCTCACTAAGGCATTAGATTTGCCTTTCCTTCATCCTACTTCTAATGATGGCTATATGTGGAGCTCAGGGTAGGATAAAAGATAAGCAAACTTGCATCACATCTATTGCATAGTCAAAAATCGGATCCGAGGAGAAAAACAATTCATACAATCAGATCAAGATGTTGTTGGTATTTCTTAAGTCACCACTAACGGGCCCTTGTTAGCGTGAGCGTAAGATCCACCCGGTATACCGACGGGTATGAAAGAATCCACAAGCGCACGGAAATACCACTGTAGCACTTCACCTCAGGAGTATTCCAAAGGGTATCGAATCCAAGGAACGGTGTGTACTACCTTCTATCCTAGAAGAACGGTCCAAGGACACCAAGCCCCTGCTTGGGTAGAGAGATGATGGGGTGCTCGGTTCTAGGGGAGTAAAGCTGTAGGATCTCGCTTCGGACACCGGACCCTCGTGGCTATAACAGTCGGTTCACGGCAAATGGTCGCCTACACCTGTATCCGAACGTGGGGGATTCCGAAAGGGTCCAACGGCTGTCACCACCGCGGCCTACCCCAAGACAAACCGTGGGATACAGGGCATTCGAAGGATAACCGTAGTTTAGACACCACGTCTGCACCACCGATTACTACTATAACATGGCTACGTATGTCGACCCGTAGCAACACTATAGCACTCCGTATAAATACGGAGTGACGAACCCGCGAGTACGGCTATACCTCACCCGTCATCGACCCGAGGTGGCGTGAGGTCGAACGACTAAGCATCAATTAATGTATTCCAACAAGATCTAACGAGATAACTCACACAAACGGAATGCAGAATTATTCATCTAATCAACACGATCAAAGGATCATGTCACGAAGAACACGAGCCTCTAAATGATGAACAGATGAAGAACTCAAGAACATGTCACCCATGCATGAATATCACTTTAGTCTAAACAGGAAATACAGAAATACTCACTTTGCTCTAAATGAAGAACAAACGGGAGTCACACCACACCACCATCCACATAGCACCTACACCTATCTACAAGTGAGAATTGAGAGAGGGGAGAGTTTGGGATGTGTCTCTCATTCTTACCCCCTCCCCTCATATTTATAGGCAAGGGAAGAGGGCCTCTCCTCTTCATTCCTGCGCCCCCGACGCGCCACCTGGCCTCCCTAGTGTGCTTTGGAAGGTGCTTAAGGCGCTGGAGAAGAAAACCAGGTAAGAACCGGACCCTAGGTGCCCGAACCGGAGCTGAACCGGTGACTGGGTCGCTGAAATGGCGCAGGAAATAGGAAAACCGGCGGCCAATGCAAACCGACCTCCAGCAGCCACTTGCGCGTTGCCACCTGTCCCGGCCCGACCGGCCTCCCCACACGCGCCCGCAGGGCGATCCGCGCGCTCGGCTGCGCGCCAACCAACAGCGGACATGTCGCCTGGCGGGGTTGACCCGCGCGCGCCCGCGCGGAGGCGAAGCGGCCAACCGACGGCCGGCACGTGGCTCGCGGGCGGCCCATCCCGCGCCCCTGCACGCGCAAGCGGCACGCCGTAGCGTGGCCGGGCAGCCGATCAGCTGCTGCCACATGGCGAGCCGGTGATGATTCGCGCGCGTACGAGGTACGGCGGACGGTGGTGGGACCCGCAGACATCATCTATTTTGTCCTTTTTGTATCTTGCGCATACGAGCTCCGATGTAGGCAAATAATATGTCCATTTCGATCGTCCCGACGAGCCCGTTGCAATGGTGCAGTCCAATTTGGCATTTGAGGTTGTTTATGATGACATCCTTCAATAGCCATTGGACTACTTGCTCCCAACTGTACCATTTGGATGCATTTCGGTGCATCCTGCAATAAAAGCTAGGAACACCAACACTTGTGAAAATCGTTAGTATAAACCCCTATTCTAGTGTTGATGATCACTTTTCATTTATTTTTTGTAGGAGTTGACGGTGTAAAAGTAGTGCTTAACAGCCGTCAACAACTCCCCCACACTTGACCTTTGCTCGTCCCGAGTAAAGGGAGTCAGATCAAGGTGGTACATGATATCCAGAGGTATGAAGCTAGCATAAGAGATATTCCAAACCATACCTTGCACTTGTGAACTATGTGGAGTGTCTATCGTGCCATCTTGGGTAGTTGAAGAATGGAACGGTCATGAATTAAGTCACTCCTGCTCATCATGTCAAGTAACTTGGGGTTTTGCAATGTTTTTCAAAAATAAACCTTGCTTAGCTCCTCATTTGATTCTTTCAGATCACTCAATGTGTATATGTCCTCACCAAGCCATTAGAATTACCTTTCTTCATCCTACTTCTAATGACAGCTATATGTAGAGCTCAGGGTAGGATAAAAGATAAGGCATACTTGAATCACATATATTGCAAAGTCAAAAACTAGATCCACAGAGAAAATCAAATCATACAATCTGATCAAGATGTGCACATATATTGGTATGGTGAGTATAGTAAGGTGGATACTAGACCCAGAATGGGTGCTAGATATTACCATACATATATGAGGAAAAATATTGGTTGATGGTAAGGTGGACACTAGCCCCGGAATGGCTACTAGTTATTACCATCTAAGATATGTAACTTATGACCATCTCTCTCCTTTTTCTCCTTTATTTGGGACATGGGCCATCCTTCCCTTTTTTTTCTCTTTTTTTTTGTCTTTCATCATGCTTTGAGCATGTGTCTCTTTTTTTTTCTTTTTTCATAGCCCATGTCTTTTTTTGAAGGATACTTTTGGAGAGAGATGTCACACCACATATGGAGCTTTATTTTTACGAATGGATGAATGGTACAATGCTATCTTCTTTTGTAGAAGCGTAGCAAGGGGAATATGGTGGTGTGCACATGAATCTTGATCATGAAGGCATGAAAAGAATTCTCATAAGGGTCACAAAATTTGACAAAGCTCAATGCAATAGCAAGCAGCATATGAGTATAAGGTTTTCAAATAAAAACATCATATGGCTTTGGTAGGACTGGGACATATCAAAGAGGAGCTTTGCAAAAGGGTTTTCAGATTTTTCAAATAAAATTCCCAAGCACTCAAACATTTAGAGCGAAGATCATATCATCAACCCATATCTCAAACATCAACTACTTAGATGAGCATGAGTTCCCTAATGATGTTCGTTCACAAGCATCAAGACAATGAGTAAGGAATAAAGCATATGCGAGCCAACCATAGGAAACATGTAGAGCAAGCATAGCACAAATTGCTGAGTTTGATATAAAGGATAAGAATCGAAATTTAATCAAACTCATGGATAACGGAGAGTGAGGCAGAGGGTGCACATACCATCGCTTCTGAAGGATAAGAGAGCAAGGGAGACTAGTGGTGATTCGACTGACCAGAAGGCAGCCGGGTCACTCCAGTTTACCTTGCTCTTGTCATGAAGGCGTAGTCGATGTTGTGCAGCGCCTGCGTGGGAGTTCCCGAGTGGATATGTCGATGATGAGCTCGCGAGAACTCCCCCCACACTGGTGGTTGAATGGGTGTTGTTCTTCGAACAAGTGAGAACAAAAGATGGACTCTACTGGTTTAAGAACCGTAGAGCCTTTATTTGAAAGCAAATATTCTTGGGTTTTTTTTATTATCGTCACCATGTCACTTGCTCAAACAAAGCTAGATCAATATTGCACTCCATAAATAAGGGAGGATATACTTACCTTGGACCTTCGAGAGGTCATATGCACCTCATTTGTATGTCGTGCAACATGAATCCAAACCTTTACTTACCTTCCCATTTGAATCTAACTTGATGACTTACCCATTTGAATTTGACGATTATCTGCAGGGGTTAGTCCACATACATGCATCTATTATCCATGAGAGCATAACTCTAAGGTTCATCAGTCAAAGGTCGACACCATGTCTTATTTTGACTGAAGAAGACAATTTCAACCTAAGCACCACGCTTAATCTAAAATAGTCTATGAATGTGCGAGTACTTCACACATTCAAACCAGAGCATATGAACACAAAGATAAATGAACCATGTAAACATAACCAAGCTATTTTCAGAGGGAACATAAGCATGAGCGCATAACGGTGAACCTCGGGCAACCTCCCGAAAGGGTTTTGTTTAAAGTCAAAAGCAGGACTTACCTAGCTAGTGGGCAAGAGGCAAGAGCTTACATCATCTTCACACCAGGATAAAATTTGGCATGAGAGGAAATTTACCCGGGATGCTCCCATACCTCCCCCACACTCAGAGTTTGGATTGCCAGGCAACAAAACTTAAGTGTGTGAAGATCAAGCTTCCTTTTGCGAATATTCCCTCGCCAAAACTTACCAAGATGCTACAGCTGATGCAACTCACATGTTATTAGGCATCACTTGTTCGTCGTTCTTTTCAATCTCCACCTAAAAGGTTAGTGACCAAAAATACCCGAAGGACAACTTATGCCAAAAACATGTTCTCGCTTTTATTCGAAAGGGAAATAAAACCTATGCTAATCCAGGCTATCTCCTGGTAGTGCTTTGTTTATCACGGTCATAAGCTCGACCATGGGAGATTTCTCTTGCAGCCACATTGGTGGTGTCCTTCCCATCTCACCACCAACCATCGATGAAGCAGTGAAGCTCTAGCTGCAAGGCTAGTGCCATATACGAACACGAGTCCAAAAGATAGCAAAGCTAAAAGCAGACATGATCATCCCAAGGAGGCTAAGATAGCTCCTGGGGTGATCACGGGACTCGAGAAGCTATAGCACCAGGGTGAACCTCGGAGACGGAAGGTTGAGCACTGAGGCTAGCGCTCTCGCAACTGATCTCCGACTGAACTCAGCTCAGAAAAAAAATACTCGGCCTCCAAAAAGAGGATAGAGTAGAAACTCGAATGGTCGGCGTATGTTCAGGAGCTAGAGTTCGGGTGAAGGGTGAGGTTAAGCTCATCCTCCCTTAGGTAGATGGACCGATGTTCTCATCAAAACGATGAGCCATCCCGGGTCTAGCCTAAGCTTCCAATAGGAGGCTATGGATAAGTTGGAAAGTGCAACTCCCATTGGGCATCGATCAAGTCAAGCACAAAGTACGAAGTTTAAGCTTCTCCTAACTGATCGGCATCGATCAATGGGCTTAAAATATGAAGTGAATGTACTCCATTCGATCGGTAAATGATCGTGCTCCTTCGGTCTAATAAATGAATCCACTGGATTATAAAGCAGAGACCGATGTCTTGGTTTATACGAAACTTCAGTGCAAGGCACTTCAGCTCAAACCTCAACGTAGGAATATGATAGGCCAATCGTACTCTCCTTAGGAGATCATAACTAGGACCGAACAAGTCATCCCGATCGAGAATGATTCGTCCCTTCCTAATTACTCTCTCCATCCTCCCATGAGACAAGGCCTCGGGGAGAAGGTCTAAGAAGAAGTACGAGAGGGGAACCCAAGGGTTGACTCTGCGCTAAGCAATCTTTCCCTTAGATTCTTGCTAATCAGGAATGGCATCTTCAACCAGAGCTTAAAGCCTCAGCTCGGCTGACGATGAGTCTAGGTGGCTCAACATTCCTTCTGACGGGCACCTCATCGACCGGGATGCAAGGGGGAGCTGAAATCCTGGAGGGTTTCCACGATCTCTTTTCCCTCAAAAGCGTCCAAGTGCACAAAGAGCCTCCAGAGAGAGCATTAAGCCGCATGGCATCGTCCTTCCGTAACCCATGCCAGAAGCGCTGAAGTAGTTTCCGAACGGGAATGTGGAGGACTGGGCAATCTTCCACCAAAAAGGTGAAGTGATCCCATACTGTTCCTAGCGATTCCTCCTCACCTTGCTTGAGACTGAGAATCCTTATCCTCAACGAGATGACACGTCATAAATAACGGTGCCAATCCCGTGCTTCCCCAGAGAGGGATAGCGGGAAAGATTCCCTTTTCTGAGCATCCGATGATTCTTCAATTTAACTCGGAGTTTCAATCAGACACTCGTAGTCTCTCGCATGATCGAAGGGGGTTCTCATGAATTGACCCCGAGAAGGAAAGATCCTGAGTTAACTTCATGAGAGAGGGGTGAATCCGACAGCCAGATGAAAGAATGAGTTGTGACAAGGGTGGCTCTGAGGGTTCACTCCGTGAAGGTGGAAGGTGTTTTCAAGGATAACCTTCCAAGGGTAGCGGGGGTAAAGGTAGAAGTAAAGAGAACAGAAAAGGATATCTTGAAGGGTAACGGGGGTAAAGGTAGAAGAAAAACAAAAATGATACATACGAGGACCACTAGGTTCGAAGATAGATATAGCAACCGTTACCCGGTAACGGCGCCAGAAATGCTTGTTGGTATTTCTTAAGTCACCACTAACGGGCCCTTGTTAGCGTGAGCGTAAGATCCACCCGGTATACCGACGGGTACGAAAGAATCCGCAAGCGCACGGAAATACCGCTGTAGCACTTCACCTCAGGAGTATTCCAAAGGGTATCGAATCCAAGGAACGGTGTGTACTACCTTCTATCCTAGAAGAACGGTCCCAGGACACCAAGCCCCTGCTTGGGTAGAGAGATGATGGGGTGCTCGGTTCTAGGGGAGTAAAGCTGTAGGATCTCACTTCGGACACCAGACCCTCCTGGCTATAACAGTCGGTTCACGGCAAATGGTCGCCTACACCTGTATCCGAACGTGGGGGATTCCGAAAGGGTCTAACGGCTGTCACCACCGTGGCCTACCCCAAGACAAACCGTGGGATACAGGGCATTCGATGGATAACCATAGTTCAGACACCACATCTGCACCACCGATTACTACTATAACACGGCTACGTATGTCGACCCATAGCAACACTATAGCACTCCATATAAATATGGAGATACATGCATCATCTCCTCGAGCGGGTTTTGCTTCGGAAGAGGCTTCTCCATAAAATTCTCTGAAAATAAGGGAATGATGGTAGAAGAGGCTTCCCTAAGCTTTTCATCCAGGCTCCCTCGGGATGCTTCAAGAAGTTTTTCTGCTGGGGAGCCTAGGAGGAGATCAAGATCGAGGACATCAAAGATGTGGAAGTCTAGATTCACCTTGATCTTGTCTACTAGGAGTGGCACGACATATGCAACCCCCCGACACTCAAGAATATGTCCGGAGGGACAACTCTTGAGGAGTTTGTCAGATGGTCTTAGCGTAACGTTGCCCAACAAAGTGTACGCTAGGTGCCATGGCATGACATTAACCTCCATGACGGGGTTAAGGTGGGATTCTACGGTAAATCCTTTTATGGAACAAGAAATGATCGTGGAGGGTGAACAAATCCAAAGTGCTTCGGAAAAATTTTCCACTCCAGTCGACCACTTCTTCTCCATGGCCTCCATGATAGATGTTTCGTTTGGAGGATCGGGAGGCAAAGGAGGTACCGTAGACCTAGGGGAAGGTTCTATCAAAAGATTCCTAGCTGGCTGGATTTGGACAGAAGAGGGCTCCTTCCCTAGTTGGACATCTAAGTGATTCGAGGTGTTTTTGAGATTTTCAAGAGGGTTATCCTCGAATCGATAGAGGAACTCTGGAGGCTGAATTTCTTCTTCCTCCATTGTTCCTGGTTCGGGAGAGGGCTCAACGGTCGAAAATTGAGATGTGGAAACCGTTGGTTTAGGTTCGGCTGTTGAGAGACTCTCATGGATCGATTCAGATTCTTGGCGGGGTTCGTTATGGCAGGTAAGAAGGGAAGAGTTTTCTAAGAAGCTATCTAGGATTGCTCTTCCTTCCACTAGAGTTTTGTGTGCAAACGAACCTCCAGCAGCGATGTCAAGATCTTGGGCAGCGTCCATGTCTAAACCCATGCAAAATGTGTAAAGCAAGATATCATCGGGTAGAAATGTGCCGGGTCCAGATGCATAAAGGCGTATGAACCTAGCCCACGCTGCTCCTACAGACTCCTCCTCTAATTGTTCTAACTCGAGAATATCCCCAGGGAGAGAGGCCATATGAGTATACTATTGCACCATTCTCTCCACGAGAGAGAATGAGTTGCAAAAGTTATCTCGAAGTTTGCCCCAATCACCATTTACACTTTTTACAGTGTTAGTGTACCATTGCTCCGCCCTTTCTGACAGAGAGAGGGGGAACAACTTCCACCTTATGGATTCCTGTGTCATGCCTGGGAGAACCAGACGCGAACACAGTTCCTCGAATTCTTCTAAATGAAAGTAGGGGTCTTCATTGATCGCTCCAAAGAAGGGTCGATCCTGAACCATGCCCATAATGTGGAAATGAAGTTCATGGTCGGATGTGGAAGTTGATGGATCATTGAACTCATAAGTTGAGGTGGAGAGGTCGTAAAAGGATGGCCTCTCCATGGGTAACAGGGGTAAAGGTAGAAACAAAGAAAAACAAAAGATACGAGGACCACTGGGTACGAAGGTAGATACATCAATCGTTCCCCGGCAACGGTGCCAGAAAGCTTGTTGGGTATTTTAGCGTCACACGAATAAATCCGCAAGCGCACGAATACCGTTGTAGCTTTCACCTCAGAGTATTCTAAGGGTATCGAATCCAAGGGAACGTGTGTGTACTAACTTCGTACAGTCGGTCCAAGGACACACCCAGATAAGAGGCAATGATAGAGAGGATTCCCGAAGATAGCACTATAGATGAGATTAAAGGTCGATCTCTAGATAGAACTTGGCTCAGGATACCGATAGCCCTGACTTAACAGGTGACTCCGGTATGCGGATCTATGTGGAACGAGCTCTAACTATATCCAGCCCTGAGGATTCAACGAGGGCCAGAAGGGCTGTCACCACCTCCTGGACTGCCTCTACCTAACCTTGGGATAAGGCGAACGGATGATAACCAGCAGCATGTCACAACGTCCACGCTGTGGTTACTACCGTAGCCAACGGACTACGACACCCTGTACTGATAGAACTACGACCACGGAAGAGAACTGATCTCACTCACTATAGGTACTACTAGCTTATACTAAAGGCATACGAGAGAGCACTCGGTCCCGTACTAAGCTTCCAATGTATACGAACGACTTGCAGCAGACGAACGCATAAACTCAGGATCTACGCACTAGCATAGGATAAAGGCTACTCATGCAACCTAGCATAACCTATTAGAAAGGAATCAAGAACACACTTTATTCTAATCAGAGCATGCAAGCAGTCCACTTTATTCTAAATGACGAACATGCATACAAATAGATATGAGCACTTATGAACCTATGCTACAAGATCGAAAGGTTGTGTTCGCGAAGAACACAAGCCTCTAAATCATGAACACACGAAGAACATAAGAACATATCACCTGTACTTTAGTCTAAATAGAAAATGCAAAAATACTTTACTCTAATTGAAGAACAAGCATCCGTAGAAATACAACTCTCTCTCTCACTCTCCTACTCTCTAATCTACCAAGGAGAGGCCTCTCCTATGAAGGGAAGCACTCATCCTTGGGTGACGTGGTGTGTGTGTCCTATTCTCTACCCCCTCCCCTCATATTTATAGGCTAAGAGGAGCTCCCTAGGCTGCCTTGGGCACCACCAAAGGACCAATGAGGTGGTGACACGTGGTGCAGAGGAGTGGGGGCCAAGTTGGTGAATCTTCCTTGAGAAGGAGCTGCAGGCTTTCGGGCGGATATTCGGGCATACACCTGGCACCGCCTTTGGCTCGTCACGACAAGACGACACGTGGAAGGGCGGCGCGAGAGGCCTCATAGTGGGGTCGGCCGTCCTGGGGATCAGCCGATCCCGGGGTAGGCCCGATCACTCCGGTTTTCGTCCAGGTGACTGCCAAGTGGGTCCCAATGTGGGTATGGGGGTGTTTGCATTGTTTCTATCCTGTTATCTCGTGGTTGTGGGCCCTTGGATCCGCGTGCTTGCTCCTGATTGGTCGAGAGTGTGCTTCTTTGGATTGATTAGGTGTCATGGCCATGTGGGCGCCTGTGTGGCAGCACGTCGCCACGTGGCCTGGTGTGGGTCCCACCGGGTCCACATGATGTCTTGTGCACATCTCTCTCATCCGGGCTCCGATGTATGCAAATGATATATCCGTTTCGATCGTCTCGTCGAGCCCGTCGTAATGGTGTAGACCAATTTGACATTTGAGGTTGTTTATGATGATGCCATATCTATGCCATTGGTTTACTTGCTCTCAACTATTTCATTCCATGCGCATTTACATGTGTCCTGCAACAGAAGATAGAAATGCCAACACTTGTGGAAATTGTCAGTATAAAGCCCTATTCTAGTGTTGATGCCCACTTTCTATTCATCTTATGCAGGAGTTGATGGTGTAAAAGTGGTACTTAACAGCCATCAACAGTGGGCCCGACACTTTTTTTTGAAATGACACTTGCTTCCCTCAAAAATTAGGGCCCATAAAACAACACCTAAAAATTAATAAAAATACGAACAATTCATAGTTTGTTTTTGAGAATCGAATAACTCATAGTTGGGCATTTGGTATTTGAATAAAATATGAACAGTCACACATCTCCTTGTGACCACATTTATCTTTTGTGGCCAAGAGCTCTCCTGAGCGTACATGGGTTCCGAGGCGCGTGACCGGCCGCCCGACGGTTCCCCGTCTTGTCAATATAAATCCCCGGCCGGCCAAGAACTTCGTCAACCGCGGCACCAAGAAAACCCTAGCACCACTGTCTCCGGTCACCAAGAAGTGAATCCAAGAGCTTCTTCTTCCTCAAGCGCGCGCATGGCATCGTCAGAGCCATCCAGGAAGCGCATCAACTTGTTCCGCGAAGCTTTCAACAGGCTTCGACTGGTGGCCGTTCGTCTCGGGGTCCCAGCACCTAATGATCCACTGCAGAGGACCGTGAAGGATTACGCCTTCAAGATCCATATCTTGGCTGGGGACCTTGACAGAGGCGTGCTCGCCCCCGTCGACGACGACGGTGGCGACGATGGCAGCCTCGACGGCTCCGGCTCCGACTCCGACTCCGGCGGCGACTACCTCTGCTTAATTAATTTGTTTCTCTGTTAATGTGTTCCTCTTGTGTGTTTGTTGAACTTGTGATGAAATAGTAGATCCTCTGTTAATATGTTCCTCCTATGTGTATGTTGAACTTGTGATGAACTCGTAGATCTAAAGACGCGGGTAGATCAATCCATGTCTCCTATAACGCATTGCAATGTCTATGGCAGCAGCTTACAATGAATTGCAATGTGTATGCCAGAAGTTTGTTACTCTGTTCGTGTCATTATATGGCAGCAGTTTACAATGAATTGCAATGTGTATGCTAGAGTTATGCCAGAAGTTTGTTAATTACTCTGTTTGTGTTAATCCGTGTCTCCTTTGCCTCGTGCTGCAATGAAATGTCAGCACAGATGAATTGATGAATTTTGTGATGTGTGACACATTAAGATTTGTGACCCAATTGTCATTCCATCCATTCTTCATTCATACATTTAAGTTTGTCATCTGTGACAAATTTTTCATTCTTCATCCACACAGATGAAGCAAAAGCACCACTTTTAACATCAGAATTACTTCTTTGCAGCATACATCCCCAGTAAACATCTAAATACTACACAAGAAACTGCCACAATAATCAAGTTCATCTTCTAGATCACATTGTCCATCTTCTCCTCCAGTGCTTTCTTCCTCTGCTTGTCCAGTGCTTGCCTCTGCTCGCCGCTCCCAATTTGACATTCCACTGAATCAACTACTTCATCGACCACGTCTGCCCAGTTCGACGGTCGAAAAATAATGACGCCAGCATCCTTCAGCATCTGGAGATACTCCTTGTGGAAACGATAAAATCCACAATTCTTGGTGTACTGCAGAATCAAAAGCACATAAGAACCCTAACTCAGATTTGAGAGACACAGCAGACTACTCACCGAGTTCCTTGCACACTTGAAATAAAGACGACCGTGGTTTTCACCTTCCTTCTGCGTCCGCCCCTCCACCACCCGAGCCATACCACAGTCTAAGCAAGGGACCAGTGGAAAGCCGCTTAGCTCACCGACTGGATCCATGCCGATGGAGTGATTGCGGCTGCTCTGGCAACCATGAACCCTGCTCCTCGCACGTGCACCTCCAGACGAATCGGCGTAGTGCGACATGTGCGCGACGGCGGGGAAGGACAGGCGGGCGGGCGGCGGTGGAGCTCAGATCAGGGAAGAAGAAGGGGGCCGGGGCCGGGGCCGGGGCGTATGGATATTCATTCAGCCAGGGGCATTTCGAACAATGGAGCACTAGTTGGCGATGAGGGTTAGTGTACTCGCGTCGCCGGGTGGATGCATATTCATTCGGCCAGCGGCATTTCGGACAATGGAGCACTTGTTGGCGATGAGGGTTAGTGTACCAGCGTCGCCGGGGCGGATGCATATTCATTCGGTCAGGGGCATTTTGAACAATGGAACACTTGTTGGCGACGCGGGTTAGTCTACCCGCATCGCCTTTGTCGGTCGGGCAGGCAACGGTTATCTTTTTTTATATAGGCTTCTGACGCTAATGCGTGGGCCCGACACTATTTTTTCTGAATTGAAACTTGCTTCCCTCAAATATTAGAGCTCATAAACAGCACCAAAAAATTCGTAAAAAATATGAACAATTCACAGTTGGTAATTTAGTATTTGAATAAAATATCAACAGGCACACTTGTTTAACCAAATTTCTTAAAATTAGATTTTTTATCTCTTGTTTACGATATAATAATTATAATAACGTCTTAGTGTGTTCTAAAAATTCTACAAATTGACTTGGCAACATAATTTAGGTCCCTAAGCTTGTCTACAAAAATTCAAATGGTTTCGAAAACGGAAGATTATACTTGTGTACAAATGTCTACATCTCTCACATAGTTTCTTAGAATGTTACTTCAACATTGAAGTTTTCCACACTTTAAAACATGTTCGAACTCATATGCATTTGAAATTTTAACATAACATTATGTTCACCATAAGATTACGAAATGCAAAGTTTCATTAGTAATGGTTGTGTAAAACAAATATTATTTCTATGTTGTACTTATAAGGAACAAGATAAGGCGTATAAACAACATCTAAGAAATGGAATTACATACGAAAAAATGTCATAAATGAATAGATGTTGATTTTCGAAAAATTCAGAAACAAATATCATCAAATTTGGATTACGGATGACGGAGAAATACGTGATACAAAATTTGATTGCAGATTAAAAGGGGAAAAGCAAACTGTTCTTCATTCGAATAGATCTGGCCCCGCCCCTTCATTGGCGACAGGTGGTTGTTAATCATCGTATCATTTGCGCATCCGAACCTTTTTAATAAACGCTCCACCTTCTGCCTTCCGCCTTCTATCCCCTTCTCCGGATTCCGCCTTCCTCGTCTCCGTCGCAGCCTCGTCTCCGTCGCAGGGATGGCCCGCGACTCTAGGGGGGGTTCTGCAAGGAGGAGGCCCCGCGGCCACGTCCCCGTCCGTCTTCCTCGGTGCTGTCCGCCGCCCCCGCCAAGAGAGTGAGGTTCCGTGGCGACGAAGAGGAGCCGTCCCAGCGCGCCGCCCCTGTGCGTCTTCCTCAGCGCTCCATGGAAGAGGCCGGTTCTTCGTCGACCCGGGGGAGGAAGCCGTACACGCGCGCAAGGGCCAAGTTGGCGGACTCCAGCGACGCCCACCATGGAGAGGCAGGGTTTTTTCCTCGATGCGAAGGAAGAAGCGGTCAACGCGCATTGAGGTGAGCGCGGACTCCTCCGGCGACGACCCGGGCAGAAGAGTGGTAGTAGACATCATCTCCTCCGGCGACGACTCCGGCAACAACTCTGGCGACGACTCCGGCAACGACTCTGGCAACAACTCCGGCGACGATTCTGAAGACCATGAGGTAAATTCTGAAACCATCACGCATGATTTGTCCTTGTACCTTCACATCTTCTCTGATCAATTGTTCTAATGCATCAATTTCCATTTGTTGTAGGAAGTTACTGCACATGACATTGATAGGATTTGGACTGAAATCAACTAGCTCAAGGAATCGGCTGAAGAGAAGCAGGCAAGTTTTGAAACCAGTTAGAGCTAAACAGCTTTCTTGTAAGAAGTTACAACTGTTATGAAGCTTGCATCAATATAATTTTCCTTTGTTTTAGGAACGTGCTATTACTCGGGATGACATTGACTACATCTGGAAAGGAATTGACAAGTAGGATGAGCAGCTTAAAGCCGCACAAAAGAGGTAGGAGATTGAACTTCTAAAGAAGAATGCTGAGCTGGCAGAAAGAGTTGCAAAATTAGAGACAAGGATAGCTGAACTTGAGGCAGCAGCACAAAAGAAGCCATCTAGCTAACTAGTTCCGTTGCAGCTACAATCTAGTTTGGTGATGCGCCCAGCTGATGCAGTCTTATTTTGGTGATGTGCCCTGCTGATGCATGTCAGATGTGAATATGTTTGTTATGAGTTAGTTTGCTTGGTGATGTGAACTTGTGATGCATGTCATATGTGAACATGTGATGTGATGTGATGCTATATCAACAGTCACACTTGTTTGCGTGGTGATGTGTTAGAGCCCATAAACAACACCTAAAAATTCGTAAAAAATACGAAAAATTCATAGTTGATAATTTAGTATATGAATAAAATATCAACAGCCACACTTGTTTAACCAAATTTCTTAAAATTAGATTTTTTTATCTCATGTTTATGATATAATAGCAGAGTAGTACTTGACTACATTACTCGTTTTAAGGCCCACACAAGCCCACTCGCGCTAGGTTAGTAGGGAAGGACGCCTCCCTCACGCAGTCTCCTCCCACTCTACCCTCGCGCCCCCGCCGCTTTCTCCCCCTCGCCTTCGTCCCCCTCACCTCCCCCATGCCGCGATGCACGCTACACCCCTTCGCTAAGACGTGCGCCACACCACGCTCGGCGCGACGCGCACCACACCTCTAACAGCGAGATCTGGAGGAGGAGGGACCCAGCAGCGGTGGCGACGACGACAATGACGACTAGAGGAGGGATCCAGCGACGACGACGACGACTAGGAGGTGGAGGAGGGATCCAGCCACGAGGTCGACGCGAGGACGAGGACGTGGTGGCGAGCAGGCAGCGACGAGGAGTAGAGATCCCTCCGCTCTGACAGTGACATGGTCAGTGGCGAATCTAGGATTTGAGTTTATGGTATGCCGCTCTAAAAATGTCTTATACAATTCGGTAAATGCATTCTACCAACTTGGTAATAATTGTGAAATTAACAACAATTCAGTAATAACTATAAAATTAACAACGTAATTTGGTATATTTGCTCGAGTTTATGCAATTAGGCCAAGCGAGCGTATGCAGCACACATGCGTTCAGATAATCAAGTATACAACATATGTGTGCGTATGCTTTTCTTTTTATATAAATGCGTATAAATATACTTGTACTTGTGGGAATTGCAGGGTATGCCGTGGCTCCTTTGTATTAGTACATGTGGACATACTTAGCTGTTGATGGTATACATACTTAGCATTTCCCTTTAGATTGACTCTTATATTTGGTTTTGCTCTTGTTCCTATGTACATGTGCACATTCTCTGCAAGTTGAATAAGTACCTCATCAGCAACAGAGGCAGCCTGCATCTTCCTCTTTAAAATGGTAAGGTCGCATTGCCTGAACTAATTTTTTGGTTACTGAATTTTGCATTTATGTTAATGGTTTACCAAGAACCAATGATATTACAGTGGGGTAAAGTAGTTACTGTAATTCCCTTGACTATTAATTCACAGGATAAATCTGACGAGGACTATAGACCTGGGCCACAAGATGAAGAAGAGGGTTATGGCACTGCTAGTGCACAACAAGACCAGGTGGGTGGGGCTCAGCGCCGAGGCAGAGCGCCAAGGACATCCACAAAGTGGCCAAGTGACACAATGATAGTCACTGAGGTCGACATAGGGGGGATGCTAGTACCATTGACTCAAAAGCGCAGGTTCAGGGCGCTTGCGGGGCTCGTTGCTAGACAAAAGATACCTTTGCACTTGCCAGAATTCAAAGAACTAAGCAATGATGAAAAGTGGGACTTGTTTGATAAGCATGTGCAGAAACACTTGAAGTTCCAGGAAGGCGCGAAACTGCAGGCATTCAAGCTTTTCTGGAAGACGGTAGCCAAGGCATGGAGACAATTCAGATTTCAGCTTAGGCGAGATTTTATCAGAAAAGGACTTGAGCCATTTACAAGGCACCCATTTATCGTCCCAGAACAGTGGAAGGAGTTCATGAAACAGGAGGAAACCGAGCAAGCCTCATCTGTTAGTGTCAAGTTCAAAGAACTCCGAAGCCGGAACACAAGCGAGCACAGCATGGGTCCAGCTGGTTATACTGTGAAACTAGAACAATGGGAGGAAGAGGACAGACAATTAGCTGCAGCTGGTATCCCCAACCCATATGACGCCTACCCTGACGATCATTCCAAGAATTGGCTGTGAGCAAGGAGTAAGCTAGTGATTAAAGACCGTGTTGCTGTGATAGTATTCAACAACAAAGAGGCAGAAAAATTGGCTGCAGCCATGAAGGAGAAGATTGCATGTGCAGAATCTTCAGGAATGGCAGGGCAGAGGGAGTATGATGTGCTAAGTCAGTGCTTGGGCCACCCTGAACAACCAGGTCGCCTGCGTGGTGTCTCCAGCTACCAGGGCTGGAAGTATGCATGGCCTCAGCACGCTTCCATGTACAGGAAGAGGAAGAGGATGAAGACCGACGCATCAGTTGATACGGAAAAGATAAAGGAACAAATCAAGCAAGAACTGGTGGCTGAGATGCAGATGCAGAACATGCAGATGTAGAGGTGGTGTTGTCACCAGATGGTGTTGTCACCAGTGTTCAATCGCGCAAGCCCTTCACCCGCCACACTGAAGAGCAGCTGTGCATCCGCAGATAATGTAGGTTTGATCGATGGCACTGCAGAGTTGGCGACAGAGGTGCGCTGTGACGATCGTACACAGGAAGACCTTATAGGCATGTTGACTGAACCCACACACTATGGCCTATGGATCACGTGGAGGGGTCTTCAATGTGAGGCTGCAATTGGTCTTGTTCATCCAGAGCAGACTACGCTACAAATAGTCCCGATTCATGAAGACTGTGTTGTGGTTGAAGTGCTCACTGTATATACTATCTTTGCGGATGAACTGGTGGAATACCCTCCTAATGACGAGGTGATGAAACTCGGACAAGCTGAAGGACAGAGGTTACAGTGGAGAAGGTGTCGGATTGACATCAAGGGAGCACCAACATGTAAATCTCGTTCACAGGCTACGGTAGAGATTCCTTGTAGTTCACAGAGTACGGTACAGGTTCCTTCCTCACATGGTTCCCCACATCCTCCTCCTCCTCCTCCTCCTCCTCAATCCCTACATCCGCAAGACGTTCCATTCGGACCTCCTCCTCGTCCTGAAAAACTTGCATCCCCACCTCCTCGTCATCCTGAAAACATAGAAAAACTTGCATCCCCACATCTGCAAGATACACCAAATATTCCATCCCCACCTACTACTAGTCCTAAAAAAGCAGAAAAACTTGCATCCCCACATCCGCAAGAGACACCAAATATTCCATCCCCACCACCACCACCACCTCCTCCTCCTCCTTCTCCTCCTCATGAAACAACAAAATCTACACCCCCAAACGAAAGTGCTCAAAACAATCATGCCAAAGCAGGTACATCTGGGCCTAATACCTCTGTAATAGCTCCTGGTGAGACACCACTATTACCAGTCAACCAGAGTGATGTGTTGGCTGGTGCTGATAAATCTGTCGATGACATTTTGAAGAAAGCTGTAGGTACATCTGGGCCCAATAGCTCTGTAATAGCTCCTGGTGAGACACCACTAGGCAAGAAAGCCCTTGAGAAACCTTCAGCCATTTCAAATCAGCAAGGAAAGAAACTTGCCGAAAATAAAATCTCTACACCACGTACAGCAGGCAAGAAATCCCTTGAGAAACCTTCAGCCATTTCAAAGCTGCAAGAAGAGAAACTTGCCAAAAATAAAAGCTCTACACCACCTACAGCAGGCAAGCAAGCCCTTAAGAAACCTTCTTTAGCCATCTCAAAGCAGCAGGAAAAGAATATTGTTGTAAATAAAACCTCTAAGATGCTTACTAGAAAGCGATCTGAGAGAAACACCGAGAAGCATCCTTGGGCTATGACTAACCCAAAGCGATCTGAGAGAAACACGAAGAAGAATTCTTGGTCTATGAGTAACCCAAAGCGATCTGACAGAAACACCCAGAAGAATCCTTGGGCTATGGTTAACCCAAATTACAAATTTGGAAAGAGCCTTCTCAGTGATGATGATCTCAAAAAGGCTGCTCCTTGTACCAGAAATCTCCACACATTCTACATGCAACGTGGTAAGTCAGATGATGAATATTCGATTATGGTCGCACTTCGGCCCGGGACCAATGCATGGCCTAAGAGAGGAGATGAATCATCAAACGGACTCGAGTAGATACCTGTGCAACTTAGTGATTTGTATGATCTCTTCAACTTGGATGCTTTGGATCTGACACTTCTCCGCTGATTCATCCTGTAAGTTGCTTGAAAATTTAATCTGCTTCTCACTAATCATTCTCTATCGAAATGTGCTTTTTGCCTCACATCATCTTTACCATGTATTTTGCCTCCTTACACTTTGTTTTTTCTTACTAATAGGAATATGGCTGTAGAAGTTGAGAAGACAGGCGCTGCAATTGCCTTCCTTGATCCTGAATGCCTTTGCTTGACAACGTTGACCAGCACAGATGACACTATTGCTTTCTCTGTGTCCTATATGTGCAGTGCCTTCAGACTATATGCTAAAAAGAAACTCATCCTTACCGCTTATCTCAATAGGAACCACTGGATTGCAGTGGCAATCGTTCCGAAGCAGCAGAAGGTCTACTATGTTGATTCATTGAAGAGACTTAAGACTGATACTACCCCTTTCGAACAAATCATTAATGAGTAAGTTATTTCTTTCTTAACCTGCGGACGTTCCTCAACAAACTGTGCAGAGTATATTAATTAATAGTGCCCTAACCATTGTTGCATGTTTCGTTGTAGGGGTTGGGAACGTTACTGCGGCAAGAAGAAGTTGCGTCTTAGCACCTTGGAACATGTCAAAGATGTTAAGGTACATACCACTTATTTCCTTCCTGTGGAAGCTAGTACTAAAGCTTGAGTTTATTTCTCCTCGATCACCACTATTTTTCTTTGTACATTTATTGCAGTGCCACCAACAACCTGCTGAATCCAAACTCTGCGGCTTCTATTGTGCCTATCACATGCTTAAATTAAAAGATAGAGGCCCAGATATGGAGGTAATTTCTTGGGATCTTCATTTGTAAAACCTGCAACTGAGCACAGTTCTTGCTTATTAGCACTGCACATGTTTGGTAACCACCTATATATGTGTGCTGACTGGTGACATTGTTATATCCAGAGATTAGGGCTAGATGAGCATCCTCTCCACAAATCCACGTTGGTCTATGTTCGTGAAAGAATTGCCACATTCCGCATGGAACAGGTGATCACAGTCGGAGGAAAATTTCATGCTGATGAAACTGTGTGGGCTAATATTATACATGGTGACAAGGAAATTTTTGCATTCCTCCTTGTCCCATGAATTTTGTGATATTGTTGTCAAGCTAGTTAACTATGGCTGTGATATTGTTGTCAAGCTAGTGATGCTTCTTTACTTGTGAGATGATGATACTGAATTTTGTCATATGATGCATGTGAATTATGTGGATTTCTATGAATTTGGATACTGGATCTAATTTCTGTGAATTTAGTCATATCCTGGCTGGTTCTAGGATTCAGCCCCTGATGGCTGCCAAATCCTGGCTGGTTCCAGGATGCAGCCGGCAAGCAGGCAGCAGGTTACTGTAGGGGTGGCCTACGTATCTGTAACGGGCGTTAATTAAAGCTCGTTACAAACACTGATCAGTGAGTAACGGGCTTCATTCAGAACTCCCGTTACAAACATGCCAACAATGTAATGGGCAGCATAAAAGCCCGTTACCAATACTGACCGGTGGGCCCTAGAACTTGGCCCGTTCGTTAAGACAGAGGAGATGCAGGTTCACAGCACGCGTCTTCGATGTTGATTTCACAGTAACGGGCTCTGTTTTGGTGCCCGTTACCAAAGTTACCTGTGGGCCCAGAGAAACAGTCATTTTCACGTGACCGGTGACTAGTTGTGGTAACGGTTGTTGTTTGATGCCCGTTACGAATCCTAGTTGTGCTGAGACGCGCGTGAAATAGACGCGTCTCATTTCGTCGAGATATCGGAGACGCAGGTACACATCACGCGTCTCCGATGTGGAGTTACTGTAACGAGCTCTGTTTTGGTGCCCGTTACCAAAGTTCCCTATGGGCCCAGAGAAACAGCCATTTCACGTGACCGGTGGCTAGTTGTGGTAACGGTCGTTGTTTGATGCCCATTACGAATATGTGTTATCAGTAACGGGCATCTACCCGTTACCTTTCTTGGCTCAATTGTAACACTTGATCGGTAACGGGCGCTTTGCCCGTTACGAAAGCCAATCTATGCCCGTTACAAAAGGCAATCTATGCCCGTTACCAAAGTGAGTTTTTCACGTAGTGAAAATCAGCTGATACAAGTTAGACACTCAGCACCCAGGCACAAACGGGGAGCGAACCTTTCGCGTCGCTTTCGCATGACGACGATTGTTAGACTTCAGACTCCTACAGCGTACCCGAATGTGGAGGATTACAAAGGGTCCAATTACTATCACTACCGCGGCCTACCTCGAGACAAATCGTGGAGCACGCTCATATGCAACGCAGCTACTCAACCCAAGCACCATGCTTGCGTTGTTAAATAGACATTGATCGGCCCGGGCTATTGTGACCCACGTCAGAGCCACCAGATAACTGGCCACTTACACCAAGTACCGTAGCTTGAACTCGAACTTCATACTCCGAGTACCATAGCTTGAACTCGAACCTCTAAATGATGAATGGATGAAGAACACCTGAACAAATCACCCATGTATGCAAGGACTACTTTATATGAAATAGTCAAATAACTGAAGTAGATCAAAGTCATACAATGAAATAAAGATACAAGAGAACTCATACCTAGATCCAAAATAGACTTGGAACCTGAAGTAGAACTACTCTAGCCTACCTCCTAGCCTTAGAAACCAAAAGTGAGAGAGGTGTTGCAAAGTGAGTTGCTAAGAAATGAACCCCCTCCCCTTTATTTATAGGCCTGAGCACCGGCGTGAGAGCACTGCAAACACCCTCGGAATGGACTCAGGGACCAACCATGAAGCACCACGTGGAAGGCCAGGATGAGCCGCCACAAGGTCGGTTCGACCGACCTGTGGGGTCGGCCGACCCCCTGTGGGCCCACCTCGGCTTGTGCTTTCTCGTGGTGGCTGTCAAGTGGGTCCTCAAGGCGGTCCCATGTGTGCACGCAGTTTTGAGGCGGTTGAGGTTGCCGTGGGCCCTTCAATCCATGTGACGTCCACGTGTCGCCCTCTGATTCGTTGGGGTGTGCCTTCCTTGGATTGATGACATGGCTTGCATGCATGGAATCCTAGGTGACAACCCCTCCTTTGCTGAGGTGATGTGGCATGGACTATAGAAGCTGAGTTTGTTACTTCTTTTACGCTTATTTTCCTGCAGTCAAATAATCTCCAAGGACAAGTGGAACTACATTATTCTTAACTAAATGCGTGCAAGAAATGCCTTTTGCTCCTTTATTCATGAGTAAATTGATGGCTAAATTAAGCACTTAACAACCGTCAACAACTCCCCCAAGATAGCCTCTTGCTCATCCCGAGCAAGACACTAAAAACTTAGGTTGTTTGATCAGGAGTTGCTACGTTGTTGTATTCCTAATTTATGACAAGTATACAACTAGGTATTCTATCAAGAGTTGAATAAGTTGGCATTGATCTTACCTTTCGCTTGGTTGATATGGGGCATGTAGCTTCACCTGCCTTGGGTGGTTGAGAGATAGAATGGTTATATAGAAGTTGCCAATCGCATGTACCTTGATCAGTTATCAATCCGGAGGTTTTGCAAGTTTTCAAAGAGAATCAAAGTTCCTCAAATGATACTCTCAGATCGCTCGATGTGTATGGTTCCTCACCAAGGCATTAATTTGCCTTCTTTCACCACCTACTCCTAATAAACTTATATGTAGAGCTGAAGGTAGGGAAAACATGTGACATACCTGTTTCTCATATATTGTCGAGTCGAAAACCAGATCCTTGGGAGAAACAAGTCATACAACCTGATCAAGATGTGCATGTGTGTGTATGTGGTGGATGGAGAATAGACTCCTCTTTTTGCATGATTTTCTCCTCTCTCCTTTTGAGATTTTTTTGAGACTTGGGCTTGTCTCTATATTCACTCTTTTTTTTCTTTTTTCTTTTTTTACATAGCCCATAGTCTTTCTTGAATCTTTTTGGAGAGGGATAAATCATGAAGCAATGCGCGGAGCTTTATTCTGTGGAATAGATGGGGGATGGATTGAATGATGGTTGCTGACTTCCGGTGTAGAAATCTAGCACATGGTGGCTGTGTACGTGATCTTGATCATAGGAGAATGATAAGTTTCTCGCCGAGGGTCACAACAATTCGGCAAGACTCAATGAGGAAATCAGGTAGCATATGTGGAAGCTAACAAATTCTAGGATCTACAATGGCCGTGGATAGGAATTTTCTCATCATTCAAGAACTTATGATTTTAACATTTTTCCAAAAGAAAATTCCAGAAATCAAACATCACTTAGCACTAGCTCATAGCAACTCTATTATACCATATTATACCTCACAACAACCTAGGCAAAGGTCATGCTTTTTACGACCCACAAGTTTCAAGCTAAGGTTTGATCATGCAAGCCAACAAATTCAAAACTTAAATAGGATACTAAGCTGTAAGCAAGGCATACAAGAGGAATAAACAGAGCAACTATTCATCATTTCAACCATGGGGACAAGAGCGTTCTTACCGCGCATATGAAAGCAAACTAGTTTAGAAAGCAAATAAATATTTTGGTCTTTTTAATTTTTTAGATTTTTATGTGTTTTTATCATGCAAGGTTTTGAAAATAATTAAAGATACAAGTTACCTCAGAGTGGGGGTCCTCCCCCAAGCTAGCTTCAGGCTCACTGTGGTGGAGGGGGAAATCCCATCCACGCGTAGAAAGCCCTATAATCCTCCAACTGCTCCTGCTGTGCCTGCTCTATGGTGTACGAGACAATGCTCTTGGGAGAGATTGTCTTGAACCAGTTGAACAAGAACACAGAGAGCAGAGAGCAAGGGTGGCTTGCTTCTTCTATTGTTAGAAATTTATTGAATTGGAAAGTGAGGGATAACTTACCGAATTTCCCTCTCGATGAAGGGCTCTTTATTTAAAGTCCATGGGTCTCTGCAAGCTCTTGATCATGGAGCATTGTCCTTTCTGGGACGGAATTCGAACCTTTCTTCCTTGCCATTTTTGTGGAGTATGATTAAACCCGCTCCAACATCAATGTGCACTTCAGCAGTACTCAGGAACGGTCGCCCAAGTATGAGTGGCGTTTCTTTATCAATGTCCATATCGAGTACCACAAAGTTGACGGGGATAAAGCAAACTCGGATTTTAACCAGTATGTCCTCGGCGATCCTTGCTAGGTATCAGATTGACGAGTCGGCGGGCTACAGCTGCAAAGTGGTTGGGGACAATACCGTATAATTTAACTGCTCAAAAACTATCTTAGGCATAACGTTGACGCTTGCTCCAAGGTCGCAGAGAGCGTGATTGAAACATTGACTCCCGATCATGCAAGTGATTGTAGGACACCCTGGATCCTTCTTCTTTTCAGGGAGACGGTTGAGTATAGCAATGCTACATTCTTTCGTAAGCTTTACCACCTCTGAAATGGGTAGAGCTCGTTTCTTGGTGAGGATGTCCTTGAGGTAGCATGCGTACGTGGGTATCCGCATTGCCTCAAGGAGTGGAACGTTGATGTAGACCTTCTGATTCATATCAACGAAGCGAGCGAATTGTTCATCCACCATTGTCTTTCTGTTTCGCTGAGGGAAACAGTATGTTTGTCTCAATGAACTCAGGTTTTTCTACCTCTCCTTCAGGTGCCCTTGCTTCCGTGGGTATTCTTCATCCTCGTGTGGGCTCCCTTATATCAGAAGCGTCCTTGTTGGATTCCTCAACCTCCCTTGTGCTCTTCTTACTGGTCCCTGCTTGGTTAGGATAAGGCGGGGTTGCGAGTGGTCTTACCCCCTCTCGTGACTACCGCTTTTGCATTTTCAACTGGGGGAACCAGAGAGCTAATTGAGCCAGCTCGGTTTCCATCATTTTATTGAAGCTTAACTGGTTCTTGAGAGCAGAAGAAAGACTATCAATTTTAATGTTGAGGCTATCTAAAGCTTAATCATAGGTAGCTATTTTCTTGTTGAAGCCATCATTAATCTTAGCTTGCCCAAAAACAAGATCTCTCAAGGAAGGTTGATTTGGGTTGAAAGAATTACCTTGATTACCTCCTTGATAGTAAGGGCATGATTGATTCCACGTTTGACCTCCTTGTGGACGATAACCGTTGTTGTTGCCGTTCATGTACATCACATCCTCCTGAGTTGTAGGGCAGTAATTCCCTAAATGCCCTGTGTTACCACAGACTTCGCAAGTCATGTGAGAATCCATAGCTTGAGTAGTGGTGGCCATGGCAACCTTCTCATTGGTCAGATCATCCATTCTTTTCATTAACAGGTCCATCTTAGCGTTCAGCATATCCGCTTCCTTAACGGTATGTGTACCCCTTTGACGTGGTTGGAGTCGATCATCACTCCACCCTTGGTTGGAAATCATCTTCTCAATAAGCTTTGTTGCATTAGCAATGGTGAGTGAGAAGAAATCTCCTCCAGCAGCAGCATCAACATGTCCTCGGGCTGTCGCAGTCTGCCCATTATAGAAGTTTTGGAGAATAAGCCAATTGTCCATCCCATGGTGAGGACAGGCTAATATATACTCTTGAAGCCTCTCCCAAGCTTCTGGGATAGTTTCATTAGTTGCTTGCTGAAAACTCGAAATCCTTCCCCGCAGAGCATTGGTTTTACCCAACGGAAAGAACTTCGCGAGGAATGCCGCTGAGCATTTTGCCCAAGTATTAATCTCCTCACAGTTCGCATAGAACCACTGAGCAGTGAGAATAGAAAAAGTCACAGACGAATAGCATCTTCCTCCACTCCTCGTATGGTGAAGGTGCTGCACAGTTCTAGGAACTGCTACAAATGGGCGCTCGCATCTTCATTTGGCTTGCCATAGAATGGGCTAGCCTGTACCATCATAATGAGGCCAGTCTTGATCTCAAAGTTTCCATTCCCGGTGTTGATCATGGGGCCTGTCGGCACCTGATCAGCAGAGGGAGCAGAGTACTCATGGAGAGTCTTCTCGGCCATAGGGGTTGATGTGGATGGCACTAAGGAAGCTGGGTCGACTTGCAAACGTACACGCTGAGGAGGATCGAAATGAGTTCGAGCTCTCCTTACAAGTGACTCACGATCTTCAGTGAAATTCGGCGGTAAGTCGAAACCAGTCATGCACTACCTGTCTTCATCATCCAGAGACAAAGAAGGCAATCAAAGTTAGCCTGCATTGAGAATTGCTTTACCCTGTCATGATTATAAACATATGCAAAGTGTTGTCATGTTATCCTTATGCCTTCCCCGGCAACAACGCCAGAAATGCTTGTTGGCATTTCTTAACGTCATTGCTAAGTTCGTGAGTTCCTAGCAACGATGCCAGAAATGTTTGAGGTTATCCTAACGATCACAAAGAATCAATAAGCGCACGGATATACCATTGTAGCATTTCCCCAAAGTAGTATTCCAAAGGGTAACGAATCCAAGGAAGGCATAGTCAGATTAATAAGACCAACACTATTGCAATGAGTATAAATCATTTCCCAAATACAGGGGTAAGATATGATAATGATAAGGTAGTTTGAACACACTTGAACTCATTCTCTCAAAGGTACACTACAACTTAGGAGGCAACATACGAGTTAGTTCTAGGTTGTAATGTACTATTAACATAAAGTCAGCTGATACAAGTTAGACACACAAACATTGTATGAATATCAGCTCAACACCCAGGCACAAATGGTGAGCTAACCTCCCGCGTCGCTTTCGCATGACGACGGTTGTTAGACTTTAGACTCCTACAGCGTACCCGAACGTGGAGGATTACAAAGGGTCCAACAGTTGTCACTACCGTGGCCTACCTCGAGACAAACCTTGGAGCACGCTCATATGCAATGCAGCAACTCAACCCAAACACCATGCTTGTGTTGTTAACTAGACACTGACCGACCCGAGCTATTGTGACCCAGGTCAGAGCCACTAGATAACTGGCCACTTACACCGAGTACCGTAGCTCGAACTTGAACTTCATACAACACAAATATGTAATCTAACTAGATCAAACTAGGCTAGTCATACAAACAGATTCGTGTCCTTCTCTGATCTTGACACAGGCAAAGGGGCCGGTCAGAAAGGTTTTTGTAAAATTGTTGTTGCT
Source organism: Cenchrus fungigraminus (assembly GCA_036936925.1). NCBI lineage: Eukaryota > Viridiplantae > Streptophyta > Magnoliopsida > Poales > Poaceae > Cenchrus > Cenchrus fungigraminus. Next base: position 86,751,972 of record CM072770.1, on the reverse strand, counting down.
CGACCCTTTTTCTCGTGTTGGGGTGGCGGAAATCGAGTCTATGAATGGAAGAAATTGCCCGTAGTAGTGAGCGACGGAGCCGTAGCCACTGGGGCGTAGGTTTCTCGCAGTCCGACTAGTTTTACCTGGCTCTTCCTATCACAATTCGTTTTTCGACCTTATCGCTCGAGTAAGGGTCAGGGGCGACTAGCTTTAACCGAAAGAACTAGTAAACTTGCATTATGCGAAAATGAGGGTACGAATGACGTAGCTGTTTTGGCGTTCAAACGTCGGGGATGTTCTCGCCGTCGGTGGTTCGGGAACCGTAGACGTTTGGATGGTGATCGTCGCGGACTCGGTCGGGGTGGTTGTCGGGCGACTGCTGGTCCCACTCGCCGCTATTGTTGTTGCAGGCAGTTCTACGGTCCATTGGCAACGAGGAGAAGGGTGACGGGGACAAGGTACGACGACAGACGTCGGTACAGCCGTTTGTCACAGGTTGCCATCATCCACTGCGTCATTCGGGACGACTCCATCTTGGTTGGCATGGTGAACTGATGACGCCATAGTTCATAACCTGCTTCACAATAACCAAGGTACTGATAGGAAAATTAGTTATTTGTTAGAGCAACTCTAAGAGACTAGCTAAAATGACTTGGCTAGCTAAATTTTGGAAAAAACTTCAAAAACACTCTTCCAACAGACTAGCTATCTACCCAACTAGCTATCCTGACGAGCTAAATTCGTTGCCCCGCTAGCTATCTTTGGCTTGTGGCTAGTGACTAGCTATCCTAATTTTCATGAGTATGACAGGCGGGACCCACAGGAGGCGGAGCATATAGAGAGTTCAGTTTAGAGAGGCTGTTGGATGTCAACAACTTTTTGCTAGCTATTTCATTTTACATACTAGCTAAATCAGGATTTTAAATTAGGATTTTAGCTAGTGATTTTTAAAGAGGCTCTTGGAGTTGCTCTTAGTATGGTATAATCCCTCGAGAGTTGTCTTCTATCTTCGAGTAGTTTCTCGAGGGTGCTCGTTTGCACGACTCGCTGTTCCATCTCCGACCAATTTTCCCGAGTAGGTTCATTCGCACGACCTACGCCTCCGTCTTTGACTTAGTTCGCACGAGTACCTCTGCAGGGGAGGTGCGGACTGCGGAGAGCGTCATTGGTCTGGGCTCGAGGCCTTCCGGCCACCGCGCAACAGTCGCGCCCCACCGGGCGTGGTGGCTGGAGAGAGCACCACACCGCCTGCCGCGGCGGTCCGAGGCGGAAAAAGGGGGCACGCTGTCGGTCATCTACCGCGTGTCTTGGAGACAGAGGAGCGCCGCGTCGCAGGTCGTGGCTGGTAGAGGCGCCAGAGAGCCGCGCCACCGGTGACCGCGGTGTGCGGTAGGTCAGAGAGCCGCAACGATGATGGCCGCGGCGTGTGTTAGATAAGACTTGCATCCAAGTGTTAGTCAGGATCTACATGTTTATCTTAACTATTTTGCATGCCATGAGCCCCAGGATGTGGAAGTCGTGTGCTAGAACGGCATGGCGTGAGAATAGCTCCGCACGACCCAGGAGAACCGGTCATGGTGGGCATCGTGGACGTGGGGATGGACGCGTCGCTCTTGCGGTGCTCGCCTGAACTCTCGGCTCACCTCTCCCTTTCATTTGTAACAATAAAAGGCAAATACAACAGAAAAGCTGCGTTCGGTTGAGCAGCACCAAAACTTCATGTGTTCCAAGAGTTCTTGCGTGCATTCCTTGTTCTTCCTCCTCGGCGGCGTACAAAGTCCTCCGGCGCGTGTTCCAGGTGTTCTAGAGCGGCAACACGTCTTGCCGTTCCTGACAAGTGGCGTCAGAGCCAGGGCAGGTCCCTGCTGAGGTCATCGCCATGGCGTCGCCCAAGCCCACCGGTCACACGCCGCCGCCGGACAAGCCAAGTGATTCAGGGAATGGCGATGGCAAGAAGAGTTCCGGGCGCACGCCGTTGCGGAACAGAGCATCGCGCAGTCCCTCACCCCGATCCCGCGGCTCCCGCAACCGCAAGCAGGAGAAACCCCGTGAGCGTGTCGTCCGTGACTCCGGCAGCACCGGCAACTGGCCGCAGCTCACCAAAACCAACTACAACGAGTGGTCGCTGTGCATGAAGCTCAAGCTCCAAGCTCGTGACTTGTGGGACGTCATCGAGTTCGGAGATGGCGACTACCAGGATGACCGCACGGTGCTCGACGCCATCTGCAGTGCGGTACCCTCGAAGATGGTCACCACTCTCGCCGTCAAGGAGACGGCGGCTGAAGCCTGGGAGGCCATCAAGACCCTCCGCATCGGGGATGAGCGGAGGAGGGCGGTGACGGCACAGACCCTTCGAGCAGAGTACGAGAACATCAAGCTCGGCACTGGCGAGGCGATTGAAGATTTCTCGCTTCGGTTTACTGACATTGTGCAGCACTTGGCAATCCTGGGAGACCTAGAGCCAGATGCGAAGGCCCTCAAGAAGTATCTTCGTGTCGTTTGCTCCAGGTACAAGCAGTTGATCGTCTCAATGGAAGCCTTCGCCGACCTCTCCAAGCTGACAATCGAAGAGGTCACCGGCACCTTGAAGTCGTCTGACGACGCTGATGAAGAAGCAGTGCCGCCGCCGACCAATACTGGCGGCAAGGAGAAGCTCCTCCTCACGAAGGAGGAATGGCTGGAGAAGTACAAGCAAGAAGACACCACCCGAGGCGGATCAAACTCCAGCGGGCGGGGGAAGGGCCGCGGCAAGCCGCGCGGCCGTGCCGGCCGGAGCGGATCTGACCGGCGCCCAACCTCTGGCTCTGGTTTAGGCTCTGGGAGAGCTGGGCCGGACGATGAATGCAAAAGGTGTGGTAAAAAGGGCCATTGGGCTCAATTCTGCCGAGGGAAACTGAAGGTGGACGCGGAGGCCCATGTGGCCCATGATGATGAGCCCACTCTGCTGTTCGTGCACGGGCTTGTCAAGGAGGAGGAGCCGAGGCCGTTGACCTCTCTTCTCCCCATTCTTCCCCTGCAGTCACTCCTCAGCACCGCCGGTGACCCCCCGTCACCGCCGTCGCCACTGCCGCCGTAGAAAATCGAGCTCGTCGAGGCTAAGGTCTTCGCCACGTTCGGGGACCCGGGTGAACAGGACCTGTGGGGATGGGTCCTGGATACAGGGGCCACAAATCACATGACCGGATCCCGTGGCGCCTTCTCTGATCTGGATACCGGCGTTGTGGGGTCCGTGCGGTTCGGCGACAGATCCGTTTTGGCAATCGAAGGCCACTGCACTGTTCTCTTCGCCTGCAAGAACGGGGAACATCGAACCCTCGCCAACACCTACTTCATCCCGCGCCTCACCACCAACATCATCAGCATTGGGTAGCTCGACGAGGTGGGCTTCCAAGTACTAGTGGAGCACGGCGTCATGAGGATTCGCGACGAGGAGCGTCGCCTGCTGGCCAAGGTGAACCGAGGAGCGAGCCGCCAGTACACCCTCGACGTCGAGATTGCACGCCCAGTGTGCTGGGCGGCTCATGCCAAGGAGGACGCCTGGCTTTGGCATGCTCGCTTTGGGCATGTCAATTTCGGAGCGCTGAAGAAGATGGGGCGAGAGGAGCTCGTCCGGGGCATGCCCCTACTCAATCAACTAGAGCAGGTGTGTGATGCGTGTCTCGCCAGGAAGCACAAGAGGGCGCCATTCCCACAACACGCTCCATCACGCTCCACTGAAGTGCTCCAGCTGCTCCATGGCGATCTCTGCGGGCCCATCACGCCTCCGACACCGAGCGGGAATCGGTACTTCTTACTCCTTGTTGATGACTTCTCCAGATACATGTGGATTGCTCTACTTCCAAGCAAGGAGGCCGCCGCGTCGTCCATTCAACGCATCCAGGCGGCGGCAGAACGCAAGATAGGAAAGAAGGTCCTCGCCCTCCGTACCGATCGGGGGGGGGGGGGAATTCCTGGCGAGCCACTTCGAGGAGTACTGCGCTACGCTCGGTATCAGGCGAGAACGCACGGCGCCGTACAACCCCCAACAAAATGGTGTTGTTGAGCGCCGCAATCAGTCTGTCGTCGGGATGGCCCGCTGTATGCTGAAGGCCAAGGCGCTTCCCGGTGCGTTCTGTGGGGAGGCGGTCACCACGGCAGTATACCTGCTCAACCGCTCCTCCTCCAAGAGCATCAGGGGGAAGACGTCATATGAGCTCTGGATAGGAAGCCCGCCTAGTGTACATCACCTGAAGATCTTCGGGTGCGTGGCACACATGAGGATCACCACGCCCGGGCTGAAGAAGCTTGATGATCGAAGCCGCCGCACCATCTTCGTGGGGTACGAACCCGGCTCCAAGGCCTATCGCCTCTACGATCCTGGAACACAACGCGTGCACATCAGCCACGACGTCGTGTTTGAAGAAGGTACCCAGTGGCAGTGGAGCGGCGAGCTTGAAGATATGAACGCGGAGTTCATTATTGAGGAAGGCGCAGCAAGCTCTCCTGAAGTGGTCACGGTGACGTCGTCGTCTTCAAGCGAACCAGCATCGCCATCGACACCGTCTTCACCAACCACATCGCCTCAATGCCCCTCACCAATTCTCGATGACGCCGCGCCCCCAACGCCGATGCATGACGCTGGAGAAGAGGTGGAGTTCGCCACACCCCCAGGAACAGGTGACCTGGACCTGGACGCCGATCATGATGACGATGCGCCACTCAGGTTCAAGCGCCTCGACAATGTGCTGGGGCCCACATCTCCTCCGGTACTGGCAGACCGCCGGGAAGCAGGTCAACACCTTCTACTCGCCAGCGACGTCGAGCCCACCACATTCGCCGAAGCCCAGAAGCACGAGTGCTGGCGCAATGCCATGCTCGACGAGATCACTGTGATTGAAGCGAATGGCACCTGGGGGCTAGTCGATCCACCAACTCACTGCCGCCCAATTGGGCTTAAGTGGGTGTTCAAGGCCAAGAAGGACGCCGCCAGCATCATCTCCAAGCACAAAGGCCATCTTGTTGCAAAGGGCTATGTTTAGCGGCAAGGGGTGGACTTCGACGAGGTATTCGCTCCCGTGGCGAGACTGGAATTTGTGCGCCTGCTTCTGGCACACGCGGCGAACGAAGGCTGGGCCGTGCACCATATGGACGTCAAATCGGCGTTCCTCAACGGCGAACTACTGGAAGAAGTCTACGTGACACAGCCACCAGGCTTTGTACTCAAGGGACACGAGAACAAGGTACTGCGCCTCGTCAAAGCACTCTACAGACTTCGTCAAGCCCCACGCGCATGGTACTCGAAGCTGGATAACTCTCTGCTGGGACTTGGGTTCCCGCGCAGCTGCTCCGAGCACGCTGTCTACTTCTGCGGCTCCGGCACACGTCGCCTCGTCGTGGGAGTATACGTTGATGATCTGGTGATCACCGGAGGCAACCAGGGACATTAATGAATTCAAGGCTGAGATGAAAGCTAAGTTTCAGATGAGTGATCTGGGATTACTTCACTACTATCTTGGTTTGGAGGTGAGTCAAACCCATGATGGCATCACTGTTGGACAGAGAGGCTATGCAGCAAAGATATTGGAGAATGCCGGGCTGACTGGATGTAATCCCAGTTGCATTCCCATGGAGCCACGTCTCAAACTGAGCAAAGCAAGCACTGCTCCTGCCGTCGACCCGACAGCCTACAAGAGCATCGTCGGTTCTCTCCGGTATCTGGTGAATACCAGGCCAAACTTGGCGTTCTCGGTGGGATACATCAGCAGGTTCATGGAGAACCCCACCACCGAGCACTTGGGCGCTGTGAGGAAAGTGCTGCGGTACATCGCCGGCACACTGGACTTTGGTGTGATCTACACCAGGAAGAAGGAAGGCAAGCTTGTCGGTTTCAGTGACAGTGATCACGCCGGGGACGTCGACACACGCAAGAGCACCACCGGGACACTCTTTTTCCTCGGCCAGAACGTGGTCACATGGCAGAGTCATAAGCAGAAGGTGGTAGCCCTCAGCTCCTGTGAAGCGGAGTACATTGCAGGTACTACGGTTGCCTGCCAAGGGATTTGGCTGATGCGCCTTCTGTCAGAACTAAAGGGTAAGAAGGAACACACCATTGACATACACATCGACAATCAGTTAGCCATAGAACTGAGTAAGAACCCTGTCTTTCATGATTGGAGCAAACACATAGACACTAGATATCACTTCATTCGTGATTGCATCGAGGAAGGCAGGGTGAAGGTCGTCTCCATTGGCACTGCTGAGCAGCTGGCGGACATTTTGACAAAGCCATTGCCGCGGGAACGCTTCTGCGAACTACGCGACAAGCTTGGACTCGTCAAGATCAAGCATGGATGCAAGGCTTAGGGGGAGATTTGTTAGATAAGACTTGCATCTAAGTGTTAGTTAGGATCTTAATGTTTATCTTAACTGTTTTGCATGCCACGAGCCCCAGGATGTGGAAGTCGTGTGCTAGAACGGCGTGGCGTGAGAATAGCTCCGCACGACCCAGGAGAACTGGTCATGGCGGGCATCGTGGACGTGGGGATGGACGCGTTGTTCTCGCGGTGCTCGCCTGAACTCTCGGCTCTCCTCTCCCTTTCATTTGTAACAATAAAAGGCAAATACAATAGAAAAGCTGCGTTCGGTTGAGCAGCACCAAAACTTCGTGTGTTCCAAGAGTTCTTGCGTGCGTTCCTTGGTCTTCCTCCTCACCGGCGTACAGAGTCCTCCGGCGCGTGTTCCAGGTGTTCTAGAGCGGCAACACGTCTTGCCGTTCCTGACAGCGTGCAGTAGATTGAAGAGGCCGTGACGTGCCGTAGGTCGAAGAGCTGCGGCGACGACGGCCATGGCGTGCAGTAGATCGGAAAGCTGCGACGCCGGCGGCCGCGGCGTGGTAGAAAATGTTGCGCCGCCGTGGGGGAGACGGTACCGTGGCCTGGAAGCTTCTGTTGATGGAGAAAACGAGCTCGAAAAGGTCGCTGTTATGCCATCGGTGGGGACGTCGGGCTCGAGGAGGAGGACGACTAGTGGAGGAGGAGAGGCCATTGGCGGGAGGGACCTGCATCTCCTGACTGGTGTCGTCGGCCTTGCGCCCGCCTGCTGCTGGGGATGCACACGCTGAAAGGCCCTTGGGCTGCCTGCCTCTCCATGGCTCTCGCCCCGCTCACCACGTCCTGCCATCTTAGTGGTCGTATGCGAGGTTCCCCGTTGCCATGTTGCGGTCGTGCGCCGCCGATTCTCCCTTCCGCCGGCCCGGAGTTGCAGGGGAGCAGCAGGCACCGCTGGGCTATGGCGGGCAGAGGCAGAGAAGAGCCACACGCCAGCCGTCGGGAGGGAGCAGTTAGAGGGGAGCGCGTCGCTCCGCCGACCGCGATTGGAGGAGGCGGGTGCGCCACTGCCGGTCGTCGAGGAGGTGCCAGGCCGCGTCACCGGTTGTGGTTGGTGGAGAGCTGCGCCACCGGCTGTGGTCGGAGGCAAGTTGTTCGTGCCAACCATTGTGGAGGAGGCGGAGGAAAATGCGTCGCCGGCCGTGTCGAAGGGGAGCCGCGCTGCCTGTCGTCGTTTGGGGAGGGGTGCAGAGGGAAACCGCCACTGGCCTGCGCACGAAGTTCCCCGCCGCCACCCTGAAGCAACACGCCACTAGGTTGAAGGACCGATTAGGCGAACCAGAGAGGGGGGGGAGTGAATGGGAGCCGATAAAAATTCTTCTCGAAGGAGATGAGAACTCCAACAAGACGAACACGGCCTCCAAATCACGTCTCCGACTCAACTACCCAAGTTGGCCAAGACCACGCAGCCACTGGAGTGCTACTGGTCCTAGGAACCAACAACCACCATCACAGACTCGAGAACACAGCGGAACACCAACTCGAGCACCACTGACTTACACCGGTCAGGCCGGTGAGCAGCACCGGTCAGACCGGTCCCTACTGGTAAAACCTGGGAACTTCCACAGAAGGCCTCTACACCAGTCAGGCCGGTGTAGCTCGCCGGTCAGACCGGTCCAAGCCAGGAAACCCCAAATCCACCAAATAGGCCTACCGAGCTCCAAACTGACCCGAACTCGAAACAGCAGCAACACGGGACTACAACGAACTCACCAGAACGTTCACCCGAGGCAAAACCCACAGAGCCTCTGCACCGGTCAGACCGGTGAGCAGCACCGGTCAGACCGGTCAGGCTGGGCCGCTCGGGGATGAACAGCACCCGCGGGTCAACTCCCCCAAATCCAACTCCCGATCTCCCGAATCGTTCCACGGATTTGTCCAAGACTTTGGGGATAGTAGGAACACCTCATGGGCACTCCATAGCCAAGATTTGGTCCACCAAAACTTGCTAAATCAAGAGGAATTGAAGAAATCCCACCAAGAACGCCTCTAACCCTAGAGCCACGAAAACCCCAAAATCGAGCCCCTTTGCTCACGGATTTAGGAGGGGAATCAAAGGGAAAAGAAGCACGAAGGGTTCATGCATACATCCCCCACCAAATCCCAAAGAGAAAGGCCTCGAAATCGCTCCAAGAAAATCGTCAAGAAAGGGCTCTGAAAATCACCAAAAAGGAGAAACGGGAAAGACACATCCAAGCCTTGAGGAACCACGCCGAATCATCTATACATACCAAAGAGGTTCATACAAGGTCTAGCTTGCCGCTCGATCATCCTTCCCTCTCACAAGATCTCACCATGAAGCTCTCAAGCTAGTCCTAAAAAAATCCTAAGGAAAATAGGAAGAGAAAATAGGAAAGCAAATGAGCTAGGGTTCCAAGAGATGGCTGCCATCCTCTCACCACTTGGGTTATATGGAGGCAACCGAAAGACTAAAATACCCTTACTAGCTAACTAGGGATACATGCCCCTCAAGGGCGGAATCGGAAATCTTTGTCTTCGCACCATCGGACGGATGCCCAGCGACCGCAAACTTGCTTAGCCTCGACGCAAGCCTTGCGATCACGACGCGTGTCCTCCGCTTTGAAGATTCCGGACTGCGTCGTCGCACACCGGTCAGACCGGTGCTGCTCACCGGTCAGACCGATACCGACCGGTCAGACCCACCGGTCAGACCGGTCTGGAGCTGCTGCACCTCCGTCTTCGGTTCTTCGGTCTTGGCTTTGTGGATCAACCAAGGAACCCAGTGGTTTTTTGGTGAACCACCGGAAACCCCGTGAACTCGGTGTAGCCTCCGTCAATCACCACTCATGACTCGGCTCCCACGTAGTCCCGGCTCGACCTTGGTTTTGAGGCTCAACCAAGAAACCGTCCTTGACTTCATCTTGCCGTTCTTGCCACCATGCGGCCCGCACTTGACCCCGCTGGCCACCGGGTCCCTCGAACCAAGCCTACTTGTCTTCTCCACACCTGGAGGCCTCACCGGCAACGACCTTTCGCGCTTGTTCTTCACCTGCACCTGCACCAGTCAAGCCGCAACCTGCACCTGCAATACTTAGCCAAGAATCAGTCCACACCACGTTATCAATCACTCATCACACCAGGAAGCGACCATCCACCGGTCCTCGAACCACACCTGGCTCTCAATCTCCCCCTTGATGAGTGCATTGACAACACACACGTTTTGGTAACCAAGAGAAAAAGGAAAAGAAAAGAAACGACTAAAAGAAACTCCAACAAGCGATCGAAAGCCAAAGAAAAGGCAAAGATCAAGATCACTTGAAGAAGACAAGTCTCGGACCCCTTAGGCAAGGGCAACGGCTCGACACATCCGAGACAAAGCATGCTCATGCAAAGAGCACAAGCCAACAATCCAATGCTCGAAAACCACAAAGAGCTCCCCCTGCACACATGCAAGCTCCCCCTGAACCAATGCAACTCCCCCTAGACGAATGCATGCAAACCACCTCGCAAAACAGAGCAGCCGCTTCAGCTTTGCTCTGACCGGTCAACCACACCGGTCAGACCGGTGTGCTAGATCGCCCAGCACCTGAACCTCACACCAGTCAGACCGGTGTGCCTCACCGGTCAGGCCGATGACCACCTGGGAACTGCCCGAGCTCTAAACTAGCTCGAAACCACTTGGAAACCTTCTAAATGCATGCAGCAAGCCGAAACATGCTCAAACTTCTCCCCCTTGTTGACAATGCATGAATCAAGCCAAAAATGCAAAAAATGCAACCTAAAGCTTCTCAAATAGACAAAATTCAACAAAGGATGCTACACATGTCCAAATGCGCAAGTTAGATACTCTATAGCTTCGTAATGACATCAACTACAAGACCACCAAGTTTCACAACCATTGGGCGAAGCTAAGATAGAATTGAGCAATTTTGCGAAAAATCACCCTCTCATGAGCAAAGTCCTAAACATGAGCAAAACATGTCAAAATGGCAAAGCCACACAAACTTCATGCTAGGACAACCATTCTAAGCATAAGACCATCATAAACACCCACAAGCACCTCATGTCATGTCAAAGCCACCGAGCCATGTGCCTACTTCTATATATGAGACTTCTCATTGGTAGGCATCATGCAATGGTTTAGCACCCAAAGAAAATTAAAATTAGCACATATGACATGGGAGCACATTTTTCAAGCAATTTACATTTCATTTTCAGATTTGAAATTGGTACATGAAATGTCTTTGCGACAAAAAGGAACTTATGCCCCTCCACAAGATCAACCATGGGGGCTAAACATTCATGATGGCAAATGAGCCTTTGGCCCCATATGATCAAAATAAGCTATCCAACCACAAATTAAGCATAGCCAGGCCACAAAAACATGTCAAGATCATATAAAGGCATTTACTCACAAGAGAGCATACATATGAGATTTTTGAATAACATAGCCATCAACCATGGATATAAATCAAGATCATCAAGAGCTAAGCCAAACTAACCATAACTTACCACACTAGCTCACAAAGACATATATATCATTCCATGGTGAACAATGTATATAGGAGAAGCCTTTCCTAAACAATGCATATGATACAAAATGCATGCAACCTAAGATACAAAGATGCCTATACATCATGTTACATATGCCATGCCAAATGCAAGAAATGCACAAAGGAAAGCTATACATATGCTACAAAGGAGCTCCCACACGCCAACTCAAGAAATCAAACAAACACCAAGCTCCCCCCGCAAACAAGTGAAAGTTGCTTGATCTAGGTGTTTGGTGAAAATATCGGCTAGTTGGTCATGTGTGGGTACATGGATCAAGGCTATCTTCCCTTTCTCTACGTTGTCTCTCAAGAAATGATACCTCACCTCTATGTGCTTGGTTTTGGAATGGAGCACTGGGTTCTTTGCAACGCTTATGGCACTGGTGCTGTCACATTGAAGTGGGACATGGGTATACTCCTCACCAAAGTCACTCATGGTGTATGTGATCCAAAGGAGCTGAGAGCAACAACTAGCTGCGGCCACATACTCTGCCTCGGTAGAGGATTGAGCAACACTCGACTGTTTGCGGGAAGACCAAGACACCAAAGAAGAACCCAAGAACTGGCAAGTCCCAGAAGTGGACTTCCTATCCAACCGACACCCGGCAAAATCCGCGTCCGAAAATCCATGAAGAGCCAAAGAAGAAGACGTGGAGTACCAAAGGCCAAAGTCAGGAGTATGTCGCAAATACCTGAATATGCGCTTGACTGCTTGCCGATGCGAAGTCCTCGGAGACGCTTGAAAACGAGCGCACAGACATACCGAGAATTGGATGTCCGGCCTCGTCGCCGTCAAGTAGAGGAGTGACCCGATCATACTCCGGTACTCCTTCTGGTCCACGTGTTCACCTTCCTCGTCCGCATCAAGAGCTGTAGTCGTACTCATAGGCGTCGCCATGGCCTTGGAGTCCTCCATCTTGAACTTCCTCACAATGTCCTTGGTGTACTTAGCTTGGTGCACAAATGTTCCTTCCTTTGATTGCTTGATCTGTAGCCCGAGGAAGAACTGCAACTCGCCCATCATGCTCATCTCAAATTCCCTGCTCATGTCTTCTGCAAACCATGCAACAAGAGAGTTAGACGAGCCACCAAAGACAATATCATCCACGTATACCTACACAATCAGGATATCTCTGCCCTGCCTGAGGAGAAACAAGGTCTGGTCGACCTTCCCCATCTCAAACCCTCTCTCAAACAGAAACCCCCTCAGCCTACCATACCAAGCTCTAGGCGCCTGCTTCAACCCATACAGCGCCTTCCTCAACTTGTACACCCGGTGGGGGTACTTCTCACTCTCAAACCCCGGTGGTTGCCTCACAAACACCTCTTCCTCCAACACACCATTCAGGAAAGCACTCTTCACATCCATCTGGTACAACTTGAACCCTTTAGCCACGGAAAAGGCTAGAAGGATCCTGATCGCCTCCAAACGAGCTACAGGAGCGAAAGTCTCCTCGTAGTCGATCCCCTCTTTCTGACTGTACCCCTGAGCAACAAGTCTCGACTTGTTTCTCACCACTTCTCCTTTCTCTCCCTCTTTATTTTTCCACACCCATTTTGTCCCAATCGGCTTACACCCTAGGGGAGGGTCAACCAACACCCAAACTTGGTTCCTCTCAAAATTCTCCAACTCCTCATCCATCGATTTAACCCAATTATGATCAGATAACGCGTGTCCAATGTCTTTGGGCTCAAAGGTGGTAACAAAAGCAGCATGAGCGAAATGAGAATTGTTCCGAACCCTCGACCGTGTAGTACGTTCATTCATGTCGCTGATGATTCTCGAAGCTGGGTGATCCACTTGCACTCGCTGGGGAGGTTCTCGCCTTGATGCTACCTCCCCCTCAACAGCAGCTTCACCTTGATCTGGGTTTGTCGTTGTAGGTGTGGGAGAGGGTCCGTTCTCGATCGTCGTCGAAGTAGTAGGTACATGTTCAGCCGCGGGCACCACACCGCCATCTTCATCATCTCCATGTTCATGCTCCTCCTCCTGAAAGATCTCCTCGCCAAGTTCGTTGTCACCTGCACACTCAAAAACAAGCTGACTACGTGGTTGTGTCTCGTCGAAGGTTACCTCGCAAGTCTCCACGATTTGGTTAGTTTCAAGATTGAGCACACGAAATGCTCTAGAATGAGATGCATAACCAAAGAAAATGCCATCGACAGACCTAGCCTCGAACTTGTCCAACTTCTTCCCTTTCTTCAGAATGAAGCATTTACAACCAAAGACATGGAAGTGACTCACCTTGGGTGTGCGACCGTGCATCAACTCGTAACAAGTTTTCTTCTTATGGACCCTGAGGTAGATCCTATTCGACACATAGCACGCGGTATTGACCGCCTCAGCCCAGAACCTTCTCGGAGTCCTATGCTCGTCGAGCATTGTCCGAGCCATCTCGCACAAGGTCCTGTTTTTCCTTTCCACAACGCCATTCTGGGGAGGCGTATACGGACTCGAAAACTGGTGTTCAAGACCCAAGTCATGGCAAAAGGTTTCGAAGCAAGAGTTTTTGAATTCCGAGCCATTGTCACTACGGATCGCTCGTATGGCATCTCCGTGCCTCTCGTTCCTTAACCTCAAGACAAGATCTCAAACAAAACCAAACGTCTCCCCTTTCTCCTCAAGAAAGAACACCCACGCATACCGAGAGTAGTCGTCCACCACAACAAGGACATACCACTTCCCACCCGCAGATCGCACACGAGCTGGGCCAACAAGGTCCATATGGAGCAGCTCGCATGGACGCTCAGTCATCACATCGGTGAGAGGCGGGTGAGAAGAGGCTACCATCTTGGCATGCCTACACGGCGCACAAACCAACTCTTTCTCAAACCTCAACCGTGGCAATCCTCGGACCAAATTGAGTTTACTCAAGCGAGACAAAAGGTCAAAGCTCAAGTGACCCAACTTCCTATGCCACTTCCACAACTCACTCGAAGAACCAGCCAAAAAGCAACGCTCCACACCAGAAGACTGAGAGAAATCAGCTCGGAACACTTGACCCTCAGGAACAACCATGCAGACAAGGTCCCCTCGAGAATCTAAAATCCGAGAACCACTAGGCCGAAACAACACCTCAAAACTCTCATCCAACAGCTGGGACACAGAAAGCAAATTGAACCCCATCGATTGAACAAGAGCAACACGCCTGAGAGTGACCTTGTCACTTACCTTGATCTCACCTTCTGATAGTACACACCCTCGCCCATTGTCCCCAAAGGTGATGTATGTCCTGGACACCACCGGGACGAGACTTGAGAACCACCCTTTGTCTCCGGTCATATGCCTCGAGCAACCGGAGTCAATCAACCAAACGTTCCTCAAGTCTCCCACCTGAAATTCACAAGCGAGCACGTGAGTGAACAAACGACTCAGCACTGGGGTTAGTACCAAAAGAGTAAAACCAGTGCCGAGCCATTTGCTCCAAAGTGGGGTTAGCACAAACCAAATCATCACGCCTATCAAAGCTACCACCACGAACACCACCACGGTAACCACTACGAGGGAACCAACCCTCTCTAGCTGGAGGAGGACGAAAGCCACGAAAGGAAAACCGTGGATCGTTCCTCCTCTCCATCTCAAAGCTATGACTCCTCCCACCCCCGTATTGAGCACGAGGTGGAGAACACCTAGCAAACTGACCACCTGCAAATTTTCCAGACCAACCACCAGAACCACGACCACCAGAACCAAACCGAGCATCCTCACGACCACGAAACCCAACTCGCTGTCTGCCTAGACCTGCACCGGTCTGACCGGTGTAGTGCACCAGTCTGATCGGTGTAGCTTGGCCAGCAGCACCACCTGCTGCCTTCCAGTCTCCCCAAGCCGGAACCGTCCTCACAATCGCCTTTGCCCTGGGCGTCTGAATACGAGGCTCAGGTACACCATTAGAGGGGTGGTACCTGTCCTTGTTAGCCCACTCTCTAGCCATTCTCTCCTCACGCTTCCTCTTGAAGCAAAACTCATCCTTGTGACCATCTCTCCCACAATACCCACAATGGAACTTCATGGGCTGTGGCTTAGGCTTAGGCTTGGGTTGGGGCTGCCCACTCGGTTTCTCACCCTTTTTCTCTCCTTCCTCACCTCCCTTTGGGCTCACAAACTTCACCGGTTTCTGGAAATCATTTGTTGGGTGAGGGAATATGGGTGGATCTGGAGTAGTGTCAAGTTTGTTTCTAAGATGGTTAGGCTTGGGCTCAAACTTGTTCTTGTATCTGTTTGGTGGTGGGATAGGAATCTCTCCAACTCTCTCAACTCCCTCACCACTGTTCTCTCCAAGCTTGTCAGCCCCAAGTGCCTGACCATCATAGCGTTTGAAAGCCGCTATCATGATACCAAGCTGAGGCTCCTGACCCGACAACCAGCTCATACATTTTCTCAGCTCATCATTCTCATCCTGCAAGCGATCAACATAATGCGCAAGCTCCAAATTCTTAACCGCATGTAATTCACAAGTAGAGCAAGAAGTGGGAATAGGCTCTTTCAACTTAGCCTCAAGCGAAACAGTGTAAGCATGCATCTCATCAATTTTTCCATGCAAAACAGGGCAAGAAGTACAAGCACCTAGCAAAGCAGGTCTAGACTTAAGGTCAGCCACTTCAACCCTAAGCATATCTAGTTCATCACAAGTAGAAGCATGCTTATCCTTAAGAGCAGTAAGATCAGCTAGGTACACAGAGCAATCACAGCAATCAATCTCATCAGAAACCACAGGAGAAGCCTTAAGCGAATCAATCTCAAGCTTAGCATCTAGGTTCTGGGTTTCTAGCTCAGCCACACGGTTCCTAGCATCTTCTAGTGAGGCCCTAAGTTCTTTCCTCATCTTCTTGGCCTCTCTAAGCATGTGATCGCGATTATCAAGCAAGTCAACCAACTCATCATTCTCCTTGCGCAAAGAGGAGAGCTCATCACATACCTCATCCTCGGAGTCGGAGTCCGAGTCGCTCTGGTGACTCTTCTTGCTGCCGGAGCTACAAGCCATGCCGCAGAAGCCATCTCCCGCGAAGCAACTCAACCCGCTCAAGTTGCTGGATGACTTCTTATTCTTGCGCCGATCACCTTCATCTTCACTGCTACTCGAGCTCGAGGAAGAGTAGGCGGAGCTGGAGTCGACGTCGCTCGCTCCGACCATCGCTCGGGCCTTCCTGCCGCGGCCGTCCTTCTTCCTCGACCGTCGCTCGTCCTTGTGCTTGTTCTTGTGCTTGTGATCGCGCCTCGATCGGTACTTGCCGTCCTTGCTCGACTGGTGCCTGTAGCCGTCCTTGTTCTCCGTCTTCTCCGGGCAGTTGGCGACGAAGTGTCCTGGCTTGCCGAACTGAAAGCACGTTCGTGCTGTCCTCCTCGTGTTCACCCGGTTCTCGTGCAGCCTCTCGAACCGCCTGGTCAGCAACGCCAGCTCGTCCTCTCCAAGCACGTCGAACTCCTCGTCTGGCAAAGACATCAAAGAAGACAGAGAGTACATCCCGGAGGATGCGTTAGCGTTAGACTTACCTCCTTTGCCACCAACGAGAGCGAGACTATGAGAATCAGTCGGGCTCTCGATCTTGGCTGTCATACCACGGTCCAACTCAGCCGACTTGAGCTTCGAGAACAGCTCGTTCACCGTCAAGGTGTCATACTTCTCGGACTCAACAATAGCCTCAAACTTCCCGTCCCATACGGTACGATCCAACGAGTGCAAGAGCTTCACGGCTCTATCATGATCATCGTATGGGAGCTCGGCCACATTGGCTCTCATGTGGTTCACAACGACCGTAAACTGCTGGAAAAGGGCATCGACGGACTCGCCGGGGAGATGAGTGAAGTTCTCGTACTCTCTCCGGTAAGTCGCGTACATCTGAGCCTGAACCTGAGCATTCCCAGCATGAGCATCCTTCAACTGCTCCCAAATCCTACAAGCTAAGTCCTCTGTCTGAACCCGATCGAATTCGGACTGACACAGAGCACGAAACAAGTAGTCGACAACCTTGTTGTTGGCTTCGAACATATCCCTCGATCCTGGAGCAAGGAAGTTCATCAGATGAACATAAGCTGTGTTCACCGTGACGTCCCAAAGGATCTGACCCTTTCCGCGGAGGAACGCTGCCATCCGCCTCTGCCACATCTGGTAGTTCTTCCCATCGAAGTGCGGAGGACCCGAACCCCGTTCCTGGTACGCCATCTTTGGATCTTAGACTGGTAAGAGTCAATAAAGACCCGAACCGGCTCTGATACCAATTGAAGGACCGATTAGGCGAACCAGAGAGGGGGGGAGTGAATGGGAGCGGATAAAAATTCTTCTCGAAGGAGATGAGAACTCCAACAAGACGAACACGGCCTCCAAATCACGTCTCTGACTCAACTACCCAAGTTGGCCAAGACCACGCAGCCACTGGAGTGCTACTGGTCCTAGGAACCAACAACCACCTTCACAGACTCGAGAACGCAGCGGAACACCAACTCGAGCACCACTGACTTACACCGGTCAGGCCGGTGAGCAGCACCGGTCAGGCCGGTGAGCAGCACCGGTCAGACCGGTCCCTGCTGGTAAAACCTGGGAACTTCCACAGAAGGCCTCTACACCGGTCAGGCCGGTGTAGCTCGCCGGTCAGACCGGTCCAAGCCAGGAAACCCCAAATCCACCAAACAGGCCTACCGAGCTCCAAACTGACCCGAACTCGAAACAGCAGCAACACGGGACTACAACGAACTCACCAGAACGTTCACCCGAGGCAAAACCCACAGAGCCTCTGCACCGGTCAGACCGGTGAGCAGCACCGGTCAGACCGGTCAGGCTGGGCCGCTCGGGGATGAACAGCACCCGCGGGTCAACTCCCCCAAATCCAACTCCCGATCTCCCGAATCGCTCCACGGATTTGTGCAAGACTTTGGGGATAGTAGGAACACCTCATGGGCACTCCATAGCCAAGATTTGGTCCACCAAAACTTGCTAAATCAAGAGGAATCGAAGAAATCCCACCAAGAACGCCTCTAACCCTAGAGCCACGAAAACCCCAAAATGGAGCCCCTTTGCTCACGGATTTAGGAGGGGAATCAAAGGGAAAAGAAGCACGAAGGGTTCATGCATACATCCCCCACCAAATCCCAAACTAAAAGGCCTCGAAATCGCTCCAAGAAAATTGCCAAGAAAGGGCTCCGAAAATCACCAAAAAGGAGAAACGGGAAAGACACATCCAAGCCTTGAGGAACCACGCCGAATCATCTATACATACCAAAGAGGTTCATACAAGGTCTAGCTTGCCGCCCGATCATCCTTCCCTCTCACAAGATCTCACCATGAAGCTCTCAAGCTAGTCCTAAGAAAATCCTAAGGAAAATAGGAAGAGAAAATAGGAAAGCAAATGAGCTAGGGTTCCAAGAGATGGCTGCCATCCTCTCACCACTTGGGTTATATGGAGGCAACCGAAAGACTAAAATACCCTTACTAGCTAACTAGGGATACATGCCCCTCAAGGGCGGAATCGGAAATTTTGTCTTCGCACCATCGGACGGATGCCCAGCGACCGCAAACTTGCTTAGCCTCGACGCAAGCCTTGCGATCCCGACGTGTGTCCTCCGCTTCGAAGATTCCAGATTGCGTCGTCGCACACCGGTCAGACCGGTGCTCCTCACCGGTCAGACCGGTACCCACCGGTCAGACCGGTCAGACCCACCGGTCAGACCGGTCTGGAGTTGCTGCACCTCCGTCTTCGGTTCTTCGGTCTTGGCTTTGTGGATCAACCAAGGAACCCAGTGGTTTTCTGGTGAACCACCGGAAACCCCGCGAACTCGGTGTAGCCTCCGCCAATCACCACTCATGACTCAGCTCCCACGTAGTCCCGGCTCGACCTTGGTTTTGAGGCTCAACCAAGAAACCGTCCTTGACTTCATCTTGCCGTTCTTGCCACCATGCGGCCCACACTTGACCCCGCTGGCCACCGGGTCCCTTGAACCAAGCCTACTTGTCTTCTCCACACCTGGAGGCCTCACCGGCAACGACCTTTCGCGCTTGTTCTTCACCTGCACCTGCACCAGTCAAGCCGCAACCTGCACCTGCAATACTTAGCCAAGAATCAGTCCACACCACGTTGTCAATCACTCATCACACCAGGAAGCGACCATCCACCGGTCCTCGAACCACACTTGGCTCTCATAGGTCCCCTTGCTGCCGGTTTGGAGTCACAGGGGAGGGGACGATGATGCGAAGCCGTCGTGGCCCCACTCCGCTTGCCCCACCGCCGTGCACGCATCTGCCGTGGAGTCTGTCCTGTGTGTCGTCGTCGTCGTGGCCCCCGCTGCGCACGCGTCGCTACTGCAGTCTCTACTCCCTGTGCCACCGTCGCACCACTCCACACGCGCCGCCGCTGAGTCCTCTATTTCGCGCGTAGCCCGCGCACCCTACAGTTGCGGCCTCAGCTTCGCACGCCCAGCTCCAGGAGTAGAGGAAAGAACAGAGCAAAATCTGCAGCTAGCTGGTGCTTGCACGAGAAGAAATTTTTAGCCGCTGCAATCTCTTTCGAGGGGAAGGAAGAACAGGGGAAAAAGAAGAGTGTCGCGGTGGCTGCGTGCTCGACGTGGAGTTCCACCAGACCCACTGCACGGTGAGAGATCCGGCGGCGGAGGAAGCTGCGGCGCCGGCTGTGGGGGCTACAGCGGCTTGCTGCTGTTACTGATTTCTGCGATGGGGAAACAGGAGAGGAGACAACTTATTTGCTTCTGGTGGTGGTCGATTGGAAAAAGCTGACGCTCCCTCGGTTTCCTTCGTGGACAGAGAACAGGAAGGGCGAGCTGCTACTGCTTGATTGCTAGCTTCCAGATAGTGATGTATAGCGGCGGCGGTTTCAGCTTGGTGTATACGGCGGCAGCTTGCAGCAAGTCGAGGCACCGACACCCACCTCCAGCTCGTGTTACTTGCGGCACAACCCTCCAGCTCGTGGTCGGCGGGGGTGACGCAGACTCGGTAACACGAACGACATCATCATCTCGGCGATGTTGCGGTTTCCCGGGGCGGCAACACTCCCCGTGGTGAGTGCTTGTGTACGCGCTGCTCGCCGGTTGCCTCCATCATGAGAATTAGGGAAGAAAAGCTTGGGCTGCGGCTGCTCACTGCTGTGTGATTAGGACGTCACTGCAATTCCCAGGATGATGAGGAGCGCAGCCAGGACGCCGTAGCCGTTGCGAGGCCAGTTACAAGCACCGTCGGCAGCTTTGTGACGGCCACGAGGCCGATGTGGAGCGTGGCTAGGATGCCACGATGGTCACGAGGTTGGCGCGGAGCATCGCTGGGATGCCACGATGACTGCGGGGCTGGCGCGGAGAGTGGCCAAGATGCCACGACAGGAGCCTCAACAGTGAGGTGCGGAGGGGTTGGGGATCGACTCCGGTCAGCCCCATCCGCGACAATGATGAAGTACGAGCCGCCGAAGCACTCGTGCACCCCGGCGGCCAACTCTCGACGGTGTTGGCCATCCGAGAGTTGGTGAAAAATCGACGTGACGTGCAAGCGGCCCCACGGTGGGCGCCAACTGTCGGGGTTTCGTAACCGCCGACAACTAAAATCATGAATTGCGCGTCGGGCCTCAGATGGTAGTGCAAAACAGGACACAAGGATTTATACTGATTCGGGCCTCCGGTTGCACTGGTTTGTAGTGGGGCGATACAAACTGGCGAGAGAGAGACGAGTTCCCAACTCTCTATGGGTGTGTCTTGAGAAAGAAGAAGAACTAGAGGGAGAGCTCTACTTGGAGGAGAAAAAAGGTGACCCAAGAGGTCCCTTCCCAGAGAAAGAAGAAGAAGTCCCTTCCCTCGACGGACCCTGCCCTCCCTTTTAGAAACCAAGGGATTGCATACAAGCTAAGGAAACACAAGAGAGAGAGAGAGAGGGAGAGGGAGACCGTGAGCGCCAGGGGAGGAAGAAAAACCTTGTATGCATGTACGCATGCGCACTCGAGTGGTGAGAGGCTGCCCCCTTGCTTGCTTGCATGCATGCGTACTCAAGTGGTGAGAGGCTGCCTCCTTGTTGCGTGGCCGCAGGCCCCACCTTAGATGTGTAGGTGTCCTGTTTGATATAGACTTGCTACCAATCCTGCTGTGCTGCTTCTCCTATCAAGCAAGGCTTGGAGGAGAACAAAAGAGGATGCAGGGGTGGAAGTCTTTTTACCCATGTAGCGGGCCCTGTTGTCCTGGCTTCCTGTGGATGACGTTGGGGATCTATGAGCTGTTGTAGATGTTGTGGGTATCTATTACCCAGCTCCTATATGGCCTAGAATGGGCTGAGTAGTTCGACGGAGGCTACCCTGGCGAGTCGGGGTCTTCTCGAAGCGTCCCTTGGTCGAGAAGGAACTGCTAGTCGGAGACGAAGCTTTAGGTCATGTGAATCGCCAGCGCAGTAGGGCGAGAGCAGGTAACCGGTGGACCCGTGTACGTATGGTGCGGGCCAATTCATTTCCTATTAGTCGCAGGTCCCACTCGCTACGGGACCCTCTAGATCATGCGTCAGGGGATTAAGGGCACTGATGGTCACCCCTAATCTTGCCCCTCAACAGATGCAGCTAATGGCAGAGAAGTTCAAGGCCAATGGTACCTCGCCTCCAGAAAATTGACATCGGCATGCTTGTGATCTGAGAGAGACAGTCAGATTCCAAAAGAGTACTGGAGAAGAATTGAGCGATTTTACTTCCTACCTAGCTCGGTAGAATAGGTGAAAAATGTAGAGAAGCAGGCACAGAAGATCCGGTAGGTGTGGAGGAAGGATTGTTTGATT
Organism: Cenchrus fungigraminus; assembly: GCA_036936925.1. Taxonomy (NCBI): domain Eukaryota; kingdom Viridiplantae; phylum Streptophyta; class Magnoliopsida; order Poales; family Poaceae; genus Cenchrus; species Cenchrus fungigraminus. The sequence continues at coordinate 86,730,366 of CM072770.1, read as the reverse complement.
TGTCTTTGGACTCTACTTGGAGAAACATTGCATTGTAGGTCATGGTTTCTTTGGTACAACATCCAAGGCTATAGAAACTGTGGATAGTTTATGCACTGGGAGTGCCCTAAAAGATCATGTATAACATATGTTGCAGAGTGGTACTAAAAGATTAACACTACTTAATTTTAAGGCATTCTGGAATGCATTGCTACCCGAGTTCAAAGTTATGTAGTGGCACATGCAAACATAGCAAGGATGACAAGATTGTACAGTTTTGTGATGTAGAGAACGGTGTCAGCCAACACATAAAAAATATGTCTCCTTAAGCAATGTTTAAAATTGGCCAGCTGGAGGTGCAGCTTGCCCCACCACCGCCTCCGCCTCCCTCTGGCTTCATGGCGGATGCTCGCCGCGGTCCGCCGGTCGCACGTTTCACCGATGAGGAGGGCTGGGAGGTGAAGGAGCCGCGAAAGCGGAAGGCCCCATCCTTTCCGCCTTGGTTGCCTCCCCCACCGGGGCCTCGCCCCGTTTCAGGGGATCTTGTCGACAAGTGCTTCAATTGCTTTGTCGGCGACCACTTCGCAGCGCGCTGCTATTGACACCATTTTTGGCACGTGTTAAGATATAAGGTGTACAGGTGCGACAGATCCGTAAGGCCTCGTGTGGAGTAAAACAGGGGATGTATTTGATTCCTGAAAGGGAAAATTGGTCTCATAGCATCCAAATATCACCAAATTCGAAAAATATCATTAAAAGATCGTTGCTTCGTAAAATATTACTAAAAGAATGCAATTTTACCTAAAATAGCATTCTGTCATGTTTGCCGTGTACTACGTCAAACTCCTCAGTCCTCCTCCCCTTTTCCTTGCAAGGCAACATGTTGGCCCGCTGCTCCCTGTCACGTTTGCGTGCGAGAGGCCGGCCAGCAGCCATAGCCCCGACGGTGGCGCCCCTACATCCCTCTCCTGCGTATGCTCGCTGCGGGTAGCCTAGCCGATGACTCCTCCTCGTGACGCCTCCCTCCCTTTTTCTCCACCTGGCAGTGGCGTGGCACACAGGAGCGGTGGCGGCCCCCCGGCGAGGAAGAGGTGCGCCAGAGCTCAAAGGGCCGAGCTGCTCAAGCACCGACTACGGTGGGACAAGCGATGGCGCGTGAATCATGGCAGCCACGAGCGGCACGACGGCGTCCCAGGGTTGCTCGCATGTGGACGCCCTTCCTTCTCCCATGACGGTGTCGAAGTGCGGTCGCGCTCCCTCCGCGACCATCCCCGATGTCCAATCAAGCTCCAATCGATGAGGAAGTTCAACAAGAAGCAGGCGTGCGAGTCATGGTATGCGGGGTAGCGGCGGCTGTGCTACCAACACGACCGCCTTGCATCGCCAGCGATGGCACCGTGAGATCCAGCTGCTCGATGCAAAGCGGCTCTAGCTGCTGAGGACCGGAGCGTCCGAGGACCAGTGGATGGTCGCTCCTTGTTGTGATGAGTGTTTGACAACGTGGTGTGGACTGACTCTTGGCCGAGTATTGTAGGTGCAGGTTGCAGCTTGATTTGCGTTGGTGCAGGTGAAGAGCGGGCATGAACGGTCTTAAACTTGCGGGGCCTCTGAGGAGTGGAGAGCCAAGTAGGCTCGGCTCGATGGACCTGGTGGCCGAATGGGATCAAGTGCGGGCCGCATGGTGGCAAGAAAAGCAAGACGAATTCGTCGACTAGAGCCGGTGTAGGGTAGCGGCTCACGACCGGAGTCTGCACGCGGGGTTTGCGGCGGTTCACCACAAAACCATCGGGTTACTTGGTTGAGCCTCAAAACTAAGACCGGAGGCTCGGCGGGCGGAGACGGGATCCGGGTGCGCCGAGAAGCTTCGATGCCGAGGGACACACGATGGGATCACAGGGCTTGCGTCGGGAGGATGCGGACTGTGGTGAAGGCGTGGCCACCCGATGAAGAGGAGTGCTACTTGACCATATTGCCCCTGAGGGGTGTGTATCTCGTTTTAAGTTCTAGGGGTAGTTTGGTTATTTGCCCAACCCGGAGAGACTTCATATATATAGCTCTAGGGTTTCAGGGCAACTCATCCATCCGGATTGCTTCTCATTTCCCTGCTCTTTAGGCTTCAATTTTCTTCACCGTTTGGTAGAGAATCTGACCTCCGAGTGTATGGAAGCATTCATGGTTGCGTCGATTTCCTTCTTGTGGCTCGAGTGATTTTCGTGTCTTTTTCGAGCTATTTTCGTTGGATTTTCATGCATGGCTTGTTCCTTTAATTCTGAAGTGTTTGGGTTTGGATTTCTTTGTGGGGATCATGTGTAGATGTTTTGTGCATCTTTGTGCTTGATCTTACCCCTCAAACTCAAAATTTGGCCTCCGATTGAAGGATTTCGGTTGGAACCCTAGCTTTTTGGCTGAGCTCGGTAGAATCTCGATTCCTCTCGATTCAGTGCGTTTGAGGCTACAAATTCAAAGGTATAGCATATCCTAGAGACACTTCATCTTCACCTATGATTTGGTAGCAATCCCTTGGTTGATTCGGGAGATCGGGCAAAGGGAAGGATGATTTGACCTTCAAGAGGTCGGGCTCGGGCTGCTGTCCACGAGCCTGGCGGACAGTCTGCGACGTCCGTGCGGACCGTCCGCGAGGTGTTGACCAGCCGGCTGTTCGTCGTATTCTTCGTGAGTTCTTGCGCTGCTTTGTTTTGATCCGTCGAGTCGGTAGGTTTTGGTTGGAAGGAGTTGGTCGGACCGTCCGCCTGGGGTGGCCGGATAGTCCGCGCGGCTCGGTCCGCAGTGCTCGCCCAGACCGTCTGTTTTTCGCCGGTGCATACTGGAGGTTTGGGGCTATTTTTCGGACCGTTCGCACTCGACTTGCGGACCGTCCGTCCCCTCTACGCAGACTGTCCGCCCGTACACCGCGGATTGTTCACCCCGGGTCTCGCAGATCAGCTAAGTCCTTTGCTTCTTGAGTTGCGCTTTTGCTTGTGATTGGTTTGAGACTTGTTCCTAGGGTTGGTAGGTCCGTTGTGACTACGCAACCTTGGCAAGGTCGTGTGGGAATCCTTGGTTGTGAATTTGGGGCATAGTCGAGTTCGACTCTTCGGAGAAGAATTTTTATCAGCTCCCATTCACTCCCCCCTCTCTGGTTGCCTAATCGGTCCTTCAATTGGTATCAGAGCCAGTTACAAATCTTCGTGATTCTAACCAGTCTAAGATCCAAAGATGGCGTACCAAGAACAGGGTTCGGGTCCTCCACACTTTGATGGTAAGAACTACCAGATGTGGCAGAGGTGGATGGCTGCTTTCCTCCGCGGCAAGGGTCAGATCCTTTGGGATGTTACGGTGAACACAGCTTATATTCATCTGATCAACTTCCTCGCTCCAGGATCAAGGGACATGCACGATGCCAATAACAAGGCGGTCGACTACTTGTTTTGTGCTCTGTGTCAATCCGAATTCGATCGGGTTCAGACAGAGGACTTGGCTTGTAGGATTAGGGAGCAGCTGAAGAATGCTCATGTTGGGAACGCTCAGGTTCAGGCTCGTTTGTTTGCGACCTACGGGAGAGAGTACAAGAACTTCACTCATCTCCTCGGTGAGTCCATAGACACAATGTTCCAGCGATTCACTGTGATTGTGAACAACATGAGAGATAATGTGGCCGCACTCCCGTACGATGATCATGACAGGGCTGTGAAGCTCATGCACTCTCTGGATCGTACCTTGTGGAGTGAGAAGGTCGAGGCTATTCTAGAGTTAGAGAAGTATGAGACCCTCACGGTGGACGAGCTGTTTTCCAAGCTCAAGTCGTCTGAGGTGGACCGTGGGGTGCGAGTAAGAATCGAGAACCCGACTGACCCTCATAGTCTGGCTCTCATTTCTGGACCAAGGACTAACACTAACCTGTCTTCGAGACAATTCTCTTTGTCTTGTCTTGTGTCCATGCCAGATGAGGAGTTCGATGTGCTAGGCGAGGAGGATCTCGCATTGCTGAGCAGGCGGTTCGAGCGCATGTACACGAACCAGAAGAACGCTCGAAGGAGCTTGGGTATGTGCTATTGGTGCGGGAACCATGGAGATCAAGCCCGAGCACAAGCACCGTCCGAGGACCGACCACAAGCACTGCTCGAGGGACGACCACAAGGGCAAGAACAAGTCCGAGCGGAGGCTGAGGAAGAGTGACGGTCACAAGAAGAAGGAGCGCGCAATGGTTACCGGAGCGAGCGACATCGACTCAAGCTCCTGCTACTCTTCATTGAGCTCAAGTGATGAAGAAGAGAACCGACACAAGGGCAAGCGGTCAAGCAAGAACATCAACGGCCTGTGCTTCGCCGCTCAAGGCTTTTGCGGCATGGCACACAGCTCTAGGATGACTCGGACTCCGACTCCGAGGATGAGGTAAACAATGATCCTACCTTCTTGGTAGCGGAGAATGCTAGGTTGAGTGAATTGCTTGACAACCGTGATGATGTGCTTAGAAAGACCAAGAAGGAGAAGAGGGAGTATAGGTCTTTGCTTGGAGAGCCTAAGGAGAAGGTGGTTGAGCTCGAGTCTTTGCTTGTTGATGCTAGGGCTCAAATAGATTCTCTGAAGTCTGCTCCTAGTTTGACCGATGAACCTGAATGCACTGATTGTTCTACTTTCCTTGGTGATTTGACTGTGCTTAAGTAAAAGTATGCCTCCAAGGTTGAGGAACTAGATGTGCTTAGGGTTGAACTAGATGAGATGAAATCTAGTCCCTCCTTGCTTGGTGCTTGTACTTCTTGTCCTGTTTTGCATGAGAAGCTAGATGTATCGCTTGCTTATGCTAGATCTCTAGAGGCTAAGCTGAAAGCTCCCATTCCTACTTCATGCTCTACTTGTGAAATAAATGCTGTGAAGAATTTGGAGCTTACCCACTATATTGATCGCTTGCAGGATGATAATGATGAGTTGAGGAAATGATGGGTTGGTTGTTGGGTCATGAGCCTCAACTCAGGATGATGATTGAGGCATACAAGTGCTATGATGGGCAAGTGCTTGGGTCAGATAAGATTGGGGAGTGCAGTGGTGAGAAGGAGGAGAAGATTGATGATATCCCAGCTCCACCAAAAACCTTCCACAAAAATGCCTATGCTCCTAAGCCAAACCCACTTAGGAACCGACTAGACACAACCCTAGATCCTCCCGTGTTTCCTCCACAAACTAACAACTTCCAGAAACCCATCAAGTTCAATAGTGACTTGGGGAACGAGTTATTTGGGAAGAAGGGAGAGAAACCGAGTGAGGAGAAGCCACAACCCAAAGAGAGCCTAAAGCCAAAGCCAAAACCAATCCCCTTCCATTGTGAGTATTATGGGAGGGATGGGCATCTTGCTGAGTTTTGCTTCAGGAGGAAGCGTGAGGAGAGGTTTGCTAGGGACATGGCAAACAAGGACAGGTACCACCCTTCTTGTGGTGTGCCTGAGTCTCGTGTTGTGCCTAGGTGTGAGGGTGTGGTGCGTACCATTTTCCCTCAAGAGAGGCGTGAGTTTCCTACACGAGGTGTGCCACCACAGAGAAATGGTGGTAGGCGTGTTGGGTTCGGGCGTGGTGAGTTTGCTGGATGTTCCTTCACTCGTGGCCAATACGAGTATGGGGGGAACGATCGAAGTTTTAGGTCTCAGAGGAGCTACGGGCCACGGTCTCCACCTTGTGGTACGCGTAGTCCTCTAAGGAGACGTGTGGGTGTTCCACCTAGGAGTGATAGGATTGGTTTTGCTAACCCCACTTTTAAGCAAATGGCACGGCACTGGTTTGATTCATTTTGTACTAACCCCAGTGCTGAGTCATTTGCTCACTCTCGCTCTCGTTTTTGATTTTTAGGTGGGAGGCATGGAGGGCTTTTGGTTGATCGACTCCGGTTTCTCTCGACACATGACCAGAGATCGAAGGTGGTTCTCTAGCCTCACCCCGATGATGACCAAAGAGTACATCACTTTTGGGGATAATGGGAAAGGTAGAGTGCTTTCAGTGGGCACGGTGATGGTGAGCGAGTCTGTGACTCTTAGGCGTGTTGCTCTTGTCAAGTCTTTGGGGTTCAATCTTCTTTCGGTGTCCCAACTTCTTGATGAGGGTTTTGAGGTCCGTTTCAAAACGGGCGCCTCTCGTGTTTTGGATTCTCGAGGTGATCTTGTGTGCATGATCATCCCCGAGGGTCAGATTTTCAGAGCCGATTTTTCTCAGTGTGTCAGCTCTTCTCGTTGTTTGGTTGCTGGTGTTTCGGCGGAGCTTTGGAAATGGCATAGGAGGCTAGATCACTTGAGTTTTGACTTGTTGTCACGCTTGAGTGAGCTTGGTTTGGTCTGAGGATTTCCTAAGTTGAAATACCAAAAGGACTTGGTATGTGCTCCGTGTAGGCATGGTAAGATGGTCACCGCTTCTCACCCGCCTCTGACATTCGTTATGACAGAGAGGCCATGCGAGCTGTTCCATATGGACTTGGTTGGTCTAGCTCGTGTGTGCTCGGCGGGTGGAAAATGGTACGTCCTGGTGATAGTGGACGACTATTCTCGCTATGCCTGGGTCTTCTTTTTGGTTGACAAGGGGGAGACATTTGGTTTTGTCCGGTTTCTAATCTTGAGGTTGAAGAATGAGAGGAATGGAGATGTTGTTCGAGCTATTCGTAGCGATAATGGCACTGAATTTAAAAACTCTCGATTCGAAACATTTTGTCGTGATTTGGGTTTCGGACATCAATTTTCCTCTCCCTATGTTGCTTGTCAGAATGGTGTGGTAGAGAGGAAAAACCGTTCGCTTTGTGAGATGGCTCGGACGATGCTCGACGAGCACAGGACTCCGAGGAGATATTGGGCTAAGGCAGTGAATACCGCGTGCCATGTTGGGAACCGGATTTTTTTCGGGCCTTCTTGAACAAGACGTGCTATGAGCTCATGCATGGCCGAGCACCTAGAGTGAGCCATTTCAGGGCTTTTGGTTGTCGGTGTGTTATTCTCAAGAATGGAAGGCTTGATAAGTTTGGGTCAAGGTCCTCCGATGGCATTTTTTGGGTTATGCGAGTCATTCTCGAGCATTCCGTGTGCTCAATCTTGATACTAACCTAGTCATGGAAACTTGCGAGGTTACCTTCGATGAGACCTAGCCATGTAGTTCGTCTATTTTTGAGTGTGCAGGTGACGATGAGATTGGCAAGAAGATCTTTGAGGACGAGGAGGATGATGCTGGAGAGGATGATGGTGATGATGGTGAAGCTCCAGCCACGCATGTACCCTCTACTTCCACTACGACGACTACGGTGCGTGATGGCCCATCCCCGACACCGACTATGATCCAGCAAGATCAAGTGGAAGCTTCTGTTAAGGGGGAGGTCGTCTCCAGGCAAGAGGCACCGAGGCGCATTGAAGTTGATCATCCTCCCTCAAGAATCATTGGCAACATCAATGAACGTACGACACGGTCGAGGTCCAGGAATGTTTCTCACTTTGCTCATTCGGCTTTTGTTGCTACCTTTGAGCCGAAAGACATTGGACACACACTCTCTGATCCTAATTGGGTGAACGTAATGCATGAGGAGTTAGAGAACTTTGAGAGAAACCAAGTTTGGGAGTTGGTAGAGCCGCCACCACATTGCAAACCTATCGGGACAAAATGGGTGTGGAAGAACAAAGAGGGTGAGAATGGTGAGGTGGTGAGAAATAAATCGAGGTTGGTTGCTCAGGGCTATAGTCAGAAGGAGGGGATAGACTATGAGGACACATTTGCTCCTATAGCCCGTTTGGAGGCAATTAGGATCCTTCTAGCCTTTTCTGTGGCTAAAGGGTTCAAATTGTACCAAATGGATGTGAAGAGTGCCTTTTTGAATGGCTTTTTGGAGGAAGAGGTTTATGTGAAGCAACCATTGGGCTGTGGAGGGTGTTGTATGGGCTGAAACAAGCTCCCCGGGCATGGTATGGCCGGTTGAGGGGGTTCTTGTTCAGCAAGGGGTTTGAGATGGGCAAAGTAGATAAGACTCTTTTCTCCTCAGGCAGGGCGATGATATCCTAATTGTTCAGGTGTATGTGGATGATATTAGCTTTGGCGGTTCGTCTCACTTCTTGGTTGCAAGGTTTGTAGAGGACATGAGCTAAGAATTCGAGATGTCTATGATGGGAGAATTGCAGTTCTTTCTCGGGCTTCAGATCAAGAAGGCGAAGGAGGGAACCTTTGTGCATCAAGCCAAGTACACGAAGGACATCCTCAAGAAGTTTAAGATGGACGACTCGAAGCCCCTGTCGATACCGATGAATACAACTACAGCGTTGGATGCGGACGAGGACAGAGAGCCTGTGGACTAGAAGGAGTACCGGAGCATGATCGGCTCTCTCTTGTACTTGACGGCGATGAGGTCGGACATTCAGTTTTCTGTGTGTCTGTGCGCTCGTTTTCAGGTGTCGCTGAGGACTTCACATCGTCTGGCTGTCAAGCGGATTTTCAGGTATCTTTGATACACTTCTGAGCTTGGTCTTTAGTACTCGGCGTCCTCTTCTCTTTCGCTTCTTGGTTTTTCGTATGCCGACTTTGCGGGGTGTCGAGTCGATAGGAAGTCGACTTCGGGGACGTGTTAGTTTTTGGGTTCCTCACTTGTTTCTTGGTCTTCTCACAAACAGTTAAGTGTAGCTCAGTCTACCACAAAAGCCGAGTATGTAGCTGCCGCTAGTTGTTGCTCCCAGCTGCTTTGGATCACATACACGCTAAGTGACTTTGGTGAGGAGTGTACCCATGTTCCTCTCATGTGTGATAGCATGAGTGCCATTAGTGTTGCCAGGAATTTCGTGCTACACTCCAGAACCTAACATATAGAGGTGAGGTACCACTTCCTGAGAGACAATATTGAGAAGGGAAACATAGACCTCATCCATGTGCCAACCGAGAAACAGCTCACTGATATCCTAACAAAGCCTTTGGACCAAGCTACATTTGCTCATTTGCGGGGGGAGCTTGGTGTGGTTTTTCCTTTTTGAGCTTTGGTTGGGAGTTTGATGTACATATGCATGTTGCATTTTCATTCTTGTATCATTTCATGTTTGCTTCTTTGTATCATATGCTTTAGAGATGTGCTTCTCCTATATACATTGATCACTGTGATATGCTCGATGTGGGCTTATGACTTTGCTAGTAAAGCTCTTGTGATGTATAGCTATGCTCTTGGTAGCTTTGGGATGTATATGCATGTGGATGGCTTCCTTTTGTGAAAATGCTATATAAGATCCTCTCTTGTGAGTTGAATGCCTTTCATGCTCAAATTGTGCTCATATGGCTATATCTTGCTTAATTTGTGCTTGGGAATCATGCTCTTTTCATATGGTGTCAAAGACCCATTTGTCATCATGAATGTTTAGCCTACATGTTACCTTGTGGAGGAGCCTAAGCTTCTTTTTGCCGCAAAGGCACTTCATATACCATGCTTAATTTTAAATCATGAAATTGGTATATGAGATGCCTATGCTTGAAAAATATGCTTCCGTGTCACATGTGCTTTAAATTGCTTATCTTGGGTGCTAAACCGTTGCATGATGTTCACCATTGAGAAGTCTCATATTTAGAAGTGGACACATGGCTCGGTGGCTTTGACATGACATGAGATAGCTTGTAGGTGTTTGTGATGATCTTGTGATGAGAACATGTGACCTCACATGAAGTTTGTGGGTTATATATTGTTTGTGCTCATTTTGATCATGCTTAGGACCTATGCTCATTAGAGGGAAATTTTGTGAACATACCAGATTCCTTGTACTGGCCCACGGTTCCTTCTGCTTTCGCTTCCTGGCTTGAGACTGAGAAGTCAACTTGCATGGAAGGAATCATTTTAGCTTCTAAAGCCATTAACACAAATGGCCTGCAATGATTGTCTCGTGCCTAAATTGTCTCTTTATAGTGGGAGTGAATGTGTCATTCCGAAACGTCCGTTCATGGACATCATTTACCACCCGGAATGGACGCATCCCTTCAGTGTGGGTGTGGCCACGTTTGGGGCATGAATTTCCCGGTTCTAGTCCTTAAGTGCAATTCACAATGATCGACACGTCCGTTCAGAGAGGGTGTGCACACAAGTTCGTCGGTTAACGCCCGGTGCCAGTGCTTAACTGCAATTCTCAATGATCGACACGTGGATCAACTTGTGAGAGCGTGTCGTTCCCAAACGCCCATTCGAGATGCCCTTCTGTGCTTATATGCATGTTAATATTACACACACATACACAAAAACATATATTGCTATTCGAATTCCAGCTTATTCCGTTTTGGTCTTATCGCGTCAACAAGTTCATCACGTTTCTCAGTCTCCAAGGTCTGCGGGAATCATCAAGTGCGACCTTTACAGTCATGACTCATGCAGCGTACCTGATCGAGGAGGACTTGTCAAGTCATACTGCACCCTGCGTGTTGCAACGAAAGGACCATCTGGTCCATTTGATTACAACACCCAATCTTGTTCTCCAGATGCAATTGACGGCTAAGCCATTACATAAATAAACGGTAGAGAGTTGTCTCGTTGTTGATGCGGCATGAGCTAATGCAGTGAGACGGCCATTAGATGCAGCTGATGCGGCGTGATTTGTCCACAGGACTTTCTTGTGCTCTAGAGGGGAAAGTCCGGAAGTAAACACATACCTAGACACGTCGGGCTCATCTCGTGATACCCATCGTCCACACATGTAATCGATGCACGCCACTGAAGATTCTGACCTAGATAGATTCCTATCACGCGTAGGCCTGACTATATTCCGAGCATCTCACGTTTTCCATAGTAACTTTAGCAATGCTACACCGAGCTCACGTGACCGCTGTAGTCCTCGATAAATAGGCGAGTGCAGCACAGTGTTCTTGAAAGGCAAGGCCAACACTCATCGGTTCCCCGTCTTGCATTTCTCTACTTCAGTGGGATACAAGGGTGTTGACGGTCCTTACAACAAAAATTTGACAATCAAAACCTCGGGTTCGAGAGGAGTATATGACAAGTTTCATGCACATTTTTATTACTAATAAAGTTCCACGAGTTGTGTTGTGATTTTCATAGGCAGGTACACATTTTGGGATAATTTGGGATCAACACGCCACATGTGCCAGGCACGGCCGAACCACCTGGTCTGGCCGGCCCTGCAGGTGTGGCCGGCCCTGCCCCGTGGCACGACTCTGGTCCAGAGCACCCCTACTCCCTTGAGCACAACTTGGACGAGTGTGATTCACTGAAGAAACGTCAGTTTGATCAAATGGTGGAGGATAGGTTCACTTGGATCAATGGGTCCACTTATCTGATCGCTCAACTGCCACAACCTACATCCAGAGGCGATCCTAGGCGTCCCCTAACTCAGTCGGTGCATCACACGGCACGGGGTAGGGCCGGCCACACCTATAGGGCCGGCCGCACCTATCAAATGGCGTGCCGGGCGAAACTGACCCAAGGAGCGGACCTACAACCGCCTCAGGAGTAGTGATCAGGAGCGTCCAAGGTGAGAGGCGGCACATCACAGGGCTAGCCGTGCCTAGAGGTGCGGCCGCACCTGGGGTCTTGCCCCCCTACGCTCCACCGACCTCCCTTGCCTATAAAAGGCACCTCACACTCGCTGGAACAGACACACAACGCAGGAGCATCTCCATTTCCCTCTATTGTTCACTTAGAGTAGGATTAGTGTAGTTTGGGAGTTAGAGTCGAGTCGAGCTGGTCTCGGGGTTCTGGAGGAGTCTTCTTTAGGGTTTCGGTACTACTCTTGTATCCTTTCTTTGCTTAGACTCAAGTACAATTCAAGTTATCTTTCTATCTTACCTTTCGAATCAATTACATTCAGCTTTTACTTTGCTCTAGAAGCTTTATTCTTGGTTTAGACTAAAGTTAGTTTAATCTTGGTTAGCGTAGCTCTCTTGAACCCTATAGTGTTGTGGTCGTTCTTCGCTCGATCTTTGGTGTTTCACCGTAGAGAGAGACCTTCCTTCGTGATATCCGGGGAAAGGTTTTTTCGTTCGTTGTGAGCGCAGTGCTCAGAGCTTGCCTTAGTCTTAGATTGGTGTCCCGTTCAACGGAATAGTTGTGGTACCCTAAGGAGGTGACAGCTACGGACAGGCTCAGTAGTCCACCACGTTAGTTCGGGCCGGTAGGATTCAGCGTGTCGTCGTTCTCCCTTCTCATCCCAGTCTGAGAGCGCGGCTTTGCATGCCCCTGCAGCACTAGAAGAGCTTGTCGAGTTTAGCTAGCCTTGGTTATCCTTTGCCTTAGTTCTTTGCCTAGAGTTGACAAGAACAGATAGATTGTGTTAGGATCCTTTCTCGTCTCGTTGTCCTCCCAGCTCACTAGGTCCTCTCTAACCCTTTATCAAGATCTCCTTGTGTGTGTAAAGTTATCCCCGAATATCTTTATTCGTTACCCCCGCTATAGCTCTTTACCGAGTCTTGTTTCTCTCCACCGTTTATTCGATCATCTTCACCATAGTGCCTCCCTTGGGAAAATATAAATACGATAACCCGAATACCACGGAGTAAAGTGCTACAACGGTAATCCGTGCGCTTGCGGACCTTTTTGTGACGTGTATTTTACCAAAGACGCTCCTAGATCCATTACTAGGGGTATAAACCCGGTAGCGACGCTAGCGAGTGCCAACAAGCTTTCCTGGTGCTGTCGCCGTGAGTGCAAACCTAGTAGTGAGGCTAAGGAACGACAACAAGCATTTCTGGCGCCGTTGCTGGGGAGGCAATAGGCAAAAGATATTGTTTAAACTTAGTGGTAGATTTATCCAAGTTCGGTGAACCGCTATTTAAGCAGGTTTACCCTTGCTCTACTCTCGTGTACGCAGAGTAGTGCATGACCGGTTTCGACCTACCGTCCAACTTTCACAACAATCCGGAGTCACTTGTGAGGAGAGTGTGACCTCGTGTCCTCATCCCTCAGAAGTTTCTCTCGAATCAAGAGACGAACACCGTCGATCCCGTAGACAGCACCTCGTCAGCACCGATGGCTGAGAGGACGATCCGCGAGTTTTCCGCTCCTTCCAACACCAATGTCCCTACTGAACCGAACGTGATGGTGGGAGAAGGAAACTTTGAACTCAAGCCGATGTTGATCAACATGGTGCAAGCAAGTCCGTTCTGCGACAAGCCTAATGAAGATGCCAATGCACATCTCCAGCATTTCCTAGAGGTGTGCAGGACTTTCACTATCCGCGGAGTGACGGACGATGCAATTCGTCTTCGCCTATTCCCGTTCTCATTGCTCGGGAAGGCGAAGCAATGGTTTTATGCGAAGCGAGATGGCATCAACACGTGGGATAAGTGCTCTAAGGCATTCCTCGCAAAGTTCTTCCCGGTGGGCAAAACCAATGCCCTCTGCGCTAGAATTTCGGGCTTCCAGCAGCAGAATGATGAGAGTATCCCGGAAGCATGGGAATGTCTCCAGGAGTACATCACCGCGTGCCCACACCATGACATGCAGGGGTGGTTCTTAATTCAAACCTTCTATCACGGGCTCAAGCGTACCGCCCGTGAGCACCTAGATGCAGCCGCTGGAGGAGCCTTCTTCTCGCTACAAGTACCCGCCGCCAAGGCATTGATCAAGAAGATAGTGGCAAATCAAGGTTGGGATGGAGATCGTCTCCAACCCCGTAACTGCGGTGTACACCAAGTCGATGGAATCGACATGCTCGCCGCCAAGATGGACCTCCTAATGAAGAAATTGGAGACACCAAGCAATATGGAGACCGCCAAGATTATGGACGCTCGCATGATGTGCGAGGTTTGCGGTAATGTGGGTCATTCAGGAAATGATTGTCCCGAGACAAGGGAAGAAGCCAGCTTCATCAACAATGGCAACAACAATGGGTTCCGCAACAACAACTACAACAATCAAGGGTGGAACTCGAGGCCCAACTTCCCGTTCAACAATCAGAATGGAGGTAATTATTCTAACAATTTCAATAATCAGCCCTCCATTAAAGATCTTGTCTTTGGCCAAGCTAGAATTAATGAAAACTTAAACAAGAAGCTAGCCGCCAATGATAAAGTTCTTGAAAATCTGAATTCCACCATATTATCCTTCACTATTTCTATGAAGAATCAGCTAAGCTTTAATAAAATGATAGAAACTCAACTTGCTCAGCTTGCTGTTTCTTTACCTTCTTTTGAGTCGGGTGGAATCCCGGGGCAACCCGAGCCTAACCGAGAGAATGTTAGCATTGTATCCACTAGATGGGGTAAGCCATCTAGGAGGGTGTATGCACCTAACCATGTAGGGAAGCTCATACATCAAATCCAAGACCCATGGGAGGAATCAGTAATCTTGCACAGAAAAGACAATGGATATCCGGCTATCACATGCACGATCTACTCTCAAAAGATCAAGAATGCTCTTTGTGACCTTGGTGCGAGTGTCAACCTCATGTCCAAGGCCATGTTTGAGGAGTTAGGATATCCTGCTCTCTCTCTGACAATGATGACATTCCAACTTGCCGACTCATCGATTAAATATCCAGAGGGCATAGTGGAAAATCTCTTGGTGAATGTCAAAGGCTCCTATGTCTTTGCGGATTTCGTGGTCCTCGACACACAAGATGATGGAGAGATGCCGCTTATTCTCAGGCGACCATTCCTAAGAGATGTCAATGCAAGGATTGATGTCGGAGCCGGAAAGATTCAATTCCGCATAGGGCAAAGGAACATGACATTCAAATTTCAAGCAAAAGAAGAGCAATGTTACCTAGTGCAAGATGAAGAATCTAGGGAGTGGAGGAAGCCACAGCCCCAATACAAGAAAGAGAAGGTAGCCCCAACCAAGCCCAAGGTGGATAGTCTCATTGCCACTATGAGGAAGCGTTGGGAGCAAGACAAAGCGTTCAAAGGGTGCCACCAAACAAGGAAGCCGAAGGCAATCAACAAGGCTGAGGGGGAAAAGAAGACGGAAACCAAAAACACCCCCGCCAAAGCCTCACCAACTTCAGCGCCACCGAAGAAAACAAAGAGGGTGTGGCATGTGAAGGGAGCATCGTCCGAGTCTTCCACTCCGGGACCAGACGAATCCAAGATCAATTGAGCAAACGGAGGAGTCCCGCTCACAGACTTTAAACTGCGAGCCCTCACCGTGAGGTAAACCGGTATTTATATCATATTTCCCTTACAACATTTTATTTCATGCATCAAGCATATTTAAATTTCAAATTTGATTTCACTATTGAATTAGTAAGTAAACAAGACATAGAAAAACAGTTTTGGAGATTTTTGGTGATACGGCCGAATCTAGAGGTACGGCCGTACCCCCCCCCTCGACAAAATTTTTGTGTAGTATGTTTACAGGAGGGGACACAAGTGATTGGAGCAAATGGAGTAGGGCCGGCCGGCCGAACCGAGTGGTACGGCCGTACCTATGATCTTCCACGAATCCATCAAGCCAACCACTACAAGCTTCCAAGTGCTCAACTCATCACCAAAACGAAGACACACCAACCAGGTAGCCAAAAATTAGCTTGGGGGAGACCCCATTTTCAATCAAGGAAGGTATGTCCATCCAAACCATTTTTCAACATCTTGTTTATCACATTTGAATAAAAGAAAAATAACAAAAATATTTGCTTCAACCACGTGCACTTGAGATCTTGTCTATATCCTCACTTTGGAAATGATGAATAGTTGCTTTGTTAAAACTTTGCAAGAACCTAGTGTACAACCTTGTGCTCTATGAGCATTTGAATTTGTTGGTATATTTTGAGACAAGAGCCTGAAATAAAACTTTGTGGGAAGCAAATGCTTATGACCAAACCTTGGGTGTTGACTAGTATGATATGGTGAGACAATGTTGATCTTGCTCTATCTCATAGTATTGTGAAAATCTCGGATGATTTCTTTTGAAAATAAAACAAGACAAGTTCCTCAATGGTCATATCACCTACCAAAGCCATATGTCGATATCAATGTTTAAACCTTCTGCATATGCTTGCTTGTGACCCATTGAGTTTTGCCAAATTGTTGTGACCCTTGGTAGAATCTTTTCATGCTCCCATGATCGAGATCACGTACACCCACATACACAAGCTAACTTCCACACCGGGAGTTACGCAAAACATGCCATCCACCCACCAAAAATAAATACTCCAAAGTTCCTAAGAGATTTCTCTCCTTGTATTCTTGCTAAAGGAGAGAGGGGTCATAGAAAAAAAAGTATATGCTCAAAAAGCAAAGAAAAAAATGTGCTCCAATCAAAGAGCATAAAAAATAATGAAGCATGACCCCCTCCAAAATAAAAGCAAGAGGAGAATCTCAAAACAAGGAGTACTTAGAAAAACAAACAAAAATATTCCACACACTTGCACATCTCGATCAAGTTGCATGACTAGTTCTTCTTGGATCCGGTCTTTGGCTCAACAACATCATGTGGCACAAGTGAGTCTTCTGCTTATCCTACCCAAAGCTCCACATACAAGCCATAGAGTAGGAAGTTGAGGCTCGCTCAAAAGCCTTGGTGAGGTAGCAAATACTACTTGAGCGATCGAGGGAACCATCCGAGGAACCTTGTCTTTCTTTGCAAAATTTTCAAAAACTCCGAGATAGGATCCAGAAAATAGAAGAGCGAGTGATGCAAAGTCAAAACCATTCTACTCTTCAACCTCTGAAGGCGAGGTGGAAAGTTACAAGCCCCACAGGTAAGATAAGGCTAAGTTTCTCTCGTACCAATCTTTTCAAATAGCAAGAAGAGCATGGATTTGTGCATAGGTACTTGCCGAGTGGTAACATCATGCAACTCCTGATCCACCGAGGCCAAGTCTAGGCTTTGCTCGAGGACGAGCAAACATTTAGCTTGGGGGAGTTTGTTGACAGACCTTACAACAAAAATTCGACCGTCAAAACCTAGGGTTTGAGAGGAGTATATGACAAGTTTCATGCACATTTTTATTACTAATAAAGTTCCACGAGTTGTGTTGTGATTTTCATAGGCAGGTACACATTTTGGGAGAATTAGGGATCAACACGCCACATGTGCCATGCACGGCCGAACCACCTGGTCTGGCCGGCCCTGCAGGTGCGACCGGCCCTGCCAGGTGCGGCCGGCCCTATCCCGTGGCACGACTGTGGTCCAGAGCACCCCCACTCCCTCGAGCACAACTTGGACGAGCGTGATTCACTGAAGAAACGTCAGTTTGATCAAATGGTGGAGGCTAGGTTCACTTGGATCAATGGGTCCACTTATCTAATCGCTCAACCACCGCAACCGACATCCAGAGGCGATCCTAGGCGTCCCCTAACTCAGTTGGTGCATCACACGGCACTGGGTAGGGCCGGCCGCACCTATAGGGTCGGCCGCACCTATCAACTTGCGTGCCAGGTGAAACCGACCCAAGGTGCCGACCTACAACCGCCTCAGGAGTAGTGATCAGGAGCGTCCAAGGCGAGAGGCGGCACATCACAGGGCCGGCCGTGCCTAGAGGTGCGGCCGCACCTGGGGTCTTGCCCCCCTGTGCTCCACCGACCTCCCTTGCCTATAAAAGGCACCTCACACTCGCTGGAACGGACACACAACGCAGGAGCATCTCCATTTCTCTCTATTGTTCACTTAGAGTAGGATTAGTGTAGTTTGGGACTTAGAGTCGAGTCGAGCTAGTCTCGCGGTTCCGGAGGAGTCTTCTTCAGGGTTCCAGTACTACTCTTGTATCCTTTCTTTGGTTAGACTCAAGTACAATTCAAGTTATTTTTCTATCTTACCTTTCGAATCAATTACATTCAGCTTTTACTTTGCTCTAGAAGCTTTATTCTTGGTTTAGACTAAAGTTAGTTTAATCTTGGTTAGTGTAGCTCTCTGGAACCCTATAGTGTTGTGGTCGTTCTTCGCTTGATCTTCGGTGTTTCACCGTAGAGAGAGACCTTCCTTCGTGATATCCGGGGAAAGGTTCTTTGGTTCGTTGTGAGCGTGGTGCTCAGAGCTTGCCTTAGTCTTAGATTGGTGTCCCGTTTAACGGAATAGTTGTGGTACCCTAAGGAGGTGACAGCTCCGGACGGGCTCAGTAGTCCACCACGTTAGTTCGGGCCGGTAGGATTCTGCACGTCGTCGTTCTCCCTTCTCATCCCAGTCCGAGAGCGCGGCTTTGCATGCCCCTGCAGCACTAGAAGAGCTTGTCGAGTTTAGCTAGCCTTGGTTATCCTTTGCCTTAGTTCTTTGCCTAGAGTTGACAAGAACAGATAGATTGTGTTAGGATCCTTTCTCGTCTCGTTGTCCTCCAGCTCACTAGGTCCTCTCTAACCCTTTATCAAGATCTCCTTGTGTGTGTCAAGTTATCCCTGAATATCTTTATTCGTTACCCCCGCTATAGCTCTTTACCGAGTCTTGTTTCTCTGCACCATTTATTCAATCATCTTTACCGTAGTGCCTCCCTTGGGAAAATATAAATACGATAACCCGAATACCACCGGGTGAAGTGCTACAATGGTAATCCGTGCGCTTGCGGACCTTTCTGTGACGTGTGTTTTACCAAAGATGTTCCTAGCTCCATTACTAGGGGTATAAACCCGGTAGCGACGCTAGCGAGTGCCAATAAGCATTCCTGGTGCCGTCGCCGTGAGTGCAAACCTAGTAGTGAGGCTAAGGATTGTCAACAAAGGGTGAGATCTTTTTGTTGGCTAATCTTGTTTACTTTATGTATGCATGGTATCGAGACGGTCACATTGTTAGCTTATGCAGGGTTTGTTCTTCGTTTGTGTATGCAGTACGTGGGGAATGGCCCGGCAAGGAAGGGACGGAGCATGGAACTTGGAGGAGTCAGGGAAGAGGGAGCTGTCGAGTGCAATAGCACCTCACCACCACTCGGTTCAGCCGCTGCCATCGGCACTGCAGCAGCACCCGGCCCCAATGGCACCTCCACTTCCGCTGGCATCGACACCTCAGCAACACCCGGGGGTGATGCCATCTCCAGTTCAGCCGCTGGCAATGGCAGCTCAGGATCAGCTAAACCTCATGGCACCACCTTTTCGCCCACGGCCCAGGCCACCACCTTTGCTGTTCCCATTGAAATGCCACCTCCGCGGCCAGTGCTCATTGAACAAGATGAATCACATGACCTGAAATGGTCTGTGTTGCTTTGGCTTCAGCAGGGCGGGCCCACCCATGTTTATCACGAAGGTATGTGGGTGTGCCCTTTTTGCCACAGGGGTCACAGGCAATGGACCATTCGTGACCTGCTGTTACACGCGCATAACATCGCCGCTTCGCCTGCCTGGGTTTCGGATACAAGGGCGAGACATCACGCTTTGGAGGAGTATCTGATCCAGGAGCCACGTTCTGCTGCACTCTGTGTAGCGGCTAGATTTCCATGAGCCCGTGATGGTAGTAGTATGTCGTGATGGTAGTAGTATGAGCCGTGATGGTAGATGCAAGTAGTATGTCGTTCAGAGTATGTCACTGTAGTTCCAACTATGGTGGATCAATCCATCCTCATGTGTAATCAATGCGTATGCATGCATTTGTGTCGTTTGTATTTGGATTGTGTTATTTCTAATAAAAATGGTAATGTGTGTACTCCCTCAGTATAAATTTGTTGTATACAAAAAGTCTGTTCCATTGATATCTTAAATACCAGATGAACACAAGACGAAAGTCCGGTATGTAGTTTTCAGTTGGACCGGATTAAACTGTCACTTCTACGCAATGAGAAAACCAACATCTTACAAGGAAAAAACAGTAGTAGTAGTATTCAATCAGATCAGATGAACAAAAGGCGAATGTTCGTTCTGCTTCTTCTACTCCTACATCTACTAGTAGCAGTTACCACTAATCCACTAATCAAGGCGCAACTTCTTTGTCGATGGTGCACCCGGCGCCTTGTTGCAGCTGCTCACGGACGAGGATGTCGCTCTGTTGCCACCGCCCGTGGAAGATGGTGGCGGACCTCCCAGGGCACTGCCCGCGGATGAGGCCGTCCCTCCAATGCCACCGCCATAGGATGAAGTCGCCACTCCATGGAAGCCGGTCGAGCACGGCCTTGGCACCGCTCCATGGCAGATGATGACGGCCGGTCGATGATGGCCTCTGCTCGGTGAGGATGGCAGAGATCGACTGTCGCCGACCGATGAGGATGAGAGAGGATGATGGCGCTTGGAGACGATAGTTCCCCAGCGAGTGGTGGTGCTTCCGCGCCCCTGACCCCTGGCACCTCTTGCTGACTTGCGAGGGGTGCGATGTTTCAGAGGCACATGATTTTGGATTTCATTTTGTTCCACAAACTCCGAATCATCAGAGGATGTGTCAACCACCACCCGAATGAGCCTCCGCTCTGCCTCCTCTTCATCAGACCACTAGGGATCCTACCTTTCATCAGAAGAGGAGGAGGATGTGGCTTGCGCCGCACCTCTAGGAGACAATAGCTCCACGGGGAGAGGAAGAGAGCGCTGTGCGAGGATGGGGTTTTTTGTTGGTTGCAAGAGTTGGGAGAGGAAGAGGGCGTTGTGTGAGAATGAAGTTTTTTGTTGGTTGCAAGAGTGGGGAGAGGAAGAGGGCGCTGGGAGGAAGGGGGATATTTATGGCCAGAGGAACCCATTCAGCCATTATTGAAAAGACTGCTCCCAAAAAGATTAGAGTAGTTTTCTATAATATGGGATCCGTTCTGGTCAAACTAATTCAATTTTGACCAAATTTACAGTAAATTGTTTTAACACTTATATCTTCATATAAACTTATCGGGAAGTGAGAATTGCATTCTGAGGAAGGGGGAAAGACCGTTCAGCAGAATGTTAATGTACCAGAAGAAATAATAGTAGTCCATAAGGTCCTTTTAGCAATACATTAGTATACCGGACCTTTTGGACTACCCTTTCCACTCATTTGTCTTTGTTGGAGCTGTAACTCCTCCATTGTTCTCCCACAACCTTGTTCTTTGGCTATCCTGTCAATGATGCCTCGTCCCTGGGCAAATCTTATTCCTGACATTGTTGTGAGCGTCGACAATAAGATCAGTGATGCAAGAGATTTCATCATGTTCAAAGCTGTTTGCAAGGTTTGGAACTACGCTCGTTCAGGTGAGGCGCGCCCGTTTGACCCTTGGATTCTGAAATCTGAATTTATCGGTGAATTTGGAGCAGTGACATTCGCATCCGTCTCTGATATGCGGCTTTTTGAGGTCTCCTTTCCTGCATTGGCTGGGAAAAGGACTAGATTGATTGGTTGCGGTGGATCTGGAAGCCTAGTCGCCATAGATTGCAGAGATTGGTGCAACACGCTCATGCTGAATCCTTTGTCTCCTCGGAAGCACATTCGTCTTCCTCGACTTCCAAAATGGAGCCAAATGGCTACTCTCCAAGCTTGTATCTTGTGCCTTGAAACAGCAGCTGGTGCAAAGTCATTTGTCGTGATTACTTTCTTTTGCCCAGAGAAATCTTTTGCAGCGCTTGGGTCATTGCCCGTTTTCATGTGGCATTTGGGTAGCCAATCCGACTGGACTACACTACCTTCAGAAGATTTCTGGTGTAGTTCTTCTAAACACATGCGGATCTACTTGGGGCAAGATGTTCCAGCACCTCCCCATCCTGTTGGACTTCAGTTGTCATGGGTTATTGGCATGGGCAACTCTTCTCTACTCGAAGGTGAAGACCGATTGTTCTTTGTTGTTTTGGAGGAGAAAGAAGCTGAGGTGGTAGAATTAACTTTGCATTCATTCGTCTGGGAAATTTGGCAGCCTATTCCCTGAGAGAGAGCTCCTGAGTTTCGGAATAAGATCATCTTGTTTGGTCCTGGCAAGTGCATTGTTACAGAAGAGCATGCCATTTCTGGTTTGCCTGACCTGAGGGAAAATCACATTTACTTCCTACGAACTTATCATCACGATGAAAAGAATGAGTACTGGATCTACCAGCAGGGAATAGGTATTATTCCAGGCGTCAACACTACTTCTGCGATCCGCATTAAGCAGGTTCGTGGGGACTGGATTTGGTCGCGAGGAACATGGCTGTTGCCTAGCTATCCGTAATGAGGAACTTCGATTGTTTACCACCTATAACGCAATTCAATGTACAAATATCTATATTATCAGCCTTCATCAATTATTCAGCGCATATGTATGAGTTTCTACCACAATCACTGTAGGGAACAAGCAGTTACGCATTCGATAATCAGGAAGGTCCTTCCTGCAAAACATCAACAAAGCGGACAAGTATCAAACATCATAAGATGACATCTCACACTACTCATCACCACAAAGTTCACACCACCAACAAGTAGCATATACCAAAATACAAGCATGATTAGCACCTCTAAACCATCTACCTAGCAATAACACCATGAATCACATTATGCCTCATTGTTGTCCTTGCTGAGTGACCTCTTATATGAGGCCTGTCTAAGCAATTCCTTCACCTTCTTCACCACAACTGTTGCAGAATCCAGGAGCTACTTGACCGTCTGCAGCTCAGCGGCAGTCTCTTGAATCTCCCTCACTACAGCGATTGGTGGAGTTCGCGACGCCTCCGAGTGGTCGCTATACGGGGTTATTGGTCGCGATACGTAGAGATTACGACAGATTCAATCCGTCGCCAGGCGTCACAATTTTGTCCGTCGCAATATGTTGCTGTGACGGTTCCAAAACTGTGTCGCAATAAAAAACAATTGTTGCGACAGTGCCTGGCTTCGCAATTTGGTGAAGTAGCGACGACCAGTGGCGTTGCAACACAGATTATTGCTACGAAGTGTGTCGTTGTGATAGGTTTTTTTGCGACCACTTTGCTCTGTTGCAAACAAGCGCTATTACAATGAAAGAATCGTGTCACAATGCGATACTTGCCGTTGCAATTTTTATGTAGGTTATCACAATGAAGTCGTAATCCGTCGCCGTATGCTTGAACCAAAATGCAACTAATTACCATCGTTATAAAGCACATGGTTCACGTAACCAACTATGGGTCGTCGCATTATGCTTGAAGCAAATCATGACGCTAATTGCCGTCGCCATACACAAATAGGGTCATGCAACCAATGTGGTTCGTCACCATATGATCCAACGAAATTGCAACACTAAGTCGTCACCATACACGAAGGGATTCATGCAACGAACTATGCGTCGTTGCTATAAGAATGAAACAATTCGCAACGACAATTATCGTCGTTATACACATAGATGGTGACGCAACCAACTATTGGTCGTCGCCATATACTTGAACAAAATAGCAACGCTAGTTATCATCACTATACACGTTACCGGTCATGCAACCGTTGATGGGTCGTTGCCAGATGCTTGAACAAAATCACAACGCTGATTTCCGTCGCTATACACGTAGATGGTCACGCAACCAAAGATTGGTCATCGCCATGTTCTTTAAACAAATCGCAATGATTATTACCATTGCTATATGAGTAGGGGTATCACAACGAAGCATGTGTCGACGCTATATGCTCTAGTGATAACGCATCAGATGAATTTTGGTCGCCATATGCGTGTACTATATCACTACGAACTATGGTTCGTCGCTATTGGCATAGAGGAAATTGCAACAAAATATTGGTCGCCATAGGATACACGCTGGAAGCCCACCATCCCCAATTTCAGATTTTTTAATGCAACAAAAATATTCAAAACATAGATTGATGGAACCAATGTACATTCATGTCATTCAAGACCACAATTATTCATATAACAGAATAAAATTCACCACATTAAATTTTGCACTCTTGTCCATCACTCACATTAATAGTAACAAAGTTTGTAAAGAGCCTAGCATCACTCCCACCCAGTATTGTTGAAGATCTTCATCATTTCTAGAGCTGAGGTTTGCTTGGAGGCTTGAGCTTCTTGTTTGATGCCGAAGGGATTTTGTTGGCCGAACTTGAGTCTTTTCTCGGCTCCAGAGCTTATCTTTCCATGCCATTCTGAATGTAAAGAAATTAGAGAATTACATCTTATGAACCCAATTTGTCTTGTAATGAGAATATGCAGCATCATATGGATTGCAAGTAGAAAAATATAAATGGCATTAAGAAAGGACAGTTCAGTTAGTACCTCTTGTGCTCTCTTCTTTCCTGATCGCATCTTAGACTGATTCACCAGCGTGCTTGGAGCGATATATCTTGTAGGCGCAGAAGAAGGTGCAGAAGGTGGAGCACGATTATCATGTTTCTCGGCAAACAGTGTCTTGGTAATGTTGGCACTTGTATGACTGATGTTAGGTGGCACATTTTCTTTGTCTTTTGTCATGGTACTTGATGGATGCATCTGGAATGTATAGTTTTATATCGGAACTATATTAGTTGTGATTAAAAGCACGACACCATGCATTGCATCATGATTGGAAAGCTTGTTCGGTGTCGTTACTTGGGTTGTTGTTACATGATCCTGCACTACTGGTGTTGCAGGAATGTTTTCCTCCGGCCTCGTATGTACAGCTTCATTAGAACTAGTGTTGATAGTTTCAAAGGAAGTCTGCACATTGTGAAAGAGGGCAGGCGAGAGATAAGTGGCATAAATATGCATTTTCTCAATCACAACCAAGTATTGTTGTTATCGTGTTTGTTGTTTCTTGACTCTACACTAATGTTCTTGCAGCAATGCCATCCTCATCGACCCTAGGGTCAACTTGACCTGTACTGTTGTTGGATTGAGGTGTATTCTGCTTATTTGAAATGATGGAAGGTAAGATATTAGCTGCATTGGCCAAGTTATGAACACAACAGGTACAATCATCTGGTTACCTCTGAACATGGCAGCAAGTGTTTGATAGGCTCGATCATCTTTGCAAATTGTTCCTGCATTTTCTTTTCCATCATTTTCTTAAATTCTTCTTTCTCGCGTTCCTTGTCAGCGTCATGCATCTTGAATATTTCTTCCAGTTGACATTCTCGTGCTTCGACCTTATCAAGCTTCTCATGTAACAACATCTCCTGATACACTTTGTTGCTTCTTGGAGTGGACATGTAACCAAGGCCACGTGACACAAAGGATTTGACATGTGTTTTTTCCCTGTATTTTTCCTGGAAAAATTTCTCTTCATCTTCATCTCGAGGAGTGGAACTTGTGTCTTCACCCCCTCATCTGGATTTGCTAGTCGAGTTAATTTCTTGACTGTATAATGCTGTGGACAAGAAAAAATTGTAAGATAGAAAACCGTGCCCTTGGTTTGATTCAAAATTAAACAAGTATTATGTGCACGCAAGGTTACAATCAAATTTATACTCACATAAATAGTCTCAGCTACCTCATTTCTCCATTTTCCATCCCTAGAGTGAGTAACCTTCCAAAGTTCCAACTGGCGTGGCTCAACACCAGTTTCGGGATCTCGCTACGATTGCATCATTACACGGCATCAATATATGATTTTCTTATGTAGATAGTGAAACATGAGAATATTACAACCAATCTTTACCTTTTCCAAACTCCACTGAGAGTAAGGTTTCGAACCCGCCGAATGGTTGCTAACTAGACGGCCGCGATTGTCAGAGTTCTGGGTGCTGTGCTCCTGCAAGAAGTGAACTAGTGCTGTTAAGCGATGAAAGGTTGAACTCATCTTCTATATAACTCACAATGTTGTTCTTTAATTTAGTAGAAAAAAATGTACCTTGAATGTTTTTGTTCCAAAGTAGCGGCACAAATAGTGCCACTCCATAATGTTTAGGTCAGCAGGCTTGTGCCTCATTCTATCCAGATAACTGTTGTACGCCTTGTATGTAGCACTCAAGTCGCGTCGCCAACCTTTGTAGCGTTCGTGGGCAATCTTCAATATCTTTTCCTCTGGATTTTGAATGCCCTCAAATTCCCATCCTTCCTGGTGTGAAGGAAACTTGTTATTCATGCATGATTCAATCATAACACTGGATATGAACAAAATAAAGGGAATGCATCTACTATATTAAATTAACAAGGTGCATGAGGTGGACATTGACTTACCATTACAGCTTTTACGATATCTTTCTTGACTACTGGAAGCACTTCACTCCAATATCAGACTCCAATTAGTGGAGCCCTGAGCCTAGTATGTACAACAATCTCATCAACAAAGGTACATCTGTTTTCTCCACAGGGACCACCCAACTTTGATGAAAATTGGATTTTCAACTTTTCGCAGCCAGATCTTGATCTCTTGGCAACTGTAGATAACCCTTTCATGGTTCCACGACCAACATTCTTGCCACCTACTTGCATTCACACCAGAGAATAACATTCACTACTGAACAATAGCAGTTGCAGAATCCAATGAAAAATAAAGAGTGAAGTTTCTCGAGGTGTAGAGCTTTTATAACCTTTTGTCTTCCTTGGTTTCCTAGCATGCGATGGAAGTTGTGGTGGCGGCATCGTTTCTGGTGGCAGCATCGGGCTGCTGTCATTGCTCTCATCTTGTTGGGGTACGACTACTTCTGTAGGTTTAGCTTGAACTTTATCATACGCCTCTGAAAAAATGGAAAACACATGCACTTAGAAGGTTCAAATATTTCATCACAAATAAGCTGCAGTCGACAAGTTAAAAGGATTTACTAATTTCTTTGATACATCTGACACTAGTTAACCATTTAGTATACGCTTTAACTGTATCTTCCCTGAAGTCATCGTGCAGGTCTGCAAATTAATTTGAAACACTGGTATGAGTATAATGTGCAGTCAAGGCTACATGTGGCTAGTGTAGAACAAGCAACATACGTACCACGGTCCTCGTCTTGCTCTTTAAGCCAAAATTTGTAATCATCAACATCATAGCAATCTTCATCATCAGAATCAGGGTCATCATCATGATTACGCTACCGCCTCTGAAGTTTCAGGGGTGTAACACTAACCCCCCTGCATCAACTGCAGTTGTTGACAATACCAACCTTAATTTCCTCTCATTGCTTGACTCCACATACTGAAGCATTTGCAGTATATCTTTCTTAGATTTAATTTCAATAGGACTCGCTGTACAGGTATAATCTTCATTTCTCTTCATGTAGTAGATGTAGTCCCACTGCTCAAATCCAAACATTTCTTTAATATCTGTCAGGGCACTAAAGTCTATAACACCCTTGTCCAATGTAGAAGTGAAGTATTGTTGTTTTTCTCCATGAATTTCGACTAGTACAGTCCACAAATCACCTGTCAAATTGGAGTCTCTACACGTGCACATAAATATTAATACGGTAGCATGGACAAATTCAGACGTAGTACTAATAATGGTGTATGCATATATGTATATATATACTAGTAGGAAGTATGTGGAAAACAAATATGTAGTGGTCAAATAGCATAATGCCTATTCAGCTCAGCGAGTTTCACAACAACAATTAGTTTCTGTTACAAATTTTTAGATAGAGATAGACCTGCATGAGCACATAACTATGAACATGTATTTCTGATTAAGGAAAAGACGAAACAATAGAAGGATGTTGAAAATAAAGAAATAAACTGATGCGCACATGTATCCTCATAGGAATGTAAATTTTAATGGATAAATCAAATGAGATTGTGCTGTCATCAAAGGGAGGTACATTCTAGAAAGTGTAGTGGTGGCTCATGATTTAGTTCATATTTTCAACAAAAGTAAGGAGCCAGGTCTAAGATTGAAGTTGGATTACGAGAAAGCATATGATAGAGTTATTTGGGAGTTTCTGTTTGAGATCCTTTCATCTAGGGGTTTTAGTCAGAGATGGACATGATCCAGATACAAAGCTTAGTAAAAGGTGGCTATGTAGGGGTCAATCTGAATGGGGAGGAGAGTTCCTACTTTAAGCCTGGTAAAGGTCCAAGGCAGGGAGATCCTATTTCTCCCCTCCTGGTGTGTGTTGGTTAACCATTAAAAACTTTCTAGCAACTAAATGCCATTGCTTCTGCTGGCATGTGGGCTATTTGGAAGCTAAGGAATGAACTGTGCTTTCAGAACAAAGCTTAGCAAAGCATGGAGGGGCTTCTGATGAGACACATGCTGATCTGCCAGGAACAAAAAAGCAGGAGG
Source organism: Cenchrus fungigraminus (assembly GCA_036936925.1). Classification (NCBI taxonomy): domain Eukaryota; kingdom Viridiplantae; phylum Streptophyta; class Magnoliopsida; order Poales; family Poaceae; genus Cenchrus; species Cenchrus fungigraminus. The sequence continues at coordinate 86,702,520 of CM072770.1, read as the reverse complement.
TGGCACCAGTGAAGACGACCACCAGCAATATGTTGCTTGTGCGTTTGACCTGAAGAGAATGAGTTGTGCGTCTGTTCAGGCGAGTGGTGTGTGTGTTAGAAACCCAAATAGCAGTGAGTAATCTTCTAAATTTTCTGTTCCTTTGGAGTGAGTGAGTGTCCTGCGAGACACTGGTGCTTCGGTTTCAGCGCTGTAAATTGATAAACCTTCATGTCTTTTAATTAAGGTTGGGTCTTTATTGCCCTCGAACTCTAAAATAAAAACAAATGAGATTAATGGACAAACATGAGACAAAACATCATGGGCTTAATCAAATTTTCCTTGGTGCCTAACTGACTGACTTTTATAAGATGCGCCAATATATAGAAGAACGACAGCGGCAACGATTCATTGAGAAGTGAGAACCCTAGATGGGATTAGAGGTATATCAAATCGATTGCGTGGAGGGAACAACGTAACTACTGCACACAATTTTATCCTGAAAGCCAGGAATCTCATCAAGAAGGAGTAGAGCAAGGCGGCCGATAAGCACCTGATACCTTCAATGCCAATATCGACTTCGAAGACATCGTGCCCATTTCGTTGTCCCACAAGTGTTCCAATGCTGGCCATGGATGGCCTCGCGGCACACTAGGGCAGAGAGGAACCATCTTGCCCCTCCGGCCTCCACATTCCCCTCGTCGTCGCCTTCCCGAGAAGACCAGATTCTGTAACTATGGTCGCCGCCACCGCATGTGGTTTAGGGGGACGTGGGATGAGGACGCGATATTTAATCTGGGGGGTAATGGCGGGATGTGAATTTTTTTTGGCAGGAAACGTTCGGAGGCGATATTTAACTTGGGGGTTAATCAGGCAGGCTGTGAAATTTTTTTGGCTAAAAAACGTGCTGAGTTTTCCCTCCTGCCGCATGCAGTGGGTCCCACAGGCTCAATTGTTTTCATTTTCGAGAAGTTGCCCTTTTAGTGTCATTGTATTATATTTTGAACTAATCTTTTTTTGTCATGTGTTTGTTTCAAATTTCAGGCTGTCTAAAGTAGCCTTGATTGAAATAATGTATGAATGTGGGTGGGATGAGAGATTGTGAGTGCTGGACAATAATAGGAGTGAAGAATATGCAATATAATGTCAGATTTTTCAGATGGCTGAAGATCTTCGCGTTGCAGTGAAGCGGAAGCATCAGAGGGGTGAGTTCTACACCCAGGAATCTGATGGGGAATGAAGTGGAGGATGAAGCGATCTGAACTGAAGAAGTAGATATGACATCTTCTTCTCTGTCTTTTCTCTGTTGCTTTTGCTTCTGTGATGAACAGAGATGTTGGGGGTACGATGCTACCTTAATAAGAAGAAGCATATGTGTCCTTAGTTTACTGAATTATGCTACCTTAAATATTTCATACATATATTGTCTTTTGACTGTTGCTTTTGCTTTATTTTTCCATGAGAATAATGGTGATATACAAATTAAGGCCAAGAAGCTGTCGTCATAAACATAAACATGAACGCACAAAAATACTATATAACAAGACTCAAGCCAATCTTGCATACAGAACTCCAATCTTCACCAAAATTTATTCATTGCACACAAACTTTGGACCTATTGCTTCAATAAAAGTAAACAAAGCAACCCCTAATTATTAAGAAAAACATCTACCCCTAATTATGAAAAAAAATCGTCGTCGTCTTGTCCATCTGAATTGGCTGGAGCAACCACTCCGTCGCTAGTGTAGGTGTCATCAGTATAGTCATCGTCTTCAGGTATGTCTATGTGATCCGATTCAGGCATCAGTTTAGCAAGATCAACAACAGAAGCATCAACACTTGTCCCTTCCACATCTGGCCTCCTCCAAGTTGACACATCCTCTTGGTCCGCAACAGAAATTTTTTCAAAACCTGTAACAACCTCGTCCATATCAGCATCACCAACATTAATGTTAGTGTCTTCCTCTCCTTCAGGCATGGCAAAAAGGTTCCTAGGTTTCATTCTGAGGACGCTGCACCACTTTTCTTTCTTCGAATTCTCGCTTTTCACAAAGCACACTTGCTCCGCTTGTGTCGCCAGGATGTAAGGCTCAGCTGAATAGCGACGCTGAGAGGTATCAATATCGATAATCCCAAATTTATCTTTACTGTACCCTTTTGATCTGTTTGTTCCTGGTCTAGGAACATCATACTAGTCACACTCGAACAATGTGACTTCCTGCCTTTCATGAAAATCAAGGATGTAGATTTTTTTAATCTGTCCAAACCATTACATGTCATCTTTACTCTTGACGACAACACCACTGTTCTGTGTTGTTAGATTTTTCTCCACATGCGATGCTCGAAAATAGAAACCATTGATTGAGCACCTATTCTTCATAGTAGCTATATTTCTTTCAGGACCACTAGATAAAGAATAAATCATGGCATCTGCTTTCCCCTCCCTATGCAGGTTCTTCATCTACACTCACATATGTTTTGACAATATGTTACAACCACATTCAAAATTGACGAGTTTAAATTTAACACAAATGCATATTACTCACCTTTCACTCGAACCATGATACAAATTCCTCGGTGTGCCTCCTTTCAACATTCTTCGATCCAGCTTTCTCCAAGTCGGCCTTTGATCACTACAACATTTTTTAAGAGAAAAATAATCAGTGAGATATGTAGTGTGGACCATGTAACAAGATTCAAATAATTTACATTTGTTACTTACTTTATCCATGGAAGGGCCTCATCACAGTTTGATATTATGTAGTGCCTCATCGTCTGCAAAACTTCGGAACCTAGAACCTCCATATTATGCATAGAAGTAGTTCTCCTTCTGTTCATGTCCCTGCTCGCAAATACACTTAGACCAGCAGGTGGTTCATTAACAACACTCTTTTCTTGATGCTATGGCCGATCAATCTTCGTACTAACACCTTCAAAGAACCGAGTACAGAATGTAAGGCACTCCTCCGATATATATCCCTCTGCTATTGAACCCTCTGGGTACGCTTTGTTCCTCACATATCCTTTGACTGTACGTAGGTACCTCTCAACTAGATACATCCACCTATAGCAAGCAGGGCCTCCTCATTCAGCCTCCCAAGCAAGATGAACCGGTAAGTGCATCATAATATCAAAAAATGCTGGAGGGAAAATCATCTCAAGACGACAAAGGGTCTCTGCAATCGATTTGCAAGTTCTTGCATCTCGGTCACATCAATCTCCTTTGAACATATCGAGTTAAAAACCAAGTTCTTGTTCAGGCAATATTTCACGTACCACAAAAGGTAGGAGTTTTTGTAAGATAACATGGTAGTCATGACTTTTCAGGCTAGAAACCTTGCACCCATCGACATCAACACATCTCCTGATATTAGCGGCATAACCATCGGGCATCTTAACACCTTGTAGAAAGTTGCACAGGATTTTCTTTTGATCACGACTTAATGTGTACAACGCTGGTGGCATTTCGTATTTACCTTTCTCATTGAGAACTGGATGTTGATCCTTCCTTATAGCCAATTCTTGCAGATCAAGTCGAGCCTTCTCACTATCCTTGCTTTTACCAAATATGTCAAGCAAAGTCCCAAGCAAGCTCTCACAAATATTCTTCTCAATATGCATCACATCTAGATTATGGCGTAGGAGCAATGAATCCCAATATGGAAGTTCAAAGAAAACACTCTTCTTCCTCCAGTTGTGCCATCTAGTATCTTCATCACGCTGCTTCCTCTTCTTAGAGGTAGTGGCTCCATAGATGACTTGCTCAAATGTAGCGTACTGCTGCCGAACTTGTTCACCGCTGAGTGGCACTAGTGCCTCCCTCGTCTCAACCAAGTTATTGAAGCTGGCCTTGACCCTTCGCCACTTGTGGTTTATAGGCCAAAAACGCCGATGCCCCATGTAGCAATGCTTCGAACCGAATTTTAACCACATGCACTCAGTGTCCTTGTGACAATAAGGACAAGCAAACCTCCCTTTGGTGCTCCAGCCAGATAACATCGCGTAAGCAGGAAAGTCATTTATTGTCCAGAGTAACATGGCACACATTTTGAAATTGCGCTTATCCTTCGCATCCCAAGTTTCAACTCCGTCTTTACTCCAAAGCGTTTTGAGCTCATCGATCAGAGGTTGTAAATACACATCAATGTTAATCCCTGGAGATTTAGGCCCAGGAATTAGGATGGACATGATCCAATAGGATTGTTTTAAACACAACCAAGGAGGTAGGTTGTAAGGAATTAGGATAATTGGCCATGTAGAGTAAGCCACGCTCAACATCCCGAATGGATTGAAGCCATCTGATGCAAGTCCCAGCCTGACATTACGTGGATCCTCTGCAAAGTCCTTGTGCGCCTCATTCACGACCTTCCATGCCCTTGAGTTAGCTGGGTGTCTTAGTTTTTGATCATCAATCAATTCGTCGTCGTGCCAACGCATATATGTCGTTGTTTCCTCGTTCATAAATAATCTTTGCAGTCGACGAATCAGTGGAAAATACCTCAGTATTTTACAAGGTAACCGCTTCTTTTTTGCTGCATCAGTTCCAACCACGCCAGTCCCCAGTTTTGAATCTGTAAATTTCCACTTACTGAACTTGCAAGTTGAGCAGTTGTCCATGTCTGCGTACACTCCACAGAACAACACACAATCATTGACACAAGCATGAATCTTTTGGTAGTCGAAGCCAAGGTCTCGAACCACCTTTCGAACTTTGTCCAGGGAATTCGGGAGACCACCCTTCAGGCAGCACGAGACGGAATAATAACAGTAGTTGCTCCATTGCAGCGTTGCTAAGACCACACATGCACTTGATCTGATATAGCCTGACAATGAAAGAAACCTTTGAAGCCTCCTTGCAACCAGGGTACAACTCTATCTTAGCTTGTTCCAATAAATCAAAAAATTTGTGTGCTGACTCATTTGGCTCCTCTTCATTACCACCTTTAATTCCACCATGTATGGCACCACTGATGAGCGAGGTAAACAATTTATTGGTGGTCCCCCGATCGTCATGATCGTCAATATCGTCGTAATCATCCACAAGCACGATAGGATCAGCAGCAAGATGATGACGTTTTTTTGCTCTTTTATGAAATCCAGGTCGAACCCTGATCTAACCAAGTGACCTTCGATAGTGTCTCTGTTATGATATGTCATGCGACGACACTTACAACACGGACATAGCTGAGACTCTCCTTGCTCTTCTCCTTCAAACAGATCATCCATAAACTTGTCGAAGCCGCGTTGCCATGCATCATCTATAGTCGGCAATTCCATCCAACTGCAATCCTCTTCACTTGCCATTGCAAGAAAACCAACTACAACAGATTTCTCCTAAAACAGTGAGGACAAGGGTGTGCTCGATCAGTATACATATTATTGTATTAAAATTAGATGTATATACAAACCAATTAACAAACAAATAAAATTCCATGCACATGGATCTCATAATCGATTATACCTTGGAGGATTGGATCCAAAGAACAAACTTGGTGATGCAGGTGATCGCACTTACTTGCGCTCGTGGTTCCAGATGATTGGAGCTTGCAGCGTCACCCCGGCGGATTGCGTGACGACAATAAGCAAGGATGTGTTGTTTGGGTATTTTTCGTTCCTCGTATTACAGGTCGATATATATTATTGGGTTAAGATGGGCGATACGACGTAGAATTGGGTTAGGACTCGGTGAAACGAATAGAGTTGGGTTAGGACTCGGTGTACAAAGATAGATAATCATGTGCAGGTTATGGTCCAGGCCCACAGGCCATCGAACAGGCCCACGTGGTTCGGCCAAACCAGTGATTCGGCCGACCCATGTGTGGGTCTGTTAGGCCTCCAATTTCGCCAGTGGTTTAGAGTTGAGCAAATGTCGATTTCATTGACGAGCCTCGGTTTTTTTCAAGGTTTAGAAAACAGGTCTCGAGCTGGACATACACGAATGCATCAATTGCGACTAATAGTGCATTTGATCACAACGGTGATATTTTTGTCGCAATAGCATCTCTCTGGCGCGACAATTCCGTGTTAGCGTCGCCATACCCCTATCTATTTTGCAACAATTTCGATGCACGTTGCAATATCAAATATTTCAGTCGCAACAAGTGCATTTTTGTTGCTAAAAGCAATCCTCTTTTGCAACAAATGGCACAACAAATAGCGACGTGTCATAGTCGTTGTGATATGTGCAACTACTGCAACTGTTACCAATAAGTGTCGCAATACCGACGCCGCAATTGCAATAGAGGCCCATGCGTTGTCGCAATTTCCATTAAAATTACAACGCTAAACAATTGGTTGCAACACACACCCTATCGCGACCAATAACGACTATTGTCGCGATATGCCTGATTTATAGCGACCAAAACCACCTGTCGCCATAAAAATCGGTCACGAAATCCCCAAAACTATGTAGTGCCTGTTAGCCTTTGCACATTCTTCCTTCCACATCCTTGCCTCGCTTTTAGCTTTTAGGTACCTGTTGGCTTCACCCTTTTCTGTAGGAGACAACAGAGCATCGTTTCTCATTTTCTTTCTCGTCTCAAATAGGTTATGGGTTACCTCCCCGTAGTATCGCGTTATCATCTGCAGCTCAACTGCTTTGACATTGGCCTGCTCCTTAGCAGCTGTACATGCTTCTTTCCACGACCTTGCTTCCTCTTCTGCTTTTCCCTTCATTTCCATCAGTTTCTCTAGAACTTTTAGAGTTCTAATATCCCATTCAGGATCTATCCACCTAAACGACGCGCACTTCATGCCATCAGTCTGCAGTCACCGATTTTGTTCATATAATTAGCGATTGACCACACTAACATCAAATGCAGAAGCAACATTTATTAGAAGTGATACAGGTTATCGTTTACCTCGCAGCAGCATACATATCGACGCCCAGGGTTGGCGCTTGTCCAGTCATACCTCCGATGGACAGGCAACCCGTCCTTGGACTCGTTTTCAATAGGATCTATAACGATAACTTCACGAGGACCAGGCGTCGGCGATCTGGAGCTTTCGGAGTCTACTCCAAACACCTTTAAAATACATGAATATAGTCTGTTAACCCAGATCCCCAAATCCAGAATTCCCCTTAACTAGTATGACAGATCAAAGTAGCATGGCTAAACAGAGGACTGACCTGACCGGAGCGAGTCCTGCTTCTCCATTAGCCACTAGGGCCGCTACGATTCGCCATTCCCACCACGGGCAACAGCAGATCTAAGCACCGACGCTAGCTCTAGTCTTTGCCACAAGGAAAAGGAGCGTGGTGGGAAAACATTTTTTTGGCTGTCACGCGCGCTTTTCTCCCGCCAACTTACCAGAACCGCTCCGTGCTATTGTTGTGGCAGACATGTACAGTTTCCGGGCGCGCGGCGGCCAGCACTTGGAATAGTCGGCACTTGGAAACAAGTAGTTACACAATTGTTTCTCAGGAAGGTCCTTTCTGCAAACCAACAAAAGGACGGACCATCCGATTCAAGATCAATCCAAACAAACAACATCTTAGCTTTTCCTCCCTTTTTACCACTAGGAAGGTCCTCCTTGCGAAACATCAACAGGTCGGGGTTTCCTCAATCATAACTTCCCCCTTCTCTATCTATTATTACCAACTGAAGAGTATCTTGGCCCCCTAAGTGGGTTTTGGTGATTTAATGACACACGGTTAAGTGGCTAATGATTTATCTAGTGTATGAGCAGGAATTAAAATTGAATGGTGGCATCATGTGTTATTCATTGTTCATACAAAAAGAAAGTGATTCTACAAAGGGTTCCTATGAAGGCTTATTTATTTTATATTTTGAATTTGAGTCCTAGGAACGTCGAACTATAAAGAGGGACAGGAAATGTATCTTCCAAGAGTTGAAAAGGTGCTCTAGTAGTCAAAACAAAACCTATGAGAGACACCTTTGCACCAACACATTCACGGGGTTAACTTCTTGGGTGCTGACCTTGGAAGGCTGGAATCTCTAGGGATTTCCCGGAGTCTCCGGACTTCCCGGAGTTTCTGAGCTTTTCCCGAATACTCCGGATCTTAGAGCTGTAACGGCTCTTTTCTGTGTGAGGGGGTATAAGGCCTCCTCCACCCTTTCCTCTCTCTCTCTCTCTCTTGCCGATTTCGACCTGCAACACTCAGAACTCCTTCACTCCCCCTCTTTACTCCCCTTGGCCTTGGTTTGGTGAGATTTGTTGGGGATTTAAGGAGGCATTGAGAGCAAGAGCTTGGAGAGTGCTAGTGAGCTGATTTCCCATCTCTAGAGCACCTCGTTCTTCGCTTGGTTGGCACATTTCGTGTTTGTTACTCTTGGAGCTTTGAGCTCCTAGCCGGCTAGGCATTGGCTTGGAGAATCCAAAGGTTTGTGGCTGCCCAAGGAAGTTTGTATTACCCCGAAATTGAGTAAGTAACTCTAGCTTGATCTTTGTGGTCGCTAGAGGGAGGAAAGTGACCTAGGTGTAAAGGTCCACCCTTTGTGGGTTCCTCAACGGAGACGTAGACCTCAAGGTGTGAGGTTGAACTCCGGTAACAAATCCTTGTGTCTCTATTGTGATTGTTGCTCTTGTTGTATGCTTGTATATCTCGTGAGCTCATTTCTAGGGTTTGATGCCGATCTACTCCGTGTTGAGGTTTCTGCAGGTTCTAGGTGGAGAAACAGGCTTGTCTTATCCCTTTGCATAACCTATTTTCGTAGATCTATGTTTGAGCAAGTTTGATTTTAGTCGATTTGAATCTCCCCTCGTAGGCCTGGACTATCCGGACATTTTCCCAGATTCTCCGGATTTCCCAGAGTATCCTGAAAAATATCCGAAAACTCCGGACCTGGTCTAACAGCTGGTTTAAAAGTGTGAAAATTTCAGGTTTGACTATTCACCCCCCTCTAGTCGACATCTTGATCCTTTCAATTGGTATCAGAGCCAAATGCTCCGAATTTGAAGCTTAACCGCTTGGAGTCAAGAAGATGTCGGATCCAAATGCTCAACCTACACATCCTCCACAAGGAGGAGACCTCACCAACAATGTTGGTGATGCACCTCCCGTTCTACCACAAGGAGGTGATGCCGGTGGAGCAAGCACAAGCCATCAAGCACATGGAGATTGTGTGGAGACCTCCGATAGTGAGGATGAAGAGTTTGATGATGCAAGGTCAACCCGCTCCGCCCGGCGCCCGTCATCATCAAGGGATTACACTAGAACCTCTTTCGATTACTCTCGTTTATCTTTTAACCATCCATCGGGTTCTAGCCACATTGGATAGATACCCTAATTTGATGGAACCGGCTATTCCAAGTGGAAGAACTTGATGGAGGAGTATTTGATGGCGGTAAATCCCTCACTTTGGACTATTGTATCACATTTCCTAGTGGTGATGCGACGCTAACTCAAGATCAAGCCAATGAGATACAAAGAAACTACCAAGCTATTCGCATCATCAAGAGTTCACTCACGTCCGAAGAGTATGACAAGGTGGATGGGTTGAAGTCCGCCAAGGAAGTGTGGGACACCTTGTTCATCAACCATGAAGGAACAAAGCAAGTGAGAGAAGGAAGAATTCGTGCCTTAGAAAGTGAGCTCAACCGCTTTGTTATCAAGGAAGATGAATAACCACAAGACATGTACAACCGCTTGAGTAAGATCATCAACAAAATCAAGTCCCTTGGAAGCACAAGATGGGGAAGAAGAGAAGTGGTTGATAAGATCCTCTTCGCTTACATGGCTAGGGATGTGCAACTCCCAACACTTATAAGAGAAAAGAGAGGCTTCAACAAATTCGCTCCGGCGGATGTAATTAGAAGAATTAAAGAACACCTTATCACCATCAAGGAGTCAAAGCTTTCACAAGAGATGTCCAAGATGCATGAGCAACTTGAGAAGAACAAGGGGGTAGCCCTCAAGGCATCTAGCACAGAGAAGAAATCAAGTTCATCAACCTCCAAGGCTGTGGTCAAGGAAGATAGTGATGAAGATAGTGATGAGAACATGACTCCCGAACAAATGGCACTCTTCATTAGAAAGTTCAACAAAATGATAAAGAAGAGTGGCTTCTACAACAAGAACAAAGACAAAGACAAGATCAAGACCAAGAGGACTTCCAAGAGGCCATGCTTTGGGTGTGGCAAGGAGGGTCACTTCATTGCGGAGTGCCCCAACATCAAAGTGAGAAGAAATGACACCAACAAGAATGACAAGAACAAGAAGAAGGAAATTGGTGAAGCACACTTGGGTGATGAGTGGGATTCAAATGAAGATAGCTCCGACTGCGATGATGAAGTGGGACTTGCCACTATATCCATTGGGCAACCAATCAACAAGTCACCACTCTTTGGAGATCTCATCGATGATGAAGATGACTTCACCCACACATGCCTCATGGCTAGGGGCTCTAAGGTAGACACTCCCACCTTGCCTCTAGATGAAGATAGTGAAAGTGATCTTGAATTTGAGAAAATGATAAATGGTTTTGGTAAAAAGGCAACTAAGAAAATCATGTTTCTAATGAAAGAAATAGAGAATAGAGATGTGACTCTAGAGGTGCAAGAAGAACTCTTTAGACTTGAGCGAGAGAAAACCATTGCCCTTGAGAATGCCTTTGTAATTGAAAAGAAGGGTTTCCAGGTGGAAGAGGACTTGCTTAAGGAAAAGGAGCTAGAAATTCTTAACCTTAAGAAATCCCAAGTTAAAGAGGAGTTAATAGTAGATGAATTAACTAGGGAATCCTTCCTAGCTAAGGATGCTTGCAATAGACTTGAGGGTGAAAAGGTTGAACTTCAAAAGAGTTTTGAAAGCTTAAGGACTAGTCACATAGCACTTGAAGTTCAACTTGACAATCTCAAGAATAGTGCTACAACAACCTCTAATGATGCTCTCTCTAACTATAAAGCTTCAACAAGTAATGGTTGTTCTGGGTGTTATAAAATTGATATAAATGCTTGTGCTACTAACATTGCTGAGATGAATGCTATGAATAAGGAAATTGCTAGGTTGTCAAACTCCCTCATTGATGAGAGAAAGAAAGAACCAAAGAGAGGTGAGTTTGAGAACCATACCAAAGGCTTTGCGTCAAGCTACATGAAGGAGTTTGGCTTTGCGGATGGGAAGGGTCTAGGTAAGAACAAGGTACAAAGGACCCTATCCCATTCATCAAGAATAACCACAATCGAGGTGTGGGCACAAAGAATGTGGTGCACGGCATGAAGCAATTGGGTGCCAAGAACTATGACAAGCAAGTCAAGTACAACACTCCTATCAAGTTCAAGAGCACTCAAGACACAACACATACACCACAAGCAAAGGCAAAGGCTATTCCAATCAAGTCAAACAAGAAGCCCAAGCCACATGCCTCACAAGATAACTTCTATGCCGATTATGTGTTGACTTAGGACCACAAGGGTAGGGTGGTTGCCAAGTATGTGGGACCCCGCACAAAAGGAACACTTGTCAAAAGGAATGTGTGGGTGCCCAAGGTTCTTGTGACTAACGCTCTAGGACCCAAACCTACTTGGGTACCTAAAACAAAAGCATAATTTGTTTTGTAGGCATACTCCTCTGGTGGATCCAAATGGGTGATTGATAGTGGATGTACAAATCATATGACCGGAGAGAAGAAGATGTTTACTTCTTGCGACATGATTGAAAATCCTACGGAAAGAATTGCCTTTGGAGGTAATGGTAGAGGAACGGTTGTTGGTCTTGGTAAAATTGCTATCTCAATCAATCATTCAATTTCCGATGTTTATTTGGTTGAATCTTTGGACTACAATTTGTTATCCGTTTCACAACTTTGTGAGATGGTCTACAATTGTTTGTTCACCAATGAGGGTGTGACCGTCTTTAGAAAGGGCTATGACTCCGTTGCCTTTAAAGGTGAACTCAAGGGAAGGCTTTAATTGGTGGATTTCACATCGGATAAAGCCCAACTTGATACATGCTTATTGGCAAAGTCTAGCTTGAGTTGGCTTTGGCATTGTCGGCTAGCTCACGTTGGGATGAACAATCTCAATAAGCTTCTAAAGGGGGAACACATCCTAGGACTAACAAACGTTCATTTTGAGAAAAATAGAATTTGTAGTGCTTGTCAAGCCGGAAAGCAAGTTGGTGCTCCTCACCCCATCAAGAATGTGTTTACCACTACAAGGACATTGGAACTACTTCACATGGATATCTTTGGTTCCGTGGCTTATGTTAGCATTGGGGGGAACAAGTATGGTTTTGTCATTGTCGATGACTACTCTCGATACACTTGGGTTTTCTTTATGAAAGACAAGAGCAAGGTTCATGAAATATTCAAGAAGTTTGCCACAAGAGCCCAAAATGAGTTTGAAGTGAAGATGAAAAGAGTAAGAAGTGACAATGGCACCGAGTTCAAGAACACCAACATTGAAGAGTATCTTGATGAAGAAGGCACTGGTCATGAGCTCTCCGTCCCATACACTCCACAACAAAATGGGATAGTGGAGAGAAAGAATAGAACTCTCATTGAAGCCGCAAGAACCATGCTTGATGAGTACAAGACTTCGGATAGTTTTTGGGCGGAAGCAATCAACACGGCTTGTCATGCTATCAACCGATTATATCTTCACAAGCTTCCTCACAAAACCACCTATGAACTACTAACCGGTAAAAAGTCTAACGTGTCTTACTTTAGAGTTTTTGGTTGTAAGTACTTCATTCTTAACAAGAAGCCCAAAAGCTCTAAGTTTGCACCTAAAGTTGATGAAGGTATTTTTCTTGGTTATGCCTCAAACGCTCATGGCTATCGTGTCCTCAACAAAACCACCGGTTGTGTTGATGTCACGTGTGACATGATGTTTGATGAATCTAATGGCTCTCAAATGGAGCAAGTTGATGAATTGTGTGTAGGAAAGGAAATACCTGTAGAAAAGGCTATAAAGAAGATGGCCATTGGAGAAGTCAAGCCTCAAGAAGAAGATGATGAGGACTGCGAGATCGTAGAAGAATCACCAAGTGCTACTCCCGCTGCGAACCCCGGAGAGTCCGGAGAAAAACCCAGAGAATCCAGGAATCCCGGAAACTCTAGAGAAAACTCCGGAAACTACGAAGCCTCTGCTGGTGACTCTCAAGGCAGTCAAGAAAATGAGGATTTGATTCAATAAGAAGCCTCCGACCCACATCCAAGAGTTCGTCAAAGTGTTCAAAGAGATCATCCCGTTGACAACATTCTTAGAAGCATCCGTAGAGGGGTAACAACTCGTTCAAGATTAGCAAATTTTTGTGAACATTACTCGTTTGTTTCCATGTTGGAGCCTCTCAGGATTGAAGAAGCACTTGAGGCTGCTGACTGGGTGATGGCCATGCAAGAAGAACTCAACAACTTCACTCGGAATGAAGTCTGGTCCTTGGTGGAACGCCCCAAGCAAAATGTGATAGGTACAAAATGGGTCTTCTGCAACAAACAAGATGAGAATGGCGTGGTGACCAAGAACAAAGCAAGGTTGGTGGCAAAGGGGTACACTCAAGTAGAAGGCTTGGACTTCGGAGAGACCTATGCACCGGTGGCAAGGCTTGAAGCAATCCGTATACTCTTAGCCTTTGCCACACATCAAATGGATGTCATGAGTGCCTTCTTGAATCGTCCAATCTCCGAAGAAGTCTATGTTGAACAACCACCGGGCTTTGAAGATCCAAATTCCTGAACCACGTCTACAAGCTCCATAAGGCGCTCTATGGGCTCAAACAAGCCCCACGAGCATGGTATGAATGCCTTAAGGAATTTCTCTTGAAGAAAGGCTTTGAAATAGTCAAAGCCGATCCTACTATCTTCACTCGTAAACAAGGCAATGATTTGTTTGTGTGCCAAATATATGTCAATGACATTATATTTGGTTCTACTAACCAAGTTTGGGTTGATGAGTTTAGTAGGATTATGACCAAAAGATTTGAGATGTCTATGATGGGAGAGTTGAAGTTCTTTCTTGGATTTCAAATCAAGCAACTCAAAGAAGGCACCTTCATAAGTCAAACCAAGTACACTAATGATATGCTCAAGAAGTTTGATATGAACAATGCCAAGCCCATCAAAACAGCTATGCCATCTAATGGACATCTTGATCTAAATGAAGAAGGTAAAAGCATCGACCAAAAGGTATATCGCTCCATCATTGGATCTCTACTCTACCTTTGTGCATCTAGGCCCGATATCATGCTTAGTTTGTGCATGCGTGCAAGGTTTCAAGCTAATCCTAAGGAGTGACATCTAATGGCTGTTAAGAGAATCTTTAGATACTTGGTTCATACTCCTAACCTTGGTTTGTGGTATCCTAAGGGCTCCACTTTCGATCTACTTGGCTATTCCGATTCGGATTATACCGATTGCAAAGTAGATAGGAAGAGTACATCCGGGACTTGCCAATTCCTTGGAAGGTCCTTGGTGTCTTGGAGTTCCAAGAAACAAAACTCCGTTGCCCTTTCCACTGCTGAGGCCGAGTATGTTGCAGCCGGCGCTTGTTGTGCTCAACTACTTTGGATGAGGCTCATTTTGAGAGACTTTGGTTGTAAGTTTAGCTAGGTGCCACTCTTTTGTGACAATGAGAGTGCCATCAAGCTAGCTAACAACCCCATAAACCAGTCAAGAACAAAGCACATAGACATAAGACACCATTTCTTGAGAGACCACGAAGCCAAAGGAGATATCGCTTTAAGTCATGTGAGCACCGATAAGCAACTAGCTGATATCTTCACAAAGCCTCCTGATGAACTAAGGTTTTGTGCTTTGAGGAGTGAGCTAAATATCTTAGATTCTCGTAACTTGGCTTGAGATCATGCACATATTTGAGTGACCTAGAATAGGATTTTGGAAAAGGAAAAGATTTGCAAAAACTTGTGTTCTTTTGTTTTGAAATAATTGGATTTTAATTTGGTACAACACTTGGACTATTGTTCTCATTGCTTGATTGTGGCTAGTCCCAAGTGTTGATACTACTCAGGCTCACATATATTACATGTATAGTCATCCAAATCTATCCCAATTCAAATTCCTTGCAAATCTACTCGCTGGGTCTCAAGGGGAGTGGAAACTCCGGACATTTCCGGAAACTCCAGGTTTCCCGGAGATTCTGGGCTTGGTCCGGACATTCCGGATCTTTAGGGTATAAATACCCTCTCACCGCGGTTATTTCTCCTTTTACCTTTCTACCGCATTAACCAGCCGCCCAGTTTCTCCCGTCGCCTTCCTCCCCTCTCCCACGATTGCCCTTAGGCGCTTCTCGCTTTCCACCGACCAAATCTTGTGAGAGTGAGAGTTTGAAGGCTCCAAGAGGTGGAGAACTAGGATCTACACGGCATTTGAAGATTTGAAGCTTCTCCCCCTATCTCCCCTAAGGTATATCATGAAGACCTAACTCAATCTATCTCTCTACTCGTTTCCTTTCAATATCCTCTTAGGGAATAGTTAGAATAGGCTCTATAGACTCTGGATCTGCAATACCTCTAGATTTCCATGGTGGATTTGTGCAGCATTGCAACTTAGGGCTGTGAAACCCGGAAACTCCGGAAATTCCAAGCTCGGACTCTCCCGACTTTTTCCCGAAGTCTCCGGGATTCATACTGGAACCACAAGTTGTCGTGCTTTGCATCTCTTCCATTTTCAATTCTCTCATGTCCATATCCTTCTATATCTTCAGATCATGAGGGTGAAAGTGAAGCGCAACATAGGTGAACCCGCCGCTCAAAGGCGGACAAAGGCAAGGCATGACCCCGCTTCACTAAGGGTCGTGCAAGAGACCTTGGGACAAGAGTACTCTCAGCGCATAGCCAGGCCAAGAAAGGGTGATTCCCCTCCAACCTATGTTGAGGGCAGTGAAGAAGCGGAAGAGATTGTGGAGGAAGATGGGACTGAAAGTGATGATGATGAGGTTGAGGATGACACTTATGAGCAGCCCCCCGAGCCACCCCGCCACCATGGAAAGGGGCCTGCAAAAGAAAAACCTCGCTACAAACCCTATCCCAAGAAAAGCCACAAAGCCCCATACATTCAACAAAGCAAACCGGCTGAGCGTGCACCTCCCAAGCACAAGCAAGGCATAGCATCCCACATCTGCCCTAAAACACCCCCAAGACTCATCCCCACTCTCCCACAAAATGTCCAAGTGGTGAAGACACCCATCAATCTTAGAGAGCCCAGATCAGTTCTTGGATTTGCTGAGCACATGTTTCGTGATTACTCAAAGAATGCTCTTGCAGTTAGAGAACAAAGGGAAGACAATGTCTATCGCTATCTCAAGGGTGAAGGGCTAGAGGCAAGGTATTGGTGTGATTTCCATAGGGACTTCTACCAAACCGTCATAAGAAATCCCAAGTTGGTTGCCAAGAATGGCGTGCCGATTGTGAAAATGAGGTACATTGATTGGAAGTACTATGAGGACCTCAACAACTCCGTGTTCAATGCCGTGATTGAAAAGTGCAAGGAGGTTGGCTTGTATGACATCATGGGGTTTCGCTACAATTGGAACAAGGAGATCCTAGCTCAATTCCATTGCTCCTACTTCTACAATCCCCATGACAATACCATCACATGGACTACTCAAGGCAACAAGTGCACCATTGACTACATGACCTTCTCTAGGTTGTTGGGACTTGGCTCCAAAGATGAAGACCGCACTCCAATTCACAATGAAAACAAGTACAAGCCAAGGGACCTCACCTACGTGTTCCCAAGTCGTGCCTTAGCCATTGAGGGAAAAGCGGATCAACTCCTTCCCTACTACTACTATCTCAATCAATTCTTCCGAGCCACCATTGATCCTAAACAAGGAGATGCTACCGCTCTTAGGTACTATGCTCCCAATCTTCTCAATAGAATGGCACCGGATGAAGAAGGGTTTTGCATCTTTGACTTTATGTGGAATGAGCTAAGGAAGGTTATGAATGATCCTGTGAAGTATCTACCCTATGCTCCTTATCTCATGTATATGATTGAGAGAGTCACCAATGTCCGCTATCCCAAAGATGTGGTCCATGAGCCTTTCCGTCACCTCCGTGATCGAGCCAAGAAAGCTCCCAAGCCTCCCAAAGCTCCTAAGTATGTTGGCTCCTTTAGTGCGGCACCTCATCATGATGACACTCCAGCTGCTCCGTCTCCACCTAGGCCTCCCCGTCGACACCGTGGCTCCATGCTCAAGAGGGTCCTCAAGAGCATATTCAACATGTGCAAGACCATGGCTACGGAAACAAATGAGAACCACCGGGACATAATTGAGATCAAGTCTCATCTTGGCCTCCCAACCGATCCCTACTATGAGCTTCCCACATTTGATGATCCTTTCGCCAAGTGGGATGCCCAAGATGAAGAAGAAAGGCAAGAGGAGGAGGAAGAGGAGGAGGTCAACAACAACAATGAAGAGGAGGACAATGAGGAGGACGACGAGGAGTCCGAGTGATCCAGCTGCTACCTCACTTCCTTTTTGGTGCTTGATGCCAAAGGGGGAGTGAACATTTATCTATCTTTGTGTTGTGTGGAACCTTATGGATTTCGAACAATGGCTTGTAATAACTTTTAATTCTTATGCGTGTAAGACTATGTGAGCTTGAGACTTATGGTTGTGTGCTTGTGGTTGATTTCCCAGTTTTTATATTCTAAGGATGCATATATGTTAGATTGAAAATTCTTGATGGCTGTTATTTTCACTGGTGGTCAGAAATCTCGGAGAGTCCGGACTTTTTCCCGAAGTTTCTGGTTTTCCCGGAGATTCCGGGTCTGGCCCGGATATTCCATACTTCTGAGCACCAGACTCTTTTTGCTCCTTTTGAGTGCATTAACTGTCAATATGAATTTCACTAATTATTTGTTGCACATCACAAGCACCCCACTGATGTAATACTTCTTTGCTTTTTCTCTTTGTGCAAAATTTGGTCCTAAAATGACCATTGATATTCAAAATCAATATGCACATATTAAGGGGGAGTATTACACTTTGTCTTTTAATACTCATTGATTATCTTTTGTAAGACATAAATGTGTTGTCATCAATCACCAAAAAGGGAGAGATCGAAGAGTATCTTGGCCCCCTAAGTGGGTTTTGGTGATTTAATGACACACGGTTAAGTGGCTAATGATTTATCTATTGTATGAGCAGGAATTAAAATTGAATGGTGGCATCATGTGTTATTCATTGTTTATACAAAGAGGAAGTGATTCTACAAAGGGTTCCTATGAAGGCTTATTTATTTTATATTTTGAATTTGAGTCCTAGGAACGCCGTACTATAAAGAGGGATAGTAAATGTATCTTCCAAGAGTTGAAAACGTGCTCTAGTTGTCAAAACAAAACTTATGAGAGACACCTTTGCACCAACACGTTCACGGGGTTAACTTCTTGGGTGCTGACCTTGGAAGGCCGGAATCTCCGGGGATTTCCCGGAGTATCCGGACTTCCCGGAGTTTCTGGGCTTTTCTCGGATACTCCGAGTCTTAGAGCTGTAATAACTCTTTTCTGTGTGAGGGGCTATAAAAGCCTCCTCCACCCTTTCCTCTCTCTCTCTCTCTTGCCCATTTCGACCTGCAACACTCAGAACTCATTCACTCCCCCTCCTTACTCCCCTTGGCCTCGGTTTTGAAGGACCGAAACGGCGAACCAGAGAGGGGGGAGTGAATGGGAGCCGATAAAAATTCTTCTCGAAGGAGATGGAAACTCCAACAAGACGAACACGGCTTCCAAGGCACGTCTCCGACTCAACTACCCAAGTTGGCCAAGACCACGCAGCCAATGGAGTGTTACTGGTCCTAGGAACCAACAACCACCAAAGCCTACCCGAGAACGTAGCGGAAAACCAACTCGAGCAGCTACTGACCTGCACTGGTTAGACCGATCACCTGCACCGGTCAGACCGGTCCCTGCCGGATCTTCCGGACTGAGCCGCCGGAACACCCGACACCCTCTAGAGACACACCGGGTCACCCTGGACCTTGAGCCGGGTAACCCGAGCAAGACTTGGCAATTTCCACAGAAAAGCCCCTGCACCGGTTAGGCCGGTGCAGCTCACCGGTAAGACCGGTCTGAGCCTGGAAATCCCAAATCTGCCAACTGGACCTCCCGATCTCCAAACTGAACCAAACTCGAAACAGCAGCAACACGAGACAACAGGGAACTCACCAAGACGTTCACCCGAGCAAAACACAACCAAGAGTCTACACCGGTCAGACCGGTGAGAGGCACCGGTCAGACCGGTGTGACCTGAGCTCTCGGGATGAACAACACCCGCGGGTCAACTCCTCCAAATCCAACTCCCGATCTCCAAAATCGCTCCACGGTTTTGCACAAGACTTTGGGGATAGTAGGAACACCTCATGGGCACTCCATAGCCAAGATTTGGTCCACCAAAACTTGCCAAAACGAGAGGAATCGAAGAAATCCCACCAAGAACGCCTCTAACCCTAGAGCCAAAAAACCCCAAAATCGAGCCTCTTTGCTCACGGATTTGGGAGGGGAATCAAAGGGAAAAGAACCACGAAGGGTTCAAGCATACATCCCCCACCAAATCCCAAAGAGAAAGGCCTCGAAATCGCTCCAAGAAAATCACCAAGAAAGGGCTCCGAAAATCACCAAAAAGGAGAAACGGGAAAGACACATCCAAGCCTTGAGGAACCACGCCGAATCTTCTATACATACCAAAGAGGTTAATACAAGGTCTAGCTTGCTGCCCGATCATCCTTCCCTCTCACAAGATCTCACCATGAAGCTCTCAAGCTAGTCCTATGGAAATCCTAAGGAAAATAGGAAGGGAAAATAGAAAAACAAATGAGCTAGGGTTCCAAGAGATGGCTGCCATCCTCTCACCACTTGGGTTATATGGAGGCAAGCCGAAAGACTAAAATACCCTTACTAGCTAACTAGGGATACATGCCCCTCAAGGGCGAATTCAAAAGTCTTTGTCATCGCTCCATCGGACAAATGCCTAGTGACCGCAAACTTGCTTAGCCTCGACGCAAGCCTTGTGATCCCGACGCATGTCCTCTGCTTTGAAGATTCCGGACTGCGTCGTCGCACACCGGTCAGACCGGTGCTCCTCACCGGTTAGACCGGTACCCACTGGTCAGACCGGTCGGACCCACCGGTCAGACCGGTCGGATGCTGCTGCACCTCCGTCTTCGGTCTTCGGTCTTGGCTTTGTGGATCAACCAAGGAACCCAGTGATTTTCTCGTGAACCACCGGAAACCCCGCGAACTCGGTCTAGCCTCCGCCAATCACCACTCATGACTCGGCTCCCACGTAGTCCCGGCTCGACCTTGGTTTTGAGGCTCAACCAAGAAACCGTCCATGACTTCATCTTGCTGTTCTTGCCACCATGCGGCCCGCACATGACTCCACTGGCCACCGGGTCCCTCGAACCAAGCCTACTTGTCTTCTCCACACCTGGAGGCCTCACCAGCAACGACCTTTCGCGCTTGTTCTTCACCTGCACCAACACCAGTCAAGCCGCAACCTGCACCTGCAATACTTAGCCAAGAATCAGTCCACACCACGTTGTCAATCACTCATCACACCAGGAAGTGACCTACCACCGGTCTTCGAACCACACAGGCTCTCAATCTCCCCCTTGATGAGTGCATTGACAACACACACATTTTGGTAACCAAAGAGAAAAGGAAAAGAAAAGAAACGACTAAAAGAAAGTCCAACAAGCGATCGAAAGCCAAAGGAAAGGCAAAGAGCAAGATCACTTGAAGAAGACAAGTCTCGGACCCCTTAGGCAAGGGCAACGGCTCGACACATCTGAGACAAAACATGCTCAAGCAAAGAGCACAAACCACCAATCCAAAACTCGAAAACCACAAAGAGCTCCCCCTGCACACATGCAAGCTCCCCCTGAACCAATGCAACTCCCCCTGGACGAATGCATGCAATCCACTTGACGAAACAGAGCAGCTGCATCAGCTCAGCTCTGACCGGTCAGACCGGCCAACACCACCGGTCAGACCGGTGCCCAACATATGAACAGGGCCAGCACTCTGACCGGTCAGACCGGTGACCTCAACCGGTCAGACCGGTGCACAACAAGCCCAGAAATGGCTCGAAACCACCTGAAAACCCTCTAAATGCATTCAGTAGGCCAAAACATGCTCAAACTTCTCCCCCTTGTTGACAATGCATGAATCAAGCCAAAAATAGGAAAATTTCAACCTAGAGCTTCTCAAATAGACAAAGTTCAACATAGCATGCTACACACCTCCAAATGAGCAAGTTAGATACTCGATAGCTTCGTATGGATAAAAACTACAAGATCACCAAGTTTCACACCCATTGGACGAAGCTAAGATAGAATTGAGCATTTTTGCAAAAAAATCCCTCTCATGAGCAAAGTCCTAAACATGAGCAAAACATGTCAAAATGGCAAAACCACACAAACTTCATGCTAGGACAACCATTCTAAGCATAAGACCATCATAAACACCCACAAGCACCTCATGTCATGTCAAAGCATACCGAGCCATGTGCTTACTTCTATGTATGAGACTTCTCATTGGTAAGCGACATGCAACGGTTTAGCACCCAAAAGCAAGTAAATTAAGCACATATGACATGAGAGCACATTTTTCCAAGCAATTTACATTTCATTTTCAGATTTTAAATTGGTACATGAAATGTCTCTGCGACAAAAAGGAACTTATGCCCCTCCACAAGATGAAGCATGGGGGCTAAACATTCATGATGGCAAATGAGCCTTTGGCTCCATATGAACAAAATAAGCTATCCAACCACAAATTAAGCATAGCATAGCCACTAAAACATGTCAAGATCATATAAAGGCATTTACTCACAAGAGAGCATACATATGAGATTTTTGAAAAACATAGCCATCAACCATGGATATAAACCAAGATCATCAAGAGCTAAGCCACACTAAGCCATATCATACCAAACTAGCTCACAAGATCATATATGGCATACCATGGTGAACAATGTATATAGGAGAAGCTTTTCCTACACAATGCATATTATACAAAATGGATGCAAGCTATCATACAGAGATGACTATACATCATGATACAAATGCAATGCAAATGCAAGAAATGCACAAAGGAAAGCTATACATATGCTACAAAGGAGCTCCCACACACCCAACTCAAGAAATCAAATAAACACCAAGCTCCCCCCGCAAACGAGTGAAAGTTGCTTGATCTAGGGGTTTAGTGAAAATATCGGCTAGCTGGTCATGTGTGGGTACATGGATCAAAGAGATTTTTCCTTTCTCTACGTTGTCTCTCAGGAAATGATACCTCACTTCTATGTGCTTGGTTTTGGAGTGGAGCACTGGGTTCTTTGCAATGCTTATGGCACTTGTGCTATCACACTGAAGTGGGACATGGGTATACTCCTCACCAAAGTCACTCATGGTGTATGTGATCCAAAGGAGCTGAGAGCAACAACTAGCTGCGGTCACATACTCTGCCTCGGTAGTGGATTGAGCAACATTCGACTGTTTGCGGGAAGACCAAGACACCAAAGAAGAACCCAAGAACTGGCAAGTCCCAGAAGTGGACTTTCTATCCAACCGACACCCGGCAAAATCCGCGTCCGAAAATCCATGAAGAGCCAAAGAAGAAGACGCGGAGTACCAAAGGACGAAGTCGGGTGTGTGTCAAAAATACCTGAATATGCGCTTAACTGCTTGCCGATGCGAAGTCCTCGGAGACGCTTGAAAACGAGCGCACAGACATACCGAGAATTGGATGTCCGGCCTCGTCGCCGTCAAGTAGAGGAGTGACCCGATCATGCTCCGGTACTCCTTCTGGTCCACGTGTTCACCTTCCTCGTCCGCATCAAGAGCTGTAGTCGTACTCATAGGCGTCGCCATGGCCTTGGAGTCCTCCATCTTGAACTTCCTCACAATGTCCTTGGTGTACTTAGCTTGGTGCAAAAACGTTCCTTCCTTTGATTGCTTTATCTGTAGCCCAAGGAAGAACTGCAACTCACCCATCATGCTCATCTCAAATTCCCTGCTCATGTCTTCTGCAAATCTTGCAACAAGAGAGTTAGACGAGCCACCAAAGGCAATATCATCCACATATACCTGCACAATCAGGATATCTCTGCCCTGCCTGAGGAGAAACAAGGTCTGATCGACCTTCCCCATCTCAAACCCTCTCTCAAACAGGAACCCCCTCAACCTACCGTACCAAGCTCTAGGCGCCTGCTTCAGCCCATACAGCGCCTTCCTCAACTTGTACACCCGGTGGGGGTACTTCTCACTCTCAAACCCCGGTGGTTGCCTCACATACACTACTTCCTCCAAAACACCATTTAGGAAAGCACTCTTGACATCCATCTGGTACAACTTGAACCCTTTAGCCACAGAAAAGGCTAGAAGGATCCTGATTGCCTCCAAACGAGCTACGGGAGCAAAGGTCTCCTCGTAGTCGATCCCCTCTTTCTGTGAGTACCCCTGAGCAACAAGTCTTGACTTGTTCCTCACCACTTCTCCTTTCTCTCCCTCTTTGTTCTTCCAC
Source organism: Cenchrus fungigraminus (assembly GCA_036936925.1). Classification (NCBI taxonomy): domain Eukaryota; kingdom Viridiplantae; phylum Streptophyta; class Magnoliopsida; order Poales; family Poaceae; genus Cenchrus; species Cenchrus fungigraminus. The sequence continues at coordinate 86,679,094 of CM072770.1, read as the reverse complement.
ACCCATTTTGTCCCAATCGGCTTACACCCTGGGGGAGGGTCAACCAATTCCCAAACTTGGTTCCTCTCAAAATTCTCCAACTCCTCATGCATCGAGTTAACCCAATTGTGATCAGATAGCGCGTGTCCAATGTCCTTGGGCTCAAAGGTGGCAACAAAAGTAGCATGAGCGAAATGAGAATTGTTCCGAACCCTCGACCGTGTAGTACGTTCATTCATGTCGCCGATGATTCTCGAAGCTGGGTGATCCACTTGCACTCGCCGGGGAGGTTCTCGCCTTGATGCTACCTCCCCCTCAACAGCAGCTTCGCCTTGATCTGGGTTTGTCGTTGTAGGTGTGGGAGAGGGGCCGTCCACCACCGTAGTCGAAGTAGTAGGTACATGCTCAGCCACAGGCACCACACCGCCATCTTCGTCATCTCCATGTTCATGCTCCTCCTCCTGGAAAATATCCTCGCCAAGTTCGTCGTTACCTGCACACTCAAAAACAAGCTGACTACGTGGCTGTGTCTCGTCGAAGGTTACCTCGCAAGTCTCCACGATTTGGTTAGTTTCAAGATTGAGCACTCGAAAGGCTCTAGAATGAGATGTGTAACCAAAGAAAATACCATCGACGGATCTAGCCTCGAACTTGTCCAACTTCTTACCTTTCTTCAGGATGAAGCATTTGCACCCAAACACATGGAAGTGACTCACTTTGGGTGTGCGCCCGTGCATCAACTCATAGCACGTTTTCTTCTTGTGCACCCTGAGGTAAATCCTGTTCGACACATAGCACGCGGTATTCACCGCCTCAGCCCAGAACCTCCTCGGAGTCCTATGCTCATCGAGCATCGTCCGAGCCATCTCGCACAAGGTTCTGTTTTTCCTTTCCACCACGCCGTTCTGGGGAGGCGTATACGGACTCAAAAACTGGTGTTCAAGACCCAAGTCATGGCAAAAGGTTTCGAAGCGAGAGTTTTTAAATTCTGAGCCATTGTCACTGCGAATCGCTCGTATGGCATCTCTGTGCCTCTCATTTCTTAACCTCAAGACAAGATCTCGAACAAAACCAAACGTCTCCCCTTTCTCCTCAAGAAAGAAAACCCACGCATACTGAGAGTAGTCGCCCACCACAACCAGGACGTACCACTTCCCACCCACAGATCGCACACGAGCTGGGCCAACAAGGTCCATATGGAGCAGCTCGCATGGATGCTCCGTCATCACATCGGTGAGGGGTGGATGGGACGCAGCTACCATCTTAGCATGCCGACATGGCGCACAAACCAACTCTTTTTCAAACCTCAGCCGTGGCAATCCTCGGACCAAATTGAGTTTACTCAAGCGAGACAAAAGGTCAAAGCTTAAGTGACCCAACTTGCTATGTCACTTCCACAACTCACTCGAAGATCCAGCCAAGAAACAACGCTCCACACCAGAAGACTGAGAAAAATCAGCTCGAAACACTTGACCCTCGGGAACGACCATGCAAACTAGGTCCCCTCGAGAATCCAAAATCCGAGAACCACCAGGCCGAAACAACACCTCAAAGTCCTCATCCAAAAGCTGGGACATGGAAAGCAAATTGAACCCGAGCGATTGAACAAGAGCAACGCGCCTGAGAGTGACCTTGTCACTTACCTTGATCTTACCTTCTGAAAGCACACGCCCTCGCCCATTGTCCCCAAAGGTGATGTATGTCCTGGACACCACCGAGACGAGACTTGAGAACCACCCCTTGTCTCCGGTCATATGCCTCGAGCAACCAGAGTCAATCAACCAAACGTTCCTCAAGTCTCCCACCTGAAATTCAAAAACAAGAACGTGAGTGAACAAATGACTCTGCACTGGGGTTAGTACCAAAAGAGTAAAATCAGTGCCGAGCCATTTGCTCCAAAGTGGGGTTAGCACAAACCAAATCATCACGCCTATCAAAGCTACCACCACGAGAACCACCACTAGGAAACCATCCCTATCTCGCTGGAGGAGAACGAAAGCCACGAAAGGAAGACCGTGGACCGTTCCTCCTCTCCATCTCAAAGCTACTACTCCTCCCACCCTCGTATTGAGCACGAGGTGGAGAACGTCTAGCAAACTTGCCACCTGCAAACTCACCTGACCAAACACCAGAACCACGACCACCAGAACCGAACCGAGCATCCGCACGAGCACGGAAACCAGACCCCTATCTGCCCAGACCTACACCGGTCTGACCGGTGTAGCGCACCGGTCTGACCGGTGTAGCCCGGCCAGCAGCACCACCAGCTACCTTTCGATCTCCCCAAGCCGGAACCGTCCTCACAATCGCCTTGGCCCTAGGCATCTGCATAGGAGGCTCAAGTACACCATTGGAAGGGTGGTACTTGTCCTTGTTAGCCCACTCCTTCGCCATTCTTTCCTCACGCTTCCTCTTGAAGCAAAACTTGCCCTTGTGACCATCTCTCCCACAATAGTCACAATGAAAACGTATGGGCTTAGGCTTAGGCTTGGGATGGGGCTGCTCACTTGGTTTCTCTTCACTCGGCTTCTCAACTGGTTTCTCCTCACTAGGCTTCACACTCTCTTTCCCAAAGAACTCATTCCCCAAGTTACTCTTGAACTTGATAGTTTTTGGAAATCATTTGTGGAGTGGGGAAATATGGGAGGATCTGGGGTTGTGTCAAGTTTGTTTCTCAGTGGGTTGGGCTTAGGAGCATAGGCATTTTTGTCGAAGGTTTTTGGTGGAGCTTGGATATCACCAATCTTCTCTCCTCCCTCACCACTACACTCTCCAACTTTCTCCGAGACAAGCGCTTGCCCATCATAGCGCTTGTATGCCTCAATCATCATCCTAAGCTGCGGTTCATGACCTGACAACCAACCCATCATTTTCCTCAACTCATCGTTCTCATCCTGCAAGCGATCCACATAATGTGCAAGTTCCAGATTTTTCAAAGCATGCACTACACAAGTAGAACAAGAAGTGGGAACAGGTTCTTTCAGCTTAGCCTCAAGCGAAACAGTATAAGCATGCATCTCATCAATCTTTCCATGCAAAACAGGGCAAGAAGTGCAAGCACCTAGCAAAGCAGGTCTAGACTTAAGCTCAGCCACTTCAACCCTAAGCACATCTAGTTCATCACAAGTAGAAGCATGCTTATCCTTAAGAGCAGTAAGATCAGCTAGGTACACAGAGCAATCACAGCAATCAATCTCATCAGAAACCATAGGTGAAGCCTTAAGCGAATCAATCTCAAGCTTAGCATCTAGGTTCTAGGTTTCTAGCTCAGGCACACGGTTCCTGGCATCTTCTAGCGAGGCCCTAAGCTCTTTCCTCATCTTCTTGGCCTCTCTAAGCATGTCATCATGATTATCAAGCAACTTGCCATGACGCTCGTTCTCCTCACGCAAGAAGGGAAGCTCGTCACGTACCTCATCCTCGGAGTCGGAGTCCGAGTCGCTCTGGTGACTCTTCTTGCTGCCGGAGCTACGAGCCATGCCGCAGAAGCCATCTCTCGCGTAGCAGCTCAGCCCGCTCAAGTTCTTGGATGACTTCTTGTTCTTGCGCTGATCACCTTCGTCTTCACTGCTACTCGAGCTCAAGGAAGAGTAGGCGGAGCTGGAGTCGATGTCGCTCGCTCCGACCATCGCTCAGGCCTTCCTGCCGCGGCTGTCCTTCTTCCTCGACCGTTGCTCGTCCTTGTGCTTGTTCTTGTGCTTGTGATCGCGCCTCGATTGGTACTTGGCATCCTTGCTCGACCAGTGCTTGTAGCCATCCTTGTAGCCGTCCTTGTTCTCCGTCTTCTCCGGGCAGTCGGCGACGAAGTGTCCCGGCTTGCCACACTGAAAGCACGTACGTGCTGTCCTCCTCGTGTTCACCCGGTTCTCGTGCAGCCTCTCGAACCGCCTGGTCAGCAACGCCAGCTCTTCCTCTCCAAGCACGTCGAACTCCTCGTCTGGCAAAGACATCAAAGAAGACAGAGAGTACATCCTGGAGGATGCGTTAGCGTTAGACTTAGCCACTTTGCCACCGACGAGAGCAAGACTATGGGAGTCAGTCGGGCTCTCAAGACGGGCTGTCAAACCACGATCAACCTCAGCAGACTTAAGCTTCGAGAACAGCTCGTTCACCGTCAGAGTGGTGTACTTCTCGGACTCAAGAATGGCCTCGACCTTTCCATCCCACATGGTACGATCCAGCGCGTGTAAGAGCTTCACAGCCCTATCATGGTCATCGTACGAGAGGATGTCGACATTGGCCCTCATGTTGTTCACAACCACCGTGAACCGCTGGAACAAGGCATCAATAGACTCACTGGGGGGATGAGTGAAGTTCTCGTACTCTCTCCGGTAAGTCGCATACAACCATGCCTGAACCTCAGCATTCCCAGCATGAGCATTCTTCATCTCCAACCAAATTCTACAAGCTAAGTCCTCTGTCTAAACCCGATCGAACTCGGACTGACACAGAGCATGAAACAAGTAGTCGACCGCCTTATTGTTGGCGTCGAACATGTCTCTCGATCCTGGAGCAAGGAAGTTCATCGGATGAACATAAGCTGTGTTCACCGTGACATCCCAAAGGATCTGACCCTTACCGCGGAGGAACGCCGCCATCCGCCTCTACCACATCTGGTAGTTTTTGCCATCGATGTGCGGAGGACCCGAACCCCGTTCCTGGTACGCCATCCTTGGATCTTAGACTGGTTAGAATCCGAAGATCCGTAACCGGCTCTGATACCACTTGAAGGACCGAAATGACGAACCAGAGAGGGGGGAGTGAATGGGAGCCGATAAAAATTCTTCTCGAAGGAGATGGAAACTCCAACAAGACGAACACAGCTTCCAAGGCACGTCTCCGACTCAACTACCCAAGTTGGCCAAGACCACGCAGCCACTGGAGTGCTACTGGTCCTAGGAACCAACAACCACAAAAGCCTACCCGAGAACGCAGTCAAAAACCAACTCGAGCAGCTACTGACCTGCACCGGTCAGACCGGTCACCTGCACCGGTCAGACCGGTCCCTGTCGGATCTTCCGAACTGAGCCGCCGGAACACCCGACACCCTCCAGAAACACACTGGGTCACCCTAGACCTTGAGCCGGGTCACCCGAGCAAGACTTGGCAATTTCCACAGAAAAGCCCCTGCACCGGTCAGGCCGGTGCAGCTCACCGGCCAGACCGGTCTGAGCCTAGAAATCCCAAATCTGCCAACTTGACCTCCCGATCTCCAAACTGAACCAAACTCGAAACAGCAGCAACACGAGACAACAGGGAACTCACCAAGATGTTCACCCAAGCAAAACTCAACCAAGAGTCTGCACCGGTCAAACCGGTGAGAGGCACCGGTCAGACCGGTGTGACCTGAGCTCTCGGGATGAACAGCACCCACAGGTCAACTCCTCCAAATCCAACTCCCGATCTCCCAAATCGCTCCACAATTTTGCACAAGACTTTGGGGATAGTAGGACACCTCATGGGCACTCCATAGCTAAGATTGGTCCACCAAAACTTGCCAAAATGAGAGGAATCGAAGAAATCCCACCAAGAACGCCTCTAACCCTAGAGCCAAGAAAACCCCAAAATCGAGCCCCTTTGCTCACGGATTTGGGAGGGGAATCAAAGGGAAAAGAACCACGAAGGGTTCAAGCATACATCCCCCACCAAATCCCAAAGAGAAAGGCCTCGAAATCGCTCCAAGAAAATCGCCAAGAAAGGGCTCCGAAAATCACCAAAAAGGAGAAACGGGAAAGACACATCCAAGCCTTGAGGAACCACGCCGAATCATCTATACATACCAAAGAGGTTAATACAAGGTCTAGCTTGCCGCCCGATCATCCTTCCCTCTCACAAGATCTCACCATGAAGCTCTCAAGCTAGCCTATGGAAATCCTAAGGAAAATAGGAAGGGAAAATAGAAAAACAAATGAGCTAGGGTTCCAAGAGATGGCTGCCATCCTCTCACCACTTGGGTTGTATGGAGGCAAGTCGAAAGACTAAAATACCCTTACTAGCTAACTAGGGATGCATGCCCCTCAAGGGCGAATTCGGAAGTCTTTGTCATCGCTCCATCGGACGGATGCCCAACGACCGCAAACTTGCTTAGCCTCGACGCAAGCCTTGTGATCCCGACGCGTGTCCTCCGCTTCGAAGATTCCGGACTGTGTCGTCGCACACCGGTCAGACCGGTGCTCCTCACCGGTTAGACTGGTACCCACCGTTCAGACCGGTCGGACCCACCGGTCAGACCGGTCCGATGCTGCTGCACCTCCGTCTTCGGTCTTCGCTTTGTGGATCAACCAAGGAACCTAGTGATTTTCTGGTGAACCACCGGAAACCCCGCGAACTCGGTGCAGCCTCCGCCAATCACCACTCATGACTCGGCTCCCACGTAGTCCCGGCTCGACCTTGGTTTTGAGGCTCAACCAAGAAACTGTCCATGACTTCATCTTGCCGTTCTTGCCACCATGCGGCCCGCACTTGACTCCACTGGCCACCGGGTCCCTCGAACCAAGCCTACTTGTCTTCTCCACACCTGGAGGCCTCACCAGCAATGACCTTTCGCACTTGTTCTTCACCTGCACCAACACCAGTCAAGCCGCAACCTGCACCTGCAATACTTAGCCAAGAATCAGTCCACACCACGTTGTCAATCACTCATCACACCAGGAAGTGACCTACCACCGGTCTTCGAACCACACAAGCTGTCAGGTTTGGTGAGATTTGTTGGGGATTTAAGGAGGGATTGAGAGCAATAGCTTGGAGAGTGCTAGTGTGCTGATTTCCCATCTCTAGAGCACCTCGTTCTTCGCTTGGTTGGCACATTTCATGTTTGTTACTCTTGGAGATTTGAGCTCCTAGCCGGCTAGGTGTTGCCTTGGAGCATCCAAAGGTTTGTGGCTGCCCAAGGAAGTTTGTATCACCGCAAAATTGAGTAATTAACTCTAGCTTGATCTTTATGGTCGCTAGAGGGAGGAAAGTGACCTAGGTGTAAAGGTCCACCCTTTGTGGGTTCCTCAATGGAGACGTAGACCTCAAGGTGTGAGGTTGAACTCCGGTAACAAAGCCTTGTGTCTCTATTGTGATTGTTGCTCTTGTTGTATGCTTGTATATCTCTTGAGCTCATTTCTAGGGTTTGGTGGCGATCTACTCCGTGTTGAGGTTTCTGCAGGTTCTAGGTGGAGAAACAGTCTTGTCTCATCCCTTTGCATAACCTATTTTCGTAGATCTATGTTTGAGCAAGTTTGATTTCAGTCTATTTGAATCTCCCCTCGTAGGCCCGGACTATCCGGACATTTTCCCGGATTCTCCGGATTTCCCAGAGTATCCGGAAAAATATCCGAAAACTCCGGACCTGGTCTAACAGCTGGTTTAAAAGTGTGAAAATTTCAGGTTCGACTATTCACCCCCCTCTAGTCAACATCTTGATCCTTTCACATACCTCCATTGTTCTTCCTCTACCTCCATTGCAACACGTATGAATTCCAAATGGTGAGTATGCTCAAAACGAATGACTTTGGATCATGGACCCAAACGTCAGTGACCCAAACGAAAGACCGCTTGGGTGTTGGACCCAAACGTCAGTGACTTTACAAATGATCCGATTTTTGCATTACAAATGTACTCACTACAACAAATTAACGTACTATTTTAACTGTTTATTACATGACTAAAACACTTAAACAAAACATTAAAACTACAGGGGACCCTGGTACAACCATTCAGGTAATCTTCTACGGAGATTGTGCATAAATTCGGGATGATCAGTGCATACAACCGCCCAATCATATGTGAGTATTCCATGAGGAAAGATTCGCTCTAAGAGAGACATGCATTTGTCCTGCAATTGTGTGCAGTTAGCCTGAATTGCCCATCGTAGAAATAAAGTCACAGTTTCCTCGCTTGCCATGTCCCACATCTTTGACGCACAGTGCAGCTTCAACCTTTTGACTTGGTACATGTCAGCAACCGAGAGTAAATAAGGCTAGGCATTGCGATTCACAATGATCGACACGTCCGTTCAGAGGGGGTGTGCACACAAGTTCGTCGGTTAACGCCCGGTGCTAGTCATTAACTGTAATTCTCAATGACCTCCATTGCAATGCGTATGAATTCCGAATGGTGAGTATGCTCGAATCAATTTGGAATAGATTAAACCAAATCAGCATAATAAGATGACATCTCATAGCAACTCATCACCACAAAGTTCACACCACCAGTCCACCAACAAGTAGCAAACATCATACGATGATCCAGTAGCCAACACCAAAATACAATCATGATACAAGTTTCACAATAATCATCACTACTCATTCATAATCATAACTCCGTCTAATGTTTGGCCTCCTGCAGCTGTTCCTTCACCTTCTGCATCTCCTACCGTGAATTTTTGGTCTTGCGGGACTCTCCTGCATTTCTTAAAGTTCTTTCAGAAGATCTGGATGTCTCGTCTCAGGGTGAGGACTCTATAGGATCTCCAAAGAGATTGATAACATCATAGAAAAACTAGCAGACAGAGAGAAAGAGCTTCAGTACACACCGAAGAACAAGAAAAAGGAGGGCAAAGATCATTCTTCTGACCATAGACATTGGAATAAATACGTCAATGAATGGGTAGGATATTGAGTTTGTTTGGTTAGTCTTTTCTTTTAAATGTTCAAGAAGTTCGTTGTCAGTTGGACTGAAACGGTCCAACTAACAACGAACATCTTGAACATTTAAAAGACAAGACGGACCAAACAAACTCAATGTCCTACCCATTTATTAACGCATTTATTCCAATGTCTATGGTAAGAAGAATGAGCTCTGCCCTCCTTTTTCTTGTTCTTAGGTGTGTATTGAAGCTCTTTATTTCTGTCAGCTTGTTGTTCTATGATGTTTTCAATCTCTTTGGAGATCCTAATAGAGTCCTCCCCTGAGACGAGACATCCAGATCTTCTAAAATAACATTAAGATGTTCTTGTAGAAATAAACTCATCCTTGGAGAAAACTCATCTCGATCTGAAAAATAAATTCATCTCAGTCTATACAAAAACCTGAATCCCTTGAACCCAATTGTATGAGTACAGTAAAACAACCACCACACGCCACAAAACCTGGTTGTTTGCTACCTACATAAACTCAGCAAGGGCATGGTTGTCCTAAATGAACCTATCAATCCATCAAACGATGCAAATTGGAAACTAACTGAATCTAACACTTGTGAATTGTGCAAACACTAACAATCGTGGCAGAATCCAGATATCCCTTCAACGGTCTGCAGCTCCGAAACAGTATCTTCAATCTACCAATTCATAAAACGATGGACCTATCAATCCTATCAATTGTGCACCTCGACAAAAAACCATAAAACGAGTGGCTTGAAGCACATCTAGAAGCTAATAAAATACAAAACCTACTGTAAGACGATGCAAATTGAAAACTAACTGAATCTGACATGAATTGTCTACAGACTATAGACCATCAACTTCTAACACCTATCGAAGTGCAAATCTAAAGGTACGATAATGAAATCTAAATCTACCATATATGCTCATCAATCCTCCAGATACCCAAATCTAGATATCCCCAACCCTAGTAAGATAGGGGGAAATATAGCGGCTCAGACCAGAGGACCAACCTCATCATGCTGTCTCATCCTCTTGTTGCTGGGATGTGGCGGCGCAACCATCTTCCCCTCACCACTAGGATTCGCCATTCCTACCACGAACTATTGCAGATCTGCGTAGCGGAAGTCAAAAGTCTCTGTGAAGTCTGAGTGAAGTGTCTCGCTAGCCATTCGATACATAATTATAGACTCAACTGAAACTTACATGTGGGACCTAGTCACAGTAAAGAATTCACATGAACTATTAGCTGAGTTTCCCATAAAACACGCACAACCAAGAAGTGGTGTAGTGGTAAACAGCACAGCCTTGTTCCTTGAGGTCCCTGGTTCGAACCCATGCCATGGCAAATTATTTTTGCAACATTTCATGACCTAGCCTCCGCTGATCTGGCGAAAATGCTTACACGTGGGACCCTGGAACTATTTATGACGACTTGGAACACTCTATTTTCGAAAAATGCTTACATGTGGGACCCAACTGAATTTTATGACGACTTGGAACACTCTATTTTCAAAAAATGCTTACATGTGGGACCCAACTAAATTTTATGATGACTTGGAACACTCTATTTTTAAAATAATGCTTACATGTGGGACCAAAGTTGGTTTATGACGCTATTGCGGAGCTTATGGCGTCATAAAACAAGCATGGAACAGGGAACGCTCGGCTACAGTAGCAACCGTTATGACGAAAGTTTTTTTTGTCACTAAATTTGCTCGGAAGTGAAATATTATGACGAGATCAGCCAGGAAAATCATAAATCAATGACGCCAAAATGTGGTTGCGTCACTAATCAACGATTTTCTTGTAGTGATTGTTTCGCATCTCCCAATAGAGAGAAAGGGAACAATTTTCACCTAAGGGTTTCATGCGACATGCCAGCAATGGCATAGCATGCACATACATTCTCAAATTCTCGTAAGTGTGTGTATAGACTCTCACTAGTTAACCCTGAAAAGGAGCAAGTCCTATGAACCATGTTAAGTAAGCTAGGGCTGAATTCATAGCTAGATGTGTGAATTTGATGTTCAGATGGTGGTGGCTCAAATGATTCAGGCCTGGGAGTCGAAAGGTCTTGAATAGATAGTTGCTCTAGGGTAAAGGTAAAACAAAAAAAACTGAACAGAAAATGAAAAAGAAAGATAAATACGAGGAGCACTAGATTCAAAGATAGATAAAGCAACCGCTCCCCGGCAACGGCGCCAGAAATGCTTGTTGGTATTTCTTAACCTTACCACTAGTGGCGCGTCTAGCGTGAGCGTGTAAGGAACACCTAGGTACACTGACGGGTGCGAACGAATCTACAAGCGCACGGATACACCATTATAGCACTTCTCCCAAGGAGTATTCCAGAGGGTATCGAATCCAAGGAACGGTGAGAGCTACCTCCTATCCTAGCTATGGTCCAAGGACACCACTCTATAGGATGAGAAGAAGATGGAAAGGATCCGACTGATAGCATACAGAGTCGAGAATGGTCTCTCAGTTAGGAACTCTCGTTTCGGGTACCGGTTCCCTCCTGGCTATAACAGTTGGTTCCGGCCGAAAGCTCTACGCCGTATCCGAACATGGAGGAGTACAAAGGGTCCAACGGCTATCACTACCGCGGCCTACCTCAAGACAAACCGTGGGATACGGGGAAAACGAAGGATAACCCGCAGTCTAGACACCACGTCTACACCACTGATCACTACTATAGCACGACTACGTCTGTGCACCCGTAGCAACACTATAGCACTCCGTATAAATACGAAGCGACGAACCCACGAGGAAGAGACTAGAACTCACTCAGGTATTGGCTATCTCATTCAAGGGATCACGGAAGGACTTTGGTCTAGTTAGAATATACAGAGTACCATCTTTATTCTAGTTAGACTAACAGGCATACAAACAGAATTAGAAACTGTGAGCTGCACCAAAAGATCAGAAAGTTGAGTTCATGAAGAACACTAGCCTCTAAATCAAGAACAGATGAAGAACACAAGAACTATTCAACATTGTAGAAAGCCACTTTAGTCTAAATAGAAAATGTCAAAATACTCACTTTGGTCTAAATGAAGAACAAAGGCCTCCGTAGAGGTTCGTTCTTGGGGAAAGGTGCCAAACACCATGGCACGTCCCCAAGTTGCCCCCTCACCTTCCTTCTAATCTCTAAGCACTAGCAAGCAAGCACTAATCCTATGCAAAGGCACTCCTCTCCTAGAGAGATAGGAGCTCAAAGGCAAAAATGAGTCGAAGAAGTGTGTGTCCTATTCTAACCCCCCTCCACTTATATTTATAGGCCTGAGCATCGGCATGAGAACACCCCAAGCACCCCCGGAATGGACTCAAGAGCCAACCAGGAGACACCACGTAGAAGGAGGGGATTGGCGGCCACAAGGTCGGTTCGGCCGAACTGTGGGTTCTGCCGACCCCCTGTGGGCCCCACTCCCCTTGTGCTTTCCCGTGGTGGCTGTCAGGTGGGTCCTCAAGGCGGTTCCAGGTGTCCACACGGTTTGGAGGCTGTTTGTGGGCCATAGAATCCATGTGATGCACACATGTCGGCTTCTGATTCGTCGGGCTTCTCTCCCTTGGATTGGTGACATCAGAAATTCGTGGTATTTTGCATGGCAGCCTCTCATTAGCTGGGATTGGGAGGATTGGATTGATGAGGTAGAAGGTGTCGTATGGATATCCCTGGGCCCACTACTCAGGCGGGTACCAGGACCGACTCCTGCGTGGGTCCCTGGGACTACTCGACTTGGGCTACACGGTGCAAGACGACATGGAGCGCAAGGCAACCAGAGGTCTAGTACTCGGTTAGGAAACTAGGCATGTCCAGATCCATGTAGAGTACTCCTAGCCGTGTACGAGTAGTACTCTCCCTCCTAAACCGACTTGTAACCCTGCCTCCTGGACTATATAAGGCGAAGCAGGGAGCCCTATCTCCTATTTGCGTCATCTTGTAAACACACCCAATCAATCTAGAGCTACGCAGCATACAGGACGTAGGGTATTACGCACCTCGCGGCCCGGACCTGTCTAAATTGTGTGCCACGTGTCTCTCCTTCGAGTTCCCGATCTCGGTGAGGCCACAAACGTCTACCTCGGGAACTCCCCTTGGTAGGTTGCTGATCTAAAACACCGACAGCTGGCGCGCCAGGTAGTGGATCTCGTCGAAGATCTCATGGAGAACTCGACGGCTTCAATCGTCATCAACCCAACCGTCGCTTTCAACCGCGGCGACACCTTCGTCTTCGTCTCCTGGGTCTGCACCGCTGACGACGCTGGTTCGTTCCAGCGCTACCTCACCCTGACCCCGGACCTGGAGACCAGACTCGTGACGCTTCCCGAAGTCATCGCGGGTCATCTCGTCGAAAAATTTGACGAATTTTCGCTCTACAACCAAGTCACCGACTTCAAAATTGGATCCACCTCCAACACGAACTCGATGTCAACCTGGATCGAACCACATGAGCTGGCTCCCGAGCCATCGTGTGAACTGGTCCTCCCCCACGAGCACTTCCCGTACGGCCTCTGCAGCGCCAGCAAAGCCTACGCGGAAGAACTCACTTCACGTCGGGCCGGCAAGGAGGTCATCTCTGAGTACTCCTCGGACTCCAACACCGTCCCTGACTACAACTCAGACTCCTCCTACGAGTTTGACTTCAGTCTCGATCCGATCGAGCCTGAGTCTGAACTCAACACCACCGAGGAGCCCTTGTCAGGTCCTGCCGCTGGCTTGGTCATCACGTCTACTCCCGCCGGTAGATTCGTCTACTGGCCCGACTGTAAGACCGCAGACCTAACTAACGGCAACTCACGTTGCGTCGCCTACCTCGAGACACTCCCCTTCTAGGAGGGGACACCGCTGACTCCAAATGCAGAAGAGTACTCGCCAACTGAAGTGGCCACTACTGACTTTGGCCTCTGCATGCCTGACCGCGAAGTATTTGTGTTGACCGCGGAAGCCGGAACCTCAGAAGCCCGACCTGATCGGTGCCTCGACGACATCTCAGACAACAAGGAGTCGGCCAATGCACCAGCAGATGAGACTACTGAAGCCAAGAACACCTGACGCACCCGCAACCAGAAACGAGCAGATCGTCACCAGCGGCTTCAAGAAGCTCTACCCATCCGCAACCTCAACGAGGACATGGATGAAATCGCCAACAGATCCCCACTACTCTCGAGCAGTGTCTCATGTCCATCAACAGGATAGGATGGGCCGTCCATGGACATCGTGCAGGCGACCTCATTGCCAGACTCGCGGAAGACGCCTACTTCATGCGGGTCGACAACAGGATCGCCGGAGCTACAAATCACGAAGACGCTAGTCGCAGCCGCACCCCAACAGAAGTCGGACCCAACTGTGTCCTTGGTGAACACGCGCCAAACCCCAACCACTCCAGCGCTTCAGGGGGTGGACCTTCACAGGGCGGCGCAAGTGGCGGTGGCGGCAGCAGCGGTAGCTCTTCCCATGGTGCCGACAGAAGAGGTGGCGGCAGTGGTGATCGCGGAGGCCGAGGCCACGTGAACAGCCACACTGGTGGCTACGAACGTGGTGGTTACGATGCCCGCCATATGATCGACGAGATACGCCGCGCCAAGAAGACTACCAACGTCAGCGACAATGATGGCTTCCCCGCCTACTCTCCATGGCTTCGCACTCTGCTACTCCCCCAGAAGTTCAAACCTCTTGGGATCACCAAGTACGATGCGAAGCAAGACCCAGTTCAGTGGCTCAAGTGCTACGCTGTTGACACTCAAAATTGGCAAAAGTTGACTCAGGTCAGGCAGGCCGGTCAGACCGGGTACCAAGGGCGGTCTGACCGGGTCGCACTGTAGCTGGTCCGGCAAAAGTGGCCAGGGCGGTCAGACCGCGTGACCGGGGCGGTTAGACCGCCTCTCCCTGAGTCCGAACCAAATTGAGGAATCCTTGTAGATTTCGAGTTGTAAAAGGTTTCCTTGCGGGGCAAGACCTCCCCACCCTATTTATAAAGGGCTGTGGCCGATTGAGGGCCTATCACCCAATCAATCAATTATCTTTTTATAGTTTTATTTCCAAACCCTAGCTTTTCCAATCCCTTTGCTTTCTTTGCTCGTCTCTACGGCGTTCAAGGACGTTCTGAGTGGCCTGCTGATCTCAGAGCAACCCTAGGCTCGTTGTCCCTGACGGGGTCCCTCCCTGGGCAGCGGATTTAGGTTTTCGACGATCCTCTGACAGAGGCGGTTAGACCGCCCCCATAGGCGGTTAGACTGCCCCCTGCTGGTGGTTTTGACGAGGAGCGTTTCGACGACCGCGCGACCTAGCGCACCAGTGTGTTCGACCGGAAAAAGCGTCAACACACTTTTGGTGACTCCGCTGGAGAACAAGAAGATCTGGTTTTCAAAACCGTTCAATCTTGCCCTAGTAAGATGGGATCTCGGTGCGAACTTGATATGGAGAATATCATCACGGCTTCGATGGAGGATCTCTCTTTGGAGGAGCAGCAGAAGTTCCAGGCGTTGCAAGAGTACATGAAGGTACAATTTCTAGCAGGCGTCAAGAAGGATCGTCATGGCAAGGTAGCAAGATTGAAGGAATTCGAGCTGCCGGCGATCAAGTTAAACGACAATAATGTTGAGGTAATTACCGCTGTAAGTCAATCTCCACAAAATCCTTCTATTTCTCAAAAAACAACTGTGGAAAGTGATGAGTTGATTGCCTCGTATATTGCTCGTTTAGAAAGATTAGAAGATCTTGAAAAGGATAGGAGTGCTGGTTTTTACAATAATAATGAAACTAGTAATAGTGTTCCTAAAATTAATACTAGTGGGGTAGTTAATCCTAGCTTAGCGCCTTTGCCTAGTACTAACACTGCAAATTACATGTATGGCATGCCACCTAACTTCAACGTTGGTCAACAAACGCCGACCTAGCCGCAATCGCCGAGCACGGCCGGGGCGGTTAGACCTCCCCTGATAGGTGGTCAGACCGGCCTAACCAGCGCCATAGAATTGGTGCCCGAACAGCCTTTACCACTTTCTGTCGTGCCGAGTTCAGTGGTTCCTAATTTTTCTAATACAAGTGGTAATGCTGGACCTCATAATAGTACGACAGTTAACACATCTGCTCAACTGAATGTAATTCCTGATGATGTGTTTGAAAGTTATAGGTTAGCTCAAGCTAAGATAGCTCCCTACTTAAATAAGATAAATTTGGTGAATGCAGCCCCACAGCAGCCAATTAATCCTAATTGGGCGGAATTTAATAAATTTAAGGAAGATTTGGCTAGTGTGGTTAAAAATAAACTTGGTGTTGATATTGGTAGCACAAATTTGTATCAAAAACCATACGATCCCGAGTTTGATAATTTTCCTCTCCCACGTGGTTGGTGTATGCCTGATTTGATTAAATTTAGTGGTGATGATGACCGAACCACATGGGAGCACATTAGTCAATATACGGCTAAACTTGGTGAAGCGGGTGCTTATAACGCTCTTAAAGTACGTTTATTCTCTTTATCGTTGACTGGCACCGCTTTTGCTTGGTTTTCTTCACTTGCTCCCGGTTCTATTATATCTTGGGATATGTTAGAGCGTAAATTTCATGATCACTTTTATAGCGGGAGTGTGCAATTAAAATTGACAGATTTAACATCGGTTAGGCAAGGTAGAGATGAAACCGTCTCTTCTTACATTAAAAGGTTTAAAGAAACTAAAAACCGGTGCTTTAATTTGTCAATTACTGATATGGACCTTGCTGATATTTGCTTAAAGGGCTTAAGGTCTTCAATTAGAGATAAAATAGAGGGTTCTGATTTTCTTTCGGTTGCTCAAGTTCAAGTGAGAGCTTTAATTATTGAAAACTGAATGAATAAGGAAAAAGATAGCTCTAAGTCACGTCGTTCTAATATGCATATTATTGACTATGATTCCGATAGTTCGAGCGATAGTGACAAAGAGGTATATGCTGCTGAATTTGTTTGGCCCTCTAAAGAAAAAGCTTATTCTTGTTCATCACTTAAACCGGCTCATAAGGGTCGGCAAGAAGAAGTAAAATTTACTTTTGATGTTTCTAAATGTGATCGTATCTTTGATGAATTACATAAATCTGGAAACATTAAATTGACTCATACTTTGACTCCACTTGAAGAAATAAAAAGACGTTCATATTGTAAGTATCATAATTCTTATTCTCATGCTACTAATGATTGCAATGTGTTTCGTCGTCAGGTTCAATCGGCCATAAATGAAGGTCGTTTGATGTTTCATGAGATGCAAGTGGACAAGCAACCTTTTCCTATCAATACCATGGATTTGCAGCAGCCCAAGGTACTGGTTCGGCCTCATCAAGTCGATTCAACCAAGGGAAAGAATGTGGTAGTCGGGGAGGCAAAGCCCAATTTGAGAGGAAGAGTTGACAAGGGAAGTAGCATATGAGAAGACCCCTGATGGCAGAGAAACGTTTAAAATTACTGTCAAAGCTTCTGGACATAGGGGGCAAGGGTCGTCCACATCTGCAACACCTACTGATCAACAGCCGTCTGCACTTGTTCAGGTAGGGGCGGTTAGACCGGGTGTGGCAGGCGGTCAGACCGCCCCTGTACATGGCCGTCCAAAGATGCTTATTCCGAAGCGGCCAGAAGTTGGAAACTAGAAGCTCAACATGACAAAGAATCAGGGGAGTGTTTCAAAACCAAAGGTCACGTTTGATATGCTATTTGACAAATACTCTAAACAAAAGGCCGTTACAAGTGATCGGCCATTAAAAAAAGGATGAGATCACCTCCACGTCAAGAGAGGCCGTCGTCGCCTCCAAGAGCAGCTACAAGATTCAAAGGTGATTCATCACAGCAAGGACAACGCTTTACTCCACAATGGGAACCTCGTCCGGTTTATGATGACAATGGAGTAATGTGGGTGCCTTTTCAGCAGTCCTTCCATCCTGGATGGGGAGGGCCAAAAAGACCAGCATTGGATCGGATTTCACGACCTACACAGGATCGTTGGGCTCCACATTGGTCAGGGCAGCATCAGTTGGCCAACGCGGTCAGACCGCCTTCTACACGCGGTCAGACCGCCCTGAAGGCCAACGCGGTCAGACCGCCCCCTATATGCGGTCAAACCGCCCTGCTAAGAGAAAATGTTCAATCTCCTCCGCGACAGGTGTACAAGCCCAAGATCAGAGAAGAGGAGGTTAAGAAGATGGATATTGATCCAGAGAGGACTACTAGCCAAGATATCATACAGATTGGAACAATGGATGTTCCTATTGAGAAAGGTGGCAAAGGACCGGTTGTGTTAAACAATCAGGTTATGACACCTGTTCAGAAAGGATGTGCTGCTAATGATCATGAGGCCAGTGGGAGTGGTTCCAACTCCAAGTACTTCTTACCAAGGTGGTGTCCTCCCGGTTTGACGCGTACACAAAGGAGGAAGCTTCAACGCTTGAGGTTTCGAGAGAAGAAGGAAAATGAGTTGGAGAAACAGAGAGATGATATGTTCAACCTCTACAGACCAATGGCACCACAAGGGAAAGAGTGGAGAGTCAAGGCAACACCACAGGCAGCACCTCAGGCAGAAGCGGTTAAAATGCCAGCTGAGGCGGTTAAACCGCCAGGGGTGGTCAGACCGCATCTAGAGGCGGTTAGACCGCCTGGTCCAGAAAATTTACCTGTTTCAGATTCTTCGACTCCGATATCTTCAGTGCCTGTGCCAGAGGATGATGAGCAGCTTGTTGACTACAGTTCCTCTCCTGAGCAGATGAACCTTGAAATGAATGTTATGCATATGTCTAGTGATGGTTTTATGCTTTCAGAGGAGGACATTGCTCACCTTGATTTGGGGCCAAAAGATGCTGTATTCCAGAAGCCAAAAGAGACTGAAAATCATCTGAAGGCTTTATACGTCAAGGGGTACATCAATGGGAAGCTGGTCACTCGGATGCTTGTTGATGGGGGAGCGATCATCAACGTAATGCCATACTCCTTATTCAAGAAACTTGGAGGTTCAGATGAGGAGTTGATCAAGACCAACATGACCGTCAGCGGTGTGGGAGGAGGCGAGCCGATGAGTGCCAAAGGCGTTGCTTCTATGGAGCTCACCGTTGGGAGCAAGACGTTAGCTACAGCTTTCTTCGTCGCTGAGACGCAAGGTAACTATAGCTTAATCCTTGGTCGTGATTGGATTCATGCAAATCAGTGTGTGCCTTCTTCCTTGCATCAGTTTTTAATACAATGGGTAGATGATGAGGTAGAAGTTGTGCATGGTGATAATTCTGCTTGTATAGCTATAGCTGATAGCAATTCTATAGGAGTGCATGATGATGTAAAATGTCTATCTGGCTTAGATTTATCTAATTATTAGTTCATTAGTTGTTCTAAAGATGGCTTTGTCCCTGCTGTCATAAAGCCGGTGAATAATCGGCTAAACCATTTCATGTGATTCGATGGAGTCAAATCAAGAGTGGTTGTAGCGGAGACTTGAACACTATCGGGCGCAAAAGAACGATACGTGTGAAGCTATCGAAGATCTTGATGATTTGGGCAAGCTAGGACAAGGGTTTACGTCGGCCGATCCTCTTGAGGAGGTAGACATTGGTGACGGCACTATACCCAGGCCGACATTTGTAAACAAGAATCTTGATCCTGTTTTTAAGTCTGAATTAATAAAGTTATTAAAGGAGTATGTTGATTGCTTTGCATGGAGTTATAATGAGATGCCTGGTTTAAGTCGTGATTTAGTTGAACATAAATTGCCAATTAAACCTGGTTTTAGGCCTTATAAACAACCTCGTAGGAATTTTAATCCTAATATTTATGACCGAGTGAAAGAAGAAATCAATCGGTTACTTGATGCTAAGTTTATTAGGCCTTGTCGATATGCTGATTGGATCTCTAATATTGTGCCTGTGGAGAAAAAAGGAACTAAGAAACTTCGTGTTTGCATAGACTTTAGAGATCTTAACAAAGCTACTCCTAAAGATGAATATCCTATGCCTATAGCCGATTTTCTTGTTAATGCTGCATCCGGACATAGAATTCTTAGCTTTCTTGATGGTAATGCTAGTTATAATCAAATCTTTATGGCCGAAGAGGATGTTTCTAAAATGACCTTTATATGTCCGGGATTTGTAAGCTTGTTTGAGTGGGTAGTCATGACTTTTGGTTTAAAAAATGCTGGTGCTACTTATCAAAGAGCTATGAATTTAATTTTTCATGACTTGCTTGGTATAATAAAAGATGTTTATATCGATGATATTGTAGTCAAATCGGCTGGTTTAAATTCTCATTTAGCTGATTTAAGACTTGCATTTGAAAAAATGCGCTAGTATAATTTAAAAATGAATCCACTCAAATGTGCTTTTGGTGTATCGGCTGGTAAATTCTTGGGCTTTATTGTACATGAGAATGGTGTTGAGATAGATCCTAAAAAGATTGAGTCCATTCGAAAAGTACAAGCTCCTACTTGCAAGAAAGATTTGCAAAGATTCTTGGGCAAGGTAAATTATTTGAGGCGATTTATTTGTAACTTGTCCGGGAAGGTAAATGCTTTTACTCCTTTACTTCGGTTAAAAAGTGGAGCTGAATTTACTTGGGGGGCAAAACAGCAAGAGGCATTTGATGAGATTAAAAATTATTTAACTTCGCCGCCCGTTCTTCAAGCTCCCAAGAGTGGTATTCCTTTCAAGTTATATATAGCGGCCGAAGATAGTGTTATTGGGGCTGTTTTGACTCAAGAGACCGATGGCAAAGAGTATATTTTGGTTTCGACGAGGAGTGTTTCGACGACCGCGCGACCTAGCGCACCAGTGTGTTCGACCGGAAAAGGTGTCAACATACGCGCTGGCCATTGAGAACACTGGTGGCAACAACGACACCAAGTGTCTCTACTTCCCCTTCTGTCTGGATCAGGCTCTGCTCACATGGCTCGAGTCACTCGACAAGAACTCGATCGACGAGTGGGACCAGCTGAAGGCACAGTTCACCAGCAACTTCGCAGGCGTCATGGGGCGCTCGGGTACTCGCATGGATCTGGCGATGGTCAAGCAGGAGCAAGGCGAGACGCTCTGCCAGTACATGCGCCGCTTTTTCGACAAGCGTGCGACCGTAGTCGACGTCACTGACAAAGAAGTCATCGAGTGCTTCCACGATGGTCTCTACCACCGTCACACCTTCGAAGACTTCGGTCATCGCCACCCAAGCTCAATCACCAAGCTCAAGGACATGATCACTTCATGGGCCGATGAGGAGGACAAGACGAATGCTAAGTACGACTCCATTCGTGGCAAGAGCAAAAACAACACGGGCGGCAACAACAACAAGGATCAAGGGGGTCGCCACAACAACAACAATAATAACAACTATTCGGGTCCTAACCGCAAGCGCAAGCCAGACAACACTATCGTGACTGTATAGCACCATTCGAAGGACAGCTCCAAGAAGACCTCTGGCGGCTTCAGGGACTTGCTCAAAGAGAAGTGCCCGTGGCATCAGGATGACAACCATACCACCGATCAGTGCTACCAGCTCCGGCGGACACTCAAAGATGTCCCTGAGCCACGACTCCCTCACGACAAGAAGGGCAAGAAGAAAGTTGACAAAGGCAACGGCGACTTCCAAGAACCCGACAAGACGGTGAATGTTCTCTTCGGCGGACTACCCACCAAGCGAGCTCAGAAGCTCACTCTGCGGGAAGTCTTGAACATTGAACCAGCGGTGCCGACACTTCTCAGGTGGTCGGAGGTACCCATCACCTTCTCCCGCGCGGATCAATGGACAAGCTTCTCTGAACCAGGATGCTTCCCACTCGTCTTGAACCCAGTAGTCGCGGGCTCCAGACTCACCAAGGTACTCATCAACGGTGGAAGTAGACTCAACGTCCTGTTCACCAAGACCTTGAAGAAGATGAAGCTCGACATCACTGGCATGCTCACCAAGAGCATGTTGCCCTTCTACGACATCGTCCCAGGCAACACGGCTATACCACTTGGCTCAGTGGTTCTACCAGTTACCTTCAGGACAAGGGAGAACTACCGCACCGAGTACATCAAGTTTGAGGTTGCGGACTTCGAAACCTCCTACCATGCCATCCTCGGCAGACCAGCTCTTGCCAAGTTCATGGCGATCCCCCACTATGTGTACTTGGTACTCAAAATGCCAAGTCCTGCTGGAGTACTCGCGCTGCAAGGGGACTTGAAGGTTTCCTACGACTGCGACACCGAAGCCGTGGAGCTCGCAGCAACCAATCAAGTACCCAATGTAATGATGAAGATCTACGCTGCTTCAAAGAAGCTCGCACCAACCGAACTTGAGATACCTGAGAAGACCGACACCTCTAACAAACCTCAGCCAACAGAGGAAGTACAGGTGAAGGTCATCGATCTCAGGATCGGCGACCGTAGCAAGACCACCATGATCGGCACGGGACTCGACACTAAATAGGAAGACGCGCTCATCAGCTTCCTTCGGGCTAACCGAGACATCTTCGTGTGAAAGCCAGCGGACATGCCAGGTGTGCCAAGGAGGCTGATCGAGCACTCACTCAATGTTGATCCTAAAGCTATGCCCAAGCGACAACATCTTCGCCGTTTCGCTGATGACCGACGGGACGCCATCAAGAAGGAACCCGCTAAACTACTCGCGGCCGGCTTCATCCGAGAAGTCTTCCATCCTGAGTGGCTCGCCAATCCCGTCCTCGTCCACAAGAAGAACACTAGCGAGTGGAGGTTGTGCGTTGACTACGCCGACCTCAACAAGCACTGCCCCAAGGACCCCTTCGGGTTGCTGCGGATTGATCAAGTCATCGACTCCACGGCGGGCTGTGACTTGCTCTGCTTCCTCGACTGCTACTCCGGCTACCACTAGATCGCAATCAAGGAAGAAGACCAAGAGAAGACCGCGTTCATCACCCCGTTCGGTGCATACTGCTACACGACGATGTCGTTCGGGTTGAAGAACGCCGACGCCACCTATCAACGAGCTATCCAGGCCTGCTTCAACGAGCAGCTCAGCAAGAACGTTGAAGCCTATGTGGATGACGTGGTCGTCAAGACCAGAAACTCCGACATGCTCATCACCAATCTTGAGGAGACTTTCGCATCCCTGCGAGAGTACTAGTGGAAGCTCAACCCCAACAAGTGCATCTTCGGCGTACCCTCAGGGAAACTACTCGGCTTCGTCATCAGCCACCGCGGCATCGAAGCCAACCCTGAGAAGGTCTCTACCATCACCAACATGAAAGCTCCAACCTGCATCAAGGATGTCCAGAAGCTGACCGGGTGCATGGCGGCCCTCAACAGATTCATCTCAAAGCTCGGAGAACGGGGACTACCCTTCTTCAAACTACTCAAGCACCAAGAGAAGTTTGTGTGGACTGCGGAGGCTGACCAAGCTCTGACGCAGCTTAAAGACTTCTTGTCCAAGGCACTGGTCCTCACGGCTCCTCGCAACAGGAGCAGCTACTACTCTACCTCGCTGTGACTACTCATGTGGTCAGTACTGCCATCATCATCGAGCGGCAAGAAGAAGGCCACACCTACCCAGTCCAGCGACCAGTTTACTTCGTCAGCGAGGTCCTGTCTGAGTCCAAGGCATGGTACCAACCGGTCTAGAAGCTACTCTACGTAGTACTTATCACCTCGCGGAAGCTACGACACTACTTTCAGGAGTACTCGATCACCGTCATCACTGACTACCCGCTCGGCGATACAATACGCAACCAAGATGCAACCGGGAGAATCTCCAAGTGGACGGTCGAGCTTGGGGCCCTCAACATCGACTTCAAGCCACACACCTCTATCAAGTCTCAAGCACTAGTCGACTTCATGGTAGAGTGGCGGGAGAATCAACTATCCACACCAACGGAGCGACCAGAGTATTGGGTGATGTACTTGAGAGCCATGTGTGGTTCGAGGACCGGTGGATGGTCACTTCCTGGTGTGATGAGTGATTGACAACGTGGTGTGGACTGATTCTTGGCTAAGTATTGTAGGTGCAGGTTGCGGCTTTACTGGTGTTGGTGCAGGGGAAGAACAAGCACGAAAGGTCATTGCTGGTGAGGCCTCCAGGTGTGGAGAAGACAAGTAGGCTTGGTTCGAGGGACCCGGTGGCTAGCGGAGTCAAGTGCGGGCCGCATGGTGGCAAGAACGGCAAGATGAAGTCATGGACGGTTTCTTGGTTGAGCCTCAAAACCGAGGTCGAGCCGGGACTACGTGGGAGCCGAGTCATGAGTGGTGATTGGCGGAGCCTACACCGAGTTCGCGGGGTTTCCGGTGGTTCACCAGAATACCACTGGGTTCCTTGGTTGATTCACAAAGCCAAGACCGAAGACCGAAGACGGAGGTGCAGCAGCATCGGACCGGTCTGACCGGTGGGTCTGACCGGTCTGACCGGTGGGTACCGGTTTGACCGGCACCGGTCTGACCGGTGTGCGACGACGCAGTCCGGAGACTTCGAAGCGGAGGACACGCGTCGGGATCGCAAGTCTTGCGTCGAGGCTAAGCAAGTTTGCAGTCGCCGGGCATCCGTCCGATGGTGCGAAGACAAAGATTCCCAAAGTGCCCCTGGGGGATGTGTATCCTAGTATTAGGCCTTAGGGGTATTTTAGTCTTTCAGCTAGCCTCCATGTAACCCAAGTGGTGAGAGGATGGCAGCCATCTCTTGGAACCCTAGCTCATTTTGTTTTGCTATTCTCCTCTTCCTTTTTCCTTTGGAATTTCTAGGACTAGCTTGAGAGCTTCATGGCGAGATCTTGTGAGAGGGAAGGATGATCGGGCGGCAAGCTAGACCTTGTATGAACCTCTTTGGTATGTATAGATGATTCGGCGTGGTTCCTCAAGGTTTGGATGTGTCTTTCCCATTTCTCCTTTTTAGTGATTTTCGGAGCCCTTTCTTGGCGAATTTCTTGTGGCGGTTTCAAGGCCTTTCTCTTTGGGATTTGGTGGGGGATGTATGCTTGAACCCGTCGTGGTTCTTTTCCCTTTGATTCCCCTTCCAAATCCGTGAGCAAAGGGGCTCGATTTTGGGGTTTTCTTGGCTCTAGGGTTAGAGGCGTTCTTGCTGGGATTTCTTCGATTCCTCTCGATTTAGCGAGTTTTGGTGGACCAAATCTTGTCTATGGAGTGCCCATGAGGTGTTCCTACTATCCCCAAAGTCTTGCACAAATCCGTGGAGCGATTCAGGAGATCGGGAGTTGGATTTGGGGGAGTTGACCCGCGGGTGCTGTTCATCCCGAGCGTCCCAGCCTTACCGGTCTGACCGGTGCTGCTCACTGGTCTGACCGATGTAGAGGCTCTATGGGTTTTGCCTCGGGTGAGCATCTTGGTGAGTTCCCTGTTGTTCCGTGTTGCTGCTATTTCGAGTTTGGTTTGTTTTGGAGCTCGGAAGGTCAAGTTTGTGATTTTGGGGCTTCCTGGCTTAGACCGGTCTGACCGGCGTGCTACACCGGCCTGACCGGTGTAGGAGCTTTCTGTGGAAGTTCTCAAGATCTGTTGGGGTGCTCCAGCAAGGACCGGTCTGACCGGTGCTGCTCACTGGTCTGACCGGTGTAGGACAGTGGTGCTCGAGTTGCTAGTTCCGCTGCGTTCTCGAGTAGGTGTAGGTGGTTGTTGGTTCGTAGGACCAGTAGCACTCCAGTGGCTGCGTGGTCTTGGCCAACATGGGTAGTTTCAGTCGGAGACGTGCTTTGGAAGCTGTGTTCATCTTGTTGGAGTTTCCATATCCTTCGAGAAGAATTTTTATCGGCTCCCATTCACTCCCCCCTCTCTGGTTCGCCTTTCCGGTCCTTCAGTACTTCGACGGCTCACTCAAGCTCCAGGGCGAACAACTCAAGTACGTCCTGTAGATCTTCTGGAAGGTGTCAAACAACGAAGCCAAGTACGAAGCTCTCCTACATGGGCTCCGACTCGCAATCTCACTGGGCATCAAGCGGCTACTAGTCTACGGCGACTCCGCAGTGGTTATCAACCAAGTCAATGACTCTTGGGACCGCAACAAGGAGAACATGGATGCCTATTGTCTAGAAGTCTGCAAGCTCGAGAACAAGTTCTATGGTCTCGAGTTCCACCACGTCGTTCGCGACAACAACGTTGCAGCGGACGTCCTGTCGAAGCTTGGTTCTACTCGCGCCCAAGTACCTACTGGAGTCTTCTTCCACGAGCTTCACACGCCATCCATCCCGGAGCCGGCGCCAACGACCACTGACCCTGGGCCATCACAGCCCAGTCAAGAGGTCATGATGATTGACGTGGACTGGAGGCAACCCTTCATCGACTACATCCGCGAGCAGAAGGTTCCTTCTGACAAGAATGAGGCAGAACAACTCGTCCGCCGAGCCAAGACCTACGTATTAGTCGGGGACAAGCTCTACAGGCGCGGTGCGACTTCTGGAGTACTCATGAAGTGCGTAACTCGGGAAGAAGGCAAGGACATCTTGGAGGAGATCCACAAGGGTGTCTGCGGCAACCACGCGTCCTCTCGCCCGCTGGTGAGCAAAGCCTTCCGACGAGCTTTCTACTAGCCCACAGCTCTGGGTGACGCCAAGGAACTCATCAAAAGGTGCCAAGGGTGCCAATTCTTCGCCAAGCAGCAACACGTCCCGACCTACAAGCTAGTCACCATACCGCCGACCTGGCCTTTTGCCTGCTGGGGGCTCGACATGATTGGGCCTCTGTCAACTGCACCAGGAGGATTCAACAGAGTTCTGGTGGCCATCGACAAGTTCACCAAGTGGATCGAAGTCAAGCCGGTTACCTACCCAAAGGCCGACAGAGTACTCGACTTCTTGGATGAACTCGTGCATCGCTACGGGCTACCCCATCGCATCATCACAGACCTGGGTTCCAATTTCAACAACCATCAGTTCTGGGAGTACTGCGAGAACAGCGGGATCGACGTCCGATACATCTCAGTCGCCCACCCACACGCTAACGGCCAGGTGGAACATGCCAACAGGATGGTACTCGATGCCCTCAAGAAGCGATTGCACGACGCAGCTAACACCAAAGGAGGCAAGTGGATCAAGGAACTACCCAATGCACTCTGGGGGCTTTGTACTCAACCTACCAAGCCAACGGGACAGTCGCCCTACTTGGTCTACGGCTCCGAAGCTATTCTACCCGCTGATGTGATGTGGGAATCCCCGGCAGTAGAACAATACGACAAAGGCATCTCAGAAGACAGTCGACGAGTTGACATCGACAGCCTCGAAGAAGCCCGCTGTGCTGCCCACGTCCAGTCAGCAAGGTACCTAGAGGGTATCCGACGCTACCATGATCGCAACGTCAAGGAACGCTCCTTCAACGTCAGCGATCTTGTCCTCCATCACATCCAGAACACAGACGGACTGCACAAACTCAGCTCGCCCTGGGAAGGTCCCTTCTTAGTTTCCAAGGTGACCGGACCGGGCTCCTACCGTCTTCAGACACTTGAAGGCGAAGACATCAGCAACTCGTGGAACATCTACCAGTTGTGTCACTCCTATGCGTAGTCGCTCGACTACTCATTTACGGGTCCAGCCTACACGGCTACTCACGGACTCCTTGCTGTAAGCAGCCTTCGGTCCTTGCACTAGTCTACGGACTACTTCTATCCAAGATCCAGCGCTAACGGCTACTCATGAATCCTGGGCTGTACATAGCCTAAGGGCTTTGGCAGCGGTCTACAGACCATGTACTCCTTCGATCCAGCTCCAACGGCTACTAACGGATCCCCAGCTGTAAGCGGTCCACGGACCCTAGCAATCACTTAGCTGTAGGCGGCCTCCGGGTCCTGGCGACTTCATACTTGTAACGGTCCTGGCTATCCAGGTGTACTCTTTCATCAGTAATAAAGTTTGATTCTACTCAACTTATTTATTACGTCTCATAACTAGACGGATTCTACTTAGTACTACTACTTACTGTCTCTTCAACGGCTTGGTACTCTGCAAGCTTCGATGAAAGCTGCGGCAACGAGTACCCATCACAACACAAAAGTGGACCAACTTCAATCATATTCAAACAAGTTCTTAACTAATTTGTTTGTCTTACATCAACTACCCTGTACATGAACTACTTCTACAGGTACATCTACTGAAGGTTCAGCTTATCGGTGACTTGTTCCGCGATGGGTGCCATCTCCTCTAGCAGGGTCTTGTACTGCTTGTCCGTGCAGTTCGCCGCAAGACCTCCAGCTACCACATCCACCGGGGCCTTTGGGAAGTACGACTTCATGAAGGCAAGTACCTGGTTCGGTATCGACTTCACCAAATGCTTGACGTATGTCGCAAGGCGCCCGAGGGCTTCTTTCAGTCTATCCACGAGAGGTGTTATCTTGGGACCGCCTGGATGAGGGACCAACAACCTTGCAATGGGAAGTGCGGCTTCTTCAAGTTCCTTGCAATGAGGTGTGCTTTTGCTCTATTTCTTGTGCTGAGTGCCTGCATTCAAATATACATTGCCACGTGTGAAATTTGTCAGTATAAGCCCCTATTCTACCATGGTTGTATATTTCTTGTGTCAAAATGCAAGAGTTGACGGTTATAAATATGGTGTTTAATAGCCGTCAACAAGGACTTGCTGGTTTCTACCGACGATTTGTGAAAGACTTCAGCACCATTGTAGCTCCACTGCGTGAGCTCACCAAGAAGGGTGTGACCTTTACTTGGGCTGCAGCTCAACATGATGCTTTCAAAACACTCAAATATAAGCTCACTAATGCACCTTTTCTACAACTTCCTGATTTCAATAAAACTTTTGAACTTGAATGTGATGCTAGCGGAATCGGTTTGGGTGGTGTGCTACTACAAGAACGTAAACTTGTAGCCTATTTCAGCGAGAGACTAAGTGGACCTAGTCTGAATTATTCTACCTATGATAAGGAATTGCTTGCTTTAGTTCGGACTTTAGAAACTTGGCAGCATTATTTATGGCCAAAGGAGTTTGTAATTCATTACGATCATGAGTCTTTGAAACACATTCAAAGTCAAGCAAAACTGAATCATAGGCATGCTAAATGGGTTGAATTCATTGAGTCTTTCCCTTATGTCATCAAACACAAGAAGGGTAAAGAAAATGTCATTGCTGATGCGTTGTCTATGCATTATACCATGCTGTCCCAACTTGATTTTAAAATCTTTGGTTTGGAAACAATTAAAGCGCAATATGCCGATGATGATTTCAAAGATGTGTTGTTGAATTGCAAGGAGGGAAAAATCATGGAACAAATTTGTCATAGTTGATGGGTTTATTTTTAAAGCTAATAAGATATGCATCTAGCTAGCTCCGTGCGTTTGTTATTGTTGCGGGAAGCGCATGGAGGTGGGCTGATGGGACATTTCAAAGTAAAGAAGACGAAGGACATCCTTGCTGGTCATTTCTTTTGGCCAGAATGAGGAGAGACGTGGAGAGGTTCGTTGCTTGCTGCACAACATGCCAAAAAGCTAAGTCGCGCCTCAATCCTCACGGTTTATACATGCATCATCCTGTTCGAAATGCACCTTGGGAAGATATTTCAATGGACTTTGTTTTAGGATAGCCTAGAACAAAGAAGAGGAGGGATAGTGTGTTTGTTGTTGTGGATAGATTTTCTAAAATGGCTCATTTCGTACCCTACCATGTTGATGATGCTACACATGTTGCTGATTTGTTCTTTCGTGAGATTGTTCGTTTGCATGGTGTCCCAAATACCATAGTTTCTGATCGTGATGCAAAATTTCTTAGTCATTTTTTGAGAATATTGACAAGGGGATAAACTGGGGGTAATTAACTTAGCCCCTAATCCTCCCATCAACAAGACACCCACAGCGAGTGAGGCCCAGCGTCAACACCAAAAAGGCCGGCCCAAGTCCTCGCGCGAGCAGGACAACCAGGGCCATCATCACCAAGTCAAAGGCCCATGCTGCCTTAAGCCATGTCTCCGACTGAAGTGCTCGCCTCAAGTGACCTAAGGAGACGCCCCGACCTAACTGTGACAACCCCATCTGAGATAATTCCGTACTATCGCCTAAACCACTCCATTTGATCATTAAGCGATAATAAAGAACCATCCCGTTGAGTGTTGCCGGGTGAGGGCCCTATAAATCACTTGAATAACACATAGAGGATCGAAATGTATACATTAAAACCCCCACGAAGGAGAGTCCAGAGTACCTTACAAATTAAGCCAATCTTCCCCGTAGGATCAATTATTACAAACCATTGTTCTTGACATGGAAATAAATAGTTCAAAGTTTAAAGATAGCGGAATACTAAACGATACGACCAGCATCATAGGAGGTTGTCCATGATGCAATCACTTGTCATCATCCACCCATTCCAGCTCCTAGCCGGGTGGAATTTCTCCAGGCCACACATCATTACATGCATTACCTGAAAGCAACATTTATATAGCAAGGCTGAATATACTAATACTCAGGAAGGCTTACCCGTCTAAAATAAACGTCTTAACCTCTAATTCATGCAAGGATTTTGGCTAGTGGGTTTGTTTTGCCAAAAGCTAGTAAGTAGTAAATCGTTACTTTCACATTTTATCTCAAATTCTAGTGGATTAAATCATTACTAGATAAGCCATCTATAGCAAGCATGAGTTGCGCAATACAATAAATCAAGCATCAAGTTTATCCATATTTCATCATAGAGGGATCACGATGCCCAGTTGATTAAGCAGTCTCAGATAACGGTGAGAGGTCGAGGATCGATCGATTAATAACCTTGCAAGGTGGACCTAAACATACGGGAGAATGCCCTCACAAAGAGTTCATTCAACCAGGTGGTTCCCGTCATTCCTCGGATTGGAATCGGATGCCACAGTCTCTAGTACAAGGTTTATCTGGGCTACGCCACATAAGGTCACCCAGCCTCACGCATGTACCACAGGTAGAGAGCCCAGGGCCGCAACCCAAGATTAGTGGTGCAAAGTTCCCGCACCGCATCATTTAGGTACTAGGCTTATCGTACCCATTTCCGACAAATGTTTAGTATGTTCAAACGCTTAATCACTTAACCACACGACCGGAGCCCAGAATCCCATGCTCTTACCACGTGAGCATTCCAATTTATCACATCGTATGATTCCAACATAAGAACCTATTCTCGTGAGCGAAGTACATCACTCGACTTGTACTAGGTCCTTAGTGCATAGCAACTAGCGACCTAGCATAGTAGTACAAGATTTTAGGTACTTAGGGGTCATGCAACTAGGGTTTCAATTCAACTCCTGAACGTAAATGCACATAGATAATCAATAATAAATCCAGAAGCTTAAAAGAAACACATAGGTTAATGATAAACCGGGGCTTGCCTTCGTCAGCACAAGCAGTCAGACAAAGTTCCAGACTTTGGTCCGGGTCTTGATCTACGGACACGTAGTGCACGTCTCCTCCATCTCCCTCGTCCTCGTCTGCCGGCACGAGCGTGTAGCTACCGTCGGGAACTTCTACACGGAGGATGCATATTCAATAATTAGTTGGTGAATTTAATTTAATTTAATCAACAACACATGTCAACATAGAGTACAAGGTTGACCACATTCACATAGATAATAATATATTCAGCATACTCTTCCATAAAGAAAGGTAAACCACTATTTATCAACATTTCTTTTGATAAATAAATTTATATAAGTAATGTTGTGTACACATTTATATAAATAAATTAATTTACTCTCAAAAACAGCAAGGGTGGTCCTAATCTGTTAATCATGCTCCACAACACTTCCTTAGAGTTACCTAAGGGTGGTAGTGGTGGTTTTCTCAATTCAAATCCATTGTTATGCTTAAATTGGCTTCCATATTTTTATTCATAAAATTAATTCATAAAATACAGTGGGTGGTGTTTACTAAGCCCTCTAATTCTAATCAAAGCCACTGAGCAACATTCACACTTAATTGAGCTATAAAATAATTATACCAAAAATGACAATTTCTAGCTACCGCAAATGAGATAAATGCATATAAAAATAAATACACCACTTCTGGATCCAAACTTTCTCCTACATCATCCTTGACTTAAAACTAGGCTATGCACCCAATAAATATATCAAGGGCTATTTTAGATCTTGAACTAGGAATTTATATTTAAATCTAAGCAAAAAGCAGGAACAAATATTTCTGGTAGTCCTAAAATCATGATAAATTCAGAAAAGGTAAATCTATGCATCTTAAGACTATACTCAGAAGTTGGGCACCAATATATATATATATATATAGTGTTTTGCTATAATGCACATGGGTGCATTTTGTATAGAAAATGCACCCACCCTGATTTCAATTGATTTTTGCTTAGTTGCAACAAGACCGACTCTAGTTGCAATTGGTTCGCATCAGGTTGTAACTAGGTCTCGTCGAGTAGCAATTGTTTCGAATCCAGCAGGAAGTTGCAACGGGTCAAAACTGTTGCAATTAGTTCCGTCAAGTTGCAATTAGTACAGTATCATAGTTGCAATTGGTCTAGTCTCGCGGTTGCAATTGGTTTACACACAGATTCAGCACCCCGATTTCAATTGATTTTTGCTCAGTTGCAACTAGACCGACTCTAGTTGCAATTGGTTCGCATCGGGTTGCAACCAGGTCTGGTCCAGTGGCAATTGTTTCAAATCCAGTAGGAAGTTGCAACGGGTCAAAACTGTTGCAATTAGTTCCGTCAAGTTGCAATTAGTACAGTATCATAGTTGCAATTGGTCTAGTCACGCGGTTGCAATTGGTTTACACGCAGATTCAGCACCTAGTTACAACTAGTTGGGTTCGATTGCTATCGGTCCGCATCCAATTGTAAGTCCATCTAGTTGCAATCGGTGCAAGTCACACATTTGTAACTGCGAGAGTCTGTAAATTTGTTGTACAAAATGATTTTCCGCCAAGTTGCAATTAGTATGATAACAGAGTTGCAATTAGTCTAGTCCAGATGTGGTAATTGGTTGCAACCACGGGGTCTGTGCATTTGTTGTACAGAATGCACCTTGTTGCATTTTAGCCTATATATATATAGGAAGCTCCAATAAGTATTCGAAGCCCCAGCCAACCCAACTAGCTTGCTGGCCTGGTGCCACCGAATCCAGCTCCCACGGTCCCACCGAACCAGCCACCTGGTCGTATCTACTGCCTCCTCCCCCTCCTGACGCGGTTCGTGGGTCCTACCTTATCTATACCCCACCCACCCACATCTACTCTTCTCTCTCCTCTTTATTTCAAATCCTCAATCTCTCTCATACACCTCTCGCTCCTCCACAGCAATCTGGGCAGGCGACAGGACGGCAGCCGACTGCACCGTCGCCGGTGTCGCTCCTCCTCTGTGCGACCTCTCTCCGGCCACAGCCCACTGTGCTGGCGGCGCCCCTCTGTGCGGCCTCTCTCCGGCGGCCTCCGTGGAGGACGACACACGCAGGACCGGCAAGCTACCCGCGGCGCCGCGCCCGGCAACCTCCGCGCGACTGCACGCGGTGGCGCGCCCGGCGGGCTTCCACTACCTACGCGTGATTGCACGCGACGGCACGCCCGGCGGCGCGGCTGCTGGCGCGTGGGGACCAGTGAGCTCCCCGCGGTGATAGGGTGTCGACTTCCCGGCGTCGGGGGCACGCTGTTGACCTCCCCTACCCCGACTCAGCGTCCACGCGGCGGCCGCTTCCCACCTCCACTCCTCTGGCCGTTCGCATATCGACGACCGCGGGCTCCCCCAATGACCTGCCACCGGTGATATCTTCACGTGAGGGCACACGGCGGCGCGCATCCCGGCCTAGCGGTGGGTGGAGGCTCGGCAGGTGCTGTCTTCGACGATTGGGCCCTTCCCAACCGGGAGCACTGGCGCGGGCAGCTCCGGTTTCGAGCTCCGCGAGAT
Organism: Cenchrus fungigraminus; assembly: GCA_036936925.1. NCBI lineage: Eukaryota > Viridiplantae > Streptophyta > Magnoliopsida > Poales > Poaceae > Cenchrus > Cenchrus fungigraminus. Next base: position 86,645,752 of record CM072770.1, on the reverse strand, counting down.
CCCTGCGTGGGTGCGTGAGCCAAGCAGGGCGCGGCTAGCAGGCGGGCGGGCCCTCCCCGGTGGAGTCACCTACCACCGACGCTCGTTCTCCAGTGGGCTCGTGGCCTACCCCTGGCTGCGGTGCTGTCCCGTCTCCTGAGGAGGTGGCGGCCGGCCCCCGACGAAGAAGCTTGATGGTGTTAGGCCCCGTCGTGGAGGAGGTGGCGCGCCGGTGCACAGCTACGGGACCGGCGAGCTGTGGCGCAGGACGACACGTGGCGGCCGGGCAGCGACCTCCCCGGGCGAAGCACACGGTAGCACACCCAGCGACCTCCCGTGCGGGAGCCCCTACAGATGACGGCGGGACAGCCCGGCGAGCTCACCGTACCGGAGCGCGCCGCGGCCGGCCTGCTCTAGCCGTGAGGGAACGAGGCGCCTGGTGACCTTCCCGCATCGGAGCACGCAACAGCAGGTGGCCGGCGAGCTCCCCTCACCGGAGCACGCGGCGAGCAGGAGGTGCAGGCCGTGGGCCTGTTGCCACGTGCGCCGGTAGTCCCCTAGCCGAGCTCCTTCCAGCCTTCTTGCGCCGGCCAGGTGGCCACCATGTGCACGCAGGTAACATGTTCGACGAAATGTCCGTTTGGAGATAGCAAAATTGTTTTTTTCTGTGCGAAATCTATGCTTCCATCTTTTCCCTACCTCTTCTGTGCGCATCCATTCCTATGAAATACATGTTCATATGGTCCTGCAGGTTTCTATGATCGTGATAATTGCAAGTCGAAGAGGAGCTAAACAGATTGAGAATGGGGGAAAATCATTTCGTTTGCTTGTGTTTAATCTCGCATTTGTAATGTGTTTGAGCATAGAAATTCCTGTGCATGCAAATTTCTTGTTTATACGATAGTCCTCACTAATTTGTATGACTGAGCTTGAATTTCGTAAACTTGATTTGCATCTTGTTATGTCCCCTGCTAACATCCAAGAAGCCCGACGAGGACATGATTTTCAGTTTCAATCCTTGATTGCTTGCTTTTTGTGCAGATTTGCCTAAAAAACTATTTTGGGATCCTATATATTCTTGTGTTTGAGTATAGAAACATCTTTTGTATTCAAATCCATGTTTATGTGATGTTCCTCATTTGTCTATATGATTATTAACACTACTTTCTATGACTTTTGGTATGTGGTGGATTAAAAATTATATGGCTATCAACCCTACTTTCTATGACTTCAGTTGCATGATTAAAAATTAGTGTTTGATTTTTTTGTGTCAGCTTGTAGGATTCTATGATCGAATTAACAGGAATGTATTGGTTGTTCTACTAGAACTGTCCTACAATTCTGTGCCATATGTGCTGATGAAATTCTTGTGCATGCAAATTTGATGCTTATATGATGGTTCTCTCTAGTTTATATGACTATGTGTGTCAAACTTTGCGTCGAGCATTTGTTGATTGTGCCGCTGTCTTGATCATAGAAATTGACTTTTACGACACAGACAGAATATTCTTGTGCACGAAATGTAAATTTTATGTTTATATGAAGATCCTCAGTAGTTTGTATGACTTCTAACACTACTTTCCATGACTTCTGATTTGTGATGTGTTAGATATAATGTGTTAAGCTTTGATCAATTTCAAAATTTAAACTTGGAGAAAATGAAATCAAAATTTAAACTTTATAGAAAAAGAAAGTACTCGAACGCTTTCGAATTTTAAAGTTTAGAGGAAAAGGAAATCAAATTGGTTTCTATCGCTCGGACGTTAGGTTTATATGACTAGAATTCTCTTGTGAAGATGTTTGTATGATGATTGTCACTTGTTTATATGACTGTCAATACTTGTATTCAAATTTAAAATTTTGTGGTTGCATACGTCAGGTTTATATCACTGCATGTGTCAGGTGCATCAGAAGGCATGTATCGGTTCTATCCACTTGTATTCAATTTCAAATATAAAAAAATTAGTTGTGTTGTAGGTTTATATACTTGTCAGGGTCATAGAAACCTACTGTCCAGGTCATATAAATATTCGCCACAAGTTTCTACTAGAAGCTCTGGTTTCTATGGCCTCGAGATAGATGAGAGGTGCACGGTTAGAATTTGTCATTTGCATCATACAAACCCGTCAATATAAATCTGGCGTTCGTGTCATAGAAACCTGTTGTTCGGATCGTTGAAATATATCACTTGGGTTATAGAAATCTGTAATCCAGGTCGTAGAAACAAATCATTTGGGTTATAGAAACCTATAGTCTGGGTCATAATAAAATGTCCTGGTGTGTCATACAAACCTTCAAATCAGGTCAAAAAAATCTGCAGTCTGATCATACAAATCCGAATTCGGATCATAGAAACCTATCGTGCATGTATATATGGTCATGTAAAAAATTTGAATTTGGAAATTTAAATTATTCATAAAAATGTCACGAATCTTATGGTGAAACCATTTCTAAATTGAATTCTCGTCTGAAGAATTATCGTGAAAAAATTGTGAAAAATTGAAAAACATGTCGTCCCAGGTCATAGAAACCTGTAGTTCGGAACATAAAAATCCGCCGTCAATGGGCATACAAACTTTAAGTCCGTACCATACAGACTGGTAGTCGGGGATCATACAAATCTGAGGTCCGGGTAGTACAAATCTGTCATCCGGGTATTTGTGGTCACGTAAAATTTTGAATTCAAATCACGGGTCTTCGAAACTTGTAGTCCAAGTCACAGAAACATGTTGTCGTGGGTCATACAAATCTTCAGTCCGGTTCATACAAACCTGCAGTTCCGATCATACAAGCGTACAACCTGGGTCATGCAAGCCTACAGCACTGGTTATGCAAACTTGGGGTCGTAAAAACCCGCAATCCGCGAAAAATTGAAAAAAAATAAGCAAGGCGCTGGGGCGTGGCGCGGCACGCGAGGGGCGCTGGGCCTGGTGGGATGACAAGTGGGGGCGCGGGGGGCCGCGGGGGGCGTGCGGGGGGGGGGGGCGTGGGGGGGCCCGGTGGTGCGGGGGGGGGGGTGTGCGGGGGAGCCCGGGGGCGCGGGGTGCGGCACGCGGCTGGCTACAAAAATCTTTTAGCAGATCTAGCATAAATACAAGATAAATCATAATAAAAGATCTACTCAGTAACTTTGTGCAAGTTTTGGTGCAGAGCCTACACATATCATCTCTAACAACATATCCAACGTTCAGCTCAACATCACATCTAAATTTTGAACTACAACAAAAGTAGGTCAAACTGAATTTGCATTTTCATTCCAAAACTATCGGTCAAAAGTATGGTTATGCTTTGCAAAAGTTGTAGATCTACTCACATGGAAACCAACAAAATTGGTTTTACGTTTTTTCGATTTTTCTATGATTATCTACGAATTTTTGAAGCCACTCGACCTAAGCATAAAGAAACTAAGAATCTATTTATACGGCAGCCCTTGGAAAGATTCTATTCTTCACATATATGCCCTCAGAAATTTTACAGAGAACCCTACAAGATCTCAGCCTTGACAACCATGCCCTCGACGACGGAGGTGACCTCGCCGCCGGCGAGGTAGGGCCGGGGGTGGCAAACAAATGACACGGGCGCGTGATTGGGCTCACCGCGCGTCGATTGGTGGTAGTGGCTCGGTCGGAGATGGCTCCGGCGAGCGGCGACGGTGATGCAGCGGCGGCGGAGCCGCTTCGGTTCGGATTCCGGCGAAATGTGGGGGCGAGCTAGGCCATGTGCGAGTGTGGGGGCTCGAGTGGGTCCTAGAGATGAGGCTCAGGGGGCTAGACGGCGGCACGAGCGAGCGGAGGAGGAATTTCACCAGCGGCGGCGGCAATGGTGAACGGCGGCGGTGCTGGGCTCGCGTAGGGAGGAAAGGAGGGGCTTTTGTAGGAGCGGGTGAGTGGAGTAGGGCGGTTTCTCCAGCTTTTGTGCCACGGCGGGGTCATGGTATGGCCGACGAGGCGGTTGGTGATGTGCGGCGTTGGGGAGCCAATGGCGGGCTTTGCGTGTGGCGTCAGGCGCGTCCGCGCGTGCCGCGTGGCTCCGGCCTACAGCCAGCGCGGGCGTCACCGCCTAGGCACACAATGTCCGCGGCGCGCACCATCGGAGCGGCGGTCACACTGGTGCATCGGCGTGCATGTACGTGGCATACGGCAGTGAGGCCGACGTGGCGCTCTGCGGTGTCGCACGTGGGCGTGCGTTCCCGGTGGGGTTTTATTTGGTTTTGCTCGGTTCGATTGAGTTTTTCTCAAACTTTAACAACTAAACTGCTCCAAGAGGTAAATAGCAAAGTTGTAGATCATTTAACCCTCTATAACTTTTACAAAGGTCGATGGGTGTTTAGATCAAAGAATTTTGCATAAACAGCATGCCAATCTGGGGATTTTCTCGGTGCCGGCAAATAGTACTTTCTGCAGTTGACCAAGTTTTTTACCAAATTCCACTTCGAATTTGAAATGCCACTCAACAGCAAAATTGTGTCCCATGAAAAACTGCACAACTTTGGTATTGGGATATTTTGAAGTGTTTAAATGAAATTTGGAGAACGTGGCAAAAGTTCTAGAAAGGTTCATGGATGTCAAGGGGTTTGACTATGATTTGACCAAGGTTTGACCATTAGTGCTTGTTGACGTGATTAAGATGATGATTAGCACTCATTAGCATTAATTGAAAACACGGGGTGTTACACTAACGGGCATCCCGAAGGAAGACTCCGCCTCGCACGACCTAAGGCCTCGCCCCCTCGACTAATCGTCAGACCCCCTCTGAGGGGAACCGCAATGTGGCGGGAGCGGCTCCACACCGCCCGCGGGCGTGCCAGGGTCACATGGCAGGGGAATCCAGGTTGTCAGGTGTCGAGGTTCTCTACCACCGGACAGTAAATTTGTATCGATCGTGTGTCGGACTCAGATGGTTAGCACAAGAGACACCAGGATTTAGACTGGTTCGGTCCTCCGAGGAGTAATACCCTACGTCTAGTATCGAGCTGCCGTGTTCTCGTGCTAGGGTTGTTTGTAGTAGGGGTTACAAACTGGTCGGGAGAGGGTGTCGAGCCCAAGTCCCTGGAGTATGAGTGTTCGGTTCGTCAGCCCTTGTGACGGTTGCCCTTCTCTCCCTTTTATAGACGCAAGGGAGAGGGGCAAAAAGGCAAACAAAATAGAAGCTACAGTGCCAGCTGCTGGGACGTCTTCTCGTACGTCGTTGTTCATCAGGGGGTATTGAAGGTGGTTGAGCGGTGTTGTCATTGAAGTCGCCGCGTGTCAGGACGAGGCTGTTCCTCTTGGTCACCTGGCGCCTCCTCCGAGCACTTTGGTGCTGACTCAGCCCATCTGAGTACGGTGTGAGCTCACCATTAGGGCCTAATCGTAGGCCAGCGCTAGACGTAAAGGGTGCTTGAGTGCCTCGGTCGGAGTTGGCATGCCGCAGGCTCGGATGGGACGGCGTGTCGATGGCCGCTCGGCTGAGCAGAGCTGCATTAAGGCTCCTGTCAGAGCCGGCTGCCCGCGCATGCCGCCAACTGGTGTGCTTGCATGGCATGGGGAACTGGCGCCCCACGCGTCGTAGGGGAGGAGTCCGTGCGGTGGGATGGCGCCGCGTTGCATGGACCGCGCCTCGGTCAGAGACGGTGACTACTCGTGCGAACGAGCAGATTGTCAGAGGCGAGGACTCCTCGTGCGAGACGGAGACTCCTCGTGCGAGGCGGAGACTTGTCGTGCGAGGCGGAGACTCGTCGGAGAAGCTTTCTCTAGTGGGAGACTTGTCGAGGAAGCTCCTATCTAGTCGGAAACGAGACGTCTTGCCAGTGATGGTCTTGACAGGGGTTTTTGGTCCTCCTTATCTTGAATCTTGGCCTTCACATTGTCAATGGTGTCAGAAGACTCCACCTCAAGAGTGATTATCTCGCCGTCAAAGGGGGCCCTAATCTGGGCCCTCGTCAGTAGCCCCCGAGCCTGTGAGGCAGTCAAGGACTCGCACACAGGCTCAGACGAAAGGCGTTGCATCGATCTTTGCTCTTGATCTTCTCAGTGGGTGCGCGTGAGCGCATCCTCCGGATGTAGCCCCCGAGCCCACGAGTGAGTTGTAGACTCGCTCGTGGGGTTTTGATCTTCAGTGGCATTGCCGTGGTTCTGGTACCTTTTGTCGAGGTAGTCATGGCGGTCGTGGGAGACGTGGAGGTCGCGGGAGTCACGGGAGTCGTTGAGGTCGTGGCCGACGTGGCGGATGGGACGGTTTGAAGAGACGGAGTCGGGGGCGGTTCAGGTACCTGGGCCCAGCATGGACCGAGGCGTCGCGCAGGCCGGCGTCAGTTACGCCGGGGCGCGTGCGTGTGGGCAGGCGTCTCTTCGGCGTGGCGGGCCCGGCATTTAAGGCCGGTGGCCACGCCCCTTCCTTTTTAACCGTGCGCCAGCTGAGGGTTTGGGACTTTTACTCCCCTACCTTTTCCTCTACCACTGCCATCTGCTTCCTTCTCCCTTCTCTTCCTCAGCGCCGCCGCTGCTTTCGCCGGAGCCGCGCGCGAAAGTTCGCTGTCGCCATGTCGAACTGGTCACGCTCCAATGTGTCCCGCACGATGCTGCACCGCCTTGTTGCCGCCGGGCAGCTTCCTCCGCTCACCGATGTCGTAGAGTGGAAGGTGCCCGAGGAGGAGTCCGTGCCGCGCCCGCCGAAGGGGTACGTCGTCTCATTCGTGGCGTTCCACTAGCGCGGCTTCTCCATCCCCGCCGGGCGGTTCATCCGGGCGGTCCTCTTCGAATACAGGCTTCCGCTTCAGCACCTCAACCCGAACAGCGTTCAACAGATGGCGGTGTTCGAGGCGTTGTGCGAGGGGTATTTGAGGATCGGTGCCCACTGGTACCTCTTGAAGTACTTCTTCATGTTCGCGTGCTTGAAGGACGGCCCCATCGCGGCGACCATCGGCTGCGCCAACCTCCGGATGAAGCAAGGCCGGGGCAGCAAGTACATCCCCTTCTCGCTGACCAGCTCCAACAGTGGCTGGCACAAGGGGTGGTTCTATCTCAAGAACGACCCCGAGCACGCGCTGCCGGAGTTCACCGGAAACTCCATCGCCCAGGCGCCGAAAAGCTGGACTGATGGACCTCCGAAGGCGGAGCAGGAGAAGTTGCTCAAGGAGCACTGGGCAGTGCTAACACGTCTTTGCGACACCGGGGTCGACCTGGCGGCCTTCATCGGCCAGTACCACGCCCGGGGGGTCGTCCCGCTCCGGAGGCGGCCACTTCGCCATTGTGAGATGACAGCCAGGAGGGCTCCCTGGAAAGGGACCGTGACCGCGCCCGAGTTGCCATCGCTGGACGAGATCTAGCGCCTCGTGTCGGTGGCCATCGGGAAGTCGACCTTCGTGTGGCTGCCGCCGCGGCTCCTGCTGATGCTCCCCGACGAGGGGACTGAAAAGCTCGTGAGTGATTTCTTCCTCTGATAAGTTTCCCGACTAGTTCGGTGTCTTCTCTTGGTTTGGATCTTCTCGAGAATTTCTTGATAGTCGTTGACCCCCTTCGTCCTGACCTCTTTCAGCTGAAGAGCTCCCATCTCGTGTCCGCGAAGGCGCCTCTCCCGGAGGAGGCGATCTTCAAGCGCAATCAGGCGGCCGCGGATAGGCGGAGGGCCGAGCGCAAGGAGCGGCATAAGCAGAAAGAGATCGCCAAGCGTGATCGGAATGACAACTGCATCAAGCACCGCAAGGCGGGGGAGCGCCACGTCTCCTCCAACGAAGATCCGTTGCCGTCGCCGCCGTGTAGTGGGGACGAGCCGAGCGCGGAAGTTGACTGGAGTGGCATATCCGGGTCGCCCCTTCCTTCGTCGCGCCGGGCGGCGGAGGTGAGCTCGTCGCGGCGGTCGGAGCAGGGCGCCCGTGAGAAGGGCACGGGTTCCAGCTCACGGCCGGGGACCCACCCCGCTCGAGAAGATCAGAGGGTCACTTGCTCGCAGGCGGCCCCTGGTGGTTCGCGCGCCTCCGAGGGGCGGAGAGATCCCCCGCGCCGGGACGATCCACCCAAGCGACCAGTGGAGCAAGAGCCTTCCTCCCACCACCTCTTCGACAGCTCCGACTGTCCGGACTCGGACTCCCTGCGGAGGCGTTCGTCGTCCAAGGTGAGGTCGACCCCGCCGGCATATGTTCCGACCGCGCCGCAGGAGGGGGACACGAGCGCCCTCCAGCAGCGCCTCCAATCCCTCGTCATCCGCGGCGGTGGTGCCCCGGCCGTACAAGTCCCCCTCTCCATCGGTGGGAGTCAGGGGCCGGCCTCCGGCATGGCGGAGGTCGGGAGAACAGCCCCCGAGCCGCCGAAGGCTCGAAGCACTGCCCCCAAACCGTCGGGAGATCGAAGCGCCGCCCCCAAGTCGTCGGGGGGCGACAATCCAATTCCCACACCAGCGGAGCGTCGGGAGCCAGCTTCCGAGCTGGCGGGGGCCAAAAGGCCAGCCCCCGAGTTGGGCCTATCGGATAGGCCTGCGAAGCGGGTCTGCGTCCGGTCTTCCATGTGAGTTCTCGTTCGCCATTGCTCGTTGTTTCATTGTTCTTCATTCTCGCCTTGCTTCTTATCTTCAATTCGTGTCTTCCTCAGCCGTGCTGACACCGGCGTGCTCAGCCTTGCGCCTCTGAAACACGCAGCACTGGGTGTGCGCGGCCCGCAGCACGAGCCCCGCCCGTCACTTCCCTATGCCGAACTGTTGGCGAAGCAGGACGGCAGCGGGTTGGTCGTGGTGACCGAGGTGGTCGAGTCAGCGGCGCCTCCGCCGGCGTCCGACGCTAGCAATTTGGCCGAGGGGCAGATGGCCCCTGGAGCGAACGTTGTCCCGGTGGCGACCAAGCCGCTGGTTGAGGCCACCGCGGGAGGTGGTGATGTCTGGACAGCACCTTCCGAGGAGATCACGCTCCCTCCGCCATCGGCCGACGAGCACGAGGTCGAGATGCCGGCGGTGGTGGAAACTTCAGCGCCTGCGGAGTCGCAGGCGGGCGAGGACGCGGTGGAGGCGCCGGCAGCCGACGCCGCGGCTGTCCACCTTCGAGAAGTCATCGACCTCGACGGGCCCGACCTCCCGGGCAACGACACGACCATCTTCGAGGCCGCGCTGGAGCGGTTGCTGTCGGAGCCGGAGGAGTCACAGGCCGAGGCCTCTGAGTCTGCCGCGCTCAAGGCGGCGACCACAACTGGAGCGGCGGAAGCCGTCGAGAAGGAGCCCGCGCTCGATGCGGCCGCGACGGTGCAGCCAGAGCCGGGCCTGGTCGGAGCTGCCGGGGCCCCCAAGGCCCTAGCCACGTTGGAGGCGACCGAGGAGGTCCTCAGAGAACCTGCGGCCGGCGCAGAGCTGGCTCACGCTGCATCCTCGTCCCCTGCCGCGGTCGCGGAATTGACCGCAGCCAGCGCGCCTGAGACTTCGTCACCCCGGCCTGCCGCCCCTACCACTAAAGCGGCACCCATCGCAAGCCTGACTCGTCCAGCCCCACAGGAACACAACGTTCCCGAGAGCGTCGTGGGAGCTGCCTCCCCGGAGATCCAGGAGGTCGGGGAGGGCTCAGGTGCGGGCCTGCTGCCGAAGCGCGAGGTGGGCGATGCGTGGATCACCGACCTCACCCGCTCCACGTGGGCGGCCGCTTTCGAGGCAGACGCGTCCGATGATGAGGACGAGGAGACCGCGGCCTGCCGCAGCCTTGAGCGGGGTCTCTTGTGGGCGCGTCGTGCGTTCGACGAGCTCATCCTCCCCGCGACAACGGTAAGTCCCTTCGAACTGGTAGCTTACTCTTGTCTTTTCTATTCTTGCGAATTTTGTGATCGAAGTACTCTTCCCGGAATAGGCACTCGCGGGGTCCGGTAGAAGGAGAGTGCGCACCATCGACGAGCTCCAAGCGGACAGGGCCCAGCTAGAGATGCAGCTGGTGGTCGCCCGCGTGGCCGCCGCCGGGGCTTTGGCGAGCGAGGCGTCGTCGAGGGCCATGCTCGAGGCCGCCAGGAAGTCCGCGGAAGACCGCACCACGGCCGCACAAGCCGCGGCTGCCACCGCCGTGACGGAGCGGGAGTCCCTCGAGGCAAGGTTGGCTCAGGTGGAGGCGAAGATCGAGGAGTTGCGGGCCGCCGCGGTGACCGCCAATGATGCCGTCGAGAACACCACAGCCGCTACCGCCGCTGCCGAGACTGCTGCCCAGAACGCCGCTCAGGCTGCCGCCCAGGAGAAAGCAGCACTCGAGACGAAGGTGGCAGAGCTGGAGCAAGAGTTGGTCACTGCCGGAGCGGACCTCAGGACGGCCAACCGACAGTTCTCTGAGGTGACCAACAAGCTCCAGGAGGTCACCGACGAAGTGACCCGGCTCCGAGACGCCAACTCCAAATTGGCACGTGATATTGAGGGTGAGTCGGCCTCACACGCTTCCAGTTTTGAGTTTGTTTCTCCTCGTTGGTTTTTGTCGATGTTGATTTGTCCTCTCGTGGTCTCAGGGATGCGCACGTACCGCGCTTCAATGACTGTGAAGCTCACGGAGAAGACGCAGGAGGTGAATGCGGCCGAGCTCAAGATCCTCGAGAAGGACGACTCGATCAAGCGACTGTCGGAGCAGCTTGAGAGTAAGTTTCCTTGATCCCGCCTCGCTTTTCTCCTAAATTGGTTGCGTCGTGTTTGCTCATTGCGCCTTGTTGACCTTTTTAGAGACCAAGACCGAGCTCGAGCAGTCCCAGATGGCTCGGGAGCAGGTCGCGGCTGAGCTCGAGCAAGCGAAGAACGCCCGGCGCGAGTCGGAGACGTCCCGCAAGGCGAGCATCCTGGATCACGCCAAGCTCGGAAGAGCTATTGGCAGGGTCATGTTGGGGCTCGGCGTTCCCGTCGGGCTGATGCTCCCCGACAGGCTTCTTGAAGAGGTCGGGCGCCTCCCGAAGGCGATCAAGGAGCGAGAGCTGTCGACCGCTTGACGGGTGGTGCACCAGGTGTTTGCCATGTTCGACTCGCACTACCAAGGGCTGGACCGCACGGCACTGAGCGGCGGCTGGGCCCCTGGCATTTCCGACGCGCACTGCGACCAGCTCGAGGAAGACTTCGCCTCCTTCGCCCGCGACATGGCCGACACCACCATGAAGGACCTGGACCTGCTACCAAGAGATGCACCAGAAGACCAAGAGAGCTCTAGGCCTTCATCTTAGATGTATCATGCTTAGATGTAGGTGATTAAGAACAGTTTGTATGTGTAACATTATGAACAGCGTTATGTTATCGAGAACTTGCTCATAGAAGTTACGACTCAAACGTTCCTGAGCACCCAGGGACGACCGCAGCAACGTGTAGCAGAACTTAGGAGTTATGAGATGACTAGACTCCACTCCGGAGCCGCGGGGGCGTAAGAGTCGGAGAGCCCAGCCGTCCCAAACCGCTAAGGGGTGCCACGCGTTCGCAGCCCCGGAGCACTCGGGGATACTCGAAAAGTAACTCGCGAGGTTTGTCGTCAAAATCGTTTTAGACCGGAGTCTAGGAGGTCGCCCTTGCGCTTTTGAAAAGAGGTCGGATGGAGACCTGTGGACTCAGGCTGTGCTTGCAAGCCTTCGCACCGTAGCCACGGAGGCGTAGGTGCTAGGAGTGTTGAACGAGCAGCAGAGCCAAGCCCCGCGCAGGCCGCCATCTTTACTTCTCGCAAGGTTGAGTTTTCCGCCAAAAAACCTCTCGCGTGTGCGATTGGTTGCGACATAGATGTCGGATTTTGTTTTGAAAAAACGTAGAAAACGAAGGAAGGCATCGTGCCCTGGGTAGCCCCCGAGCGGGGTGCGTTTCTGTGTAGGCATAGAGATGCTCGCCGCTCAGCCTTTAGACAAGTTGCAACATATCGAAGCATAGCAAACGAGAAGTTTACGAACTTATAGATATATGAACAAAGTATGCGGCATTTATTCACTAATTTATAAGATTTGAACATTTACTCAAGGGTAAAATGGCCGCAGATGCTCGATGTTCCATGCGTTGGAGATGACTCGACCGTCTTCGTATCGGATCTTGAACGTCCCGGGTCGTTGCACTTGGTCGACGATGAACGGCCCCTCCCACAGGGGCGAGAGCTTGTGGCGATCCTTGCTGCCTTGAACTCGTCGGAGGACCAGGTCCCCGACCTGAAACTCGCGGACGCGCACGTTGTGCTCGTGGTAGCACCGCAGGGCTTGCTGGTACTTGGTGGAGTGTAGCAGCGCCACATCGCGCGCCTCATCGATCTGGTCGATCGCGTCCTCGAGTGCGACCTGATTGCCCTCCTCGGTGTAGGCCCGCATTCTAGGACTGCCGTAGTCAATGTCCGTGGGTAGGACTGCTTCCGACCCGTGCACCATGAAGAACGGAGTGAAGCCGGTTGCTCGACAAGGTGTGGTGCGCAGACTCCAGAGAACTGATGGTAGCTCGGCCACCCATCTTGCTCGGAACTTCTCGAGGCGCTTCAAGATGCGCGGCTTTAAGCCATGCAATATCATGCTGTTTGCTCTCTCGACCTGCCCGTTTGTCTTTGGGTGCGCCACGGTGGTCCAGTCCACACGAATGTGGTTGTCATCACAGAAGTAGAGGAATTTCTTCCCCGTGAACTGGGTGCTGTTGTCGGTGATGATCGTGTTGGGTATGCCGAAGCGATAGATGATGTCAGTGAAGAACGCTACGGCCTCCTCGGAGCGGACGTTCACGACGGGTCGGGCTTCGATCCACTTCGAAAACTTGTCGACCGCTACGAGGAGATGCGTGAAGCCCCCGGGTGCTTGTCAGAGCGGCCCCACCATGTCAAGGTGCCACACAGGAAAGGGCCATGTGATAGGGATGGTTTGAAGCGCTTGTGCCGGGAGGTGCGTTTGTCGAGCGTAGAACTGGCACCCCTTGCAACGACGCACGATGTCCTTGGAGTCCGTTACTGCTGTGGGCTAGTACAACCCTTGTCGGAAAGCTTTTCCGACAAGAGTCCTCGGACCGGCGTGGTGCCCGCACGTGCCGGCATGGATCTCGCGAAGTAGTTCCTTGCCTTGATCTCCGAGGATGCACCGCATGAGTATGCCTGCCGCACCCCGCTTGTAGAGCTCGCCCTCGATGAGGACGAACGCTTTTGCTCGTCTCGCGATGCGGCGTACCTCTGTCTGGATGGAGGGAAGCTTCCCTTCAACAAGCCACTCGAGGATGGGGAAGCGCCAATCCGGGTCCTCAAGGTTCAGCTCGGGCGGCTGGTCGATCTCCATGACTTCCGGACCTTCGGGTTCTGGTGGCTTTTCCTCTTCGATGCGCACAGAGGGTGCGTGCTGGTCACTCGCGAAGACCCCGTGCAGTACTGGCTTGCGGCTCGATGCAGTCTTGGCGAGGACGTCCGCAACTTTGTTGTAGTCGTGCAGCACGTGATGAAGCTCGAGCCCATGGAACTTGCCTTCTAGCTCACGGACGGCCTGGCAGTTGCCACCATCTTTGGATCAACACATTTTTCTCTTTCATGACTTGATCCACGACAAGTTCTGAGTCTCCTCTGATCTCGAGACGGCGGATCCCGAGCTCGACCGCTATTCTGAGGCCGTTGATGAGCGCCTCGTATTCGGCGACGTTGTTGGAGGTCGGGAAGTGTAGTCGAAACATGTACTCCATGCGCACGCCCAGAGGCGAGATGAAGACAAGGCCTACTCCCGGTCCTTCACTCATAACCGAGCCATCGAAGTACATTGTCCATGTCTTGTGCTCGATAGGTGCCAGCGGAGTTTGGATTTCCGTCCACTCAGCGACAAAGTCCGCCAGCACTTGTGACTTGATGGCACTGCGAGGTGCATATGAGATGTTCTGCCCCATCAGCTCGAGTGCCCACTTGGCTATCCTTCCTTCGGCCTCGGGGTTCTGGATCACCTCTCCGAGCGGGTATCTGGACACCACCGTGATGGGGTGGGCTTCGAAGTAGTGGCGGAGCTTGCGCTTGGTCATCAAGACAGCATACACGAGTTTTTGCATTTGTGAGTAGCGAGTCTTCGAGTCGGAAAGTACCTCGCTCACGAAGTAAACCGGGCGCTGCACCTTGAGCGACCTTCCAGGTTCTTCTCGCTCGACCACCAGCGCAGCGCTGACCACCTGGGTTGTCACGGCGATGTATCGGAGCATCGTTTCTTCAGGCGCCGGAGCCGTGAGTTTCGGGAGTCCACACAAAGTGGTTGGATTTCTTCATGAGGCGGTACAGCGGCAGGCTGCGTTCTCCGAGTCGTGCTATGAAACGGCTAAGAGCTGCGAGGTAGCCCGTGACGCGCTGTACGCCCTTCAAGTTTTGGATCAGCCCCATGTCCGTGATGGCTGAGATCATCTCGGGGTTAGCTTCAATGCCGTGTTCCGACATGACAAAGCCGAGGAGCATGCCACTCGGAACCCCGAAAACGCACTTCTCGGGGTTAAGCTTTACCCCATGCTCTCTCAGCTTCGCGAACACCTCCGTGAGGTCTGGGACTAGATCACTGGTCTTTTTCGACTTGACCACGATATCGTTGAGGTACGCCTCGATGATGCGTCCTATGAGTTCTCTGAAGACGCGTCGCATGCATCTTTGGAACGTGGTGCCCGCATTTTTAAGCCGGAAGGGCATCGTCTTGTAGCAGTAAGCGCCGAACGGAGTGATGAATGAGGTCGCGAGTTGGTCCGCTATGCACATCGCTATCTGGTGGTACCCGGAGTACGCATCGAGAAAACAGAGGGTTTCGCACCTAGCTGTCGAATCGACTACCTGATCTATGCGAGGCAAAGGAAACAAATCCCTGGGGCATGCCTTGTTAAGGCCTGTGTAGTCAACACACATCCTCCATTTGTTATTCTTCTTCTTTACAAGTACAGGGTTAGCAAGCCACTCGGGGTGGAATACTTCTCGGATGAACCCTGAACTAAGGAGCTTCTTGATCTCCTCGCCAATCGCCTTGCACTTCTCGTCGTTGAAGCGGCGGAGGCATTGCTTCACCAGTTTCGATCCCGGCTTGATGTTCAATTTGTGCTCGGCAACCTCTCTCAGGATTCCCTTCATGTCGGAGGGTTTCCATGCGAACACATCGAGGTTTGCTTTGAGGAAGTTGACGAGCGCACTTTCCTATTTAGGATCAAGCGCCGTCCCGATACGGAGCATACGGCCATCGTCGGAGATGGCCGCATCCTTGACGTCCTTGGCGGGTTCGAAAGAGCAGGCCACTCGCTTGGACGATTCGGGGATTTCTTGGTCCTCGGAGGGAGGCTCGGCGTGGAGCCTCTCGAACCGGATCAGTGCCTCCACAAACTGGAAGCACTCAGCGTCGCACTCAAATGCACGCTGGTACGTAGTCCCCACTGTGATGATCCCTCTCGGACCGGGGATCTTTAGCTTGAGGTACGTGTAGTTGGGCACGGCCATGAACTTCGTGTAAGCTGGCCTCCCGAGGATGGCGTGGTACATCCCCGAGAACCCCACCACTTCGAAGGTGAGGGTTTCTGTGCGAAAATTTTGCAGGTCCACGAACGTGACGGGCAGATCGATCTGCCCGATCGGGAGAGCCTCCATCCCAGGGACGACCCCATGGAAAGGTTTGGTCGACGGCCGCAGCTTGGACCGAGGAATGCCCATGTCGTCAAGCATTGACGCGTAGAGCACGTTGATGCCGCTTCCCCCATCCATTAGGACCTTGTGGATCTGCTTGGACCTGAACAGGGGAGCTACCACTAGTGGGTAGGCTCCCGGCTGTGGTACGCGGTCGGGATGGTCCTTGCGGTCGAAGGTTATCAGAACCTCCGACCACTTTAGGTAGGACGGCGTCGAGGACTCAGTGTTGAAGACGTCACGTCGGATCAGCTTGTCTCGGCGCCTTGAGGGTCATGCTGGGGACCCACTGAAGATCATGTGAACTGCGCCGTCCTCGCCTGGGTACTGAGCTCCCAAGTCGTCGTCATCGTTGTCGGGGACGGGTGCGGCCTTCTCCTGCGGATCGGCCACCTTGGGCTTGAGCGTGCCGTTGACGTAGTTCTTCATCAGGCGGCAGTCCTTGAGCGTGTGCTTGACGGGGACCTCGTGGTGGGTACACGGCGCCTCTAGCAGCCTCTCGAAGTGGTCCTTCGGGAGACCGGCCTTGGTCGGGTTGCTCTTGGGGTGCGAAGCCTTGCGCTCGACCGCCGCGACCAAGTTGTCGTCACGACGACACTTGTCGCTCTTCTTCTTCTTCTTGTGGTGCGAGGATGGCCCCTCGCCATGGTCGACGACTTGTTTCCCCTTGCCCTAAGGGGTGTTGAGTGTCGCCGCGACCGCCTCCTCGCCATCCACATGGTTGCTCGTGATGTCGAGGAGCTCCCGAGTAGTTCGAGGCATGCGGTGCCCTAGTCGATGGATGAGGGAGGTGCAAGTTGTGCCGTTTTGGAATGCCGAGATGGCGTCATTGTCCGTCACGCCGGGAAGCTCGGTGCAGCGCTTGGAGAAGCACCGAATGTAGTCGCGCAGGCTCTCCCCCGGCTGCTACTTGCAGTTGCGCAGCTCCCACTGCTTGCCGGGGCGGGCGTACGTGCCCTGAAACTTGCCGACGAAGACTCGACGCAGATCCGTCCAATCGTTGATCTTGCCACGGGGCAACTGCTCGAGCCACGTCCGCACGGAGTCACCGAGGTAGAGCGGTAGGTTCTTGATGATGAAGAGGTCATCTGTCGCTCCGCCCGCGTGGCACGCGAGTCGATAATCCTCCAGCCACACGCAGGGGTTGGTGTCCCCGTCGTATCTGGGGACATTGGTCAGCGCTCGGAAGCGTGAGGGGAACGTCGCGTCCCGCACACCCTGCCTGAAAGCTCGCGGGCCTCTCTGGTTCGGCGACCAGCTGCGGTCACGGTCGTCGTCGTTGTCGTAGCGTCGTCCGTGCCCCCGGTCGTCGTGTCGGCGCGAGCGGTGCTCGTCGCGGCGGTTGCAGTTGTCGCCGTCGCGGTGGTTGTCGACGCTCGCGGCCCGTCGGCGAGCTTCGATGGTGTCCCGGGCGTCGCGGTTGGGCCCGAGACGACTCTTGACCGCCGACGCCACGGCCCCGGCCCTATCTCCACGGTCCTGATGCCGAGAGGGGGCGGGTTCTGGCGATGCGCGGAAGGCGCCGCCCCTCGGTCATGCGCCGACCGCTGGCGCGAGGCGGAACTCTCCGCCAGCTGTGCCGCCGCCGCCTCGAGTAGCGCCTTGAGCTGTTGGCGCACTCATCTCTCCTTGGAGGTCGCTGCCTCCGGGCAGCCGCGCAGCAGCATAGCCGCAGCGGCTAGGTTCTGCGACGCCCGCCTAAAGAGCGGCAGGGCGTCACCGTCGGCGTTGGCGTCGAGGTTCGCGCCCTCGTTGGCATGTCGGTTGTTGTCGCGTGCACGTCCTCGAGCCGGCGGCGTCGGGGCGCAGGCTCTGGACTGCTCGGTGGCAGGGCAATGATCCTGCCGCTCGCCGTTTCCTTCACGGCGTTGCTCCTGCACCGGGACCTGCTGCGGGGCAGGTTGCGGGGCGGGCTGCTGGTTGCGCGGCCGGCGGTCCTCCACGAGTTCTAGGTGGAGGTTGGCCAGCTCCTCGTCAAGCTGGCGCCTGGCCTCGGCGAGCTTAGCGAGGCGCGCCCTGCGCTGGGCGTCGGTAGCGCGGTGGCGTGGTGCCGGCTCCGGGTCGGTGGAGCTGCTCGAGTCCGGTGCCACGCAGACGAAACACTCGCGCGCGGGGTCGCACGCGGGTGCTGGTGGTGCCCTCCGTGCTGTCACGGAGCCCGGGGTGACGTAGGTCGCTCGTAGCTCGTTCACGTAGGCTGTGACCGGGTCGTCCGGGAGGCCTGGCTGCCCACGGGGGTACATGGCGGTGTACCGCTCCATGAACTCCCCCCACGCGAGCGGCTCGGCTCCGCTGGCCTGGAAGGCGAGGTCGGTATGGTAGTAGGCGGCGAGCCTAAAATGCTCCTGCGTCGGGTTAGGCCCCAACATGGCCATGATCGTCTCGTCCGAGAAGCCTCGGACGAACACCGCGCGCCCCGCCGCCTCCGTCAGGGCGTTGGGGCGGGCTGGCCGGGCGAAGGTATGCCCGACGACGGACTCCGCCGGCCCGGCGTAGACGAAGCCGAGGGAGCCGTAGCGCACGGTGGCCCCAGGGGTCAGCGAAACCCTGCAGCCCTCCATCCGAGTCATTGGTGAAGTTCGGCGAGACACACGATGTGCCCCTACCTGGCGCGCCAACTATCGGGGTTCTCTACCGCCGGACAGTAAATTTGTATTGATCGTGTGTTGGACTCGGATGGTTAGCACAAGAGACACCGGGATTTAGACTGGTTCGGGCCTCCAAAGAGTAATACCCCACGTCCAGTATCGAGCTGCCGTGTTCTCGTGCTAGGGTTGTTTGTAGTAGGGGTTACAAACTGGTCAGGAGAGGGTGTCGAGCCCAAGTCCCTGGAGTATGAGTGTTCGGTTCGTCAGCCCTTGTGACAGTTGCCCTCCTCTCCCTTTTATAGACGCAAGGGAGAGGGGCAAAAAGGGAAACAAAATAGAAGCTACAGTGCCAGCCGCTGGGATGTCTTCTCGTTCGTCGCTGTCCGTCAGGGGTTATTGAAGGTGGCTGAGCGGCGTTGTCATCGAAGCCGCCGCGTGTCAGGGCGAGGTTGTTCCTCTTGGTCACCTGGTGCCTCCTCCGAGCACTTTGGTGCTGACTCAGCCCGTCTGAGTACAGTGTGAGCTCGCCACGTTAGAGCCTAATCGTAGGCCAGCGCTAGACGTAGAGGGTGCTTGAGTGTCTCGGTCGGAGTTGGCGTGCCGCAGGGTCGGATGGGACGGCGTGTCGATGGCCGCGCTGCTGAGCAGAGCTGCATTAAGGCTCCTGTCAGAGCCGACTGCCCGCGCGTGCCGCCAGTTGGTGTGCTTGCATGGCATGGGGAACTGGCGCCCCACGTGTCGTAGCGGTGGAGTCCGTGCGGCGGGGTGGCGCCGTGTTGCGTGGACCGCGCCTCGGTCGGAGACGGAGAGTGCTCGTGCGAACGAGCAGATTGTCGGAGGCGAGGACTCCACATGCGAGGCGGAGACTCCTCGTGCGTGGCAGAGACTCATCGGAGAAGCTTTCTCTAGTGGGAGACTTGTCAAGGAAGCTCCTATCTAGTCAGAAACGAGACGTCTTGCCAGTGATGATCTTGATAGGGGTTCTTGGTCCTCCTTATCTTGAATCTTGGCCTTCACATTGTCAATGATGTCAGAAGACTCCACCTCAAGAGTGATTATCTCGCCGTCAAAGGGGGCCCTAATTTGGGCCCTCATCATCAGGTGATGATGAGACTTCCGCCCGGTGTGATGGGCCACTTAAAAAAATGTCCCATCACTTAAGGGTGCAACAGTGACCAAATAGCCACCAGAAGCAAGGTTGGGGGGTTCGTACACTGAGCTCCCGACCTACCAAACACATTGAATCAATAAGTCGAAGACAACAGCCTTGAGGCAAGGGCTCGTTCTGTACACCGCCCTACACAGGAACTACCGCGGCTAGCCAGCGTACGCTGCCAATCCAAGACGAAGGCCCGAGTCGCGACGCTATTCTGGCACTGTCCTGACATTGTAGCAGGATACAATTTTACCTTCCTACCCTTTGTACCTCTGCTCCCCTTGAGCTATAAAAGGAGAAGCAGGGACCCTTAACAGAGAGGACGGACAACAGAAGCAACACAACGGAAAAACATACAACACACGCAAAAACAACAACGAAAGCCAAGAGCACTACACGCTCACAACATCGCCGGGAGACTTGGGATGAGGATCCGGACGGTGGGCAGTATCAAACCCCGATAGTTGGTGCACTAGGTGGGCGCACTTCATGTATCACGACGCCATCAGGGTCCGGATGGCCCATTCCGACAAGCGCTTGGTGCTAGGCACCGTGTTGCGCTTTGGATCGCTGGACTTCTTCTATGACAAACCAGTGGAGTCACCGGTTGGGGCTGTCTTCACACACCTCTAGCCTGACACCCCCGTGCCTACTCAGGGAAAGCAACCTGAGGAGCCTCGGTCGGTGAAATCCGTCACCAACCAGGTCCTGGACTTGATTGGCCACGACATGGCGGCCGACTTAGGGCCTAACCCGTCCCAGGAGCTGTTTGGCTTTGCGGCATACGCCGCCACCTTGCTTGCTTGGTGTATGCATGATGATGAGATGTTGTCCTGGGACGAGTTCAAGGCCTGCTATGACACCGTGTACCCTGAGGGGTAGACTGGGCTGCTCTGCGGTGGGGCGAGTGATGTGGACCTGCGTGGTTCGAGGACCAGTGGATGGTCGCTTCCTGGTGTGATGAGTGATTGACAACGTTGTGTGGACTGACTCTTGGCAAAGTATTGCATGTGCAGGTTGCAGCTTGATTGGTGTTGGTGCAGGTGACGAAAAAGCGCGAAAGGTCTATGCCAGTGGGCCTCCACGTGTGGAGCAGACAAGTAGGCTTGGTCCGAGGGACCCGGTGGCCAGTGGGATCAAGTGCGGGCTGCATGGTGGCAAGAACAGCAAGACGAAGTCGTGGACGGTTTCTTGGTTGAGCCTCAAAACCAAGGTCGAGCCGGGACAACCGTGGGGGCCAAGTCATGAGTGGGATTGGCGGGAGGCCACATCAAGTCCGCGGGGTTTCTAGTAGTTCACCACAAAACCACTGGGTTACTTGGTTGAGCCACAAAGCCAAGACCAAAGACTCGGCGTGGCTATCAGGCCAAAACCAGTCTGACCGGTTTGGGGTCGCAGGGCGTCGTGAAGCTTCCAAGCGGAGGACACACGGCATGATCGCAATTCTTGCATAGTGGTTACGAGGGTTTGCGGTGGATGCGCATCCGATGGTGCTAATCATGTGTTGACCAAAACACCCTTGCATGGGCTTGTGTTGTAACTCCTAGTGTAGGGTCACTTCAATCTTTTGTCTGGAGGGTTCTATATGTAGGAGGAGTGGCTGGTTGGGCAGCCATCTCTTTTGGCTAGAGAATTGGGTGTGCTCCTTCTTCTCGGAGTGCTCTTGGTGAGAGGAAGAGAGGAGAGAGTGGCTCTTCATTTGAGCTTTTTGCCATCCAAGATTTGTGATTCTTGGGAGTGCCTTGTAACTAGATATAGCTACATGATTCATAGTGATTTCTCCATCTTCATCTTGTGACATATCTTTTATCCCCTGTGTTTTTCTTTTTTAGAGCTATTTTTGTGGCCTTTTTGGAGGGATTTTCGTGGGGAGGATTTGGAGGAGTTTCTTTGCGGGATTTGTAGTGGAAATCACATATGAGGATGTGGTGCCTCTTTTCTTAGTGATCTTGTCCCTCCAAGCCCGTGGAAAGGCCTTCGATTTGGTGGTTTTTTGTGGAGCCCAAGTTCTTGAGGTTGGGCCACGAGATTTGCGATTCCCCGTGATTGAGAGCGTTTCAGTGGAATTCCTTTGAGGGAGAGGTCGTCCATTGAGGTGACCTAGGCATCCCCATAGTTTTGCTGCAATCTGTTGGGTGAATCGGGAGATCGATTGGTTGGAAGTTTGAGTTTGTCCCTCGGTTGAGTTCTTCCCATGCTGTCCTGAAAAAACCGATCTGACCGGTTTGGAGACCGGTTTTGTCAACGGTTTGGGCAAGGTGTGTTTTTAGGGAGATCTTCTGGGAACAAGTTCCCTTTTGGTAGAAGAAGCTTTGGTCCCAGTTTCGTCAAGTTTCGAGCTCGTTTACTCTAGTTTTGGGCTTTTGAGTTGGGGCTCCTTGGGCATAACAAGTCTGACCGGTTTGCAAGAGGTCTGACCAGTTTTGGTGTGTCGTGTTTTGGATAAGTCTGGCAAAATCGGTCTGATCGGTTTGGCAAAGAGGTCTGACCGGTTTCGTGGGACTTAGTTGTTTTCTTCTTGTGCAAAATCGGTCTGACCGCTTTCAGAAACCGATCTGACCGGATTTGTTCTGGTTGTGAGCGCTTGGGCTTTTCCGCTGTGGGTTGTGTGTAGTTGCTTTGGTAGGGGGTGTGGTTTGCTCCTAGGATCAATAGCACTTTAGTGGCTACGTGGTCATGGAAAACTTGAGGAGTTTGAGGCGGAAGTGTTTTTGGGATTCCAGCCGTATTCATCTCGCTAGAGGAGCTATCTCTTTCGAGAAGATTTTTTATTAGTGGATCGGTTTTGGCCTCAGTGATCTTTTGGGGGTTTTCTAGACAAAATCGGCCTGGCCGGTTTCCCCTAACAAGAGAGAAGCTAAGTCTGGAAGAACCGATCTGACTGGATTGCAGAACCAGCCTGACCGGTTTATTCGCTAGTGGTGGTGCTCGAGTTGTTTTCCGCTCCGTCTTTCGAGTGTCTTGTGTTTGAGACTTGTTCCTAGGTCTAAAAGCACTTCAGTGGCTACATGGATTTGGCAAGTGACCCGGTGGCGGTAGCCGACTGGAGGCCGGTCAAGCCCAATGGTGGTCCTCCGAAGGACCACTTCGAGAAGCTGTGGGAGGCGCCCTACCCGAATTATGAGGGCTTGTCAAGGACGCTCTCAAGGATTGCAACCTCACGAAGAGTTTCCTTGCTGGAACAATGAAGAACAAGGCGCCCAACGGAGCGAGAGCAGGCGCATCCAAGCACAACAACAACGATGACTTCCACAAGGAAGATGGCATTGTCATGATGATCTTCGATGGGACGCCCGCACGACCACAAAACGCAAGCACAAGCGGATCCTATAGGAGATATACCTGTTGTATGGACATCGCAGGGCCCACTACCTAGGTGTTTACTGAACCGACTACTGCATGGGCCCCCGGGACTACTCGACTTGGGCTACACGGTGCAAGACGGTGTGGAGCGCAAGGCAACGAGAGGGCTAGTACTCGGTTAGGGAGCTAGACATGTCCAAACCCATGTAGAGTACTCCTAGCCGTGTACGACTAGTACTCTCCCCTTCAAACCGACTTGTAACCCTGCCTCGCGAACTATATAAGGCGAGGCAGGGACCCCTATCTATCTATCTACATCATCTTATAACAACACCCGATCAATCCAGAGCCACGCAGCATACAGGACGTAGGGTATTACGCACCTCGCTGCCCGAACCTGTCTAAATTGTGTGCCACGTGTCTCTCCTTCCACTACAAGAAAAACGCCGACTAGTGACGCAAAAAAAGGCCGTTTCTCGTCATAAACCGCGATTAATGACGCCGGTTGTTACGAAAATGCGCCGTCATTATTCGAGCGTCACAAACCGTGATTAATGACGAGACCTTATTTCCCGGCGTCATGAGTTTAATGACGCGTGGAAATTTGTCTATACAATGCGTCATAACTTCGTTCCTGCAGCTTTGCCACATTGGATAGAATCTGATGTGGCATCCGATGTGGCAGGCCAATTGTGACAAATCGTATGCATCATAAAACGAATTTGGCCCGTTTGTAGCTGGGTTGAGCCCAAAACTGTTCCTGTAGGCTGGCGTTGTTCATATAGCCCAAAAAAGATTTTGTTGGGCCCAATTGTAGCTTTTTCAGATGAAATTTGATTAGGGTGGGCCCGTTTTGGTTGGGTCGAGTCCAACAAGTGTGCACATTGTTGCGGCCTTCTGTGTCATGTTAATTTGACAAAAAATGACTTTTGGCCCAATTAAAAGTGGGCTAAGCCCACTGAAGGACAATATAAAATTAACTAATCATGCATCAGTATTAATGGATTTAATTTCAATTCTGATCCTTTTTTGAATAATTCCGATCTGGTTGGCAAAATAGTAATCAGCACATATTTCTTTATACAATAAAGAAAACTATTGTTAATTATCAAGCACGACCATATTGTTCATCACATATCACAAACTATTACAAGATAACAGTATCACAAGGAACATTGATTATCAAAACTAAATCCAGTTCATAATCACAAGGGAAAGTGGAGATTTGATCTAATGATCTTAACCTCTTCTTATTTTACTGCTAAGCAGTAGACGAAGGAGGTCCTCACTGTCTTCGGTTAGCTTCTGCAACCTCTTAATCTCAGCAGACTGCATTTTCAGAGTTGATTCTGATTCTTCGGTCTTCTTCTTCAAGCAACATAACTCTTTCTGGTGAACAACAAACCGTTGTCGAAGTTGTACCCCATCCTGATTGGGAGCGTCTACTCGCTCTTCATTAACACTACTACATAAGGATTTGGTACCCATTCTTGAGTACTCGGCTGCCTCTGTTTTAATTTGTTCGGGAAGAAGCATCATTGACTTGGTAGCTTCCATCTAGCAACAGTGGATCCCAAGTCAGATTAGGACCTTGTAATTGATTCGAACTAAGGAAACAAAGGTGTTAAGTTTGTTACCTTGGAGCAGATCTGAACAGGAGCGACTTCAGATGTTGACCCTTTGGCCCGCTGAAACAAGTACAAGAACAAGAGGTAAGGGTTGAGATCATTCGCAATCGGAAACAAAGGTGTTAAGTTTGTTACCTTGGAGCAGGTCTGAACAGGAGCGACTTCAGACGTTGACCCTTTTGCCTGCTGAAACAAGTAGATGAACAAGAGATTAGGGTTGAGATCATTCGCAATCGGAAACAAAGAAGGTGTTGAGTTTGTTACCTTAGAGCAGGTCTGAACAGGAGTGACTACAGATGTTGACCCTTTGGCCCGCTGAAACAAGTAAAAGAACAAGAGATAAAGGTTGAGATCATTAGCAATCAGAAGCAATTTCATTTATTAAGTTCAATGTGGTACATGAACGATCACACCCAATCCATCATCACCCAAGCATGTAACAAAAATATGTAAAGCCAAAGAACATGGGTAAGCAATATAATAATTTCATCCTTTAATTTCTACAAACCTCAAGTAAGTTGACTTGGAACAATCTCTTGCAATAGGGAACAGAAGATCCACAATCACCCAAGCATGCAACAACAATATTCAAAGGCAAAGAGCATGGGGAAACAGTCCAATAATTTCATCTACAAATTTCTACAAACCTCAAATAAAATGACTTTGAACAAATTCTTGCGATAGGGTACAGTAGATACACAATCACCCAAGCATGCAACAACAATATTCAAAGGCAAAGAGCATGGGGAAGCAGTCCAACAATTTCATCTACAAATTTCTACAAACCTCAAATAAAATGACTTCTAACAAACTCTTGAGATAGGGTACAGTAGATCCACAATCACCCAAATATGAAAGAATAGTATAGAAAGCCAAAGAGCATGCAGAAGCAGTCTAACAATTTCATCTACAAATTTCTACAAACCTCAAATAAAATGACTTCAAACAAATTCTTGCGATAGGGTACAGTAGATACACAATCACCCAAGCATGCAACAACAATATTCAAAGGAAAAGAGCATGGGGAAGCAGTCCAACAATTTCATCTACAAATTTCTACAAACCTCAAATAAAATGACTTCTAACAAACTCTTGCGATAGGGTACAGTAGATCCACAATCACCCAAACATGAAAGAATATTATAGAAAGCCAAACAGCATGGGGAAGCAATCTAATTCAATCGATCAATACAGGGAGGAGACCGCAGACCTGACGAATACGACGGGAAGAAGGTGTCGAATGCCGTCTCGATTTAGCAGCCCGACCTTGCGCCTTCAGCACGATGTTCTACGCAACTGTTGCAGATCTGCGGCCGCCAGGGTGAGCCTCGGGGGAGCCGACTGAGCAACGAGTTTGAACCATCTTGCAGCTTCAAGGACGTTGCCGAGGAAGGTCGCCGCTCGTAGAAGAGGAAGGCCGCCGCTCGGAGCAGAGGAAGCCGTCGTCGGTAGCTAGGCCTCCGTTGCTGCTTCCGCCGCAGATCTAGGTCTCTTCGGCGGTCGAGGAGAAGATACCTTGATTTTGGAAAATTACCAGGAGGGAATTGGGAGATCTGGTTTCCCT
This sequence comes from Cenchrus fungigraminus, assembly GCA_036936925.1. NCBI lineage: Eukaryota > Viridiplantae > Streptophyta > Magnoliopsida > Poales > Poaceae > Cenchrus > Cenchrus fungigraminus. The sequence goes on along the minus strand of CM072770.1, from coordinate 86,620,017 downwards.
CTTTGTTTTATATATAAACGAGGAGGACCAGAAGGAGGAGCGGGGAATTCAAATTTTCAAGTCCCGCCTTTGTGGTCCAGAGCGGGAAACGAAAGACTTTGTATCATGGACCCAAACGTTAGTGACCCAAACGAAAGACCGCTTGGGTGTCGGACCCAAACGTCAGTGACCTTACGTAGAGAGGCAAGTTGTTGACTGGGTTGTTCGTGCCACCATGGATCATGGAATAGACAAACACACACAGGACTATACTCTACTTCATATTCACGTAAGACGGATGATCCGATATTCGCATTACAAATGTACTCACTGCAACAAAATAACGTACCATTTCAACTGTTTATTACATGACTACAAACACTTAAATAAAACATTAAAACTACAGGGGACCCTGGTACAACCCTTCAGGTAATCTTCTACGGAGATTGTGCATAAATTCGGGATGATCAGTGCATACAACCGCTCAATCATATGTGAGTATTCCGTGAGGAAAGATTCGCTCTAAGAGAGACATGCACTTGTCCTGCAATTGTGTGCAGTTAGCCTGAATTGCTCATCGTAGAAATGAAGTCATAGTTTCCTCGCTTGCCATGTCCCACATCTTTGACGCACAGTGCAGCTTCAACCTTTCGACTTGGTACATGTCGGCGACCGAGAGTAAATAAGTCCAGGTATTCGCAGGAGCATCTCATAAATCAGCCTCCTCTGGGAGTGATCCTTCACTAGCATATTTGATCAGGACCGAGAAGCCATCAGGGTGTGTGTCAATAATTGTAACAGTTTCAGAGCTAGACTCCACTCCTGGGACGTAGAGCATTGCCTCCATCACACAAGATACTTTTGCCACATCAGCACGTATCGCTCGTATCACCCGGCATTCCACACCTACGTGGAACACAACTTCCACAGGGGCTTGGGCTGCAACGGTGTGGCATATGCTTCTTTGCACTGATGGAGGAGGAACTTCAATGCAGTCGTCCTCCAGTACTGAAACAACACATGATATGTGTATGCGATCTTCACTGGATGTCACGCGCTCAATGTCATGATGCTCCACCAGACATTCAAATCCTCTTGCTTCTAGAACCCGATTCATGAACCAAACTTCTTTTGTAGCTTGAACTTGAATCGTATCATCTTCATCGTTTGGGTCTCTAGCCATCGCACGCAACAATACTCGCACCTACGTGGAAGCAGTCACAGGTTTGACAAATAATAACATAATGCGACCGTATCGCTATGTGTGAGTGTGTGTCTTCATAGTAGCAATGAGACACGTACCATTTGAGATTTGTGCAGAGGAACGAGGACGACGGCAATGCCGTCTGGAACATCCATCCACTGATGATCATTCATACCTGTAAGATAGCAACGTAGTTTCCATTTACGACCTCCCACCATGAACGTACCGGATTCCTTGAAGTTGCCCGCGGTTCCTTCGGCTTTCGCTTCCTGGCTTGAGACTGAGAAGTCGACTTGCATGGAAGGAATCATTTTAGCGTCTGAAGCCATTAACACAAATGGCCTACATTGATCATCTCGTGCCTAAAATGTCTCTTATTATAGTGGGCCGGGAGTGAATGTGTCGTTCCGAAACGTCCGTTTGTGGACATCAGTTACCACTCGGAATGGACGCGTCCCTTCAGACCGGGTGTGGCCACATTCGGGTCATGAACTTCCTGGTGCTAGTCCTTAAGTGCGATTCACAATGATCGACACGTCCATTCAGAGGAGGTGTGCTGCGTGTGCACACAAGTTCGTCGGTTAACGCCCGGTGCCAGTGCTTAACTGCAATTCTCATTGATCGACACGTGGATCAACTTGTGAGAGCGTGTCGTTCCCAGACGCCCATTTGAGATGCCCTTCTGTGCTTATATGCATTTGTATGAGTACCTTAAACCCATCTCAGTCTGAAAAATAAACTCATCTCAGTCTATAAAAAACCTGAATCCCTTAAACCCATTTGTATGAGTACAGTAAAACAACCACCACACGCCACAAAACCTGGTTGTTTGCTACCTACATAAACTCAGTTGTGCAAATTGAAAACTAACTGAATCTGACATGAATTGTCTATAGACTATAGACTATAGACTATCAACTTCTAACACCTATCGAAGTGTAAATCTAAAGGTACGATAATGAAATCTAAATCTACCATATATGCTCATCAATCCTCCAGATACCCAAATCTAGATATCCCCAACCCTAGTAAGATAGGGGGAAATATAGCGGCTCAAACCAGAGGACCAACCTCATCATGCTGTCTCATCCTCTTGTTGCTGGGATGTGGCGGCGCAACCATCTTCCCCTCACCACTAGGATTCGCCATTCCTACCACGAACTATTGCAGATCTGCGTAGCGGAAGTCAAAAGTCTCTGTGAAGTCTGAGTGAAGTGTCTCGCCAGCCATTCGATACGTAATTATATACTCAACTGAAACTTACATATGGGACCTGGTCACATTAAAGAATTCGCATGAACTATTAGTAGAGTTTCCCATGTTCTTATCATAACCAACGACTGGTGCAGTGGTAAACAGCACAACCTTGTTCCTTCAGGTCCCTAGTTCGAACCCATGCCATGGCAAATTATTTTTGCAACATTTCGTGACCTATGCTTACACGTGGGACCCTGGAACTATTTATGACGACTTGGAACACTCTATTTTAAAATAATGCTTACATGTGGGACCAAAGTTGGTTTATGACGCCGCTGACATGGCGAAAATGCTTACATGTGGGACCCTGGAAAATTTTATGACGACTTGGAACACTCTATTTTCGAAAAAATGCTTACATGTGGGACCCTACTGAATTTTATGACGACTTGGAACAATCTGTTTTTAAAATAATGCTTACATGTGGGACCAATGTTGGTTTATGACGTTTTTTCAGACCTTATGGCGTCACAAAACAGCATGGAACAGGGAACGCCCGGCTACAGTGTCAACCGTAATGACGAAAATTTTTTTGTCACTAAATTTGCTCGGAAGTGAAATATTATGACGAGATCAGCCAGGAACGTCATAAATCAATGACGCTAAAATGTGGTTGCGTCACTAGTCAATGATTTTCTTGTAGTGTTCGAGTTTCCGATCTCGGCGAGGCCACAAACATCAACCTCGGGTACTGAGAGACATGGGTACCCATGGGTCCCCACCGACCAGGGTCTAGAGGTCCCTGTCAAATGGACCCGACCTGCCAGAAGCCCCGCCGACTTGCAAGTGGGCCCGGAGACCTTATCCACAACCCCAGCGACCTTGGAAGACTCCAGAAGACCTTATCCAGATCCCGGAGGACCCGCCGGGCTTGTGGCGCAAGACTCATTCCTAGGTCGCGGCTCGGCGCCGCCTGTAGGTCTGCAGATCGCGGGATTCACCCTGTAATCAAAGAAGATGATGTCATACCCTGAAATTTCTAACTTCAGGATGTGAATAGAGAGAATAATTAAATAAAAATTTTCTCAGAATTTTAAATTTTTTCCAATATTTATTTTATTTACAGGAAATATAGTATAGGAAAAAGCCTTTGTTTGTTTTTAAATTAAATAAATGATTCATGTGTGTGTTGCATTCATGCTGATGCATCTTAGTGTTTCTTGAGTGCAAAAGTATTTAGAAAATGCGTTTAGATGTCCATCAAATTCCTCTGGTGTGTTTTTTTAGATATTTCTGAAAATTACTCTCATTCTTTTCCGAGACCTCAATCTTTATACTAGAAAGGTCTAAAATCGTCTCGGTGATCGTCAAATATTTTAATTGGATTCATCATGCCATATGCTATGTTTGAACCGTCAGACTCCTTGTGCTCGATCCCGAAACTCTTTGAGCTACTACAATTTGGTCATCACCAATAAATATTCTTCCAAATCAGGCTCACGTCATACTCAATCTCTTTGCTCTCTCTCTCCCAGCCCATTATTTATTCTCTCTATTTCAAGTTTTTGCTAGCAGCATAGATAACTCTAAGAGCAACTCCAACAGTTTGGCAAATCAACTTGGCATCCATCTAATTTTGGCAAAACAAGAAAAAATGTCCTCCAACAGTTTGGCAACCCAACTTGGCAAAAATAGAAACTTGGCAAAACTCACCTCTTCGCGCGCATATATGCACGCACAGATCGTGGTTGCCATCGTCGTTTCCCTGTAGGTGGGAGGGTGAAAAAAGAAATAAAGAATAGAGAAGGATTCCTGATGTAAGTTTTCAAGAGGTGGAAGGGCACAAACATAATTTTATTTCTCTCAGGATTCCTGATGTAAGTTAGATCTGAGTTTGGCAAGTAAATTATGCCAAAATGTTGGAGATGAACACTTTTTTTACTTGGCATATCTTTTTAGAAGTTAGCAAAACATAAGATTTGTCAAGTAAAATTTGGCAAACTCTTAGAGATGCTCTAACATGAGTGTTCAGTTGTCGAGCTAGGTCCCTTCCAGCAAAAATCAGCTAGCCTCTTTGCAAAGACAAGGTCCAACTCGACTTGGACTAATAAGCCCAATAATCAAATATCAGGTCTAGGAATGCATGGCCTATAAACAACAAGCTGCGGCCTCCTGGTCTCTTTTTCTTATCTATATCGCTTTCCCCTTGTGCCCTAGCTCCTTGGCAAGCTACCGCCGCCGCCGCGCAGCAGTTTGAGGAAGCTCCCGCCGACGTGATTCCATCTCGCACGCGATCGGCTCTCGTCGTCGTCGATCACCGCCAACACCGACAGCCGTTAACTCCCCGAGCTTCATGAAGGCGTCACGATTCGCTATAGGAGGTGCACGTCCACTTGAAAGATCAAGCCCTTCTCGTCGAGTTCGATCTCCGCCACCGCCATCACCGTTGTTCGTCCGTCATCATCGTTGGACGTACCCATCCTGTATCGATCTGTGCCGCCGTGTCCAGCTTCTTCGTCCGGCCTCTGAAGACGTCGTCGCCGGGCCAACACCCATGCATCTGCTCCAACATGCATGAACTGCTGTACCAACTTGTCTGCCTTGGTAGCAATTGTTCCTCTCTCTCGCTCTTTTTTTCCTTGATCGCTGCTGCCGGCTGCCGCTGCCCTACCTTCTGCCGCTACAGGCTACAGCATATGGTTGCCGTCGTTATTGCTGCTGCCGAAGCCGAGGGCCATCGCCGTCGATCTGCTGCCGGCCGGAGCACGTCTGGTCGAAACGCGCGCAGCTTTGTTCGATGTTCGCCCATAGGTGAGCATGCCATCACGTACATTCCTCGTTGTTGTCTCCTTTCTGCATATTTTGCATCCAAACCATATCCCGCCGCCGGCCATGAATCATCTCTTGCTTACGTATTCTTTGTGTAACATGCGTTGGCTGCTACGTACACCACCACTTCACCGGCCTGCCAACATGGAAGCCAGCCGCACCGCGTGCCTACTCTCAATCTCCGTAGTGCCGGCCATGCAGCATGCACCTAACTCATCGCGGACGTCGCTGGTGAGAAGCTCCTTATGCACTGTTAGCTACTCATGCATGCACGTTCACCTTTATCTCTAATTCATGCATGTGCTACTTGAAACTCATGCTGCCTACGGCCGTGCGCCCTCCTGTTGATGCATGCCAACTCAGCTGAGTTCAATTCGTGTCTCTTTGCAGCCGTCGCTAACCACCATCAGGAGTTAACCACCAGTCATTAAGTCCAAGCATGATCATAGCTATAGAAAGAGAGACACGTTGGTGCTGATGTGCAAGCTTTTGATGACATCATGGTGACATCATGCTTATGCAGTAATATGACTTTTCTTTTTCTTTAAGAATGCTACTGCAACACTTCTTTTCGATTCAATCAAACTCCATGGATCTTTATGGCTCGAATAATTCTGATCTATAGAATAATTCTTTATTCATCCATGAAATCCTTGTCCACATGTTAGAATCAATTTATCTATATCCTTTTAATTTTCTTTCTCAAGTATTGCTCTATGGTGATATTATTCTCACGTCATGTTCAACCAACTACCCTTTTCTTGTTAAAACCCATATCATATTCGATTCAACTCTGATTTCAGCAATTCTTTCACCCACGTGTTCATCTCAATGTGTAGATTAGTTTAGTACCTTTTTACTATGTTTTATGATGATTGGTGTATTGTTTCTTATTTAGTTCATTTGTTTGCTAGTATGTGTGTGCTCCGGATGTTTTGCTTGGATGATTGACGCGAGTAGAATGAACGTTGTTCGAGAATCGAGAGCTTTGAAGAGCATGAAGATGAAGATATTCTGAGCAACATCATTACTCTGGTTACAGGCAAGTGTGTGGTTCCTTGTCCTAATAACTATTTAATCACTCATTGCATTGCTTGCATTAATTTTGATGGGTTCCTATTAAGGATGACTAGCCTCATTTGACCATTATCCTGAACCTGGTTTTAAATTAATCTTGATGGTAGTTATTGCTTAGTATGCTTAACTGGGATGGTGTTAATCACCATTGTTATTCTTTATGCTCTATGTTCCTTTATGTTAATTTTAATTGCAAGACCACCTTTGATATGTTAATCGGAACATGGAGAACCACCCAGGAAAACAATGCAACCATGAGGACTAAACAGGCACTGGTCTTGGCCAATTAATTAGGAACTTTAGCTTGGGGTGACCTTACCTGATAAGGACAAGGGATCGGCGGTACTGCGGGTATGGACCCGCCCTAGCGGGGGGTTGGGTGAGTTCTTTTATGGTGGGGTATTGACCAGCTAGGGGGCTTTATACCTTGCTAACTAATCCGGACCTTGTGGGTCACAACTTTGTAAAGGCCTCGTAGCGTCCCTATGCAATCACACCTCAGTAGTGTGGTATGATGCTTGGCTGGTATCGCGTGGTTGGGTCCAAAGTTCTTCGGAGCTTTTACGCAACTCGTGGTGAAAGTGTACAACCTCTGCAGAGTGTAAAACTAATCGATTAGCCGTGCTCACGGTCAAGAGCAGCCTGGACCCTCACATGATAGCTGAACTTGAAGATGAACTTAAATCGTGATCTCTGGTTATGTTAGCCATATGCTTATGGCGTATCTTACCTTTATGCTTAATTGTGGGATGGTATATACTTATACTTGCTAGTAAATAGTTGTTTAATAAAATTGGACCAACTAAAATGCTAAATGCTTAGAGCTCAGTCCACTATAAAGCCTTTGCATTCATCCTTCCCCACACTTGCTGAGTACGACATGTGCTCACCCTTGCTATAAACAATGTTGCTCAGAAAGAGGAAGCTGCTATGAAGATGTTGCCGGTGCTAGGCGTACGCAACCCCCAGTTGACTGCCTGTGATATTTGGAGCCTTCGTTTCCAGGATTAAGCGTAAATCTCTGATAATCTTCCTTTTTCTTACGTGATACTATTTCTGTATTCACTTATATGTCACTATATGTATGAAAATAGATCCTGGCATACATATAGTTATGCACTTGGTTTTCTTTGGAAAAACAGGTGTGACAGAGTGGTATCAGAGCTGTATCGACTGTAGGACGTAAGCCTAGATAGCAATAGTCATTTCTTAAGGTTTCCTATGATCTAAAATTCATCTGTACCTTTCCTTTGAGCTCTGTGATGAATATTCTCACTCCTTGACTAATTTCTTCTCTCACATTCTTGAAAACTTAATCCTTTTCCACTTCTTTTCATTTGCATATCTTGTTTTGCAAATGTTAAATCACCAATTCTTGTTTATACAATCCCCTTGATCTTATCTTGATCATGATCTTGCTTCTCATTCCCACTTGATCCATGCAATGCATATCCTTGATATCTTGCTTGCCTATCTACTTTGTACATAACTATCAAATCTATCTTCCTCATTGAACTTCTCCTTCTTCATGTAATGCTACTTTGGATTCTCTCTTGACTTTTGATTCCAAAGTGTAGTTCTAATTCAAAATTCTTAGTTGATCCTGCCACGTACCCTGAAGCAAGCCTGCCCAAGTCACCCAAACAAAGAAGCTATCAATACATCGCATGAAGTCAAGCCTTGGTGACCAAAGAAGCCACACCCCTGTTTAGGAGGACCCCTTGCTGTCTAATTAACAACGTGTAGCATCGTTCCTCTGACTTTGTGTTGAGTGGTGAAATTCAGTGTTTGCATGATCATGATTGTTTATGAGCTTGTTTGATTTGGTTCTTTGTATTGATTGTTGGTGTATTATGGGTCTTCTACCTATAATGACATCAGTTGCCTAGTTGGGTTCTTCTATTGTACCTCCCATCTCCTTATCACCTTCCTTCCTCTCTACATCATCAAATGAAGGACATCAGAAGAAGGAATAGAAGCCCTCACCAAATGCCAACAAGCAAATGTTACTACCGCCTTCGCCATTTAGAAGTGAGCAAGTTGAAGAAAAGAAGACCTCACTCTACCTTCTTTCCCACCTTGTGCTTGCTCCTATCCCATCTAAACTCACTCTGATGAAGACCCCAATGACCAAGATAAGATGAGGAATAAAGATTTCATACCGACCGACAAAAGAGCATGACCGCCTATCTACCTCAATCGCAATGTTCTTGTTTATCTCCCTTCTCCTTGTTTCTTCTTTCTTCGAATCTCGAGACGAGATTCTGTTTAAGGGGGGTAGATTTGTCACACCTTGAAATTTCTAATTTCAGGATGTCAATAGAGAGAATAATTAAATAATAATTTTCTCATAATTTTAAAATTTTTCCAATATTTATTTTATTTATAGGAAATATAGTATAGGAAAAAGCCTTTGTTTGTTTTTAAATTAAATAAATGATTCATGTGTGTGTTGCATTCATGCCGATGCATCTTAGTGTTTCTTGAGTGCAAAAGTATTTTGAAAATGCGTTTAGATGTCCATCAGATTCCTCAGGTGTGTTTTTTCAGATATTTCTGAAAATTACTCTCATTCTTTTCCGAGACCTCAATCTTTATACTAGAAAGGTCTAAAATCTTCTCGGCGATCTTCAAATATTTTAATTGGATTCATCATGCCATATGCTATGTTTGAACCGTCAGACTCCTTGCTCGATCCCGAAACTCTTTGAGCTACTACAATTTGGTCATCACCAATAAATATTCTTCCAAATCAGGCTCACGACATGCTCAATCTCTTTGCTCTCTCTCTCCCAGCCCATTATTTATTCTCTCTATTTCAAGTTTTTGCTAGCAGCCTAGATAACTCTAACATGGGTGTTCAGTTGTCGAGCTAGGTCCCTTCCAGCAAAAATCAGCTAGCCTCTTTGCAAAGACAAGGTCCAACTCGACTTGGACTAATAAGCCCAATAATCAAATATCAGGTCTAGGAACGCATGGCCTATAAACAACAAGCTGCGGCCTCCTGGTCTCTTTTTCTTATCTATATCGCTTTCCCCTTGTGCACTAGCTCCTTGGCAAGCCGCCGCCGCCGCACAGCAGTTTGAGGAAGCTCCCGCCGACGTGATTCCATCTCGCACGCGATCGGCTCTCATCGTCGTCGATCACCACCAACACCGACGGCTGTTAACTCCCTGAGCTTCATGAAGGCGTCACGATCCGCTGTAGGAGGTGCACGTCCACGTGAAAGATCAAGCCCTTCTCGTCGAGTTCGATCTCCGCCGCCGCCATCACCGTTGTTCGTCCGTAATCATCGTTGGACGTACCCATCCTGTATCGATCTGTGCCGCCGTGTCCAGCTTCTTTGTCCGCCCTCTGTCGACGTCGTCGCCGGGCCGTCACCCATGCATCTGCTCCAATATGCATGACCTGCTGCACCAACTTGTCTGCCTTGGTAGCAGTTGTTCCTCTCTCTTGCTCTTTTTTTCCTTGATCGCTGCTTCCGGGTGCCGCTGCCCTATTTTCTGCCGCTACAGGCTACAGCATATGGTTGCCATCATTATTACTGCTGCCGAAGCCGAGGGCCATCGCCGTCGATCTGCTGCCAGCGGGAGCACGTCTGGTCGAAATGCGCGCAACTTTCTTATCCTGTTCGATGTTCGCCCATAGGTGAGCATGCCATCACGTACGTTCTTCGTTGTTGTCTCCTTTCTGCATATTTTGCATCCAAACCGTATCTCGCCGCCGGCCATGAATCATCTCTTGCATACATATTCTTTGTGTAACATGCATTGTCTGTGTTGGTGGAGATCGGGCCCGAAGGTGGACGCCGACACAACAGCCCCCTGAAAAGACAAGCTCTCCTCCGAAGGGGACACGGCAGAAGGCCCCTTCGGAGATGAACGCAGCTACTCTACTAGGACTACCCTCTCTGGCTAGATTACTGCTACTATTACTTCTACCTCTACTTCTTCCAAAATGCGATACGAAGAATCAAATACTTAAACCGAAAGACCAAGAAATAGCTAAGCCCTTCGGAGCTCTCTTCTCATTAATGCGCGCCTGTTCAGTTACAAGGAACCCTCTATTTATAGGAAGCCCCGGGGGTGTTCATCCACCTCAACTACACCTTCTCCTTCCCTAACAAGTGGCTTTACACGCTTTTCAAGGGTATTATAGTAACTTCTAGCTTCGTACGGGTCTCTAGTGTGTCTTCGCACGGCCGAGCCCCTTTACACGCCATGCCTTTTGTCTCCTCTTTGTACAACACCCTTTACACGTCCGACGTGCCTACGCGTGGCGCGTCCATCTGACGAACGGGGGCCACCGATCATGTCGCACCTTCAGTGTCGAAGCCCTGTGAGGCCATGTCAGCCACAGGAAGGTTCTGGAATCCCAGTGCCGGCCTCGTCATCCAACACAGGTGCCCTTCTGACGAACGGGGGCCACCGAATGGGTCGCACCTTCGGCGCCGAAGCCCCGTGAGGCCATGTCAGCCACGGGAAGGTTCCAGAACCCCCGTGCTGGCCTCGTCGTCCGATACCTATAGTCACCACACAAGCAAACTGAGCATAGTTAACGATCCTGTTAGCCCTTTTACATAAGCACCGAAGGTGGTCCTGGTCGGCCGTGGGAAAACATTTCCGAAGGTCATGTTCCCCAACAGTAGCCCGTCGTCAGTGAGGGCCATCCCGCTCCTTAGATGGGCCGAACTTACGATCACACTTCAAAAGGCGAATATGGGCTTCGGAACTCCCACGGACGGGCCCGCACTGTGCTGTAGTTCAAAGAAAGACGCTATTTACCCTTTATGAAATGACCGTTGAGAGATGAGTGGAGCGGGGTAAAAACGTAAAATCGCCTATCACCCGTGCGATTATTGGGAGGTGCCGCACTATAAAAAGGGGGCCCGACCGCTAGCCTGCACTATTCTGCCGCCGCGATATCCGACGAGAGATCCTCGCCTTTGTACCGGAATTGTAAGGCCTCCTTCGTCTGCTAGCTTTTTCATTGTTCCTTAGCCGTCCCTAGGCATGGCTCCGAAGCAGAGGCGCGACACCACTGCCAAAGATCTCCCGAAGACATACACATTTGGCCGAAGCCTGATAGATGAGAAGGATGTAGCGCTTCTGAGGAAGAATCGGATGGTGGGTTCGGTGAAAGCTCCAGGAAAAGAGACCGTGCCGAAGCCGCAGGATAATCAGGTTGTCATTTTTAGGGATCTGTTGTATGCCGGGCTTCGGTTTCCCCTTCACCCTGCCGTTGTGGAAATCCTTCAGTACTTTGACATCTACCTTCATCAACTCACTCCCAATGCCATCCTGCGCCTTTCGGTGTACATGTGGATATGCCGAACCACCAAGATTAAACCATCCGCCGAGGGGTTTGCTTCGGCGCACCAAGTCCACCATCAGCGTCGTACCGTCTTCGAAGAGGAGGGCGAAGATACGGTGGAGCGGGACTGCCAGTTTGGTTGCCTAAACTTCTCTTACAAGTCTGGAGTTGTCAGCCTCGTAACAGCATATCGCAACAAGTGGCCTTCGGATTGGGAACAGCACTGGTTGTACCATGATGTGACTCCACTCATTGCTGGAGAACTGCACCCGCTGGCTATGAAGGTGCTGCCCCCTCTTCATGATTCGTACGCCAAGAACCCAGCCTGTCCCGAAGGGGACGAGTTCGTGATGATGCTTCGTCGGTTTGCCCGCAAGTACAACACTCGTGACATCGTGGAGGAGTATCGTGCCATCTCGGTATGCCCGCTGCTCGACGGGTGGGAGGTGGCAGACGATGCCTGGGCAGCGGACATCAATGGCATACCCTGTCCTGACTGGACGAAGGTTTTTGGCTTCACTTCGGCCCGTGAGTTTTCGCATCCTTCTTTTGCTTTTCCGGGCTTGTGCGCGCTATTGGTGACACCTTGTTTGACGCTAGTAACATCTGTTCCCGTTTATCTGTTCCCAGTGCTGAAGAAGAGAAAGGAGGAAGAGCACGACGACTTCATCCTCGGCCCCGTTTTGCCGAAGGAGTACAAGGACACAATGGCGGAGCTGAATGGGTCTCAGACGAACCACGTGTTCGAGTTCTTCAAGGTTACCGCCCTCGAGCACGTGGGCTTCGCTAAGCATCGCGAGGCGGCGGAGAGGAAGGCCGCCGCACTCGCCGCTGCCGGCGCCGACACGACCGAAACTGTAACGTCTCCACACGCCGGCGGCGCACCTCTGAAGAGGACTTCGAAGAAAGTCCCTTCTGCCGCCGTGGCCACGGCCGCTGCCGAAGGGAAGGCCCAAAAGAAGCGCGGCGCCCGCCCGACGAGCTCGCCCCCGACGGCCAAGAAAACACGGTTCGTCGATCTGGATACTAGCGTTGTAACAACAGTCATCTCCGCTGTACCCCTTCGCGCCGCTGCACCCTCGGGAAGTGGAGGCGTGGCAACTGGCGGCCCGCTGCTTGTGCCCTTGAGCCCGAAAGAGAAGGATAGTGACGACGACAGCGATGTATGGGTGGTATCTTCGGTCGGAGATGCCCCTCGTGACCGAAGCCCCCCTGACTTTGGACACGAAGCCCCTTGTGACAAAGGCAAGTCCAGCTCAGCATCCAGTGGCTCGTCAAGTTCATCGTCGGAAAATACCGGCCAATCTGCCTCACCTTCGGCCACGGGTGCCGAACAAGAGGACTCCAACACTGAAGCCGAGGAAGAAGAAGAACCCGAAAGCAGCAACTACCACGTGACGCCGGAGGAGCCCCAAGAAGCCGCTGCTCGGCTTCAGATCCCACCGAAGGCGAGGCTGATCGGTGGGAAACAGATCCGCTTCTTAAGCCTGATGAGCGGCGGCCACGAGCGCAAATTCTTGGAGGAGGCTGGGTCCAGCTTCGCGATCCCGCACGAGGAGGAGTATTTCAGTAGCTTCAGCTCCGAAGACCTGGCAACCGCGTGTGGGGATTTGGCATTGAAAGGCTTCGTTGCCTCGCGGTGCCTTGCTCGGAAGTTGGAGCGGGAGCAGCAGGAGGCCAAGGATTCGTCAGCTGTGGCAACCGCGTCTCTGCAGACCCGGGTGTCCGAACTTGAGAAGCTGCTTGCCTCTGAACAAGACCGAAGCAAGCACCTTGAACAGGAGAAGGAGGAAAGTGTGAAGATGTCGCAGACCGCTATTGAGTCACTCTGTACCGACATGGAGAGATTAACCAGTGCCAAGGAGGACTTGAGCGGCCAGCTTTGTGACAAGGACACCGAACTGGCCAGCGCGAAGGGCGAAACAGATCGCCTGGCCAATGCCCTGGAGAGATATCGGGCTCAGCACATTCGTAGTGCTGAAATGCTTCACGACGAGGTGTTGGAACTTCTGGCACAGTGTAACCTGGCAGCCCCACCAACTTCGTTCCCCCGATGTACCGTCGGGGCCTTTTACGAGTGGGTGAGTGCTTGCTTCGACCTGGTCGCTATGAACACAAAGATCTTTGGTGAACTTGGGGCTGTGGTGGGGGTTCGTACGTTGGCGTACTCCGTATGCTCATTGGTTCCTTCGGACCGTCCTTCGTCTGAGAAGACTGTAAGTAAGAATGACATCCGGCGGCTGACCAAGGATGATTATGGATGGCCAAGCGATGTGGAGCTGGACGTGTCGAAGCTTCCTGTGCTCGCCAAGAATCTAGCCAAGAACTTCATGAATACCTTTTTCACGGAGTACGGGTCTTGCCTTACTCTCGACGAATCTGTTCGTCTAGGCGCTCAGGTACGACGACGCACCTTAAATTTTTAGCCGCAGCATACTCATCTATCTTCGATTTATACTGACATAGCTCCGTACTTTTGTTGCCTTGTAGATTGCATCTCGTCTCCAGGCACGGGTTACAGCGTGCCTCCGGGCTCGCCACCCCGCTGGGGGCGCTCCACCCTCCGTTTATGGAAGAAGGCGAGTGGATTGACATGACCAGGGTTCCACTGATCGCTGCCGAAGGTGTGACCGCCGAAGCCGCTCTTGGTGCCACAAGGGAAGGGGGCGCAGAGAACGAAGGTGCTGGGGCGGAACACGCTGCCGAGGCTGAGCACGCTGTCGAGGCTGAGCACGTCACCGAAGTTGAGCGCCCCGACGAAGTGGAGCACGCTGCCCCCATGGTAGATGATCGAACAAATGATGCGGAGCGCGCCACCGAAGCTGAACATGCTGCTCGCTCGGTCGGCGCTTCTTCCGGCACCGACCCTGCGAATGCCGAAGCTACCGCTGCTGTGTTGAAGGAGCAAATGGAGGAACCTGTGCGTGAGGCCGAGGGAGGCGACGCCAATGACAAAGCGCACGCGGCCGAACTTGAATCGGCGCTTCTCGCGCCAGCTCTCCGGACCACGAAGCCAACGCTAATGCGAATCCTGCCGAGACCGACCCCCCTTCGGCTACTGCTGCCGAAGCTGAGGTGTGAGGGGTTGAAATTTAAGTAGATTGGTGTACTTTTGTCTCATGTGGTTGTAAGCGAAACTAATGAAGGTTGCCTCTGCGCAGGTCCCTTCGGTGGTGCCTGCGCAGACAGCCGAAGGTGCGAGCAAACTGTCCTCCACCCTGAACTCGTTTTTTGTTGCACTGAACGTGTGGACAAAGTTTAGCATCCGCCACCCTGGTGTGTCGTATTCCGAGTTTTTAGCGTACCGCACACAGCGCTACCATGTTCGGAACGAATCCGCGAGACGCTTTTTTGCGGAGTTTTCAAGGGATCCGGAGCGGCGTGATGCGATCCTTAGAGAGCGTGCCACTCATCAAGCAACGAAGCGTGCTGCCGCAGGCCCCTTCGTAGACGAGGGGCTGGTTCGCAAACCGAAACCTATTGAGGAGGGGGTTACTGGGCCTCCCGAATACGTGTACCTAATCCCTGACGCGCCGTCAGATGACGCCGCGATTGTAAAGCCTGAGCAGTTGTAAATTCCCGCGTGCCTGATTCTGCCCTTGTCTTCGGCGCAGGACGCATGCCTTCGGAAGAGGAGTTGCGCCAGATGGCACTGGACATAATAGATGTGGCTGTGCTTTGGTTGATCGACAAGATTTGCGAAGTTGTAATAAATGAGGACTAGCCCCCTGGTGTATACATTGTACCCCCTTCGTGTCCGTTGTCCTATTGTAAGAGGTATCCATGTGTCATAACTGTGCAAGTCGCGAAGACTTGAAGTGCTTTCTTCGGAACTCCTCCCCAGAAGTGTTCGCGGCTGAACAGAATGACACGGCCCTTAGCGGCATGTAAAATGTAAACAGCAGCGATTGTATTGGTTGATTATACTTCCTTGTTTGGTAATAAATTCATGATGTTGATTTCGCTCTTGTGGGGATGATCCTTCGGTTGCTGTTTCCTTACGCAAACTGCGTCCTTGTGATGCTTCGTTCATGGCGCGGTCAGTACTTGCCTTCGGTCGGTACTGCACCAATGCGGCGCCCATCGCGGCCTTGTACCTGCGGTCATGACGGAACCGACACGTTGCCTTACGTGGATTTCTTGCGTTCGGGCATAACGGGACCGATGCACCGCCTTACGCGGATTTCCTCTTCGGCCATAAAGGGACCGACACACCGCCTTACGCAGATTTTCATCTTCGGCCATAAAGGGACCGATGCACCGCCTTACGCAGATTTTCATCTTCGGCCATAAAGGGACCGATGCACCGCCCTACGCGGATTTTCATCTTCTGTCATGACGGGACCGACACACTGCCTTACGCGGATTTTCATATTCGGCCACAAAGGGACCGACACACCGCCTTACGCGGATTTTCATATTCGGCCATAAAGGGACCGATGCACCGCCTTACGCGGATTTTCATCTTCGGCCATAAAGGGACCGATGCACCGCCTTACACGGATTTTCATCTTCGGCCATAAAGGACTGATGCACCGCCTTACGTGGATTTTCATCTTCGGCCATAAAGGGGCCGACACACCGTCTTATGCGGATTTTCATCTTCGGCCATAAAGGGACCGATGCACTGCCTTACACGGATTTTCATCTTCGGCCATAAAGGGACCGATACACCGCCTTACACGGGTTTTCACCTTCGGCAATAACGGGACTGATACACCGCCTTACGCGGGTTCTCACCTTCGGTATACGCAATAAGTGACAGGCGTGACTCGGGTTCGCTCATCGTCACCCGAGGCTACGCGTTACTTACTTCGACCGAAAAGAACATCCGAAGACTATGCCCCCCGTGCTGCGGAGGGGGAGTATAGCTTCGGGAAAAACTTTGAAGACTCAGGAGGAAGCACCGAGCTTGGGGGAAATGACTGACTTATATTACATGTCAAAAGGTACACGGGTCCGCCTCGTTAAAAACCTCACACTTCGTGGATCCAACGAGAATCTGCGAAGCTTCCCCCGTGAGGAAAAGAGTACGTCCCCCTACTTATTGTTCATATATTACAAACTTCAAACCGAAAAGAAACGAAGGAAAAGATGGAACTACAAAAGATCGCATCTTCGGAGGCGTTTAGATGAAATACATCTGGAGCATGTCCATGTTCCACGTGTATGGCTCCTCTTCCCCGCTCATCCGTCACAACTTGAAGGCTGCTTCATTTGCCGTCGCGGTTGCTATGAACGGCCCTTCCCACTTGCTGTGCATTTTGCCCTTCAGCTTGCCCTTCGGGATTTTGCGCAAGACGAGGTCTCCTGACCGGATGAGCTTCGGTCGAATTCTCTTGTTCTTCCACCTTCGAGTCTCCTCCTGGTACACCAACAAGTTGGCTCCAGCCAGCAGCCGTGCCTCCTCAATGTTCTGGACCGAAGCCTTTAGCTCTTCGTCACCGGGAGGGGCATCTCTCCAAGTCCCTAAGCACAACTCTTCGGGAAGCATGGCTTCCTCGCCGTACAATAGCTTGAAGGGGGAAAATTGCGTAGTTCTGGAAGTGGTGGTGTTGTGAGACCAGATCACCCTCGGCAGTTCTTCGTCCCACTTGCTTTTAGGCAATTCTGTGATATTCCTTTTAATACCTGTGAAGATGATGCCATTGGCCCGTTCTACCACCCCGTTAGACTGCGGGTGATAGACCGAAGCAAAGCATAACTTGGTGCCCAAGTAATTGCAGAATTCCCTGAAGTTGGTGCTGTCAAACTGCTTGCCATTATCCACCGTGACTTCATACGGTACCCCGAAGTGGTAGACGATGTTCTGCCAGAAAAACTTCTGTATCGTTGCCGAAATGATGCTCAACAACTGCT
Source organism: Cenchrus fungigraminus (assembly GCA_036936925.1). Taxonomy (NCBI): domain Eukaryota; kingdom Viridiplantae; phylum Streptophyta; class Magnoliopsida; order Poales; family Poaceae; genus Cenchrus; species Cenchrus fungigraminus. Next base: position 86,602,559 of record CM072770.1, on the reverse strand, counting down.
TTGCCTCCACCCACTTGGAGAAGTATTCCACCGCCACTACTGCATGGGTGTAGTTGCCTGGCGGAGTTGGCAGCGGACCGACAATGTCTATCCCCCACCTTGTGAAGGGCCACACTGGGGGTATGAGTTGTATCTCGTTGGCGGTGAACTTGCTGTACGGTGCGTGACGCTGGCATTCTGGGCAGTGGCGCACAATTTCGTGGGCATCGGCCACTGCCGAAGGCCAGTAGAAACCTTGGCGGAAAGCCTTCTGCACCAGAACCCTCGTGCCAATGTGATGTGAGCACATGCCGCTATGTATCTCATGAAGTAGTTGCTTGCCTTCAGTCGCTGATATGCACTTGAGCAGTGGGGCACACACTCCTTTTCGGTACAAGTTGTCATCAATGATGTGATAGTTTCTTGCCCTGATAGCAACCCGTTTGTCGACCACGCCATCTTCTGCCTCATAGTAACCCTTGATTGCTGCCACTATCGGGGCACGCCAGTCTTCGCTGTGGATTGCATTCACGAATTTTGGGGGTGCCTCTTCGTCAGCTGCAGATCTTACTGTCGTCGTTTTGTAAAAGACATCTGGAGGCAGAGGCTCTTGCGAAGCTGTCGCTTTGGCTATGGCGTCTACTTCTTTATTATAGAGCTAAGGAAAACTCTTGACTGTTATGCCGAGGAAAAATTTCTCCATGCTTCGCACTGCCTGTAGATACTTCATCATGTCCGGCTTCTTGGCTTTGTAAGTTTTGCCGATGTGGCCAGCTACCAACTCCGAGTCTGTCAGGATGACAAGTCTCCTTGCTCCAACTGCCCTGGCCTTCCGAAGTGCAAGTAGCAACCCTTCGTATTCTGCCATGTTGTTGGTGCAGTTATCACAATCCAACCGAAGCGCGTACCGAAGCTTGATGCCGGATGGTGTCTTGAGAACTGCCGCTGCCGCCGAACCCAGGTGACAGTACGCCCCGTCGCATTGTACTTCCCATACCGGCTCTGTGATTACAGGATCCCCCTTCGTGGACGAAGGTGTCCAATCGGCCACAAAATCAGCCAGCACTTGAGACTTGATTGCGCTGCGGGAGACGAAGTTTATGACGTGCTCTGCAAGTTCTGTGGCCCATTTGTCTATCCTTCCCATTGATTCTTTGTTCTCAAACATGTCCCGAAGGGGGTACGCAGTGGGCACTGACACGTTGTGGCTCTGAAAGTAATGCCGAAGCTTCCTTTTTGCCATTACGACTGCGTACGCCATCTTCTCCATCTCTGTGTAGAAGAGCTTCGATCCACTTAGGGCTTCGGAGACATAGTATATGGGGAACTGCTTCAACACATCTGCCTCCATCCGTTCCTCTACCAGGACGGCACTGACTGCCGTTTCAGTCGCAGCGATGTATAACAATAGATCGACCTTCGGGGACGGCTTGGCCATGACGGCGGCCTCCTTCAAGTAGTTCCTCAAGTCTTCAAAGGCCTGCTGTTGCTCTGCACCCCACTGGAAGGTCGTGTTCGCCCGAAGCACCTTGAAAAATGGTAGGCTTCGTTCAGCTGCCTTCGAAATGAACCTGCTCAATGATGCGATCCTGCCCGTGAGTCTTTGCACCTCTTTCCTGCTGCTCGGTGGCTGCATTCTGCGTAACGCTTCGATCTTTTGAGGGTTGGCCTGTATGCCTCGTTTAGATACCATGCAGCCCAATAGCTGTCCCTTGCGGATGCCCAAGATACACTTCTCTGGGTTCAACTTGAGCCCGTTGCGCCTCATGTTGTCAAAAGTTTCGGTCAGGTCTGCAATGTGATCTGTCTCCTTCTCGCTCATGATGACGATGTCGTCCACATATGCCGAAGCATTGCGACCAAGCTGAGTGCCCAGGATTATTTTCATCATGCAGTTGAAAGTGGACCCAGTGTTACGAAGGCCCTCTGGCATCCTGACGAAACAGAATACTCCGAAGGGGGTTGTGAACCCCGTTTTCGCCTCATCCTCCTTCCGCATCCACACCTGGTGGTATCTAGAGAAACAGTCAAGCAAACTCAGCATCTCGCAGCCGGCCGCCTGATCGATAACTATGTCAATTCTAGGAAATGGGTAGGGGTCCTTCGGGCACGCCTTGTTGAGTTCTGTGAAGTCGATGCACATTCGCATCTTGCCATTCTTCTTCGGTACCATCACGACATTGGCCACCCACACTAGGTACTGCACCTTCCTTATGATCCTCACGTCGAGCAATTTCTGCACTTCGGCCTCTGCGGACTTGACTCTGTCATCTGACATTGGACTCTACCGCTGCAACTTCGGCCTCACCTTCGGGTCAGTGTTTAGGGCGTGCTCTATGACGGACCTGTGAACCCCTGTCAAATCTGTCTTGGACCAAGCAAAGACGTCCTGGTTATGACGAAGGAATTCCAGGAGTCTGTTTTCCTCCTCCTTGCTAACTTCGGTGCCTATCATGACTGTTTTGCTTAGTACATCTGCACACAAGGGGACTGTCCTGGTGTCATCGACTGCTTTCATCTGCTCAGCTTCGGCCTGTTTCATTGACTGCCTCATCTGAGCTTCAGCCTTCTGCTCGGCCTCGAGCAAGACATCATCACCTTCGGCCTCATCAATAACATGCACTTGCCTGTTGAGCACCGAAGTGTTTCTTTCAGCCCTTCGTGCCTCTTCCTGACTGCCATACACCGAAATGACCCCGGCCGCAGTTGGTATCTTCATCAGCAGATAGCCCTGGTGAATGACGGTTGCGAACTTGTTGATCGTATTACGCCCGAAGATGGCGTTGTATGGGTATACGAAGTCAATGACATCGAAGGTGATGACTTCGGTTCTCATCGTGGCGTCCTGCCCGAAGGTCACATTGATGTCGATTTTGCCCAATGCCTCGATTCTCTTGTTGCCGAAACCATACAAAGGGTGCTCTGCCTTCTGCAAATCCTCTTTCTTGAAGCCCATGTCTGAGAAACACTGCCAAGTCAGAATGTCCGCTGAGCTGCCGTTGTCCACCAGGACCCGACCCATGTCGTTGCCGAAGTAGTACTTCGTATTCTTGCCGATGTTCGCCCTTATGACGAGGGGATCATTGTGAGGGTGGTGCTGAAGCTTGACGTCAGCTGCTGTGAAGGTTATTGGTACATGAGACCACGGCAGATGGAAATACTTCCCCGAGCAAATGTGCGAGATGCTTCGGTAATACTCCTGCCTCTGCCGCTTCGTCATGTGCACCGGCTCGTTAGAGCCCCCTGAGATTGCATTAATGATATTGACCATGCCCATTGGTCCAGCGCCGCCAGAGTCTGGTGCTTCCTGTTCGGCGTTGGTGGTTGCTGGTATGTTGACGGGCCATACGACGCTTGAGGGTGAGCTGACGGGTTCGCCCACGAAGGCACAAAGACCAACGACGGTTGCGCATGCATGGGAGGGGGTGGTGGCGGGGGCAGTTGCGGTGCTGAAGGTGCGAACACCTGTGTTGGTGGTGCCGGCTGAAACCCTTGCATCGGCGCCGAAGGTTGGAAGGACTGAGGCGGGTGATATGGCGCTAGCAATGCTCTGAACTGCCTCGTGTTCTGGTACTTCATGACGTGGTTTACGGCCAGCCCTGCCGCCTTTGCCATCTCCTCAGCCTCCCATTCTATCTTCTTCTTAATTGCCGAAGGACACTGGTGAGTATGGTGGTACGCGTTGGTCCCGTGGAGCCAACAGAAGTACCTGTCGCTGCCTCCCTGAGCCGGCGGTGGTGGTTGCGGGGGTTCAGTCCTTTATTGCTGCCGTGCCCCCCTTTGTGGCCTCCGCTGCCCTTGTTTTGGTTGTTGTTGGTGTTGGTGGACACGTTGTTTACTTGCCGGTAAGGCTGCTTCGGTGGGTGGTTCTGCCATCCGTTCGGTGCCTCCCACTGACCCTGCTGCTTTTGTTTCTTGGCAGCGTTAGCTCGGTCTAGCCTTCGGCGTCGGCCTTTGTCAGATTTGCAGTACTCTTGCATCACTTCGAACAACTCTTGTAGGGACTTCGGTTTGGTTCTGTCAAGCACGTCCTGGCAGGTGCCTACCTTTAACCCCCCCCACAATCACGTCAATGGTACTGCTTTCGGACACACCTGGCGCCCGCGCTGTGAGCTTGACTACTCTGTGCATATATTCCTGCAGCGACTCCTTGTCCCCCTGAATGCACATGTTGACGAGGTCGTTGGAGTCTAGCTCCTCGACTTGCATGCCTTTGAAGCTGGACAGTAATTTGTTGCGGAGCTGGAACCATGATGTTATGTGACCCTTCGGTATGTTGGCATACCAATACTGGACTTCGCCTTTCAGAGCCATCACCAGCGCCTTGGCCTTCGTTGTGGCATCACCACCGTTGGATTCGACTGCTGCTTCGAACTTCATGAGGAACTCTTTGGGATCGTAGTCCCCGTCGTACTGGGGCAAGGTGTTGGCGTTGAAACGATGGGGCCACGGCGCACTCTCGAGCTCTACTGAGAGCGGGGACACTGGGACGATATTGCAGAATGGGGTATCGTCCAGCAGAATGGGTTCTTGCCTTTGTCCCGGTTCCTGTCTTTGCCCGATGCTCTGACCTTCGGACGCGTCTTTTTGCTGCCTCCATTTGTCCAGTTGAGCTTGCATAGCCTGTAGAGTGTGCCAGATGTGCTGCTGAGATGCCGGCGCGGCCTGCACGATGGCTCCCTGAGCTGGGGTGGCTGGGGAGGTTGTAGGCTGCTGCGGCGCTGCGCCGGCGATTTGGCCCTGGAGCATAGCGAACTAGCGCTCCGCCTGCCTAATGTTGAAATCGATTGCTGTCAGCCGCTGCAGGCGCCGCTGCTGCACCCTGCTGCCGTTGTGGCTGCGCTTGTGACGAAGACGGTCGAGCCTCGTGCTCTTGCTAGGCCGCCACGGCTTTGCCCGTGATGAGGGCCCGTATCCTCCGAAGGGCTTCTATATCTTGGGCCGAAGCCCCAAGCCCCTCGAGGCTGACTTCGAACTCCCCTGTGGCTGTGTGCTCGACCTCCGGGGCGCTCGCGTCCGTGCCGGTTCCCGCCGAAGGCTGAACCGCCGAGGCCGAAGGGTTGGTGGCTTCGGGCGCGGAAGCTAGGGCTGGGGCTGGAGCCGCGGTGGCTTCGGCCCCGGCCGAACGCGTCCTTGCCATACAGTCTTGGATTCTTCCACGAGGTGGGTGCCAAACTATTGGTGGAGATCGGGCCCGAAGGTGGACGCTGACACAACAGCCCCCTGAAAAGACAAGCTCTCCTCCGAAGGGGACACGGCCGAAGGCCCCTTCGGAGATGAACACAGCTACTCTACTAGGACTACCCTCTCTGGCTAGATTACTGCTACTATTACTTCTACCTCTACTTCTACCAAAATGCGATATGAAGAATCAAATACTTAAACCGAAAGACCAGGAAATAGCTAAGCCCTTCGGAGCTCTCTTCTCATTAATGCGTGCCTGTTCAGTTACAAGGAACCCTCTATTTATAGGAGGCCCCGGGGGTGTTCATCCACCTCAATTACACCTTTTCCTTCCCTGACAAGTGGCTTTACACGCTTTTCAAAGGTATTACAGTAACTTCTAGCTTCGTACGGGTCTCCAGCGTGTCTTCGCATGGCCGAGCCTCTTTACACGCCACGCCTTTTGTCTCCTCTTCGTACGGTGCCCATTACACGTCTGACGTGCCTACGCGTGGCGCGTCCTTCTGACGAACGGGGGCCAGCGATCATGTCGCACCTTCGGCGCCGAAGCCCTATGAGGCCATGTCAGCCACGGGAAGGTTCCGGAATCCCAGTGCCGGCCTCGTCGTCCGACACATGTGCCCTTCTGACGAACGGGGGCCACCGAATGGGTCGCACCTTCGGCGCCGAAGCCCCGTGAGGCCATGTCAGCCACGGGAAGGTTCCAGAACCCCCGTGCTGGCCTCGTCGTCCGATACCTGTAGTCACCACACAAGCAAACCGAGCATAGTTAATGATCCTTTTAGCCCTTTTACATAAGCACCGAAGGTGGTCCGGGTCGGCCGTGGGAAAACATTTCCGAAGGCCATGTTCCCCAACAGGCTGCTACGTACACCACCACTTCACCGGCCTGCCGACATGGAAGCCAGCCGCACCGCATGCCTACTCTCAATCTCCGTTGTGCCGGCCATGCAGCATGCACCTAACTCATCGTGGATGCCGCTGGTGAGAAGCTCCTTATGCACTGTTAGCTACTCATGCATGCACGTTCACCTTTATCTCTAATTCATGCATGTGCTATTTGAAACTCATGCTGCCTACGGCCGTGCGCCCTCCTGTTGATGCATGCCAACTTAGCTAAGTTCAATTCGTGTCTCTTTGTAGCCGTCGCTAACCACCATCAGGAGTTCATAACCACCGGTCATTAAGTCCAAGCAAGATCATAGCTATAGAAAGAGAAACACGTTGGTGCTGATGAGCAAGCCATGCATGTATTTTTCATACGTCTTCCTCTTGCCGGTGATGACATCATGGTGACATCATGCCTATGCAGTAATATGACTTTTCTTTTTCTTTAAGAATGCTACTGCTACACTTCTTTTCGATTCAATCAAACTCAATGGATCTTTATGGCTCGAATAATTCTGATCTATAGAATAATTCTTTATTCATCCATGAAATCCTTGTCCACCTGTTAGAATCAATTTATCACTCATTGCATTGCTTGCATTAATTTTGATGGGTTCCTATTAAGGATGACTAGCCTCATTTGACCATTATCCTGAACCTGGTTTTAAATTAATCTTGATGATAGTTATTGCTTAGTATGCTTAACTGGGATGGTGTTATCAACATTGTTATTCTTTATGCTCTATGTTCCTTTATGTTAATTTTAATTGCAAGACCACCTTTGATATGTTAATCGAAACATGGAGAACCACCCAGGAAAACAGTGCAACCACAAGGACTAAACGGGCACTGGTCTTGGCCAATTAATTAGGAACTTTAGCTTGGGGTGACCTTACCTGATAAGGACAAGGGATCAGCGGTACTGCGGGATATGGACCCGCCCTAGCGAGGGGTTGGGTGAGTTCTTTTATGGTGGGGTATAGACCTGCTAGGGGGCTTTATACCTTGCTAACTGATCTAGACCATGTGGGTCACAACTTGTTGGAGAACCTTTGTAATGGCCTCGTAGCGTCCCTATGCAATCACACCTCGGTAGTGTGGTATGATGCTTGGCCTGCATCGCGTGGTTGGGTCCAAAGTTCTTCAGAGCTTTTACGCGACTTGTGGTGAAAGTGTACAACCTCTGCAGAGTGTAAAACTAATCGATTAGCCATGCTCACGGTCAAGAGCGGCCTGGACCCTCACATGATAACTGAACTTGAAGATGGACTTAAATCGTGATCTCTGGTTATGTTAGCCATATGCTTATGGCGTATCTTACCTTTATGCTTAAATTGTGGGATGGTATATACTTATACTTGCTAGTAAATAGTTGTTTAATAAAATTGGACCAACTAAAATGCTAAATGCTTAGAGCCCAGTCCACTATAAAGCCTTTGCATTCATCCTTCGCCACACTTGCTGAGTACGACATGTGCTCACCCTTGCTATAAACAATGTTGCTCAGAAAGAGGAAGCTGCTACGAAGATGTTGCTGGTGCTAGGCGTACGCAGCCCCCAGTCGACTGCCTGTGATGTTTGGAGCCTTCGTTTCCAGGATTAAGTGTAAATCTCTGATAATCTTCCTTTTTCTTAAGTGATACTATTTCTGTATTCACTTATATGTCACTATATGTATGAAAATAGATCCTGGCATACATATAGTTATGCACTTGGTTTTCTTTGGAAAAACAGGTGTGACAGATGACCTTCCTATTTTTTAACTGACCCCGATGAGGGTCCACCGACCTCAAATGGAAGCCCTAGCCCGTTGACCATATAAGGCGGCCTAGAGCTCCATTCGAGGGGACTTCCCTTCGACGCATAATTCCACCCCATACTGGACGTAGGGTTTTACTCTCCGGGGGCCTGAACCAGTCTAAACCCTTGTGTCCATCGCCATTCTCGCCGTGTTCCGAGTTCCATCCGTGAACTACCACCCACGCTCTTAGTTCTCGATCCCCTCCATTAACCTACAACCGCTTGGGTCACCCCCTTGCGGATCTGTTCAGGTCTCATCCCCTGACAGTTGGCGCACCAGGTAGGGGTGATCGGGAACTCGCTGTGCAGCATGGTGGCCCGATCTGATGTCGTTTTTCCATCGAGCATGGCGGACATCCTTGCCAACCCCGGGGAGATCTGCTTTGGTTCCTTCACGGCGACCTCGACTGTTCCAGTGGCCACGACCTCTCCGGTGACCACTGCGATGATCGTGGCGGCACCCGTCACCGCTCCCGTTTCTGATCTAGTATCGGAGACCCACCCGCCCAAACCCTATGACATCGTTCAGGGAATGGAGCGCGTCATCGGCATGATGGAGGAGACCCTCTAGATCTGCGAGAGAGCCAAGCGCTCAACCCAGATGCCGTCGCGCCGCAAGACCTTCCCCTTCGGTCTGCGACCACCCAGCGACGTCTATGCTCGCCAGGCGGCCAAGTCTTCCCAGATCCAATCTGGGCGGCGGCAGCATGATCTGGGGTCTCCGGACCCAGGTCAGCTCAACTACAGGATACTCGCCCTTTTTCCTGGTCTATGGGTCGGAGGCTGTCCTCCCGACCGACCTCGCCTTCGGTGTCCCCGCATTCAGCACTACGAAGAGGGCGCGGCAGAAGAGACGCGCAAAGTCGACCTCGACAGCATCGAGGAACACCGTGTAGCCTCGCTGATGCGGCACACCCGCCATAAGCAGCAGATACGTCTCTACCACGACCGCAACGTGCGGGAGCGATCCTTCAACGTGGGCGACCTAGTCCTGCGACGCATTCAAGACACCAAGGGAATGCACAAGCTCTCTGCGCCTTGGGAAGGCCCCTTCATCGTGCAAGAAGTCAATGGGCCAGCGACCTACCGCCTCCAGTGGGCCGACGGTCAGGGTGTCCCAAACACCTGGAACATCGAGCACTTGCGTCACTTCTATCCTTAGAAGATGTGTACCAAAATAAAAGCTATGTACTCTCCCCTCTTGTAAATTTCCAGTTAATAAAAGTGTGATTCCCTCTCGGCAGTCCTTCTGTCGACCTGCACCTGGGTCTCCCTTTACTTTTTGTTCTATTTACCCTTTCCCCCTCGAAACGCTCGGGGCTTGGTTCAAGCTAGGCCCGACGCGCTCGGGGGCTTGGCTTTGCCAACCTAAGGGTCTCGCGACCTGAAGGGGTTTCTTATGTTTTATGTCTTTATGCGTCCCCCATCTGCGCAGCTCTTGCTCTCTTTATGCACGTTCCTAAGCTACTTGATTGTGAGACCTAGGGTCCAAGACCCCCTCCGTGCGCCGACTGTACCTAAGCCTCCACGATGAGCCGTACAGTCGGTAAGCCATTCCTCCACTGAGTTGAGTTAGCGGAGGTCACACTCCGCAATTTCGTTACTTTCGAGCTTACATAACGAGCGTTTTTGCTGTCCAAGTGGGATGCGCGCTTTAATCAAATTTGCATGTTTTTATTACGGCAAAACTAGTTGTTACATCAATAGGCCCTAGGCCTAAACCTGCATCTACAGTTTGATACAGTTCGTACTTTAACTTTCAGAGGTCGAACTTCTTCATGACCTCCTCTGCGGCAGCCTGGACGTCTTCGCGGTTCACCAGCTCCGACAGGTCGACGTCCTCCGTGACCTTCTGCAGGTCGAAGGATGGCTCGTGGTACTTCACCGCGGCCAACGCCGTGGTGGCGGCGAGCTTGCTGGTGTCCAGTAGCAAGGCCTTCATCCGGCCATCAGCCTCGTCGAGACGATCCAGCAGCTCCTTTGGCTTCGCCCCCTCCTCCTGAGGAACGTAGATGTCCATCAGGTACTGGCGGCCTCCTTGAGGTCGGTAAGCTGCTTCTCCAGACCTGTGCAAACAAGAGGAGGATCGCTTACACCCTCCGTCCAACAATGACAAAGACCTAAGGGAGATAAGATTACTCACCTCGCTGGACCTCCGCAATCCTCTCCTTGAGGACCGTCACCTGGTCTTTGACCTCCGCGAGCTCCTTCTTGAGGGCATCCTCTGTCTCCCTGGCACCAGGACACGTTGAAGGTCAAAATTAGGCAAAAACCCAAAAGAGACACGGAGATAACAGCCAGCGACCAAACAAACTTACCGTCCGCCACAGCCTGGAGGTCGTCCGTGGCATCCTTCGCCTTCTGCTGGGCCGCCTCCAGCTTCTTCTTCAAGGAGACCACCTCCTTCTCCACCTGTCGAGCCAGCGCCTCCTTCACGCGCCTAACTTCCTGTGCAGCCTCGATCTTGGCTTACAGTGAAGCCTCTCGAGCTGCGGCTGCCTCCGCGTGGGCATTGGCGACCTCCCTTACTAAAGCCGCCCAAGCTTGCGCCCGCTCCGCAAGCGACTGCAAAACAAGAAGACACGTCTCGGGTCAAGACCTCGAAAGATAGTCCGGGTACGCGTCAAAAATCAGAGCAGCAGGGTCCAAGCTCTTACCGAGAACGTCCGTGTGATTGTCCGCGACGCTTCTTTGAAGTCGTCGACATCGTGGCGGTCGGCGATGATGTCGTTCTCCCACAAAGTCCCGACGTACAGGCACCTGTTGTTGTCATCCTCGGTGCTGGTGCCGCCCACCTCTGCAGCTTGTTGGCCCAGCGTCGGCGGCGGGTCGGCCACACATAGGTCGTCCTCATGACCTCCAACGGGCGGAGTAGTGCTGGCGCCGCCCTTCTCCACGTCTGACGCCGCCGTCACCCCAGCTCCAAGGGCCTGGCTCGAGACCACTGCAGTTGAAGCCGCCGTTGAATGCTCCACCGGTGCCTCCCTCCCCTTGTGCCCAAACGCCTCTTGACCTGAGGCATTCTAGGCGCTGTCGGACGTCGCCGGGGTCGACCTGCGCCCAAACAAAAGACCTCCATCAGCAAGAACAACGGCGAATCAGACGCAACAGGCAAAACTAGAGCGCAGTCGTGACTTACTTGCTCGCAGACCTAAGTCCAGGCTTGATGGGCTTAGGCGGGGCCCTCCTCGCCCTCTTCTGCGACCCCGCTTGGCCCAAAACATCCGCGCCCAACCTCGAGCGCTCCTCCGCCGCGACGGCCCTGCAGGGTGTCTCCATCACCCGCTCCTCCGCCGTGGCGACCTTGCGAGGCGTCTCCACGGGCGGCTCTGTCGCCGCGTCAGGCGACTTCGCGTCGTCCTCCTCGGAGCTGACCGTCACCGTATCCGCTGACACAGCGGGGTCGGCCCTCTTCCTCTTCTTCTTCTTCGCCTCTGTCGTCTTGGTGGCGGCGATCGTTGCCGCGGCCCGAGACGCAGACATTTTGCCCGCAGTCTGCTGCGTGCGCCATGGTGGGGGCGCGGCGACCCTCAGCGGTGCCCTTCTCGTGGTGGGACCTTCATCGTCGCTCCCCACCGAGGAGTCGGAGATGTACTCCTCAATGCATTACTGCGGAGGGACCTGCACGTCCCCCGCAGCACAGACCTTGAAGCTTCGGTCCTCCTCATTACGCAATGGTGCCGGGCACCAGTAGATGCCTTCACGAAACTGCAAAAAGAAAAGACCTACATCAAAATTGCACAAACACTTAGGCTGCCAAAGAAACAAGGTCGGATACTTACGGCGTCGGAAGGCCGGTACACGCTGAGCGCCTTAGGACACGCTCGGTTGCGGATGCGCCCGACGAAGATGTTCTTCACCCACACCGCCATCTCCTCCTTGGAGACCTTGCGCTTGACGACCCGAGTGGGGTCGGATTGCCTCCAGTACTCGTAGGCCGGGTGTACTCGGTCTTGGATGGGCTGCAGCAGCCGGAGGCTGAAACTTATCGCCACCGCGCCACCGGTCAGCCCCTCCGCCTTCAACTTCTCCAGGACTTCCAGCAGCGGCCGCAGCTCCTCAGTCTCCCACGACGTCAGCTGATTGGTCCACTCCGGGAACGGGATGGGAGCGCGCCCCGACCTAGCGGGGAGCACCGGCGCCGGGTTGTCGAGGTAGAGCTACCCCTGCTTCCAGCCGGTGGTGTTGTCGGGGAGCACTAGGTCGATGTACTCTGGCTTCATGTACCAGCGCAGCATGAACCCAACGCTCCCTACGACGTCGGATTTGCCCATCTTCTTTAGCTCAAAGAAGTGCCGCCACAGGTGGAAGTGTGGCGGTATCCCGAGGTAGGCCTCGCAGAGATGGATGAAGGAACAAATGATGGTGATGGCATTAGGGACAAGATGCACCACCTCGATCCTGTAGAAGTACAGGAGCCCGCGGAAGAAGTCGCCGACTGGGACCCCGAACCCGCGCTCGATGTGCGCGGGGAAGACGATGGCCTCGCCAGTCCCCTCGGTAGGGAACTCCTCGCCCGCCGCTGGCTCCAGCCGACCTCCGCCCAGACGGACGGCTCCTAGACGGTCTCCGGCGCTGGGACCTGCACGGGCTCCATTTTCTCCTCCTCTACCCCGATGGATTTGGATCTAAACACCACAAGTGCCTTGGTTCGCATGCGAGGACGCAAAGCGCGGCGGACCTAAGCACGGCGGCGCTGCTGTTCTTTCTGAGCAATAGAGCGGCGGCACAACCCTAGCGCGGAGCGGAAATGAGAGCAAGTGGAGGTCCCCAGCCCGCGGCTCGGCCTTATATAGTTGGGCCCCAGCGGCGCAACGAGCCGCTGCGCCCAACGTCTCTCCAGCGGAAGTCACGGCGACCCAACGGATCCGCGCCTCCCACGGATCTACCGCTCAACGGCTCTTTCGGCCTAATGGAAAAAAGGCAGTAACGGCTAGTTCCGTATGGGAATCTGTGTCCGCCAGCCCTCGGTCAGCACCACGGTAGATGTGGACCCGTTATGCCCCACCTTCAAGCCCCCCAAACATAATATTTTTGATGCCACACTCAAGGTCGTCACAACTCACGGACGACCTATGGACCAGTTCTACCACCTCATTGAGGTCGTCAAGAGACTGGCAGCCTCCTAGGTCGTCTCGGCCTCCAAACGGCGGGTTCACACCACGTCTCCTAGGCCCAGCTGCCTACAAGCCTTCTAGGTCACTTCAACCTACAGCGGCCAACCCGACCAACGGCTCCGCACTTAAAGGCTCTACTGCCCGTTGGCGACCTACCGGTCGTAATCATAGCCCCTTGCTGAGGCCCTGCTGCCTTCTAGGTCGATAAAGACCTACAGATTTCAGGATTGACACCCTACGTTGCGCCACTACACAACGGCCATGTTGACCTAGGTCGACATGGGTTCTTTTGTCGATTTCCACGACCTTCTGAAGGTCGGCGCGCTTCCACAGCCCCGCCGGGACCTTGGCCACGCCATTGCTGCCCGGGCGCTTCTATATAATAATCAAGATACATCATTTGCCATGCAAGCATGTGTATACAAGCTTAGTAAGCTACAAAGGACTATGGCCCAAGGCCAATTACAAGATGCAAACATATTAAAGGTCCTGATCTACCTTACATGATGCCTACGGCGCAACCTAGACTGATGAAGCGCGTCGCAAGCTTTCTTCTAGCTTCAGGACCTACTTGGAGCCCTCCACCGCTGCTGAGGTCGCGGCTGCCACATAGCCACCTCTACTCTAGCCCCAGAAGGTTTCCTGTGGTGCACCAACTTTTGCTAGGGTGCTCACACAAAATCCCAAATCGGGCGACTGTCACCTCGGGCCTTCCCCGGTACAGCATGGCGGTCTCCAACACCACCTTAGGCCTCTGCTCACAAGGTCCGTCAAGGCATGTACTGCCCCATGCTGCACCTGGATTCCTCGCTGGGCGCAGGTGAAGCGGCTGATGGAGTTCCCCCAACTTCGCAAGCATTCTTCTAGCTCCAGATGACAATAACCTAGCGCTATGCTCTGGTGGACGGACATAAGCCCAGTGTGTTGCAAAATTACTAAGCTACTTCGCCATGATGCTCCTACCTGGTTCAAGTAGCAAGCTCTGGGGTCACCTATTTATAGCGGCGGAGCTTGGCCTTGGATGTTGTCTACGCTTCAACTGGCGCGGCGTCCTTATCCAATCACTGTTACCACGTGGAGCACAAGGTTCCTGTTCGCCTCTGGGGAGCACTGACACGTCTGTCGACTGCCTAGTGACACCTTTTCAGCTTTTGTCTCTTGTGGGCAGCGACTGCATCTCTGCTCGGGGCAGGTCCCGTGACTGTACAGTACGCCCGTGGGGTGCCACGCAACAAGGCTGCTGGCACCTGACACTACGCTCCAAGATTCCCGATGGCTTGTCTTATTCGGTGGGCAGAGCATCTAAAGCACAAGCAGAAGGTCGTAGGTTCTCTATTCTTTCTTCGAGCATCAATCCAACCATCCAGGTTGCCTTATTGCTCGGGGGCTACTCCAAGAGTGCGTCTTACGACGCCCTCTTCCTTCTACGTTGCATCGACCTACTGGAAGCCCGCTTCCACTACATCCTCACTCGACCTCCCTTCGATCGGCAGAGGGACCTTCTTCGAGGTCATCATGATTTTTTGGCGGCTGCCTAACTTAGGTCAGGTCGGCAGTTCTTCAAAGGACGGCGCCTTGTCTTCGCTTCGACCCCGTGGACCTACATTCCAGGAGCTCGATACTTGACGTCGTGCGCGTTGGAGGAGTATTCTTTCTTTTTTGGATCCCCGTGCACCCTACACGACCTTGACAATGCCACGACTTCGCCAAGTCTCGACACGACCTTGCCTCGGCCGCTACGCTTACACGTCGATCGGGGCTTGAGAGATATGGGTACCCATGGGTCCCCACCGACCAGGGTCCCAGAGGTCCCTGTCAAATGGACCCGACCTGCCAGAAGTCCCGCCGACCTGCAAGTGTGCCCGGAGACCTTATCCACAACCCCGGCGACCTTGGAAGGCTCCAGAAGACCTTATCCAGATCTGGGAGGACCCGCTGGGCTTGTGGCGCAAGACTCATTCCTAGGTCGCGGCTCGGCGCCGCCTATAGGTCCGCAGATCGCGGGATTCACCCTGTAATCAAGTAAGATGACCTCCCTATTTTGTACCTGACCCCGATGAGGGTCCACCGACCTCGAATGGAAGCCCTAGCCTGTGTTGGGGAATTGGGCAAAAACCTTTCACCCTCGAAACTTCGGAGTAGTTTGGACACTTGCGAAATCGCGAAAGCATTCGTGGATAAACCTTCATGTCGCTGCTCTGATTCGCAATAAGAAAGTATTCACGAAGGTGTTCTGTTATTTTTATATGATTCACTAAACCTCTGATGTTGTGCGAAATGATCGCCGAATGATCCCTGGCTCGCAGGTCTGTCCCTTGTTTCAGGACAGCTGGAACCTGTTGAATTTGGGAATTACGGTGAGGGAAACTTCGGGAATCTTTGAGGAGTCAGGAAGCTTCATTGTTGATCACGGCTGCAAAGATCCCCGCGAGTTCAGGGGTGTTGCGTTTCATGACTGTCTTCGATGGTTTGGGTTGGGAGTCTCGACTACTAAACATCTTCACGGATATGAAGCGAAAGCCACGAACAAGCCAAGTCAAAGGGACAGTATCAAAAGTCCGGGTTTCACGTGTGAATAGATGGCAGGCTTGTAATTATGTGAAATTAGCCCCGCAAATCACAGGTTGTAAAAGACGTTCATCTACATGTTCACACCGGGAATATTCTTTGGATTCGAGGGTAATCTCAGAATGTAAAAGTCCCTTCGTCTCCCTATAAAAGGGGGCTCGAGGGCACGTGTAAAGGGATTCACGACTTTTGAGACGAGTACAGACTTTCGGGGATTCCTTGTCCCCTCTTTCGTTCTTACTTTCGTGTGTTCATTCCGGAGTCTTGTGTTCGGGGATCCCTTCCGATTTTTGGACCCCCCAACATTGGCGCCCACCGTGGTCTCAGCCGAAAACCAACTCACGATGCCTCCACAGAAGAAGTCCAAGAAGAATACACCCACTGAAGCTAACCAAGAAGATCACCAAACTGAAGAAGACAATGGAATCTCTCTTACTGCCGAACCTTCGCAAATTATAGACCAAGAAAGAAGAGCAAAGCTGGAAGCTCTTCAGAAAGCACGAGATGAAAAAACGGCGCATACTCTGGAACCATTCACTGAAGAAGAAGCTGATGAGGATGATGATCAGGCTGTCGACAGAGAACTAGAAAGGGTGCACCAAAAAGTACTACAGCTTCAGAAAGAGAAAGAGAGATTTGCGAACCAGCTGGAAGCAAAAAGAAGAGCTTCGGAGAAGCTCGAGAAACTTAACCAAGCAAAAGAACAAATAGAAAGAATGCAAAGAGAAATCGATGAAATGAAAGAACAAGAGAACAACTCACTATGGCGTGAATCGCCACTTCAGAACTCTGGCCAGAACAAAAGAACTTCAAGCGAAAACTTCTTCGCAGGCAACGAAATCTCGCAGTTCGCAGATCCAGATTCACCACTCTCACTCGGGTTGTAGACAGCACCGTGGCCACCAAAGTACAAACCAGTCTCTCTACCGAAGTACAATGGGTATGGAAACTCTAGACAATTTCTCATGAGCTATGAAGCAGCTGTGAATTCAGCAGGAGGAGATGATGTCGCACTGGCCAAGTCCTTCATCTTTGCTTGCGAAGGTCCAGTCCTCAACTGGTACTCCTTGCTATCACCATATTCAATCTGCAGTTGGATCGACCTCAAGACAAAGTTCATCCAGGCTTTTCAGATATTCCATGAAACTGCAGCAAAATCATCAGACCTGTACAATTGCAAGCAGAAAGATCGAGAGCCATTGCAGAACTTCGTAAGAAGATTCATGCAACAGAGGTCTCAGATCCCGGAAGCAGATGACAAGACAACGATACAAGCGCTGATCAAAGGTCTGACTCCAGGACCAACAGCCTCGCACTTGACCCGAAAGGAGCCTAAAAGCATTGACGAGCTCTTCCACGAACTCGAAGAATACATTAAGTCCGATGAAGATCATCGACGAAGAGTTGCTGAGCGAAATCAAGCAAGGCAAGGCAATAGAGGAACAACTTGGAGACCTCATTTTCAAACCCCACGAAACATTAACAATGTAGAAAATCCTCAGTTCAACCAAGACAGCAGACCGAGCACAAGAGGAGGTTTTGCGTCAAGGGGAAGAGGAAGGGGAAGAGGACCCCCAAAAGTTCAGAACCATGATCCAAGAGATCCATACTTTTACTGCAGATATCATGGAAGAGGCCATAGCACCGAAGCGTGCCCAGAAACCAAGAAGAACATAGCAAGAATTCAACAAAAGAAAACCATGATGAGTATTGCCTCCACGATGCCGAACCAGTTTCGTCCAAACTACTGGCAACCACAGCTCATGGGTCCCCAACCAAGCCCAGTCTCGATTCAACAATATCAACAAGCACAATCATCTTGGCAGCCTTCACAACAGTTCTATCCTCAGTCTCAGGCAATTCAAACCATTCAGCAACCTCAACCAATTCAAGAGATCTTGCCGCCACCACCAGATAGCTCATCAAGACCTGAGTCGAATTCAAGAAGCCATAACCCGAAAGCATTGCCCTCTTTCGGAACTATCATGCCTATCACAGGAGGTTCAGCCATTTGGTGGCCCAGAAACAACTATTTCAGATCTGTGAACACAGTTATCAATGACGGCCCAGCAGCACGACCAGAGTGGGCCAAAGTGCCAATAACATATACTGAACAAGATTTCAGATTGAAGTCAACAGATCACAACGATGCCATGGTCATCGAGGTGAACATAGCCGGATGGGTCATCGGAAAAGTTCTGGTGGATAATGGAAGTTCGGCAGATATCTTATTCATGAAAACTTTCGAGAAGATGAGCTTGAGTCAACACATGCTGCAGCCACCAGAGTACCCGTTACTGGGTTTCGGAGGAAAGCCAATCAAGCCGGCAGGAAAGATATCTCTTCCAGTATCCTTCGGGAATCTGGACAATGCTAGAACTGAGACCCTAACTTTTGACGTAGTCGACATGTATCATCCCTACTTCGCGATTTTCGGAAGAGGGTTCATCAATAAATTTGACGCCGTGATAAGGCAACAATTTCTATGCATGAAAATCCCAGCACCCAAAGGGGTCATCACAGTATTTGGTGATCAACAAGAAGCCAGAAACATTGAGAAGGGCTTCACGCCAGGTCAAAGCAATGTGCATCAGCTGAACTCTACCGAAGAAAGGAAAGAACCCTATGTTGAAGCTAAGAGGGATAAAGAAAAAATCGAGATAGCCGCTGATGGTGAAACGAAGAAAGTGTACTTAGATGACATGCCAGACAGAGCAGTCGTGATAGGGGCTCATCTCAGCCCCGAAGAAGAAAAAGAACTTGTGCAATTCTTGAACAAGAACAAAGATGTCTTCGCTTGGTCAGCCAAAGACTTGCAAGGTGTCGATAGAGATATCATTGAGCATGCCCTGGAAACAGATGAGAAAATAACTCCGAAGAAGCAAAAACTCAGGAAAATGTCCGAAGAAAAAGTCAAAGCAGTAGAAGCTGAAGTGCAGAGACTTCACGACGCCAAAGTAATCAGAGAAGTCATGTATCCTGTTTGGCTGGCTAATACTGTACCAGTGAAGAAGAAAAATGGGAAGTGGAGAATGTGTGTGGACTTCACAGATCTGAATAAAGCTTGCAAGAAGGATGACTTCCCCTTAGAAAGGGTAGACAAGGTCGTAGATGATGCCGCAAATAGTGAAATGCTATCACTCCTGGACATGTTTTCAGGATATCATCAAATAAGGGTGCGAAGAGAAGACGAGGAGAAAACAAGTTTCATTACTCCTTTCGGAACCTTTTGCTTCGTCAGAATGCCAGAAGGTCTAAAGAATGCAGGATGCACGTTTTCAAGAATGATAGCAATAGTTCTCCATCCCCAGCTTCGGAGAAATATTCTAGCATATCTCAGAGAAATAGTTCGTCAAAAGCATTCAAAGAAAAGACCACATCAGCGATCTAGCAGAAACATTCGCGAATCTCAGAGCAACAAATCTTAAGCTGAATCCCGAAAAGTGTGTTTTCGGCATACACAAGGGGAAAGTTCTGGGGTGCTTGGTTTCGACAAAAGGCATTGAGGCAAATCCTGACAAAATCAAGGCTCTAGTTGAGATGCAAGATCCTGTTTCTGTGAAAGATGTACAAAAGTAGACAGGGAGAGTATCCGCCCTTAACAGATTCATTCCTAGAGCTGCAGAGAGGAGTTTGCCTTTCTTCCAAGTTCTTCGAAGTTCTAAGAACTTTCAGTGGTCTAAATCTCAGAAAAAAGCTTTCCAAGAACTCAAAGACTATCTGTTAAACATGACCAAGCTATGCCCTCCAGAGCCTAAATCGCTGCTCTTACTGTACTTGTCTGCTTCAAATTCGGCCGTAAGTGCTGTACTGGTGCAAGAGAAAGAGGAAGAAGGGAAACTGAAACAAATTCCAGTATATTTTGCTTCGGAAGCTCTTTCGGGATCCAAACTCTTCTATTCTGAGTTGGAGAAGATAGCATATGCAGTCGTGATGGCTGCAAGAAAACTAAGGCACTACTTTGAGGGTCACAGAATAAGGGTTATCACGAATCAACCACTGAATGACCTGTTCACGAATAAAGAAGCATCAACCCGAATCATCAAATGGGCCGCTGAACTATCAGAATACACAGTTGACTTCGAAAGAAGAAGTGCAATCAAATCGCAAGTCTTGGCAGATTTCGTTGTGGACTGGACATCACCAACATATAATTCCGGCGAAGATATAGTCATCCCTTGGGTCGTGCACTGTGATGGGGCTTGGTGTGACAGGGGCATTGGCATAGCAGCAATCATAACATCTCCAACCGGAGTTGTGATAAGATATGCAGCTCGACTTGATTTCACAGATGATGTGCACTCTACGAACAACACAACTGAGTACGAGGTCTTACTCTTATCTCTGAGAAAGATGAAAGCTCTGGGCCAGCAAACTTTCATCATCAAAACGGACTCCAAAGTCATTCAAGAGCATATCGAGAAAGAAAGCGAAGCAAGGAATCCGGTTCTCATGAAATATCTCGAGAAAGTCAGAGAAATGGAGAAGCATTTCAAAGGCTATTCAGTTCATCACATACCAAGGAATGACAATAATGAAGCGGACAAACTGGCGAAAGCAGCAGCTCAGAATCAGGCAATGCCTCCAGATGTGTTCTTCGAAATCATTCGAGAACCATGTATCAAAGATCTAAAGCCAAAAACTGTGAACATTGTCGAAACTCGCGATTGGAGAGCCGAAATCATGGCATACTTGAGAGGTCACTATGAGCCACAAGATGAATTGGAGGAAAAAAGGTTAAAGCAAAGGGCAAGGGGCTATGCTGTAGTGGACGGAGAGCTCTATAAATCCGGGGTTACCGAACCATGGTTGAGATGCATAACCTCCGAAAAAGGTGTAGAACTTCTCAAGGAAATCCATAGTGGATTTTGTGGTGCACACATAGGCACAAGGGCCCTAGCAAGCAAAGCAATAAAGCAAGGATTTTTCTGGCCTTCCATAAACATTGATGTAAAGAAGCTTGTTCAAGAATGTGAAGCATGCCAAAAGACAGCGAATCAGCAGAACCTACCGTCCTTGCCAGTTCATCTAATCCCACCATCTTGGCCTCTGCAAAGGTGGGGAATGGATTTGGTCGGTCCTTTGCCAACAGCTCAAGGAAACTGCAAATTCGCAGTAGTAGCGGTTGACTACTTCACCAAGTGGGTGGAAGCAAAGGCATTGGCGAATATCACAACACCAACAATTCAGAAATTCTTCTGGCAAAACATAATCTGCAGATTTGGAGTACCAAGAGAGTTGACTGTTGATAATGGAAAGCAGTTCGACTGTTATTCTTTCAAGGAATATTGCAGAACTCTGGGAGCTCATGAGAAGTTCTCATCAGTTTATCATCCGTAGTCTAATGGGGCTGTTGAAAGAGCAAATGGGTTAATCTTTTCGGGAATCAAGAAGTGCCTGTATGATCAGAAGAAGGGCAAGTAGATAGATGAATTGTCGAAGGTGATCTGGTCCCACAATACGACAGTGTCGAGAGCAATGGGTTTCACGCCATTTCGCTTATTATTCGGCACTGAGGCCATGACACCAGAAGAGATCAAGAATGAAAGCTTGAGAGTACTGAAAGCGAAAGAGATCGAAGAAATTGACATGAAGGTGGAAAAAGACATGATTGAACTAACAATCCTTGAAGCGTCAGACAACATTGAAAAATACCAAAAGGAAACCAAGGCATGGAAGGACAAGAAAATAGTCAGGAAAAACATCAAGAGCGGTGACTTAGTCCTAAAAAGAAAGAAAATTTGGGAAAATCTCGGGAAACTTCAAGAGTACTGGGAAGGGCCATATATAGCAAAAGAAACAAACATGCCAGGGGCTTTCCGCTTGATAGATCAAACTGGCGAAGAGCTGCCTCATTCATGGAATGCAGACAGCTTGAAGAGGTACTACCCTTGAAAATCATGAAAGTAGTTAGATTTATTATTCAGCATTTTTTCGCAAGTTTAATTTCCGTAAAAATGTAAAAATCCGAACCACAGAACTATAAGTGGTTTCGGGAGCAAAAACATTTACTTCTCGCATTTAATTTAGAATAAGAAGGACCGTACTCTTTTCCTTGCAAAGGGGGCCCTAAATCAAGGGGCAAGGTTTTTAATGAGGCGGATCCTATGTAAATACTCTTTGTGATATATATAAAAAGAGTCTTCCCCCAAGCTATGTGTCTTGCGAAGTTCCACCATTAGAAAGAAAGTTTGTGAAAAAGGCTCCGTTATAGCCTGAGTTCCACCATGAGAAAGAAAAAGTTTGTGAAAAAGGCTCCGTTATAGCTTGAGTTCCACCATGAGAAAGAAAAAGTTTGTGAAAAAGGCTCCGTGATAGCCTGAGTTCCACCATGACAAAGAAAATTCATGAAAAAGGCTCCGTGATAGCCTAAGTCCCAACATGAGAAAGAAGAATTTGCGAAAGGGCTCCGTGACAGCCGAGATTAAAGAAGGGAAAGAAAAGTTCTATGAAAGAGGCTCCTTGATAGCCAAAGGCTCCGTGAAAGCCTAAATCCCACCTTAAAGGGATTTCCTACCGAAAGGCCTGAGGCAACAACAAGTTGCGGCCTAAATCCCACCGTAAAGGGATTTCCTACCGAAAGGCCTGAGACAACAACAAGTTGTGGCCTAAATCCCACCTTGAAGGGACATCCTACCAGAAGAACGGGAACAACTGAAGGTTGTGGCCCAGAAAGTACAAATGTGTATGCCTAGGATTTTTTCGTGTGAAAAATTATAAAGCAAAGGTTAAAGTTAACTCGATCAAAAGATGAAACTAGCATGATAGCGAACATTCATGAAGAGTCATACGAAGTATTTTAGGAAAGTTGTTCTAGCTGAGAGCATTCTTCCAAAGGCCAGGGTGCTCAACTATCTCCGAAAATCAGAAATCGCAAAAGAACGGTTGAAGCAACTGAGGGTTGCAATATCAACCTAGGCAAGTATGCCAAGTGAGCGCAAGTCCACAAAATTCGTGAAACAAATTTTGTCGACTTACATTTCAAAGGAGTTATCAATCTTTGGGACTCCGCGAAATTTTGCATGAAAACGGCAAGGTGGGGAGGGTGACGTTTTTTCTTAAAAAACGAGTTTATTGCCTTAGTTTCATACAAAATTTCATAAAAGGAAAGTTACACAGCTTCAAAAGAGCTGAAAAGTTCAGAATGGAAGTTCAACGATATGGCCTGGTTTACGACCCCTTTCTTCAGCAATATCACTAGCATAAGCAAAACTACAGTCGCCAGTTATAGGGCTAAGGGGCTCCGTCTTCATGAAAGACTGCGAACTTGAAACTTCGCTGGTGAGTGCATAACCATCTCGTTGAAGGAAGAACCAGCTAAGTTGAAAACTACTCATCGAAAAATATTGACAACTTTCAAACCAAAAATCAGAAAACTCGCATCCAGGATTAGCTTCTCTGTATAATCGCCAAGCTTCACCACTAACTACTTGATCCTGACGATGGATTCGCAAAGGTATCACATCCTGCATAGGCCCACCTTGCAGGACCTGCGTAGGTTAAAATTTACAAGACAAGAGTTAAGAAGGGGGGTCGCAGCCCACGAATATACAAGTTTATAGTTTTTAACATCAAAAGCGAGTGTTCGGACAAGCGTAGTCTCATCCAATGATATCAACCTTCGGGGAGCTAGTTTGACGATCGGAGCTCTCTTCATCCCCGTCATCTTGACCATCACTGCTGCTGCTGCTGTCACCACTGCCCGCATTCTCCGAACCGTCTTCTCCATCATCAGCATCGTCATTCTCCTCAGATTCAGAGGACGATTCTTGACTTTCTACAGCCTTAGCACGCTCCTCCTTCCAAATCATCTGAAAAAACACGAAAAGAAATCGATAAAAACCAAGAGAGAAATGTTCGTAAGGTAACAAGAGTATTCAACAAAGCCTATGAGCACCAACCTCCTCAAGTTTTTCGCGAGCGATCTTCTTCGCGAATTCTTTACTAGTTGCAATCCAGAACTCCCTTGCAAATTTAATCTTCAGAGCGCGAACATCTTCGTTGGCTCGGATAGCTGAAGTGCTAGCAGCGTTGGGGAATCGAGAGAGTGATCCACGAAATTTCGGGAGGTCAACACAATCAAAGTCGTTAAGAATTTTCAGGAGACTTTCTACTAAGAAAACAGCAGCGAAGTCGCTGGCTCCTGAAATGACATTCGGAAGAGCCTGAAATTCCTTCAGCATCCAGTCCATTAAATCGGAAATTTCTTCATTATCAGGAAGTGGACCTGGACGGGTACCAAACTGTTTCAGGGCCTCCCGGTATTCCTCAAACAGGAGTTTCAAGCGTTCCTTGATCTCACCAACATCTTTATTCGAAGATTCACTTCGTTCAGAAAGAGCTTTCTCAAGATCTTGAATTGTCTATTCCTTAGTGCTCAAAGTTTTTGCGAGCTCTTAGTGCTCTTATCAGCCTCTTTACGGAGATTCTCAATCATCGTCAGGTCATCTTCGCGAGCCTTATTGAGTTTTTCAAGATCTTTCTTGGAATCGCGAAGGGTGGTTTCAACAAGAAGTTTCTCGTCTTGACATTTCTTTAAAGATTCTGTCAGTTCTGCGATTTGCTTCTCCAAGTTAAGACCAGAAGCCTGAGCCTTGTTCAAATCGCGCTTCAGCTGTCGAGATTCATCTGTGAGTTTACCAACAAGTTCCTCTTTCTCTAGGAGCCATTCAGCGGTGACCTTTCCAATAATAGATGCCTTCAAGTCATAGGTCTTGCGAAAGCTTGCAAGGTCAGAAGATGAAAGTTTACGAACGGTCTCTTCAAAACCTGCGAAAACCACAAAAGATATAGCAACAAGTTATATAAAGAAAACGAGAAAAGCAGCAGAAAAACAAAAAGAAAGTAACATATAAACCTTTTTTATTAAGTGTCCCTAGAGGAACTTGGACTATAGAGTCAGAAATCATCACAGATTTCTGAAGGGAAGAAAAAGATTGCTTCTCAGCACCACAGACTGTCTTGCCAGTCAGTTGAAGTTTCTTCTTTGAAGCATCTCCTCCTGTTTCACCCACGAATTTAGGAGATTTCCATAGCAAAGAAAATTCAGGAACATCACCATCTGCACCAATCACTTCACCACCAACACTCAACAGTTCACCTCTAAAAGACGTACCAAAGATTTCGTTGTAAGCCGTAATCGATGGAGAAGGATCCTGATCTTCGGGAATTTCTTCTCGATTTTCAATCAGTAAGGGATTTTCAACCGGATCGTCATCTTTCCTCACTGTACGTTCCAATTCTTCAGCGAACTTCGGAGAAGCATCGTCATTAGTGATAGGATCTCTGGAACAACCAGCCTTAGCCTCAGCACCAGTCGCAGAATCAACATGAGTTTCCCGAACTTCGGGGACATCATCTATAAAAGTTTCAATGTCAACAAATTCATTCTCAGAATTTGGTGTATAGATAGGACGAACTCGAAACCTCAAGGCACAGCAGAGGCAAGAAGAGAAACCTGTTTGGTGAGGTTCATCAGTTATTTCATCATCAGAGAAAGCCGAAGGAATGCGCTGAACAATAGCAGCAGCAACCTTCTTCATAGCTTTCTTGGCCTTCTTCTTCCTCAAATCTGCAAGACTTGAAGCTGCTTGGATCTAAGCATCTGAAATACCTTCGGAAGCTTTCCTCTTTCTTTTGCTGGATTCTAAAGATTTAGTCTTTTCAGGACAAATTGCAGAAGAAGAGGTGTCACCTGCGCTACTTTTTGCTTTTCCCTTCTTTGAAGTTCCCCTCCTTGGAGCCTTGGGTGGGGCAGCCGAACAGACTGCGACAGCAACAGCCGGGATTTTCTTGTCCACGCCTGGTGGACGAGATCGAAGAGTAGTATCAGCACCGAGCTTTGAAAACACTCGATTAACCCTCCTCTTGTGCTTCACAATGTTCTTGAAAGATTTGTACTCATTCAGAGTAGATTCGCCAACCATTGCGTTAACTTTTTCTTCAACTTCAGTAATAAAGTCTTTGAGACTTTGACCTTCCTTAAGTCGCAAATCGAATCGAGGAAACGGCACTTGCTGCGATGCCCAATCCACATCCAAGAAAACAATGTTAGAAGGTTTCCAGCCATCAGATATCGGCCAAACTTCGGCTGCAACAAATTCTTCAATGGCGTCGCGACCTCCGAGAATGGTGCTGGCAAGAAAGAAAGCATTTTCGCAGCTTTTAAACCCGATAGTGCGGTTGTTATACGAAATAGTGCAAATAGCAGTCACTGGTGCCATAGGTGAGTAGAAGGGGTAAGCTGGCCCAGTGTAGCTAGAAACCTTAGACATGTTAACCTTCACATAAAACCAGTATGAGCTCCAATCTTTGGAGAAGTTAGTCTTGCTGCAGGGTGCAAGTTGGATTCGGGTGAGACCTTTTTGTGAATTTTTTCTTCGGGTGTTGAAAGTACAGCATGCATAGTGCACTTCATAGTACTTCGCATCGTCAAGCTTGAGAATATCCTTCTCAATCACAAGCTCGAATAGGCGAGCGAATATGTCAGCACCAAAGGTGCACTTGAAAGTCTTCATGATCCAAAAGAACTTTGAAAGTTCCAAAAAAGAGTTCGGTGTCAATTGATGCATCTTCACAGAAAACTTCTCAAGAATGGAAGGTAGAATGGGATCACAGGGAAATCTAAGTCCACAAGTAAAGAAATCCCTAAAAACAACAACTTCGTTTGCTTCGGGAGCAGGGACTTGTTCACCAGAAGGGGGACATCCATCACCAGCTGGGAAAAACCTAGCTTCCTCATATTCTTTGATAAGATCGGCCGTAACCTTTGATTCGCCGAAGACAAAAGCCGGGGGATAAGATTTAGCCTTCACGACAATAAGTTCGCTTACATCAGCGTCGACATTGGATAGATCTTACCGCGCCCAGGAATCGGAAGAGTGCAACAAAACGGTGAAATAAACTTACCGTGCCCGGCCTCTATTTATACGGTGAGGAGGGGTAGATTCAAGAAATAGCCTCGAGATGACCGTTGCGCATTTTCAGGGGGACGCGTGTCCACTCCGACGTTCCAAGGGTGACGTTTTTTACCGAAATTCTGAGAATTGTTCGTGGAAACGGATCGTCGGAGTCAACCCGCTTCCCCGAGGGGCTAGTGTTGGGGAATTGGGCAAAAACCTTTCACCCTCGAAACTTCGGAGTAGTTTGGACACTTGCGAAATCGCGAAAGCATTCGTGGATAAACCTTCGTGTTGCTGCTCTGATTCGCAATAAGAAAGTATTCACGAAGGTGTTCTGTTATTTTTATATGATTCACTAACCCTCTGATGTTGTGCGAAATGATCGCCGAATGATCCCTGGATCGCAGGTCTGTCCCTTGTTTCAGGACAGCTGGAACCCGTTGAATTCGGGAATTACGGCGAGGGAAACTTCGGGAATCTTTGAGGAGTCAGGAAGCTTCATTGTTGATCACGGCTGCAAAGATCCCCGCCAGTTCGGGGGTGTTGCGTTTCATGACTGTCTTCGATGGTTTGGGTTGGGAGTCTCGACTACTGAACATCTTCACGGATATGAAGCGGAAGCCACGAACAAGCCAAGTCAAAGGGACGGTATCAAAAGTCCGGGTTTCAAGTGTGAATAGATGGCAGGCTTGTAATTATGTGAAATTAGCCCCGCAAATCACGGGTTGTAAAAGACGTTCATGTACATGTTCACACCGGGAATATTCTTTGGATTCGAGGGTAATCTCGGAATGTAAAAGTCCCTTCGTCTCCCTATAAAAGGGGGCTCGAGGGCACGTGTAAAGGGATTCATGACTTTTGAGACGAGTACAGACTTTCAGGGATTCCTTGTCCCCTCTTTCGTTCTTACTTTCGTGTGTTCATTCCGAAGACTTGTGTTCGGGGATCCCTTCCGATTTTTGGACCCCCCAATAGCCTGTTAACCATATAAGGCGGCCTAGAGCTCCATTCGAGGGGACTTCCCTTCGACGCATAATTCCACCCCATACTGGACGTAGGGTTTTACTCTCCGGAGGCCTGAACCTATGACAGAACCGCCCAAATTAACTCCATATTATCGCATAAACCACTCCTTTTGCTCATTACGCGATAACACCGAGTTAACTTGTCGTCTCTGCCGGATCAAGCCCGGTAAATCACTTGTAACAAAGGATCGACAACCGTACATCAAAACTCACACGAAGGCGAGTCCAGAGATAAACAAGTCACAATTTATTACATCAATTACCATAAAGGGTTATTTAATTACAAACCAAGTCTTTTGCATAAAAGTAAATTGTTCAGAGTTATAAATACAGCGGAAATAAAACTAAACGATACAAAGTAGCATTATAGGAGGCCATCCATAATGCCAACACACATCTTCTTCCCATCCCAAACTTCACCTGAAAACAACAACAAAAGCAAGGCTGCGTATTCTAATACTCAGCAAGTCTTAACCGACGGGTGATGGAAATCTCTCTAGACATGCAAAGCTTTTTTGCTAGTGGATTAATTTGCTGAAAAGCAACAAAGAGTATGTCCTTACTTTCAAAATTTTAGCTCAAATTCTAGTTGATTAACCATTACTAAGTAAGCATCTACAGCAAACATAAGTTGTGCAAACAGTTAATCAGACATCCATATTAATTCTCAATTCCATCATAAAGGGAAATAGACTGTATAGTTAAGCAGTCTCGGGTAACGGTGAGAGGCCGACGATCGATCGATTAATAACCTTGCAAGGTGGACCTAAACACACGGAAAAGTGCACACCCCAGGTGTGCACCCACCAGACCGTTCCCAGCCATCCTCGGTTCAGGACCAGAGTCCACAGTCTTTGGTACAAGGTGAGGTGGTTACGGCCTCGCCGCCCACTCTCACTCATGCATCACCTTTACTGCAGCAGGGGGACTCTTCCCAAGATTAGTGTTCCAAGTTCCCTAGCCGAATCCTGAAGGTACTAGGCTTACCAGTCCCATTCCTGACAAATGTTTAGTACGTTCAAAAGCTTAACCAGTGACACCTATTGACCGCAGCCGATCCCAAGCTCTTACCACATGAGCATATCATTTTAAATCTTATGATTCCAACATAAGAACCTATAGCTCGCGAGTGAAGGATTTCACTCGACTTTTACCGGGTCCTTAAAGCATGGCAACTAACGTCTTATCATGCTAGTATAAGAACATAGGAACCTAGGATCATGCATCTATGGTTTCAAATCAACTCCTGAAACTTAAATGCACAAACATAACATATATAGTTGCAGGAAGTTAAAATCATAGGATTATGCTCCAGTGCTTGCCTTTCAAACCGATGTTAGTTCTAACTAGGCCTTGGGCCCTTCCAAACTTTGGTTTGGGTCTTGTGGTAATCCACGATGTCCACTTGTCCCTCGAACGGTCCTTCGTCTTGCTCCGGGACGATCTCGAAGCTACTGACAGAAAAAAATCTACACGAGATGCATATGCATAAGATTTATTTGTCCAATTCAAAAGAGATTTCACTTTTGAAACTTAGAAATAAATGTGGGGTTTAAGGGTGACCACATTCACCTAGATAAGATATTCAGCATACTCTTCCTCTATTAGAGAAAGGTGTGTGCGAGTGACTTTTATTTCCCCTTTGATGGTGACTGTGTACATATTTAAGATAAGTAATTTATTTTATCTCACCAAGGTAATGGTGCTGTTTAGGGTGTGTCTTGGTGAGGTTCATGCATTTAAAATTTGAGTTGCACACCAATGATATTGGTTTTCCTTTTATCCACTTAATTGACCTTGTTTTATTTCAAGAATTTCCATTCCAAAAGACATACACATAAACTGACCATGAGAGGGTCCAAACATGCACAAGGCACAACAATTATACTACTGCACCAAAGTTTACTCATCTCATCAAATATGGCTAGCATGAACAATCACACAAGGCTATGCCTAACCATTCAAGGTTAAAACAAACAAAAATTATATATACCACCAAAAGAGATGAAACCTCCTATGGAGCTATATGGCAGCATTTCTAGCAGAGATATGCACTTACTCAGCAAAGAAACTTAATTTAAACTACGCACATGAAATTAACCTTAAACTACGCACGATAAACCATGGCAAATTATTTGACTAAGCTACACATGTCCAAAATAGATATACTATTTATCATGGGTGCATAACCATAAAACAGGGACGTAGCAAAAAGATGGGCAGCATTTGATCAACAGATTAAATTA
Organism: Cenchrus fungigraminus; assembly: GCA_036936925.1. NCBI lineage: Eukaryota > Viridiplantae > Streptophyta > Magnoliopsida > Poales > Poaceae > Cenchrus > Cenchrus fungigraminus. Next base: position 86,572,851 of record CM072770.1, on the reverse strand, counting down.
TAAAAATCAAAAACAGGAGCATTACATATATCCAAATTAAATCATAACTAAAAATATACATGACATCTATATTCCATTTTTGCACACAGGATCATACATGGCAAGATTAGCAATGTATCCAAAATTCACTTGCAGATCGTTTATAGAATTTGAATTATTTCAAATCTAAGCAATTTGATGATTTCAAAATAATTTAAAATATACACCGAAGTTTGAAAACTTCCTTTGTAGAAAAGTTGCTCCTGGTCATAAGGATCACAACAAAGTTGAGTTTCCATTTTTACGATTTTTATGTGATTTTTGGTACAATTTACAAGATTCAGAAACTTAACCCTAGATCTATAGAATCTATTTGCACAGAGGCCCCTAGAATCTTTCACTAGGGTCCTTCCAGAAACCTTGATCTTCACAGAAATACCCCCGGCGGCGCAGGGGAGATCGCCGGCGGCGAACCGGCGGCCAGACTCGGCCGGGCAAGCGGCTAGGGTGAAGTGTGTGCTCACCCTCGACGGATTGGTGGCGTCGGTAGCGGCGGGGAGGGCTCCGGCGACCGTCGCCGGCGAGGTCGAGGCAGAGCACCCGCCCCTGCTCCGATTCCGGCGAGGGTAGCGGCGTTCCTCAACAATGCGCGGCTCGGGAAGCTTCCACGGGGTCCAGGGAAGAATCTCGGGTGGTTGGTGGACGGCGGCCTCGAGTGGGACAGGGAGCTTCACGGCGGCGGCGCGACTGGCGCATGGTGGAGGAGGGAAACCGCGCCCGGGAGCTCCGGCGTCCCTTTTATAGGCGGCCACGGCTTGGAGGAGGGGCCAAGACAGGCGCCGACAGTGGGCCCCACGGGAGGTGACGGCCGGGGCACGAACGCCGGGGCAGGAGCTTCGCGCGCGCGCGACGCGCTTGGCGCGCGGCTCGGCGCGGGAGCGCGCTCCAGAGCGCCAGACCCCGAGATCATTTCGGTGTAGAGCTGGTTGACCGAAGCAAGCTCAAAAATTTTGAACTAAACTTGAAAATTTCCAAATACGAAAGTTGGAGAACACCTTTCCCTCTACAACTTTCCCAAAGGGTGACCTATGTTTTTCTCAACCATTTACTCAGAAAATCACTGCAAAGTTTGGGTTTTTCATGGCGCGGTCAGGAAGACATCCAGGCGTTGACCGAGATTTTAGAGGCTTTTCCACTTGGAATATCAAATGCCCCCAATTGGATGAAATGTGTTCCTGGAGATTCTTGACAACTTTTACATTGGCCGATTTCGAAGTTTTTATGAAAAATTTGGAGAACGCGCTAGATCACTGCAGAGAGGTCTAGGGTTCTGGGGGTTTGACTTGGGTTTTGAGGGGTTTGACCCATGATTGGGGGGGTTTGACCATGTAACCATGTTAGCGAACATGCATAGCTCCACTAATTAAGATGGTTACTATTGCTCAAAAATCCGGGGTGTTACAGCCTACCCCCCTTAAAAGGAATCTCGTCCCGAGATTCAACAACAAGATTAGATAGTCCTTCAGGGAAAGGTAAAGATTACATAGAGGGAACTACAAAGCACGGCTAAACTCTTTGAGATCTAAAGCTCAAAGATGATAGAAGTACAGGATTTTCCTCACACACTTCAACGTCGCTCATGAGGAAGCGGATGGTGAATGTACACATGAAAAGCTAAAACCATCAGAAGCTGCAACGTAAAGCAGATGTACAATGCAACTAGAGACCAACGAACTGAATCAAGCATCTCCAGCCAATGAGCCATGGAGTGGTTCATGGTTGGATCCTTCTCTTGGACTTCTTCTTGAGCTTCTTCTGGCGTCACCGATGAATGTCGTAGGCGGAGAACATGGATGGCGTGCGTGCTCAAGGGAGTAGCCGGTGGGAAGTGAGGGTGGCTGGAATGCAAGGCTCAAGTGGAAACTAGCTCTGGGTGGGGAGAGCAGAGGGGAGGAGGTGCTCCTTTTATCGAGGGCCAAAGGACTGTGGCAGCTGTGGTGCTCGTGACCACTTGAGGTAGGGGACGGCGGATCGATGCTGTGAGAGCTGCACGCGGCGTGGTAGTGGCCGGCATTAAGATGCCTTGGCGACATGACGGCGACCGCGGTGGCGTGTGCGTAGGCGGCGACCAGCCTCTGTGAGAAAAAGGTGGCAGGGTGATGGAGCGGCACAGAGCAGGCGAAGCACGGATACGGAGGGAGCGCACTGATACGGAGGAAGGTCAAACGGGCTTGAGAGAAATGACCGTGATCTTGGGGGAAAACGAGAAGATCTTGGGGTATCCATAATTCAAAATTGAGATTGAACCAGGAAAACTTGTCAGAGGATATGCCCGTCATTTGCTTACTTAACTCCCAATTCCATCGATTTGAAAGAGATTTATAAAAGGATCACAGTTCACTGATCGATAGAGAACTCCTCATATCTTGACTTTTCGAGAACCTTGATTGCTCATACTCCTTCAAATTAGTCTGGTTGATTCAAAGTGGTAATTGTTAACTTTGAGATTGAGGCAGAAAGAGACCAAGTTGAATGGTTCCGTAGAGGTTTCCATGAAGAAAGGGAAGGCTAGTAAACAAACATTTTGTTAAGTTTGTTACTAGAATTCCTGAAATTACATTAGGATAGCAACAAGATGTCTACTCAGGATATGCTTTGGAAGTGTCAACTTTCAAATGTCAATTGACAGAATTTGGGAAAAGATGAGAGTTAGGAATTAACCCTTGCTCAAGGTGTTTATCAATAGAGTATATATATAGATTTTTATTATTATTGCCTCAGGATGCAATGCATTTAAACTGGTATTTTGATGCACTGATGAGTCATGGAATGACAATGATTATGCATATGGGAAGGACGTGTGCACAAAGTGACAATGCTCATGACATGATGTTTTAATGATGCCATCCGGATGATGCACATGTTTATGAATGCTTGATGCCCATGCTTATGATGCAATGCCAGCATGTCTTGCGTTACCCATGGATTCAGTTAGTGACATGGAGAATAACTGAGAGTTTTGAGAAATAGGATATGCGATGAGTTGCCTTCTCACAACCAAGATACCTAGCGCGCTCCTGGTGGTAATCACATGGCTGCAGCACACACGATGCACCAGGTTCCGTCGCGGCACCTTTGGTTATGAAACAACAACATCACCACCAAGGAGGATAGAGTAGAAAGGTTGAGACCTTCAGTGCGTATGCAGGTCAGTTGAAACCAGGTTTCCAGATGCGCATGTCATGTAATGCATTTCCATGCTCATGAATTATTTTGCTAGAGTTGCAGCATATGCATGTTGAGATGATGCTCATTATGCATACATATATATATGTTCTTATTTATTCATTTATGTGTGAGCAAGGACAAGAATTCCAGATTCAAGGACTGAGAGTTTAAGGTGATAGGTGTGGGGATATCAATGCAAGGTAAGGTTGAATAACCAACATTTTATAGCCATAAAAAGTTGGTGAATTTCCTCTAACTGATGAAAATGTGTAGAGACAACCAAGAAGCATAAAGACGCTTTGTTTGTCTTGGCAGAGGAGATTGTTTCTCTCTTATTGGTTAACCAAGATAACTGCAACGGGAATCATTCAATCTTGCATAGATTGTGCCCACTTTCTGAACAACGTCGACTACAGCTCTGAAAATCCAAGATGGGTGCTCCAACAATCCTCATATTTTACTAGAAGCTCGGTGAGGTTATGAAGCACAAGTTTGGTATTCAAAGATTGGGTTGAAACTGATTTGAAGATGTTGAAAACATCAACTTTTGAACTTGCTGTTCTGGCTGTTTCTCAGCAGGCTGGGGGTCACTGTTTCGTTCATAGTTCTAGTTGGGGATGTCCATTGGTGCTGAAATTCTGTGACTATTCAGAATGTGAAATTCCAAACAACTTTGGTATTTGCAGGTTGGGCAAAAACTAATGGGAAGACAGGTGATCAACCCAACATCCAATTTGCTATTGCCCAGAAAAATCAGCAAGCAGACAGTCACCATTTTTAGCATAGCTGAAGTTTTACTAAGCCAAAAATGCTGAATTTTTACCAGGTACTCAATAAGGTTATGGAGTACCAAATTGGTATTCAAAAGTTGAGCTAAAAACTAGAAGAAGATAGCCAAAAAGGATCAAGTCAGTTTGCTGTCACTTAGGAAAAACAGCAGACAGACATTCACCATTTTGACCATAACTCAAGTTTCCTTTAGCCAAAACTTCTGAAATTTTTACGGCAGGTGCTCAACAATATTTGGAGCAACTTTCATATCTACCATTTTCTCAGGAAAGATTGTTTTGGGGGTCGAAACGATCACCGAACAGAGGGGTACTCAGAATTGACAGCTAGATGACTCCTTAGGAAAAGATCATAACTTGAGTTTGGTTGATCCAAACTTTATGAAACTTTTACAGCAACTTCATGGTAACATTTGGGACAACTTTTGTATATATGGTTTCTGCACACAACTTAATTTTCTAGTCTGAAAAATTTCAGATCAGCAGCTCATTCAGAAAACTGCTAGAAGGCATTAAGTGTTTTTAGACAAAAGTTTGTAGAGGAAATGAGTTCAAATTTCCCTTCTTATTTTTTGATGTTTAGTTTAGAGAGTTTTAACATGATGCATGCACAACCTATTCGTCCTCACAGACAATTCCTTGTAAAAAATCGGAGTTAGCGCCGGTGGCATGGCATACATACGTCTCTCCTTATAATAACTAGTCGATTCTCTAATCGATCTTAGCTCTAACGGATCGCGGTTAGTGTACCTGCAGAAAATCACAGAACATACCGAACCTTTCGTGCCAGCACTCATGAAAGCATCCACATACATTACCGTTCACTATAGAAACGGCATCCATGCATAGAACCGCTGCATGGACAGCGTCCAACCTCAGACACTCTCCGTTTGAATGGAGTACATCCTTGCCTCGCATTTTTGTAATAAGGAACGTCCACGTATGGCAAAACGTGGCGAGACACAAACGCGACAGTGGGTTCTCTTTGGAATAAGTCCCATCCATCCCTCACATGACTTCCATGTGGCACCACACACGTATAGCAAAACGTGGTGCACTAGTATGGTTGTGCGAGAAAGTAAGTTTTGACTGAAAGTAATGTGCTGGAAGTTAGTCTAATAAACCATAGATTACTAGCCACCTGAAAGTACCCAAAAATACCTCTAGGGCCTCTCGGACTAGTTAATCCTTAGCGTTCCTAACGCATTTTTGCAAACACACCTTAATCTTGCAAGTTTTATTCCAAAAACATATTATTAAGGGTGTATGAAGATCTCTGGTGTACAGTCGAGCTCTGATGCCAGCTGTGACAAAACCGCCCAAATTAACTCCATATTATCGCATAAACCACTCCTTTTGGTCATTACGCGAAAACACCGAGTTAACTTGTCGTCTCTGCCGGGTCAAGCCTGGTAAATCACTTGTAACAAAGGATCGACAACCGTACATCAAAACTCACACGAAGGCGAGTCCAGAGATAAACAAGTCACAATTTATTACATCAATTACCATAAAGGGTTATTTAATTACAAACCAAGTCTTTTGCATAAAAGTAAATTGTTCAGAGTTATAAATACAGCGGAAATAAAACTAAATGATACAAAGTAGCATTATAGGAGGCCATCCATAATACAAACACACATCTTCTTCCCATCCCAAACTTCACCTGAAAACAACAACAAAAGCAAGGCTGAGTATTCTAATACTCAGCAATTCTTAACCGACGGGTGATGGAAATCTCTCTAGACATGCAAAGCTTTTTGGCTAGTGGATTATTTTGCTGAAAAGCAACAAAGAGTATGTCCTTACTTTCAAAATTTTAGCTCAAATTCTAGTTGATTAACCATTACTAAGTAAGCATCTACAGCAAACATAAGTTGTGCAAACAGTTAATCAGACATCCATATTAATTCTCAATTGCATCATAAAGGGAAATAGACTGTATAGTTAAGCAGTCTCGGGTAACGGTGAGAGGCCGACGATCGATCGATTAATAACCTTGCAAGGTGGACCTAAACACACGGAAAAGTGCACACCCCAGGTGTGCACCCACCAGACCGTTCCCAGCCATCCTCGGTTCAGGACCAGAGTCCACAGTCTTTGGTACAAGGTGAGGTGGTTACGGCCTCGCCGCCCACTCTCACTCATGCATCACCTTTACTGCAGCAGGGGGACTCTTCCCAAGATTAGTGTTCCAAGTTCCCTAGCCGAATCCTGAAGGTACTAGGCTTACCAGTCCCATTCCTGGCAAATGTTTAGTACGTTCAAAAGCTTAACCAGTGACACCTATTGACCGGAGCCGATCCCAAGCTCTTACCACATGAGCATATCATTTTAAATCTTATGATTCCAACATAAGAACCTATAGCTCGCGAGTGAAGGATTTCACTCGACTTTTACCGGGTCCTTAAAGCATGGCAACTAACGTCTTATCATGCTAGTATAAGAACATAGGAACCTAGGATCATGCATCTATGGTTTCAAATCAACTCCTGAAACTTAAATGCACAAACATAACATATGTAGTTGCAGGAAGTTAAAATCATAGGATTATGCTCCGGTGCTTGCCTTTCAAACCGATGTTAGTTCTAACTAGGCCTTGGGCCCTTCCAAACTTTGGTTTGGGTCTTGTGGTACTCCATGATGTCCACTTGTCCCTCGAACGGTCCTTCGTCTTGCTCCGGGACGATCTCGAAGCTACTGACAGAAAAAAATCTACACGAGATGCATATGCATAAGATTTATTTGTCCAATTCAAAAGAGATTTCACTTTTGAAACTTAGAAATAAATGTGGGGTTTAAGGGTGACCACATTCACCTAGATAAGATATTCAGCATACTCTTCCTCTATTAGAGAAAGGTGTGTGCGGGTGACTTTTATTTCCCCTTTGATGGTGACTGTGTACATATTTAAGATAAGTAATTTATTTTATCTCACCAAGGTAATGGTGCTGTTTAGGGTGTGTCTTGGTGAGGTTCATGCATTTAAAATTTGAGTTGCACACCAATGATATTGGTTTTCCTTTTATCCACTTAATTGACCTTGTTTTATTTCAAGAATTTCCATTCCAAAAGACATACACATAAACTGACCATGAGAGGGTCCAAACATGCACAAGGCACAACAATTATACTACTGCACCAAAGTTTACTCATCTCATCAAATATGGCTAGCATGAACAATCACACAAGGCTATGCCTAACCATTCAAGGTTAAAACAAACAAAAATTATATATACCACCAAAAGAGATGAAACCTCCTATGGAGCTATATGGCAGCATTTCTAACAGAGATATGCACTTACTCAGCAAAGAAACTTAATTTAAACTACGCACATGAAATTAACCTTAAACTACGCACGATAAACCATGGCAAATTATTTGACTAAGCTACACATGTCCAAAATAGATATACTATTTATCATGGGTGCATAACCATAAAACAGGGACGTAGCAAAAAGATGGGCAGCATTTGATCAACAGATTAAATTATAAAAATCAAAAACAGGAGCATTACATATATACAAATTAAATCATAACTAAAAATATACATGACATCTATATTCCATTTTTGCACACAGGATCATACATGGCAAGATTAGCAACGTATCCAAAATTCACTTGCAGATCATTTATAGAATTTGAATTATTTCAAATCTAAGCAATTTGATGATTTCAAAATAATTTAAAATATACACCGAAGTTTGAAAACTTCCTTTGTAGAAAAGTTGCTCCTGGTCATAAGGATCACAACAAAGTTGAGTTTGCATTTTTACGATTTTTATGTCATTTTTGGTACAATTTACAAGATTCAGAAACTTAACCCTAGATCTATAGAATCTATTTGCACAGAGGCCCCTAGAATCTTTCACTAGGGTCCTTCCAGAAACCTTGATCTTCACAGAAATACCCCCGGCGGCACAGGGGAGATCGCCGGCGGCGAACCGGCGGCCAGACTCGGCCGGGCAAGCGGCTAGGGTGAAGTGTGTGCTCACCCTCGACGGATTGGTGGCGTCGGTAGCGGCGGGGAGGGCTCCTGCGACCGTCGCCGGCGAGGTCGAGGCAGAGCACCCGCCCCTGCTCCGAATCCGGCGAGGGTAGCGGCGTTCCTCAACAATGCGCGGCTCGAGAAGCTTCCACGGGGTCCAGGGAAGAAGCTCGGGTGGTTGGTGGACGGCGGCCTCGAGTGGGACAGGGAGCTTCACGGCGGCGGCGCGACTGGCGGATGGTGGAGGAGGGAAACCACGCCCGGGAGCTCCGGCGTCCCTTTTATAGGCGGCCACAGCTTGGAGGAGGGGCCAAGACAGGCGCCGAGGTGGATAAGACCGCCAGCGCGGCCATGGGCCAGCGCCGGCCACTGGCTCGGCGGCCATGGCGTGTGGCGGCGTGGCGCGTGGCAGTTAGGCGCGGTAGGGGTAGGGAGCTCGAGCGCCTAATGGCTCGGGGCGTTTGCCCCTCTCTCCCGGCGTGCATCGCTCGGGGCGCCCGCGGCAGCGACGGCCGGCGCGCGTCGACGCCAATCGCGGAGGAAAGGGGAGAGAGGAGGGGAAAGCTGGGGGCGGTTCGGTGGTTTTGCTGCCTAGGTGGCAAGGGCGCTGACGGTGTGACAGTGGGCCCCACGGGAGGTGACGGCCGGGGCACGAACGCCGGGGCAGGAGCTTCACGCGCGCGCGACGCGCTTGGCGCGCGGCTCGGCGCGGGAGCGCGTTCCAGAGCGCCAGACCCCGAGATCATTTCGGTGTAGAGCTGGTTGACCGAAGAAAGCTCAAAAATTTTGAACTAAACTTGAAAATTTCCAAATACGAAAGTTGGAGAACACCTTTCCCTCTACAACTTTCCCAAAGGGTGACCTATGTTTTTCTCAACCATTTACTCAGAAAATCACTGCAAAGTTTGGGTTTTTCATGGCGCGGTCAGGAAGACATCCAGGCGTTGACCGAGATTTTAGAGGCTTTTCCACTTGGAATATCAAATGCCCCCAATTGGATGAAATGTGTTCCTGGAGATTCTTGACAACTTTTACATTGGCCGATTTCGAAGTTTTTATGAAAAATTTGGAGAACGCGCTAGATCACTGCAGAGAGGTCTAGGGTTCTGGGGGTTTGACTTGGGTTTTGAGGGGTTTGACCCATGATTGGGGGGTTTGACCATGTAACCATGTTAGCGAACATGCATAGCTCCACTAATTAAGATGGTTACTATTGCTCAAAAATCCGGGGTGTTACAGAACCAGTCTAAACCCTTGTGTCCATCGCCATTCTCGCTGTGTTCCGAGTTCCATCCGTGAACTACCACCTACGCTCTTAGTTCTCGATCCCCTCCATTAACCTACAACCGCTTGGGTCGCCCCCTTGCGGATCTGTCTAGGCCTCACCCCCTGACAGGTACGCCCTTGGTAGGTTGCCGGTCTAAAACACCGACAGGTGGCGCGCCAGGCAGGGGATCTCGCTGAAGATCTCATGGCGAACTTGACAGCTTCAATCGTCATCAAGCCAACCACCGCCTTCAACCGCGGCGACACCTTCGTCTTCGGCTCCTAGGTCTGCACCGTTAACGGTGCTGGTTCGTTCCAGCGCTACCTCACCATGGCCTCGGACCAAGAGAGCGGACTCGTGACGCTTCCCGAAGTCGTCACGGGCCAACTCGTCGAGAAATTCGACGAATTTTCGCTCTACAACCAAGTCGCCGGCTTCGAGATTGGATCCACCTCCAACTCCAACTTGACGACGACCTGGATCGAGCCACGCGAGCTAGCTCCCGAGCCATCGTGTGGACTGGCCCTCCTGTCGGGCATACACCCTGGGTACTCATGCAAGGAAGGATAAAGACGGACTCCTACTAGAATTCCCCTGTAATCCTACTAGGACTCGTTCTGTGTAATCCTACTAGGACTCCTACCTTGTAACCGACTAGGATCCCGCCCCCTTACTATATAAAGGAGGGCCGGGTACCTAGGAGGACATCTGACCAACCCAACACCAAGTGCAGGGTGCCATACATGATTCCCAAACAGGACGTAGGGTTCGCCACCTTGGCGGCCCAAACTGGTAGAAATCTTGTGTCCCGTGTCCTCGCGCATACCTTCGAGTTCCAGGTCTGGTGATCCCCACCACAATCATCTGCCTCGGGTACCCCCTTGGTAGGTTTGCCGGTCTAAAACACCGACAGCTAGCGCGCCAGGTAGGGGTGATCGTCATGATCGTCGCGCGAATTCGAAGGACCTTCATCAACAAGATCAATCTACTCGACGTCAAGGTGACGGCCAATCGACAACTCACTGTGTCGCTGCCTTCAAATTCAAGGCGGAATCAACTGGTGCCGAACTTTTGTTGTTATGCGGCGAAAGGCAACTCGCCGAGTTGTTGTCAAAAACAGAGTCGGTTCCACGCCAGCCTCACGTCAAGATCATGCGGGAGCCTCAAGATCGCACCACGTCAACATGCTGTGTCTGTGTGGAGCACGAGGATCAAGCGTCAACGCCAAATCCGTTTTTCGCCTCGGATTCCAAGACGTGGAGTACGCACTGTCTCCCCAGGTTCTGAGTCAGAATCGAGCTACTATTCAATCTTGCCCCTGTTGGCTCTGGTGACGCACTCACCTGAAGATTATCCAGTACTCCTCTCCGATTTGAAGTCAAGCTGGCCTAGCTGAAGTACTAGTCCAGAACGCTCTCTAGTTTGAGGGGAAGCTGCTGCTTGCTACGGGTAAAAAAAATCAATTTCTGACTGTCTGATTCTCGCAAAGCAGCACATGGCATTGAAACCAAGGAAAGCCTACATGTGGGCAAGGAATCCAATTTACTGGAAAATCGCTACATGCACACAGAAAATGTACCAAGGAAGCTCCAAGGTCTCTTCTTGATGCGCACGGCAAGACGTACGCGAGTACACCTACTTCGACTACTCGTCACTCGGTCATACTGCCTCTACTCCAACTACGTCGTGCGCCGCGACTACTCCTCTCCCGGCCGCAACGACTCTACATCAACTACGCCGTGCGCCGCGACTACTCGTCTCCCGACCGCAGCGGCTCTACATCAACTGCGCCGTGCGCCGCAACTACTCCTTTCCCGGCTGTAGCGGCTCTACGTCAACTGCACCGTGCGCCACGACTACTCGTCTTGCGGCCGCACCGGCTCTACTTCGACTACACTGCGCCACCCCGACATCGTCTTCTGGCTGCATTGCGTTGACTACTCATCCCGACTAGTTTTCCAAACTAGTCGAGAATGGCTGTCACGCCCCCAACAACTAGTCGGAATCTGGTCAACTTCAGCAACAACTGATTGCCACGGCTTCATCAAAAGTCTGCCCAGGCGGCAAAAGCTAAGTCATTTATTTAAATGATTATATTTCTCTCCTTGGCTTATTTTCCTCATCATGCAGGACAACATACCGACTACCTCTGTGTATGTTTCTCAATGGCTACTTGCCAGCAGAGCTGCACTTCGGCAATTATTCTTTGGGCGTGATGACCGACTGCCACAGGCTTTGGATCACCAAATTAGGCGGCTGTTGCCACGACGTTTCGTGTACCAAGTACTGGAGGCGCACATCGGCTTCACTCTAAGGAGACACCACGCACATCATGTGCTATCTTCTTTCGACCACACAGAACAGTCTCAACGACTACTCATCTGTGTATGCTTCTCGGTGGCTTTTCACGAGAGCTACACCCTGTCGACTACTCTTGGGATATATCAACCAAACCGCCACGAGCTTACTACACTGAATCTCGGGGGCTCCGGCCACGAGTTTGGTACACTAAGTTTCAGAGGCTCCACCATGAGTTAGGTACATTACATCACGAGGGCTTTGGCCACGACTTTGGGTGTACTGAGTTTTCGGAGGTCACAATGGTTGTATCCCAAGAAGGCAATCTCAAGTCTGCTCTAGCAGCAACCGTACCATGGGTCCAAGTACCCTAAGTTCTCGCGCACCGTACCATGGGTCCAAGTACCCTAAGTACTTGTGCACCGTACCATGGGTCTCATACCCTAAGTACTCGCGCACCGTACCAAGGGTCTCGTACCCTAAGTACTCACGCTCCGTACCATGGGTATTAGTACCCTAAGTACTCAAGTCGACGCTAATGGTCGCAACCTCAAGCCCACTCCAGTGGCAAAAGTCGATGCTAACGGTCGCACCCAAGCCCACTCCGGTGGCAAAAGTTGATGCTAAGGGTCGCACCCATGCCCACTCTAGTGGCACAAGTCGACGCCAACGGTCACACCCAAGCCCACTTCGGTGGCACAAGTCGACGCCAACGGTCGCACTCAAGCCCACTCTGGTGGCACAAGTCGACTTCTGTAGTCGCAATCTCAAGTCAATTTCAATGGTCGCAATTTTAAGCCCGCTCCGGCGGCAAAACTACTCATTTTTTCTGGTTCTTCATTCGATTTTACCTTCCGAAAGTGCTTTTCGTTTTTTGCATCTTAAGTCCACCCCGCGTGGCACAAAGTCGACTACTATAGTCGCATCTAAAGTCTGCTCCATACGGCAATCTAAAGTCGACTTCTAAAGTCGCATATCAAAGTCCGCTCCACGCGGCAACTAAAGTCAACTTCGGTTTTCAAGTCGCATTTCAAAGTCCGCTTCGTGCGGCAACTAAAGTAGAATTCTGTTTTCAAGTCGCATATCAAAGACCGCTCCGCGCGGCACAAAGTCGACTTCGGTTTTCAAGTCGGATTCTAAAGTCCGCTCTGCCGGCATCTAAAGTCGACTTCGGTCGCATCTAAAGTCTGCTCTGATGGCACCACTACTTAAGCTCCACGGCTCGATGCCAAATTACTACTCGGAAACTCTCCAGCTCGGGGGCTGCATTCAAATTACTACTCTATAACAACTCTAGCAGACTTCGCTCGCTCTCAAGCTCGAGGGCTCTACAACAACAACTACTCGATGTGGCTCATATGACTCTCTTATCTCGGGGGGCTACACGCTACAAGAGTACTCGGATGATGACTTTCGCGAACACTGAAGACCCTTGGATTGATTACCTAATCATTTCAAGGCTCGGGGGCTGCTATACTACACCCATCATTCAATTTTTTCAAGAACAGAAGCTACAAAATCAAGATTGACCCTCAGCTAGAGTCCGCGACTCAACCTAAGGCTCGGGGGCTACTCCATATGGAGTGCGATTTTGCAATCGCACTTCCATACAAATCTCGACTTCAAGACTGATGAGCTAGACCACCTTCCAGCCTCGTGGCTATTCAAGTACTATGAAGACTTCTCCAAATAGTACTCAAGGACGCTCAAGAACTACTCGAAGAGGCTTCAAGACTACTCGAACGACTACCCTCGACTACAACGTGCTCGGGGGCTTGTCGGGCATACACCTCGGGTACTCATGCAAGGGAGGATGAAGACGGACTTCTACTAGAATTCCCCTGTAATCCTACTAGGACTCGTTCCATGTAATCCTACTAGGACTCCTACCTTGTAACCGACTAGGATCCCGCCCCCTGTACTATATAAAGGAGGGCCGGGTACCTAGGAGGACATCTGAACAACCCAACACCAAGCGCAGGGTGCCATACATGATTCCCAGACAGGACGTAGGGTTCGCCACCTTGGCGGCCCACACCTGTATAAGTCTTGTGTCCCGCGTCCTCGCGCATACCTTCGAGTTCCAGGTCTGGCGATCCCCTCAACAATCATCTACCTCGGGTACCCCCTTGGTAGGTTTGCCGGTCTAAAACACCGACACTTCCCCTACGAGCAATTCCCGCACGGCCTCCACAGCGCCAGCGTGGTCTACACGGATGCGCTCATCCCTCGTCTGGCCGGTAAAGAGGTCGTCTCCGGGTACTCCTCGGACTCCAACGCTATCCCTGACTACAACTCGGATTCCTCCTACGAGTTCGACTTCGGATTGGATCCGATCGAGCCTGAAACCGGGTACAACTCTACTGAGGAGTCGTTGTTAGGTCTTGCCACTAGTTTGGTCATCACGTCTACTCCAGCCGGTAGATTCGTCTACTGGCCCGATCAGAAGCCCGCGGACCTGGCCGACGACAACTCACGTTGCGTCGCCTACCTCGAGACACTCCTCTTCCAGGAGGGAACACCTCTGACTCCCACATCAGAGGACTACACACCTACCGAGGCAGCGACTACTGATCCTGGCCTCTGCACTCCCGACTGCGAGGTGTTCGTGGCAGTCGCAGAAGCCGGCACTTCAGAGGCCCGAGTTGATCGGTACCCCGACGACATCTTGGATGACAAGGTGTCAGCCAATGCACCCGCAGATGAGACTACTGAGGCCAAGAATGCCCGGCGTACTCGCAACCAGAAGCGAGCAGATCGACGCCGGTGGCTTCAAGAAGCTCTACCCATCCGCAACCTCAACGATGCTCTGGACGAAGTCACCGCCAGGAACCACACGACCCCTGAGCAATACCTTCTGTCCATCAACAGGATAGGGTGAGCCGCTCAGGGGCACCGTGCGGGTGACCTCATAGACCAACTCGCGGAGAAGGCTTACTTAATGCTGGTCGACGACAGGATTGCCAGAGCTGCAAACCAAGAAGCCATCGGCCGCAGCCGCACCCCAGTAGACGACGGACCCAACCCCGTTCGCAACGAACACCAGCCGACCCCCAATCGCTCTAGAGCTTCGGGGGGAGGACCCTCACACGGCGGTGCCAGCGGCAGCAGAGGCGGTGGCGACGGCGGCAGCAGTGGCAGCTCCTCCAACGGCAACGGTGGAAGACGCAGTGGCGGTGACGATCGCGGAGGCCGAGGCCACACGAACATCCACGCCACCGGCAACGAACGTGGCGGCTACGACGCCCGCCACAGGATCGATGAGATACGCCGCGCCAAGAAGACAACCAACATCAGCGATAGCGACGGCTTTCCCGCCTTCACATCTCGACTTTGCACTCTGCTGCTGCCCAAGAAGTTCAAGCCTCTCGGGATCTCCAAGTACAACATGAAGCAAGACCCAGTACAATGGCTACAATGCTACGCCCTGACCATCGAAAATGCTGGCGGCAACAATGACACCAAGTGCCTCTACTTCCCCTTCTGCCTGGACCAAGCTCCACTCACGTGGCTCGAGTCACTCGACAAGAACTCGATCGACAAGTGGGACCAGATTAAGGAGCAATTCACCAGCAACTTCGCGGGTGCCATGGGGCGCTCGGGTACTCGCATGGACCTTGCGCAAGTCAAGCAATAGCAAGGCGTGACGCTCCGCCAGTACATGCACCACTTTTTTGACAAGCGCGCGACCATAGTCGACGTCACCGACAAAGAAGTCATCGACTGCTTCCAAGACGGTCTCTACCACCGTTGCACTTTTGAAGACTTCGGTCGCCACCGCCCAAGTTCAATCACCAAGCTCAAGGACATGATTACTTCATGGGCCGATGAGGAAGACAAGGCCAGTGTCAAGTACGACTCCAATCGCGGCAAAAGCAAGAACAACACGGGCGGCAACAACAACAAGGATCAAGGGGGTTGCAACAACAACAACTTGGGTCCTAACCGCAAGTGCAAGCCAGACAACACCGTCGTGACTGTTCAGCACCCTGCAAAGGACAACAGCAAGAAGACCTCTGGTGGCTTCAAAGAGTTGCTCAAAGAGAAGTGTCCGTGGCATCCGGAGACCAACCACACTACCGAACAGTGCTACCAGCTTCGACGGGCACTCAAGGAGACTCTGGAGCCACGCCACGGCGACTTCCAAGAACCCGACAAGACGGTCAACGTCCTCTTCGGTGGCTACCCCACCAAGCGAGCGCAGAAGCTAACTCTGCATGAGGTCTTGAACATTGAACCAGCGGTACCGACACCTCTCAGGTGGTAGGAGGTACCCATCACCTTCTCCCGCGCGGATCAATGGACAAGCTTCTCTGAGCCAGGACGCTTTCCGCTCGTCTTGGACCTAGTAGTCGCAGGCTCTAGACTCACTAAGGTACTCATCGACGGTGGAAGCGGCCTTAACATGCTATTCACCAAGACCTTGAAGAAGATGAAGCTCGACATCACCAGCATGCTCACCAGGAGCACGTCGCCCTTCTACGGCATTATCCTAGGGAACACGGCTATACCACTTGGCTCAGTGGTCCTGCTAGTTACCTTCGGGACATGGGAGAACTACCGCACCGAGTACATCAAGTTCGAGGTTGCGGACTTCGAGACTTCCTACCACGCCATCCTCGGCATACCAGCTCTGGCCAAGTTCATGGCGATCCCACATTACGTGTACTTGGTACTCAAAATGCCAAGTCCCAAGGGAGTACTCGCACTACAATGGGACTTGAAGTGATCCTATGACTGCGACACCGAAGCCGTGGAGTTCGCAGCAACTACTCAAGTACCCAACACGATGATGGAGATCTTCGCTGCATCAAAGAAGCTCGCTCCTACCGAACTCGAGATACCCGAGAAGACCGACACTGCCAACAAGCCTCAACCAACAGAGGAAGTGCAGCTGAAGGCCGTTGACCTCGGAACGAGCGACAGCAGCAAGACTACCATGATTAGAGTGGGGCTCGACCCCAAATAGGAAGATGCGCTCGTTAGTTTCCTTCGGGCTAACCGAGACATCTTCGCATGGAAGCCAGCGGACATGCCAGGTGTGCCCAAAAGGCTGATCGAGCACTCACTCAACGTCGATCCTAAAGGTACCCCCAAGCGACAACATCTCCGCTGCTTTGTCGATGACCGACAGGATGCCATGAAGAAGGAACTCGCCAAACTACTCGCGGCTGGCTTCATCAGAGAAGTCTTCCATCCTGAGTGGCTCGCCAACCCTGTCCTCGTCTGCAAGAACACCAACGAGTGGAGAATGTGCGTCGACTACAACGACCTCAACAAGCACTGCCCCAAGGACCCCATCGGGTTGCCACGGATTGATCAAGTCATCGACTCCATGGTGGGCTGCGACCTGCTCTGCTTCCTCGACTGCTACTCGGGGTACCACCAAATTGCAATCAAGGAAGAAGACCAGGAGAAGACCGCGTTCATCACCCTGTTCGGCGCCTACTGCTACACGATGATGTCGTTCGGGTTGAAGAACACTGGCGCTACCTACCAGCGAGCTATCCAGGCCTGCTTCAAGAAGCAGCTCGACAAGAACGTCGAAACCTACGTGGATGATGTGGTCATCAAGACTAGGAACTCAGACACACTCATCGCCGATCTTGAAGAGACTTTCGTATCTCTGCGGGAGTACTGAAGGACCGAACTGGCGACCAGAGAGGGGGGGAGTGAATGGGAGCCGATAAAAATTCTTCTCGAAGGAGATGACAACTCCAACAAGATGAATACAGCTAACCAAAACACTTCTCCGACTCAACTACCCAAGTTGGCCAAGACCACGTAGCCACTTGAGTGTTACTGATCTTAGGAACCAACAACTCAACCAACCGAAACAAACACTCCAAACACGCAGCGAAAATCTGCACAACCTGCTGTCAGTGCTACACCGGTCAGACCGGTGGAAAGCGCCGGTCAGGCCGGTGACCACAGCAAGTGCACTGAAACGTTCCAGGAAGCCTCAGTGAATTCTCTAGGCCCTGGAACAAAACCAACATCCAACCTCAAACTGACTCAAACTGAAGGAGAAGAAAAACCTTCACCAAACCTAGCAAAACCCCTTGAAACCAGCCAAGAACTGACCAACAGTACCACAACCCAAAACCACACAGAGCAGGCAGTTCACTCGAGGCAAATCCTATAGGGACCTTGCACCGGTCAGACCGGTCAGGCCTGGGTAGCTCGGGATGAACAGTGAGCCGCGGGTCAACCCTTCCAAATCCAAATCCCAATCTCCTGATTCGCTCCACGGATTCGCACAAGACTTTAGGGATAGTAGGAGTACCTCATGGGCATTCCATAGCCACGATTTGGTCCACCAAAACTTGCTAAATCAAGAGGAATCGAAAGATTTCCACCAAGAACGCCTCTAACCCTAGACCGGAGAAAACTCCAAAATTGAGCCCCTTTACTCACGGTTTTGGGAGGGGAATCAAAGGGAAAAGAACCACGAAGGGTTCATGCACACATCCCCCACCAAATCCCAAAGAGAAAGGTCTCAAAACCACCACAAGAAAATCGCCAAGAAAAGGCTCCGAAAATCACCAAAAAGGGAAAATGGGAGAGACACAATCAAGCCTTGAGGAACCACGCCGAATCATCTATACATACCATGAAGGTTCATACAAGGTCTAGCTTGCCACCCGGTCATCCTTCCCTCTCTCAAGATCTCACCATGAAGCTCTCAAGCTAGTCCTAAAAATCCTAAGGAAAATAAGAAGGGAAAATAGCAAAATCAAATGAGGTAGGGTTCCAAGAGATGGCTACCATCCTCTCACCACTTGGGTTATATGGAGCCTAGCCAAAAGACGAAAATACCACTATTATATTAAACTAAGATATACACCCCCGAAGGGCCTTTTGGGAAACTTCGTCGTAGCACCATCGGACGGATGCTCGGCGACCACAAACTCACTTAGCCTCGACGCAAGCCTTGCGATCCTGACGCGTGTCCTCCACTTCGAAGTCTCTGGAATGTGTCGTCGCACACCGGTCAGACCGATGTACCCCACCGGTCAGACTAGTACCCACCGGTCAGACCCACCGGTCAGACCGGTCCGGTGCTGCTGCCTCCGGTCTTTGGTCTTGGCTTTGTGGATCAACCAAGGAACCCAGCGGTTTTCTGGTGAACCACTGGAAACCCCGCGAACTCGGTGTAGCCTCCGCCAATCACCACTCATAACTCGGCTCCCACGTAGTCCCGGCTCGACCTTGGTTTTGAGGCCCAACCAAGAAACCGTCCATGACTTCATCTTGCCATTCTTGCCACCATGCGGCCCGCACTTGACCCCGCTGGCCATCGGGTCCCTCGAGCCAAGCCTACTTGTCTTCTCCACACCTGGAGGCCTACCCGGCAACGACCTTTCGCGCTTGCTCTTCACCTGCACCAACACCAGTCAAGCCGCAACCTGCACCTGCAATACTTAGCCAAGAGTCAGTCCACACAATGTTGTCAATCACTCATCACACCAGGAAGCGACCATCCACTGGTCCTCGAACCACACAGGCTCTCAAGTACCAATGAAAGCTCAACCCCAACAAGTGCGTCTTCGGCGTACCCTCAGGGAAACTACTCGGCTTCATCATCAGCCATCGTGACATCGAAGCTAACCCCGAGAAGATCTCAGCCATCACCAGTATGAAGGCTCTGACTTGTATCAAGGATGTCCAGAAGCTTACCGAGTGCATGGCGGCCCTGAACAGATTCATCTTAAAGCATGGAGAGAGGGGCCTACCCTTCTTCAAGCTACTCAAGCACCAAGAGAAGTTCGCGTGGACCGCGGGGGCTGATCAAGCTCTGACACATCTCAAAGACTTCATGTCTAAGCCACTGGTCCTCATGGCTCCTCGCAAAAAGGAGCAGCTACTGCTCTACCTTGCCATGACTGCTCATGTGGTCAGCACTGCCATCGTCGTCGAGCGGCAGGAAGAAGGCCACGCCTACGCAGTCTAGCGACCAGTCTACTTCGTCAGCGAGGTCCTGTCCAAGTCCAAGGCTAGTACCAACCGGTTCAGAAGCTACTCTATGCAGTTTTCATCACCTCGCGGAAGCTACGACACTACTTCCAGGAGTACTTGACCACTGTGATCACAGACTTCCCGCTCGGTGATATACTCCACAACCGGGATTCCACCGGGAGAATCTCAGAATGGGCAGTCGAGCTTGGTGCCCTCAACATCGACTTCAAGCCACGCACAGCCATCAAGTCTCAAGCACTAGTCGACTTCATGGCGGAGTGGCGGGAAAATCAACTACCCACACCAACAAAGCGACCAAAGCACTTGGTGATGTACTTCGACGTCTCACTCAAGCTCGAGGGCGCGGGCGCAGGGGTACTCCTGATCTCACCAAAGGGCGAACAACTCAAGTACGTCCTGCAGATCTTCTGGAAGGTCTCAAACAACAAAGCCAAGTACGAAGCTCTACTACACGGGCTCCGACTCATTATCTCATTGGGCATCAAGCCACTACTAGTCTACGGTGACTCCGCTGTGGTTATCAACCAGGTCAATGATTCCTGGGACCACAATAAGGAGAACATGGACGCCTACTGCCTAGAAGTCCGGAAGCTCGAGAACAAGTTCCATGGTCTCGAGTTCCATCACGTTGTCTACGACAAAAACGTTGCAGCGGACGTCCTGTCGAAGCTTCGTTGTACTCGCGCTCAAGTACCAACGGGAGTCTTCGTCCACGAACTTCACATGCCATCCATCCCAGAACAGGCACCAACGACCACTGATCCTGGTCCATCCCATCCCAATAAGGAGGTCATGATGATCGACGTGGACTGGAGGCAACCCTTCATCGACTACATCCGCGAGCAGAAGGTTCCTTCCGACAAGAACGAGGCAGAACAACTCGTCCGACGAGCCAAGACCTACGTACTAGTCGGAGACAAGCTCTACAGGCAAGGTGTGACTTCTGGAGTACTCATGAAGTGCGTACCTCGGGAAAAAGGCAAGGACATCTTGGAGGAGATCCACAAAGGCGTCTGCGGCAACCACGCGTCTTCTCGCACGTTGGTGAGAAAAGCCTTTCAGCAAGCTTTCTACTGGCCTACAGCTCTGGGCGATGCAGAAGAACTCGTCAGAAGGTGCCAAGGGTGCCAATTCTTCGCCAAGCAGCAAAACGTCCCAGCCTACAAGCTAGTCACGATACCGCCAACCTAGCCATTCTCCTGCTGGGGGCTTGACATGATTGGGCCTCTGCCAACTGCACCAGGAGGATTCAATAGAGTTCTGGTGGCTATTGACAAGTTCACCAAGTGGATCGAAGTCAAGCCGGTCACCTGCCCAAAGGCCGACAGAGTACTAGACTTCTTGGATGAACTCTTGCATCGCTACGGGCTACCTCATCGAATCATCACAGACCTGGGATCCAACTTCAACAACCAACAGTTCTGGGAGTACTGCGAGAACAGCGGGATCGATGTCTGGTACATCTCAGTCACTCGCCCGCGCGCTAAAGGCCAGGTGGAGCGCGCCAACGGGATGGTACTCGACACCCTCAAGAAGTGACTGCACGACGCTGCTAACACCAAAGGAGGCAAGTGGATCAACGAACTACCCAACACATTCTGGGGGCTTCGTACTCAACCTACCAAGCTAACTGAGCAGTCACCCTACTTCCTGGTCTATGGCTCCGAAGCTATACTACCCGCCGACGTGATGTGGGAATCCCCGGCGGTTGAATAATACGACGAAGGTGTCTCAGAAGACAGCAGATGGGTTGACATCGATAGCCTCGAAGAAGCCTGTTGTGTCGCCCTCATCCAATCAGCAAGGTACCTGGAGGGTATCTAAAACTACCACGATCACAACGTCAAGGAACGCTTCTTCAACGTGGGCGATCTAGTCCTCCGTCGTATCCAGAACACGGAAGGACTACACAAGCTCAACTCGCCCTGGGAAGGTCCCTTCTCAGTATCCAAGGTCACCGGCCCGGGCTCCTACCGCCTCCAAACACTTGAAGGTGAAGACATCAGCAACTCGTGGAATGTCGACCAGCTCTGTCGCTTCTACGCATAGTCCCTCGACTACTCATCTACGGGTCCAGCCTATACGGCTACTCACAGACTACCTACTGTAAGCGACCTTCGGGTCCTAGCACCAGTCTGCAGACCTTTCTCAACCAAGATCTAGCGTTAACGGCTACTCACGGATCCTGGGTTGTACACAGCCTAAGGGCTTTGGCAGCGGTCTATGGACCACCTACTCCTTAGATCCAGCTTCAACGGCTACCTACGGATCTCCAGCTGTAAGCGATCTGCGAACCCTAACGACTACCTAGCTGTAAGCGGCCTACGGGTCCTGGCGACTACCTATCTGTACCGGCCCAGGCCATCCAGGTGTAATCTTTCATCAGTAATAAAGTTTGATTCTACACAACTTGTTTACTACGTCTCTTAACTAGACAACCCTACCATTGAGTATCACTACTCATTGCCTATTCATCGACTTGGTACTCCGAGGGCTTCATTGCAAGCCGCGGCAATGAGTACTCATAACATCACAACAATGAAATAACTTATATACATTCAAACAAGTTCTTCACTAACTTGTTTATGTTACACCATCATGCATGTACATCAACTACTTCTACAGGTACATCTACTGGAGGTTTGTAAGTGCAATCAAGCCCTAAGTGGGTTTTGGTGAGTTGAGTGACAACTTGATTAAATTACTAACACTCTTGTAAAGCATGTGACCAGGTTGTTGATTATTGATAAATGATATTTATGTGTAAGATCATGCATTTGGCTCATATTGCAAAGAAGACAAGGGTGGATCATGACATTATACATGGAATGCAGCAAGCATACTAAAGATGAATATCATGAGTTGGTTATTATGTTTCTCCCGGTCGAGTTTACTTGAGACATACAACAAGTGAACCCAAGCTAAAGAAAAGCAAATATAGAGGCATGAATATATATGGTATTTGGTTGGCTTCTATATGATTGAAGCAAAGCATATTGTGAACAAAGGATAAGCTTGTGATATAATATTGGGAGAACTAAGTCAAAGTTGAGTATGGCATCAAGGGAATTTCACTATTGATACAAGATGGAACTTGATGAACTATACTATTGGCTTACCGAGTATAATATCAAGTGGATTTCACTCTTACATCATATGGATGATATTGACTCGTACAAAGAAGCTATTTGCAAGACTACAAGTAGAGCGTTGACTAAGGTCATGTGGTTATCTCTAATGTGATGGATCTACAAATGGAAGTTTGCAAAGCAAGGATATTTGTTATCAATCAAAAGGACAATTATTTGAGTAACATCTCAAATGGAATTTTCTCTATGGTGCAAGGCTTGACTCAATAATGACAAGGGTAAGTGATGAAGAGATCAAGATGGCTAAAACGAGGAACTAAGCAAGAGCTATGGATAGCGACCATAAGCAAAGTTGCTAGGGTGAAGCTGAGAGCGTCAAGGATTTCGATGTATCATATCCAAGTCTACCGAGGAAAGTGATAAATTTCATCTAGTGTCATGATTGATAAATTGGAGTGTCTTTAGAATTCAAAGTGATTAACTCTCTACTCTATGGAAGAATTCTAAGTCACTAGCTCAAGGTGGATATGCTCAAGCACATGCTTCTATTTACTTATCTATAACATGTGCTCAGTTGGTATACAACATTGGAAGCCCTCGAATCATTGAAGATCAATTACCGGCATACCTTGGTGGTTCAAGCTCAAGTAGATTAATTAGGGTTTATCTTTTATCTTGAGTTTAGGTATGTCGTACTATCAAGTGGGATGAATCATTAGTTGGACAACAAACATCAAAAAGTGCTCAAGTGAACCCATGAGAGACTAACCCGTGAGATCTTAACCTTAGTAGAGCCCTCTGGCCCAAACAGGTCTGACCGGTTTGGCAAACCGGTCTGACTGGTTTGGGCACTGACTCCGTCCAATGGCTAGTTGGTTTGAAAACCGGCCTGACTGGTTTGGCAAACCGGCCTGACCGGTTTGGCAAACCGGTCTGACCGGTTTTGTCTGACAGACTAACGGCTAGTTTTGTGGGAGTTGGCTAAGGATGATGAGAGAGGAGAAATCAAAAGCCAAAATGAAGATTTGAGGTTTGAGCATGACATGCCGTCAACTAGTGAGGATCAAGTGGCAAGAGTATCCTTAGAGGAGTGCTTTACCTCAGAAGCACACATTGATCCTCTAGTGACGTCACCCATGGATCAACAAGGCAGGAAATGCAAGATGGGCGACACTGTGGAAAAATCGGTCCAACCGGTTTCCAAAACTGGTCTGACCGGTTTTCACAGGATGAAGGCAGTGAAGGGTAACAAGCGTTCAAGAAGGCGATCAAGACAAGCAACTGCATTTCCTAGGTCCTCAACTCCTAGTGTTGATGATCACAAGTGCATGATGGCCAAGAAGAGCAAGGAAACCAAGGAAGATCAAATGGCAAAGTGAGCTGAAGATCAAGTTGACACCATAAAGTCTTTAACTCAAAAGCTTGAAGCCTTCAAACTCTCACACTCTACCTTGGTCAATAAATATGATGTCTTGCTTAATAAAGTTGCTTGTGCTACTAACTTGTCTACATGTGTAGCATCTTTGGAGCAAGAAAAGAAGGTGCTCAATGATAAGCTTGAAAAGCTCACTAGCGAGCATATAGCTTTACAAGCATGTCACAAGGAGCTTGAGTGCTCTCATGATAGGCTTGTAGAATCATATACTTGTCTAGAAGTAGCTCATGAGGTTGTGCTTTCATCGGTAACATCCACTCAACCTCTCTCACACACATGCACATGCTCACGTGTCAATATTGAATTGTCTTGTACTAAACCTTGTTGCTCTCAAGCAAGCCAATCTAGTATTGAGCATGTATTTGTAGAGACTTGTGATGACCTCATTGCGAAAGAAAATGGTCAACTCATGCAAGAGGTTGAAAAGCTTAAAGAAGACTTGAGTAAGTTGAAGGGAAAGAGTCAAGTGCAACCTTCTCAAGATAACCGTGACAACATGGTGAAGAAGCTTGAAAAGGGTTCAAACCGCGCTAGCTCAACCCTCCGACCGAAGAAGCAAGGCAACAATCACAAGACTCAAGAAATCAAGAAAAAGAAGCTTGAACACATACAATGCTTCAAGTGCTCAAAGATGGGGCACTATGCATCCACGTGCTCTCCTCAGCTCGAAGGCAAGAAGAAAAGGCAAAGGAAGCTAAGGAGAAGGATATGCTACAAATGCAAGCAACATGGACACTTCATTGAAGCATGTCCACAAGTGACTGGGGTGCTGTCTGCACCAAACCGGTCTGACCGGTTTGGGAAACCGGTTAGACCGGTTTTGGCAACAGCAGTGCCTCAAGAGCATATCAAGCGCAATCAAGCTTCTACAGCAAGCCACAATACCAAGAAGCAACAAGTGAGCAAAAATAAGTGCAAGGCTTCAGCAAGGAAGATCAAAAGCCGTATTTGCTACACTTGTCGGTCGAAGGGACATGAGAGTAATGATTGTCCAAATGGTAACATTCCTAAGTCAAAACTCGTCGATTATGCATTTTCTAGACTTAGGGATGACAAGAATGGTATCTATGCTACTAGAGTGATTTGTTCACCTCAAACTAGCATAAGAGCCATTTGGATTCCCAAATCCCTTGTGACTAACCCTAAAGGACCCAACATGGTTTGGGTACCAAAAAGAGCTTGCTAGAATCGCAGGAGCATGGAGATGCTTTGGAGGCTTGGCAAATCTCGAGAGAAGGACTATGAGCTAGAATAATGCCAAGCATCAAGCCTAAACCTTTATATTCCTATTCCAATGACATCTCGGTAACACACGGTTCATATCTCATCTTAGTCAATTGATCCTAAGTGGATACTTGTGCTACAAAGCTTTGACTTTGTGCACTTGGCTTGACTAAGTTATTTGGTGTACATTTATGCTCCTCTTACCATGTGATGCTTGTAACCGCTCTCTAGTAGAGCTAGTTGGTTTAAATGGTGCAGGTGAAAGAAGAAATGAAATTGTAAGTCAATCAAGTGTTTTGGCCAAAGGTGACGTTAGACCAAGTTGAAGCTCAAGAAAAGATGAAGGAAAAATTTCAAGCTTCAACACCAACTCCAAGGGCCAAACATCCCTGCTTCTTTGGAAGTGCAGACCCTAGAGGTTCCGAGAAAATCTCTAGAGGTTCCAGAAATTGCAGCAGGAACTCAACCTTCGGGAAATTCTTCGGAGGTTCCGGGATCTGGAAATTCAGACCTATAGAGCTTCAAGATCTGGGTGATTGTCAGCAATTGAAGATTCGTGAAGATATACTTGCATCATGAGCTGTTAGAGTCTTGAAGAAAGTTTTAGTTGGACTGACTGGTAAAACCGGTCTGACCGGTTTGCCAAACCGGTCTGACCGGTTTTGGCCCAGTGCTACCCAACTGAATGATATACTTCAAGATTAATTCAAGAAATTCAAATAAATGTCCTCAGCTTTTTATAGCATCATACAAGCACTATCTTGGTGACAGTAAGTACTCTTGGCACAATTTTAATATTTGTAAATTATTTTCTCTTGTGCCTTGGCCAAATTGTGAAGTGACCTCTCCTAGTTCATTAAATTGACTAAGTGCTTGTTTCATGCAACTCAAATCCATGATGCACCTATTTAGGGGGAGATCACTCTACAATTTGCGTTCTTGAGACTAATTCTTTTATCTAGTGATTTTTGTAGTCTCAAAATAAGAGCTTGTCTCTCTCCATGGAGTATTCTATGACATTGAGTCCAAAGTGGTAAATCTGGTCAAATCTTTCTCTTTGGATTATGAAACTAACCTTAAGCATAGCTACTCACCACAATATAGTTTAAATTCCTCGAGTTGGACTTAACTGCCAAAATGGTGCATGTGACCTTAGTCGTTCACATTATTTCATATGCTCCATAAACAAAGGGAATTTGATCTATATTGTGAGGTTTCAATTTTTGGTGGACCTCTTGTCTCACTAACCCAAAAGGTCTATAAGGATTGAAACTAGTTCTTGTGCTACTTAAGTGTATATCTCTCGTGTTTTATCTAAAAGGTTTATCAAAATGAGAGCTAGAACTTGGAATTAACTTGGAAATGCACAAGTGAAGGAAAATCATAATTCACCAATGTGAAATTGTGATAAGCTAGAGGCAAAGGTATGGTTCACACTCACTCTTTTTCTACCTTTATCATCTAGGATTTGTTCATGCTAGTGTGTGCATTTTCTTAGCATGTGGTCTATTCAAGGTTCTCTCTTGTGTGCCTATTGGATATTTAATTGATGCCTACCTTTATATTGACTTTATGTCAAATGCTTGTTATAATGTGAGAGGCATGAGTTAAACATCCCAATATGGTCCTAAAACTTGTTTAGCCACATGTTTGCGTGACATAGGTTAGATTTTTGAAAAACTCAACTAGCATAATAGGATTTGTGTGAATTTTGAAAATATTTGGTTGTTGGTCTTTATGACCCGATCGACCCACTTGTGACTATAGTTAACCTTGCTTGATTGATGGCTAGTCATGAGTGGTGAGATTTTCTTAAGTCCAACATATTCTTCATATCTATCTCTCTCCAAGGTTCTTAGAAGTATCAAGGAGCTTTTGGACCTAATTGGAAAATTCTCTCTTTGGGAGTCATCTAGTGACTAAAATTCATCTCCTTATCTCTTCATCTCACTAGATCTATCTCAAAAGGAAAAAGGGCAATAATCATTCAATATCTTATCTTTCCTTCTAATCACCACTCGCAGAGAAAAAGAGGTTTTTGGACAAAGAGTTGAAGCTTCAGGTTTTTCAGAGTATAAACTAGTATCTGGACACCTCTTGAACATACTTCTTATATTAGTTCCTAAGAAAAGGCTTCAATTCTCAGAATCTATCTTTAGCTGGTTTCCAGAGGGAAACCGGTCTGACCGGTTTCAGAAACTGGTCTGACCGGTTTTACCCTGGGTCCACCCCTTTAAGGGTATCCCGCATGGAATATTCTCTATCCTTCCTCATTTCACCTCTCCAGCCAAAGCCCGTGGTCCTCTCCCTCTCTACCGTGCCTCCACTCTCCACTCACTCCCCCACCATGGATTCTTGAAGATGGCTCAAGGAGAAGGTTTCCCCTTTGGAGATTAAGGGCTAGAGGTGCTAAACTTTGCCTTGACCGGATTGGAGACCGTTTTTGAGGCTCTACTCATCTTCTCTCATCCTCTCAAGGTATTCAAAAGTTCTCTTTGCCCGATCTCTTAGCTCCATGTATATCTCTCGGATTCCTTTGAGCAATCATCAACTAGTATGCCCAGGAAGCTATCTTTAAGTTTTGAATCAATTTGGATGGCTACATTTCGAATTCTATGATCTAGGGTTTCAGCCGGCGAAACCAGTCTGACCGGTTTCTAAAACCGGTCTGACCGGTTTTATTAGGACAGCAGCCCTGCTTTTTGTGCAAAACTTCAAATTCATTTCTCGTCGAGTCTCGATTCAATTCTTATGGACCTTATATCTACTTTGTCACATATTTGTGGTCAGGAATCACATGTCAGACTTCTCGAGGACCTACTCAAGGTCAAAGAAGAAAAAGAGGGTTGATGAGCTGAAAGGTGATCCCGATCCGATTGAGCCCTCCGGTACCTCCAGTGGCCCTATCTTGAGGCCTAGGATGTCTAGAGCAGCTCAGTCAAATGTTGAAGAGATTGTGGTAGAAGGGCATGAGACCTCTAGTGAGGATGATCAAGAGAGTGATGAGAACTATAGAATGGAATGGCATGGGAAAGGACCAGCAGATGATGATGACGATGATGAAGAAGAGGATTATGGTGGAAGGGAAAGAGGAGGAGGAGAAGAAGAAGAAGAAGAAGAAGAAGAAGAAGAAGAAGAAGAAGAAGAAGAAGAAGAAGAAGAAGAAGAAGGAGAAGAGCAGCTTATGCTTGAGATTAGGAGGCCAGTCAATCGAGGCACTCATCGCATGGTGAATTATCTTGGCATGGGTAGGACTGAGGCAGCAAGAAGGAAGAGAAGGGAGTGGCTTATGGTGAGCCCAAGGACATGGCTAGTGGGATAGATTACAGATTTCACACTTTCTTTCAGCAAGACTACTATTCCACCGCCATCATAGCCAAGAAGAAGGGCATAGTTGCAGAGGCTCGATGGATAGATTGGGGCTATATGGAGAAGACAAACAATGTGATTTTCAGAGATATCATTGAGATTTGTACTACTCTGAGGATTAAGCCTCTTATGGGATTCAGGCACAGTTGGAACACCGAGGTCATTCCACAATTCTATGCCACTGTTGCTTTTGAGGAATATGAGGGTACAAGGAGGATGTATTGGATGACCGAAGGCAATAGATACAATGTCACTTTCACACACTTTGCTAGATTACTTGGAGTTAGCCCGGCGGATGTGACTCTCCCTTGCATTCATCGTGGCATTCGTTCAATGGAGCCTAAAGAAATGAAGTTCATGTACCTGAGAAACAAGCAAGAAAATGTGGGCTATGCAGCGGGGCTTTACACCTACTACAGTGTGCTTAACCGCATGTTTCGGTTTACTCTCACACCTAGGGGCGGAAACCCGGCGGATATATCCAACTATGCTAAGGACTTGCTCATTCACACGAGGCCTCCCGAACTTCCATTCTCAGTGAGTGAATTCATTTGGGAGGAGATCAAGTCTATTAGCGAGAGTCCCCAGAGATTGTGTGGCTATGCACCTTATATCATGCATATCATTGAAAAGGTGACAAAAAGGAAATTTGTCAAGGATGCTAAGCATGAGCCCTTTAGAGTCCCGGCACCTAAGAAGTTAAGGACTCCCTCACCTGGAAGATATGATGAGATAGAAATGGAGGAAGGAGAAGGACAGCAGCAGGAGCAGCACCAGCCAGCAGCAGCCACTGGTTAGAACCAAACCGGTCTGACCGGTTTGGAAAACCGGCCTGACCGGTTTGGGGCTGGCAGTAGCAGTCAGCCAAGGGACAAGCCTCCCTCTCCTATTCGCAAGCTCATGAACTTTTTCACATCCATGTGTAGGAGTCAAAGGGATGTATTGGTCGAGCAGCAGAGGTCTAGGAGAGAAAGGAAACAAATGAAGGACACTCTCAAATTATTGCATAACCATCATGGCTTTGAACCTCCTAGATCTCCACCCTCTCCCGAGACGGAGGAGCCCGAGATCCCTTCAGTGGATAGCATGGTGGCACAACTAGGTTCCGAAGGCTATTTTCAACAATATGCTCATCACTATGGATATCAAGTGCCTAATCCTCCAACTCCTCCTATGGGTCCTTCTACTAGTGGTCAAAGCATTGTATCTCAAGGTTATCAGTCACAATTTGGCAATATCGATGGTATGATGGGTCTCTAATTCTTACTCTTTAGCATCTACCATTTCTTCTCAAGTTCTTAATTCCATTTCTTACAAATTCTCTCTTAGATTACCCTCCTCCGCATGGTGGTGCTCCTCCAGAGTACGGTGGTCAGTGAAGCTCAACAGCACCTCTTCTCCAAGTTTTTAGTGATGGATGACAAAGGGGGAGAAGAAAAGACGATTAAAGCCTACCTGTCTGTCTGCTGTGTGGTGAAACCGGTCTGACCGGTTTCTCAAACCGGTCTGACCAGTTTGTGCTGAGCACTCCCAAGCTCATCTATCCAGTTATCTTTTATCTTAGAGACTTGTTGAGAGATTTGGATCTGTAATAATCGTCTGTTGAACCTTATCTATGTGTTGGACTTGAGAACTCTTGTAATGTGTGCTACAATGTGTGTAATGTACTCTAAATGTTCTAAGTGACTTAATGTTAGATTGTGATGCATGTTTGTTTGATGGATGAGTTGTTTCTTGAGCTTACCTTGTTTTGTGGGCTGACTGGGTGAAACCGGTTTGACCGGTTTCCAAAACCGGTCTGACCGGTTTTGCCCCAGACAGCACACACCTCTGTTGTGTTTTGTCGTTTGTTTGTAATAACTCATGTCATATGCATCACACATTTACTTTATCTTGTCACACACACTTGTTGCACCCCACTTTGCTGAGATTTAGGGGGAGCTCCATGTTTTTCTTGAATATGTGCAAATTGGCCTTTTTAGGCCAAATTAATGAATTCCATTCATTGCACAAATTGAGGGGGAGCTTTACCTAAATCTTAGTCTTTATGAGCTTCATTTATATATCTTTTGTAAGCTTTAATCAAGGTTGTCATCAATCACCAAAAAGGGGGAGATTGTAAGTGCAATCAAGCCCTAAGTGGGTTTTGGTGAGTTGAGTGACAACTTGATTAAATCACTAACACTCTTGTAAAGCATTTGAGCAGGTTGTTGATTATTGATAAATGATATTTATGTGTAAGATCATGCATTTGGCTCACATTGCAAAGAAGACAAGGGTGGATCATGACATTATACATGGAATGTATGCAAGTATACTAAAGATGAATGTCATGAGTTGGTTATTGCGTTTCACCCGGTCGAGTTTACTTGAGACATACAACAAGTGAACCCAAGCTAAAGAAAAGCAAATATAGAGGCATGAATATTTATGGTACTTGGTTGGCTTCTATATGATTGAAGCAAAGCATATTGTGAACAAAGGAGAAGCTTGTGATATAATATTGGGAGAACTAAGTCAAAGTTGAGTATGGCATCAAGGGAATTTCAGTATTGATACAAGATGGAACTTGATGAACTATACTATTGGCTTACTGAGTATAATATCAAGTGGATTTCACTCTTACATCATATGGAGGATATTGACTCGTACAAAGAAGCTATTTGCAAGACTTCAATTAGAGCATTGACTAAGGTCATGTGGTTATCTCTAATGTGATGGATCTACAAATGGAAGTTTGCAAAGCATGGATATTTGTTATCAATCAAAAGGACAATTATTTGAGTAACATCTCAAATGGAATTTTCTCTATGGTGCAAGGCTTGACTCAATAATGACAAGGGTAAGTGATGAAGAGATCAAGATGGCTAAAACGAGGAACTAAGCAAGAGCTATGGATAGCGACCATAAGCAAAGTTGCTAGGGTGAAGTTGAGAGCGTCAAGATTTCGAAGTATCATATCCAAGTCTACCGAGGAAAGTGTTAAATTGCATCTAGTGTCATGGTTGATAAATTGGAGTGGCTTTAGAATTCAAAGTGATTAACTCTCTACTCTATGAAAGAATTCTAAGTCACTAGCTCAAGGTGGATATGCTCAAGCACATGCATCTATTTACTTATCTATAACATGTGCTCAGTTGGTATACAACATTGGAAGCCCTCGAATCATTGAAGATCAATTACCAGCATACCTTGGTGGTTCAAGCTCAAGTAGATTAATTTGGGTTTATCTTTTATCTTGAGTTTAGGTATGCCGTACTATCAAGAGGGATGAGTTGTTGGTGGCACAACAAACATCAAAAAGTGCTCAAGTGAACCCATGAGAGACTAACCTGTGAGATCATAACCCTAGTAGAGCTGTCTAGCCCAAACCGGTCTGACCGGTTTGGGCACTAGGTCCGTCCAACGGCTAGTTGGTTTGAAAACAGGTCTGACCGGTTTGGCAAACCGGTCTGACCGGTTTTGTCTGACAGACTAACGACTAGTTTTGTGGGTGTTGTGACAGACTAACAACCCATGAGCTCCTCTTTGAGGGGCTGCTGGTTCTCCACACTTCTAACACCTTCCTGAACCCCAGCTGAGCTCTCCCCAACCTCTCTAAGTGAGATTCAAGCCTTTAGTGCCCTATCCTTGAGTTGGGTTGAGAGAGTGACTTGTGTGAGAGCTTAGAGAGCTTTGAGAAGCCTAGTGAGCATCCCACACTTGAGCACCTACTAATTTCGTTGAATATCTTGTGAAGCATCTTTTACTCTTGGAGCCCTATGCTCCTAGACGGCTAGAAGTCGCTTGGAAGCTCTCGATCGTTGTGTGGCAGCTCCAAGAAGTTTGTAATTGCAAATCAAAGATAGTGGAACACTCCATCTATTGCCTTGGCAATAGGTGTGAGATAGGAGCGGATTGAAAGAGATCCCAAGGCCCTTGTGGCTTACCTCAACAACGTGGACGTAGGCCAGCCTTAGTGGCGAACTGAACCACGGGATAAATCTGGTGTCTCTGTGCTCTTACTTCCTTTACATTTGCTTGCATTACCTTAAGTTGTTTCTAGCTTAATCTTTGTGCTTCCACTTCGATCTACTTTGGTGTGCTTGTTCTGTGTGCAGGGACTTCATTGATACTCTTGGAAACACCTGAGGAAGTCCTACACCAAGTTTGGTTTGTGCTAGAACTCGTAGAGGGTTTTTACTTAGACTGTTGGTTTGCTGCCTAGCAAAACCGGTCTGACCGGTTTTGGAAACCGGTCTGACCGGTTTTGGTACTAACAGAGGGTTAAAGTTTTTAATTAGCACAGATTCGTCTATTCACCCCCCCTCTAGACGACATCAAGATCCTTTCAAGGTTCAGCTTCTCTGTGACTTGTTCTATAATGGGCGCCATCTCCTCCAGCAGAGCACGGTACTGCTCATCTGTGCAGTTCACCGTGAGTCCTCCAGCCACTACATCCATGGGCGCCTTGGGGAAGTACGACTTCAAGAAGGCGAGTACCTGGTTGGGGATTGACTTCGCCAAGTGCTTGACATATGTCGTCAAGCGCCTGGGGGCTTCTCTCAATCTGTCCACAAGTGGGGCTATCTGAGGACCGCCTGGATGTGGGACTAGCAACCTTGTGATGGGCAGCGTGGCTTCTTCAAGTTCTTTCAATGACGCCCACAGCTTCTACAGAGATTTGTAACAACGCACAAGGTCAAGGTCAGAGGCTTCACGAAGCTCCATCCATTTGATGCACTCATGGCGCATCTTGGTGAATTCGTACTCAGCTACCTATCGGGCATCTGTCTCCCGGTACACGATTTTCTTCAGATCTGTCTCGGAAGCCTTCAGCCGCTCGACAGAGGTCTCAAGCTTTGAAGACAACTCGACAATAGAGTCAACTACAAAAAAGCCACAAAAT
The DNA here is from genome assembly GCA_036936925.1 of Cenchrus fungigraminus. Lineage (NCBI taxonomy): Eukaryota > Viridiplantae > Streptophyta > Magnoliopsida > Poales > Poaceae > Cenchrus > Cenchrus fungigraminus. Next base: position 86,539,318 of record CM072770.1, on the reverse strand, counting down.
AAGTACTCAAGAACTACAATGGGAACCATACCTTTGTTCTTATGCGCAGCGACTTGTTCTTCTTGATCAAGTCTTCCCTCTTCGCCTGCATATCTTGAACTTCGTTATGGTACTGGGTGAAGGTGCTGTCGAGCTTGGATTGGAGCAGCGCGGAGTGCTTCCACAACTTGTCCAGCTCTTTCTCCTAGGTCTCAGCGCGGATGACCGTGTCGCCATATCCCTTGAGGAGCTCAATCTTCTTTTGGGATCTCTCCACCAGGCTCTGCACACACCGAGTCTCAGTCAGCACTGGTACTCATAACTACAAAGGTACTCGAGGTACTCGCATTGTACCTTGACCCATTGCTCCATGCGGCGCCACGACTCCATGTTTAGCGACACCACAGCCGGGTCGATCAACTCATCATCCAGCAACTCGGGCCCTTCGTGGCTTGAGGTTCCAGACTCCGGCATCGGCACCGACCGCAGTGGTGCTGCCTCTTCTACCACCGTTTCGCGGATGACAACCTCAGTACTCGAACCTGGCTGCGGATCAACTTGTGTTTCCACCCTGGGCTCAGGGGCTGTAGTTGTCGTCTGCTCCACAACTGGCTCAACAACAGTTGTCTCGACAGTAGTCTCCTCAATGGCCACCGCCTCGGGGATCAACCGTTCTTTAGCTTGCGGTCTTGTCAGCAGCAAGTCAGTGATATACGGCTGTGGCAACTACTCTACATGACAAGTACTAAAGTCAGTAGGATCCATACCTTCAACAATGGTGGCTTCTTCAAGCATTGCCTCAGCCCCGGACTCGGCTTGGGGCGGCGGTGTGGGTTCTCGTGCCTCTGCCAAGCAGTCTTCACCATCGGCAGGAGCACTCATCTCGGTCTCATCCCAGAACAATTCGGTGGATTTTCTGCACCAAGAAATACTACGTCAGCTACTCGAATCATATTTCAATGACTACTCGAGTGTTCGGGTACTTACAGCGTCGATTGCACCATGGTGGCGGTCGGGGCGCCCAGCAGACTGGTGATGTCTACAATACCGGGCTCCCCGGTAGCAGCAACTTCAACGGGAGGCTCCTGTCTCTCTCCTTCGGCTGCTCAATTACCAATGCCGCAGCAGGAGGAGGGTCGTGGGCCTCTTCAACTGACGGTTGTGTGTTCAACTCCACAGTCACCGCTTGTCTTTATGCCTCGTCAGGCACAGCTCCTTCGACAGTTGGAGGCAGGCTGGTGCTTCCTCCAGTCGCTGCCCCCACAGTGTCCCAATCTCCCTCCTCATCTCGGGCAGTGGGCTCCGAGGAGGGGATTTCCTGCAAAAACCAATACAAGTCGTCAGCAACAGACTACTTCACATATACTCGACTACTCAAGTAGTAGTGCCTACCTCCTGCCTGGTGTCCTCAGACACCTTCAGCTTCTTCATGGCGCGTTTGCGTGCCACATTACGAGGTTTCCTTGGCAGAAGTGGCAAATCATCTTCAATACTAGCCGGTGGCTCCACCACCGGCACATGTGGCATTCCAGGTCGGTGGAACCTAGACCGGAGCTGGAAGCGCTGTTGCAGCGTCTCTTCATCTTCATCATCGGATGAATCTTTAATGACGACAACATCATCATCCTCACAGACTACTCGTCGCTCCTTCGCCTTTGCCTCTGCCTTCCCTTGGGTTTGCTTCTGAGCCTGAGGGGGAGACTGAGGCATGGAGATAAACTTCTCGAGGTTGTCCTACTAGAACAAATAAGTGTCAGTACGATTTCTCAAGCTACTAGTACTCGGGGGCTATGGCCACGACTACTAACTTTCTTCGGTGGACGTGATGCGGAATACTCCTCCACGGGGCAAGGTGTGTACGGGGGCATATCTTTGAAGATCCTGCCCAGCCTTTCGATGATCACGTCGTTGTCGATCTCCTCACCAGGCATCCATGAGGAATCCTCAGCTCCGGTGTACTCGTAGCCGAGATGGTCTCGCGCCATCAGCGACTGAACCCTCCTCTTCATGAAACTGAAGGCCACTTGTTCGGCCCTTAGTCCTGCCTTCCATAGGGCCTTCACCTTCTCTAGTAGCCCAGGCAGCTGGAGGCCTTCCTGCATGGTGGGCTCTGTGTTCCACCACGGCTGGTGCTTCGGCGGGTACCTATGATCTAGGGGTTCAGCCGGCGAAACCAGTCTGACCGGTTTCTAAAACCGGTCTGACCGGTTTTATTAGGACAGCAGCCCTGCTTTTTGTGCAAAACTTCAAATTCATTTCTCGTCGAGTCTCGATTCAATTCTTATAGACCTTATATCTACTTTGTAACATATTTGTGGTCAGGAATCACATGTCAGACTTCTCGAGGACCTACTCAAGGTCAAAGAAGAAAAAGAGGGTTGATGAGCTGAAAGGTGATCCCGATCCGATTGAGCCCTCCGGTACCTCCAGTGGCCCTATCTTGAGGCCTAGGATGTCTAGAGCAGCTCAGTCAAATGTTGAAGAGATTGTGGTAGAAGGGCATGAGACCTCTAGGGAGGATGATCAAGAGAGTGATGAGAACTATAGAATGGAATGGCATTGGAAAGGACCAGCAGATGATGATGACGATGATGAAGAAGAGGATTATGGTGGAAGGGAAAGAGGAGGAGAAGAAGAAGAAGAAGAAGAAGAAGAAGAAGAAGAAGAAGAAGAAGAAGAAGAAGAAGAAGAAGAAGAAGAAGAAGAAGAAGAAGAAGAAGAAGAAGAAGAAGGAGAAGAGCAGCTTATGCTTGAGATTAGGAGGCCAGTCAATCGAGGCACTCATCGCATGGTGAATTATCTTGGCATGGGTAGGACTGAGGCAGCAAGAAGGAAGAGAAGGGAGTGGCTTATGGTGAGCCCAAGGACATGGCTAGTGGGATAGATTACAGATTTCACACTTTCTTTCAGCAAGACTACTATTCCACCGCCATCATAGCCAAGAAGAAGGGCATAGTTGCAGAGGCTCGATGGATAGATTGGGGCTATATGGAGAAGACAAACAATGTGATTTTCAGAGATATCATTGAGGTTTGTACTACTCTGAGGATTAAGCCTCTTATGGGATTCAGGCACAGTTGGAACACCGAGGTCATTCCACAATTCTATGCCACTGTTGCTTTTGAGGAATATGAGGGTACAAGGAGGATGCATTGGATGACCGAAGGCAATAGATACAATGTCACTTTCACACACTTTGCTAGATTGCTTGGAGTTAGCCCGGCGGATGTGACTCTCCCTTGCATTCATCGTGGCATTCGTTCAATGGAGCCTAAAGAAATGAAGTTCATGTACCTGAGAAACAAGCAAGAAAATGTGGGCTATGCAGCGGGGCTTTACACCTACTACAGCATGCTTAACCGCATGTTTCGGTTTACTCTCACACCTAGGGGCGGAAACCCGGCGGATATATCCAACTATGCTAAGGACTTGCTCATTCACACGAGGCCTCCCGAACTTCCATTCTCAGTGAGTGAATTCATTTGGGAGGAGATCAAGTCTATTAGCGAGAGTCCCCAGAGATTGTGTGGCTATGCACCTTATATCATGCATATCATTGAAAAGGTGGCAAAAAGGAAATTTGTCAAGGATGCTAAGCATGAGCCCTTTAGAGTCCCGGCACCTAAGAAGTTAAGGACTCCCTCACCTGGAAGATATGATGAGATAGAAATGGAGGAAGGAGAAGGATAGCAGCAGGAGCAGCACCAGCCAGCAGCAGCCACTGGTTAGAACCAAACCGGTCTGACCGGTTTGGAAAACCGGCCTGACCGGTTTGGGGCTGGCAGTAGCAGTCAGCCAAGGGACAAGCCTCCCTCTCCTATTCGCAAGCTCATGAACTTTTTCACATCCATGTGTAGGAGTCAGAGGGATGTATTGGTCGAGCAGAAGAGGTCTAGGAGAGAAAGGAAACAAATGAAGGACACTCTCAAATTATTGCATAACCATCATGGCTTTGAACCTCCTAGATCTCCACCCTCTCCCGAGACGGAGGAGCCCGAGATCCCTTCAGTGGATAGCATGGTGGCACAACTAGGTTCCGAAGGCTATTTTCAACAATATGCTCATCACTATGGATATCAAGTGCCTAATCCTCCACCTCCTCCTATGGGTCCTTCTACTAGTGGTCAAAGCATTGTATCTCAAGGTTATCAGTCACAATTTGGCAATATCGATGGTATGATGGGTCTCTAATTCTTACTCTTTAGCATCTACCATTTCTTCTCAAGTTCTTAATTCCATTTCTTACAAATTCTCTCTTAGATTACCCTCCTCCGCATGGTGGTGCTCCTCCAGAGTACGGTGGTCAGTGAAGCTCAACAGCACCTCTTCTCCAAGTTTTTAGTGATGGATGACAAAGGGGGAGAAGAAAAGACGATTAAAGCCTACCTGTCTGTCTGCTGTGTGGTGAAACCGGTCTGACCGGTTTCTCAAACCGGTCTGACCGGTTTGTGCTGAGCACTCCCAAGCTCATCTATCCAGTTATCTTTTATCTTAGAGACTTGTTGAGAGATTTGGATCTGTAATAATCGTCTGTTGAACCTTATCTATGTGTTGGACTTGAGAACTCTTGTAATGTGTGCTACAATGTGTGTAATGTACTCTAAATGTTCTAAGTGACTTAATGTTAGATTGTGATGCATGTTTGTTTGATGGATGAGTTGTTTCTTGAGCTTACCTTGTTTTGTGGGCTGACTGGGTGAAACCGGTTTGACCGGTTTCCAAAACCGGTCTGACCGGTTTTGCCCCAGACAGCACACACCTCTGTTGTGTTTTGTCGTTTGTTTGTAATAACTCATGTCATATGCATCACACATTTACTTTATCTTATCACACACACTTGTTGCACCCCACTTTGCTGAGATTTAGGGGGAGCTCCATGTTTTTCTTGAATATGTGCAAATTGGCCTTTTTAGGCCAAATTAATGAATTCCATTCATTGCACAAATTGAGGGGGAGCTTTACCTAAATCTTAGTCTTTATGAGCTTCATTTATATATCTTTTGTAAGCTTTAATCAAGGTTGTCATCAATCACCAAAAAGGGGGAGATTGTAAGTGCAATCAAGCCCTAAGTGGGTTTTGGTGAGTTGAGTGACAACTTGATTAAATCACTAACACTCTTGTAAAGCATTTGAGCAGGTTGTTGATTATTGATAAATGATATTTATGTGTAAGATCATGCATTTGGCTCATATTGCAAAGAAGACAAGGGTGGATCATGACATTATACATGGAATGTATGCAAGCATACTAAAGATGAATGTCATGAGTTGGTTATTGTGTTTCTCCCGGTCGAGTTTACTTGAGACATACAACAAGTGAACCCAAGCTAAAGAAAAGCAAATATAGAGGCATGAATATTTATGGTACTTGGTTGGCTTCTATATGATTGAAGCAAAGCATATTGTGAACAAAGGAGAAGCTTGTGATATAATATTGGGAGAACTAAGTCAAAGTTGAGTATGGCATCAAGGGAATTTCAGTATTGATACAAGATGGAACTTGATGAACTATACTATTGGCTTACCGAGTATAATATCAAGTGGATTTCACTCTTACATCATATGGAGGATATTGACTCGTACAAAGAAGCTATTTGCAAGACTTCAAGTAGAGCATTGACTAAGGTCATGTGGTTATCTCTAATGTGATGGATCTACAAATGGAAGTTTGCAAAGCATGGATATTTGTTATCAATCAAAAGGACAATTATTTGAGTAACATCTCAAATGGAATTTTCTCTATGGTGCAAGGCTTGACTCAATAATGACAAGGGTAAGTGATGAAGAGATCAAGATGGCTAAAACGAGGAACTAAGCAAGAGCTATGGATAGCGACCATAAGCAAAGTTGCTAGGGTGAAGTTGAGAGCGTCAAGATTTTGAAGTATCATATCGAAGTCTACCGAGGAAAGTGTTAAATTGCATCTAGTGTCATGGTTGATAAATTGGAGTGGCTTTAGAATTCAAAGTGATTAACTCTCTACTCTATGGAAGAATTCTAAGTCACTAGCTCAAGGTGGATATGCTCAAGCACATGCATCTATTTACTTATCTATAACATGTGCTCAGTTGGTATACAACATTGGAAGCCCTCGAATCATTGAAGATCAATTACCAGCATACCTTGGTGGTTCAAGCTCAAGTAGATTAATTTGGGTTTATCTTTTATCTTGAGTTTAGGTATGCCGTACTATCAAGAGGGATGAGTCATTGGTTGGACAACAAACATCAAAAAGTGCTCAAGTGAACCCATGAGAGACTAACCTGTGAGATCATAACCCTAGTAGAGCTGTCTAGCCCAAACCGATCTGACCGGTTTGGGCACTAGGTCCGTCCAACGGCTAGTTGGTTTGAAAACAGGTCTGACCGGTTTGGCAAACCGGTCTGACTGGTTTTGTCTGACAGACTAACGACTAGTTTTGTGGGTGTTGTGACAGACTAACAACCCAAGAGCTCCTCTTTGAGGGGCTGCTGGTTCTCCACACTTCTAACACCTTCCTGAACCCCAGCTGAGCTCTCCCCAACCTCTCTAAGTGAGATTCAAGCCTTTAGTGCCCTATCCTTGAGTTGGGTTGAGAGAGTGACTTGTGTGAGAGCTTAGAGAGCTTTGAGAAGCCTAGTGAGCATCCCACACTTGAGCACCTACTAATTTCGTTGAATATCTTGTGAAGCATCTTTTACTCTTGGAGCCCTAGGCTCCTAGACGGCTAGAAGTCGCTTGGAAGCTCTCGATCGTTGTGTGGCAGCTCCAAGAAGTTTGTAATTGCAAATCAAAGATAGTGGAACACTCCATCTATTGCCTTGGCAATAGGTGTGAGATAGGAGCGGATTTAAAGAGATCCCAAGGCCCTTGTGGCTTACCTCAACAACGTGGACGTAGGCCAGCCTTAGTGGCGAACTGAACCACGGGATAAATCTAGTGTCTCTGTGCTCTTACTTCCTTTACATTTGCTTGCATTACCTTAAGTTGTTTCTAGCTTAATCTTTGTGCTTCCACTTCGATCTACTTTGGTGTGCTTGTTCTGTGTGCAGGGACTTCATTGATACTCTTGGAAACACCTGAGGAAGTCCTACACCAAGTTTGGTTTGTGCTAGAACTCGTAGAGGGTTTTTACTTAGACTGTCGGTTTGCTGCCTAGCAAAACCGGTCTGACCGGTTTTGGAAACCGGTCTGACCGGTTTTGGTACTAATAGAGGGTTAAAGTTTTTAATTAGCACAGATTCGTCTATTCACCCCCCTCTAGACGACATCAAGATCCTTTCAAGGTTCAGCTTCTCTGTGACTTGTTCTATAATGGGCGTCATCTCCTCCAGCAGAGCACGGTACTGCTCATCTGTGCAGTTCACCGTGAGTCCTCCAGCCACTACATCCATGGGCGCGTTGGGGAAGTACGACTTCAAGAAGGCGAGTACCTGGTTGGGGATTGACTTCGCCAAGTGCTTGACATATGTCGTCAAGCGCCTGGGGGCTTCTCTCAATCTGTCCACAAGTGGGGCTATCTGAGGACCGCCTGGATGTGGGACTAGCAACCTTGTGATGGGCAGCGTGGCTTCTTCAAGTTCTTTCAATGACGCCCATAGCTTCTACAGAGATTTGTAACAACGCACAAGGTCAAGGTCAGAGGCTTCACGAAGCTCCATCCATTTGATGCACTCATGGCGCATCTTGGTGAATTCGTACTCAGCTACCTGTCGGGCATCTGTCTCCCGGTACACGATGTTCTTCAGATCTGTCTCGGAAGCCTTCAGCCGCTCGACAGAGGTCTCAAGCTTTGAAGACAACTCGACAATAGAGTCAACTACAAAAAAGCCACAAAATAAGTACTCAAGCACTACAGTGGGAACCATACCTTTGTTCTTATGCGCAGCGACTTGTTCTTCTAGATCAAGTCTTCCCTCTTCGCCTGCATATCTTGAACTTCGTTATGGTACTGGGCGAAGGTGCTGTCGAGCTTGGATTGGAGCAGCGCGGAGTGCTTCCTCAACTTGTCCAGCTCTTTCTCCTAGGTCTCAGCGCGGATGACCGTGTCGCCATATCCCTTGAGGAGCTCAATCTTCTTTTGGGATCTCTCCACCAGGCTCTGCACACACCGAGTCTCAGTCAGCACTGGTACTCATAACTACAAAGGTACTCGAGGTACTCGCAGTGTACCTTGACCCATTGCTCCGTGCGGCACCACGACTCCATGTTTAGCGACACCACAGCCGGGTCGATCAACTCATCATCCAGCAACTCGGGCCCTTCGTGGCTTGAGGTTCCAGACTCCGGCATCGGCACCGACCGCAGTGGTGCTGCCTCTTCTACCACCGTTTCGCGGATGACAACCTCAGTACTCGAACCTGGCTGCGGATCAACTTGTGTTTCCACCCTGGGCTTAGGGGCTGTAGTTGTCGTCTGCTCCACAACTGGCTCAACAACAGTTGTCTCGACAGTAGTCTCCTCAATGGCCACCGCCTCGGGGATCAACCCTTCTTTAGCTTGCGGTCTTGTCAGCAGCAAGTCAGTGATATACGGCTGTGGCGACTACTCTACATGACAAGTACTAAAGTCAGCAGGATCCATACCTTCAACAATGGTGGCTTCTTCAAGCATTGCCTCAGCCCCGGACTCGGCTTGGGGCGGCGGTGTGGGTTCTCGTGCCTCTGCCAAGCAGTCTTCACCATCGGCAGGAGCACTCATCTCGGTCTCATCCCAGAACAATTCGGTGGATTTTCTGCACCAAGAAATACTACGTCAGCTACTCGAATCATATTTCAATGACTACTCGAGTGTTCAGGTACTTACAGCGTCGATTGCACCATGGTGGCGGTCGGGGCGCCCAGCAGACTGGTGATGTCTACAATACCGGGCTCCCCGGTAGCAGCAACTTCAACGGGAGGCTCCTGTCTCTCTCCTTCGGCTGCTCAATGACCAATGCCGCAGCAGGAGGAGGGTCGTGGGCCTCTTCAACTGACGGTTGTGTGTTCAACTCCACAGTCACCGCTTGTCTTTATGCCTCGTCAGGCACAGCTCCTTCGACAGTTGGAGGCAGGCTGGTGCTTCCTCCAGTCGCTGCCCCCACAGTGTCCCAATCTCCCTCCTCATCTCGGGCAGTGGGCTCCGAGGAGGGGATTTCCTGCAAAAACCAATACAAGTCGTCAGCAACAGACTACTTCACATATACTCGACTACTCAAGTAGTAGTGCCTACCTCCTGCCTGGTGTCCTCAGACACCTTCAGCTTCTTCATGGCGCGTTTGCGTGCCACATTACGAGGTTTCCTTGGCAGAAGTGGCAAATCATCTTCAATACTAGCCGGTGGCTCCACCACCGGCACATGTGGCATTCCAGGTCGGTGGAACCTAGACCGGAGCTGGAAGCGCTGTTGCAGCGTCTCTTCATCTTCATCATCAGACGAATCTTTAATGACGACAGCATCATCATCCTCACCGACTACTCGTCGCTCCTTCGCCTTTGCCTCTGCCTTCCCTTGGGTTTGCTTCTGAGCCTGAGGGGGAGACTGAGGCATGGAGATAAACTTCTCGAGGTTGTCCTACTAGAACAAATAAGTGTCAGTACGATTTCTCAAGCTACTAGTACTCGGGGGCTATGGCCACGACTACTAACTTTCTTCGGTGGACGTGATGCGGAATACTCCTCCACGGGGCAAGGTGTGTACGGGGGCATATCTTTGAAGATCCTGCCCAGCCTTTCGATGATCACGTCGTTGTCGATCTCCTCACCAGGCATCCATGAGGAATCCTCAGCTCCGGTGTACTCGTAGCCGAGATGGTCTCGCGCCATCAGCGACTGAACCCTCCTCTTCATGAAACTGAAGGCCACTTGTTCGGCCCTTAGTCCTGCCTTCCATAGGGCCTTCACCTTCTCTAGTAGCCCAGGCAGCTGGAGGCCTTCCTGCATGGTGGGCTCTGTGTTCCACCACGGCTGGTGCTTCGGCGGGTACCTGCTCGGCTTTGACAGCGACGGGTGGTGGTTGCTGACGTAGAACCACCACGCTTTCCAGTCTTGGTTGGAGTCAATCAACTTGTACGGCAAGTACTACCCGGCGGCATCTTCACACATCTGCACCCCGGCACCCCCGACTACCCTAGGGTCATCTGCTCTCGGCTGGGGCTTCAACCGGAAGAACTTGCAGAAGAGGATCTAGTGGGGCTTGATCCCCACGAATGCCTTGCAGAAGTGGATGAAGACAAAAATGTGAAAGATCCCGTTGGGGTTGAGATTCATGTACTCGATCCTGTAGTACTGGAGCATCCCCTTGAATAAGTCACTCGCGAGGATTGCGAGTCCGCGCCCCACGAACCGCGCGAACATCGGGATCTCATCGGGATTCCTCTCCATCAGGTACGTGTCTCCGGTGGCGGCACGCCATAGATCCATCTCCTTCTCGCAGAGGAATCCGTTGTTGACGAGGGCGAGGATGTCCTCGGTCTTCAGCTTCGCCTTCTTCCACTCCTTCTCCGGATTCGGTGGAGCAGGGCGGGACAACGATGACGATTGCCCGACATCGCCGGCCTCTTCGCGGCTCCCCTTCTTCGACGCGACCGTCTTCGTGCTCTTCGCTGGTGACGCCTTCAACCTCCCAGTCACGAGTGTGTTCACTGGCATTCGCTTGGGGCTGCGGGGGTGAGGACTACGGTGGCGACGCAAGTAGATCTAATCTATCGGCAGTGGCGGTGGCAGTGGAGAGGGGGCTCTTCAGATCTAATCGCAAGAATGCAACTGCTGAATGTGGGAAAACCCTAAGGGGTTGCCCTCTTACTTATAAGCCACTGGGCGCCTCGATTTAGAGCGGTTGACTCAGCGCAGGCGGGCTGACTCTTCAACTTCCAGTACTCGATGCTCTCAATCTCGGGGGCTCGACTTCGATCGCTGAATTTGGTGGACTTCAACACATCAAGGATCCACTCCGGACACATTCTTCAGTCAAGATGACCCTTCAATTTGAGAGAAGTACTCTACTCAAGGCTCGGGGGCTCCGTGCCACGTGTCCTTCAGTTTTTTCTCTGGATTTTTAGGGATAAGATTGGCAGAACTTCAGATTGACCCTCAGCTTGAATCTAAAATTCGAACTATGGCTCGGGGGCTACATTCCATATGGAATGCGATTCTTCGAATTGCATTTTCCATATGGTTTTTCATCAAGACATCACGAGTACCATTGAAGACCTTCGAGAGAAGCACTCGGGGACACTTGGGGACTACTCGAGAAGACTTCAAGACTACTCAAAGATCAGCTAGAGTACCTTCAAGCCTCGGGATGATTCAAGCATTCTTGAGGACTTTCGGCTTGTAGAACTCGAGGACGCTCAAGGACTACTTGCCAAGGCCGTCAAAACTACTCGAAGACATCCTGCTCGACTACAAAGTACTCGGGGGCTTATCATATGGACATCCCAGGGCCCACTACCCAGGAGGGTACTGGAACCGACTACTGCGTGGGCCCCCGGGACTACTCGACTTGGGCTACACGGTGCAAGACAGCGTGGAGCGCAAGTCAACCAGAGGGCTAGTACTCAGTTAGGGAGCTAGACATGTCCGAACCCATGTAGAGTACTCCTAGCCGTGTACGACTAGTACTCTCCGCTTCAAACCGACTTGTAACCCTGCCTCCTGGACTATAAAAGGCGAGGCAGGGACCCCTATCTATCTATCCGCATCATCTTGTAACAACACCCAATCAATCCAGAGCTACGCAGCATACAGGACGTAGAGTATTACGCTCCTCGCCGCCCGAACCTGTCTAAATTGTGTGCCACGTGTCTCTCCTTCAAGTTTCCAATCTCGGTGAGGCCACAAACATCTACCTCGGGTACCCCCTTGGTAGGTTGCTGGACTAAAACACCGACAATATGTCGATGGTTGAAACACGTGTCAAGTTTCGATTCGCAAGCGTACGGACCACCTATAGCCTTATTCACCACAGGGCGACCCCCAAGGTTCTTGTCAATCCATGGAGCAAGGGGATTGCTAGCGCTTAACCAAGTACTAATCTAGTTGATGGAAAACTTTTGAAAGGGGTATTAATCTAAACTAAAGACAATCTAACCTATGTTAATCTAAGAAGTCTAAGGTTAAACTAGATGGCAAAGGGTGGATACAAGAGAGACATTAAGGTGGATAAGTGTTCCCTCCCTAGGGTCTAGGATCTCATGAACATTCATCTACCACATGAAAGGGGTGTTGCCTTCACTAGCTTCATGGCAGTTATGCGGCCGCTAAGCCTTTTCCCTAAATCGTACTGTCACTACGCAAGGTAATCAACCACTTTCATGTATAACCGCATCTATATCTAAGCATCCATAGGGTTAAGCTAATCACCACGATTACCACAAACCCTACTAAGATCACATGTTGTACATACATATGTGAATAAAGCATTCGCATAGACATAGACCATTAAGCATCAAAAGGCATAGGGTTCATGTAGTGATCACAAATCATGTATCCATCTAACCCTAGGGATGAACGGAGGCATTACCCCATCATCTTACACGGATTGAAGCACATAGGGGTGATGGAGACTCCGAAGAACGTCATCGACGAAGATGGCGGTGATGAATCTTGGGAACACCCCTAGGCCAGCGGCTTGGAGTCCTCCTCTTGCTTCCTTCCCTTCGCCGGCGTTGATCCTTGCGATGAGCTCATCCAACTCTCTCCCTCATCTTGCGGTAGTGGCTTTCAGGTGAATGGCGTCGGTAGAATAGTTGGATGCGGCGGCCGTCGGAGGAGGGAGCTACTAATAGACCGAGGGGCGACTAGGTCAAAGGGTGGGCCGAACCGCCACAAAAATGCCCTGGGCCAATCCGACCAGGCTGGCCGGCCTGGGCCTTTTCTGGGCCGGTTCGATCCCGTCCTTCTCCCCGCGGCTCATCTTGGCATTTTGGACTTAGCCCCCTTCATTTGTGTCATTTTGAGGTCGTCATCCCCGCGATCAAGTTAGGGGGCCTGCTCGCATGAAATCCGAACTTTACGTCTTAGTCCTCGGGGATGATCCGTCATAGCACCTTGGTCCTTGCCACCTTTGGAAGTGATTTTGGCTTGCACTTGAACACGAATGAAACTCCTCATTCGCTCCTTTGAACTTGTTGTGACTCCGTCCCTTTTGTCCATGTTTTTTTGCAAAAACACAACACTTCCAAATGCACATACAAAGTTGAACTTGTTATATCATTACTGTGCCTAGTGGCAGGTTAGTTGCATAATCAAGCTCAAACCAAAGTGTAACAAATATGTTTGGAGCACCAAAATTCACCGTCAACATCTCCCCCATGCTTAAACCTTGCTCGTCCTCGAGTAAGTAATCTTTGCTTAAAAGGGAAATCAGCGTTGCCTTCCAATGTTCTCCCTGCACTTAGTCATTCATGACGAGGCAAATTGCTCTCTCTTAAGAATTTAGTTTTAAAGTTCAAGTTGTGACCGACTTCTTTTTCATTATGGAAGATAGACTAGAACAAGCCATATTTAATAAACACGATGCTCTCAAACTTAAGTGAACTTCAAGCCGTTACCTTGTTCCATGGAAGAATTTTCAAAAAGATGCATATCCAACATAAGTGAAAAATCTCTTGCAAAAGCTCATGGAAACACTCATCTCATCAAGTCACTCAAGCCTATACTAGATTATTTTCAACCTATTCTACTCATATGTGATAGTGAAAGGCTTATGCAGAGCTTGGTAGGTTAAAAACAATCCTAGCAAAACATACATCCGAAATATTATCAAAATAAGAGAGAGATCTACTGGAATTACCGAGACTCGTCAAAAAGGCCATGGAAAATAAATGTTGAAAAGAGAGAGGGATGAAACACACACATTTAGATAGGTGGACATGTGCAAGTGGCAAATGGATGATCCCGAGGCATGAGTGAAGTCCTCATTATCGGATTGCACATGGTTGGAAGATTTGAGTATGGATTTGTCATCAAGGCACTTGAGAACTTATGAAGCAAAAAGAACCGAGGAGCAACTTATATTTTTTACTTTTATTTTATTTCCTTCTCATTTTCTCTCTTTCTTTTTTTCTTCTTCCTTTTTTCCTTACTTTTCTTTTCTTCTCATCATAATTTTTTTTTCATTTTTTCATTTTTTTTCTTTTGCTCCTCAGAACTTTTGCAACATAACACTTACATAGCATTTGTCAGAGATGATGTGATGACTCCGCCCCCATGCTTGAACGATGCTCGTCCTCGAGCATAAAAGAGGGGGAAATGACTGCTAAAGTAAGCATAAATTCCATAATCTTGTGGAATATCTGAGTCTCCATCGAGAATTTTACTCCACACTCAAATTGGGTTGTGGACAAGGAGGTGATCACAAAAAGATGTTTTTGGTTTAGGTTGGATGCCCAGCGAGGTTTGTGAAATTTTCTATGTGAAAACCCACAATGCATGGACAAAATGCTAGCATGAAAAAGTTACACAAAGGAATGACCAGCTTCTTAGTCTTGAACCATAGAAATCAATCCTAATCCGACTCATCAAAACATATGTTTGCAATCTACGGGTTTTGCTATCATAGAAAATATATGTATATGGCTTTGGTAGGTAGAACTTTGCAAGAGCATCACAAATATGTAGATAGCATAAAAGTTAAGTTTTCATAAAAACAACAAGTTATCCGGCTACCCATAAACTTAAATCAAAGAGCAAAGATATGTATGTGGGTCTAGAGCATAGTCATTTCACCTCCACAAATAAAAGAGTCGGTATTTAAATTAATTTCAGATCACGTTATAGAGAGCAATTAGCCAAGACATGTATAACTTCATGTAGGTACAACAAAGCGGCAACTTTCATCATTTTTCCATAAGCATGGGCAATATAAAGCATCGAGGTGAACACATGGTCATGCCTATTTATTGAAAATAAAACGAAATCTAGGTTTTCCTCCTAGTAGCCATGTTATTGTTGGAAGAGAAAAACAAAAGGTTGCACCTAGTTGAGGTTGAAGGCATACTTACAAGCATTTGTGTTTGGAAAAGAGAAGGTCTATGGAGGTGTTACCGTCTTTTGTAGTTTTTTGTGATCTTCTCCCGACATCTCCATGTATGTGGATTTGCTTTTGTCTCGATTTTCCAATGCTCCTAAACTTCTGAATTTGATCATGTATGCTTAATGGAGTCAATGGTCGCCTTCTATTCAATGTTGTCATCATCATCTCCTCTTTCTTGTTCTCATCATCTTCTTGCTGTCTTTTCTTCATGGATTTCTCCTCTGTCCAGAACAAAACATATATCGAAATATAGCTCTATTGAAAAGTTTATGAAATTACCTTTCCAACGTGTCATTCATCGAAAACGGAGTTCAAACAAGGCAGCTATGTCCGTTTTACTTCAGCGTTGCATGCTGTCCAAAACTGATTTCAGGACGTGTTGCACTCGGTGATTCGGCCATAACTGCTCGTAGGAACCTCCGATTGCCTTGATTCTTGATTTGTTGGAATTGTAACTTCATGAGGCTTCGAAATATCCAATAGTATACAGTGTTTTTCCTTTGAGACCATGTAGAATTTTGATGAGATTAGTGGCTTCTTGTGCATCGATTCGGAGAGGTTGATGATCTTGATTGTTCTATCTTCTAGAGCATCATGTTGCACTTCCGTGTTGAAGGTTCAGGGCCTCCCCCATGCTTAGCATTTTGCTAGGCATGGAAGAAGAAGACAAAGCATTTTTACTTAGTCATCCTTCAATTTCCTTGCCGTGAGAGTTTTTATCTTACCTGCAAAACTTTTTAAGCGCACATTCTACCCCCGAGGTGACGGTTGGGAGTAGATAGAATTGCCAACAATCCAACAATGTTTCCTAGGACTCTCAACTTGTGGCATAATTAGTCTAATGAGAAATAAAAACCTAATGGGTGTGGTGCAAAGTGTGTACGCACATGAGAGGAAAGCATATAAACAAAGACAATGTTTTCACCTAGTTCTAAACACCATGTTTACAACTAGGTTGCAAAATTTCTCTATAGCCATAAAGGTTGATTTATCTAGGGCTAAAACACCATGTCTATCCCTAGATTAAT
Source organism: Cenchrus fungigraminus (assembly GCA_036936925.1). Lineage (NCBI taxonomy): Eukaryota > Viridiplantae > Streptophyta > Magnoliopsida > Poales > Poaceae > Cenchrus > Cenchrus fungigraminus. The sequence goes on along the minus strand of CM072770.1, from coordinate 86,523,317 downwards.
AACTCTTATTGCACAAGAAAAATTAAGCGCATTGCAAAGCTTATAAACTAACCAATGCAACATTAAAACATATGAAAAGCTAGCAAGGTTTATCGAACTTAATGATGGTGGTCCGCAATCATGTTTAAACACCATGTTCACACAAGAACGCAAATAGAAAAATGCCCTATAGAAGCATTAACATGAAAACTGAAGCATTCATCATTAAACCTTATAAAACAACCAAGCCAACTATATGCAAAACATCTATATGCAAAGAAATAAACATCACATCGATGACAAAATGCAGTGCATGCAAAAAGATAAATATGAGAATGAACATGATGGAGTTTCTAAAAATAAAATTAAACTTAGATTAATTAGCCACAAGTTGATCATCATAGGATGGTTCCATTCTTTATTTTCTCTAAGAAAGGAATAAAAACACAAAGAAACGAGTTGCTTCCCGAAAAGCGCTTCATTTAAAGTCATAGAGCTCGACTTTCTCACATACCTTCTATTCATTGCATAGCCATGGACCTTCATGCAAATAAAAGGTCCTGATGCAGATTTAATTCACTTCCCATATTATGCTTGATCACTTATAGAAGAATTGCTCAAGCTATCTGACATCATCACTTTCTCCTTCTTTGTCACCCTTCGGTGCTGCCTTCACTCCACGAATTTTTCATTAATGTCCAGAACAAAAAGTATACCCAAGATCTACTCCATTGCACAGTGCAAAAAATTTCCTTTCCAACAAGTCTTTATTTGCCCAAATCGGACTCCGAACAAGAGAGTTACGTCCGTTTTACTTCGGCGATAAAATCTGTCCTGAAATTTCAGAACGCGCAAAGCTCAATGTTTTCTCCATAACTCCTTGCACGGGTCTTCAAATTCGTTGGTTCTTGATGCGTTGGAATGGAAACTTGATGGAGCTTCTGAATATCTCATTTTCTTCATTTGTACACCTCTGAACAAGCTCTCAAATTGATGAAGATAGCAGCACCCATCGCGGGATTTGGGGAGGTTGATGATTTATCTTGCAACTCTTTAGGCATGACTTCTCTCTTCATTATTCAAGCCTTGTCTACATGGCTAGTGAAAATAGGGCCTTTTCCCGACATGTGCTTCTTTAAGGTCATTAGCTTGATCAAGCACAAAGCATGACCGAGATTTACAAAACTTATTGTAAACATCTGCGTCCATAATTACAACCACAAGCAAATTGTAGCAACATATCAAGGTGTAAATAAAGGAAGCATATGTTTCATGCAAAGCACTTAGCTCTTGGTTAGGAAAAGGTTCTTTAGGCATAGAATTAATTTGTTCCAACATAAACATTGCCTCATTATGATTCTCAAGATAATCTAGCCTATCAACATGATCATTATTGGAACAAGGCATAGAATTTAAACTATTATTCATACTATTGGTCCAACATGAATATTTGACTATATCATCATTAATACCAATAATATCTTGAGATTTTAGTGTGTACCTTTGCCTCAGAGCTTCCTCGACAAGAGTGATTTTTGGTTCGTTTTGTGGCGTTGAAAGCAAGTCAATCTCAACAAGTGGAGTTGTCTCTTTGTTACCTTTTTGCGTCCCCTCCATCTCATCATGTGGAACGTGTAATCCATCAACTACTTTTGCATTTGTCTCTTCTTTGAAGTCTTCATTGTCATCCCAATCTTTATCTTCAAAGTCTCGAATGTAGCTTTCTTTATCTTCCATGTACCACATGTCGTCGAGATTGCTCATCGTTGATTCACTCTTTTCTTCATCATTGAGCACTTCCATGTCTTGATTTGCTAGTGTGTAGGCTTCAATAGCACACAAGCTATAACCTTGTGGAGAGCAGTCATGTAGGTGTGTTTGCCTTGTGCCATCTCCTTCCCACTCATCTTCTAACTTGAATCCTATCTTCTCCCATTTATCCTTTGAGTCACTAGGCTCGTCACAGTTGTGCTCTTCTTCATCATCATAAATCTTCGAGATGTCATATTGATCAATCCATCCTTCATCTTCTTCGTCTCCTTCTTCAAATATATTTGGATCGATTCTCCACTCATCTCTTGATCAAAAATGTCTTCAACTCTCTTGGCGACGTGTCGGTGTTCCTCCTTCCTTAGGTAGTTGATTATGGGGGCAAAATCAACTTGAATCCAATCGGATTGATTGAACTCTGCCAATGTTCTAGCATTCCCCATACTTCGGCCTACATTCATGTTAGTTTCAACATTTTTATCATGCGAAATGACTTTGCTTACCATAGGAAGTGGTTCTTCAATTTCTTGTATGGTCGGTTCATCTTCCTTGACCTCCGATTCATCTTTTTCAGAAATTTCAGCAAGCACCTCAGGCTTGCTTTTGTCGTTTTGCTCCTCCCGACAACGTCTTTGCCAATCTCGTTGTGTTCTTTTTCCATTGCTTATCCTTTGTAAGATTTGTGCGGCTTCACTAATTGTTTTATCCATTAAATCACCGCCTGCACACACACTTACAAAACAAGCGGTGTTAGGGGTTAGTGAAAAATAAAAGCTATGCAACATCAAGTCACCGGAAAATCCCAAGTTCGGGCCTTGCTCAAGTAGTTCATTAAAACAGTCCCAAGCTTCATCAATTCCTTCATCTTCTCCTTGCTTGAAATTGAGCACTTGCCTCCTTAAGTTTTGAACCTTGTGAGAGCCTGTGTGGTTCGAGGACTGGTGGTAGGTCGCTTCCTGGTGTGATGAGTGATTGACAACGTGGTGTGTACTGATTCTTGGCTAAGTATTGCAGGTGCAGGTTGCGGCTTGACTGGTGTTGGTGCAGGTGAAGAACAAGCGCGAAAGGTCGTTGCTGGTGAGGCCTCCAGGTGTGGAGAAGACAAGTAGGCTTGGTTCGAGGGACCCGGTGGCTAGCGGAGTCAAGTGCGGGCCGCATGGTGGCAAGAACGGCAAGATGAAGTCATGGACGGTTTCTTGGTTGAGCCTCAAAACCAAGATCGAGCCGGGACTACATGGGAGCCGAGTCATGAGTGGTGATTGGCGGAGGCTACACCGAGTTCGCGGGGTTTTCGGTGGTTCACCAGAAAACTAATGGGTTCCTTGGTTGATCCACAAAGCCAAGACCGAAGACCGAAGACCGAAGGCGGAGGTGCAGCAGCATCAGACCGGTCTGACCGGTGGGTACCGGTCTGACCGGTGTGCGACGACGCTGTCCGGAGACTTCGAAGTGGAGGACACGCGTCGAGATCGCAAGGCTTGCGTCGAGGCTAAGCAAGTTTGCGGTCGCTGAGCATCCGTCCGATGGTGCGAAGACAAAGATTCCCAAAGTGCCCCTCGGGGGTGTGTATCTTAGTATTAGGCCTTAGGGGTAATTTAGTCTTTTGGCTTGCCTCCATATAACCCAAGTGGTGAGAGGATGGCAGTAATCTCTTGGAACCCTAGCTCATTTTGTTTTGCTATTTTCCTCTTCCTTTTCCTTTGGAATTTCTAGGACTAGCTTGAGAACTTCATGGTGAGATCTTGTGAGAAGGAAGGATGATCGGGCGGCAAGCTAGACCTTGTATGAATCTCTTTGGTATGTATAGATGATTCAGCGTGGTTCCTCAAGGCTTGGATGTGTCTTTCCCGTTTCTCCTTTTTGGTGATTTTCGGGGCCCTTTTCTTGGTGTTTTTGTTGTGGCGGATTCGAGGCCTTTCTCTTTGAGATTTGGTGGGGGATGTATGCTTGAACCCTTCATGGTTCTTTTCCCTTTGATTCCCCTCCCAAATCCGTGAGCAAAGGGGCTCGATTTTGGGGTTTTCTCATCTCTAGGGTTATAGGCGTTCTTGGTGGGATTTCTTCGATTCCTCTCGATTTAGCAAGTTTGGTGGACCAAATCTTGGCTATGGAGTGCCCATGAGGTGTTCCTACTATCCCCAAAGTCTTGTGCAAATCCGTGGAGCGATTCGGGAGATCGGGAGTTGGATTTGGGGGAGTTGACCCGTGGGTGCTATTCATCCCGAGCTGCCCAGCCTGACTGGTCCGACCGGTGCACTCGACCGGTCTGACCGGTGCAGAGGCCTTGTGGGATTTGCCTCGAGTGAATGTCTTGGTGAGTTCCCTGTTGTCTTGTGTTGCTGCTGTTTCGAGTTTGGTTCGGTTTGGAGCTCGGAAGGTCAGGTTTGTGGTTTTGGGGCTTCCTGGTTTAGACAGGTCTGACCGGCGTGCTACACCGGCCTGACCGATGCAGTCCAGTAGCTGCTCGAGTTGGTCTTTCCGTTGCGTTCTCGGGTTAGCTTCGGTGGTTGTTGGTTCCTAGGACCAGTAGCACTCCAGTGGCTGCATGGTCTTGGCCAAATTGGGTAGTTGAGTCGGAGACGTGCTTTGGAAGCCTTGTTCATCTTGTTGGAGTTTCCATCTCCTTCGAGAAGAATTTTTATCGGCTCCCATTCACTCCCCCCCTCTGGCTCGCCGTTTCGGTCCTTCAAGTGGTATCAGAGCTAGGTTACGGATCTTCGGATTCTAACCAGTCTAAGATCCAAGGATGGCGTACCGGGTCCTCCGCACTTCGATGGCAAAAACTATCAGATGTGGCAGAGGCGGATGGCGTCATTCCTCCGCGGAAAGGGTCAGATCCTTTGGGACGTTACGGTGAACACAGTTTATGTTCATCTGATTAACTTCTTTGCTCCGGGATCGAGGGACATGTTCGACGCCAACAACAAGGCGGTCGACTACTTGTTTCGTGCTCTGTGTCAGTCCAAATTCGATCGGGTTCAGACAGAGGACTTAGCTTGTAGTATTTGGGAGCAGTTGAAGGATGCTCATGCTGGGAATGCTCAGGTTCAGGCTCGGATGTACGTGACTTACCGGAAAGAGTAAGAGAACTTCACTCATCTCCCCGGCGAGTCCGTCGATGCCCTTTCCCAGCGGTTTACGGTTGTGGTGAACAACATGAGAGCCAATGTGGCCATGCTCCCATACGATGATCATGATAGAGCCGTGAAGCTCTTGCACTCGTTGGATCACACCGTATGGGACAGAAAGGTCGAGGCTATTCTTGAGTCTAAGAAGTATGACACCCTGACCGTGAACGAGCTGTTCTCGAAGCTCAAGTCGGCTGAGTTGGACCGTGGTATGACAGCCAAGATCGAGAGCCCGACTAACTCTCATAGTCTTGCTCTTGTCGGTAGCAAAGGGGCTAAGTCTAACGCTAACGCATCCTCCAGGATGTACTCTCTGTCTTCTTTGATGTCTTTGCCAGACGAGGAGTTCGACGTGCTTGGAGAGGACGAGTTGGTGTTGCTGACCAGGCGGTTCGAGAGGTTGCACGAGAACCGGATGAACACAAGGAGGAATCCACGGACATGCTTTCAGTGCGGCAAGCCAGGACACTTCGTCGCCGACTGTCCGGAGAAGATGGAGAACAAGGACAGCTACAAGGACGGCTACAAGCACAGGTCGAACAAGGACGGCAAGTACCGATCAAGGCGCGATCACAAGCACAAGAACAAGCACAAGGATGAGCGACGATCGAGGAAGAAGGACGGTCGCGGCAGGAAGGCCCGAGCGATGGTCGGGGCGAGCGACGTCGACTCCAGCTCCGCCTACTCTTCCTCGAGCTCGAGTAGAAGTGAAGATGAAGGTGATCAGCGCAAGAACAAGAAGTCATCCAAGAACTTGAGCGGGCTGAGCTGCTACGCGAGAGATGGTTTCTGCGGTATGGCTCATAGCTCCGGCAGCAAGAAGAGTCACCAGAGCGTCTCGGACTCCGACTCCGAGGATGAGGTACATGACGAGCTTCCCTTCTTGCGTGAGGAGAACGAGCGTCTTGGGAAGTTGCTTGATAATCGTGATGACATGCTTAGAGAGGCAAAGAAGACGAGGAAAGAGCTTAGGGCCTCACTAGAAGATGCTAGGAACCGAGTAGCTGAGCTAGAAACCCAGAACCTTGATGCTAAGCTTGAGATAGATTCGCTTAAGGCTTCACCTGTGGTTTCTGATGAGATTGATTGTTGTGATTGCTCTGTGTACCTAGCTGATCTTACTAGTCTTAAGGATAAGCATGCTTCTACTTTTGATGAACTAGATGTGCTTAGGGTTGAAGTGGTTGAGCTTAAGTCTAGACTTGCTTTGCTAGGTGCTTGCACATCTTGCCCTGTTTTGCATGGAAAGATTTGATGAGATGCATGCTTACACTGTTTCTCTTGAGGCTAAGTTGAAAGAACCTGTTCCCACTTCTTGCTCTACTTGTGAAGTGCATGCTTTGAAAAATTTGGAACTTGCACATTATGTGGATCGCTTGCAGGATGAGAATGATGAGTTGAGGAAAATGATGGGTTGGTTGTCGGGTCATGAACCACAGCTTAGGATGATGATAGAGGCATACAAGTGCTATGATGGGCAAGCGCTTGGTTCGGAGAAAGTTGGAGAGCGTAGTGGTGAGGGAGGAGAGAAGATTGGTGATATCCTAGCTCCACCAAAAACCTTCCACAAAAATGCCTATGCACATAAGCCCAACCCACTGAGAAACAAACTTGACACAACCCCAGATCCTCCCATATTTCCTCGCCCAAAAAATGATTTCCAAAAACCGGTGAAGTTTGTGAGCTCCAAGGAGAGTGAGGTTGGAAAGAAGAAGGGTGAGAAGCCGAGTGGGGAGAAACCAAGTGAGCAGCCCCAACCCAAGCCTAAACCTAAGCCCATACGGTTTCATTGTGACTATTGTGGGAGAGATGGTCACAAGGCTGAGTTTTGCTTCAAGAGGAAGCGTGAGGAGATAATGGCTAAGGAGTGGGCTAACAAGGACAGGTACCGCTCTTCAAATGGTGTACCTGAGCCTTGTATGCAGATGCCCAGGGCCAAGGCGATTGTGAGGACGGTTCTGGCTTGGGGAGATCGAAAGGTGGCAGGCGGTGTTGCTGGCCGATCACCACCGGTCAGACCGGTGCACTCCACCGGTCAGACCGGTTCTGGTCTGGGTAGACAACAGTTCGGTTTCCGTGCTCATACGGATGCTCGGTTCGGTTCTGGTGGTCGTGGTTCTGGTGGTTGGCATGGAGAGTTTGTAGGTGGTCAGTTTGCCAGACGTTCTCCACCTCGTGCTCAATACGAGGGTGGGAGGAGTCGTAGCTTTGAGATGGAGAGGAGGAACGGTCCACGGTCTTCCTTTCGTGGTTTTCGTTCTCCTCCAGCTAGACAGTGGTGGTTCCCATGGTGGTTTTCGTGGTGGTAGCTTTGATAGGCATGATGATATGGTTTGTGCTAACCCCACTTTGGAGCAAATGGCTCGGCACTATTTTTACTCTTTTGGTACTAACCCTAGTGCTGAGTCGTTTGTTCACTCGCGTGCTCGCTTTTGAATTTCAGGTGGGAGACTTGAGGAACATTTGGTTGATTGACTCCGGTTGCTCGAGGCACATGACCGAAGACAAGGGGTGGTTCTCAAGTCTTGTCCCGATGGTGTCCAAGACATACATCACCTTTGGGGACAATGGACGAGGGCGTGTGCTGTCAGAAGGTGAGATTAAGGTAAGTGAGAAGATCACTCTCAGGTGTGTTGTTCTTGTTCAATCACAAGGATTCAATTTGCTTTCAGTTTTCCAGCTTTTGGATGAGGGTTTTGAGGTGTTGTTTCGACCTGGTGGTTCTCGGATTTTGGATTCTCGAGGGGACCTTGTTTGCATGGTCGTTCCCGAGGGTCAAGTGTTCCGAGCGGATTTCTCTTAGTCTTCTGGTGTGGCTCGTTGTTTCTTGGCTGGTTCTTCGAGTGAGTTGTGGAAGTGGCATAGGAAGTTGGGTCACTTAAGCTTTGACCTTTTGTCTCGCTTGAGTAAACTCAATGTGGTCCGAGGATTGCCACGGCTGAGGTTTGAGAAAGAGTTGGTTTGTGCACCGTGTCGGCATGCTAAGATGGTAGCTTCTTCCCATCCACCCCTCACCAATGTGATGACGGAGCGTCCATGCGAGCTGCTCCATATGGACCTTGTTGGCCCAGCTCGTGTGCGATCTGTGGGTGGGAAATGGTACGTCCTGGTTGTGGTGGACGACTACTCTCGGTATGCGTGGGTTTTTCTTTCTTGAGTAGAAAGGGGAGACGTTTGGTTTTGTTTGAGATCTTGTCTTGAGGTTGAGAAACGAGAGGCACGGAGATGCCATACGAGCGATCCGCAGTGACAATGGCTCGGAATTTAAAAACTCTCGCTCCGAAACCTTTTGCCATGACTTGGGTCTTGAACACCAATTTTCGAGTCCGTATACGCCTCCCCAGAACGGCGTGGTTGAAAGGAAAAACAGGACCTTGTGCGAGATGGCTCGGACGATGCTCGATGAGCATAGGACTCCGAGAAGGTTCTGGGCTGAGGCGGTGAATACCGCGTGCTATGTGTCGAATAGGATTTACCTCAGGGTGCATAAGAAGAAAACTTGCTACGAGTTGATGCACGGTAGAACCCCCAAGGTGAGTCACTTTCACGTGTTTGGGTGCAAACACTACAAGAAAAACGCCGACTAGTGATGCAAAAAAAAGGTTGTTTATCGTCATAAACCGCGATTAATGACGCCGGTTGTTACGAAAACACGCCGTCATTAATCGAGCGTCACAAACCGCGATTAATGACGAGACCTTATTTCCCGGCGTCATGAGTTTAACGACGCGTATAAATTCGTAACACAAAGGTGTCATAAGGTACCTACCACGTCGGACCAAAATCTGATGTGGCACGGCATTTTGTGACAAACCGTTTCGTCATTAAGTGAATTCAGCCCATATTTTGACGGGCCAAGGTCCAAATACCTTGTCGTCATAGATTGAATTTGGCCAACTTTATATTAAGCTGAGCCCAATGTTTCTTTCGTCATAAATTGGTTTTAGGCCTTATTAAGGTTGGATGGAGCCCAATATTGTTTACATAATAGAATGTGTAAGGCCTATTTATGGTTGGATGGAGCCCAATAATTGTTGTCGTCATAGACACTTTTAGGCCTAATTCTGGTTGGACCGACCCAATAATCGAGGTCGTCATAGAATGTTTTAGGCCCGGTTTTAGTATGACCGAGCCCAATAATTGCATTCGTCATTAATTTGTTTTGGGTCCAGTACTGGTTGGATAGAGTTCAATATTCGATGACGTCATAAAATGATTAAGGCCCAACTGATATTGGACCCAACCCACCATTTGCTGACATCATTTTTGATATGGCCATTTTATTAATAAATCGTTTTTGAATTCGTAAAAAAATAATGGGCCGATGGGGCAAGCCCACATATTTTTTCCCTATTAATTTGGGCTGCACTCCAGGTTGCGCTTAATTAAATATAATTCAATCTCATATTACATGCTAATCAATTAAGTAATAGACATCACAGATAATATTTCCATACCACCGATACAAATAAATGTTTCGGATCACACATGACACATTATTATCAATGAACACAGAACAACCACAAGCAGATTGTAAGTAGGAGCTCACAAACCAATACACATGATATCTCCATGCTCACAAATAAAGCTGGTATTGAAATAGAACCCACTAAGATAACAAAGCTCCGTACTCACAAACCAGCACAACTAGCTGGGAGGACACAAGCAGAAGACTAAGAAACACAGTGGCCTTACCCAAGGCACGGGCTTAGCAGTTGACGAAGGAGGGTCTCTGTAGTTTCTACTTGTTTCTTCAACCTCTCAATCTCATCAGTCTGCACTTTCATTGCTACATCTGATGCTTCTGCCTTGATCTTCAAGTCTGTCAAAATTTGGTCCTGTTCAACAAAGATTTCACCAAGGTCAGCAGCTGCATCGAGCCCTCCCAACGAAACTTCAGGTCTTGAGCATGTAGCGAAAGCTGGATAATCTCGAGGCATGTAATCAATGAATGGCTTTGACTTCACATTGGAGGGACAGGAATTTGATATTTGAACCGCAAGGATTGTCCTCAACATTTGAGCCTAAAAATGAAAGGAGAAGTCAAACTTGAACCTTAAACGAAGCAAGCAAATAAACTTAAGGATAATCCTAAGAATAAAGTAGCAGGATTATCATGCGTTCTGTTACATACCACGACATGTGATTGAATCTCAGCAATGCAGGAGTGGGATGCTAGGCCTTGCACAAAGAGTTACAAATCAGGAACTGGATCTAGAGCGGTCAAGGTAAGAGAAGGATCTGAAATCTAAGACAATTAGCAAAGTAAATTACTCTCTAAGCATAGCTCATCTATTAAGTTATGTTACAAATCAGTAACTGCATCTAGAGCGGCCAAGGTAAGAGAAGAATCTCCAATCTAACACAATACACAAAGCAATTTACTTTCAATGCATGGCTCATCGATTAACTTGTGTTCCAAATCAGTGACTACATCTAGAGCGGCAAAGTTAAGAGAAGAATCTCAGAACTAACACAATACACGAAGCAATTTACTTTCTAAGCCAACGAAAATACTACTAGGGGACTAGAAAGAAAAGGAAATGAGATTCCACTTGTGAAGCTCCAAGATTCAGGGGCCCATGCATTGAGGGGACATCGGGAGCCGGTGCTTGCGCCGTATCCTCGCTCAACTGCTCAGCTTGGCCAGCACAGCAGACGCAAGCAGAACACCGATATCTTCCGCTCACCATCTGCTGAGATACCCCTCCCCCTCCACCGGTGACGGCGAGGTCGAACCGCCACCGCAGATCTAGCTGAGCAGAGTGATGCTTTTTGGAAATGGAAGGCGGGAGTTTAGTGGCGCAACGCGGTAGCAATGGAGTAGAGTATTTATTATTTCGGGGCAGAGAGGGAATACAGAATTTGAAAATCCCGCTTTCGACTTCCTGACCGCGAAATGAAAATTTGGTAAGCTGCACTTGCTTCGGGGCCACTGACAAGTGAGGCCGTGCAATGGCGGCCCCATATTGTCAGCGAGTTTGGGTGGGATTCTGGTGGCGTACAATATAGGCGGGAGACGGATATCTGGAAGAGGCCCACGCTTCAGTGAAGCTGGGTGCATTTCCAGTCGAAGATCACAAAACCTAACAGCTGCTTCTCCCACTACAATGCCTACACGTCTATTTTTTTAAGTCATACAGATATAAGGATCTTCCTTCTGCGCTCTTATCCGGACCAAAGCACACTCGTGTACCCACCAAATATTTCGCATGCCTACCGGGGAAAAAGCCTGCATATTCTGCCCTATACTTGTGACAGGATTCCTCAGCAGTGTAGGCCTTCGTATTCCGAGAATCCCACGTATTTTCATGGCTACTGTAATCCCGTGAGGGCATGCTCTGCCACGAGGTGCACGCTGCCTTAGTATCGGTCATGGTTCGATAAATAGGCGTGCCCCCAAGGCCTTTGCTCATCGCCTCTTCATCCTCGACGTATTGTGCTAGCAGACCTCTCTATTTGGTTCTGCGCTCTGTGAAAAGAGCTGAGCTCTTAGCTTCCGCGTCATGTTTTTACAGGATACAATCATTGTTTCTGGTCAGTGCTTCTCATGTTTACGTTGTTGGCGAGTGTGTAGGAGGATGGCTTCTGATGTGAACGGAGGAACCGCCAACTCCCATGCTATGCCACCTCCGCAGTGGCCAGGATACATGGATCCATATGATCTGTACGACATGGAAGAAGCAGACGAGGAAGAAACGGAGGAGATGAAGAAAGATACTTTGGCTTGGCTGCAGGAGCAGGGTTACACTCGTGAGCTTCGCATGGTCGCTGTGTGTGCCCTTACTGCAATCTTGCTAACCGGCAGTGGGGTTTTCGTGACATCCTACAACATGCTTCTGGCATTGGTCGCTCGGGACGTACCATGAAGTCGAGGGGTAGGCACCGTGCATTGGAGGAATATCTCCGAACGGATCCTCGTTATGCTACATTCCATCGTGCATTAGGTATGGCGGGATAGGCGTGTGCCGTATCCATCTCCATGACCGTGTCTGTTGTCTTCCTCGTTGCCAAGTCCGAAGATTTCGTTGATGGGTGTGTGTTTGTGCGCGCTTGTGCCAGTGCCACTGTACGGGTGTAGGTCTATGGGGATGTATCATGTATGTGCACATTTAAGTTGAATAATTTGGGCAAGGTGACCATCATTTACGTTCTGTATATTCTTGGCAAAATGGTGAATTTAGTCAAACGGTAAATTTGTAAAATCGGTCATCTTTTACGTGTGTATCTGCAATGCGGTGCGGTGGGATAAGAATAAAATATTACATGACAAGACATTACATCTCAGACTACGGCAATGCATCATGACCAGGGAAATCCACTGAAGCAAGGAAGGTGATCATGGAAAAGAAGAACACCCATGTTCTTCATGGATAACAGGGGATACAGGGGATTTTCCTACCATTACAAGATTCACAGAGTAGGAAAATAGGGGATTGATCTTTTCCATCAAAAAGAAAACATACAATTGATCTTACCATCCACAAGACCACCTATTTGAAAGTGAAAAAGAAAACCCAAGTCTGAGTAATCTAAGACGACCCCTCCGAGGAGTTCCCCGATGACTCTGGCGTCGAGGGAGCTGAAATGGCTGTGGGAGCCACGGGACCGGGATTGGCGGGGCCGGCATTTGAAGGACCAGCGTCGAGGTCCATCTTCTTCTTGGTCCTCTTCGAGTCCACCTCCTCCTCCTCCTCCTCCTCCACCGCACCCTTCTCCTCCTTCGCCGACGGAATGTCCTTGAACGAATCAAGCTTACCGGCCTTGTCATCCTTCAAAAGCTGCCTCACAAACGCCTCCGTCTGTTGATTCCTTTTCTTTGCATCCACCCGCTTCCTCTTCTTGGCCGCCAATCACTTCTTCTCAATGGCCGCCCACGTCTCTTCCTCATCCTCTTCTTCTTCCCCTTCCTCTTCCTCTTCCTCTTCCTCTTCCTCTTCATCCTCTTCCACATAGTCGTACTGATCCTCGCTGTCCTCGCTCTCCTGCCTTTCCATGTCTTCTACATCAGATTCACTCAAGGAGGGATCGGATGGCTCGCATGCGCTTGGTTGGGGGAAGTCGGGTGGTGTCCCGATGGAGGAGGGATTGGAAGGGAACCGGGAGGCGGGAAGTCGAATCGGAGAAGAAGGCATAGTGGTTGTGATTTTTTGGAGGATGAGAGTTTGAGACAAGGCAATGGAGGGAGTTGGGAGAGTCCGGTATATTAATATATCTCAGTTTTAGGGAAAGTCGGGGTGTCTCTTCGGGAGTTGTATCACGCTAATGCAAGGAGGCGCCTCGATCTCTAATAATGTAACAGTCTTTTACAAAAAAAAGAATTATGTAAATTTGTAATATTAGTGAATTTGGAGCAAACTATATTTACAAGCACTTCAACATGCAGAGATGAACTGTTTACTACCATTAAACCAGATGTTCGGGTATGGGATGCATTAGCAGACCGGATGTTTCGGTCTAGAAATAGATACAGAAAGGACAAATATTTCAGGACCTGTAAAAGATGCTTGTTTTGATTTTGGGCAAAGGTGATCTATGATTTCGTAGTTTATGAGAGCGATAAATTAGGATAACATTTATAGGGAGACAAGGAATAGAGATCGTTAGGGAAACAAAGCATAAACAACTTCAAACAAGGGGATTGATCAACAAACAAACGATAACCAAAATCACAAACATGGTTTGGGTTAGGGATGCATTAGCGTTTTGGATGTTTGGCAATAACCGCATGCTTGTTTTGAATTTGTTCAAGGTGAGCAATGATCACATTGCTATTTCTTAACAATCGTCCAATATTGATCTTCAACTTCTCCAGATCATGTGTCAAGCTAGGAAACTGACATTGTCAAGCGATTGGCAAATGTTGGTGTAGGTCTGTCTAGTGGTGCTATGTTTTGGGTTGGAAACTTGTGATGATGTTCAGACTCGTTGTCTGGTCATGCTTACTCTCCATGGGAGTCCTAGGGGCGATCGTTGTCCTAATCTAGCTTGAGTCAATGTAGGTTAGGGCGAATCAAGGGCCATTGAACTCCTCTTTTATCCCTGTTCTGTGACTTGTTCGGTATTTCCGTTGTTGCAATCGAAATGGGGGATGCCCTCGATTCGAAAAAAAATGTGTCAAGCTAGGAAACACGATCATGTATAAGTACAATAAGAGCGGATGTTCTTGTCTAGAAACACGAACAGGCTGGACAACACATGAGACCATGTTTCATGGAAATGTAAAGTTACTAATTAACATCACGATGTTCACATACATAAGACAATGTTCGCACTAAATCTAAAGATACTAACTAACATCACAGATAACATATCGGCATTGGTCTTCGACTGGCGCGGCTCACTCACTCCATCTACATCCATCCCTCGTTTCTGGCCAGGACGCGGTGGTGGCTCCACTTCTTCATGTTGTCCTCCCTCAGGGCCTCAGACCTGGCCATCCCAAGGACGTGGTCCTTGATCTCATTCAGGTTCCTCCACCGGTGCATACGGTTGGGGCAAACAGGGCACCCGTAGGTGTTGGTAGTGCGCCGGAAGACGCGCAGAGCAAAGGTGTCGGAGTTGGAGTTAGAATTGGAGTCGGAGTCCAACTCTGCAAGTGGTGGAGGAGGCTGGGAATCCGCTGGCGACGTACCAACGGCTCCGGGCATTGGCGGGTCGACGTTGGCGGCGTCGCAGCGGGGCGGCTCCGTGCCGTGGAATTGACCCCCTTTCCACTCTAAGTAGGAGCGGATGAAGTGGAGGCCGCGCGGTGACAGCCAGGACCGAGATTCGGCACCTGAGGAGGCGATGGGTGAGAGGTTGGCAACACCGCCGGACCGACGAGCAGGGGCGGGTATGGCCATGCGCCTGAGCTCTATGTGTCTGGGGGAGACTGATTGCTTCATTGTGTCGGACGGGCAATAGGACTGAAACACGAGTGTTTGGGAAGAGAACTATGGGTAGAGTGGTTCGGAACTGGCAAGGACGCCGATGGTAGTTGGAATACAGTGACCAGATTCCATGAGAAGTTGTGCAAGCTTATGTGACAAGCTAAGCAACGGGCCTCTAGATCGAGTGGCTGCGATTCATCTACAAGCTTCCATGGGGCGTTGTGGCAAGCTTCCATGGGGCGTTGTGGCAAGCTTCCATGGGAAATTAGGCAACGGGCACCTTGGCCTGTCGAGGAAGGCTACGGTCGGAAGTTACTGATACGAAAAGGTGACCAGACCAGACTAAATTTAGTGTTGATTTTTTGGGCAAAATAGAATGACTACGGCCGGATCTTACTGATCTGCAAAAGTGAGCGGACCGTACTAAATGGTTCGTTGAATTGTTATTAGGAAAATACGTCAGGCAATGTAGTCAATGAACAAAAGTTTTGTTTATAGGATTCCATCGTCCGTTTGTTTTGTTTTGAATTGACATAGAGAAATCTTTCTCGCGTTCCCTTAATTCAGGAATAGGTGGCGAAGGCTACTTGTTCCTTGGCGGACTATATATAAAGGAAAGGGGTTATTTTTCCTTTACGGCAATAAGAGCCCTTGCTTGTAGTTTTTGATCGATTCCGTGTATTTAACATATTTCAGAGAGGTTAGGAGAGAGAATCAATGTTTAGTAGTAGGCCCGGTTCACCAGGTTCTACCACTGTTCGGCCCAATCATAGTCAAAATCTGAGTTTGATCCTGGCTCAGAAGGAACGCTAGCTATATGCTTAACACATGCAAGTCGAACGTTGTTTTCGGGGAGCTGGGCAGAAGGAAAAGAGGCTCCTAGCTAAAGTTGTCTCGCCCTGCTTCAAAACTACAGGGCGCGCGCTACGGCTTTTACCTAACAGCCTCCGTTTGCTGGAATCGGAATAGTTGAGAACAAAGTGGCGAACGGGTGCGTAATGCGTGGGAATCATTATTCGAACGAACATCGATCCAAAGTAGGAAACAGAGTCCATTCTAAAGTGACTAATTAAACATCACAATTTCCAGATACATAAGACAATGTTCCAACGAAATCTAATGATACTAATTAACATCACTGATAACATAACATCACAAAGTTCACATACGTAAGACAATGTTCCAACGAAATCTAAAGATACTAATTAACATCATAGATAACATAACAACATAGATCTTCCACCGGCGCGGCTCCCTCACTCCATCTACTCCATCCATCCCTCATTCCTGGCCACGACGCAGTGGTGGCTCCACTTCTTCTTGTACTTCTCCCTTAGGGGTGCAGACCTGGCCATCCCAAGGACATGGTCCTTGACCTCATTCAGCTTGCGCCACCGGTGCATAAGGTTGGGGCAGACAGGGCACCCGTACGTGCCGTCGAGGCGCCAGAAGATGCGCAAAGCATCGCCCCGGGGGACCGGAGGGATGTAGCCGTGGCAACGGTCCTCAGACGAGTCTGTGTCAGCTTGGGAGTCGGAGTCGGAGTCGGAGTCAAACTCACCAGCAGGAAGGGTAACCGTAAACTTCAGCTTCCGAGGCGGTGACGGTGGAGGATGCTGGATATCCACCGGCAAGACACCAGCTGCTCCTGGCAAAGCGCCGGCGATCGACAGCGGGTCGACATTGGCGTCGTCGGAGGGCGGCGGCAGCGACGGTGGAGGAGGCTGGGAATCCACCAGCGAGCAACCACAGGCTCTTGGGAAACCGCCGACGAGCGACGGCGGGTCGACGTTGGCGGCGTCGGAGCTCGGCGGCGGCGGGTCGATGTTGCGGTGTTGGAGCGCTGCGGCGGTGTGCCGTGGACGTGGCCCCACAGCACCTCCATGAACATACGGGCGAAGTGCTGGTTGTCACGCAGCGGCACCCAGTCACGGGCGCGCGACAGGGAGCCGGTGGGGGATGGCCGGCACGACGGGGAACCGGTGGGGATAGCCGGTGGGCGAGAGGCTGGCAACGCCGCCGGACCGACGAGCAGGGGCGGGTATGGCCATGCGCCTGAGCTCTGTGTGTCTGGGGGAGACTGCTTGCTTCATTGCGTCAGACGGGCAGTAGGACTAAAACGCGAGTGTTTGGGAAGAGAACTATGGGTAGAGTGGTTCGGAACTGGCAAGGACGCCGATGGTAGTTGGAATACAGTGGCCAGATTCCATGAGAAGTTGTGCAAACTTATGTGACAAGCTAAGCAACGGGCCTCTAGATCGAGTGGCTCCGATTCATCTACAAGCTTCCATGGGGCGTTGTGGCAAGCTTCCATGGGAAATTAGGCAACGGGCGCCTTGGCCTGTCGAGGAAGGCTACGGCCTGAAGTTACTGATGAGAAAAGGTGACCAGACCGGACTAAATTCAATGTTGATTTTGTGGGCAAAATAGAATTGACTACGGCCGGATCTTACTGATCTGCAAACGTGAGCGGACCGGACTAAATGGTTCGTTGAATTGTTATTAGGAAAATACGTCACATTATTCAAACGAACATCCATCCAAAGTAGGAAACAGAGTCCATTCTAAAGTGACTAATTAAACATCACAATTTCCACATACATAAGACAATGTTCCAACGAAATCTAACGATACTAATTAACATCACTGATAACATAACATCACAAAGTTCACATACATAAGACAATGTTCCAACGAAATCTAAAGATACTAATTAACATCACAGATAACATAACAGCATAGATCTTCCACCGGCGTGGCTCCCTCACTCCATCTACTCCATCCATCCCTCATTCCTGGCCACGACGCAGTGGCGGCTCCACTTCTTCTTGTACTTCTCCCTTAGGGGCGCAGACCTGGCCATCCCAAGGACATGGTCCTTGACCTCATTCAGCTTGCGCCACCGGTGCATAAGGTTGGGGTAGACAGGGCACCCGTACGTGCCATCGAGGCACCGGAAGATGTGCAAAGCATCACCCCGGGGGACCGGAGGGATGTAGCCGTGGCAACGGTCCTCAGACGAGTCTGTGTCAGCTTGGGAGTCGGAGTTGGAGTCAAACTCACCAGCAGGAAGGGTAATCGTAAACTTCAGCTTCCGAGGCGGTGACGGTGGAGGATGCTGGATATCCACCGGCAAGACACCAGCTGCTCCTGGCAAAGCGCCGGCGATCGACGGCGGGTCGACGTTGGCATCGTCGGAGGGCGGCGGCAGTGACGGTGGAGGAGGCTGGGAATCCGCCGGCGAGCAACCACCGGCTCTTGGGAAACCGCCGACGAGCGACGGCGGGTCGTCGTTGGCGGCGTCGGAGCTCGGCGGTGGCGGGTCGACGTTGGCGGCGTTGGAGCACGGCGGCAGCGTGCCGTGGATGTGGCCCCACAGCGCCTCCGTGAACATGCGGGCGAAGTGCTGGTTGTCGCGCGGCGGCACCCAGTCACAGGCGCGCGAAGAGGATGTGGCGCTGGAGGATCGGTTGAAGGGTGAGGGTGAGAGCCGGCGCGACAGGGAGCCGGTGGGGGATAGCCAGCGCGACGGGGAACCGGTGGGGGATAGCCGGTGCGATGGGGAGCCTGATTGCTTCATTGCGTCGGTCGGGTTGGAGTGAGGCGCGAGTGTTTGGGAAGTGGTAGCATGGTTCAGAACTGGCGAGGACGCCGATGGTGGGGGGTAGGAATGGCGATTTATGTGGAGTTACTCGCCTTGCTTGGGAAGTTGTGCCGCTTCGGTGAGAAGGTATGCAACGGGCGCCTCTTGAGTCTTGACTCTTGAGTAGCTTCCATTCATCTTCCACCGTTGAGGGGCTGATGTGCGGGTCCCCGCGCCGTATGACCAACACGTCTGTGATCTCTTGATGATGGCAACCACCTTCCATGGGAAGTTGTGGCACGAGGATGGCAACAGGCGGATGTTACTGTTAAGAAAAAGTGACAAGACCAGACTAAATTATTTGTTGAACGAACATCCATCCAAAGTACTCCATAGGAGGAAACAGAGTTCTCTAATCATACACTAATAAGAATTACAGCAAAGTGACATTTGTTATTGTTGGCAATTATCTTTTCATCCAGTCTGGGTCGTCGAGGATGAAAGGCCCCGCCTTGCCGTCGAGCAGGAACGGGTCCAACATCGGGGGCTGAGCGGCTGGCAATGCCGCCGGCCTTTCGAGTAGGGACAGGAACATTCATGCCCCTGAGCTCTCTGGGACAGTCGGCGCGGCGGGCGCACTTGACATCAATGGCCGAGCGGCTGGCAACGCCGCCGGCCTGTTGAGCAGGGACGGGAACGGTCATGCGCCTGAGCTCTCCGGGATAGTCGGCGCGGCGGGCGCACTTGACATCAATGGCCGAGCGGCTGGCAACGCCGCCGGCCTTTCGAGCAGGGACAGGAACGTTTGTTCCCCTAAGCTCTCCGGGACAGTCGGCGCGGCGAGCGCACTTAACATCAATGGCCGAGCGGCTAGCAACGCCGCTGGCCTATCGAGCAGGGACGGGAACAGCCGTGCGCCTGAGCTCTCCGGGACGGCGGACGCACTTGACATCAATGGCGGAGTGGAGGGCCACGGCTGCCACGTGCGACCAGCCCGGCCTCTGAGGCACTCCACCCACTGCACGCTAGCTTCTGGTGGCGACGGGTACGGCCGTGCGCCTGAGCTCTCCGGGACAGTCGAAGCGGCGGGCGCACTTGACATCAATGGCCGAGCGGCTGGTAACGCCACCGGCCTGTGGAGCAGGGACATGAACGACCGTGCGCCTGAGCTCTCCGGGACAGTCCAAGCGGCGGGCGCACTTGACATCAATGGCGGAGTGGAGGGCCACGGCTGCCACGTGCGACCAACCCGGCCTCTCGGGCATTCGACCTACTACACGCTAGCTTTTGGTGGCGACGGTGAGATGGGAATCGTGGTTTGATAGATGCGGAGAGAACGCCTCTCCCACCGCTGCCCGGCATGCCAGCGACCAAGGCCGCAGTTGGCACAGAGTGTGACGGGCCCCATCGGCCCAGCCATCCATTGCGGTGTTTCTGTCCTGCCGCAGTCGCCGCATCTCGGCCCTGCTGGAGCTTTAGCCGGCGTGGATGGTAGGAGAGCAAGCTCCACAGGAGGCACGTGATGATTGTCGCCGGCCATTGGGGGAGATGCTCTGAAATGCACATAGAAATTAGTTTGCTCAAAGAGGCGAAAAAGGTCGAAAGAACAAAGAAATCGATTGAATTGGGAGAGAGGACGATGGTACTTGCGCCGATAGGAGGCGATGCCGATGGGGTCTTCTAGTGTCGAGAGGAGGAGATGCCGATGGGGTTTTCTTTCATTGAGGAGGAGATGCAAAAGTGTTTTCCAGTATATATTGATAGATCTCATTTGCCAAGGGAAAGGCGCAGGGTCTCATGGGGGATCGTGTCAAGCAAATGGCCTAGGCGCGTAACTTGCAATCTCATTGAACTTGGAGCAAACTTAATTCACATGAACATGATGAGATCAAAAGTTCCCACGAGACCGGTTATTCTGGTATACGAGGTCGGATGTTTCGGTTTATGAACCATGAGTAGACTAGAGAAATATTTTTAATCATTTGATGGCAAAACGATGCTTGTTTTAAATATGGATAAGGTGAGATATGATATCATCCTTGTTAGGGAAAGCCAAAAATGTGCACAATTAGAACGTGGAGCCGTGGCTTAGGTAGAGCAATTTGAAGCGATGGGCAACAAATTGGCTTTCAGTAAGATGGTGTCTACTCTATCTTGTGTACACTACCCCATCTAGGAAAGATTTGTTTTTCAAAGACTTGGTTAGTAGGAAAGAATCATGAAGACAAGCAAGCTGACTTAGAGTTTGAACCACGGCTTCATCCTTCCAAGTTTGACGAGTCATGCTTGGTAACAACAAAATGAAAGATTGCAATGAGATAGGCAATATAACCCAGGCAGGACCGGATGTTTGGGTTTATGAAACATTAATAGACCGGAAAAAAATTTTCATTCCTTTCCTGGCAAAAGTTGCTTGTTTTGAATTGGGCAAACCTGATTACGGATTTCGTAGTTTCTGAGAAAGGGAGATCACATTATTTGTTTTTTAGTTGTCCAATATTGATTTCCACCTCTCTAAATTGCGATGAACTATTCCAACTACCAGCCGTGGTAAATAAATGGGGGAAGACTAGAAGTTGGTTTCCATCACGTCAATGCGTGTGCGAGTATTGCTACACGGGAATCAAGGAAGAGAGATAGAAACAGATATCAGTGGATTGATCTAGAAACAAATATATCCAAAATCATTCTCACATGTCAGGGTAATTTGTTTGGATGCAGATATCCAATTATTTTGCTAAAGAACAGATTACATTCATCGTGAATTCTACATTCCTCGTTACAAAAATGTGACCATTCTTCCCAGATCATCTTGAACCACAGGCGGCCTGCGCACTGATGATTGCCGCGCGCCACTAGTGGCGCCAGCGTTGCACGTCGGCACCATGTCACTCGCCGGATCACCTCTGAGGCTGCCTCACGGCACCACAGGCAACCCCTGTTCGTCCGCATCATCATCGATGTCGCAACTGCCGATTCTTCCTCGCCCTCGACCTCTCTGATGTACCGCCTCGCAGTGTCATCATCACCGACGCCGCCATTGGCCCTGTAGGGGACCATGGCAGCTACGTAGGCCACCACATTGTGCCCAGCCTGGGTGGCCTCCTCGAGCTTGGCGATGGATGACCGGGAGCTGTAGTTTTCCCCGAACAAGATGTCCATCCTAGAGATGAAACATGCCTCCGGGTTTCTTAAGCGGGTCAGGCAATCGAGGAGGGTGTCGTAGCTCTTGCGGTCGTTCCACTGCAGCTCGACGGCAAATCGCTCTAGCGCCACGCGCCGACCAACGGCCGCATTGTTGCACACGCGATGCATCTCCCGGCAGGTCGCCCGTAGGCTACGGAGGTCGTCCATGGGCCGCTTCGAGGTCGCAGCGAGGTGGCCGGTGATGTCAATGTTCACCTCTGTAGGGAGCACCACCAGCGATAACGGCAACCGCCTCGACGACATGAGTACTGACCAACGGGGGTCCTGAAAATAGTTTCATCAAACATCAGAGTGCCAGGTCAAATGCACATTCAAATTGATACATAGACTTGGAAGAGAGCACTGTACTCTCACGGATCTTCCTTTCGAGAGGAGGAGATGCAATTGTAAAAATGTTTTCTTTACCCTAGGTGGAAGAAGTCAATCAATGCCCCATTTACAACAAATCCACCGTTCCTTGCTCCGCATTTACAGTAAATTCACCGCTCATTCGCCACCCAAAACAACCTTCGCTGCTGCTCCGTTGATTTCGGGATAAAAATAATAATTCATTATGACTGTTGGGGAACCTAACGAAAATTACGTTCTTGGAAATGTGAACAGGTCGGACTAAATGGTCAGTACAATGTGGTGGATACTAACTGCCGCGCATTTCTCGGTAGATTTTGGCAATACATCATCAGTACAATGCTCAGAAGCATAGGGCACAATGTTCAGAATACATGATCGACACATTGTTCACAATACAAAAGTGTCACTTGCAGAATACATGATCGAGACATCTAATTAGCCTTACCATCGAGCATCAATCCCGCCATTCCCGCGAAAAAAATAAATAAAGCAAGCAACACATGCGCGAGTTTGACAATGTGCCTATAATTCCCAATTGACTTCAGCTCGGCGGTAACCTTCTGAAGTTTTTGTCGCGCTATTTTGAGCTCATTCCTAATCTCTCTAAGCTCACAGTTAGCTTTTCCCAATTCCCCCTCGCACTGCTTTGCATCCTCTTCAGCTTTCGCTTTCTTCTTCATGACCTTCAGCATAACAACATACGACCTTTCATCCCATTCTGGATCAATCCAGCAGAAGTAATCGCATTGCTCTTTTTGTTCCTGAAAATTAAATGACCCATTAGCTATAGCCGTTGACCACAGGCACCACATAAGCAGGTAGCCAACTAGCCATTACCTTTGGGCAGCCAGCAAACCGGCGGCCAGGGTTGAGAAAGGTCCAAGCATACTTCACCACAGCTCTCAACCCGTGTTTGCACTTGTCTTTAGGATGCCAATGGCTACTATTGCAGGAAGATGTCTCCGAGCAGTAACTACCAATGGAAGAAGATGCTAGAGTACACGGATGCTTCAAAAAAATTCATTGCAACTTGAACTCAATGCTTAGTTTTGCACTTTCTAAACTAAAGCCTATCAATCAACTTGTAACAACAATCGTGCTTCAACCGAAATCCCCAATTCCAAATATCACTCCCCTCTGACGAAAGGGGAAAGCAGAGGCACAAAACAGGGTACTGACCTGACCGTAGCTCACTCTCCTCCCTTTGATGCGAGGATCCGCCATTCCCGCCGCGGGTTGTAGATCTGCGCACCAAGGCCTCTAGGCTAGATATTTGCCACAATGACCCACAGGAGCGTGCTGGCAAGCCCCTTGCAGGGTACGCGGTTGATATAGCCGTTGGCCGCGGGTTCGACCCCTGCTATTGACATAGTATCCTTTTAATTTTCCTATGTTTTTTTATCAGACTGACTTGTGGGACCTTATTAATTTTTATGACGAGTTGGAACCACAGTAGGAAACAAGCAGTTTCGCGATCGTTCCTCAGGAAGGTCCTTCCAGCAAAACATCAACAGACCAGAACTTTGCCGTCCACCGAGCAGCAAACATCATATTATGATCAGGTAGCAACAAGTTTCTCAACTCATGACCACAAAGTTCACAACACCAAGTAGCAACAAGTTACAACACCAAGTAGCAAATATCATAGGATGATCATCACACGAAGTAGCAACAAGTTTCTTAACTCATGACCACAAAGTTCACAACACCAAGTAGCAAACATCATAGGATGATCATCATTACAATTTTCAAAATAATCATAACCACCCATTTATAATCATAACGATAAGAACTGATCATCAATTTACATCTGTAGGCGTTGATTCTCCTTCCATAGCTCCATCCTGCAGCTGTCCCTTCACCTTCTGCAGCTTAGCGGCAGTAGCTTCTGAGGATCCTTCTCATTGTTGATCCCTTTTTCGCTTGGCTAACCTAAAGAAAACATAAGCACCAACAAGTTTCATAACATTATGTATTATGATCAGGAGGAACAACCAGTAAATAAACATCAACAAACAACAAGTTTCATAATAATCAAGCACTACCTATTTTTATCTTTCTCGCGCAGTATCCATTGCTTCTCCTTCTCCATCTGGATAACACTCTGTTGTATCGATTGCTTCTCCTTCTCGATCTCGATAACTAGCTACTCAACCGATTGCTTATACACTTCCATCGCATCGATGGCATGTTTCAGCTTTCCCTTCACGTTTTCCAGCTTCGTGGTAGTTGCTTTAAGCTTGATGTTAGCCTTTGCGCATTCTTCCTTCCATGACCTTGCCTCCTCTTCAGGTTTTGCCTTCCTGTCCAGTACCAGGTCTTTCGACTCTTGGTCAAGAATCTCACCTATTTCTTTCAATAAGGCATTGTCCAGGCATAACAATTGTTGGTCTGTTGCAATTATTCATGTAACAATTGGTCAGCCACCTCGTTGAATTTCCTCATCTCTTGCATAGTTGTATTTAGAATTTCCTGACACAGCTCCTTGTATTTTACAGCCTCTTGCTGCGCCATGAGTTCTCTGCCTTCTTGTTCTTGCAAGTCTCTCTTCACCTCCTGCAGCCCAACTTTAGTGGCTTCAAGCACCTCTATAAGCTAGTAAAATACAAGCACTATCAATCCATCAAACAATGCAAACTGAAAACTAACTGAATCTAACACCTATGAATTGTCTATAGCCTATCAACTTGTAACACCAAACGAAGTACAAATATGAGGGTACGATAAAATCTGATTCTAGTGTATATGCTCATCAATCCGTTTGATCCCCAAATCTAGAAATCCCTAGGACGATAGGGGAAAATATAGTGGCTCAAACCAGAGAACTGACCTTGTCGAGCCGTTTCAGCTTCTTGTAGCTGGAAGGTGGTGGCGGAACCATCTTCCCGTCGCGTCTAGGATCTGCCATTCCTGCCACGAGCCGTTACAGATCTGTGTGTAGCAAAAGTCGAGAGTCTTTGCAAAGGCAGTGAAGCCTTTCGCCTGCAAATTACTGATTTATATTAAAGATTCACCTTATACAACCATAAGGAAAGTGTTTCCTGTTAAAATGACAGAACCAAGAAGTGGTGCAGTGGTAAGCAATGCAGTCTTGTTCCTATAGGTCTTTAGTTCGAACCCTTGCAATGGTAAGTTCTTTTTTGCAACATTTCGTGACCTAGCGAAAATGCTTCCATGTGGGACCTCCATTTTATGATGACTTGGAACGACAGTAGGAAATAAGCAGTTTCGCGATCGTTACTCAGGACGGTCCTTCCAACAAAACATCAACAGACCGGACAAGCAAAACATCAAAAAAATTAACTCAGAATGGTGAGAGTGCTCAAAGCAAATCAGCATAATAAGATGGCATCTCAAAGCAACTCATCACCACAAAGTTTACACCACCAAGTAGCAAACATCAGAACATGATGGGGGTAGAAACATGTTTCTTAAGACATCAGTAGATCGACAATTCTCCCCGCATATAGATTCAAGGTAATATTATGTCTGGCTTCCTGCAGCTGTCCATTCACCTTCTGCAGCTCGGCTTCAAGCATCACTTAAATCGATAAATTCTGAGGGTCGTTCACGTCATCTGAAGAAAACATCAGCAACAACTTTCATAAGATGGCATGTCATGGTTATTCATCATTAAAAATTGTTCCAATAATCGTAACTACCTATTGTTCGATTCCATTTCCATGAACACTTGTCCATGTTCTGTCTGTGTTGGCTTACCCTTCTTCCTCTTTTGAAGCTCAGTGGTAGTATCTTCAAGCATCAATTTTTCAGTATCTCCAAGCTTCATGTTAGTCTTTCTGCATTCTTCTTTCCATGACCTTGCTTCCTCTTTAGCTTTTGCTATCCTGCGTGTTAGCTTATTCAGAACAGCTTTAGTCCTACCATCCCATTCAGGATCAATCCAAACAAATGTCTGACATTTTTTTCCTTGAGGCTGCAGACACCAAATACATATATGTTCATAAAATTGTCCATTTTCAACACTAATATCAAGAGTACAAGTACTATAAGTCTATTGAAATTTAAACAAGTTATTGTTTACCTGACCACAGGTTCCATACCGGCGCCCAAGGGTGGTGAAGCTTTCCCTGACAAGGAGAGCATACCCATGCTGGCACTTGTTATAAGGATCCACAACAATAAGATCAACATCAGGAGGCTCCGATGTAACGAAATCAGTGGGCCGAGCCACCACCAGATGCTAGTAAAATACAAGAACCTATCAATTCATAAAATGATGCAAATCGAAAACTAATTGAATCTAACACCGATTATCTATAGCCGATCAACTTCTAACACCAATTGCAATGCAAATCAGAGTGTATGATAAAATCTGAATCTATTGTATATGCTCATCAATCCTCTAGATCCCCAAATCTAGAAATCCCCATCCCTAGGTCGATAGGGGAAAATATAGTGGCTCAAACCAGAGGACTGACCTTGTCGTCCTGTTTCATGTACTCGTAGCCGGGAGGTGGCGTATAAATCGCCCTCTCATCGTCGCTAGAATCCGCCATTCGTACCACGAGCCGTTGCAGATCTCCGCGTAGCAAAAGTTGAGAGTCTTTGCGAAGGCAGTGAAGCGTTTCGCCTGCAAATTCCTGATTTATATTAAAGATTCACCTGAGACAACCATAAGGAAAGTGTTTCTTGTTAGCATAACACAACCAAGAAGTACTGCAGTGGTAAGCAGCACAACCTTGTTTCTTTAGGTCCCTGGTTCGAAACCATGCCATGACAAATTATTTTTGCAACATTTCGTGACCTAGCCTCTAGTCTGGCAAAAATGCTTACACGTGGGACCCTGGAACTATTTATGACGACTTGGAACACTCTATTTTCGAAAAAAATGCTTACATGTGGGACCCAACTGAATTTTATGACGACTTGGAACACTTTATTTAAAAATAATGCTTACATGTGGGACCAAAGTTGGTTTATGACGCCGCTGACATGGTGAAAATGCTTACATGTGGGACCCTGGAAAAATTTATGACGACTTGGAACACTCTATTTTCGAAAAAATGCTTACATGTGGGACCCAACTAAAATTTATGACGACTTGGAACACTCTATTTTTAAAATAATGCTTACATGTGGGACCGATGTTGGTTTATGACGTTTTTGCAGAGCTTATGGTGTCACAAAATAGTATGGAACAGTGAATGCCCGCCTAAAGTACCAACCGTAATGACGAAAGTTTTTTTTGTCACTAAATTTGCTCGGAAGCAAAATATTATGACGAGATCAGCCAGGAACGTCATAAATCAATGACGCTAAAATGTGGTTGCGTCACTAGTCAACGATTTTCTTGTAGTGAAATGCTTCATTCTTATGAAAGGGAAAAAGTTGGACAAGTTTGAGGCTAGGTCTGTCAATGGCATTTTCTTTGGTTACGCGTCTCATTCTAGAGCCTTTCGAGTGCTCAACCTTGAAACTAACCAAATAGTGGAGACTTACGATGTTACCTTTGACGAGACACAGCCACATAGTCAGCTTGTTTTTGAGTGTGCAGGTGACGAGGAACTTGGCGAGGAGATTTTCCGGGAGGAGGAGCATGAACATGGTGATGATGAAGATGGCGGTGTGGCACCCGCGGCTGAGCATGTACCTACTACTTCGACTACGATCGTGGATGGTCCTTCTCCCACACCTACGACGACAAACCTAGTTCAAGGAGAACCTGCTATTGAGGGGGAGGTAGCATCAAGGCGAGAACCTCCCTGGCGAGTCAAGTGGATCACCCAGCTTCGAGAATCATCGGCGACATCAATGAACTCACTACACGGTCGAGGGTTTGAAACAATTCTCACTTTGCTCATGCTGCTTTTGTTGCTACTTTTGAGCCCAAGGACATTGGACACGTGCTATCTGATCATAATTGGGTTAATTTGATGCATGAGGAGTTGGAGAACTTTGAGAGAAACCAAGTTTGGGAATTGGTGGATCCTCCACCAGGGTGTAAGCCGATTGGGACAAAATGGGTGTAGAAAAAGAAAGAGGGAGAGAAAGGAGAAGTGGTGAGAAACAAGTCGAGGTTGGTGGCGCAAGGGTATAGTCAGAAAGAGGGGATCGACTACGAGGAGACCTTTGCTCCCGTAGCCCGTTTGGAGGCGATTAGGATCCTTCTAGCCTTTACCGTGGCTAAAGGGTTCAAATTGTACCAAATGGATGTCAAGAGTGCTTTTTTGATCGATGTTTTGGAGGAAGTAGTGTATGTGAGGCAGCCTCCGGGGTTAGAGAGTGAGAAGTACCCCCACCAGGTGTACAAGTTGAGGAAGGCGCTGTATGGGCTGAAGCAGGCACCTAGAGCTTGGTACGGTAGGTTGAGGGGGTTCCTGTTTGAGAGAGGGTTCGAGATGGGGTCGATCAGACCTTGTTTCTCCTGAGGCAGGGCAAAGATATCCTGATTGTGTAGGTATACGTGGATGATATTGTCTTTGGTGGCTCGTCTAACTCTTTGGTTGCAAGGTTTGCAGAAGACATGAGCAGGGAATTTGAGATGAGCATGATGGGTGAGTTGCAGTTCTTCCTCGGCCTCCAGATCAAGCAATCCAAGGAAGGAACATTCGTGCACCAAGCCAAGTACACCAAGGACATTGTGAGGAAGTTCAAGATGGAGGACTCCAAGGCCATGGCGATGCCTATGAGTATGACTACAGCTCTTGATGCGCACGAGAAAGGTGAACACGTGGACCAGAAGGAGTACCGAAGCATGATCGGGTCACTCCTGTACTTGACAGCGACGAGGCCGGACATCCAATTTTCGGTATGTCTGTGCGCTCGTTTTCAAGCGTCTCCGAGGACTTCGCATCGGCAAGCAGTCAAGCGCATATTCAGGTATTTGCGACATACTCCCGACTTCGGCCTTTGGTACTCCCCGTCTTCTTCTTTGGCTCTTCATGGATTTTCAGACGCGGATTTTGCCGGGTGTCGGTTGGATAGGAAGTCCACTTCTGGGACTTGCAAGTTCTTGGGTTCTTCTTTGGTGTCTTGGTCTTCCCGCAAACAATCAAGTGTTGCTCAATTCACTACCGAGGTAGAGTATGTGGCCGCAGCTAGTTGTTGCTCTCAGCTCCTTTGGATCACATACACCATGAGTGACTTTGGTGAGGAGTATACCCATGTCCCACTTCAATGTAATAGCACAAGTGCCATAAGTGTTGCAAAGAACCCAGTGCTCCATTCTAAAATCAAGCACATAGAAGTGAGGTATCATTTCCTGAGAGACAACGTAGAGAAAGGAAAAATCGCTTTGATCCATGTACCCACACATGACCAGCTAGACGATATTTTCACCAAACCCCTAGATCAAGCAACTTTCACTCGTTTGTGGGGGCTAACTTGGTGTTTGTTTGATTTCTTGAGTTGGGTGTGTGGGAGCTCCTTTGTAGCATATGTATAACTTTCCACTTATGCTTTCTTGCATTTTGCATTGCATTTGTATCATGATGTATAGTCATCTTTGTATAATAGGTTGCATGCATTTTGTATCATATGCATTATGTAGGAAAAGCTTCTTCTATATACATTGTTCACCATGGTATGATATATATGTTCTTGTGAGCTAGTTTGATATGATATGGCTTAGTGTGGCTTAGCTCTTGATGATCTTGGTTTATATCCATGGTTGATAGCTATATTTTTGAAAAATGTCACTTGTATGCTCTCTTGTGAGTAAATGCCTTTACATGATCTTGACATGTTTTTGTGGCTTGGCTATGCTTAATTTGTGGTTGGATAGCTTATTTTGATCATATGGGGCCAAAGGCTCATTTGCCATCATGAATGTTTAGCCCCCATGCTTTATCTTGTGGAGGGGCATAAGTTCCTTTTTGTCGCAAAGACATTTCATGTACCAATTATAAATCTGAAAATGAAATGTAAATTGCTTGGAAAATGTGCTCCCATGTCATATGTGCTTAATTTACTTTCTTTTGGGTGCTAAACCGTTGCATGTTGCTTACCAATGAGAAGTCTCATACATAGAAGTAAGCACATGGCTCGGTATGCTTTGACATGACATGAGATGGTTGTGGGTGTTTATGATGGTCTTATGCTTAGAATGGTTGTCCTAGCATGAAGTTTGTGTGGTTTTGCCATTTTGACATGTTTTGCTCATGTTTAGGACTTTGCTCATGAGAGGGAAATTTTTCGCAAAAATAGTCATTTCTATCTTAGCTTCATCCAATGGTTGTGAAACTTGGTGATCTTGTAGTTTTTGTCCATAAGAAGCTATAGAGTATCTAACTTGCTCATTTGAAGGTGTGTAGCATGCTTTGTTGAATTTTGTCTATTTGAGAAGCTCTAGGTTGCATTTTTTGCATTTTTGGCTTGATTCATGCATTGTCAACAAGGGGGAGAAGTTTGAGCATGTTTTGGCTTGCTGCATGCATTTAGAAGGTTTCCAAGTGGTCTCGAGCTAGTTTTGAGCTCGGGTAGTTCCCAATTTTTCCCAGGTGGTCATCAGCCTGGCCGGTGGGATGCACCGTTCTGAACGGTGTGAGTGTCAGGTGCTGGGCGATCTTGCTCACCGGTCTGACCGGTGAGGAGGACCGGTCTGACCGGTCAGAGCAAAGCTTAAGCAGCTGCTCTGTTTTGTGTTGTGGTTTGCATGCATTCGTCCAGGGAGAGGTGCATTGGTTCAAGGGGAGCTTGCATGTGTGCAGGGGGAGCTCTTTGTGGTTTTCGAGCTTTGGATCGATGGTTTGTGCTCTTTGATTGAGCATGTTTTTGTCTCGGATGTGTCGAGCCGTTGCCCTTGCCTAAGGGGTCCGAGACTAGTCTTCTTCAAGTGATCTTTCTCTTTGCCTTTCCTTTGGCTTTCGATCGCTTGTTAGAGTTTCTTTTAGTTGTTTCTTTTCTTTTTCTTTTCTCTTTGGTTACCAAAACGTGTGTGTTGTCAATGCACTCATCAAGGGGGAGATTGAGAGCCTGTGTGGTTCGAGGACCGGTGGTAGGTCGCTTCCTAGTGTGATGAGTGATTGACAACGTGGTGTGGACTGATTCTTGACTAAGTATTGCAGGTGTAGGTTGCGGCTCGACTGGTGTTGGTGCAGGTGAAGAACAAGCGCGAAAGGTCATTGCTGGTGAGGCCTCCAGATGTGGAGAAGACAAGTAGGCTTGGTTCGAGGGACCCGGTGGCCAGCGGAGTCAAGTGCGGGCCGCATGGTGGCAAGAACGGCAAGATGAAGTCATGGACGGTTTCTTGGTTGAGCCTCAAAACCAAGGTCGAGCCGGGACTACGTGGGAACCGAGTCATGAGTGGTGATTGGAAGAGGCTACACCGAGTTCGCGGGGTTTCCGGTGGTTCACCAGAAAACCACTGGGTTCCTTAGTTGATCCACAAAGCCAAGACTGAAGACCGAAGACGGAGGTGCAGCAGCATCGGACTGGTCTGACCGGTGAGGAGCACCGGCCTGACCGGTGTGCGACGACGCAGTCCGGAGACTTCGAAGCGGAGGACACGCGTCGGGATCGCAAGGCTTGCGCCGAGGCTAAGCAAGTTTGCAGTCGCTGGGCATCCGTCCGATGGTGCGAAGACAAAGATTCCCAAAGTGCCCCTCGGGGGTGTGTATTCTAGTATTAGGCCTTAGGGGTAATTTAGTCTTTCGGCTTGCCTCCATATAACCCAAGTGGTGAGAGGATGACAGCCATCTCTTGGAACCCTAGCTCATTTTGTTTTGCTATTTTCCTCTTCCTTTTTCCTTTGGAATTTCTAGGACTAGCTTGAGAGCTTCATGGTGAGATCTTGTGAGAGGGAAGGATGACCGGGCGGCAAGCTAGACCTTCTATGAACCTCTTTGATATGTATAGATGATTCGGCGTGGTTCCTCAAGGCTTAGATGTGTCTTTTCCGTTTCTCCTTTTTGGTGATTTTCGGAGCCCTTTTCTTGGCGTTTTTCTTGTGGCAGATTCGAGGCCTTTCTCTTTGAGATTTGGTGGGGGATGTATGCTTGAACCCTTCATGGTTCTTTCCCTTTGATCCCCCCCAAATCCGTGAGCAAAGGGGCTCGATTTTGGGGTTTTCTCATCTCTAGGGTTATAGGCGTTCTTGGTGGGATTTCTTCGATTCCTCTCGATTTAGCAAGTTTTGGTGGACCAAATCTTGGCTATGGAGTGCCCATGAGGTGTTCCTACTATCCCCAAAGTCTTGTGCAAATCCATGGAGCGATTCGGGAGATTGGGAGTTGGATTTGGGGGAGTTGACCCGCGGGTGCTGTTCATCTCGAGCTGCCCAGCCTGACCGGTCTGACCGGTGTAGAGGCCTTGTGGGATTTGCCTCAAGTGAACGTCTTGGTGAGTTCCCTGCTGTCTTCTGTTGCTGCTGTTTTGAGTTTGGTTCGGTTTGGAGCTCGGAAGGTCAGGTTTGTGGTTTTGGGGCTTCCTGGCTTAGACCGGTCTGACCGGCGTGCTACACCAGCCTGACTGGTGTAGAGGCTTTCTGTGGAAGTTCTCAGGATCTATCAGGGTGCTCCAGCAGGGACCGGTCTGACCGGTGTGTGCGACCGGTCTGACCAGTGCAGTCCAGTAGCTGCTCGAGTTGGTCTTTCCGCTGCGCTCTCGGGTTAGCTTCGGTGGTTGTTCGTTCCTAGGACCAATAGCACTCCAGTGGCCGCGTGGTCTTGGCCAACTTGGGTAGTTGAGTCGGAGACGTGCTTTGGAAGCCTTGTTCATCTTGTTGGAGTTTCCATCTCCTTCGAGAAGAATTTTTATCGGCTCCCATTCACTCCCCCCCTCTCTGGTTCGCCGTTTCGGTCCTTCACCTTGCTTATGGGAAAGAAATTCGAAAGAAACTACTTCACTAGCTCATCCCAATTTTCTTTTGCTTCAACGGACGCAAGTGTGTACCATCTTCGCGCTTCATCTTCGAGAGAGAACGGAAAAAGACTCCACTTGAACCAAGCGGCCAGAACTCCTTCTTGTTGCACCGTGTTGCATATCATCGTGAATTCCTTAATGTGTCTATATGGGTTGTCATCCTCCAATCCTCTAAATGGGTTTGTCCCCACTAACTTGATGATTCTAGGCTTCACTTCGTAGTGGGTTGTAGCAAGCGTCAAATCTCATTTTTGTACCTCAATGTCCTCCATTGATGGCATTGCTAGCTCCCTTAGCGACATCTCTTCGTCTTAAAATGGTTAGGTGAACAAATCCATCTAGGCAAAAGAAAATAGAAAGAAAAACAAAAAAGAATTTTTCTAGAAAATAAGGGTTAGATGTTAGTAATCAACAAAATTAATACTAGATTAAACGTAGCAAACTGGCTTGCTCCCCGGCAACGGCGCCAGAAAAAGGGCTTGTTGATGGTTGAAATACGTGTCAAGTTTCGATCCGCAAGCGTACGGACCACCTATAGTCTTTTTCACCACGGGGCGACCCCCAAGGTTCTTGTCAATCCACGGAGCAAGGGGATTGCTAGCGCTTAACCAAGTACTAATCTAGTTGATGGGAAACCTTTGATCGGGGTATTAATCTAAAATAAAGACAATCTAACTGAGGTTGTTTATGATGATGCCATATCTATGCCATTGGTTTACTTGCTCTCAACTATATCATTCCATGCGTATTTTGATGTGTCCTGCAACAAAAGATAGAAACACCAACACTTGTGGAACTTGTCAGTATAAAGACCTATTCTAATATTGATGATCACTTTCCATTTATATTATGCAGGAATTGACAGCATAAAAGTGGTACTTAACAACCGTCAACACTAACCTATGTTAATCTAAGAAGTCTAAGGTTAAACTAGATGGCAAAGGGTGGATACAAGAGAGAGATTAATGTGGATAAGCGTTCCCTCCCTAGTGTCTAGGATCTCATGAACATTCATCTACCATATGAAAGGGGTATTGCCTTCACTAGCTTCATGGCAGTTATGCGGCCGCTAAGCCTTTTCCCTAAATCGTACTGTCACTACGCAAGGTAATCAACCACTTTCACGTATAACCGCATCTATATCTAAGCATCCATAGGGTTAAGCTAATCACCACGATTACCACAAACCCTACTAAGACCACATGTTGTACATACATATGTGAATAAAGCATTCGCATAGACATAGACCATTAAGCATCAAAAGGCATAGGGTTCATGTACCAAATCATGTATCCATCTAACCCTAGGGATGAACGGAGGCATTACCCCATCATCTTACACGGATTGAAGCACATAGGGGTGATGGAGACTCCGGAGAACGTCGTCGACGAAGATGGCGGCGATGAAGCTTGGGAACACCCCTAAGCCAGCGGCTTGGAGTCCTCCTCTTGCTTCTTTCCCTCCACCGTGTTGATCCTTGCGATGAGCTCATCCAACTCTCTCCCTCATCTTGTGGCAGCGGCTTTCTGGTGAATGGCGTCGATAGAATGGTTGGATGCGGTGGCCGTCAGAGGAGGGAGCTACTAATAGACCGAGGGGTGACTAGGTCAAAGGGCGGGCCGAACCACCACAAAAATGCCCTAGGCCGATCCGACCAGGCCGGCCGACATGGGCCTTTTCTGGGCCGGTTCGGGCCCGTCCTTCTCCCTGCGGCTCATATTGGCATTTTGGACTTAGCCCCCTTCATTTGTGTCATTTTGAGGTCGTCATCCACGCGATCAAGTTAGGGGGCCTTCTCGCATGAAGTCCGAACTTTACATCTTAGTCCTCGGGGATGATCCGTCATAGCACCTTGGTCCTTGCCACCTTTGGAAGTGATTTTGCCTTGCACTTGAACACGAACGGAACTCCTCATTTGCTCCTTTGAACTTGTTGTGACTCCGTCCCTTTTGTCCATGTTTTCCTGCAAAAACGCAACACATACAAAGTTGAACTTGTTATATCATTAGTGTGCCTAGTGGCGGGTTAGTTGCATAATCAAGCTCAAACTAAAGTGTAACGAATATGTTTGGAGCACCAAAATTCACCGTCAACACAATACCACGCAGAGCCCATGGTATCGTCATTCCTCAGGTGGTCCGAGACGGCAGTCACGTACGACCGGACCGACCATCCCGACCACATCCCGCAGCCAGGGGCCTACCCACTAGTAGTGGCGCCCCTACTCGACACTAAACGGGTGCACAAGGTGCTGATGGACGGAGGTAGCGGCCTCAACATCATCTACGCGTCCACCCTTGATGACATGAGGATTCCACGATCGCAACTGCGACTATCATCAACACCATTCCACGGGGTCGTACCTGGGATGGAGGTGGTTTCGCTCGGGCAGATCGACTTGCCCGTCACTTTCGAGACTACAACCAACTTCCGCAAGGAAACCCTCACCTTTGAGGTGGTCGGCTTCCCGGGGATGTATCACGCGATCCTTGGAAGGCCGGCGTACGCCAAAGTCATGGTGGTCCCCAACTACACCTACCTCAAGCATAAGATGCCTGGGCCGAAGGGCGTGATCACCATTGACACGACATTTCAGTAGGCCTATGAATGCGACACTGAGTGCTTCCAGTTCACGGAGACACTCATCCAGTCTGAGAAAGACTCTCGTGGAGCCAACCACCATGGACCTCGACAACTCCGCAATGACTAAGCAGGCCTAAAACAGCTACGTCATTTCTACCCTTGCAAAAGTGCCTGTACTTCTTATGCTTATGATGAATAAAACTGCCTGCACTTTTCCGAATTTTTCACATCATAAGACCAGCTTTCGAAAAACGGCTTTGAGCAACAACCCATTTTACGGGTCCCAACCCAAAAATCCCTTGTTGTTCAGGGGTTCCATCCAGGGGCACGCTGCCCCTTGTTCAAAACAAAAGTTTTCCCGTGAAAACAATTCGCAGTACGCTTTGTCGTCCCAAGGACGGAGAGGTTGGAATCAATGACAATGCGACCACACTCGCCCGAGCACTGACACCCCCGCGGCTACACATGTAAGGTCCTACGAGCAGTGTCCAGGTCTACGAACTGACCCCTCCGCGCTCCTAGGGACAACAAGAGTGCTACCTCGACCTATTTAGATCCTCCGAAGGAAACTCAGGGGTTGTCGGTCCAGGGTGACCCCGATACGGCTAAACACGGTTGATGCTCTTGAGTCCCCACGCTCCGACAGCTACGGGACGAAGTGAAACCTGCGACGCCCTGAGGGTGATCCTCTCGACCCAAGCCTCCGAGCCTCTCGATAAAGGGGAAAGAAAAGGCACCGAGTGTTAAAACAAAAAGGAAAAAAGACTCCTAACTACATGGGAACCGCGAATTCAATACAAGCTATCAGTGCTACTAAGCTATTTCTTGTGTCTATTGCTCATCATAGAGCAACCCCAGGTCCTCAGCTGCAGAATCAGCCACCCTCCTAGCAAACTCGGTGTGCTCCTCCTCGATCTCGACGTGCCGGTGGGCTTCATAGCCACGGGCCCACCCACCGGCCAACGGCTCATGCTCCACCTTCGGGTAGTGCGAGAAGAACATGGTTATGGCCCTATGGACCAGCTATGGGGCCATGTCCATCCCCCGCTCACGTAAAACTCCGGCGGCCTTCCTAACATGCTCGACCAATGATGCCCCATCGCTAACACCAAGCTCCTCCGACAGTTGCACAATGGCCTAAGCACGTGCCTGGTGAGTTGTTTCCCTCTCCAGGATGCTCCCCTGGGCACCGTCGGTAGTAGAGGAAGACAGGTTGAGTGTCGCGGCTATGTCTACAAAAGAGAAGCAGAGGGAGGAGGTGTGCTAACATCATTCATCGCCAGAAGAAACAAGCATGGCAAGGAGCTACAACCCATACCCGTCAAGCCCTTAGCTAATGCCAACACAAACGCCATCAGATCTTCCCACTTGGTGATGACATCGTTCACCAGCACGGTGTCATCCGCCCACCTGGAGCATATCTCTCCAAGCTCCGTGCAAGTAGCTGCCGTGCCACTGATCAAGACGAGTCCGTTAGCGAGAGTAGCACAAATGTGAAGCAAGAAACCACACCAGGGGACAGCCTACCGCTCAGCTCCGTGTCGCGATCGCGGGCGACCGCGAGGAGCTGGTTCCCCTCAGCGACGGTGAGTTGATCTTGCAGAGAGACCGCCTGGTCGCTGGCAGCCTTCAGGTCATAGGCCCAAGTCCAGCACCTGCGCCACCAGGGCAGCCTTCTCCTGGGCCGCCTCCTGCGCGGCGGACTCAGCGGCAGACCGTGTATCCTCCGCCAGCTTCTCATCCTCTGCCAGTTTCGATGCGAGGTTGACCCTCTCCGTCACATCTGCTGCCAGTTGCTCCTCTGCCAGTACTGCCCATGCCACCAGGGTGTCTCGCTCCACCTCGGCCTGGGCCTAGGCCTGGGTCTCCCGAGCAGATGAGCGAAGATCAGCAAGCTCTATCTCGTTCCGCTCCACCTCGGCTCGGAGGCCATCGGTGGCGCACCAATGGCCATCCTGTTGGTGGAGAAATCGAGACTTGGCGGCGTGCGCGTCAGCAGCTCCTGCACAAGAAACAACCCCAAGATCAACAAAAATGAAGCAATCACACAAATCAAGTAAGAGGGGGAAACCAAGGGTGACGCGCTCACCTCGACGGCGGGGAAGATTCCCTCCATGAACGGTGCGGTCGCCTGCTGAATCAGGTAGTGGAGATTGTCGCCCAGCGCGTGCAACACCTCATCATCGACATCAAGCACCACCTGACCTGGATCACCCTGGGTGGCGATCAATAGCCTACGGTGATGGGCCTCGCTCCCAGAGATAGGCACCAATGCCCCCTAGAGCCCTTCCAACGTGCTCGCCTCGGGATCACGGCAGGAAGACATCGGCAAGATGTACAAGGAGCTTGAGAGCTGCGCAAGCATCGAGCTCGCCGCACCCAAGCCCCCGGTGACCACCTGACTGTCACCCCGAGGAAGGCCTCAGCGTCAGGAGCGCTTTGGATCTCGAAGGTTAGCAGAACTCCGGGAGCTGGCGTGGCCGCAATCGAGTCCGTCTCGGTAGTAGCCACACCCCCCAGAGGAGGGGGCAAACACGGGGGCCGGTTCACTCTCGCTAGTAGCAACTTCCCGAGCTGCAACACTGGACACTACAACCGGCGAGCTAGACCCCTCTACGACGGGGTGACCCTCTGCCACGTCAGGCACGCCCTCCGTCGAACCCGAGATCTGTCGCCACAGCTCCGCCTCGAGCGCTGCCAGCGCCTCCGCTGATGGAGAGGGTCCGGACATCATCACGTTGACCCAGAGAAAACTGTCTCCAGAACTGTCGCTCTTTCGCGATGCTTTCCTTAGCGACGACCGCGGTCCGAGGGAGGTCGAGCTGCAGCTCTTTTCCTCCCGGCTCAGATCGCTGCGGCGACCCGGCACGCTGCGCTCGGCAGAACCATGGCGATCCAACGAAGGTGTGTGGGCATGGTCCCTGCGACGGTCCCCCCGACAGAGGGGATGTGATGCCCTGTCACGGGAGCTATGGTCGCATTGACCTACTCCCGACGGCCCCCTAACAGTGCCGGAACCTATAAACGGCCGAGGCGGGACTCTCGTGGTCGGCGACGAACACTCCTTCGCTGCCTCTCCTGCCCGTGGCCTCGCCACAGCAACATCATCATCATCATCACCATCATCATCACCATCATCATCATCATCATCATTATCATCATCATCATTACATCATC
Source organism: Cenchrus fungigraminus (assembly GCA_036936925.1). Classification (NCBI taxonomy): domain Eukaryota; kingdom Viridiplantae; phylum Streptophyta; class Magnoliopsida; order Poales; family Poaceae; genus Cenchrus; species Cenchrus fungigraminus. The sequence continues at coordinate 86,484,843 of CM072770.1, read as the reverse complement.
ATAATCATCATCATCGTCGTCGTCGTCATCCGAGGTCCCTGGCGGCGGCTCCCGATCTTCATCGGAAGATACATCTTCATCGGAAGATACATCTTCATCCCCCACCCTCCTCTACTTCTCCCAGCCGTCGTTCCGGCCGCGCTTGGCGATCTCCTCCGCTTTCCACATGTCGTGGCGGTCCTTCTGCCTCTTGAGCTTGGCTGTGCTGGCGCGGTTTTGTGCCCTCTCCTCCGCGTAACGTACCAGCTCCTGGCCTGCAAGAACATGACACTGGGAGGTGAGAGGAGAGGTTGGGGGAAGATGAGGAAGAAGACACGGGGGACAAACTCGCCAGGGCAACGGTACCCTCAGCTGGGAGCATCGGAAGAAGTCCAGTCGGAGGCCACTTTGGGCCGCCGGCGATGGCCTGCCACACACGATATTGGACCACACCCTCCAAAGGCAAGGGGTCGGCCATCACCATCCCCACGAAGGGGGCACGGTTGATGGTCATCCTGAACAAGCTGAGGATTGCGCCGCCGTAGCGGCACGACTCCCTTTGCGAGGTAGCCACCGATTGTAGTCGTAAAATCCACCCTGTGAGATTAGAGAACTGTGTTGACGGCTGTTAAGTGCTTACTTCAACCATCAATTTACTCATAAATAAAGGTGCAAACGGCATTTCTTGCACGCATTTAGTTAAGAATAATGTAGTTCCACTTGTCCTTGGAGATTATTTGATTGCAGGAAAATAAGCGTAAAAGAAGTGACAAACTCACCTTCTATGGTCCATGCCACATCACCTCAGCTAAGGAGGGCTGTCACCTAGGAGTCCATGCATGCAAGCCATGTCACCAATCCAAGGAAGGCACACCCTGACGAATTAGAGGGCGACACGTGGACAACACATGGATTGAAGGGCCCATGGGCACCCAAACCGCCTCAAAATCAAGTGGACACCGGGAACCGACTTGAGGACCCACAGGACAGACACATGGAGAAACCACACCGCGAGTGGGGCCCACAGGGGGTCAGCCGACCCCATAGGTCGGCCGAACCGACTTGTGGCCTCTACCCAGGGGTTCCACGTGGTGGCTCCTGGTTGGTCCCTCACTCCATCCCGGGGTGTTTACAGCCATTCCACGCCGGTGCTCGGGCCTATAAATAGAAGGAGAGGGGGTTTGTATGAGTAGCTTAGTTTGATCAAATTAGATCACGTGTTTGTGTTGTTTGAAGTTAGAGTTCAAGCTACGGTACTCGATGTAAGTGGTCAGATATCTGGTGGCACTGACCTGGGTCACAATAGCCCGAGCCAGTCAGTGTCTAGTGAATGCAAGCATGGTGCTTGGGGTGAGTAGTTGTGTTGCATATGAGCGTGCTCCATGGGTTGTCTTGAGGAAGGTCGCGGTAGTGACAGCCGTTAGACCCTTTGTAATCCTCCACGTTCGGGTCACTGTAGGAGTCTAAAGTCTAACAATCGTCGTCGTGCGGAAGCGATGCGGGTGGTTAGCTCCCTGTTTGTGCCTGGGTGCCACTACTACGTTTTGGCACTGTTGCAACGCAAAAATTGTGTTGCAATATGCCATATTTGGTTGCAATAGCTATAATTGCAACCAAATTGTGTCGTCAACCAGCAGCTGTGAAAGGTCACGCTGCAATAGCCTGAGGCGACGGTGGTCATTTTGGGGTTGCATTAGTTGTTATATTACAACACAATTAGATGTTGCAACTTCGCGCCCGTGTTGGTTGCAAGTCATAGTATTGCGACGCATCTATGGTTGCCATAAGTGCAATTGCATCGTACCAAACACGTTGCAATGCCTAAATTTTTGCATTGCAATGCCTAAATTTTTGCGTTGCAAAGAATTCTATTGCTACGTTCTTATTGTGGGTGCAATATGGGAAGCACCTCTATTGCACCAAATTGTTTTGGGTGCTATATGTGGTTCCATCTATTACCACGAAGTTGATATGGGTGCTATAGTTGGTGTCCTCTAATGCCACGCAGCAGAGATGGTTGTTATAGGTGCATCATTCTATTACAACCAAAATATATAGGTTTGCGGCAATAGGTAGGGCACTCTAATGCCACCTTTTTTCTTTCTATTACCACGACACGTATTTGGGTGCTATATGTGTTTCCTTATATTACAACGAAGTGGAATACGGTGCTATAGGAGGTGTTCTATATTGCCACGAATCAAGGATGGTTGTTATAGGCGCAACTTTCTAATACCACCAAGATAAATAGGTTCGAGGCAATAGGTGGGGCACTCTGATGCCACCTAGTGTACTTGGTTGTAATATGTTTCCTATTCTGCTGCTTCGAAAATGATTCAGTTGCCAAAAGTTCATGCCTCTATTACCACCATAATACAAGGTTGCTACATGTGGAACCTACTATTGCCACAAGCCTTTGTGACACCGAAAAATATTGGTTGCGATAGGGTGATTTCTCTTTTGCAACGAAAGGAGTTGATGCCATAGTTTTGTAGCTCACCATATGTTTATTCTGCCACGCTCATTTATTTGTAGCAGTAATAATTTAAAACATTAAAATAAGTACTGAAATACTAATTAGCAACCACACTGATAAATTCAACCATCCACTGGGAACATTCAACCATCCACAATGATAATTAAGTTTAATGACACACAAAGTACTGAAATACTACTAAGTTTTGAAGAGGACATTGTTTCAACACAGATGATGTTGACTTGAAGACGATCACATCAGTTGATCATCCAAGGATTGTTTCAACAAAGAGTTGGGTGGCTTGAAGGAGATCCCATCACTTGATTAGCAAAGTGTGACTTCAAGAAGGTCCCATCACCTGTTTGCTCCATTCGAAACGGCTTAGCTTTCTGAAATGAATGAATAACATTTGTAAGCATCAAGTAATCTGTAATATTGGAAACGGTGCAACAACAGCATGTACCAAACCAAAGTTTTATTTTCATTCATAAAATTATCAAAATGATATCAAATAATCAACACATCTATAAACACTTTGACAGCTGAAACATGAACATTCACAGCAGGCAGAGGAGTTACTAAAATTTCACCTCCTGTTTTTTTGGCTTGTTGTCGTATACTTCTTGCTACTTGTGCCTGTAGTTGTTGAGATGAAATTTTTGCATGGGGCTGGACGGAAGGTGCTTCAGGATTGCTACCAGATTTATTACTTCTTGTATTGCAAATAGTAGCCGCCCTTTGTTTAGCACTGACTTCAGGTTGCTTCTCCTGAGAACAAAAAATATATGGGAGGGAAAAATTAGGCACCATTTTGATCAGTACCTGATGATAGAAGTAAAAAGTTGTCAATCCACAAAACAACCTGACTAGATGAGGACCAGAGCGTCCGAGGACCGGTGGATGGTCGCTCCCTGGTGTGATGAGTGATTGACAATGTGGTGTGGACTGACTCTTGGCTGAGTATTGCAGGTGCAGGTTGCGGCTTGACTCGTGTTGGTGCAGGTGAAGAGCGGGCGCGAAAGGTCTATGCCTTGCGGGGCCTCCGAGGAGTGGAGAGACAAGTAGGCTCGGCTCGAGGGACCCGGTGGCCAGTGGGGTCAAGTGCGGGCCGCATGGTGGCAAGAAAAGCAAGACGAAGTTGTGGACAGGAGCCGGTGCAGGCTAGCGGCTCACGACCAAAGCCTTCATGCGGGGATTGCGGCGGTTCACCACAAAATCGTCGGGTTACTTGGTTGAGCCACAAAACAAAGACCGGAGGCTCGGCGGGCGGAGACGGGATCCGGGTGCGCCGAGAAGCTTCGATGCCGGTGGACACGTGGCGGGATCGCAGGGCTTGCGTCGGGAGGACGCGGACTGCGACAAAGGCGTGGCCGTGCGATGAAGAGGAGTGCTACATGACCTATTTGCCCCTGAGGGGATTGTATCTTAAGTTTAAGTGCTAGGGGTAGTTTGGTCATTTGCCCAACCCAGAGGGACTCATATATATAGCTCTAGGGTTTTCTAGGCAAACCATCCATCCGGACTGCTTCTCATTTCCTTAATCCATAGGCGTAGATTTTCTTCATCGTTTTGTAGAGAATCTGACCTCCGAGTGTATGGAAGCATTCATGGTTGCGTTGATTTCCTTCTTGTAGCTCGCGTGATTTTCGTGTCTTTTTCGAGCTATTTTCGTTGGATTTTCGTGCGCGCCTTGTTCCTTCGATTCTGAGGTGTTTGGGTTCGGATTTGTTGGTGGGGATCATGGATAGATGTCTTGCGCATCTTTGTGTTTGATCTTGACCTTCCAATCGCCGGATTTGGCCTCCGATTGAAGGATTTCGGTTGGAACCCTAGTTTTTTAGTAGAGCTCGGTTGCGATTCGATTCCTGGCGATTTAGTTCGTTTGAGGTCTCAAGTTTTGAGGTATAGCATCTCCTAGGGACGCTTCACATCGCCCCCAAATCTTACCTCAAGAGCTCAAGCCGTTTGGGAGATCCATGGATGGATAGGTGAGGTTGTGCTCTCGTTTTCGAGCTCGGGCTGCTATCTGCGCACCACGCGGACGGTCCGCACGCACCTGGCGGACGGTCCGCGAGGAGGCTTTCAGTCAGTAGTTCGTCGTGTTCGTCATGAGTTCTTATTCGTCTTTCGTTCGATCTGTTTGGTCCGGTGATTTTGGTTGCTCGAGGTTTAGCGGACAGTCCGCTAGGAGGGTGCGGACGGTCCACCCGGCGCAGACGGTCCACGGGTAGAGGACAGACAGTCCGTTTTTAGCGGTGCAGTACTGGAGGTTCGGGAGGCTATTTCGGACAGTCCGTAGTGAACCCGCGGACAGTCCGCCAGGCCCCCGCGGACAGTCCGCCTGGTCCATGCAGACGGTCCGCCCTAGGCACTGCAGATTGCCTAAGTCCTTTGCTTCTTGAGTTGTGCTTCCGTGTTGCTTTGAGTTTGAGTTTGTTCCTAGGGTTGGTAGGTCCGTTGTGGCTACGTGACCTTGGCAAACTTGTGTGGGAATCCTTGGTTGTGAATTTGGGGCATAAGCCGAGTTCATCCTTCGAGAAGAATTTTTATCGGCTCCCATTCACTCCCCCTCTCTCTGGTCGCCTAATCGGTCCTTCAATTGGTATCAAAGCCGGTTACGGATCTTCGTGATTCTAACCAGTCTAAGATCCAAAGATGGCGTACCAAGAACGGGGTTCGAGTCCTCCACACTTTGATGCTAAGAACTACCAGATGTGGCAAAGGCGGATGTCTGCTTTCCTCCGCGGCAAGGGTCAGATCATGTGGGATGTCACGGTGAACACAGCTTATGTTCATCCTGTGAACTTCCTTGCTCCAGGATTGAGGGACATGTTCAACGCCAACAACAAGGCGGTCGACTACCTGTACCGTGCTCCGTGTCAATCCGAATTCGATCGGGTTCAGACAGAGGACTTGGCGTGCAGGATTTGGGAGCAGCTGAAGAATGCTCATGCTGGGAACGCTCAGGTTCAGGCTCGGCTCTTTGCGACCTACCGGAGAGAGTACGAGAACTTCACTCATCTCCCCGGTGAGTCCATAGATGCTATGTTCCAGCGGTTCACGGTAATTGTGAACAACATGAGGGCTAATGTGGTCATGCTCCCGTATGATGATCATGACAGGGCTATCAAGCTCCTGCACTCTCTGGATCGTACCGTGTGGAGTGAGAAGGTCGAGGCCGTTCTTGAGTCGGAGAAGTATGAGACCCTCACGGTGGACGAGCTGTTTTCCAAGCTCAAGTCGTCTGAGGTGCACCGTGGGGTGCGTGCAAAGATCGAGAACCCGACTGATCCTCATAGTCTGGCTCTTGTTTCTGGATCAAGGACTAACGCTAACATGTCTTCGAGACAGTTCTCTTTGTCTTGTCTTGTGTCCATGCCAGATGAGGAGTTTGACGTGCTTGGCGAGGAGGATCTCGCGTTGCTGAGCAGGCGGTTCGAGCGCATGTACACGAACCGGAAGAATGCTTGGAGGAGCTCGGGCATGTGCTACCAGTGCGGGAAGCACGGGCATTTTATCGCTGAGTGCCCGGAAGCCATGGAGGTGAAGCCTGAGCACAAGCACCGTCCGAGGACCGACCACAAGCACCGCTCGAGGGACGACTACAAGGGCAAGAACAAGTCCGAGCGGAGGCCGAGGAAGAGTGGCGGTCACAAGAAGAAGGAGCGAGCGATGGTTGCCGGAGCGAGCGATGGTTGCCGGAGCGAGCGACATCGACTCGAGCTCTTGCTACTCTTCATCGAGCTCAAGTGATGAAGATGAGAACCGGCACAAGGGTAAGCGGTCAAGCAAGAACATCAACGGCCTGTGCTTCGCTGCCCATGGCTTTTGCGGCATGGCACATAGCTCTGCAAGCAAGAAGAGCAACAAGGATGACTCGGGATCCGACTCCGAGGAAGAGGTAAACACTGATCCATCCTTCTTGATAGCGGAGAATGCTAGGTTGAATGATTTGCTTGACAACCATGATGATGTGCTTAGAAAGACCAACAAGGAGAAGAGGGAGTATAGGTCTTTGCTTGGAGAGGCTAAGGAGAAGGTGGTTGAACTAGAGTCTTTGCTTGTTGATGCTAGGGCTCAAATAGATTCTCTTAAGTCTGCTCCTATTGTGACCGATGAACCTGAATGGACTGATTGTTCCACTTTTCTTGGTGATTTGACTGTGCTTAAGGAGAAGTATGCCTCCAAGGTCGAGGAACTAGATGTGCTTAGGGTTGAGCTAGATGAGATGAAATCTAGGCCCTCTTTGCTTGGTGCTTGCACTTCTTGTTCTGTTTTGCATGAGACGCTAGATGTTTCGCTTGTTTATGCAAGATCACTAGAGGCTCAGCTGAAAGCTCCTATTCCTACATCATGCTCTACTTGTGAAATAAATGCTGTGAAGAATATGGAGCTTGCACACTATGTTGATCGCTTGCAGGATGAGAATGATGAGTTGAGAAAGATGATGGGTTGGTTGTCTGGTCATGAGCCTCAGCTTAGGATGATGATCGACACATACAAGCACTATGATGGGGAAGCGCTTGGGGCAAACAAGGTTGGTGAGGGAAGTGGTGAGAATGAGGGGAAGATTGGAGATATCCCAGAGCCACCAAAAACCCACCACAAAAATGCCTATGCTCCTAAGCCAAACCCTCTTAGGAACCGACTAGACACAACCCCAGCTCCACCCGTGTTTCCTCCACATACCGACAACTTCCAGAAACCCATCAAGTTCAAGAGTGACCTGGGGAATGAGTTCTTTGGGAAGAAGGGAGAGAAACCGAGTGAGGAGAAGCCACAGCCCAAAGAGAGCCCAAAACCAAAGCCAAAACCAAAACCCTTCCATTGTGAGCATTGTGGGAGGGATGGGCACCTAGCAGAGTTTTGCTTCAGAAGGAAGCGTGAGGAGAGGTTGGCTAGGGAGATGGCCAACAAGGACAGGTACTACCCTTCTCGTGGTGTGCCTGAGCCTAGGTTGGTGCCAAGGGGCGAGGGTATGGTGCGTACCATTTACCCTCGAGAGAGGTGTGTGTTTGTGCCTCGAGGTGAGCCACCACATAGAGAAGGTGGTAGGCGAGTTGGGTTTGGGCGTGGTGAGTTTTCTGGATGTTCCTTCGCTCGTGGCCAATACGAGTATGGGGGGAACGATCGCAGTTTTAGGTCCCAGAGGAGCTACGGGCCACGGTCTCCACCTCGTGGTGCGCGTAGTCCTCCAAGGGGACGTGTGGGTGTTCCACCTAGAGGAGATAGGATGGATTTTGCTAAACCCACTTTTGAGCAAATGGCACAGCACTGGTTTGATTCATTTTGTACTAACCCCAGTGCTGAGTCGTTTGCTCACTCTCGCTCTCGTTTTTGATTTGCAGGTGGGAGGCTTGGAGGGCTTTTGGTTGATTGACTCCAGTTGCTCTCGACACATGACCGGAGATCGAAGGTGGTTCTCCAGCCTCACCTCGGTGATGACCAAAGAGTACATCACTTTTGGGGACAATGGGAAAGGTAGAGTGCTTTCAGTGGGCACGGTGAAGGTGAGCGAGTCTATGACTCTTAGGCGTGTCCCTCTTGTCAAGTCTTTGGGGTACAATCTTCTTTTGGTTTCCCAGCTTCTTGATGAGGGTTTTGAGGTCCGTTTTAAAACGGGCGCATCGCGTGTTTTGGATTCTCGAGGTGATCTTGTGTGCACGATCATCCCCGAGGGTCAAATTTTCAGAGCCGATTTTTGTCAGTGTGTTGGCTCTTCTCGTTGTTTGGTTGCTGGCGTTTCGGGGGAGCTTTGGAAATGGCATAGGAGACTAGGTCACTTGAGTTTTGACTTGTTGTCACGCTTGAGTGGGCTATGTTTGGTCTGAGGATTGCCTAAGTTGAAGTTCCAAAAGGACTTGGTATGTGCTCCGTGTAGACATGGTAAGATGGTCGCCGCCTCTCACCCGCCTCTGACATCTGTCATGACAGAGAGGCCATGCGAGCTGTTCCATATGGACTTGGTTGGTCCAGCTCGTGTATGCTCAGCGGGTGGGAAATGGTATGTCCTGGTGATAGTGGACGACTATTCTCGCTATGCTTGGGTCTTCTTTTTGGCTGACAAGGGGGAGACGTTTGGTTTTGTGCGGGATCTAATCTTGAGGTTGAAGAATGAGAGGAATGGAGATGCCATTCGAGCTATCCGTAGCGACAATGGCTCTGAATTTAAAAACTCTCGTTTCAAACCATTTGTCCTGATTTGGGTCTCGAACATCAATTCTCTTCTCCCTATGTGGCTTGTCAGAATGGTGTGGTTGAGAGGAAAATCGTTCCCTTTGTGAGATGGCTCGGACGATGCTTGACGAGCATAGGACTCCGAGGAGATATTGGGCTGAGGCGGTGAATACCGCGTGCCATGTTGGGAACCGGATTTTTCTTAGGGCCTTCTTGAACAAGACGTGCTATGAGATCATGCACGGGCGAGCACCTAGAGTGAGCCATTTCAGGGCTTTTGGTTGTCGGTGCTTTATTCTCAAGAAGGGTAGGCTTGATAAGTTTGAGTCGAGGTCTTCCGATGGGATCTTTTTGGGTTACGCTAGTCATTCTCGAGCATTCCGTGTGCTCAATCTTGATACTAACCTAGTCATGGAAACTTGCGAGGTTACCTTCGATGAGACCCAGCCATGTAGTTCGTCTGTCTTTGAGTGTGCAGGTGACGACGAGATTGGCAAGAAGATCTTTGAGGACGAGGAGGATGAAGCTAGAGAGGATGATGGTGATGATGAAGCTCCAGCCGAGCATGTACCGTCTACTTCCACTACGACGACTATGGGGCAGGATGGTCCAGCCCCTACACCGACTACAATCCAGCAAGATCAAGTGGAAGCTGCAGCTGAGGGGGAGGTTGTCTCCAGGCGAGAGGTACCGAGGCGAGTTCAAGTTGATCATCCTCCCTCAAGAATCATCGGCGACATCAATGAACGTACGACACGGTCAAGGTCTAGGAATGTTTCTCACTTTGCTCATTCGGCTTTTGTTGCTACCTTTGAGCCGAAAGACATTGGACACGCTCTCTCTGATCCTAATTGGGTGAACGCAATGCATGAGGAGTTAGAGAACTTTGAGAGAAACCAAGTTTGGGAGTTGGTAGAGCCACCACCACATTGCAAACCAATCGGGACAAAATGGGTGTGGAAGAACAAAGAGGGTAAGAATGGTGAGGTGGTAAGAAACAAATCGAGGTTGGTTGCTCAGGGGTATAGTCAGAAGGAGGGGATAGACTATGAGGAGACATTTGCTCCTGTAGCCCGTTTGGAGGCAATTAGGATCCTTCTAGCCTTTTCCGTGGCTAAAGGGTTCAAATTGTACCAAATGGATGTGAAGAGTGCCTTCTTGAATGGGTTTTTAGAAGAAAAGGTGTATGTGAAGCAACCACCGGGCTTTGAGAGTGCTGAGTTTCCTCACCGGGTGTATAGGTTGAGGAAGGCGTTGTATGGGTTGAAACAAGCTCCCCGTGCTTGGTATGGCCGTTTGAGGGGGTTCTTATTCAGCAAGGGGTTTGAGATGGGCAAGGTTGATAAGACTCTTTTTCTCCTCAGGCAGGGCGATGATATCCTAATTGTTCAGGTGTACGTGGATGATATTATCTTTGGCGGCTCGTCTCACTCTTTGGTTGCGAGGTTTGCAGAGGACATGAGCAAAGAATTCGAGATGTCCATGATGGGAGAATTGCAGTTCTTTCTCGGGCTTCAGATCAAGCAGGTGAAGGAGGGAACCTTTGTGCATCAAGCCAAGTACACGAAGGACACCCTTAAGAAGTTCAAGATGGACGACTCGAAGCCCCTGTCGACACCGATGAGTACGACTACAGCATTGGATGTGGACGAGGACGGAGAGCCTGTGGACCAGAAGGAGTACCAGAGCATGATCGGCTCCCTCTTGTACTTGACGGCGACGAGGCCGGACATTCAGTTTTCTATGTGTCTGTGCGCTCGTTTTCAGGCGTCGCCGAGGACTTCACATCGGCAGGCCGTCAAGCGGATCTTCAGGTATCTTCGATACACTCCTGAGCTTGGTCTTTGGTACTCGGCGTCCTCTTCTCTTTCGCTTCTTGGGTTTTCGGATGCCGATTTTTGCGGGGTGTCGAGTCGATAGGAAGTCGACCTCAGGGACGTGCCAGTTTTTGGGATCTTCGTTTGTTTCTTGGTCTTTAGGGATGCAAGCGGGGTGGTTTGCGGCTGCCCGCCCCGCGTCCGCACGACCCGCAAGATCCGTCGCAGGTGTATGCGGTGGCCCACATACCGCCGCTTGCTTCTCGTGGCGTATGCGGCGGCCCGCATAGCCGCCGCTTTCCTCGCGCTCTCAGCTCCTATCCCTTGCCTTCTCCGTCTTGCCGAAGCCGAAGCCCGTCGATTCCGCACAAGCCGAAGCCCGTCGATTCTGCACATGCTCGTGACCGCGATGAGCATCGATGGCTGTGCAGTACTGCTAGCAAGGTTGACGAGATGAGATTGAGAGACGCCGCACCTGCTGCGTGTTGGCCTGAAGCCAGGCATGAACTTGAACTATGCATAGTCTTAATCGATCACGTGATGATCAAGAAACAATCAAAATTGTTAGCGATGCTGCATCTATTTCATGTCGTATCTTCCTACTGCTTTGAGGAATCAGAGATCGTGAGTTCCATGCCATGAATTGTCTGCAGTATTCGAGTCCATCCTGTCCCAGTGCAATCACGAAAGTCAGAAGGCAACTATCTCGAATCCTGATTTATCGATGAGCCACAAGGATTAAAAGGAGGCAGCATAAAAAAACAGTGCTGATGCGCTCGCCGGCCAGCGTAAAAAATAGCTGAAGACTGAAGTCCACCGCAGTCTCTTCCGCCACTTGAAGATTTGCGGTTTCTGTGGCACCGCTGGGCGATGCGGGCAGCCCGCATACGGCCGCTTCAGCGAAGCGGGTCAAAACACCGCGTTATGTGGGTTCGCAGCGCGGGTCATCCCGGCGGGTTAGCGGCGTAACCCGCGCCACTTACATCCCTATTGGTCTTCTCACAAACAGTCTAGTGTAGCTCAGTCTACCACAGAAGCCGAATATGTTGCTGCTGCTAGTTGTTGCTCACAGCTGCTTTGGATCACATACACGCTGAGTGACTTTGGTGAGGAGTGTTCCCATGTACCTCTCATGTGTGATAGCACGAGTGCCATTAGCGTTGCCAAAAACCCCGTGCTCCACTCCAGAACCAAACATATAGAGGTGAGGTACCACTTCCTGAGAGACAATGTTGAGAAGGGAAACATAGACCTCATCCATGTGCCAACCAAAAAGCAGCTTGCCGATATCCTAACCAAGCCTTTGGACCAAGCCACATTTGCACGTTTGCGAGGGGAGTTTGGTGTTCTTTTCCCCTTTTGAGCTTTGTTTGGGGGTTTGATGTACATACTCATGTTGCATTTTCATTTTTGTATCATATCATGCTTGCATCTTTGTATCATAGACTGCATATGTATCATATGAGATGTGCTTCTCCTATATACTTGGATCACTATGATATGCTAGATATGAGATTATGACTTTGCTTTTGATGCTCATATGATGGATAGCGATGCTCTTGATAGATTTGGGATGTATGTGCCTGTGGATGGCTTATTTTTTGTGAAAATGCTATATATGATCCTCTCTTATGAGTTGAATGCCTTTCATGCTAAATTTGTGCACCTATGGCTATAGCTTGCTTAATTTGTGCTTGGAACCATGTTCTTTTCATATGGGGTCAAAGACCCATTTATCATCATGGATGTTTAGCCTACATGCCACCTTGTGGAGAAGCCTAAGTTTCTTTTTGCCGCAAAGGCACTTCCTGTACCATGCTTAATTTGTGAATCTTGAAATTGGTATATGAAATGCTTGTGCTTAAAAAAAATGCTTCCATGTCATGTATGCTTTAAATTCCTTATCTTGGGTGCTAAACCATTGCATGATGTTCACCATTGAGAAGTCTCACATTTAGAAGTGAACACATGGCTCGGTGGCTTTGACATGACATGAGATAGCTTGTAGGTGTTTGTGATGATCTTGTGATGAGAATTTGTAACCTTGCATGAAGTTTGTGAGTTATATGTTGTTTGTGCTCATTTTGATCATGTTTAGGTCCTATGCTCATGAGAGGGAAATTTTTGTGAAAAATGCTTTATTTTGATCATAGCTATGTCACATGCTTATATGTCCCTATCTATCTCGTTGGCGATGCTTGTACTAAATTTGTGGCAATCTAGCTTGTCTATGTCTCCTTTTAGCATGTTGTAGTGCTCTTTGTCTATTTGAGAAGCACATGCTTGCATTTGTAGACTTGATTCATGCATTACCAACAAGGGGGAGAGATAGTACCCAATTCTTGTTTTGGGGGAGGAGAAATGCATTTGTTCAGGGGGAGCTTGCATTCATATGCATTTGGGAGCTCTTTTTCGCCTGAATTTTAGTTGTGCTCTTTTGCCGATGGTGTCGAGCCCTCTTGCCTCACCTTGAGGAGTCGGCAATTTTGGAGCATTTTATCTCGGTTGTCTCGAGCCGTGGCCCTTGTCTTAGGGGACCGAAATTTTTCTCTCTCAAGTGATCTCTTCGTGGCTTTTGTTTGGCTCTTGATCACTTGTTTGAGTTTTTCAGTCATTTTTTTCTTTTTCTCTTATCTCTGAATTGGTTACTATGTGTGTGTTGTCAATGCACTCATCAAGGGGGAGATTGAGGACCGGAGCGTCCGAGGACCGGTGGATAGTCGCTCCCTGGTGTGATGAGTGATTGACAACGTGGTGTGGACTGACTCTTGGCCGAGTATTGCAGGTGCAGGTTGCGGCTTGACACGTGTTGCTGCAGGTGAAGAGCGGGCGCGAAAGGTCTACGCCTTGCGGGGCCTCCGAGGAGTGGAGAGACAAGTAGGCTCGGCTCGAGGGACCTGGTGGCCAGCGGGGTCAAGTGCGGGCCGCATGGTGGCAAGAAAAGCAACACGAAGTCGTGGACAGGAGCCGGTGCAGGGTAGCGGCTCACGACCGGAGTCTGCACGTGGGGTTTGTGGCGGTTCACCACAAAACCGTCGGGTTACTTGGTTGAGCCACAAAACCAAGACCGGAGGCTCGGCGGGCGGAGACGGGATCTGGGCGTGCCGAGAAGCTTCGATGCCGGCGGACACGTGGCGGGATCGCAGGGCTTGCATCGGGAGGACGCAGACTGCGGCAAAGGCGTGGCCGTGCGATGAAGAGGAGTGCTACATGACCTATTTGCCCCTGAGGGGATTGTATCTTAAGTTTAAGTGCTAGGGGTAGTTTGGTCATTTGCCCAACCCAGGGGGACTCATATATATAGCTCTAGGGTTTTCTGGGCAAACCATCCATCCGGACTGCTTCTCATTTCCTTGCTCCATAGGCGTAGATTCTCTTCATCGTTTTGTAGAGAATCTGACCTCCGAGTGTATGGAAGCATTCATGGTTGCGTTGATTTCCTTCTTGTAGCTCGCGTGATTTTCGTGTCTTTTTCGAGCTATTTTCGTTGGATTTTCGTGCGCGCCTTGTTCTTTCGATTCTGAGGTGTTTGGGTTCGGATTTGTTGGTGGGGATCATGGATAGATGTCTTGCGCATCTTTGTGTTTGATCTTGACCTCCCAATCGCCGGATTTGGCCTCCGATTGAAGGATTTCGGTTGGAACCCTAGCTTTTTAATAGAGCTCGGTTGCGATTCGATTCCCTGCGATTTAGTTCGGTTGAGGTCTCAAGTTTTGGGGTATAGCATCTCCTAGGGACGCTTCACATCCCCCAAATCTTACCTTAAGAGCTCAAGCCGTTTGGGAGATCCATGGACGGATAGGTAAGGTTGTGCTCTCGTTTTGCGAGCTCGGGCTGCTGTCTGCGCACCACGCGGACGATCCGCATGCACCTGGCGGACGGTCCGCGAGGAGGCTTTCAGCCGGTAGTTCTTCGTGTTCGTCACGAGTTCTTGTTCGTCTTTCGTTCGATCCGTTTGGTCCGGTGATTTTGGTTGCTCGAGGTTTAGCGGACAGTTCGCTAGGAGGGTGCGGACGGTCCACCCGGCGCGGACGGTCCGCGGGTAGAGGACGGACGATCCGTTTTTAGCGGTGCAGTACTGGAGGTTCGGGAGGCTATTTCGGACGGTCCGCAGTGAACCCGCGGACAGTCCGCCAGGCCCACGCGGACAGTCCGCCTGGTCCATGCGGACGGTCCGCCCCAGGCACCGCAGATTGCCTAAGTCCTTTGCTTCTTGAGTTGCGCTTCCGTGTTTCTTTGAGTTTGAGTTTGTTCCTAGTGTTGGTAGGTCCGTTGTGGCTACGTGACCTTGGCAAACTTGTGTGGGAATCCTTGGTTTTGAATTTGGGGCATAGGCCGAGTTCATCCTTCGGGAAGAATTTTTATCGGCTCCCATTCACTCCCCCCCTCTCTAGTCGTCTAATCGGTCCTTCACTAGAAGAGAGCACATTCGTTGAGTCTGTCTGCACATCTTCAGTTCTCGTGACTGATGCAGCCGCCGCCGCAATGTCTGCAGATGCAGTGACATTGTTGTTTGGCTGGACAGATGTTGGAAAGACAATCTATGAAAGAATACAGACATTTAGATATAGAACCTAAGGATAGAAAGTCATTCATGCAACTAGCTTGACCAGCACTTGTGGAATTTGTGCCTGTCCATTTGCTGCTTGCAGCATTGATAGGAACTCTTGCCTAAGCTGTTGCAGATCAGCCTCCCTTTTCTTGTTACTTTCTTCAAGTTGTCATGCATGTTCTCTCCTTTCTGCTTCCCTTTCATCTTCCCATGTTGACATTTTTTCTTGTAGCAGCCCAAATGCGTCCATGAGCTCGACGTGTTCCTGATGTTGTAGCTCTTCCCTACGAATTTGTTCCTGGCGCTCCGCATTGAGCAGCTGCCTTCTAGTTGGGTTTTTTGCCAGGTACCCATTACCATGCAACTTGGTTGATTTGCACTTTGTGACTTCCTTGTATGCCTTCTCGAACATATCATTTTTTTCCTTTTGGGAAATGAAGTTGTTTTCTGCATTTGATTCCGACTCAGCAATAACGCTACTTGCTTTGTCCTAACATTTACAAGGCACAGATGGAGGAGTTAGTTGAACAAGAAATTGCTTGCATTCTATAATTGCATGGACTATGTATAGTAATGTATGTACACATTCATTGAGAACTCACATAGACATTTTTAGATTGTTCATCTGTCCATTCCCCATGCTTAGTGTGAGTTAACCACCAAAGTTCCATATCATCGGGCTCGTCACCAGTTTCTGGGTCTCTCTGTTAAGCCAAGAATATAACAAATTAGTTATTCATCCTGCAAGACAAATTGGAGATGTGTTTCTCCAGTTATTACCTTCTCATAGCTGCGCTGACAAAAAGGCTTACAGCCTGACAAATGTCTTGTCCTTTGTTGGCCTCGAATCGCAGAATTCTGTGCGCTCCTTTCCTATATAGAATGTCAAGATTTGAACAATAATCTTAAAGACTCAGACATTGCCATTTGTATGAAAAATGTATTGCTCAGTAATAGTAACAATGTGGAACAAACTTTGAATTTTGCAGTACTGAAATACTTCAGCAGATAGTGCCATTCACTACGTGAAAACCTCAAATAGGTCACGCAGCATTTGTAACGGACCCTTAACACCCGTTACATGCACCCACATCTGTAACGGTTGTTGTTTGGCGCCCGTTACAGATAAGCGCGGTAGGCCGACCCCGGGGTTGGCCTCCGCAACGCCCGTTACCAATGTGAACTTCTAGTAACGGTCTTCTTAAACGCCCGTTACATGAATTCTTTGTAACAGACGTTAAATCGAGCTCGTTACACAAGTTAAACCTATCGGTAACGAGCTCGTAAAGTCCGTTACTGATCAATGCCCTATCGGTAACAGGCTGTTTAAGTCCGTTACTGATCACTACCGTATTGGTAACGTGCTATAAAGTCCGTTACCGATGAGCATTTGACTCCGGTTACTGGACTGAGAGCTCAATAATTAAAGTCTAATAGCACTCTTCATTGCCGTGAAGCGGGAGCGCGGTGGCAGTGAACAAATGAGACGGAGGTTTGTGAATCATCGTCTCCTTTGAGTCTGTCCTCATTGACAGGTCAACTCGATCTCTCATTGCTTCCATTTCGACATACAGGCACAATCAACACACATATCTTCTGAGACAAAACAGACATCATAAGAGAGATAACTTGTCCACAAAGATGAAGATAACTTGTCCACAGGAATAAAGATAATTATTACAAAAGGTTAACTTGTCCATCAGGCTAGGACTTAACTTGTCCATCACATTATTTACTATGGTCGTGCTATCTGACCATACACATCAACAAAGGCATGCCCCTTGAACATCCACAAAAGTATGGCTACTGACCTTGCACATCAATAAGCTTGAACTAGATCATGCCCCATCAAGATTGGCTCTTTTTGCAGCCTCTTCATAAGCAACCAAGGATTCTTGAAGCCCTTCGAGCGACCTTCAATGGGCTCGAGATTTTGTTCAGTAGTATACTTGTACCTCCTTATGTGCTTAGCCTTTTTGATGAGGATGTTCAGTTCTTTCATGATTTTTTCAAACTCAGGTTTCACATAATCCCAGACATTAAGGTTTAGAAGTAACTCAAGCTCTGCTCGCGACTCAAAGAGTTTTGCCTGAAACAGGGTTAAACATGGTATAAGAATAACATAGTTAATTCAGAACTAATTTGCCTCAGAACTTGGAGCAGTATAGGAACAGTCATAGGAAAATTATATAAGAACTTGAAAATTATCCTAGGTTTCATAGCAGGGTGTGACAAGTAAAAGCAGAACTTAGTTCAGAACTGATTTGCCTCAGAACTTGGTATAAGATCATGACAAGCATGGAAGACATCATCATAGGCACTAATTAACTTTATGAAGCTCAAGCTCAAGCTAGCTTAAGCTCCATCTATAGAACAAGTAAAAAGGCAGTGAGATTCAGAGAAACTTGCCTCGCTGTCGTCGTGGTCGTTGCCAGAGTCAGAGATGAGGTCCTCTACACCTTCTTCGCCGCTCCCTCGACCCCTCTTCGTAGTTGCCAGACACTTGTGCTCGCAAACGTGAGGCAGGCCCCTCGCCCACTTCGCTGCCCCCTCGCCAGCACGCTCCTCCTTGCCGCTGCTTGGCCCCTCGTCGGAATCCGAGAGGATCCAGTCGAGGACCCTCGTCTCCGGCATTGGGTTCACTCCACCGCCGCTTGGCCCCTCTCTGGCGCACATCGTCGTCTCCCTCTTCGCCGCCATCTCGCCGGCACGCGCGCGGATCCAGTTGCGGCACCGCTTCGCGTTCCGGTTCTCCTCGATCCCGGGTGCGCGGGGTCGTCCGCTGCTTGGCCCCTCGCCGGTGCTCATCGTCGTCTCTGTCTCCACGCCTCCTCTCACGCCTCCTCTGCGCTTTTTTTAAGGAAGGTGCTGCGCTTATCCATTCGGAAAGAAGAAGGGGCGGTTGAATATTCATTTTGCAAAATGGATAGTCAATGCCGACGCGGGTTAGCAAACCCGCGTCGCTTTGTTGGCTGGTGCGCAGGCGGGCAATGATTACCTTCTTTATACTAGGCTGCTGACGCTGACGCGTGGGCCCGACACTTTTTTTTTGAAATGACACTTGCTTCCCAAAAAAATTAGGGCCTATAAAGCAGCACCTAAAAATTAATAAAAATACGAACAATTCATAGTTTTTTTTATGAATCGAACAACTCATAGGAGTAGTTGGGCATTTGGTATTTTGAATAAAATATGAACAGTCACACATCTCCTTGCGACCACATGACTCTTTTTGTGGCCAAGAGCTCTCCTGAGCGGACACGGGTTCCGAGGCGCGTGACCAGCCGCCTGACGGTTCGCCGTCTTGTCAATATAAATCCCGGCCGGCCAAGAACTTCGTCAACCACGGCACCAAGAAAACCCAAGCACCACCGTCTCCGGTCACCAAGAAGTGAATCCAAGAGCTTCTTCTTCCTCAAGCGCGCGCATGGCATCGTCAAGCGAGCTATCCAGGAAGCGGGGGAGGGAGGAGGTGCCGCCGCCCCCGCCCGCCGAGCCCGAGGAGGCGCCGCCGCCCCCGCCCGCCGAGCCCGAGGAGGTGCCGCCGCCCCCGCCCGAGGAGGTGAAGCCGCCCCCGCCCGACGAGCCTGAGGAGGCGCTGGCACCGCAGCCCGTGGCGGTCGTGCGTGCTCCTCCACTAAATGCTGACGAAGCCACTTGGTCAGTGAACTTGTTCCGCGATGCTTTCATGAAGCTTCGAAAGGTGGCCGTTCGTCTCGGGGTCCCAGTACCCAGTGATCCGCTGCAGATGACCGTGAAGGATTACACCTTCAAGATCAATATCTTGGTTGGGGCCCTGGAGAGAGGAGTGCTCGCCCCCGTCGACGACGACGGTGGCGACGATGGCAGCCTCGACGGCTCCGGCTCCGGCTCCGGCTCCGACTCCGACTCCGACGGTGGGGCTCCTCCGGCGGCGACTACCTCTGCTTAATTAATTTGTGCCTCTGTTAATGTGTTTTCCTGTGTGTTTGTTGAACTTGTGATGGACTAGTAGATCCTCTGTTAATATGTTCCTCCTGTGTGTATGTTGAACTTGTGATGAACTAGCAATGTCTATGGCAGCAGCTTACAATGAATTGCAATGTGTATGCCAGAAGTTTGTTCCTCTGTTTGTGTCATTATATGGCAGCAGTTCACAATGAATTGCAATGTGTATGCCAGAAGTTTGTTACTCTGTTTGTGTTAATCCGCGTTTCCTTTGCCTCGTGCTGCAATGAAATGTCAGCATAGATTAATTGATGAAATTTGTGATGTGTGACACATTAAGATTTGTGACCCAATTGTCATTCCATCCATTCTTCATTCATACATTTAAGTTTGTCATATGTGACAAATTTTTCATTCTTCATCCACACAGATGAAGCAAAAGCACCACTTTTAACATCAGAATTACTTCTTTGCAGCATACATCCCCAGTAAACATCCAAATACTACACAAACAACAGCCACAATAATCAAGTTCATCTTCCAGATCACATTGTCCATCTTCTCCTCCAGTGCTTTCTTCCTTTGCTTGTCCTCCAGTGCTTGTCTCTGCTCGCCGCTCCCAATTTGACATTCCACTGAATCAACTACTTCATCGACCGCGTCTGCCCAGTTCGACGGTCGAAAAACAATGACGCCAGTATCCTTCAGCATCTGGAGATACTCCTTGTGGAAACGATAAAATCCACAATTCTTGGTGTACTGCAGAATCAAAAGCACATAAGAACCCTAACTCAGATTTGGGAGACACAGCAGACAAATCACCGAGTTCCTTGCACACTTGAAACAAAGACGACCGTGGTTTTCACCTTCCTTCTGCGTCCGCCCCTCCACCACCCGAGCCATACCACAGTCCGAGCAAGGGACCAGTGGAAAGCCGCTTAGCTCACCGACTGGATCCAAGCTGATGGAGTGATTGCGGCTGCTCCGGCAACCTTGAACCCTGCTCCTCGCACGTGCACCTCCAGACGAATCGGCGTAGTACGACATGTGCGTGACGGCGGGGAAGGACGGGCGGGCGGCGGCGGTGGAGCTCAGATCGGGGAAGAAGAAGGGGGCCGGGGTCGGGGCGGATGCATATTCATTCGACCAGGGGCATTTCGGACAATGGAGCACTTGTTGGCGACGAGGGTTAGTGTACCAACATCGCCGGGGCGGATGCATATTCATTCGGCCAGGGGCATTTCAGACAATGGAGCACTTGTTGGCGACGAGGGTTAGTCCACCAGCGTCGCCGGGGCGGATGCATATTCATTCGGCCAGGGGCATTTCGGACAATGGAGCACTTGTTGGCGACGAGGGTTAGTCTACCCGCATCGCCTTTGTCGGTCGGGCAGGCTACGGTTATCTTTTTTTATATAGGCTTCTGACGCTGACGCGTGGGCCCGACACTATTTTTTCTGAATTGAAACTTGCTTCCCTCAAATATTAGAGCCCATAAACAGCACCAAAAAATTCGTAAAAAATACGAACAATTCATAGTTGGTAATTTAGTATTTGAATAAAATATCAACAGCCACACTTGTCTAACCAAATTTCTTAAAATTAGATTTTTTATCTCTTTTTTATGATATAATAATTATAATAACGTCTTAGTGTGTTCTAAAAATTCTACAAATTGACTTGGCAACATAATTTAAGTCCCTAAGCTTGTCTACAAAAATTCAAATGGTTTCGAAAACGGAAGATTATACTTGTGTACAAATGTCTACATCTCTCACATAGTTTCTTAGAATGTTACTTCAACATTGAAGTTTTCCACACTTTAAAACATGTTCGAACTCATATGCATTTGAAAATTTAACATAACCTTATGTTCACCATAAGATTACGAAATGCAAAGTTTCATTAGTAATGGTTGTGTAAAACAAATATTATTTCTATGTTGTAATTATAAGGAACAATATAAGGTGTATAAACAACATCCAAGAAATGGAATTACATACGAAAAAATGTCATAAATGAATAGATGTTGATTTTAGAAAAATTCAGAAACAAATATCATCAAATTTGGATTACGGTTGACGGAGAAATACATGATACAAAATTTGATTGCAGATTAAAAGGGGAAAAGCAAACTGTTCTTCATTCGAATAGACCTGGCCCCGCCCCTTCATTGGCGACGGGTGGTTGTTAATCATCGTATCATTTGCACATCCGAACCTTTTTAATAAACGCTCCACCCCGCCTTCCGCCTTCTATCCCCTTCTCCGGCTTCCGCCTTCCTCGTCTCCGTCACAGCCTCGTCTCCTTCACTCTGCCGGGGCGGATGCATATTCATTCGGCCAGGGGCATTTCTGACAATGGAGCACTTGTTGGCGACGAGGGTTAGTGTACCAGCGTCGCCGGGGCGGATGCATATTCATTCGGCCAAGAGCATTTCGGACAATGGAGCACTTGTTGGCGACGAGGGTTAGTCTACCCGCATCGCCTTTGTCGGTCAGGCAGGCTACGGTTATCTTATTTTATATAGGCTTCTGACGCTGACGCGTGGGCCCGACACTATTTTTTCTGAATTGAAACTTGCTTTCCTCAAATATTATAGCCCATAAACAGCACCAAAAAATTCGTAAAAAATACGAACAATTCATAGTTGGTAATTTAGTATTTGAATAAAATATCAACAGTCACACTTGTCTAACGAAATTTCTTAGAATTAGATTTTTTATCTCTTAGAATTAGATTTTTTATCTCTTGTTTACCGATTTTCATTTGACGAAGTGGTACTACACATTGTTCATTAATCCTAGGTTCACTCATAAAGTTTAAGAAACTTGCTTGGAGACATGTCAATTTTGTACTACATGATAGTACCAATTCGTCAAATGCAAGACCGACAAAAATAAAGATTGTTCATCTCGATGAGAAATGAAACTTTGGTATTCATCTCTTTTCCATTTGACATCATCTACTTTTTCAAAATCTTGATTCTAGTTTTGAATTGTACTATTTCTTAATTATGATTGTTGAAACATACTAACATGAGATGCAGTGGACACCATGAGCTAGATTATTGTTTTATAAGAATGTAGGAAAAAAAATTTCCTGATTTGGACGTCATTTGTGAAATCTATACAAGTTTCTAGCTGTGATTACGAATCAAAGAATCAAGTTAATTAGGTCCATGAAAAACTCAAGAACACATCACAATCTGGGCGCCGACAGGTGGGACCCACAACTATGCCGACAGGTGGGATCCACAACCCTGGCCCCCGTACCCCCGAGCCCGCACGCCGAGGCGCCGGAAAACCCACCGCCTAAGGACCATGCCGCGGCCCCTTTAGACGACGAAGGCGGGGGATACCGCCTCTCCACCGCCGTCTGTCATTAGCACCGCCGCCGGTGAACCTTCCCTCTGCTCACGTCCGTGACCAACCCGTGCCTCAGAGCTCGTCCCTAGGACACAATTGCACCTCCTCGTCGCTTGTTTGCCTGCTCCGGTCCTACCTCACCGGCGGCGAGCTCGCCCCCGCCGCTCAGGGTAGAGTTGTGAAGGTCACGGATTTGTAGGGACCCCTGTAGAAATGTCGAGGGCATATCTGTGAAAAGTTTAATCTTTGTAAGGGCTGGGTTGCAAGTAGATTCTTAACCTTTTCACCCATAGGTCCTGATCTTGGAAAATTCATATAAAATCACAGAAAAATAAGAAAGATGTAAAACCAATTTTGTTGGTTTCCCCGTGAGCATACCTACATCTTTTGCAAAGCATGACCCTACTTTTGACTAATAGTTTTTGCACGAAAAATTGAAATCAGTTTGGCCTAGTTTAGATGTGTTTCAAAATCTTCTTGTGATCTCAAGCTGAACTTTGGATATGTTGTTGTATATTCCATGTGTAGGCTCTGCACCAAAATTTGCACCAAGTTACGAAGTAAATCTTTTATTATGATTTATCTTGTATTTATGCTATTTTCTGACATAGTGATTTTTGTAGCAAAAATTAAATAGATTTTTGAGCTCCACTTCTGAGTATAGTCTTGAAATGCCTAGATGCACCTTTACTGATTTGATCATGATTTTAGCACTGATAGAAATATTTGTTCCTGATTTATGCTTGGTTTTAATCATAAATGCCTAGTTCAAGATCTAAAATGGCTCTTGGTGTATTTGTTGGTTTCGTAGCCTTGTTTAAGGTCAGAGGTGATGTAGGAGAAAAATTGGATAACACATCTGCAATCACAAGGATGATGAAGGATAATAATAATACTAGCATTCACTAGCTACCAAATATTTCCAGTAAAGTAATGCCATTATACAAGGTCATTACATAAAAGCCTCATTCATCAAATCTAGATGTTAATGAGGGAGTAGTTCACTACACAAAAGCTATCTATCATTGCTTGCAGCCATGCCTACGGGATTGCCCAGCGCTTCAGCACCTTCCGGATCTTCTCCACCTTAGCCTCAATCTGAAATGGTTTTACAATGCATTATCAATGTGATAAGTACATCAAAATTTGAATGAAACTGAACATAGTCAACATAGGGAATGAAGGTAATACCTCGGCATCAGTAGGACGTTTTCGGTAGGGGCCCGGGAGGCAGACCTCATCGTCGCTGTCGTCATTGCATTCGATGAATAGCCTAACTCGTGGGAAGTTGAACTCATAAGTCACCTTCGGCCCAAGATCCTGAATTAAGAAATCAAGACATGAACAGCAATATTCCACTTGTGAACTTAAGATTAATCATGTTTCAATCAGAGGTGATCAAATATTTGTTTCAAACTGTCCAAGATAAAATTCACATAAACACTTGTGTACCAAGAATTCTACTACACAAAATGTTGAGATGGATTTGCTCAATGATTCTTAACTGGATGATCTCTACCAAAAATTTGCATGTGTACCCTAGTAAAGAAATCCTAAATTGCAAGTCCCAGAATTGATTATGACTCAGAAACAATTTCGCAATCACACAAAAATAATCACTTCAGTGTACTAATCAACCAGAGGAATTAAAGACTGAGTTCTCGAATAATAAAGGGGGAACTTCAATTTGGTACGAGTAAGAAAAATTACGGGACGCTCCCATCCGAAGTCCTGCCATCTGGGGGGCAACAACTCCTTGCTGGACTCCTCTGCCGGCTTCGACTTCTTGGCGTTGGGGTGCTGAAAACCCTCATCATCGGCCTTTCGCTTCTGAGGCATCCTAGCGGATTCAGCGTCCGCTTCCTCGGAAGCCCGGCGAACATCGGGGCAAGGAAACCACGCCAGCATCACCTCCTCCGCTGCCGGTCCCTTCGACTTCGAGGACCCCGTCTCCCGGCTCGGCGAGGATGCCGGCAATGCGTCCTTCGGCGAGGAACCGCGACGAGAAACCCTCGACACCGCGGGCGAGTCCGGCTCCATCTTGGCGTGCGGTGGGAAGGTTTGGAAAGTAATCGGAGTTGGGCGACAGTGGGGAGTTTTGCAAAGTAATCGGAGTTGTGCGGCGGTTGGGTGGTTTCTACTGTAGTGAGGCGCTTGGGAAGGGGCGAGACAAGAAGCGAAGCGTCGGGAAAGGCGGGGCCGTCTAGGCAGGCACACACATGGTGCGGTTGACACCCGCTGTTTTCCACCCCAAGCGGCTGACAAATGGAGCCCACCACGAAGGGCCCACAAAGAAACCCCACACCAAAGGGATGCGACCCACGAGTAACTGGCGTGTGCTTTTTCATCCTTGCGTTTGACTTGCGGGTCCCACCTATCGGCAAGTGATGAACTTATTTTTGTATTTGCATTCATAATCAAAACTTAAAACATGTTTATATTACACGTATGATGCCCAACTCAGGTGGTTTTTTCCCCTACATTCTTACAAAACAAGAACCTATCTCATGAGTCCAATGCAATTCGAAATTACAAAGTTTGAACCATCAAATTTTCAAAATTCAAAGATTGATATCTAGAATTGATTTTTTCAAACACTAGATGATGTCAAATGGAAAAGTGATGAACACCAAAGTTTCATAGCTCATCGAGATGAACAATGTTTATTTTGGGCGGTTTTTCATTTGACGAATTGGTACTATCATGTAGTACAAAATTGACATGTCCCCAACCAAGTTTCTTAAACTATGTGTGTGAACCTAGGTTAATGACCAATGTGTAGTACCACTTTGTCAAATGAAAATCTGACCTAAATAAAGTTCGTAGATCTTGTTGAGATATGAAACTCTGGTATTCACCACTTTTCCATTTGACATCATCTGGTGTTTTAAAATATCGATTGTAGATATCATTTTTTGAATTTCAAAATTTGTCCTATTCAAACTCTGTCAAATGGATTAATGACTTAAATAAAGATTGTAGGCCTTGATGAGTTGTACAGGTTTGGTATTCAAGAAATTTTCATTTGACAACTTTTGACAACCATATTCAAACTCTGTCAATTTTTGAAGGTTTTTGATAATAGAAGCAATTTGCTTCATCTTCCCCACGTGTGTGACCAGGTAGCCGCACGACTGCACGAGCGCTCGTGGTGTAGACGAAGCTGTGTCCCAACTTCCTTTTAGCTTATAGATGAAGCTGAACAGACGGCAGAGAATATTGCTTCATCCCTGTTCCCCCAAACCGTCACATCAAAACTTGGGCTTTTCTTGCCTTCCACCATCGCCGGTGACCACCAAGCTTCCAATCTCGGACGCCATTACCATGCCACCTAGCTCTGAAGCAAGATTGGCACCCGCGATGACCTGATGCGAGGAAGCGGAAGGCAGCGCCGCCCTTGAAAGGAAGGGGGATGCAGTCGGGGCAACCGCCACCGCCGGACCCCACACCAACCAAGGTGCTGCAGGCGGAGCAAGCGCCGCTGCGTCAGCAGAGCGCGTCAATTTCCAGGTCAGCCCTTTGCGACCAGCATGTACATTGTGATAGTCGTGGATTTGTAGTGAGATTGAACTGTTTGATTAAGATTCCGAACTCTGTTTTCTTGGATTGGCACTGTAGGGTTGCAAGCGTCGCACCGTGGATGTGTGGGACGTCGCTGCCAATGCTGTCGACGTTCGAGTAGGCAGTGGCTGGGATGAATGGCGCCCCGCCGT
Organism: Cenchrus fungigraminus; assembly: GCA_036936925.1. Taxonomy (NCBI): domain Eukaryota; kingdom Viridiplantae; phylum Streptophyta; class Magnoliopsida; order Poales; family Poaceae; genus Cenchrus; species Cenchrus fungigraminus. The sequence goes on along the minus strand of CM072770.1, from coordinate 86,458,834 downwards.
CGTCTGTCCACAGCGTTCACCGATTCTGGGACCGCCCCCAACTTCGGTCTGCGAGGTCAAATTCTTCAAGGAGCGGTACCCGATCATCAAGACCACAATCACTTGCGACGCGGAAGTAGTGGCGGAGTACATCAAAGAAATCAAAGGTAACCCTCCTCCATATCGTTTGCTCATCGGATTGGACACCGAGTTCATTGAGCTTCACAGTGCCGATCACAAGGTCGGATTGTTGCAATTGTGCGTCGGGCCGCGTTGCCTTATTTACCAGGTGCTTCATGCCGGCTACAAGCTACCTGATGTCCTGAGCAAGTTTCTGTCAGATGGTGAGATCTGGACAGCCCACGGGGGTGTTAATCCCTATGGTTTAGTTGTTCGGCGGGGAGATCGGGAGCTAAGAGCGCGATGGTTATGCTAACGTAGCACACGGAAATCACGGCGAGACACAAGGGACAAGGCGATTTTATACTAGTTCGGGCCTCCGGAGAGTAAAACCCTACGTCCAGTTCTTCGGTTTGTATTGCTTCGATCTCAGGTGGTCTGTGCGGTACATGTCCCTGGGGACGCCCTTGCCCGCCTTATATTGGGCGACGGACAAGGTCGGTGGACCGGAGTCCAGGTCGGTTACAACAGGGAAACCTATCTCTAGTCAATTACAACATGGAAAGCTTATCCGAGCTGCCTTAATCCGTCTGGACTGCCTTGTTTTGCACGCCAAGTCTTGAGGTCGTTCCGGATTAGGTCGTCTGGGGAATCTTCTGGAAGGTCTTCAGGAGGTCGTGTGGGCCACCAACTAGGTCGGTTAGGCCCACTAACAGGTCGGTGGGTCTTCTGGTAGGCCGGACCTACTTGTCAGGGACGGTCGTGAGCCTGGTCGGTGGGGACCCAGGGGTACCCATGTCTCACAAGCCCCCGAGCGAGGTGTATGTGCAGTGACCTTAGAAAGGTCATGACGAAGTTGTAGAGCTATCGACAGGTCGAATAGCATGCACGTCGGTCCAAAAAAGAACAAATCAGCTTAGCAGCCGACCTGTTTGTAGTCTTGCTGAACGAAGAGAGGTCGAGTGACGACCTATAGGAAGCAGGCTTCCAATAGATTGAAACGACGATGAAACAATTCAGAGGGCATCAAGGATGCACTCATAGAGTAGTATCTGAGCATCGTGGCGGGCAAGATGGCCGGTATGATGATCCAAAAAAGAGAAAGTAGGTCGAGTAGCGACGTGATGATAAACAGGTTTCCCAACAGGTCGTTACGATGAAGAAAACAAGAGGGCGTCGAAGACGCACTCATAGAGTAGTCCCCGAGCATTGAAGTAGGCAGCATGGCTGGTTTGATGCTAAAAAAAGTGAAGAAAATTGAGTCATGGTCTTGATCAAATGAAGTGTAGAGACACCCAGATCTCCTAGCATAGCTGCAAGGAGTCTGGCAGGGCCGACCTCAAGGAGGCCTTGCAGGCGTGCCGACCTCAAAGAGGCCTCAAATCAACTATGCCTAGTATCCGAGGATACCCAGCAAGGTCTTGAAAGGCGAATTGCGTGAAGAGGTCTTCTGTAGTGGCTGAAACGGTCAACGATGAAGCTGAAGTTGTGGTTTCCAGAATCGCCGACGATGAAGCTTTGCAAAGTGATGTTAATCTTGAACGTATGGAGTGTAGAGACACCCAGATATCCTGCATGGCTGCAAGGAGTCTGGCAGAGCCACCCGAGGCATGCCGACCTCAAGAAGGTCTCAAATCAAGAAGCGCCCAAGCACCCGGAAGTACTTGGCAGGGCCGTTAGGCGCGCACCCCACAGGGAGGCCTTCATTCCCGACGTAAAATCCTGGGAGGTCTTCCGAGCTGGCGAAGGCGACGACGGAGCCGTAGGAAGGTCTAGCGACCTGATGAAGACGATGACGAAGCCGGAGGAAGGTCTAACGACCTGACGAAGACGACGACGGAGCTCGAGGAAGGTCTAGCGACCTGACGAAGACGACGACGAAGCCGGAGGAAGGTCTAACGACCTGACGAAGACGACGATGGAGTTGCGGGGAGATCCGCCAACCTAAAGCCAGTGATGATAGAGCCATAGGGAGGTCCAACGACCTAAAGCCGCCGACGATGGAGCTAAAGGGAGGTCTAGCGACCTGACACAGGCGACGAAAACACCGAGAGGTCTAACGACCTGAAGAAGCGACGACGAAGCCGGAGGAAGGTCTAGCGACCTGTCGAGGACGATGACGGAGCCGGAGGAAGGTCTAGCGACCTGACGAAAGTAACGACGAAGCCGGAGGAAGGTCTAGCGACCCGATGATGGTGACGGCGAAAACACCGGGAAATCCACCGAAGATGACGCCAGAGATGCACAGAGGTCTAGGAGCTGTACCTCCCCTTTCTCAGCCATGTAAAAACAATACTTGATGAACTTCTTTTGATGCCGGCATGAGGTACTTGCTTTTGTGCCTGCACGAACTTGGTAGTCTTTGAAGTAATGTTGTCTTGTTTGCTACCTCGCTAACCACTACTCACGGAGAGGCTGGCTTACCGACCTCCACAGCTCAGCAGGGAGGCTTATGTGAGATCGGCGCGCGAGAGGAGGGGAGTCTAGGACTCAGGTTTAGCAACCTTGTCGACCAAGCAGGCTCGCAGCGACAAAAGGCAAGTACTCATGCGGGACGACGTCCTTAGGTCGAGCGACCCCTAGGTTGGCTTTGAGCCAAGCCCCCGAGCATGTCGAGGGGGAGGAGCAGAAGAACTTTAACCCTCAGGTCTTACGACCCATATATTGGCTTTAGCCAAGCCCCCGAGCATGTCGAGGGGGAGAGTTGATGGCATGAGAGAGGAGAAGGTAGAACCCCACAGGTCTGGCGACCCTTAGATTGGCATGGCCAAGCCCCCGAGCATGTCGAGGGAGAGGGGAACATAGCACAAGATAAAAAATTTGAACCCTCAGGTTTGGCGACCTACGTGTTGGCAAGGCCAAGCCCCCGAGCATGTCGATGGGGAGGGATCGGAAGAGTAGACAAAACATGTAGAGCAAGTCTATTGAAATCATAAATATTTAATTGCAGATAATACTTAACTTGGGTGTGGTCAAGAACGGAACATAGTCGTCGGCGCGAGCTGGAGTTGTGTCGAGCTGTCGACGTAGTCCTTGTTGTGGCGAGCTCGGGATGTTGAAGAGATCGGTGGTGCTTGGCTGTCCCGTGGTTAGGCCGCCGGCTAGTGCACGAAGACGTGCATGCCATCGTCACACGGAAGATAATACGTGATGATGTATTTGTCTCGTTGGAAAAAATAAAGAAAATGAATTAGAATAGATCTTGTGCCGTTGGTCAAATAAGCAAGTATGGATATTATATTATGGGAAAAAAGTAAAACGAAAGCTCCCCTGTGTACGTGCTGTAGATTGATTTGGATGTCATACGGAACGGACACGGAGTTGTTTCGAGGAGCTGGACGTGACGACACAGAGTCGCGCCTTCTTCGTTGTAGTTCGCGATGCTCGAATGCATCTAGGGCACCGGACCCGGAGGTCGGCTGCACGTGACGTCGCAGGGCGTGGGTGGGTCAGGAATCCATGGTGTCATCGCGGAAGAGGTCGCCGGAGCGAGCTGCCATCGCGCTACACGAAGAACTCGCGATCTACCCCCACCTGGCGCGCCAACTGTCAGATGGTGTGATCTGGACAGCCCACGGGGGTGTTAATCCCTATGGTTTAGTTGTTCGGCGAGGAGATCGAGAGCTAAGAGCGCGATGGTTATGCTAATGTAGCACACGGAAATCACGGCGAGACACAAGGGACAAGGCGATTTTATACTGGTTCGGGCCTCCGGAGAGTAAAACCCTACGTCCAGTTCTTCGGTTTGTATTGCTTCGATCTCAGGTGGTCTGTGCGGTACATGTCCCTGGGGACGCCCTTGCCCGCCTTATATTGGGCGACGGACAAGGTCGGTGGACCGGAGTCCAGGTCGGTTACAACAGGGAAACCTATCTCTAGTCAATTACAACATGGAAAGCTTATCCGAGCTGCCTTAATCCGTCTGGACTACCTTGTCTTGCACGCCAAGTCTTGAGGTCATTCCGGATTAGGTCATCTGGGGAATCTTCTGGAAGGTCTTCAGGAGGTCGTGTGGGCCACCAACTAGGTCGGTTAGGCCCACTAACAGGTCGGCGGGTCTTTTGGTAGGCCGGACCTACTTGTCAGGGACGGCCGTGAGCCTGGTCGGTGGGGACCAAGGGGTACCCATGTCTCACAGTTTCTCAGCGAGGAAGGCCACATCTTTGTCGGAGCGCATATCTCGATTGATGTTGAACGCCTAGAGCAGGACTGTGGCATCACGATTTCTAATTGGAGAGACCTTCAACTGATTGTTTCTGAGGTTGATGACAAGTACAGCAATCTATACCAAAATGGTTATAGGTCATCACTAGAGAAGATTGGAAATGTGGTGCTAGACCTACCTCTGTTCAAGAACAGAATAGTGAACCACAGGCTGTTGGGTTCGAGATGTTTGGAAGACTGGCAGGTGCAATACACCACCAAGGATGCATTTCTGTCTTTTGAGATTGCAAATCAGCTTGAGATCAAGCATGGTTACCGATTTGTGCCAGATGATATATAGTTAGAATTAGTAATGTAATAATCCATAGTAACAAGTAGCATTTCTGGGTTTTGAGAACAAGTATCTTTGTATGTATATCTAGTAATGCAATGATGTAGTCAATGCTAGTACATTGCTACTACTTTGGTATATATGTGCAAGTCTTTTTAATGATGTCAAATGGAAACTTTGGTATCATATGTTGCCACCACACCACATGAAATGACACCCAGCCACACCTGGCGGCACCCAGCCACGTTCCCCAACCGCAGCCGGCCAAGCCCGAGCCACGGCCGGCCGCGGCCTAGCCACGGCCGTCCACAGCCCCGCAGCGTCCGGCCACGCCACGACACGCCAGTTCGAACTCACGCCACGACACGCCAGTTCTAATGTTTAGTTGTTAATTTCTTTGGAAATAACTTGAGAGGCCAGGGCCGGTTATTGGAATCTCGAAAGACGCCGTCGGTTCTTGGAAAGTCCTCTCCGCCCACATCTCACGCTCCCCCGCTGCGCCCTCTCCGCCCACACATCTCACGCTCCGCTACCGCGCCCTCTCCGTCCACATCTCATGCTCTACACCGCACGACTTCCCTTCCATGGCATCGAGGGAGTACCCCCGGTCGCTCGTGGAACTCCCGATTGAGTTGCGGGCAATCATCGCTGGCCGAGTCGTTGCGACATTGAAGCAGCCAATGGAGGATCTCCGGAGCCTACGTGCCACATGCAAGAGCATGCTCGGCCCTTGCCGCGACAGAGACGTCGGTAGGCACCTGGCACTAGGTTGGGTTCCAATCGAGCAGTTGCAGAACGCTGACCCCGACGGCTACGACGTCTTCCTTCGTAGCCTGGCTGCAGCCGGCAACCCGGTGGCCGGCTTCCTCACCGGGATGGACGACATCTTCGGCAGGAACTACGGACGGCGTCCTCCCCTAGACGAGCTACACCACGCTGCCCACGCCGGGAACAGAGGGGCGGCCTATGTGGCGGCCGTCCTTCTCTATAGGTTCTACAACGGGGCCGACGCCGACGCCACTGCATTTGCGTACATGAAACAAGTTGAGGGCGAGGCTCAAGGTCCGCGGATGATCATCAACTTGCAGTCTGAATATTTCCGGACTCGTGGGGTTAATCTTGCAAAGCAAATGAGGAGTATCGCCCTCCGTCAGGGCCACCGCCGGCCGACGCTGCCACCGGCGGTGGCGCGAGGCAACATTCAACACTGCGTAGGCCGAACCTTCTGCGGTAGGGAGCCGAGCCGGAGGGGGTTTGCCTTTTATTTCTGTAGTGATGAATGTAGGCTTCGTTTCGAATGTGATGCCTTCTTCTTTGGTGTTAATCATGTTTACAGAGGCTAAAATGGTGTAAAGTGTATCATCTGCTAGAACTTCCTATTAAGCTTCATGCTGATGATGTGTCCCAAGCAGAATAATGAAAAAATTACAGTACTTATTATTCAAATGTAGTGAGAATGTAACTGATTGGGAATAGTGACCACAAATACACCTCATGCTTTAGTTTTGTGGCACGACATAATAATGAAAAAAATGTTGAAAACAATTGTCATGGCAAGATTAAATTGGCTCTTAACACGCCAAACAAAATCGACTAAATATCAATCGAAAAATTCATCATCTTGGGCATCTTGAACAATTGGTGCAACAACTCCATCATCAATGTACGTGTCATCTGCATCATGTTCATCATCATCATCAAATACATCATCGTCTGGTTCATCAACTGCCTCGGCCCGCACCTGATTAATAACTAAGACATCCCCGGTTGTGCCTTTCTTGTCCGATCTTGACCAATTTGTCAAATCCTGGTGTTCACCGAGCAAATTAATACCTTCGATACCCACAGCAATTGAGTCCTCAAGATCTAATTCCGGCATGGCAAACAAGTTCCTTGATTTCAATGAAATAACACTACTCCAACCAGGTTTGTTCAACAGATTCACATAAAACACCAGTTCTGCCTGTGTTGCCAGAATATAGGGTTCATTCTTATACCTATGTCGAGTAGTATTGATGTCAATCACCCCAAATTTATCTTTACTCTATCCTTTGCCTCTGTTGGTATTTGTGGCAGCAGGCACATCAAACCAGTCACACTGGAACAGAATAACTTCTTTTTGTCCAGGAAATTCCAGTGAGATCATTCTTTTAATCACCCCATACGAGTTCGTGCCTCCTTTCTCACCCTTGACAAGCACACCACTGTTTTGTGTCACGAGGGTTTTCTCAATGTTAACGGTTCGAAACAGTCAATTATTGATATGACATCTATTCATTGTACGAGGTCAGGGATCCGGTCCTTGAGCAAGTGCAAACAACTCTGAACTTACTTCCCCTCTCGCATGTAGACCTCTGATCTTGCCTTCAAACCATCTTACGAGTTGATCCTCATGTCGCTTATCAAGATTTCTGGTTCCATATTCCTTTAGTTCTTCCAAATGCGCACTGCATAAAAAAGAATATTACTGTTAGTTTGAAATTCAAAATTACAAGCAATAAATGATGTTGAGTAGTGTATCTTACTCGACATATGGTCTAGCTTCATCACAATTGCAAATTATATAGTGCCTCATCTTCCAAAACTCATCTGGTGGAATTTCGTCGACCGTCTGTCCTCTCCTCTTGTAATCCATTTCAGAAAAAATGCTCAAACCAGATGGTGGCTCATTCAAAGTAACTGTTTCATGTCGATCAACACGATTCTCTTCGGTGTCCACGTCCAAGAATCTTGAGCAGAATGTAAGGCACTCCTCGAGTATGTATCCCTCAGCAATTGAACCTTCAGGGTGAGCCTTGTTCCTCACATATCCTTTCACAGTGCGTAGGTATCGCTCCACTGGGTACATCCATCTGTAACACACTGGCCCCCAATTTTAGCTTCCTCAGCTAGATGAACAGGAAAATGGATCATGATATCAAAAAATGCAGGTGGGAATATCATCTCAAGTCGACAAACGGCCTCCCTAATTGAACAGCTTAGCCTGTCCAATTCTGCTTCCACCAGCTCCTTTGAACATAGTGCATCAAAGAAATTACTAAGCTGAATCAATCCGATGACAACAGGTTCTGGCAAAATCCTACGCACCACTAAGGGTAAAAGTTTCTATAGAATTAGATGGTAATCATGAGTTTTCAAGCCAGACACCTTACGTGACTTTACGTCAACACATCTTCTTATATTTGAGGAAACCCTATCAGGCATCTTCACTCCATATAGAAATTCACACAAACTTTCCCTGGCTTCCTTATCTAACTCGTACAAGGCTGATGGCAAGGTATACTTATCATCTTTAATCACAGGGTGCTGATCTAGTCGTATCTGTAGATGCTCCATGTCAAGCCTGGCATTCTCCCCATCCTTACATTTGCTGTCCAATTTAAGCAGAGTGCCTAGTATGCTCTCGCATATATTTTTCTCAATGTGCATGACGTCCAAATTATGCCTGATGAGCAAAGAAGACCAGTAAGGGAGCTCAAAAAAATACTCTTCTTCCTCCAGTTGTGCCATCTGTTGTCTTCGTCACGCTTCCTTTTTTTGGATAACAAGGTGTTTCCAAATTCTACTTGTTCAAAAGTATCATAATGCTTAAGTACCTGTGCACCAGATAGTGGTTCTGTTGCCTCCCTGGTATCGACCTTGTTGTTGAAGCTGACCACGTAGTTGCGCCATGGATGGTCGGGGGGCAAGAAACGTCGATGTGCCATGTAGCAGTGCTTCTTCCCATGTTTCAACCACAGATAGTCAGTATGTTTGTGGCAGTATGGACATGCAAACTTTCCTTTGGTGCTCCAACCAGACAGCATATCATAAGCTGGGAAGTCATTAATTGTCCAAAGAAGGATTGCGCGCAATGTAAAATTCTTCTTAGTCCCTGCATCTCTTGTTTTAACACCATTATTCCAAAACTCCTTGAGCTCCAGTATAAGGGGCCTCAAATATACATCAATATCCATTCCAGGAGATTTTGGACCAGGTATCAACATTGACAAGATCCAGTTAGATTGTTTCTGACAACCATGGAGGCAAATTGTAGGGTATCAGGATGACAGGCCATATGGAGTATGTAAGACTTTGCATGCCAAAGGGATTGAACCCATCAGAAGCAAGACCCAGCCTAACATTATGACCTCCTTTTTCTGAAAACCATTTAAACTCTGAATCCACATGCTTCCATGCCTTTGAGTCAGTAGGGTGATGCATTTTCACATCGTTCACCAATTCTTTCTTGTCCCACTGCATATCCTCTGACATTTGCTTTGACATATACATTCTTTGCAGCCGAGGAATAAGAGGAAAGTAGCGTAGGATCTTAACTGGTAACCACTTCTTAACAATAATAGCACCAACTGCACTGTCATTATTACCACATGTTTTTTCTACAACTTTCCACCTTGACTGCTTACAAATGGGACATGTCTCTAGATTTGCGTATTGCTCAAAAAATAACAGACAATCATTTTCACATGTGTGTATCTTCACATAGTCCAAGCCTAGGTCTCGAACCACCCTTTGCACTTTATCCAAGGAGTCAAGAATACAATGCCCTTCAGGTAGAACCTTTCCAAAGAGCTTAAGTATGGCCTCCAATGCCGCGTTACTTAAGCCATACATGCACTTTATCTGAAAAAGCTCCACGATAAAAGAGACCTTAGTTGCATTTTTGCATCCTGGATACAATTCCTTCTTTGCCTGGTCTAATAGTTTCAAAAAATTCTCTACCTGCTTATCTGCCTCATCATATTTGGTTTGTCCATGAAGTATAGTGCCACTGATAATGTTTCTAATCAGAGTATTAGTGGCAGCAGGGTTATCATCACAACCGTCTTCTTCATCGTCTTCTCCAAAATAAGGTGTTATATCATCAGCTGTAGGTTGTGCATCATGATTGTTGAGATCAGGAGTGACATCATGATTCACACGACCATCAGCTGATGAAGTATCAGTTTGGCCTTGAATGACACCATCATCGATGAAACAATCAGCAAACCCTCTAGTCACTAAATGAATTTGAATGGGAAACAAGGTGTCATGTCTGATCATGCATTGACATACAGTACATGGGCACGCAATAGATCGACCTCGCGTTGATGCGGCGGTAAAGGTTTGAAAAAAGATCGAAAATTGTTCTGCCAATCCGCCGAGTGTCGAGGCAAGCGCATCCAACTCCGATCTTTGTGTGATGCCATTAATCTGCATTCATGTTTCAAACGACCTAGATCATGATATAGCAATATGCATATATATGCAGGGAACGAAGATATATATGAGATCAAGACAATAGTACCGGTCGTGGCACTGCACAGATGTTGATTGGTCGCCGTGGAGATCTATGCGTACGTCGTGGAGATCGATCTAGATGGATACCTATACGCTGTCGTGGAGATCTTGATGGTGACCGAATGGAAATTCATCGAAGACTTGGAATTTTGGAACGGTCCCGATGAGTCCCTATCTAATCGTCATTTTGATCTCCTGCATAAGCGTCGCGATAGACAAATTACAGTGCAACCAAGGAATACCTCGTTGCAATATTTCTGAGGCTGTACGTATTATGACCTTTCATAGGGTCCACATTATGTGCCTCGGGTTTTCAACAGATGCGTAATTCATGATTTTCTTTTCCGATCGTCTACTATAGAGGCTAACAATAATACATAAAATTCAAGAGTTCTAGTGAAGAGTCTCCAGATTGTTAATCACAAGATTTGTGAATATACACTAGTCTAGCTTAAACAATAGCATGTCGCAATTCTGAAAACAGACAGATGGTTACTCCAAATATGCATGACAGGACCCAGCAGATTTGAATTTGTGTCACTCATAAGTTAAATTATTTTGCAAGGGCTCATCCAAATCCAAACACATATAGACATACGAACAGCCATATATACAAGTTTTAGCACACAACCATACTTAGACGAAGTACTACAATTACAATATAGAGGTTCAAAGTTATTACTTAGATGTTGGCATACTTAGATGTTGCCACATACACAACCATTCTTAGACCATTCACCAGCATGTGCATAACATCCACCTAGGACCTGGTTATGTTACGTACTAAGCTAGATTACTACTACTTGCGATTGACTTTATCTTGAAGCTTGTGGATCTTCTTCTCCATCCCTTCTAACTTGTCAGCAACAGTCTCCATGAATTCCTTCAGGGTCATCTCCATGTCTTCCTGCGTTCCAGCAATGTCCACGCTTAGGTTCTCAATCTGCTCCCACAAATCATCATAGCGCTCCTTCAGCTGCTGAACCATTTGGCGCAAGGGCATTTCCTACAGCAGGCAACAAACACAAGTTACTAACATGAAATGTGTTACAACAGCAGTGGCCAATGCAGCCAAATAATAAAAAAAATGCACCTTTCTTTTCGATGATCCCGAAGCTTTCGATGGCGACGGTTTCTTGCTGTTGTCCTGCTCATCATCCGAGTCCGGAATGATGATCCTCACCTGATTAGAAGTGTTCACTAGCCTGACCAAACAAAACAATTCGCTGTTTTTCAGATTTGTTTAAAACAGCCTATTCAATCTCATGACTCATATTGTATACCAATTTACCCGTGATGAATCAAAGCATACCAATAAAAAAACTAGTGTGTGCAAATCACATACAACAATCAACCTTGTGAAAAAGAATAAAAGCAATTAAAGGTCTAACTATTTAATATTTGAGCATATAAGTTCACAACTCTCTCCTGGTAATACACAGGTTCATCATCCAAAAACTATGGAGATATGGTACACAGGTTCCATCTCACCTCATTTGCATCATATGACCTCTAGGCTGATAATACTTCGCTTATAAACAATAAAGATGGAAGAAAGGTTGATCCCCCTACTAGCTGCCAGAAAAAGGCCTAACCTACTAATTGGGACAGCCTGCGCAAACTAACTTCATTTGGCTGGCTTTGTTTTTAGTAATGTGATCAAATATACACAGGTCAGATTCACAGCAAAAGATGGCAAGAAATCAAGCCAATGATCATTATCATTATCTAGTATGAGGTGAGACGGATCCACACAAAAACCCAATTATCATTATCTAGTACGAAAATTTGATTACTATGAACCACTAACATTTTTCTAATTGCAAAAGGAGTCACCCGATTCCTGGAAAGTCAAAGAGGGCAGGGCAGTGTACCTCACGTCACTTCTGGACCGCTTGCATCCGACTAGGGCCTGCTTACCCTTACCGGATGGATCGACTTGGCGATGCAGGATGTCGGATGACGAGGAGGAGGTGGCGGCGCCGTGCGTACCGGAGGACGACGGGGTTGGGGTGGCGCCGACCGTACCAGAGGACGACGAGGTCGGCGGTGTGGTAGACTTGAACCGCCCGCGTGCATTGCGCTTCTGCGTGACGGCGTTGTGGCCCCTCCGTATGCCGCCGCCGCTCGCCTGCAAACCCTTGGTGCGGCCCCGCCGTCCGCCGCCGCCGCTCGCCTGGATCCCCTCGATGCGGCCCCGCCTGTCGTGGCCGCCGCTCGGCTGCGTTGCGGCGCTACGGCCCCTCCGTCCGCGACCGCCGTTGGCCTGGGAAGGCTCGATGCGGCCACTCCGGCCGCTGTCGCCGCTCGCCGCCGGGGAAACCTCGATGCGGGGCATCTCGATGTGGAGGCGTCGGTCGGAGCTGATGAGGGGGATGGTCGGGAGCTGAAGTGTATTGGGGGTGGGGGAGCTGAAGGTTATAGATGATTTGGGCCAGCCCATCCTTGTTTTTATTACTCTCACCGGCCCATTTGGCTTCTTTGCAGCGGCGTCGCACTCCAGGACCATTAGTGCCACCCAGAAAACTGAGAAGTGGGTATCCCAGCTTAAAAGGGGAGGCGTGCCTGCACTATCGAACTCCGAATTACCGTCATCCACTACTGCTTGCTACTTGTGCTATGGGCCTTATGGGCTTGCCGACCCACTCGGGCTCCCGGTCGCTGGGCTTTACGCTCGCCGGTTGAGCCTGTTGTGGCCTGGCTTAGCACACATCCCCATAGCACACCATTTTTTTTCATCTAAACAAATCCTCTCTTTTTTTCATGGTACCTATAGTCTATACCATATTGTTAAAATTCATATTTTTCATAATAACATTTACCTATTAAATCGCATTTTAAATTTCGCTACAGCCCCATAACAAAAAAAAATTTCATCAAAACAAATTTCGTGGCAATACGTACACGATATTCCTCCTTGAGGCTAGAAACGAAGCAATAGCCCTCCATGTATTGCAACAACGCAAAGATATATTTGCAACCCAAATAAGACGTTGCGATATAGCCGTTCAAACGCAACCAACCCTAGTATAGTGGTCATAGCTACTTTCTATTGCAACACACGAATTGCTAGTGCAACGCAGAAATGGGGTAGCAGTATTTCCTACCAAATGCAACACAATTCCTCATAATGGGTGCATTAGCGCTAACCTGTTGCAACATCGCAAAGATATATTTGCAACCCAAATAAGATGTTGCGATATAGCCGTTCAAATGCAACCAACCCTAGTATGGTGCCCATAGCAACTTTCTATTGCAACTCACGACATGCTAATGCAACGCGGAAATGGGGTAGCAGTATTTCCAACCAAATGCAACACAAATCCTCATAATGGGTGCATTAGCTTCAACCTATTGCAACACAAAAAATAAATATTACAACTCAAATTTTGTGTAGCAATAGACACGCATATTACAGCCAAATCACTGTTTCGGTGCCATAGTACCCCCCTAATGCAACCAAATTTGTCGTGTTGCCTAAGAGTTGTGTTGCAATAGGGGGAAAACCTTGTAGTGTGCTGAGGTGATATTCATACAATGCTAGTGTGACTAACTTGTATCTCCTGACTTTATATGTATAGTACCTTAGAACCTAGAACTAACTCGTATGCTGCCTCCTAAGTCGTAGTGTACCAATGAGAGAACGAGTTCAAGTGTGTTCACACTACCACACTATTATCATATCTTACCCCTGCATTTGATAACCTTATTTACTCCCGTCTATGACTTATACCCATTGCAATAGTGTTGGTCTTGTTAATCTGACATTGCCTTCCTTGGATTCGATACCCTTTGGAATACTCCTTTGGGGAAATGCTACAATGGTATATCCGTGCGCTTGCGGATTCTTTGTGATCGTCAGGATTACCATCAGACATTTCTGGCATCATTGCTAGGAACTCACGAACTTAGCAATGACGTTAAGAAATGCCAACAAGCATTTCTGGCACTGTTGCCGGGGAAGGCATAAGGACAACATGACAACACTTTGCATATGTTTATAATCATGATAGGGTAAAGCAATTCTCAATATAGGCTAACCTTGATTGTCTTCTTTGTCTTCGGATGATGAAGACAGGTAGTGCAAGACTGGTTTCGACTTACCGCCGAATTTTACTGAAGATCCTGAGTCACTCGTAAGGAAAGCTAGAATCAATTTTGGTTCTCCTCAGCTTGTTCATTCGGAAGTCGACCCAGCTTCCTCAGTACCATACACATCAACTCCTATGTCCAACCCTAACGTCGAGAAGACTCTCCACGAGTACTCTGCTCCCTCTGCTGATCAGGTGCCGACAGGCCCCGAGATCAACACTGGGAACGGAAACTTAGAGATCAAGACTGGCCTCATTATGATGGTACAAGCTAGCCCATTTTGTGGCAAGCCAAATGAAGACGTGAGTGCCCACTTGCAACAGTTCCTGGAGCTGTGCAGCACCTTCACCATACGAGGAGTGGAGGAAGATGCTATTTGTCTGTGATTGTTTCCGTTCTCACTTCTGGGAAAGGCGAAGCAGTGATTCTATGAGAACCGCGAGCAGATAAATACGTGGGCAAAATGCTCAGTGGCATTCCTCACAAAGTTCTTTCCATTGGGTAAAACCAATGCCCTATGGGGAAGGATTTCGAGTTTTCATCAAGCAGCAAATGAAACTATCACAGAAGCTTGGGAGAGGCTTCAAGAATATATCTTAGCATGTCCTCATCATGGGATGGACAACTGGCTTATTCTCCAAAACTTCTATGATGGGCTGACTTCGACAGCCCGAGGACATGTTGATACTGCTGCTGGAGGAGCTTTCTTCTCACTTACTATTGCTGATGCAACCAAACTTATTGAGAAGATGGTCTCCAACCAAGGGTGGAGTGATGATCGACTCCAACCACATCAAAGGGGTACAATATCGTCAAGAAAGCGGATATGTTGAATGCCAAGATGGACCTATTGATGAAAGGAATGGATGATCTGACCAATGAGAAGGCTGCCATGGCCACCACTACTCAAGCTATGGATTCTCGCATGACCTACGAAGTCTGTGGTAACACTGGGCATTCAGAGAATTGAATTACTGCCCTTGTTGACAGATAGAACACATATCTGCCTACGATCCGCAAGCGTACGGACCTACACCTTTTTCACCATGGGGATTTCCTAGGTTCTTGTCAATCCGCAGAGCAAGGGGATTACAAGCGTTTGATCTAGCACTAACCTAGTTAACTAAACAAACCTTAAACTAAAGACTAATCTAAAGACTACTACTCTACACTAGAGAGGGTTGTGAGACTCACAAGATAAAAAGACACTTGCCCATAGGGTCTACGATACTTGCACATGCAACCGTTAAGAGATACAAAACCGATCTAATCCAACAGGGGGTGTGACCACGGTTTCGCCCTTTCCCTCCCCTCGTACTGTCACTACACGGAGGTATTCATGACTAGACCTATGATGATCACGGTGTATCGAAGGGTTCTAAGGGAGTAGTGAGATCTATACTCCCGAAAAGCATGGTAGCTAACCTTAAACATGAATGCAACTTCAACACTAGATTGATAGATTGCAACCATAAAGAGTAGAGATTACATCTCAAGAATGTTTACAACCCCAAGGACAAATGAGAAGATGACCCCATCAAGGTGCTAAGCATGGCGCCGTTGATCATGGTGACGCTTCCGATGGTGTCTTCCTTCTCCAGGGGTGTCGTGGCAGGGCCTCGACGTCCTCCTCCACTTGTGGTTGCCTCCTTGGACTTGAGCGATCCTTCTCGCGAATGATCTCTCTCCTCTCCAACCTCTCTAGCTTGTCAACGACCTCTCGGGCGAATGGTTCTGTCTCTGTGAATGGCGGCACCCACACGTGCTTAGGGTTGCATCTTCTTCTTGCTCAAGAAATGGGGGGCTGAACCGACGCCAGAATGGGCCAAGCCTGCCGGCCTGGACCAACCGGCCCAGGCCCATTTCGGCCTGGTTCAGTCGCCCCTTCTTCCACGTGGTTCCTCTTGCCATTTTGCACTTGAACCCCTTCAATTGTGTCATTTTGGCGACGTCATCTTCACGTCCAAGATAGGGGGTCTTCTCGCATGAAGTTCGGTCTTTACGCTTTAATCCTCGGCGATGTTCCTTTGTAGCATTTTGATCCTTGCCACCTTTGGGAGTGATTTCATCACGTACTTGAACACGAACGAGACTCCTCATTTGTTCCTTCGAGCTTGTTGTGACTCCGTCCCTTTAGTTCATGTTTTCCTGCAAAAACATAACACTTCTAAATACACATACAAAGATGAACTTGTCATATCATTAGTGTGCCTAGTGGCCAGTTAGTTCCATAATCAAGCTCAAACCAAATTGTAACGAACATGTTTGGTGTACCAAAATACACCGTCAACAGCCCTACAACTCAGGAGGATGTGATGTTCATGAACGGTAATAACAACGGTTATCGTCCACAATGAGGTCAATCGTGGAATCAATCACGCCCTTATTATCAAGGACGTAATCAAGGTAATTCTTTCAACTCAAACCAACCTTCCTTGAGAGATCTCATTTTTGGGCAAGCTAAGATTAATGATGGCTTTAATAAGAAAATAGCTGCCTATGATAAGGCTTTGGAAAGCCTCAACACTAAAATTGATAGCCTTTCTTCTGCTCTTAAGAACCAGCTAAGCTTTAATAACATGATGGAAACTCAGTTGGCTCAATTAGCTGCTCTAGTTCCCCCAGTACAAAATGCAAAAGCGGTAGTCACGAGAGGGGGAAAGACCACTTGCGATCCGCCTTATCCTAACCATGTAGGGACCAGTAAGAAGAGCATGAGAGAAGTTGCGGAATCTTGCAAGGACCCTTCCGATATAAGGGAGCACGCACAAGGAAGAAGAATGCCCATGGAAACAAGGGTACTTGAAGGAGAGGCAGAGAAGCTTGAGTTCATCGAGACAAATATGTTGCCATTCCCTCAGCGAAATAGGAAGATGACGGTGGATGAACAATTCACTCGCTTTGTTAATATGATCCAGAAGGTCTACATCAACGTTCCACTTCTTGAGGCAATGCGGGTACCCACGTACGCACGCTATCTCAAGGACATTCTCACCAAGAAACGAGCTCTACCCATGTCGGAGGTGGTAAAGCTCACAGAAGAGTGTAGTGCTGCTATACTCAACCGTCTTTCTGAAAAGAAGAAGGATTCAGGGTGTCCTACAATCACCTGCATGATCGGGACACGACATTTCGACCACGCTCTCTGCAACCTTGGAGCAAGCGTCAGCGTTATGCCTAAGGTAGTTTTCGATCAATTAAATTATATGGAATTGTCCCCAACCACTTTGCAGCTGCAGCTCGCTGACTCGTCAATTCGATACCCAGTGGGGATCGCCGAGGACATACTGGTTAAAATCCGGGATTGCTTTGTCCCCGTCGACTTCATGGTACTCGACATGAACATTGATAAAGAAACACCGCTCATACTTGGGCGATCGTTCTTGAGTACTGCTGAAGCACACATTGATGTTGGAGCGGGTTTAATCATACTCCACATAAATGGCAAGGAGGAAGGGTTCGAATTCCGTCCTAGAAAGGAACAGATGCTCAATGATCAAAAGCTTGTAGAAACCCATGGACCTTAAGGAGATCTTCATCGAGAGGAAATTTGGTAAGTTATCCCTCACTTCTCAATTTAATAAATTTCTGATAGTAGAAGAAGCAAGCCACCCTTGCTCCCTGCTCTCTGTGTTCTTGTTTAGGTGGTTCAAGACAATCTCTCCCGAGTGTTGGTATTTCTTAACGTCGATGCTAAGTTATGAGTTCCTAGCAACGATGCCAGAAATGACCAAATGGTAATCCTAACGATTATAAGAGTCCACAAGCGCACGGAAGTACCATTGTAGCATTTCCCCAAAGGAGTATTCCAATGGGTATCGAATTTAAGGAAGGCTGGGTGGACTAACAAGTTCAACACTATTGCTATGAGTATAAATCATAAACAGAAACAAACCAGACACTCAAGTGTAGGGGTGAGGTATGATAGATAAGTTGGTAGTGTGAACACACAAACACACTCTCTCTAAAGGTACTTGGCTTAGGAGGCAACATACGAGTTACTTCTAGGTTCTAAGGTACTAAACACACGAAGTTAGTAAGAAGAGTTAGATACACACTAGCATTGCATGACTGTTGGCTCAAGCACCCAGGTACAAATGGGGAGCTAACCTCCTGCGTCGCTTACGCACGACTCTGGTTGTGAGAGTTTAGACTCCTATAGCATATCCGAATGTGGGGGATTCCAGAAGGGTCCAATAGATGTCACTACCATGGCCTACCCCAAGATGAACCGTGGGATACACTAATAAGTAACATAGCTACGCAACCCAAGCACCACGCTTACGCTGTTAGCAGGACCCTGACTGGCCCAGGCTATTG
Source organism: Cenchrus fungigraminus (assembly GCA_036936925.1). NCBI lineage: Eukaryota > Viridiplantae > Streptophyta > Magnoliopsida > Poales > Poaceae > Cenchrus > Cenchrus fungigraminus. The sequence goes on along the minus strand of CM072770.1, from coordinate 86,440,548 downwards.
TGACCCAGGTCAGAGCCACCAGATAAACCACCCAATTACACCGAGTACCGTAGCTTGAGCACGAACTTCATACAACACGAATATGGAATCTAACTGGATCAAACTAGGCTAGGTACACAAACGGATTTGTACTTTCCTGTGTCTATTCAACAAGATCAAAGGGTCGTGTTCGCGAAGAACACAAGCCTCTAACTTATGAACAAACACCGAAAACATGAGTAAGTCACTCGTCAACTGGATCGAAAGGCCTTGTTTATCAAGAACATGAGCCTCTAAATGATGAACAAGCGAAGAACATGTTGGCGTTTCTTAGCCTCACCACTAAGTTTATACACATAGTAATGGAGCTAGGAACGTCTTTGGTAAAACACACGTCACAGAAAGGTCCGCAAGCGCACGGATTACTGTTGTAGCACTTCACCCGGTGGTATTCGGGTTATCGTATTTATATTTTCCCAAGGGAAGTACTATGGCACAGATAATCAAATGAATGGTATAGAGGATCGAGGCTCGGTAAAAGGGGTCTTATAGCTGGGTGATGATAAAGATATGCGGGGTAAATTGGACACGCGAGGAGATCTTGATAAAAGAACTAGAGAGGTCCTAGTGAGTTGGGAGGACAACGAGACGAGAAAGGATCCTAAGGCAATCTATCTAATCTTGTCAACTCCGGGAGAAGAACTAAGGTAAAGCAGAGCCAAGGTAAGATAGGATCAACAAGCTCTTCTAGTGCTGTAGGGGCATGCAAAGCCACGCTCTCAGACTGGGATGAGAAGGGAGAACGACGACGTGCTGAATCGTACCAGCCCAAACTAACGTGGTGGACTACAGAGCCCGTCCGGAGCTGTCACCTCCTTAGGGTACCACAACTATTCCATTGAACGGGACACCAATCTAAGACTAAGGCAAGTTTTGAGCACCGCGCTCACAACGAACCAAAGAACCTTCCCTAAGGCCTTTAGAGAAAGGTCTCTCTCTCCCGTGAAACACCGAAGATCAAGCGAAGAACGACCACAACACTATAGGGTTCAAGAGAACTAAACTAACCAAGGCAAAACTCACTTTAGTCTAAACCTAGAATAAAGCTTTTAGTAGCTAAGTAAAAGCTGAATGTAATTGACTCGGAAGGTAAGATAGAAAGATAACTTGAAATGCACTTAAGTCTTATAAAGAAAAAGATACAAGAGTAGTACCCGAACTCTGAAGAAGACTTCTCCGGAGCCCCGAGACTAGCTCGACTCGACTCTAACTCCCAACTACACTACTTCCTACTCTAAGATACAAAAGTGGACAAAGTGAAGCTCCTGCGGTGTTGTCTTCTGTTCCAGCGAGTGGAGGGTCCTTTTTATAGCAGTGGGAGGTCGGTGGAGCACTGAGCCGGCGGGAGCCAGGCACGGCCGCACCTAGAGGTGCGGCCGCACCTATGATTTGCCGCCTTTTATCGTGGACAGTCCTAATGCTCGCTCCTTGGTTGGTTGTGAGTCGGTATCCTGGGTCGGTTCTGCCGGATTCGACGCTTCGTAGGTGCGGCTGTATCTCTTGATCCGGCCGTATCTACTCCAAGCCGTGTGATGCACCGCCACTGATAGGGGATGCTCAGGATTGCTTCGGAGTGGCGGTTGGTTGCATGTAGAAGTGGGCCCATGGATCCAAGTGCTTCTTTTCACATCCTTTGGATCAAACCGACATAACCACGGCATATCCTATCCATCCAAAGCGTGTTCGTGGAAATGATGATCGCCTGGACTCGAGTCGTGGTGGGGTGCAGGGCCGGCCGCACCAGCAGGGCCGGCCGCACCTGCTGGTTCGGCCGTGACTGCTCGGTGTGGTCTGGTGACTCACGTTTTATCCCAAATGTGTACCTGTATATAAAATTTACAACACAACTCGTGGAACTTTATTAGTACTAAAAACATGCATGAAACTTGTCGTATACCCTCCTTATTTCTGGGATTTTGACGGTCGAAAACTTGTTGTAAGGACTGTCAACAAACTCCCCCAAGCTAAACGTTTGCTCGTCATCGAGCAAAGTCTAGACTTGGCCTTGGACGACCAGGAGTTGCACTGATGTTACCACTCTGCAAGTTCCTATGCACAATTCCACTCTACTTGCTGTTGAAAAGGTTGGTACGAGAGAGACTTAGCCATGTTTTACCTGCGGGGCTTGTAACTTTCCACCTCGCCTCTGGAGGTTGAAGAGTAGAACGGTTTTGACTTTGCATCACTCACTCTTCTCTTTTCCGGATCCTATCTCGGAGTTTTGAAATTTTCGCACAAAGAGACAAAGTTCCTCGGATGGTTCCCTCGATCGCTCAAGTGGTATTTGTTACCTCACCAAAGGCTTTAAGCGATCCTCAGCTTCCTACTCTATGGCTTGTATGTGGAGCTTTGGGTAGGATGAGTATGAGACTCACTTGTGCCACATGATGTTGTTGAGCCAAAGACCGGATCCAAGAACAAACTAGTCATGCAACTTGATCGAGATGTGCAAGTGTGTAGAATATTTTTGTTTGTTTTTCTAAGTACTCCTTATTTTGAGATTCTCCTCTTGCTTTTATTTTGGAGGGGGGTCATGCTTCATTTTTTTTCTATATGCTCTTTGATTGGAGCACATACACTTTTTTATATGCTTCTTTGAGCATTTTTTTTCAACGACCCCTCTCTCCTTTTGCAAGATTACAAGAAGAGAAATCTCTTTGGACTTTGGAGTAATTATTTTTGGTGGATGGATGGCATATTTTGCGTAACCCCCGGTGTAGGAGTTAGCTTGTATATGTGGGTGTACGTGATCTCGATCATGGAAGCATGAAAAGATTCTACCAAGGGTCACAATAATTTGGCAAAACTCAATGGGCCACAAGCAAGCATATGTAGAAGGTTTGTACTTTTATATCAACATATGGCTTTGGTAGGTGTTATGACCATTGAGGAACTCGTCTTATTTTATTTTCAAAAGAAATTCATCCGAGATTTTCACCATACTATGAGATAGAGCAAGATTAACATTGTCTCACCACATCAAACTAGTCAACACCCTAGGGTTGGTCATAAGCATTTGCTTCCCACAAAGTTTTATTTCAGGCTCTTGTCTCCAAATATACCAACAAATTCAAAAGCCCGTAGAGTACACAGCTGTACACTAGGTTCTTGCAAGGTTTTAACATGGCAACTATTTTCATTATTCCAAATGAGGGTGTATAGACAGGATCTCAAGCACATGATGAAAGCAAATGTTTTTGTTGTTTTCTTTTATTCAAAAATGAAGTAGGGATTGGACTGGATGGGCGTACCTTGTTTGATGGAACCGGGGCTTTCCCCCCAAGCTGACTTTGATCTCCTGGATGATTCGTCTTACCTCGTGATGCTGAGTGAAACACTTGGGGACTCGATGCTACGGTTGCTGGACAATCTTGTGTATTTTCATAGGTACGGCCGTACCAGTTGGTTCGGCCAGTCCTACTACTCTCACTCCAAGTGCTCACTTCCCCTCCTGCAATTGTTCTGCACAAGAATTTCATCAAGGGGAGGTACGGCTGTACCTCATTGGTTTGGTCGTACCACGGAAACTGATAAAACTTCTCACTAGACTCCTGCAGACTCTTACCTTAGAAAGACTACTCCCTTGAAACTTCTCCTTCTTTCTCTTTTCTCTCTCTTTTTTTTAGAAAGAAAATTAAAACAAAGGGAAAGAAAAACAACTAAAACAAAGGAATGCAAAGGAAAACGCTGGTTGCTTACCTAGACGGGGGCCTCTCTCCCCCAAGCTGAGTCGAAGAACGGGACTAATAGTCGGGTGGTTGTTGAAACGGGTTCCATGACCCGAAGAAGTTGTTCACTGCTTGAAAGCCTTCCTGTGTGGTCGCGGTTAGGGTGTACAGCTGGCCATCTGTTTCTTGTTGTCGCCTGGCGGTGTCCTGGAGGCCTTGCTGTATCCTCTCGGCACAGGCATCGAGACTACGGAGGCAATTGTCGATGTTGAAAAGGCCTTGGTCAATGATGCCATACTGCTCCTCATGGTACCCGTACGGGTAGCTCTGAGGATAGTTTCCGCCGTAGGTCGGGTGGCCTCCAAAACGCGCTGGCTGAGAGTGTGACGAGCTGGAACAAATGGAGGCACTAGGGGGCTGGCTTCCGCTAGACTGCTGCTGCTGCTGGCGGCTACTGGAGGGTCCTGCTCTGCCGGGTGCTGGGGCCTGCTGCGTGGTACTTTCTGGGATGAGGTTCCTGTCGCTCCTACGGGTGCGTGATTGGGTTGCTGGTCCGGGTCCCAAAATGCTATGCCGTGAAGGCCTTGCCGTGTCCTCATCGTCCTCGGGTGTCAGGTTCAGGGTGTACTTTTTAACTTGGTAAAGACCAAGCTCTGAGCACGGAAGGACGATAGTTGTGGAAGAATGGGGGTAAAGCATGACCAGCTCTCCCTCAACACGCTTCAGGAAGTGGGCTTGCACAAAATGGTCCTCATTGAAAGTCTCGCTGGGCGTCTCTAAGTACGTGACCTGGGCTCCCTCTAGAGCTCCGATGTACGTGGCAATCCGAGTCACCAAAGAGGTGATCTCAATCTTGCCAGTCCTTGTGGCCATGGTGCACCAATGCTCGACCATCGAAACGACAGGAGCAAGCGTGATCTTATGGATGATGGCAAATAGGCACTGCAACTCGTCCACCCTGACCGTTCTAAACTTGACTCTTGGGGCAATCATGCCCGAAATGAGCCGGTGGAGGAAACGAAGAGTGGGGTTGTGGATCAAGTTGATCCGGGGAGTGGGGTTCAACCCTCTCCCCGAGATCTTCTTCTAGAATGACGCCCTCGAAAAGGCTTTCATACCCTTGTGCTTAGAACACTCTAACAGACAGTTTGAGTCGAAGCCTAGAGCCACACTCAAGTGGTCCCAAGTTAAGTCGTACTCTTCATTGAAGAGTCGAAACTTAACACCATTGCTATCGGCGCTCAAAGTCGGAGGGAACTCTAAGGTGAGAAATTTCGAACCCTCTTCCCGAGCATGCCAGAAATTCCCCCAGCCTATGGCATCGAAAGCTGCCCCAAACTCTCCTATCATACCAGTGTCATTAAGAAGGGTGTTGTCGTATACCTTCGTATGCGCGAACTCCCAGTCTTTTAGCTGCTGGAACAACCTCCGCTCTTGGTCGGTTTGCAGGATGATTTGAGTTTCGGAGGTAAGGAAACGAGTCCTTTCCTCCGAACCTGACCAATCATAACGCACCGAGCTTGTGGACATGTCCCGGGCAGAACCCATGGACACATTGTCCTGAGGATCGAAACCCGGGGGTACCGAGTGCTTTTGCCAATCTGAAGAATGGGAATGGCCACTGTGGCTCGAGTCCGAGTCGCGGAACCTGATGTGTTTTCCCTTCACTACCTTTGCGGCCTTCCGGAACCACGACATCCTGCAAAAGGTTAATGCAACGGATACCCGAAGGATGATGGTTGTGAAAGGTTAGTCGTTCGTGGGTTAGCGGTCCAGGAGTTAGCGGTCCTTGTGGGGTGATGAGACCTCCACAAAACTTGAGTGGCTTGCACTACGAGGGACACACACTCGGCACTCCTTTTCACTAAACACAAACGGACTTAACAAGGGAGCAAAGGTTGCGAACTTCGGAATTTGGCTGTGCTTCTCTGGGAGAGTGCACGGGAGGCCTCAATTTATAGGCAGGTAGAGGGAGGCAGGTGCGGCCGCACCTGTCCATCCGGCCGTGCCAACAAAAATCAAGAGGCGACCTCAGTGCGTGATTTGGAGGCTAGGAGCAGCATGCAACAACTTGGAAATGACAGCATGGTGGTTTCCACAGGTGCGGGCGCACCTACAGGGCCGGCCGGCCCTAGTGTTTCCACCGAAAATGCTGGCAGGTAGCTGCTGCACTATCTAACACTTAAGATCCTCAAGAATTTGCACACTCAGCTGTCCAAAGGTTGCTAGCAAAGCTATTGGTGGTGGGGAAGGAAATACTGCAGATTGGACTTGCTTTCTCACAAAGTAAAGCACCACCATACAGCTAGTGGCTGCTCCACGCATTTACCCAGGCAAGAGGGGCGGTGTGGCCTTGCCAAGTGGGCCGGCCACACCGGGCAAACTGCCCAAAATTGCTCCTTAAACCCTCTAAACTCTAAGTCATGCAGTGGCTAAAAGGATTTCGAAAATTAAACATACCTGATGCATGAACTTAGGAAGGGATGAATGCCAGTTTATCTCACGGCGAGAGCGTCGAATTTATAGTTCTCGAGCTGGACTTGTTGATGATCATTTCTTCTTGGAGTGACTCTCTTGATTAGAGAGGTAATTCACTAGGGTTTGGAAGAAAAACGATAGATAGGCGATAATCCGATATATCCAAGATTGGGAATGGTCCTTGATTTCTTTGCTCTGGAATTCTCTTCTGACGGGCATAGCTAAGATCCTCTCTAAAATTTCTAGCCCCTCAGTTGGATTTTCATGAAAAAGTGATCCCTTTGTGAGTGCAAGCAAACGGAAAACGTTGTCTTGAGATAGGTCGTGCTGAAAATGCTGAATCAACACGATATCTGGCAGGCCATGATCAAGACAAATGTGTATGAGGTCATGGAATCTAGTCCATGCTTGACTAAGGGATTCGGTCTTCGTCTGTTGGAAATTGATAATTTGTTTTCGAAGGTTCATGAGACGAGATAAGGGGAAGTACTTAGCGCAGAACTTGTCGCGCAAATTTCTCCAATCCGTGGTGACTTCCTTCTCTTGCTGGAAGTACCAAGCCTTTGCTTTTCCCGCTAGTGAGAATGGGAAGAGTCTAAGTCTGAATTCGTCGGGAGAAAGATCAGAGTATGAACGATTAGAGCACAATTGCTCAAAACTCCTCAATTGATTGTATGGATTTTCTTCTTTGAGTCCTGAGAAAGGATTTTTCTGGGCGATGGTAAGGAATTTTGGAGAAATACTTCCATTGGAGAAGAACCTTGGCTTGAGATTTTCGTTTCCGATTGGGATTTCCATCTTAGTCGGAATGTGGGATTGATAGATAGAGAACTCAAGGTTGGCTTCTTTGGCCATGAAAAAGATGGTTCTGTCTACGTGATCGACTGGGTTCTCGTGATAAGTCGAGAGAAACTTTTCGAAGGGTAGTGACACGGGGTCAGAATATCCTTCTAAAGTGACTCTTGGATAGATGTGAAGACAGGATGGAACTGTCGAAGCCGGATACCACTCCGTGCACTAGGAACGGAGTAGGGATAAACCCTCTAACAGACGGTTCACCGAACTGAGATAATTCTACCGAAAAGATATCTAGTGCCTATTACTTCCCCGGCAACGGCACCAGAAATGCTTGTTGGCATTTCTTAGCCTCACCACTAAGTTTATACACCTAGTAATGGAGCTAGGAACGTCTTTGGTAAAACACACGTCACAGAAAGGTCCGCAAGCACACGGATTACCATTGTAGCACTTCACCCGGTGGTATTCGGGTTATCGTATTTATATTTTCCCAAGGGAAGCACTATGGCAGAGATAATGAAACGAACGGTAGAGAGGATCGAGGCTCGGTAAAAGGGGTCTTATAGCTGGGTGATGATAAAGATATGCGGGGTAAATTGGACACGCGAGGAGATCTTGATAAAAGAACTAGAGAGGTCCTAGTGAGTTGGGAGGACAACGAGACGAGAAAGGATCCTAAGGCAATCTATCTAATCTTGTCAACTCTGGGAGAAGAACTAAGGTAAAGCAGAGCCAAGGTAAGATAGGATCAACAAGCTCTTCTAGTGCTGCAGGGGCATGCAAAGCCGCACTCTCAGACTGGGATGAGAAGGGAGAACGACGACACGCTGAATCCTACCGGCCCGAACTAACGTGGTGGACTACAGAGCCCGTCGGAGCTGTCACCTCCTTAGGGTACCACAACTATTTCATTGAACGGGACACCAATCTAAGACTAAGGCAAGTTCTGAGCACCACGCTCACAACGAACCAAAGAACCTTCCCTAAGGCCTTTAGAGAAAGGTCTCTCTCTCCCGTGAAACACCGGAGATCAAGCGAAGAACGACCACAACACTATAGGGTTCAAGAGAACTAAACTAACCAAGGCAAAACTCACTTTAGTTAAACCTAGAATAAAGTTTTAGTAGCTAAGTAAAAGTTGAATGTAATTGACTCAGAAGGTAAGATAGAAAGATAATTTGAAATGCACTTAAGTCTTATAAAGAAAAAGATACAAGAGTAGTACCCGAACTCTGAAGAAGACTTCTCCGGAACCCCGAGACTAGCTCGACTCGACTCTAACTCCCAACTACACTACTTCCTACTCTAAGATACAAAAGTGGACAAAGTGAAGCTCCTGCAATGTTGTCTTCTGTTCCAGCGAGTGGAGGGTCCTTTTTATAGCAGTGGGAGGTCAGTGGAGCACTGAGGTGGCGGGAGCCAGGCATGGCCACACCTCTAGGTGCGGCCACACCTATGATTTGCCGCCTTTCGTCGTGGACGGTCCTGATGCTCGCTCCTTGGTCGGTTGTGAGTCGGTATCCTGGGTCGGTTCTGCCGGATTCGACGCTTCGTAGGTGCGGCCGTATCTCTTGATCCGGCCGTATCTACTCCAAGCCGTGTGATGCACCGCCACTGATAGGGGATGCTCAGGATTGCTTCGGAGTGACGGTTGGTTGCATGTAGAAGTCGGCCCATGGATCCAAGTGCTTCTTTTCACATCCTTTGGATCAAACCGACATAACCACGGCATATCCTATCCATCCAAAGTGTGTTCGTGGAAATGATGATCGCCTGGACTCGAGTCGTGGCGGGGTGCAGGGCCGGCCGCACCAGCAGGGCCGGCCCAACCAGCTGGTTCGGCCATGCCTGCTCGCTGTGGTCTGGTGACTCACATTTTATCCCAAATGTGTACCTGCATATAAAATTTACAACACAACTCGTGGAACTTTATTAGTACTGAAAACATGCATGAAACTTGTCGTATACCCTCCTCATTTCTGGGATTTTGACAGTCAGAAACTTGTTGTAAGGACCGTCAACAGAACACATGAACAAATCACCCATGTATACTAGCAAAACTTTATATGAAATAGCTGAATAACTGAAGTAGATCAAAGTCATACAATAAATAAAGATACAAGAGAACTCATACCTACATCCCAAAGTAGACTTGGAACCTGAAGTAGAACTACTCTAGCCTACCTCCTAGCCTTAGAAACCAAAAGTGAGAGAGGAGGAGTAAAGTGTGTTTGTAAGAAATGAACCCCCTCCCCTTCTATTTATAGGCCTGAGCACCGGAGTCAAGAGGATCCAAACACCTTGGGAATGGCCTATAGGACCAATGGGGAGTCACCATGTGGAAGCCCCAGAGTGGGGGGCTCAAGGTCGGTTCGGCCGACCTGTGGGGTCGGCCGACCCCCTGTGGGCCCCACTCAGGGTATGCTTCCTCTGGGTGGCTGTCCTGTGGGCCCTTAGGTCGGTCCCCGGTGTACACGTGCTCTTGAGGCGGTTTAGGCGCTCTGGTGGGCCCATGGATCCATGTGAAGTCCACGTGTCATGCTCTGATTCATCGGGGCTTGCCTCCCTTGGATTGGTGACATGGCTTGCATGCATGGCACCTGAGGTGGTAGCCCCTCCTTGGCTGAGGTGACGTGGCATGAATCATAGAAGGTGAGTTTGCTACTTCTTTTATGCTTATTTACCTGCTGTCAGATGTTTAGATCTAGACAGCCCACAGGGGGGTTCACCCCGGTAGTTTAGTTGTTCGGCGAGGTGGAATCTAAGGCTAAGAACTCGAAGGTTGCGCACGAGCACATGGAACACAGAGAACACGACGAGGTTATACTGGTTCGGGCCTCCGGAGAGTAAAACACTACGTCCAGTTGTTGGTGTAGATTGCTTGGGGATTGCGTGATCGTACAAGGGGTCGCCCTGCCCGCCTTATATTGGCTAGCGGACAAGGTCGGTTCCCAGATTCCTGGTTAGTAACGACCAGGAGACCTAAGTCTAGTTGATTACAACACTTGCCATATCCGTCGATCTGCTTTGGTCGGAATCCACCGATGTCTTGTCTTGCACGCCAAGTCTTGAGGTCGTTCCGGATAAGGTCGTTTGGAATCTTCTGGAAGGTCTTCAGGAGGTCGTGTGGGCCTCCAACTAGGTCGGTTGGGCCCACTGTCAGGTCGGCGGGTCTTCTGGTAGGCCGGACCCACTTGTCGCGGACGGCCGTGAGCCTGGTCGGTGGGGACCCAGGGGTACCCATGTCTCACAAGCCCCCGAGCGAGATGTAGGCGCAGCGACCTTAGAAAGGTCATGACGAAGTCGGAGAGATATTGACAGGTCGAATAGCATGCACGTCGGTCCAAAAAGAAAAGAACAAATCAACTTTGTAGCCGACCTGTTATAGTCTTGCCGAACGAAGAGAGGTCGAGTGACGACTTATAGGAAGCTGGCTTCCAATAGATCGAAACGACGATGAAAAATTTCAGAGGGCTTCAAGGATGCACTCGTAGAGTATTATCCGAGCATCGTGGCGGGCAGGATGGCCGGTATGATAATCCAAAAAAGAAAGAGAAGAGATGAAAAAGTAGGTCGAGTAATGACGTGACGAGAAACAGGTTTCCCAACAGGTCGGTACGACGAATAAATTAAGAGGGCGTCGAAGACGCTCTCGTAGAGTAGTCCCCGAGCATTGAAACAGGCAGCATGGCTGGTTTGATGGTCAAAGAAGAGAAGAAAACTGAGTCATGGTCTTGATCAAACGTAGTATAGAGACACCCAGATCTCCCAGCATAGCTGCAAGGAGTATGGCAGAGCCGACCTCAAGGAGGCCTTTGTAGGCGTGCCGACATCGAAGAGGCCTTAAGTCAACAGTGTCCAGTATCCGAGGATACCCAGTAGGATCTTGAAAGGTGCATCATATTAAAAGGTCGTTGATGATATTATAGAAGAATGTTATTCTTGGATGAATGGAGTGTAGAGACACCCAGATATCCTGCATGGCTGCAAAGAGTCTGGTAGAGCCACCCGAGGCATGCCGACATCAAGAAGGTCTCAAATCAAGAAGCGCCCAAGCACCCGGAGATACTTGACATGGCCATTAGGCGCGCACCCCACAGGGAGGCCTTCATTCCCGACATAAAATCTTAGGTATCCAGAGCAGGCTGGCAGAGCTATAAGAGCACACCGACCTCGGAAGGTCACACATCCAGGGCGCCCAACTAGGTTGGCAGAGCCGTAAATATACCGAGGTATTGCAAGACCTAGGTACTAAAGGCACGCCGACCTCCAGGAGGTCATTTTTGGTGCCCAGACAACTAGCATGGCTGCCAGCCATCCAGCAGAGCCATGGCACCTAGGTATTAACGACCTTAGCAATAGGCACACCGACCACGGGGGCCCGACGATATCATAGACGTGAAGCTTCTGATCTCCAGGCGCCTAGACGGATCTAGTAGAGCAGCGAGGCACGCCTAAACCAGAAGGTCTTCAATCGAACCTATGACCATTCTGCTTAGGAAACAGAAATAAAGGCTGATTGAAATAGGTCTGTTTACGTGCAGAGCCATAGCGGGTGCACTAGGACGCAGAGCCTAGCGGGTGCAATGAAAACATGAAGCTGTAAATATTGCATTGATCATCGCTGTCGACTATAGTTGCAACGAGGCGCAGGGCCCTCTGACACAGGGTCAGGCTTGTTTGCGTCTGTAAACTGCTGGGTCACGGGTCAACAGTGGTCAGATATTCTCTTGCCACCCAGAAAACGACAAGCTGCCCACGAATCAAGGGGTGTACTGTAGCCATGTGACGCTACGGCGGCTTCAGGCATCATTGATGCGCTAGCGACAAAGATGCCGCGAGGCAAGGAAAAAGACGTCACCTTTAATGATGCACATGTCTACAGGACCTCTAGACCACGTGGTGACAGTGTCATCAATTCGCTGGGCGCGCGAGGCTTGGCTTTGGCTATAAATAGCACCATAAGGCTGAAGGAGGCAAGCACCGAGCATTGCTGAGCTATGAAGCCGCAGGGTAGTATTGAGGCCATGCCATGGGCATGTGTCCGTCCACCAGATTGTAGGGTGCAAAGTTTGTACAGGATTGGAGCTAGAAGAACTCTTGCGAAATGTAGGCAACACACCCACTCTTTGTACCTTGCCTCAGCGAGGAATCAAAGAGAGTTTGGAGGTGATGCTGTAGAGGCCCGAGGTGAAGCTGCAAGTTCTTGGTAAACATGTGATGCTCGTCGAGGGCTTGTGGTTCGCGCCGAAGAGCAAGCTCGTGTCTGCATTCCATAGTCCAGCACAAAGCGTGACCTACTATGTGCAGCGTCGTGCAGTTGTTCACCGCAAGGCCACCATCGAGGTCCTGAAGCTGGAAGAATTCTTGCGACGTGCTCGGCTATAGCAGAGTACACCTCAAGGATTGCTCTAGGTAGATCAGGTCTTCGAATATGTTTGTATTTTGTGATGGGTTCTGGATCCAATAAGCTCGCAGGCGACTTGTGTACCTTCGTAGTTCCCGTGTAATGTTCGCTCTCTTCTGTCATGTAGAGGCCGTTTTGAAGAAATTATTCATCAATGACCTCTAGTGACGTAATTTGGGGGCTTACCGACCTCATGGAGATCCATTTTCCTGTCAGGACGACCTGATAGTTTTTGGGGTGTTCACGACCTAAACTCAGGGCGTAGGTTGCTAGACTATCCATTGGGCATATAGCCGTTGGCGTGAAATCCGGTGAGATCGTCTCGCGAAATTAGCGGTGTATAGACATTACGGCGAGCTCCTTGCGGTGAAAGGATCCGCAACGAGCACCCACGGTGGGGCCCTTATAAATAGAGTGACGGGGACCGGTGTTGATCGTCCCTCTCCATCTTCTTCCTCCTCCCGCCGCCTCCATCGCAATCTTCGTGCCTTAGCCGCCGCGTGCTCCGCATCCCAGCTCCGCCCAGGAATCCTCAGCCCACCGCCGTCTGTAGCAGACTGCGCGCCAGCTCCGCCATCCATGCGCCGCGCCGCTCCGCATGTGTGTCAAAACCCTAGTACATTTTAGATCCAAAGCTCCTTGTCTTCAAGAAATGGCGGCCGCTGCTCCTCAGATCCCAAATCCGCAGACAGTGTGGGAGCCCTTGGTGATGACCGAGGCGAACGTTCAAGCACTGGTGGATCGTGGGCTCTTGAGGCCTAAGGCGGTGGTGGAGTGGAAGGCACCTGCGAGCGAAGCCTTCCCGACGGAGGACGACAAGGAGCAGGTCGTCTTCGCCTCTTTCTTCGAGCGCGGGTTCAACATCCCCACTGGTGACTTCTTCAGAGGTCTCCTCTTCTACTACAAGCTAGAGTTGGTACACCTCGTCCCCAACTCCATAACTGTAGTGTCGTCGTTTATATATTTCTGTGAGGCGTATCTAGGAATACCACCCCACTTTTTGCTCTGGCGCCATCTGTTCAATGTTAAGAGCACCGGCAAGCGTCAAGGCGTAGTAGGGTCGGTCATGTTCTGCCTGAGACCAGGTCTCAAGGCAGAGTGGATAGATATGGACCTGCCGGATAACACTACTGGCTGGAGGTCGGAGTGGTTTTACATCACCGAGCAACAGCCAGTGCTGCCGAAGCGAACCGGGCATAAGCCCGAGAAGATACCGTAGTGGGATCTGTAGCTGTCCTCCCGCGAGCTGGACGACGTCAAGGAGCTGCTCCCCCTAGTGCGCGACCTCAAGAAGAATGGGCTGACAGGGGGCTCGGTGGCAAGGTCGTTCTGCCGTCGCCTGATCCAGCCGATCAAGGACCGGGTGCATCCGGCGTATGAGTACTGGGGGCAGTCAGACCCCACCCGCGAGATCAACCGCAAGGTCTCCCAAGAGGAGATGGTGGCCAGGGTGTCACAGATCTACACCAGGGGTGCCCGGGGCAGAAAGTGCCCAAAAGCACACTCCCTGACCCGACTAGCTGACCCTGTAAGTCCTGGGACTACTAGGTCGTTTGTCTTGCTTAGTTGCTTGCATCGATCTTATTCTTTGTTATTTGTTTGTTGCAGGTTCGGGAGATGCAGTATTGGTGCCCTACACCCTTGCCGAAGGGTGAGGAACCACGCTGAAAGCTGAGGTCAGAGGAGTATCAGCCTCCAGCAGCTGTGCTACTGGAGAATTACCAGTCCGACTCATCGGTTGAAGCTGATGAAGATATCGACCAGGAGGTCGGTGGCGATGTAGCGAGTCGCCCTGCGGCAAGCAGCGCCACGAAGCCCAGGCGCAAGACGAGGGCGACAACCGCAAAGCAGTCGACCACAAGGGCTGCTGCCCAGGCTAAGGCGGCAATGACCGCCAAGCTCGAGGCCGACAAGAAGAAGAGGAAGAGGAAGGCGAGCCCTCCTCTGGCAGTTCCCACACCGATAATTCCTACTCCGTCGACCAAGGAGGTCGAGGAGGATGAAGAGGAAGCTACCGACGATCCGCCAGTTGTTGAGGATCGTACGGCGAGGAAGTCGTTGAGTCTCGCGGCCAAGAGGCAACGGGAGTTAGAGCAACAAGTGAACGAAGAAGACCTCCGTTGGATGAGGGAGGCACAGCGGGCTGCCGCTGGTGCACAGGCGAAGATGCTTGTGAAGATACGAGTTCGGCCCTTTAGGCCGAAGTTGCGTGCCCTTGCTACAGTAAGGTAAGGTCTTGGCACTGAAGTTGATTCATTTGCTAACTGTCATTGGCTCCTGAATTGTGTTAACGAAGATTACTGTAGGTCGGACGTCCAACCTCAGAACGCCTTGGGTGCTCAAGATTCACCCTCGCGGACAAGGTCGTCTGACCATGAGGTCGGGACTCAGGCCTTGGTCGGTGACGTGGGGACATCGGCTCCTCCGCCTGTAACCGAGGCCGGAACACAGGGTTCGGTTGGTGATGTCGGGGCATCATCTTCTCCACCTATCATCGACGTAGACCCCATCAACTCGATGCCCAGCACATCGGCTCAGGGCCCAACTGCGGACCTGGTACAGTTCGAGCTGCCACAGGAGAACCCAGAAACAACCGGTGTGCAAGCATCGGGTCCGACGTCAACGGGGCCAAGTTTGGGGTGTGAAGACATTGACTGGACTGGCACGCCCTGGGAGGGAGATATCTTCGATGATGACGAGGATATGAGGGAGGTCCGCCGGTCAATCTTGACGCTTAACCAATCTTTCACGGTAAGCCGCTGTCTTTGAGTTGAATAAACGACTTGCTTTCTGGATGTAGCTAACGACCTGCTTTGTCTTTGCAAAAACAGTCACTGGCTAACCGTGACAAGGGCAGGGCTGACCAACTTAAGGATGCTGCAGCTTTACAGCTGCGAATGGTCGAGCTTGAGCAGGAGCTCAAGCAAGCCCGTGAGGCGGCGGCGGCTGACAAGAAGAAGCTCGAGGACGAGCTGACCGAAGAGAAGCGTAAGAATCGGGAGGCCAATACATAGTTCAACGCCATGAGCATCAATAAGACCAGCTTTCTAGCATCTTTTTCCATCATTGACTTGTACTACTGAGGGTTGGACCTCATGACGTCTTGTATGTTGCAGAATTTAACAGGCGGGAGGATGACCTCAAGAACGACCTGAAAAATACTAAGGAGAGGGTCCGAAGCCTAGAAGTGAACCTGCAGGAGGCGGAGGTCGGTGCTGAAGATTTGAAGCAATTGCTGAAGGGCACCATAGATAGTGAGTACGCTGTATCCCAGAAGCTGGCTTATGAGAAACAGGCTCGGAAGGACCTTGAGGTCAGTCTTGTGGTAGCTTTGAAGGCGTTGCAGAATGACCAGGTGATCATTATAGGGCAAGAAGTGGAGCTTAACGACCTGAAGAATGCTGCCCATTTTGCGATGGATATAGTGGCGTCGCAGGTCAAGGGGGAGGAGCCCAAGCTAGCTATCGATCGACTTCTGGCTGCGCCTGAGAAGTTGCTCGACCTCTTGAAGGTGACGAGCTTGGCGGCGGCTACGGAGGCGCTGGTACGGGTGAAGTCTCACTACCCCGACGTTGACATGGTCAAGGTCGGAGATGGCCCAGACGCGATGAAGGATCCCAAGGTCGTGGAGCTTGAAGTGCGGGAAGCCGCTATGGCGATAATGGACGCCATTGACTATGAGGGTGACGATGGTGAAGAGTAGTCGTAGTCTTAGAGTTGTACCCCCTCCCTCCTCCAGTCATGTAAAATATTACTGGATAACTTTCTTTTGGCATGCATGACATACTTGATTTGTGTTTGCGCGAACTTGGTAGCCTTGAAGCGATGTGTCTTTATCATACTCCGCTAACCACTACTCACGGAGAGGCTGGCTTACCGACCATCACAGCTCAGCGGGGGGAGGCTTACGTGCAATCGGCGCGCGGGAGGGAGTCTAAGACTCAGGTTTTGCGACCTTACGACCAAGCAGGTTCGAAAAAACACAAAGTAGGTACTCATGAGGGACGACGTCCTCAGGTCGAACGAACCTTATGTTGGCTTGAGCCAAGCCCCCGAGCATGTCGAGGGGGAGGAGCAGGAAAATTCACCCTCAGGTCTTTCGACCCTTGTATTGGCTTTGGCCAAGCCCCCGAGCATGTCGAGGGGGAGGGTTCGTGACATGAAGGAAGAGAAGGTAGGACTCGAGACACAACAGATGACTGCTTTAATTAATATTTATTAAACTGAAAAAGTACAAGGATGAGGAATACATAGCTGTAATAAAAACAATTCTACGGGTAGAATTGTCGTAGGTGCTCCACGTTCCATGGGTTGGGTGCACCTTGCCCATCGCCCCACTGGAGGCGATATGTGGATGGGCTGATGACTTCAGTGACAATGAAGGGTCCTTCCCAAGGGGTAGATAGTTTGTGCATGCCGTCAGTCTTTTGTATACGCCGCAGGACTAGGTCCCCAACGTTGAAAGAGGTCTCCTTGACATTGCGATCATGATACCAATGGAGTTGCTGGTCGTGACGAGCTTGCCTCATAACGGCTGCCATTCTCTGTTCCTCGAGGCTGTCGAGGTTGACACGACGAGTTTGCTCGGCTTCTCCCTCCTCGTAGAACTGTATGCGTGGAGCTCCGAAGGTGACGTCGGTGGGTAGGATGGCCTTTGAGCCGTAGACCAGGAAGAAAGGCGAGAAGCCCGTGGCGGAACTAACTTGGGTCCTCAGACCCCAGATTACGTGTGGTAGCTCGGCTAACCACCGGGTGGCGTAGTTTGAAGCGTCATCAAAGATATGATCTTTGAGAGCTTGAAGGACCATGCCATTGGCACGCTCGACCTAGCCGTTGCACCTAGGGTGGGCGACCGAGGAGTAGTAGACGTCAATTGTGTTGTCTTGGCAAAAATCCCAGAAGGCAGACCCTGTGAAGGTCGTCCCTAGGTCGGTGATGATTCTATTAGGTACACCGAAGCGATGTGTTATGTCTTGCATGAATTTTGCCGCTTCCTCCGACGTGACTTTTGCGACAGGTCAGACTTCAATCCACTTGGTGAATTTGTCGACGGCCACAAGGATATACCTGTAGCCGCCCGGAGCGGTTCGGAACGGTCCTACAGAGTCGAGGCCCCACATGGCGAAGGGCTAAGATGGGGGAATCGTGCGTAGGACCGGAGCTGGCAGGTGCTGCTGTTTGGCAAAGAATTGGCATCCTTTGCACCTCTTGACGAGGTCTTTGGTGTCGGACATGGCAGTGGGCCAGTAGAAGCCAGATCGATAAGCCTTGCCGACCAGATTGGCTGATGCCGCGTGGCAACCACACTCACCGCCATGAATCTCAGCTAGGAGCTGGAGACCTTCTGATCGCAAGATGCATTTCATCAAGACGCCAGTAGAGGCGGCTTTTCTGTATAGGTCATTGCCGATTACGACGTAGTTAGCACTTCGTCATGTGAGACGCTCTTGTTCAGCCTTGTCTTCTGGAACTCGTTGGTCTAGTAGGAAGGCTAAGAAAGGCTCGCGCCAATCGTCTTCTTTATCTGTCATCAGCACGTCTCGGGGAGGTGCTGGAGTTGGGTCGGGCTATGCTTGGTCCGGGTTGTCCGGGTCCAACAGCTTGATTGACGGCTTGTGTAGGTCTTGGACGAACACACCCACCGGGACTAGAGCTTGCTTAGAGCCTAGTTTAGATAGTACGTCAGCGGCCACGTTGTTGTTGCGTGGCACGTGCTGAAACTCGATCCCCTCGAAGTAGCCTTCAAGCTTGCGGATCTCGGCACAATAAGCATCCATTGTGTCTTTGACACAATCCCACTCCTTGTTGACTTGCTCGATGACGACCATGGAGTCACCGTATGCTAGTAGTCGCTTGATGGCAAGGGACACTGCTATACGGAGCCCCTGAATTAGAGCTTCGTATTCTGCTCCATTGTTGGAAACCTTGTAGTGTATCTGTAAGACGTACTTGAGCTGCTCTCCCTGAGGAGAGATGAATAGAACTCCTGCTCCTGCACCTTCGAGGTTAAGAGCACCGTCGAAGTACATTATCTAGTGTTCAAGCCGCTCCTTGGGAGGAGGCATCTGGATCTCTGTCCACTCTGATACAAAATCAGCTAGGATCTGGGATTTGATCGCCTGCCTAGGGCAGAACTCGATGTTGAACTCTCCAAGCTCTACCGACCACTTGACGATGCGGCCGTTAGCATCGCGGCTGCGGATGATCTCTCCCAGTGGGAACGATGATGGTACCGTGATCTTGTGAGCTTGGAAGTAGTGGCGAAGCTTTCTCGATGTAATCAGGAGTGCGTAGAGCAACTTCTGAGGCTGTGAATAACGTGTCTTAGCGTCGGCAAGGACCTCGCTTATGTAATACATAGGTCGTTGAACAGGGTAGGCCTGCCCTTCTACTTCTCGTTCTGTAATGAGGACCGTGCTGACCACATGAGTGGTGGCAGAGATGTAGAGTAGGAGCGTTTCCCCTGGCATAGGTGGCGTCATGATTGGAGGCGTGGCCAAGGACTCTTTGAGAGCCTCGAAAGCCTTCTGTGCTTCTTCGTCCCACACGAACTTATCTGCCTTCTTCAATAGCTTGAAGAAAGGCAAACCTTTTTTGCCCAGCTTGCTGATGAAACGACCTAGAGCCGCCATCATTCCTGTGAGCTTCATGACGTCTTTCTTGCAAGATGGCTTGGCCATGTTGCGTATTGCGTCGACCTTGACGGGATTAGCTTCGATGCCTCGGTGTCCGACCATGAAGCCCAAGAGCAATCCGGAGGGGACACCGAAGACACACTTGGTTGGATTGAGCTTCCACTGGTATTCTCGTAGGTTGGCGAAGGTCTCGGCGAGGTCGGCGATGAACTGACTTGCTCGGTGGTCTTGACGACCACGTCGTCGACGTAGGCTTCTACGTTCTTCCCGATCTATGACTTCATGCACTTTTTTATCGCCTTCTAGTATGTTGCGCCAGCATTTTTGAGGCCAAAGGTCATGACCTTGCAGCAGTAGATGCCATTGGGTGTTATGAACGCCGTTTTGTCTTCGTCGTCAGGATTCGAGGCTATCTGGTGATAACCTGAATAGCAGTCGAGGAAGCACAATAGAACGCTACCAGCCATGGAGTCCACGACCTGGTCGATGCGAGGAAGAGGGAAGGGATATTTCGGGCAGTGCTTGTTGAGGTCGGTGTAGTCGATACACATCCTTAATCCTCCAGTCTTCTTGGGTACAAGGACCGGGTTTGCGAGCCAAACCGGGTGTTTACATTCACGGATGAATCCTGCAGCTAAGAGCTTGCAGACTTCTACTTCTATAGCTTGCTTTCTATCTTTTGCAAATCGCCAGAGCTTTTCCTTGATAGGTCGTGCGGTCTTGCTTACTTCAAGGGCGTGCTCAGCCAGCCTCCTAGGGACATCGGGCATGTCAGACGGGCTCCATGCGAAGATGTCAACGTTGTCCCTGAGGAAACTGGTGAGCGCGAGTTCCTATTTGGGATCAAGGTTGGCCCCGATGGTGACTTCCTTGGACGCGTCGGGCAGGCTGAGGCAAACTTTCTTCACAGCGGGACTTGGGTCCAAGGCAGTGGCTGTGCGCTTCTGTTCCGGCACCTCTAGAGTAGTTTGGTCGATCTTGGCGGCCTGAGCGACCATGACCGTAGCAGCAGCTTTACACGCAAAGACCTTAGAGAGGTCGATAGTGTCGCTCTCGCAGTTGTAGGAGACGAGGATGTCACTGTGGATGGAAAGGACCCTGTTTAGTGCTGGCATCTTCATGATGAGGTAGGTGTGATACGGTATGGCCATGAATTTGGCCAACATAGGTCGACCAAGGATGGCTTGGTAGGAGGAGCGGAAGTCCGCGACCTCGAACGTCAGGTACTCTGTGAGGAAGTTTTCCTGTTTGCCGACGGTGACCGGCAGGCATACATGACCTATGGGGTATGCAGCCTTGCCGGGCATGACCCCGTAGAAGGGTTCGTCGTAGGCGGTCATCTTGGAGAAGTCGAAGTCCATCTTTCTCAGCGTTTCTGTGAAGATGATGTTCAGGCTGCTGCCCCCATCGATGAGGGTCTTAGGCAGGAACGTGCCATCCACTATGGGGTTGACGACCAGCGGATAGGTCCCGGGGTCAGGTATGTGCACCCAATGGTCCTTCCTGGAGAAAGTGATGGGGTACTCCGACCAACGCAGAGGTTGTGAAGTTTCTGTGTTGACTTGGCCGATCTCCCTTGCGTTTGATCGCTGCTGTCTGTTGCTCTTGGCTACCTGACGACCACCAACGATGAAGTTGATCTGCCGGTTGGCGGTCTGAAACACGCCGTTGGGGTTGCCCCCTTTTGGCGGTGGTGGCGGAGAAGGCTCCTTACGGTTGTTGTCATTGCGGTTGTGATCGTCTTGTCGACGACGATCATCACGCCGGTCGTCGCGGTGCTCATCGCGCTGGTCGTTGCGGTTGTCTTCGCGGCGATCGTCGTGGCGATAGTCGTCGATCATCATGTCGGTCATCGCGGTGATCATCGCGGTGATAGTCGCGACGATAGTCACGGCGATCCCTGTCGTCGTTGCGACGGTAGGGTCGACGGTCACGGTAATCACATCGATCAGGTCGACGGTTACGGTTGTCGTAGCGGCGGCTGCTATTCTGGTCGTCGTTGTTGCCGCTCTGGGTCTTCTTAGGCTCTGGAGGTAGCCCTAGAGCGTGCTTTAGCTGTTCGCACTCCCTCATGGTATGCTTGGCGTCACGGTGGAACTGGCACTGGTCGTCCATGACCATGTTGAAGTCACCTTCGAGGAAGGTGGAAGGTCTGGGTGGATCGGTCGCATAGACCTCACCAGATCGCTTGCGCGACCTGCTGCCACCGTCATTGTGGTCTTCTCCTTTGAAGTCGTGCATCACCGCATCTTAAGTGTCGACAAGCTTGTCGATGTAGGCCATGAGGTCGGCGATGGTATGGGCGTCAGCTTCGTGGATCTTCTCGAAGAGCTTGATGTTAGTTACCCCCTTCTTGTAGTAGGCTATGACGTCTTCGTCTTTGACACCTGCGACAGTGTTGCAATTCTCAAAGTAGCGGTTAGTGTACTCGCGGAGAGTTTCGTCGCGCCTCATCCACACTCTGGCAAGGTGATGTGTGTTGCCAGGGCAATTGTAGGTCGCTTGATAGTTGGTCGTGAAGAGCCGGGACAAGGTCGCCCATGAGGTGATGCACTCCGTAGGAAGATTGTCGAGCCATAGGAGTGGCGCTTTGCCCATTACGAGGGGAAAATATCCCACCATGTGATCCTCATTGCCTCCAGAGGCGCGGGCCGCGATGCTGTGCATCTTGAGCCAAATACTTGGGTCGGAGCGACCGTCGTATTTTTCGATGACTGGCTTGAAGTCTTTCGGGTATCTGATCGTCCTGAGACGTCGTGAGAATGCCGGGAAGTTGTTGATTGCTCCAGGACTAGCTGAAGGGGCGTATGCCGTCGGGGTGATGTAGAGGTCATCTGGAGGACCATTATATTGGTCGTACTGAGCACGTCGTAGGAGCTCTTGGTCGTGCATCTGCCGAAGATCTGTTGCTTGAATAGGGTGATTGGCGTCAAGGGGATCAGGGACCCCGTTGTCGCAGTCATAGTTAGCACGGCGTGCTATCTCCACTTCATCTTGTACGCGTTGACATTGACTGCCCTGAGCATGGTTGGCTTGTACTGGTGGAGGCTGAGCTCCAGCGTTCTATCTTGCGTTGCCGGCAACATTCTGCTGTTGGGCGCCAGCCGCATTGGCGGCGTTGTTTGGAGCATCACCAGGAGCGTTACCAGCGGCGTTGGCAGCTGGATTGGCTGCTGGGTTGGCAGCGGCGTTAGTAGCAGGGTTGACCGGCTATACGACTTCATTCTCGCCTCCTCCCTCTTCGGCCACGGGCTGAAGAGGGGCATTGTTGTGGCGTCGCTGACGAGGTCGCTCTGACCTACTCCTGGAGTAGGAGCTTGAAGCTGATCTGCTATATCCTAGACCCCTTTCTTCGACCTAGGTGGTAGCGATGCAGATGTGAGCTTGTAGGCACCGTATTCCAGGAGTATCCTCATGTTGACCCAGTACGGCAAGGGCTGCGCCTAAGTTTGCTTTAGAGTTGTAAACTTCGTGGCCGTCTTGCTCAAAGTCCCTCAAGAGGTCTCTGGCACGTAGGCGGTTTCGACGAGGCTCGTTGTGATGCTGGTGTTGCTGAGGGGCGGCTGGAGCCGCGGGGGGTTGTGCCCCGTTGACGACGTTGCCTGCGGGTTGGTCGCCGGCACCTTGTACAACGTTGCCCGCGGACTGACCTGCAGCTGCTTCGACTTCTTACTGACGACGCGTAGCTCGTGCGGCGTTGAAGTTTTCATGCTGAGTACGTTGTTCATCCGTCTCGCCGGCTTGAGGGGGTACGTCTGCAGAGACCACGAGGACCTCTCGGTCTGGGATCTCGAACACCTCGCCCGGATAGTTGGGGGAGATGGTCGTGCGAGTGATCTGAAACGCGAGGCGGTACGGAGACGGCTCATGGTTGATCTGACGGCGATGAGCCGCGAGGAGAGGTCGACAAATCTTCTTGAGCACACGGCACTAGCGAGCCGTGTGTTTGGAGTCTTCATGGACGGGGCAAGGGTCGTTGAGGTGACCCCTGCGATTCCCATGATGTGGGATCTTGGGTTTAGATTGGATCTGAAGCTTGTTCTTCATGTAGCGAGACACTGCATGAGTTGCATTCTGCAGACCAAAGGGCATGCGGGATGAAGATGGAGGGGTCCTGTGAGGGCGCTTGACGCGCTCACAAACCTTGATCGTGTCGGAGAGCATGTCTTCGACGCGATCGAGCCCCGCGATCAGGTCGCTAGGTGTGGGTGGGTGGATTTTCTCCAGCAGATCAGATCCGACCTGCTGGTTGGAGGTGACCGTAGCGCTCTCGATGACGTAGCATGCAGCTAGAACAGTGGTGAACAATGTATCATACTGTGGTGAACAATGTATATAGGAGAAGCTTTCCTACAAAATGCATGTGGTACAAATTGCATGCAACCTTTCATACAAAGATGACTATACATCATGATACAAATGCAATGCAAGAATGCAAAATGCAAGAAAGCATAAATGGAAAGCTATACATACGCTACAAAGGAGCTCCCACACACCAACTCAAGAAATCAAACAAACACCAAGCTCCCCCCACAAACAAGTGAAAGTTGCTTGATCTAGGGGTTTGGTGAAAATATCAGCTAGCTGGTCATGTGTGGGTACATGGATCAAAGCGATTTTCCCTTTCTCTACGTTGTCTCTCAGGAAATGATACCTCACTTCTATGTGCTTGGTTTTGGAATGTAGCACTGGATTCTTTGCAACACTTATGGCACTTGTGCTATCACATTGAAGTGGGACATGGGTATACTCCTCACCAAAGTCACTCATGGTGTATGTGATCCAAAGGAGCTGAGAGCAACAACTAGCTACGGCCACATACTCTGCCTCGGTAGTGGATTGAGCAACACTCGATTGTTTCAAGGAAGACCAAGACACCAAAGAAGAACCCAAGAACTGGCAAGTCCCAGAAGTGGACTTCCTATCCAACCGACACCCGGCAAAATCCGCGTCCGAAAATCCATGAAGAGCCAGAGAAGAAGACGCGGAGTACCAAAGGCCGAAGTCGGGAGTATGTCGCAAATACCTGAATATGCGCTTGACTACTTGCCGATGCGAAGTCCTCGGAGATGCTTGAAAATGAGCGCACAGACATACTGAGAATTGGATGTCTGGCCTCATCGCCATCAAGTCGCACTACGTTAAAAACCCTGATTGGTAACGGGCGCGGATGGTCATTGGTAACGGGCATCGCGCCCGTTACCGATCAAGCGTTACAAATAGTCCATCATTGGTAATGGGCATTTTGCCCGTTACCAATAACAAACATTGGTAACGGGCATCACATTCTATGCCCGTTACAAAAGTCTGTTATTGGTAACAGGCTGCATTCTATGCCCGTTACCAATGTCTATTATTGGTAACAGGCATCATTCAATGCCCGTTACCAATGTGGAATTAAAAAACAAAAAAAAAGAAATTGCAAATAGTATTTTTCTTACATACACAGTAAGATCAAATCTAAGCTTTACACATAGATACATGTCTATGCTCATACATACAACACATCCAAGGGCTAAAACAAGATACTACAGTCCTGAACCCTATGTTAACAGTCAAGGTCCACCATTGCTCATACATACAAGACATACGCTCATATATATGTATGATATACATTGTTCACCACAGTGTCAACTTGCCGCGAACAGGACGACCAGAGATCTCTTCCCAAAAACTCTCGTGATTAAAACCAGTGCAAGCTTGCTCAAGAGAAATAGCGCAGCGACGATGAAAACCGAGGGTGCGACTAAGATCTTTCCACAAAACTCGATACGGAACTCCATGAAATCGAAATGAAATACCAGACGCATCCTTTTGAAGAGTACAGAGGAACTGGATGGTGGTAGGTCTAGAACCAACCTTCTGAACTAGAACGAACTCCTCCCATCCTAGAGCTTGCCAAATGGAATTGAACTCGGAGTCCATACCTATTTTCTCGAGAAGGTCCGGGTCGAACTCCTTGGTGTTGGCGAAGACTCGGTCCTTGATGAGAGCGTAGGCTTGTCTCTCGCGATCACTCCTCAAGTCGATGAAGGTGGCGTCGACGGCGTACACTTCATCGGCTTGTGGCGTGGGTAGCTCTTCTTCTCCTTCTTATTCACGGTCGGTTGACATTGGGCTTGGTGCAGCTTCGGAGTGACGAGATGAGCTCCCCCCGTCGCGTGAACGGCGTGAGCGAGTCAACTTCCGTAATGCGCCGGAGGCCCAACTCATCTTGCACAACTATCGGACGACACAAGCGACTCGGTGATGGGTTAGTGAAACCGAATGAAATTCTTACCGAGTTTGCTCCACCAATGATCAATATTTCAGCAGCACTTGGAGAGAATACTTGGCACCTCAATCTCGAGCGAGAAATCCACGAAAACCAGAGAGCAAGAACAAGAGAGGGAGAGAGTGTTGCAATGGGTGAAGACACCCCTCAAACCCCCTTGTATTTATAGGCATTGCGGCCGGGCACCGAGACATGGGGCATGTGCAACGGCTAGGAGCCGTTGGAGGAAGAAGGGTCGGGCTAGCTGTTAGGCTGGGTCGGCCGACCTGTGGGGTCGGCCGAACCCACCTCGGGTCCGCCCGCCTCCAGCTTTTTGCAATGGCTCTCTAACGATCACATGAGGGCCTGTCTAGGTGTACCGGTCCAAACCCACCTGAAAACTTGCTCAAATAAATTTTAAGGGATTTTCCAACCCAAAATTTTATTTTCAAAATTTCTTTATTGAAAAGGGAAATTTGGCTAGAAAAATTCTAGCATGTAGATGCAAAGCTGGAAAAAAAATTCAAATATGCATTGAGAAAAATTAAATCAAATTTTTGGAAGCGAAATATGAGGTAGCTCACCAATTTTACCTTTTGGTGAAAAGGACTCATCTTTTTAAGTCCGAGAGCGGGACCTTTCTCGGTGATTAGTTCCACTCGTCACCCCACTCCCGAGAAGTGGAGGGGTGCGATCTCTGTACCTGCCTCCACACCTTCCGTGACTTCCTTGTTTTTCTTGGTGTGGTCAGAGGTCGAGTGAGCTGGGGTTGTGGCTCCGTCCACCCCCAGGTCTGCTCATCGTTTCCTTGCACTGAATAGCATTGCTCTTCTGTTGGTCGAAACCGGAACATCAAGTTCTTCTTCCCAATGCGGAAATGGATGGTCCCACTTTCCACATTGATCCTTGCTCGAGCGTCACTCAGGAACGGCCTCCCAAGAATTAGTGGCATTTCCGCATCATCTTGCATATCAAGGACCATGAAATCCGCGAAGATGCAAGAGCCTTGGACGAATACTAGTAGACTCTCCACAACCCCCTCCGGATACCGGATCGATGCATCAGCAAGTTGAACTGTCCTCGAGGTTGGGGTAAGAGCGGGATATCCCAGTCTTTCGAACATAGCCTTGGACATGAGGTTGACACTCGCGCCAAGGTCACAGAGGGCATTCCTAATTTTCTGGTAGTATATAGTGCAAGCGATAGCCGGATAACCAGGATCCTTCCTGTGCACAATTGCTGAAGATTCCCATGGATCAAGAACCTGCTGTATGGGCCTCCCTGCATAGTCAGCAGCTCGTGCCCTCCCAGATGGCTTACCCCATCTGGTGGAAACAGCACAAACATACTCACAGGAAGACGCGGGTTGCCCCGGAATCTTCCCGTCCTCAGCAGAGGGAACCAAAGCAGCTAACTGAGCCAACTGGGTTTCTATCATTTTATTAAAGCTCAGCTGGTTCTTGAGAGCAGAAGAAAGGCTATCGATTTTAACGTTGAGGCTTTCCAAAGCCTTATCGTAGGCAGCCATTTTCTTGTTAAAGCCTTCATTAATCTTGGCTTGCCCGAAAACCTGATCTTTCAGGGAAGGTTGGTTGGGATTGTAAGTATTACCTTGATTACCCCCCTGATAGTAAGGGCGTGATTGATTCCACGTTTGACCTCCTTGTGGACGATAACCATTATTGTTGCCATTCATGTACACCACATCCTCCTGGGTTGCGGGGCAATAATTCCCTGAATGCCTAGTATCACCACAGACTTCGCAGGTCATGCGAGCATCCATAGCTTGAGTAGTGATGGCCATGGCAGCCTTCTCGCTGGTCAGAGCATCCATTCTCTTCATGAGTACGTCCATCTTGGCGTGCAACATATCCGCTTCCTTGACGGTATGTGTACCCCTCTGACTTGGCTGGAGTCGATCATCACTCCACCCTTGGTTGGAGACCATCTTCTCGATAAGTTTGGTTGCTTCAGCGATGGTGAGAGAGAAGAAAGCCCCACCAGCAGCAGCATCAATGTGGCCTCGGGCTGTCGGAGTCAGCCCATTATAGAAACTCTGAAGAATAAGCCAGTTGTCCATCCCATGATGGGGACAAGCCAGGATGTATTCCTGAAGCCTCTCCCAAGCCTCTGGAATGGTTTCATTTGCTGCTTGCTGAAAGCTCGAAATTCTCCCTCGGAGAGCATTGGTTCTGCCCATCGGAAAGAACTTCGCGAGGAATGCTGCTGAGCACTTTGCCTATGTGTCAATATCTGCACGGTTCGCATAGAACCTCTGCTTCGCCTTTCCCAGGAGTGAGAATGGGAACAGCCGCAGACGAATGGCATCTTCCTCCACTCCTCGTATGGTGAAGGTACTGCACAGCTCCTGGAACTATTGCAAGTGGGCGCTCGCGTCTTCATTAGGCTTGCCACAGAATGGGCTAGCCTGTACCATCGTAATAAGGCCAGACTTGATCTCGAAGTTTCCATTCCCGGTGTTGATCTCGGGGCCAGTAGGCACCTGATCAGCAGAGGGAGCAGAATATTCGCGAAGAGTCTTCTCCGGATTGGCCAAAGGAGTTGATGTAGATGGCACAAAGGAAGCTGGATCAACTTCCGTGCGTACACGCTGGGGAGAACCGAAATGAGTTCTAGCTCTCCTCACGAGTGACTCAGGATCTTCAGTGAAATTCGGCGGTAAGTCGAAACCAGTCATACACTACCTGTCTTCATCATCGATAGACAAAGAAGACATTCAAAGTTAGCCTGCATTGAGAACTGTTTTATTCCTGTCATGATTATCAACATTGCAAAGTGCTAACAAGTTATCCTTAGCCTTCCCCGGCAACGGTGCCAGAAATGCTTGTTGGTATTTCTTTACCTCGATGCTAAGTTACGGGTCCCTGGCAACGATGCCAGAAATATCCAAATGGTAATCCTAACGATTACAAGAGTCCGCAAGCGCACGAAAGTACCATTGTAGCATTTCCCCAAAGGAGTATTCCAAAGGGTATCGAATCCAAGGAAGGCTGGGCGGATTAACTAGTTTAACACTATTGCAAAGAGTATAAATCATAGATGGGGACAAACCATATACTTAAGTGCAGGGGTAAGATAAAATAGATAGGATAGTAGTGCGAACACACAAAGACACTCTCTCTATAGGTCCTAGGCTTAGGAGGCAACATACGAGTTAGTTCTAGGTTCTAAAGTACTAAACATATGAAGTTAATCAGACAAGTTAGTCACACACTGGCATCGCATGATGCTGGCTCAAGCACCCAGGCACAAACGGGGAGCTAACCTCCCGCGTCGCTTACCCATGACTGCGGTTGTTAGACTTTAGACTCCTACAGCGTATCCAAATGTGGGGGATTCCGAAGGGTCCAACGGCTGTCACCACCGCGACCTACCCCAAGACAAACCGTGGGATACACTCGTAAGCAACGTAGCTACGCAACCCAAGGACCACGCTTACATTGTTAGCAGGACCCTGACCGGCCCGGGCTATTGTGACCCAGGTCAGAGCCGCCAGATAAACCGGCCAATTACACCGAATACCGTAGCTTGAGCATGAACTTCATACAACACAAACATGGGATCTAACAAGATAAAACTAGGCTAAGCACACAAACGGATTCGTGCTTTCCTATGTCTATTCAACAAGATCAAAGGGTCGTGTTCGTGATGAACACGAGCCTCTAACTTATGAACATACACCGAAAACATGTATAAGTCACTCGTCAACTGGATCGAAAGGCCTTGTTCATCAAGAACAGGAGCCTCTAAATGATGAACGAGCGAAGAACACATGAACAAATCACCCATGTGAACAAGCACAACTTTATATGAAATAGCTGAATAACTGAAGTAGATCAAAGTCATACAATAAAATAAAGATACAAGAAGACTCATACCTAGATCCCAAAGTAGACTTGGAACCTGAAGTAGAACTACTCTAGCCTACCTCCTAGCCTTAGAAACCAAAAGTGAGTGAGGAGGAGTAAGTTGTGTTGGTAAGAAATGAGCCCCCTCCCCTTCTATTTATAGGCCAGAGCACCGGCGCAAGGAGTGAAACACCCCGGGGATCGCCTCTAGGACCAATGGACAAGCACCACGTGGAAGCCCAGGATCAACCGACCCAAGGTCGGTTCGGCCGATCCTAGGGTCGGCCGACCCTAGGTGGGCCCCATTCGGGGTGTGCTTCCTCGGGGTGGCTGTCCTGTGGGCCCTTAAGTCGGTCCCCGGTGTACACGTGTTCTTGAGGCGGTTTAGGCGCTCTGGTGGGCCCATGGATCCATGTGAAGTCCACGTGTCACGTTCTGATTTGTCGGGGCTTGCCTCCTTTGGATTGGTGACATGGCATGCATGCGTGGCACCTGAGGTGGCTTAGCTTGTATGCATGGCACCTGAGGTGGCAGCCACTCCTTGCGGTGACGTGGGATGAATCAGAGAAGGTGAGTTTGCCACTTCTTTTGTGATTATTTTCCTGCAATCACATAATCTCCAAGGATAAGTGGAACTACATTATTCTTAACTAAAGTGCGTGTAAGAAATGCCTCTTGCTCCTTTATCCATGAGTAAATTGACGGCTAAAGTAAGCACTTAACAGCTGTCAACAACTCCCCCAAGCTAGCCTCTTGCTCATCCCGAGCAAGACACTTAGGACTTAGGTTGGTCGATCAGGAGTTGCTACGATGTTGTATTCCTAGTTTATGACAAGCATACGACTAGGTACTCTACCAAGAATTGAATGAGTTGGCATTGATCCTACCTTACGCTTGATAGCTATGGGGCTTGTAGCTTCACCTGCCATGGGTGGTTGAAAGATAGAACAGTTGTATAAGATTTACTAATCACGAGTACCTTGATCAGTCGTCAATCCGGAGGTTTTGTAAATTTTCGTAAAGAAATCAAAGTTCCTCGAATGATACTCTCGGATCGCTCAGTGTGTATGATTCCTCACCAAGGCATTGATTTGCCTTCTTTCTCCACCTACTTCTAATAAGCTGATATGTGGGGTTGTAGGTAGGGAAAACATGTGGCATACCTGTTCCTCATGTATTGTCGAGTCGAAAACCGGATCCTTGGGAGTAACAAGTCATACATCCTGATCAAGATGTGCATGTGTGTGTATATGGTGGGTGGATGAAAAACTCCTTTTTTGTATAAGATTCCTTCCTCTCCTTTTGAGATTTTTGAGACTTGGGCTATGTCTCTTTATTCTTTCTCTCTCTTTTTTTTTCTTTTCATGCTCTAAAGCATGTACTGCTTCTTCTTTTTTTTCATAGCCCATAGTCCTTGCTGAACATTTTTGAAGAGAGAGTAATCATGAACGATGCGCGGAGCTTTATTTGTGGAATGGATGGAGAATGGACGAAATGATGGGTGCCAACTCCCAGTGTAGAAGTTTAGCAAATAGTGGTTGTGTACGTGATCTTGATCATGGGAGCATGACAAGTTTCTCGCCGAGGGTCACAACAATTCGACAAGACTCAATGAAGAAAACAAACAGCATATGCGGAGGCTAACAAAAGCTAGGATCTACATATGGCTTTGGATAGGAATTTCTCATCATTGAGGAAGTTATCATTTTATTGTTTTTCAAAAGAAAACTCCGGATATCAAACATCACTTAGCACAGGCTCATAGGAACCCTATTATACCGTATCATACCTCACAACAACCTAGGCAAAGGTCATGCTTTTTGCTACCCACAAGTTTCAAGCTAAGGTTTGATCATACAAGCCAACAAACTCAAAACTGAGATAGGATACTAAGCTGTAGCAAGGCATACAAGAGGAATAAACAGAGCAACTATTCATCATTTCGACCATAACGGGTCACAAAGCATTCTTACCGCGCATATGAAAGCAAACTAATTTAAGAAAGCAAAATAAAATATTTTTGGTCTTTTTAGCTTTTGCAGATTTTTATGGATTTTTAGCATATGAGATTCTGAAAATAAAGTTACCTCAGAGTGGGGGTCCTCCCCCAAGCTAGCTTCAGGCTTACTACTATGGAGGAGGGAATCCCATCCACCGGTAGTAGGCCCTCTGCTCCTCCATTTGCTGCTGCTGTGCCAGCTTGATGGCATGAAGTCTCTCGCCGGACATCCGCTGCCAGTCCCGGGTGGACTCGACGTGCTAGTGCACGGTCTCCTCCATGTCGCCGACTCGGATGTTGAGCTCGCTCATCTACTGAGTGAGGGTGGCCCCATGAGATGACGAGCACAATCCGGACGATGAAGATGTCGCATCTCTGTAGGTAGTACCAGCAGGGACGGCCCACTCGCCACTGCCCGCGCTAGCCCAAGCCAAGCTACTCGCACCCTGCTGGTACATGGGCTGGTCCCAACCGGGAGCATACTCGGGAGTGACCCCAGGCATGTACTCGGTAGTGGTCCACATACCCGGCGGAGGTGTGGTAGGCTGAGGCTGTGGCTGAGGCGACATCTGCGGAGATGGCTGT
The DNA here is from genome assembly GCA_036936925.1 of Cenchrus fungigraminus. Classification (NCBI taxonomy): domain Eukaryota; kingdom Viridiplantae; phylum Streptophyta; class Magnoliopsida; order Poales; family Poaceae; genus Cenchrus; species Cenchrus fungigraminus. The sequence goes on along the minus strand of CM072770.1, from coordinate 86,408,817 downwards.
GGTGGTGGCTGTTGTGCTCGGGCTGCTCTCCTCGATGCGCTCCTAGTTACCCTGTCACCAGAGACACTAGAACGACGAGGTTCCTCAAGAGGAACGGTCAGTGGCCCCTGGCCGTACAACCTGAAATCTGGGTTAGGTAACTGGATCTGGTTTGTATGGCCTGGGTAAAAGAAAACCAAAGAATCATCCGGACCCTTCTTAAGAATATGCCCCTGAGTCAAATAAGCCTCGTCAATCTGAGTCCGGGGATTAGCAATGGAGGGCACGTTAGGCCCTTGCGTAATCCCAAGGTTCGTGACAATGCGAGAAATCAGAGACGTACACTCAATAGAACCCGTCATCTTAAAATTTGTCAACCACTGCCGAATCATAGCTTGCACAAGGGAGATCTTGATCCGTCTGACCGCGGCATATAAGATCATCATCTCGTCAGTGCGCACGGTTCGTACATCATCCCTTGGAAAGAGAGTGATGGCGAGCCACTTGTTCCACAGTCGGAGAGTGGGATGCAAGATATCGTTGCACCGAGGTGTCAACTTGCCGCAAACAGGACGACCAGAGATCTCTTCCCAAAAACTCTCGCGATTAAAACCAGCGCAAGCTTGCTCAAGAGAAATAGCACAGCGACGATGAAAACCGAGGGTGCGACTAAGATCTTTCCACGAAACTCGATACGGAACTCCATGAAATCGAAATGAAATACCAGACGCATCCTCTTGAAGACTACAGAGGAACTGGATGGTGGTAGGTCTAGAACCAACCTCCTGAACTGGAATGAACTCCTCCCATCCTAGAGCTTGCCAAATGGAATTAAACTCGGAGTCCATACCTGTTTTCTCGAGAAGGTCCGAGTCGAACAACTTGGTGTTGGCGAAGACTCGGTCCTTGATGAGAGCGTAGGCTTGTCTCTCGCGATCACTCCTCAAGTCGATAAAGGTGGCGTCGACGGTGTACACTTCATCAGCTTGTGGCGTGGGTAGCTCTTCTTCTCCTTCTTATTCACGGTCGGTTGACATTGGGCTTGGTGCAGCTTCGGAGTGACGAGACGAGCTCGCCCCGTCGCGTGAACGGTGTGAGCGAGTCAACTTCCGGAATGCGCCGGAGGCCCAACTCATCTTGCACAACTATCGGACGACACGAGTGACTCGGTGATGGGTTAGTGAAACCAAATGAAATTCTTACCGAGTTTGCTCCACCAATGATCAATATTTCAGCAGCACTTGGAGAGAATACTTGGCACCTCAATCTCGAGCGAGAAATCCACGAAAACCAGAGAGCAAGAACAAGAGAGGGAGAGAGTGTTGCAATGGGTGAAGACACCCCTCAAACCCCCTTGTATTTATAGGCATTGCGGCCGGGCACCGAGACATGGGGCATGTGCAACGGCTAGGAGCCGTTGGAGGAAGGAGGGCCAGGCTAGCCGTTAGGCTGGGTCGGCCGACCTGTGGGGTCGGCCGAACCCACCTCGGGTCCGCCCACCTCCAGCTTTTTGCAACGGCTCTCTAACGGTCACATGAGGGCCTGTCTAGGTGTACCGGTCCAAACCCGCCCGGCAACTTGCTCAAATAAATTTTTAGGGATTTTCCAACCTAAAATTTTATTTTCAAAATTTCTTTATTGAAAAGGGAAATTTGGCTAGAAAAAATTCTAGCATGCTGATGCAAAGCTGGAAAAAAAAATTCAAATATGCATTGAGAAAAATTAAATCAAATTTTTGGAAGGGAAATATGAGGTAGCTCACCAATTTTACCTTTTGGCGAAAAGGACTCATCTTTCTAAGTCTGAGAGCGGGACCTTTCTCGGTGATTAGTTCCACTCGTCACCCCACTCCCAAGAAGTGGAGGGGTGCGATCTCTGTACTTGCCTCCACACCTTCCATGACTTCCTTGTTTTTCTTGGTGTGGTCAGAGGTCGAGTGAGCTGGGGTTGTGGCTCCGTCCACCCCCAGGTCTGCTCATCGTTTCCTTGCACTGAATAGCATTGCTCTTCTGTTGGTCGAAACTGGAACATCAAGTTCTTCTTCCCAATGCGGAAACGGATGGTCCCACTTTCCACATTGATCCTTGCTCGAGCGTCACTCAGGAACGGCCTCCCAAGAATGAGTGGCATTTCCGCATCATCTTGCATATCAAGGACCACGAAATCCGCGAAGATGCAAGAGCCTTGGATGAATACTAGTAGACTCTCCACAACCCCCTCCGGATACCGGATCGATGCATCAGCAAGTTGAACTGTCCTCGAGGTTGGGGTAAGAGCGGGATATCCCAGTCTTTCGAACATAGCCTTGGACATGAGGTTGACACTCGCGCCAAGGTCATAGAGGGCATTCCTAATTTTCTAGTAGTATATAGTGCAAGCGATAGCCGGATAACCAGGATCCTTCCTGTGCACAATTGCTGAAGATTCCCATGGATCAAGAACCTGCTGTATGGGCCTCCCTGCATAGTCAGCAGCTCGTGCCCTCCCAGATGGCTTACCCCATCTGGTGGACACTGCACAAACATTCTCACAGGAAGACACGGGTTGCCCCGGAATCTTCCCGTCCTCAGCAGAGGGAACCAAAGCTGCTAACTGGGCCAACTGGGTTTCTATCATTTTATTAAAGCTCAGCTGGTTCTTGAGAGCAGAAGAAAGGCTATCGATTTTAACGTTGAGGCTTTCCAAAGCCTTATCGTAGGCAGTTGTTTTCTTGTTAAAGCCTTCATTAATCTTGGCTTGCCCGAAAACCTGATCTTTCAGGGAAGGTTGGTCGGGATTGTAAGTATTACCTTGATTACCCCCCTGATAGTAAGGGCGTGATTGATTCCACGTTTGACCTCCTTGTGGACGATAACCATTGTTGTTGCCATTCATGTACATCACATCCTCCTGGGTAGCGGGGCAATAATTCCCTGAATGCCCAGTATCACCACAGACTTCGCAGGTCATGCGAGCATCCATAGCTTGAGTAGTGATGGCCATGGCAGCCTTCTCGCTGGTCAGAGCATCCATTCTCTTCATGAGTAGGTCCATCTTGGCTTGCAACATATCCGCTTCCTTGACGGTATGTGTCCCCCTCTGACGTGGCTGGAGTCGATCATCACTCCACCCTTGGTTGGAGACCATCTTCTAGATAAGTTTTGTTGCTTCAGCGATGGTGAGAGAGAAGAAAGCCCCTCCAGCAGCAGCATCAATGTGGCCTCGGGCTGTCGGAGTCAGCCCATTATAGAAACTCTGAAGAATAAGCCAATTGTCCATCCCATGATGGGGACAAGCCAGGATGCACTCCTGAAGCCTCTCCCAAGCCTCTGGAATGGTTTCATTTGCTGCTTGCTGAAAGCTCAAAATTCTCCCCCGGAGAGCATTGGTTCTGCCCATCGGAAAGAACTTCGCGAGGAACGCTACTGAGCACTTTGCCCAGGTGTCAATATCTGCACAGTTCGCATAGAACCACTGCTTCGCCTTTCCCAGGAGTGAGAATGGGAACAGCCGCAGACGAATGGCATCTTCCTCCACTCCCCGTATGGTGAAGGTACTGCACTACTCCAGGAACTGTTGCAAGTGGGCGCTCGCGTCTTCATTAGGCTTGCCACAGAATGGGCTAGCCTGTACCATCGTAATAAGACCAGTCTTGATCTCGAAGTTTCCATTCCCGGTGTTGATCTCGGGGCCAGTAGGCACCTGATCAGCAGAGGGAGCAGAATATTCGCGAAGAGTCTTCTCCGGATTGGCCATAGGAGTTGATGTAGATGGCACAAAGGAAGCTGGATCGACTTCCGTGCGTACACGCTAGGGAGAACCGAAATGAGTTCTAGCTCTCCTCACGTGTGACTCAGGATCTTCAGTGAAATTCGGTGATAAGTCGAAACCAGTCATACACTACCTGTCTTCATCATCGATAGACAAAGAAGACATTCAAAGCTAGCCTGCATTGAGAACTGTTTTATTCCTGTCATGATTATCAACATTGCAAAGTGCTGACAAGTTATCCTTAGCCTTCCCCGGCAACGGTGCCAGAAATGCTTGTTGGTATTTCTTAACCTCGATGCTAAGTTACGGGTCCCTAGCAACGATGCCAGAAATATCCTAATGGTAATCCTAACGATTACAAGAGTCCGCAAGCGCACGGAAGTACCATTGTAGCATTTCCCCAAAGGAGTATTCCAAAGGGTATCGAATCCAAGGAAGGCTGGGCAGATTAATTAGTTCAACACCATTGCAAAGAGTATAAATCATAGACGGGGACAAACCAGATACTCAAGTGCAGGGGTAAGATAAAATAGATAGGATAGTAGTGCGAAGACACAAACACACTCTCTCCATAGGTCCTAGGCTTAGGAGGCAACATACGAGTTAGTTCTAGGTTCTAAAGTACTAAACATATGAAGTTAGTCAGACAAGTTAGTCACACACTGGCATCGCATGATGCTGGCTCAAGCACCCAGGCACAAACGGGGAGCTAACCTCCCGCGTCGCTTACGCATGACTCCGGTTGTTAGACTTTAGACTCCTACAGCGTATCCGAATGTGGGGGATTCCGAAGGGTCCAACGGCAGTCACCACCGCGGCCTACCCCAAGACAAACCGTGGGATACACTCGTAAGCAACGTAGCTACGCAACCCAAGCACCACGCTTACATTATTAGCTGGACCCTGACTGGTCCGGGCTATTGTGACCCAGGTCAGAGCCGCTAGATAAACCGGCCAATTACACCGAATACCGTAGCATGAGCACGAACTTCATACAACACAAACATGGGATCTAACTAGATCAAACTAGGCTAAGCACACAAACGGATTCATGCTTTCCTATGTCTATTCAACAAGATCAAAGGGTCGTGTTCGTGATGAACATGAGCCTCTCACTTATGAACATACACCGAAAACTTGTATAAGTCACTCGTCAACTGGATCGAAAGGCCTTGTTCATCAAGAACAGGAGCCTCTAAATGATGAACGAGCGAAGAACACATGAACAAATCACCCATGTGTACAAGCACAACTTTATATGAAATAGGTGAATAACTGAAGTAGATCAAAGTCATATAATAAAATAAAGATACAAGAAGACTCATACCTAGATCCCAATGTAGACTTGGAACCTGAAGTAGAACTACTCTAGCCTACCTCCTAGCCTTAGAAACTAAAAGTGAGAGAGGAGGAGTAAGTTGTGTTGGTAAGAAATGAGCCCCCTCCCCTTCTATTTATAGGCCAGAGCACCGGCGCAAGGAGTGAAACACCCCGGGGATGGCCTCTAGGACCAATGGACAAGCGCCACGTGGAAGCCCAAGATCAACCGACCCAATGTCGGTTCGGCCGATCCTAGGGTCGGCCGACCCCAGGTGGGCCCCATTCGGGGTGTGCTTCCTCGGGGTGGCTGTCCTGTGGGCCCATAAGTCGGTCCCCGGTGTACACGTGTTCTTGAGGTGGTTTAGGCGCTCTGGTGGGCCCATGGATCCATGTGAAGTCCACGTGTCACGTTCTAATTTGTCGGGGCTTGCCTCCTTTGGATTGGTGACATGGCATGCTTGCGTGGCACCTGAGGTGGCTTAGCTTGTATGCATGGCACCTGAGGTGGCAGCCACTCCTTGCGGTGACGTGGCATGAATCATAGAAGGTGAGTTTGCCACTTCTTTTGTGCTTATTTTCCTGCAATCACATAATCTCCAAGGACAAGTGGAACTATATTATTCTTAACAAAAATGCGTGTAAGAAATGCCTCTTGCTCCTTTATCCATGAGTAAATTGACGGCTAAAGTAAGCACTTAACAGCCATCAATAGTGAGGAACCATACACATTGAGCGATCCGAGAGTATCATTTGAGGAACTTTGATTTCTTTTTGAAAACCTGCAAAACCTCCTAATTGACAACTGATCAAGGTACATGCGATTGGCAACTTCTATATAACCATTCTATCTCTCAACCACCCAAGGCAGGTGAAGCTACACGCCCCGTATCGATCAAGCAAAAGGTAGGATCAATGCCAACTCATTCAATTCTTTATAGAATACCTAGTTGTATGCTTGTCATAAATTAGGAATGCAACATCGTAGCAACTCCTGATCAACCAACCTAAGTCCTTAGTGTCTTGCTCAGGACGAGCAAGAGGCTAGCTTGGGGAGTTGTTGACGGCTGTTAAGTGCTTACTTCAGGCATCAATTTACTCATGAATAAAGGAGAAAAAGGCATTTCTTGCACGCATCTATACTATAAAGAACGAGTTCTTTTGATGGGTCTCCCCCCCTTTCATTCTTTTCCATAGTTGTGACTTGCATTTGATGGAATGGCAAATCGGCAATGCAAGAAAGAATTGCTAAGCCAAATCTAAATCATGGCTTGTTTTATTAGAAAGTCAAATCGTGTAATGCGGGAAATAATTGTTAAGCCAAATCATGGCTGTCAAATCATGTCAAAGAATTGCTAAACCAAATCTAAATCATGGTTTGTTTTTTTTGGGAAGTCAAATCGCGCAATGCGGTAAAAAATTGCTAAGTCAAATCATGACTTCTTTATTTGGAAAGTCAAATCGCGTCAAAGAATTGCTAAGACAAATCTAAATCATGGCTTGTTTTCTTGGAAAGTCAAATCTCGCAATGCGGGAAATAATTGCTAAGCCAAATCATGGTTTGTTTTTTTTCGAGAGTCAAATCGCCTATTGGTTTGGAAAGGGAGTTTTTGGAAATGCAAATCGCGCAATGCGAGAAGTAATTTCTAAGCCAAATCATGTCTTGTTTTTTTGGAAAGTCAAATCGCGTTTTGATTTGGAAAGGGAGCGCAGGGAGCGCATGTATGCCCTGCGCGCTGGCGGCAGCGGCGGGTATGGGGCACCGGTAGAAAAGGAGATGGTAATCTTTTGATGGGACCCCCTTTAGTTTTTTCCATAGTTGTGACTTGCATGTGATGGAAAGGCAAATCGGCAATGCGGGAAAGAATTGCTAAGCCAAATCTATACCATGACTTGTTTTTTGGGAAGTCAAATTGCGCAATGCGGAAAATAATTGCTAAGACAAATCATTGTTTCTCTTTTGGAAAGTCAAATGGCGTCAAAAAATTGCTAAACAAATCTAAATCATGACTTGTTTTTTTGGAAAGTCAAATCGCGCAATGCGAGAAATAATTGCTAAGCCAAATTATGGCTTCATTTTTGGAAAGTCAAATCGCGTCTTGGTTTGGAAAAGGAGTTTTTGGAAAGTCAAATCGTGCAATGTGGGCCGGGAAATAATTCCTAAGCCAAATCATGTCTTGTTTTTTAAAAGTCAAATCACGTCTTGGTTTGGAAAGGGAGTGCATGTATGCCTTGCGCACTAGCGGCAACAACGGGTACGGGGCGCCGATAGAAAAGGAGTTGGTGAAAAACACATTTTGGATAAAAGTATTCCCTAACATTGAAAAATGGGTCTCTCCCCTCAATTTTGTTCTACAAATAGTTTTATATGGGTCTAACCGCCCCTTTCGTCAACCGTTTGAATAATTGGTAAGCCAAATCACGTTGTGTTGGAATAATTGATAACCAAATCACGTTGTGTTTTGGAAAGGGATATAAGAAGTGTGGCATGTTTTTTAAGGGATTTTGGGGAATAATTGGTAACCAAATTATGTTGTGTTTTTTTGGAAAGGCTTAGCAATCGAGGTCAGCGGCCTCGGTGACGCAGTTGTGTTTATGACATTACAATTATCACATGTCAATATGGATTACTATGATCTACAAATCACGCTGCAATATGGGTTTGCACTAATCACGCACCACTATGTTCCATTGCATTCCAACACGCGTCAATGCATGTTGCCGTCAGCGATTCTCCGACACGATGTTTCCCCAGCCGTGAGAGGTAGTTGCAGATTTCTCCTTACCCCCACGCTATCATTGCAGCCTTGGTTTTTTAGACATGTGCGCACTATAAAAATAGTTTTTATGTTATTGTGATTTTTTAGATACGTGCGTGCCGCACGTACATTTTGCTAGTTTAGTTAAGAATAATGTAGTTCCACTTGTCCTTGGAGATTATTTGATTGCAGGGAAATAAGCGTAAAAGAAGTGACAAACTCACCTTCTATGGTCCATGCCACATCACCTCAGCCAAGGAGGGGTTGTCACCTAGGATTCCATGCATGCAAGCCATGTCACCAATCCAAGGGAGGCACACCCTGACGAATCAGAGGGTGACACATGGACGTCACATGGATTGAAGGGCCCACGAGGCACCCAAACCGCCTCAAAATCAAGTGGACACTGGGAACCGACCTGAGGACCCACAAGATAGTCACCTGGAGAAAGCACACCCCCGAGTGGGGCCCACAGGGGGTCGACCGACCCCACAGGTCGGCCGAACCGACCTTGTGGCCTCCACTCAAGGGCTTCCACGTGGTGGCTCCTGGTTGGTCCCTCACTCCATCCTAGGGGTGTTTGCAGCCATTCCACGCCGGTGCTCAGGCCTATAAATAGAAGGAGAGGGGGTTCACTTCTTAGCAACTAACTTTACAACCCCTCTCTCACTTTTGGTTTCCAAGGCTAGGAGGTAGGCTAGAGTAGTTCTACTTTAGGTTCCAAGTCTACTTTGGGATCTAGGTATGAGTTCTCTTGTATTTTTATTTTATTGTATGACTTTGGTCTACTTCAGTTATATAACTATTTCATATAAAGTAGTGTTAGCATGCAGGGGTGATTTGTTCATGTGTTCTTCATTGGTTCATCATTTAGAGGCTCTTGTTCTTGATGAACAAAGCATTTCGATCCAGTTGATGATTTACTCATGTTCTTGTTGTTTGTTCATAAGTTAGAGGCTCGTGTTCTTCATGAACACGGCCCTTTGATCTTATGGAATAGACGTAGTAGAACACGAATTAGATTGTATGACTAGCCTAGTTTGATCTAGTTAGATCACGTGATTGTGTTGTATGAAGTTCGAGTTCAAGTTATGGTACTCAGTGTAAGTGACTAGTTATCTGGTGGCACTGACCTGGGTCACAATAGCCCGTGTCAGTCAGTGTCTAGTTAACAATGCAAGAATGATGCTTGCGTTGAGTAGTTGCGTTGCATATGAGCGTGCTCCATGGTTTGTCTTGAGGTAGGCTGCGGTAGTGACAGCCGTTGGACCCTTTGTAATCCTCCATGTTCTGGTACACTATAGGAGTCTAAAGTCAACAATCGTTGTCATGTGGAAGCGACGTGGGTGGTTAGGTCTCCGTTTGTGCCTGGGTGCTGAGCTGATATTCATACAATTCTAGTGTGACTAACTTGTATCTACTGACTTTATATGTATAGTACCATAGAACCTAGAACTAACTTGTATGCTACCTCCTAAGTCGTAGTGTACCAATGAGAGAATGAGTTTAAGTGTGTTCACACAACCTCACTATTATCATATCTTACCCCTGTATTTGAGAACCTAACTTACTCCCGTCTATGACTTATACTCATTACAATAGTGTTGGTCTTGTTAATCCGACCTTGCCTTCCTTGGATTTGATACCCTTTGGAATACTTCTTTGCGGAAATGCTACAATGGTATATCCGTGCGCTTGCGGATTCTTTGTGATCATCAGCATTACCATCAGTCATTTCTAGCATCGTTGCTAGGAACTCACGAACGTAGCAATGACGTTAAGAAATGGCAACAAGCCACAAGCGCTTCACGACAACCGGAGAGCAGCTTCTGTTGATCCTTGTTCACGGGCCCGTTGGACCATGCTTCCGTGTGCCATGTCGTAGTAGCATCCGGTGTAAGCTGGCAGCGGGCACTCAGGGTTGTTCTTGAGATAGAACCACTCCGATTGCCACCCGCTGTTGGAGCTTGTCAATGGGCCAGCAAGGTACTCCGACAACCTACCCTGCTTCAACCGGATGGCAGCGCACCCGATCGTCGCAGGGTTCCCCTCATCCTTCAGGCACATGGATGAGAAGAAGTAGCGGAACAAATGCCAGTGCGCCTCAATGCCGAGGTAACCCTCGCACAACGCCTCAAATGCCGCCAAGTGCTGGACGCCGTTGGGGTTGAGATACTGGAGCTTGAGACCGTACTAGAGCAGGACGGCATGGATGAACCTCCCCGGTGGTACGGAGAACCCGCGCTCGTGGAAGGCAACAAAGGAAACCACGTACCCCGGCGGGGGCTACGGGAAATCCTCAAGCATTGGCTTGATCCACTCCGACACCTCCGTCAGGCACGGGAGCATCCCAGCGTCGGCAAGCGCCAGCAGCTTTGCAGCAGAAGTGGTTGAGCGTTGCCAGTTCGACATCGCCACGCGTAATGGCAAAGCGAGAGCACGACGGTGGCAAGAAATGTGGAAGCAGGACGAGATTTGCAGACTAAGCGGCGGTAGCGACGAAGAAGGTTTGCGTGAGGAAGAAATGCGAAAAAAGGGGGAGAATCCCAACCATCACCCTCCCCTCGACTTAAAGAGAAGAGAGATGCCAGCGACGACGATTCAATGCCATGGCCCACTTGGCAGGGTGAAAGAGCTTTCTCTCTCACATCTCGTCAAATCTGGCACCATGAAAAGACGAGCCCTGCATCGAGTAGCACCCGGCACGCTTCCCTCAGGGACAGCTTGACAGGATGAGTCGAGCCAGTACCTCGAGGTAAAAATCTACATGACCTACAATGGGAGACTCGCACCGATGGCGAGGTAAAAAGGTGAAGACCGCAGTTGCTTGGTTGAGTTCATGATGTACTGCGTGGCCTAGCAGAAGTCATGGCCAGCTGACGGGACAGACGACATAAGTTGACAAGACAGTACGGATGCGGCTTACTTACGCAATACGGTCACCCAACGTCACACACACACAAGCGAGAAGGTAGAGAAGACGGAGCCGAGCTACGAGAAGTAAAAAGGCCAACAAGGCCAAGTTCAAGCTTACAAAAGGTGCGAACCATGAGGGCTTAGCACCAGCAGTGAAACATTGATTAAAGCTAAGAGTCTACGCCGACGAGGTTGGAGCTGGAAATGGAGTCCACCTCCTTGGAGGTGTCGTCCGGCCGCCGCCGGCGACCTGCGAACCCGCACCTCTGGTCGCAGTAGCCGCAGGACCACTCTGCTGAAGAAAGGCATCGACATCCACCATTGGGAGGATGGCGTCGGCGCTGGCAATGAAGTACAGGGTGCGGAGCTGGCGTTTCTGCAGGGTGACCTCCGGCGGGAACTCCTCAAGGATGCGGCCAACCGACCCATCAGGGGAATGGAGGTCGGTAGCGACGAGTGCGTACGACACCCCTTGTTGCACTCCCACTGCCACCGTCGCCCAAACGCGCTCAGGGAGCGCGCGGAGGCAGTCCACCACCAGCACCAGCTCTAGCCAGACCGCGGTGACAACGGCCTCCGCCGCACCTAGATGCTCGCCGTGGCGAGCGCTCAAAGCATTGAGCTCCTGGTGCAACCTCTCCATCTGCGCGACGTGGATGTTCGCCACCTCCTCCTGGCTTGGCCGAGAGGAAAGGCAAAGGGTTAGCGAAGGAAAACCAAGAAAAAAGCAGTAGATCGGCGGTAAGGACGCACCAGCGAATCGAGCTTCCGCGTCGGCCTTGGCACTTTCCACCCGAGCCACCTCCTTCTCCGCCGCCGAGGGCAATCTCGAGGATGCCGACGAAGTTCTGGGAGGTTCGCAGTGCGTCCTCGAGCATCTCCAGGCACTGCAGCGCTTCGTCAAGGCATACCCGATCGTGAGCCCCGGTGCCCGCCAGGGGATGGCCGCCTACGGCGGCGGTCGCTGCTCCCACGACCAGGGCCGGAGGGCCCACCCGTGGGCAAGGCACCTGTGGGCTGGGGAGAACGTCGTGGCCCACCACTGCGGCAGCCGAGCCACCAGCGCCATACTCCACCTCGTCGCGGGCGACCAGCCGGTGGAGCGATGGCCCCCTTACCGACGAGTCAAAGGATTCCTCAGCGGAGTGTTTCTCACTCGCCATCGAGGCCGCCGGAACCGAAAGGGAGACTAGGGGATGAAGAAAATCGAGAAAGTGAAAGGATGGTGGTACGTGCACCGGGGCGAGGAAGACGAAACGAGCACTTGATTTAAAACCACGCTGGGGGGATTTATAGCCGCTGCGGGCACGGAACGCGATGGTTTCCCGAAGGCAAAGGGGCGCACTCGCTCTCTCTCCCCCACTCTCCCTCTCTTTGGGCCACGTCGCCCACCATCACTGGCGGCCACACCAAGAGACGACCAAAGGTTTTCCATCTCGACTTAAGCAACGACAAACCGCCCAAAAAATCCAAGTGAGCATCAACATTGAAAGGGACAAGGGGACATCTTCATCGACATAAATCAAAACCCTAAGGTACAAGGAGGTGGTCAACAAGACCATGAACAAGTATCAAAATACAAATCACCACCTTTACGACTGTGTTTTATCCCCAGTCCATCAGAATCATAGGGTGCACATCGCTGGGCTCCCTGTTACATCTAATGGAACTAGGGACTCCCTATGGAGTTCAGGGAGGCGGCCGATGTTCCCTACGACGGCTGTAGGCGACCGGGAAGAAGCCGAAGATCCTGGGACCGCCCCTGGACACATTTCCGTCAAAGCATCGATCGTCTGGGGGGAGCCACGTCTAGGAAGATTGTTCAGGGCTACCTTGGTGTCTTGCAGGACCGCCGACACTTGGGTAACCTGAGCTCGGGAGGCCACCGCCTAGGCTCCAAGGCACCCGCCAGCCGACACCGCCCGTCCGCCATCACCACTACCGTAGGTGAGCGACACCAGGTGCAGTGTGGTGTGCAACAGGAGGCAGAGGGCACGATGCGAACGTGACGCGCCGGCTCGAGCAGGGACTCCCCCCGGCTTCGACCCCTATGTCGCCATAGGGTCGAAGGCTCCAAGTAAGGGAGGACTCACTCTGAGCGCACCTCTCCATTCGCTGGACTCCCTCTAACGTCAGAGAAGGCAAGAGCTGACACTACACTCAAGGGGGCGAACCCCCCATGATAGGAGAAGCAGCAAGGTTTTCTTTCTCTCCATCTGGCTACAATGGTGTCAGAGGTTTAGGTCTGAATAGTCCACAGCGGGGTTAACCCCAGTGGTTTATTTGTTCAGCGGGGAGATCGGGAGCTAAGAATGCGATGGTATGCTAGGGTAGCACACGGAAATCACGGCGAGACACAAGGGACAAAATGATTTTATACTGGTTCAAGCCTTTGGAGAGTAAAACCCTACATCCAGTTCTTGGTTGTATTGATTTGATCGTGGTCTGTCCCCAGGTGGGCGCCCTTGCCCGCCTTATATTCGTTGACAGACAAGGTCACTGGACCGGAGTCCAAGTCGGTTATAATAGGGAAACCTATCTCTAGTCCGTTATAATATGGAAGGCTTATCCGAGTTGCCTTAATCCATCTGGACTACCTTGGCTTGCACGCCAAGCTGTCTTCTCGTCTTCGGGCCGGACGGGCCTACTGATAAGTCGACGGGTCTTCTGGTGGGCCGGACCCACCTGTCGGGGACGACCATGAGCCTGGTCGGTGGGGAGCTAGGGGTACCCATGTCTCACAAACGGTATCTCACCAAAGCGAAGAGGAGCCCATTTATAGGGCAACGGCGGCCAATCCTCATGCGAGGAACAGTAGCGGGACTGGAACGGCTTACAAGGCAAGCCACCACTACCAGCTTCCTACCCCGCTTAGAGCCATGGCAGCGGAGTAATGGCCTGCCCCTGTCCCGTCGCGTCATCTGAGATGGGCTGCAGTCCTCGATGCTGGGTCAAATCCCACTGTCCGGCCACGCTACCGTCAAAAGGTGAGCCAGTGTTGACGGCTATTAAGTGCCTACTTTAGCCATGAATATACTCATAAATAAAGGAGCAAAAGGCATTTCTTACACACATTTTGTTAAGAATAATGTAGTTCCACTTGTCCTTGGAGATTTTGTGATTGTAGGTAAAATAAGCATAAAAGAAGTGACAACTCACCTTCTATGGCCCAAGCCACATCACCTCAGCCAAGGACGGGCTGCCACATAGGATGCCATGCATGCAAGCCATGTCACGAATCCAAGGGAAGCACCCCCGACAAATCAGAGGGCGACACATGGACATCACAAGGATTGAAGGGCCCACGGGCAAGCAAACCGCCTCAAACACAGGTGAACACCGGGAACCGACCTTAGGACCCACAGGACAGCCACCACGCGAAAGCACAGGCCGAGGTGGGCCCACAAGGGGTCGGCCAACCCCACAGGTCGGCCGAACCGACCTTATGTCAGTTCATCCTAGCCTTCCACGTGGTGACTCCCAGTTGGCTCCTGGTCCACTCCCAGGGTGCTCACGCAATTCTCCCGAAGGCCTATAAATAGAAGGGAGGGGACTCATTTCTTACCCAACTCACTTTCCAACTCCTCTCTCACTTTTGGTTTCCAAGGCTAGGAAGTAGGCCTGAGTAGTTCTACTTCAAGTTCCAAGTCTACTTTGGGATCTAGGTATGTGTTCTGTTGTATCTCTATTTTATTGTATGACTTTGATCTACTTTAGTTATTCAGCTATTTCATATAAAGTAGTGTTAGCATATATTGGTAATTTGTTCATGTGCTCTTCGTTCGTTCATCATTTAGAGGCTCCTATTCTTGATGAACAAGGCCTTTCGATCCACTAGACGAATGATTTACTCATGTCTTCGGTGTTTGTTCATAAGTTAGAGGCTCGTGTTCTTCATGAACACGACCCTTTGATCCTGTTGAATAGACATAGGAGAACACGAATCCGTTTGTATGCCTAGCCTAGTTTGATCCAGTTGGATCACGTGCTTGTGTTGTATAAAGTTCGAGTTCAAGCTACGGTACTCGGTGTAAGTGGCCAGTTATCTGGTGGCACTACCTGGGTCACAATAGCCCGGGCCGGTCAGTGTCTAGTTAATAACGCAAGCATGGTGCTTGGGTTGAGTAGCTGCATTGCATATGAGCGTGCACCACGGATTGATAGAGGTAGGCCGCGGTAGTGACAGCCGTTGTACCCTTTGCACTCCACATTCGTGTACGCTATAGGAGTCTAAAATCTAACAACCGACGTCATGCGGAAGCGACGCGGGCGGTTAGCTCCCCATTTGTGCCTTGGTGCTGAGCTGATATTCATACAATGCTTATGTGACTGACTGGCATCTACTAACTTTATATGTATAGTACCTTAGAACCTAGAGCTAACTCGTATGTTGCCTCCTAAACCATAGTGTACCATAAGGAGAACGAGTTTGGGTGTGTTCACACTACTCTATCATTATCATATCTTACCCCTGTGTTTGGGACCTGACTTATTCTCGTCATTGATCTATACTCATTACAATAGTGTTGCACATGTTAATCCAACCATGGCTTCCTTGGATTCGATACCCTCTGGAATACTCCTTTGGGGAAATGCTACAATGGTATATCCATGCGCTTGCATATCCTTTGTAAACGTTAGGATTATGATCGGAACATTTCTGGCATCGTTGCTAGGAACTGGAACTTAGCAAAGATGTTAAGGAATGCCGACCACCATTTCTAGCGCGGTTACTGGGGATACAAACCTAGTGATGACGTTAAGAAATGTCAACAAGCACTTCTAGCGTCGTTGCTGGGGAAGGCTAAAGGATAACAAGACAACACTTTGCATATGTTTATAATCATGATAGGGTAAAGCAGTTCTCAATGCAGGCTAACCTTGATTGTCTTCTTTGTCTTTGGATGATGAAGACAGGTAGTGCATGACTGGTTTCGACTTACGCTGAATTTCACTGAAGATTCTGAGTCACTTGTAAGGAGAGCTAGAACTCATTTCGGTTCTCCCAAGCTACGGAAGTCGACCCAGCTTCCTTTGTACCATCTAGATCAACTCCTATGGCCAACCCTAACATCGAGAAGACTCTCCGTGAGTACTCTGCTCCCTCTGCTGATTAGGTGCCTATAGGCCCCGAGATCAACACCGGGAACGGAAACTTCGAGATCAAGGCTGGCCTCATTACGATGGTACAGGCTAGCCCATTTTGTGGCAAGCCTAATGAAGACGCGAGTGCCCATTTGCAACAGTTCCTGGAACTGTGCAGCACCTTCACCATACGAGGAGTGGAGGAAGATGCTATTCGTCTGCGACTGTTTCCATTCTCACTTCTGGGAAGGGTGAAGCAGTGGTTCTATGTGAACCATGAGGAGATTAATACTTGGGCAAAATGCTCGGCGGCATTCCTCGCGAAGTTCTTTCCGTTGGGTAAAACCAATGCCCTACGGGGAAGAATTTCAAGCTTTTAGCAAGTAGCAAATGAGACTATCCCAGATGCTTGGGAGAGGCTTCAAGAGTATATCATGGCCTGTCCTCATCATGGGATGGACAACTGGCTTATTGTGCAGAATTTCTATAATGGGCTGACTCCGACAGCCTGAGGACATGTTGATGCTGCTGCTGGAGGAGCTTTCTTCTCACTCACTATTGCTAATGCAACTCAACTTATTGAGAAGATGGTCTCCAACCAAGGGTGGAGTGATGATCAACTCCAGCCATGTCAAAGGGGTACACATATTGTCAAGGAAGCAGATATGTTGAACGCCAAGATGGACCTATTGATGAAGCGAATGGATGATTTAACCAATGAGAAGGCTGCCATGGCCACTGTTGGGTATTTTAGCGTCACACGAATAAATCCGCAAGCGCACGGATATCGTTGTAGCTTTCACCTCAGAGTATTCCAAGGGTATCGAATCCAAGGAAACGTGTGTGTACTAACTTCATACAGTCGGTCCAAGGAGACACCCAGATAAGAGGCAATGATAGAGAGGATTCCTGAAGATAGCACTATAGATGAGATTAAAGGTCGATCTCTAGATAGAACATGGCTCAGGATACCGATAGCCCTGACTTAACAGGCGACTCCGGTATGCGGATCTATGTGGAACGAGCTCTGACTATATCCAGCCCTGAGGATTCAATGAGGGCCAGAAGGGTTGTCACCACCTCCTGGACTGCCTCTACCTAACCTTGGGATAAGCCGAACGGATGATAACCGGTAGCGTGTCACAACGTCCACGCTGTGGTTACTGCCATAGCCAACGGACTACGGCACCCTGTACTGATAGAACTACGACCACGGAAGAGAACTGATCTCACTCACTATAGGTACTACTAGCTTATACTAAAGGCATACGAGAGAGCACTCGGTCCCGTACTAAGCTTCCAACGTATACGAACGACTTGCAGCAGATGAACGCATAAACCCAGGATCTACGCACTAGCAGAGGAGAAAGGCTACTCATGCAACCTAGCATAAACGATTAGAAAGGAATCAAGAACACACTTTATTCTAATCAGAGCACGCAAGCATTCCACTTTATTCTAAATGACGAACATGCATACAAACGGATATGAGCACTTATGAACCTATGCTACAAGATCGAAAGGTTGTGTTCGCGAAGAACACAAGCCTCTAAATCATGAACGCACGAAGAACATAAGAACATATCACCTGCACTTTAGTCTAAATAGAAAATGCGAAAATACTTACTTTACTCTAATTGAAGAACAAGCATCCGTAGAAATACAACTCTCTCTCTCTCACTCTCCTACTCTCTAATCTACCAAGGAGAGGCCTCTCCTTTAAAGGGAAGCACTCATCCTTGGGTGAAGTGGTGTGTGTGTCCTATTCTCTACCCCCTCCCCTCATATTTATAGGCTAAGAGGAGCTCCCTAGGCTGCCTTGGGTGCCACCAAAGGACCAATGAGGTGGTGACACGTGGCGCAGAGGAGTGGGGGCCAAGTTGGTGAATCTTCCTTGAGAAGGAGCTGCAGGTTTTCGGGCGGATATTCGGGCATACACCTGGCACCGCCTTTGGCTCGTCACGACAAGACGACATGTGGAAGGGTAGCGCGAGAGGCCTCAGAGTGGGGTCGGCCAACTTGGGGATCGGCCGATTCCGGGGTGGGCCCGATCGCTCTGGTTTTCGTCCTGGTGACTGCCAAGTGGGTTCCAATGTGGGTATGGGGGTGTTTGCGTTGTTTCTGTCCCGTTATCTCGTGGTTGTGGGCCCTTGGATCCGCATGCTTGCTACTGATTGGTCGAGAGTGTGCTTCTTTGGATCGGTGAGGTGTCATGGCCACGTGGGCGCCTGTATGGCAGTATGTCGCCACGTGACCTGGTGTGGGTCCCACCGGGTCCACATGATGTCTTGTGGACATCTCTCTCATCCGGGCTCCGATGTACGCAAATGATATATCCGTTTCGATCGTCTCATCGAGTCCGTCGTAATGGTGCAAACCAATGTGGCATTTGAGGTTGTTTATGATGATGCCATATCTATGCCATTGTTTTACTTGCTCTCAACTATTTCATTCCATGCACATTTACATGTGTCCTGCAACAGAAGATAGAAACACCAACACTTGTGGAAATTGTCAGTATAAAGCCCTATTTTAGTGTTGATGCCCACTTTCTATTCATCTTATGCAGGAGTTGATGGTGTAAAAGTGGTACTTAACAGCCGTCAAGAACACCCCCACACTTAACCTTTGCTCGTCCCGAGTGAAGGGAGTCAGATCAAGGTGGTACATGATATCCAAAAGTATGATGCGAGCATAAGAGATATTCCAAACCATACCTTGCACTTGTGAACTCTGTGGAGTGTCTATCATGCCATCTTGGGTAGTTGAGGAATGGAACGGTAATGAATCAATTCACCTCTGCTCACCATGTCAAGTAACTTGGGGTTTTGTAATAAATTTTCAAAATAAACCTTTGCTTAGCTCCTCATTTGATTCTCTCAGATCACTCAATGTGTATATGTCCTCACCAAGGCATTAGATTTGCCTTTCCTTCATCCTACTTCTAATGATGAATATATGTGGAGCCCAGGGTAGGATAAAAGATAAGCAAACTTGCATCACATCTATTACAAAGTCAAAAACCGGATCCGAGGAGAAAAACAATTCATACAATCAGATCAAGATGTGCACATGTATGAGATGGATATGGTAAGGTGGATACTAGGCCCAGAATGGGTGCTAGATATTACCATATATATGATGAATGTTGTGGTGATGGCAAGGTGGACACTAGGCCCGGAATGGGTACTAATTATTACCATCAAATTTATTGGAACTCCTTTTTGTGTGATCACATCTCTCTCCTTTTTTTCTTTTTTTGGACATGGGCTATCCTTCTCTCTTTTTTTCATGCCTTAGTCATTTTTTTCTTCACTCATGCTTTGAGCATGGGTTTTTTTCTCTTTTTATTTCATAGCCCATGTCTCTTTTTTCAGGAATACTTTTGGAGAGAGAGGTCACATATGGAGCTTTATTTTGTGGAATGGATGGATGATACAATGCTAACTTCTAGTGTAGAAGCATAGCAAGGGGAAAACGGAGTGCACATGAATCTTGATCATGAAAGCATGAAAAGAATTCTCACAAGGGTCACAACAATTTGACAAAGCTCAATGCAATAACAAGCAGCATATGAGTATAAAGTTTTCAACAAAAAACATCATATGGCTTTGGTAGGACTATGGCATATCAAAGAGGAGCTTTGCAAAGGGTTTTCGGTTTTTCAAATAAAATTCCCAAGCGCTCAAACATTCTGAGAGAAGATCATATCATCAAACCATATCACAAACATCAACTACTTAGATGAGCATGCTTTCTATAGATTTTTGCTCACAAGCATCAAGATAATAAGTATGGAATAAAACATATGCAAGCCAACCACAGGAAAACATGTAGAGCAAGTAGAGCACGATTCCATGAGTTTGATTTAGCAGATAAGAATTGAAACTCATTCAGACTCATGAATCAAGAGAGTGAGATAAAAGGGTGCACATACCATCGCTCCTGAAGAATATGAGAAACAAAGAAGACTAGTGGTGGTTCAGCTAACCCATGGGGCAGCCGGATAACTCTAGTTTACCTTGTCCCTTGTCATGAAAGCGCGGTCGATGTTGTGCAACGCCTGTGTGGGAGATCTCCAGTGTGTGTGTCGATGATAAACTTGGGAGATCTCCCCCACACTTGTTCATGTACCTGGTGCTGTCTTCAAACAAAAAGGAAAAAAACAAAAGAGGGACTCTACTGGTTCAAGAACGAGGGAGTCTTTATTCAAATTCAAATATAAATTCACCATGAGGCTTATCTCAAACAAGGCTAGTATGCCTTGGCTTACCTTCCCTTTTGAATCAAGCTCGATGACTTACCTCATTTGGATTCGAAAATTCCTGCAAGGGTTAGTCCGCATATACAACTAATATCCATGAAAGCATATACTATAAGGTTCATCAATCAAACTCGACACCATGTCTTGTTTGATTGAAGAAGACAGTTTTAACCTAAGCACCATGCTTAATTTAAAACAACCTATGAAAGCATGTAGCTAAACATGCACTCAAACCATAGCATTACAAACATAGATAGAGAAAGCATGAAAGCATGATCGAGCTATTCTCAAAGGGACATAAACATGAGCAAAAGATGGTGAACATCGGGCAACCTCCCGAAAGGGCTTTGTTTAAAGTCAAAAGCAGGACGTACCTAACTGGGCAAGAGGCAAGAGCTAACATCATCTTCAAACCAAGATAAGATTTGGTATGAGAGGGACTTTACTCGGGATGCTCACATACCTCCCCCACACTTGAAGTTTGCATTAGGCAACAAAACTCAAGTGTGTGGAGATCAGGCTTCCTTTTGTAAACGTTCTCTCAACAAAAACTTATAAAGGTGTGGTAGTGATGTAGCTCGCATGTTCTTAGGCATCACCTGGCCATCATTTTTTTCAATCTCCACCTGAAAGGTTAGCGACCAAAAATACCCGAAGGACAACCTTATCCTAAAAACATGCCCTTACTTTTTATTTGAAAAGGGAAATAAAATCTAACCTAATCCAGCCTATCTCCTGGTAGTGCTTTGTTTACGGTCATAAGCTCGACCCTGGGAACTTCCTTCCCTGCAGCCATCATTGGTGATGTCATTCCTGTCTCACCACCAATTGTTGATGTGTCATTGAAGCTTCAGCTGCAAGGTTAGTGCCACAGTGCGTACACGAAATCTGCAATGCTTATGGTAAACATATGCATCTACAACCATCCTTCTAAACTTTTTACAGGAGAGGACCATAAGGCGGTTGTAGTCCTCGTGAGTGCTCGGTGCACTAAGCATGGTTGACTCTGGAGAGGCATGATGCAAGTATGGTTCATAAGGTGTATCAAGAAGGAAGCTACCATGCTCATCAATGGAATCCTTTCCTCCGGGCTCCAGAGTCGGCGCCTCATAAATTTTCATGGCCCATGAATTCTCCATCTCAAGAGATTCATCATGGAAGCTCGATGTTGATTCTCGATCAAGGTCGAAAGCAACATGATACTGGCCAGCGGGAAGAGGCTCAAACTCGATCGAGGATGAAGAGGATCGTTTGCCTTCACAAAGGTGAAGAGGATCTTCCGAGTCGTACTCTTGAGGAGTAGAAAATTCTACAACCTCAATGACAACAGGCTCAGAAGATGCAAACGGATATACATGCCTCATCTCCTCGAGCGGGTTTTGCTTGGGAAGAGGCTTCTCCATAGAATTCTCTGAAAACAAGGGAATGATGGTAGAAGAGGCTTCCCTAAGCTTTTCATCCAGGCTCCCTCGGGATGCATCGAGAAGTTTTTCTGCAGGGGAGCCTAGGAGGAGATCAAGATCGAGGACATCAAAGATGTGGACGTCTGGATTAACCTTGATCTAGTCTACTAGGAGTGGGACGGCACATGCAACCCCCCGACACTCAAGAATATGTCCGGAGGGACAACTCTTGAGGAGTTTGTCAGATGGTCTTAGCGTAACGTTGCCCAACAAAGTGTACGCTAGGTGTCATGGCATGACATTAACCTCCATAGTGGGGTTAAGATGGGCTTCTACGATAATTCCCCTTATGGAACAAGAAATGATCGTAGAGGGTGAACAAATCCAAAGTGCTTCGGAAAAGTTTCCCACTCCAGTCGACCACTTCTTCTCCATGGCCTCCATGATAGATGTTTCGTTTGGAGGATCGGGAGGCAAAGGAGGTACCATAGGCCTGGGGGAAGGTTCTGTCAAAAGATTTCTAGCTGGTTGGGTTTGGACAGAAGAGGGCTCCTTCCCTAGTTGGACATCTAAGCAATTCGAGGTGTTTCTGAGATTTTCAAAAGGGTCATTCTCGAATTGATATAGGAACTCTGGAGGCTGAATTTCTTCTTCCTCCATTGTTCCTGGTTCGGGAGAGGGCTCAACGGACGAATCTTGTGATGTGGAAGTCAAAGGCTCAGGTTTAGCTGTTGAGAGACTCTCATGGATCGACTCTGATTTTTGGCGGGATTCGTTATGGAAGGTAAGAAGGGAAGAGTTTTCTAAGAGGCTATCTAGGATTGCTCTTCCTTCCACTAGAGTTTTGTGTGCAAACGAACCTCCAGCAGTGATGTCAAGATCTTGGGCAGCGTCCATGTCTAAACCCATGCAAAATGCGTAAAGCAAGACATCATCGGGTAGAAATGAGCCGGGTCCGGATGTAGAAAGGCGTATGAACCTAGCCCACGCTGCTCCTATAGACTCCTCCTCTAATTGTTCAAACTCGAGAATATCCCCTGGGAGAGAGGCCATATGAGTATACCATTGCACCGTCCTCTCCACGAGAGAGAATGAGTTGCAAAAGTTATCTCGAAGTTTGCCCGAATCACCATTTACACTTTTTACAGTGTCAGTGTACCATTGCTCCGCCCTTTCTGACAGAGAGAGGGGGAACAACTTCCACCTTATGGATTCCTGTGTCATGCCTGGGAGAACCAGACGCGAACACAGTTCCTCGAATTCTTCCAAATGAAAGTAGGGGTCTTCATTGATCGCTCCAAAGAAGGGTCGATCCTGAACCATGCCCATAATGTAGAAATGAAGTTCAAGGTCGGATATGGAAGTTGATGGATCATTGAACTCATAAGTTGAGGCGGAGAGGTCGTAAAAGGATGGCCTCTCCATGGGTAACGGGGGTAAAGGTAGAATAAAGGAAAGTGAAAAGATATGAGGACCACTGGGTACGAAGATAGATACAGCAACAGTTCCCCGGCAACGGCACCAGAAAGCTTGTTGGGTATTTTAGCGTCACACGAATAAATCCGCAAGTGCACGGATACCGTTGTAGCTTTCACCTTAGAGTATTCCAAGGGTATCGAATCCAAGGGAACATGTGTGTACTAACTTCGTACAGTCGGTCCAAGGACACACCTAGATAAGAGGCAATGATAGAGAGGATTCCTGAAGATAGCACTATAGATGAGATTAAAGGTCGATCTGTAGATAGAACTTGGCTCAGGATACCGATAGCCCTGACTTAACAGGCGACTCCGGTATGCGGATCTATGTGGAATGAGCTCTGACTATATCCAGCCGTGAGGATTCAACGAGGGCCAGAAGGGTTGTCACCACTTCCTGGACTGCCTCTACCTAACCTTGGGATAAGCCGAACGGATGATAACCGGTAGCGTGTCACAACGTCCACGCTGTGGTTACTACCGTAGCCAACGGACTACGGCACCCTGTACTGATAGAACTACGACCACGGAAGAGAACTGATCTCACTCACTATAGGTACTACTAGCTTATACTAAAGGCATACGAGAGAGCACTCGGTCCCGTACTAAGCTTCCAACGTATACGAACGACTTGCAGCAGACGAACGCATAAACCCAGGATCTACGCACTAGCAGAGGAGAAAGGCTACTCATGCAACCTAGCATAAACTATTAGAAAGGAATCAAGAACACACTTTATTCTAATCAGAGCATGCTAGCATTCCACTTTATTCTAAATGACGAACATGCATACAAACAGATATGAGCACTTATGAACCTATGCTACAAGATCGAAAGGTTGTGTTCGCGAAGAACACAAGCCTCTAAATCATGAACACACGAAGAACATAAGAACATATCACCTGCACTTTAGTCTAAATAGAAAATGCGAAAATACTTACTTTACTCTAATTGAAGAACAAGCATCCGTAGAAATACAACTCTCTCTCTCTCAATCTCCTACTCTCTAATCTACCAAGGAGAGGCCTCTCCTTTGAAGGGAAGCACTCATCCTTGGGTGAAGTGGTGTGTGTGTCCTATTCTCTACCCCCTCCCCTCATATTTATAGGCTAAGAGGAGCTCCCTAGGCTGCCTTGGGCGCCATCAAAGGACCAATGAGGTGGTGACACGTGGCGCAAAGGAGTAGGGGGCAAGTTGGTGAATCTTCCTTGAGAAGGAGTTGCAGGCTTTCGGGCGGATATTCGAGCATACACCTGGCACCGCCTTTTTCTCGTCACGACAAGATGACACGTGGAAGAGCGGCACGAGGGGCCTCAGAGTGGGGTCGGCCGACCTGGGGATCGGCCGATCCCGGGGTGGGCCCGATCGCTCCGGTTTTCGTCCAGGTGACTGCCAAGTGGGTCCCAATGTGGGTATGGGGGTGTTTGCGTTGTTTCTATCCCGTTATCTCGTGGTTGTGGGCCCTTGGATCCGCGTGCTTGCTCCTGATTGGTCGAGAGTGTCCTTCTTTGGATCGGTGAGGTGTCATGGCCACGTGGGCGCTTGTGTGGCAGCACGTCACCACGTGGCCTGGTGTGGGTCCCACCGGGTCCACATGATGTCTTGAGCACATCTCTCTAATCCGGGCTCCGATGTATGCAAATGATATATCCGTTTCGATCGTCTCGTCAAGCCCGTCGTAATGGTGTAGACCAATTTGGCATTTGAGGTTGTTTATGATGATGCCATATCTATGCCATTGGTTTACTTTCTCTCAACTATTTCATTCCGTGCACATTTACATGTGTCCTGCAACAGAAGATAGAAACACCAACACTTGCAGAAATTGTCAGTATAAAGCCCTATTCTAGTGTTGATGCCCACTTTCTATTCATCTTATGTAGGAGTTGACGGTGTAAAAGTAGTACTTAACAGCCGTCAACAGCCACCACTACTCAAGCTATCACTTGCACAATATACTATCAAAAAATCAGGAATGCTCTCTATGACCTTGGTGCAAGTGTCAATCTCATGTCCAAGGCTATGTTCGAGAAATTTGGATATCCTACTCTTTCTCCAACCTCGAAGACAGTTCAACTTCCTGATGCATCGATCCGACATCTAGAGGGGATAGTCGAGAGCTTATTGGTATTTGTCTAAGGTTATTGCATCTTCACGGATTTCGTGGTCCTTGATATGCAGGATGATGCAGAAATGCCACTCATTCTTGGGAGGCCAATCCTAAGTGATGCAAAGACGAGGATCAATGTGGGAAATGGAGCGATCTATTTCCGCATTGGGAGGAAGAACTAGATGTTCCGATTTCGACCGACAGAAGAGCAATGTTATTCAGTGAATGGAAATGATGAGCAGTCCGGGGAATGGACGGAGCCACGACCCCAGCTCAAGCAACCTCTGACCACACTAGTAAAACCAGAGAAAATAAAGAAAGTGTGGCGGAAGGTACAGAAGTCATACCCCTCTACTTCTCGAGAGTGGGGTGACGAGTGGAATTGATCACCGAGAAAAGTCCCGCTCTCAGACTTAAAAAGATGAGTCCTTTTTGCCAAAGGTAATATTGGTATTTATCTCATATTTCCCTTTCCAAAATTTTATTTGAATTCTCCAAATACATATTTAATTTTTCCAATAGTGCATCTGCATGATAGAATTTTTTCTAGACAATTTCCCTTTTTAAATAAAGTTTCTGAAAATAATTTTGAGCTTGGAAAACCCGTGAGAAATTATTTGAGCTACTTTGTGGGTGAATTTGGACCGAGGCACTTGGGCAGGACACCAGGTAGCTATTAGAGAGCAGCTGGCAAAAGCTGAGGACGAGCGGGCCCGACAGGGCATCGGCCGACCCCACAGTTCGGCTGACCCAGCCCAACGGTCAGACGAGCCCCGCCTCCTCCAATGGCTCCTAGCCGTTACTCTCGGCCTTTACCCCGGTGCCTGGCTCGTTTGCCTATAAATAGAAGGGGGATTGAGGGGATTCTTCACCCATTCACTCATTTTCACCACACTCCCCCTCTCTACTCTTTGGCTCTTTGGTTTTCTTTGATTTCTTTCTCAAGATTGAAGTGACTAGCACCCTCTCCAAGTTGTTGCTGAGTATTGATCATTGGTGGAGCAAGCTCGGTAAGAATTTCAATTTGTTTTCACAAATCCATCACCGAGTTGCTTGTGTTATTCGTTGTGCACCATGAGTTGGGCCGCCGGTGTGTTCCGGAAGTTGACTCGCTCCCGCCATTCGCGAGACGGAGGAAGCTCATCCCGCCACTCCGAAGCTACACCAAGCCCAATGTCGACGGAGCATGAAGAAGAAGAGGAAGAGCTCCCTACGCCACAAGCCGAAGGAGTGTACGCCGTTGACGCCCCCTTCGTCGACTTGAGGGACAAACGAGAGAGACAAGCCTACGCCATCCTCAAGGATCGAGCCTTCTCCAACACGAGGGAATTCGACCTAACCCTTTTGGAAAGGACAGGTATGGACTCCGAGTTCGACTCCATTTGGCAAGCTCTTGGTTGGGAAGGTTTTGTCCCGGTTCAGGAGATCGGTTCTAGGCCTACTACCATTCAGTTTCTCTGCACTCTTCAAGAGGATGCATCTGGCATTTAATTTCGATTTCATGGAGTTCCATATCAGGTTTCATGGAAGGATCTTAGTTGCACCCTCGGTTTTCATCACCGTTGTGCTATTCCTCTTGAGCAAGCTTGCAGTGATTTTAATCGTGAAAGTTTTTGGGAAGAACTTTCTAGTCAGCCTGTTCGCGGCAAGTTGACACCTCAGTGCAATGATATCTTGCATTCCACTCTCCGACTGTGGCACAATTTCCCTTTTTCCAATAGTGCATCTGCATCCTAGAATTTTTTCTAGACAAACCCTTTTTAAATAAAATTTCTAAAAATAATTTTTGAGCTTGGAAAACCCTTGAGAAATTATTTGAGCTACTTTGTGGGCTAATTTGGACCGAGGCACTTGGGTAGGACACCAGGTAGCTGTTAGAGAGCAGCTGGCAAAAGCCGAGGACGAGCGGGCCCGACAGGGCGTCGGCCAACCCCACAGGTCGGCCGACCCAGCCCAACGGTCGGACGGGCCCCGCCTCCTCCAACGGCTCCTAGCCGTTACTCTCGGCCTTTACCCCGGTGCCTAGCTCGTTTGCCTATAAATAGAAGGGGGATTGAGGGGATTCTTCACCCATTCACTCATTTTCACCACACTCCCCCTCTCTACTCTTTGGCTCTTTGGTTTTCTTGTATTTCTTTCTCAAGATTGAAGTGACTAGCACCCTCTCCAAGTTGTTACTGTTGGGGTAAATATTTCGCAACTAACCCCCCCTGTATCTTCGGCTCAAAGGAGAAATCGGGAGTCGTTTCTACTTTTGCATTTGCTGTTATAGGAAACGATCGAGGGTCAATTGGCGAAGACCAAACAAAGCTGGGGATCTTCATTTTACAGAAGCCAAGCTCACCGAGCGAAGGGCCAAGCGAAGCTTGTCTTCGCTCCGAGAGGGCGAGGTCCACGCGCGATGACACGAAGGAAGACTTGCCGTGAAGTTAAGTCGAGGCTTGGGGAACATGTAACGCGAAGAAGAACGATCGGAGATGAAGCGCATGATCTTCAAAGAAGTAATCTTCGTTCGGTCTTCGGGCGATGACGCTGGAGACGCGGATAGCGACCAAGAGAAGGCCCGCGAAGGGAAAAGCTTCGGCAAGGGTTTCGCGAAGCGCGTGGAGGCGAGCGAAGAGCAAACTGCCATGGTAGCAGACACGTGGATAGTCGAGGTGTAAAGTGATTGTCTGTAAAGTTTGTGTGTACGGAGCCCTGCGAGGTTACCAAAACACCCCTAAGATGCTTCGCACAATGTGAAAAAGCAATGGTAGGTGTTATAAAGTGTAATTGTTACGGGCCTATAAAAAGGACCCGACGGTAATGAAATGGGGGCGATTGGAAGGCGGCTAAGTTTCTTTACACTTAGTGGCTTTCAAGTTTCATTCTGTTAGGTTTGGCCGACATGTTCCCCTTTCTCTAGTTCATTTCGACTGTTGGCCCCTCTTCAGGGAAGATTTTTATCCCAACAGTTAAGGCGCCCACCGTGGTCCTTCCCAGCCATGCCACCGAAGAAGCAACCGAAAAACCCACAACCACACCCAAATAGAGCGGTCGATGATCCGTCGGAAGCAGAGAGTGAAAACCCCAGAGAGAGAGAAGCACTAGATAACACAAACAGGACGAGGGACATAGTACTAAGTCCACAAAACTACAGAGCAGACAAAGATCAAGAGCAAGAAGCGAAAGATGTAGCTGAAGGACACTTCAAGGTCGAGCTAGCAGATGTGGGAGTCGAAGATGAGGTCATTGCTGCGTTAAGAAGAATCGAAGAAAGACTTGCTGCGAAGATGAGAGAAAGACCAATGCTAGCGAACATTCGCACAAGAGCTCAGGCGGAGGCCGTCATACTTAGGGCGAAAGAAATACAGAACGAGGACCCAGTGCAAGAGAAGGCAAGATACAATGAAATGTTGCAGCAAGTCAAGAAGAAGAGAATGCTATTGCAACAGTTGCGGGAAGATGAAGAGCAGCAAGCAATAAGAAACAAAACATTACAGCTACAAGAATAAATGGCAATCTTGCAAGCTCAGTTGAACTCTATCCAACCACAAGAACAGACCCAGCAACCTCGCAAAGCACAGGATCACAGCAAAAAACGAAGACCGGTAATTATCGACGAAGAAACTTATGAAGAAGAAGAAGAGAATGAGGAAGGCTCCATATATTATGACTCAGAAGAAGAGGCGTATGTGGAACGTAGGCCACAAAAAAGATACAGAGATGTGCTTTCAAGCAAAACGAAGCCTACTTCTCCCCTTTTGCCAGAACTTGAGAATGCTGATTGGCCGCCGAAGTTCAAGCTACCGGCATCCATGCCAGAATTCGATGGCGAGTCAGACCCAAGACAATTTCTTCAGAAAACACTGTGGCAATATCTTCAGGCAGAGGAGATGAGGTAGCAATGGCAAGGGCTATGATAATGGCCCTCAAAGGCTCGGCACAGCAGTGGTATGCTTCGCTGCCGAAAGGAAGCATCAGGTCATGGGAACAGCTTCAGCGAATAATAGAGAACAACCTCCAAGGCTATCAACCCCAAGATCTCACATCAGGAGATCTTCACCTCATAAAACAAGGAGACAAAGAACCATTGCAAGAGTACATCAAGCGATTTGCCAAAGCCAGAGCTAGAGCACCACATGTACAATCCACAACAGTAATTGATGCAGCAATAGATGGCCTCAAGTTAGGACCCTGCGGAGAGTATCTTGACCAAAGAAGACCAAAAACAGAGAAGCAGTTGTTTGACACAATGCAAGAATATTGCAAATCAGACAGAGGAAAACAGCGAAGAGTTGATGAGTACAACAAGAGAAAAAGTCAAGCGAAGTCTCAGCCAGAGTGGGGAAGCAGGCCCCAGAACAATCAAGGACCTTCGGCAAGGCCCAACTTTTACAACAGAAGTAATGTGAACAATGTTTCAGGAAATAACTCGCAAATGGCATCTTCGGCTGCAACAGGAGGCAGAGGTCAAAATTCGGGCAGAGGCCCACCACCACAATCCGTGTGTTCCTTGCACGGTCTTAACAAAGGGCATTGGTCATACGAATGCAGAACGCTACTTCGCAAGAAGCAGATCGAAGAAGACAAGAAGAGAACAGCATAGAGCCAGGCGAAGACAGTCAATCACACATCATCAGCAGCACCTTCGATGGCTCAGTGTTCAATGCAAAACTGGCAACCTTATATCCCACAACCATGCTTCCAACAAATGCCACTACCACCTCCGCCGATGTTCAACCCAAACATGATGCAACTACAGCAGCAAAGCACTGCGTCATACCAGCCAAAACCTGAGCTTGCTCATCAGGCACTGTCGTACGGGCATCCCTGGCCCACTACTCAGATGGGTACAGGGACCGACTACTCCGTGGGCTACACGGCACCTGATGGCGTGGAGCGCAAGGTACACAGAGGACTAGTACTCGGTTAGGAAGCTAAACATGCCCGGATCCATGTAGAGTACTCCTAGCCGCACACGACTAGAACTCCTCTGACAAACCGACTTGTAACCCTGCCTCCCGGACTATATAAGGTGAGGCAGGGACCCCTATCTCATCATCCGCATCATCTTGTAAACACACCCAATCAATCCAGAGCTACGCAGCATACATGACGTAGGGTATTACGCACTTCGCGGCCCGAACCTGTCTAAATTGTGTGCCACGTGTCTCTCCTTCGAGTTACCGATCTCGGTGAGGCCACATTCATCTACCTCGGGTACTCCCCTTGGTAGGTTGCCAGTCTAAAACACCGACAGCTGGCGTGCCAGGTAGGGGATCTCGCCGAAGATCACATGGCGAACTCGACGGCTTCAATCGTCATCAAGCCAACCGCCGCCTTCAACCGCGGCGACACCTTCGTCTTTGCCTCCTGGGTCTGCACTACTGACGGCGCGGGATCGTTCCAGCGCTACCTTACCATGACCCCGGAACCGGAGACCGGGCTCGTGACATTTCCCGAAGTCGTCACGGGCACACTCGCCGAAAAATTCGGCGAATTTTCACTCTACAACTAAGTCGCCGACTTCGAGCTTGGATCCGCCTCCGACTCGAACTCGACGTCACCCTGGATTGCTTCATGCGAGCCGGCTCCCAAGCCATCGTGTGAAGCGGCCCCCCTCCACGAGCACTTCCGATACGGTCTCTGCAACTCTAGCAGGGTCCACGTGGAAGCTCTCGCCGCACGCTGGGCCGGCAAGGAGATCGCCTCCGAGTACTCCTCGGACTCCAACACCGCATCCGGCTACTACTCGGACTCTTCGTATGAGTTCGACTTCGGATCGGACCCAATCGAGTCCTAGTCCAAGCTCAACATGACTGAGGAACCGCTGTCAGGCCCTGCTACCGGCTTGGTCATTACATCTACTCCCGCCGGCAGATTCGTCTACTGGCCCGACCGCAAGCCTGCAGACCTGATAGACGACAACTCACGCTGCGTCGCCTACCTCGATACACTCCCCTTCCAAGAGGAGACCGCGTTGGCTCAAAACGACGAGCACACCCCAACCGAGGTGGCGACTACTGACTCCAGTCTCCGCACTCCCGATCGTGAAGTCTTCATGGCGGCCGGTGACGCCGGGACTTCGGAGAATCTACCCGACCGGTACCTTGATGACATCTCAGAGGATGAGTTGTCCGCCAATGCACCTCCCGACGAGACCACCGAAGACAAGAACGCTCGACGTGACCGCAACAGGAAGCGGAACGATCAGCGCAGACGTCTCTGGGAAGCTCTCCCTATCCGGAACCTCCACGAGGCTCTGGATCAAGTTGC
This sequence comes from Cenchrus fungigraminus, assembly GCA_036936925.1. Classification (NCBI taxonomy): domain Eukaryota; kingdom Viridiplantae; phylum Streptophyta; class Magnoliopsida; order Poales; family Poaceae; genus Cenchrus; species Cenchrus fungigraminus. Next base: position 86,377,498 of record CM072770.1, on the reverse strand, counting down.
CAACCGGGTACACACCACTCCTGAGCAGTGCCTCATGTCTATCACCACGATAGCACGGTAGGCCCAGGGGATCCGCGCAGGCGAAGTCATCGCCAAGCTCGCCGAAGACGCCTACTTCATGCGGGTTGACAACAGGGTTGCCCAAGTACCCCCGTCAGAAATCACGAAGCCAGACACCACGAAGCCACTAGTCGCAGCCCGGCAGATGGCGGACACAACCGTGTCCGCGGAGAACACCAGCCAAACCCCAACCGCTCTAGGGCCTCGGCTGGAGGACCCTCCCAGGGCGGCAACAGCCAGGGCGGCGCCGGTGGTAGCCGCAGCGGCGCTGGTGGTAGTCGCGGCGACAGCGGTGGTGGTGGCAGCAGCGACGGAAGCTCGTCCCATGGCGCCGGCAGAAGAGCTGGTGGCGGCGGCGATCGCGGAGGCCGAGGCCACGCGAATAGCCACGCCACCGGCAACTCACGTGGCGGCTACGACGCCTGCCATAGGATCGACGAGATCCGTCGCAAGAAGACTACTGAAGCAAGCGACAGCAACGGCTTCCCCGCCTACTCTGCACGACTTCGCGACCTGCTCCTTCCTGAGAAGTTCAAACCTCTCGGGATCACCAAGTACGACGTGAAACAAGACCCAATTCAGTGGCTCAGGTGCTATGCCTTATCCATTGAAAACGCTGGCGGCAACAACGACACGAAGTGCCTCTACTTCCCTTTCTGTCTGGACCAAGCCCCACTCACTTGGCTCGAGTCACTCGACAAGAACTCGATCGACGAGTGGGACCAGCTGAAGGCTCAGTTCACCAGCAACTTCGCGGGTGCCATGGGGCGCTCGGGTACCTGCATGGACCTGGCAATGGTCAAGCAAGAACAAGGCGAGACGCTCCGCCAGTACATGCGGCGCTTTTTCGACAAGCGCGCAACCGTAGTCGACGTCACCGACAAAGAAGTCATCGACCTCTTCCAAGACGGCCTCTACCACCGTCGCACCTTCGAAGACTTCGGTCGCCGCAGCCCGAGTTCTATCACCAAGCTCAAAGACATGATCACATCATGGGCCGACGAGGAGGACAAGGCGAACGCCAAGTACGACTCCATCCGCGGCAAGAGCAAAAACAACACGGGCGGCCACAACAACAACAAGGATCAAGGGGGTTGCAACAACAACAACTACTCGGGTCCTAACCGCAAACGCAAGCCAGACAACACGGTCGCAGCTATACAGCGCCCTGCGAAGGACAACTCCAAAAAGACCTCTGGCGGCTTCAAAGACTTGCTCAAAGAGAAGTGCCCGTGGCATCTGGATGGCAACCACACCACCGAGCAGTGCTACCAGCTCCGGCGAGCACTCAAGGATACCCCCGATCCACGGCCTCCTCACGACAAGAAGGGCAAGAAAAAAGTTGACGAAGGCAACGGCGACTTCCAAGAACCCGACAAGACGGTGAATGTCCTCTTTGGCGGACTACCCACCAGACGGTCTCAGAAGGCCACCCGACGGGAAGTCTTGAACATTGAACCAGTGGTGCCGACACCTCTAAGGTGGTCGGAGGTACCCATTACCTTCTCCCGCGCGGACCAATGGACAAGCTTCTCCGAGCTGAGACGTTTCCCACTCGTCTTGAAACCTGTAGTTGCGGGCTCCAGACTCAACAAGGTACTCATCGACGGCGGAAGCGGGCTCAATGTCCTCTTCACCAAGACCTTGAAGAAGATGAAACTCGACATCACCGACATGCTCACCAAGAGCGCGTCACCCTTCTACGGCATTGTCCCCGGTAACACGGCTATTCTACTAGGCTCAGTGGTCCTGCCAGTTACCTTCGGGGAGACAAGGGAGAACTACCGCACTGAGTACATCAAGTTCGAAGTTGCGGACTTCGAAACCTCCTACCATGCCATTCTCGGCAGACCAGCTATCGCCAAGTTCATGGCGGTACCCCACTACACCTACTTGGTACTCAAGATGCCGAGTCCCGCCGGAGTACTCACATTGCAAGGGGACTTGAAGGTCTTTTATGACTGCGACACCGAAGCCGTGGAACTCGCAACGACCAACCAAGTACCCAATGCAATGATGGAGATCTTCGCTGCATCCAAGAGGCTCGCCCCAACCGAACTCGAGATACCTGAGAAGACCGACACAGCAAACAAGCCTCAGCCATCAGAGGAAGTTCAAGTGAAGGCCATTGACCTCGGGACGGGCGACAGCAGCAAGACTACCATGATTGGGGCGGGTCTTGACCCGAAATAGGAAGACGCGCTCGTCAGCTTCCTCCGGGCTAACCGAGACATCTTCGCGTGGAAACCAGCGGACATGCCAGGGGTGCCCAGGAGGCTGATCGAGCACTCACTCAACGTCGACCCTAAAGCTACCCCCAAACGACAACACCTCCGCCACTTCGCTCACGACCGACGAGATGCCATCAAGATGGAACTCGCCAAACTACTCGCGGCGGGCTTCATCTGCGAAGTCTTCCATCCTGAGTGGCTCGCCAACCCCGTCCTCGTCCGCAAGAAGAACACGAACGAGTGGAGGATGTACGTCGACTACACCGACCTCAACAAGCACTGCCCCAAGGACCCCTTCGGGTTGCCACGGATTGATCAAGTCATCGACTCCATGGCGGGCTGCGACCTGCTCTGCTTCCTCGACTGCTACTCCGGGTACCACCGGATCGCTATCAAGGAAGAAGACCAGGAGAAGACCGCGTTCATTACCCCGTTTGGCGCCTACTGCTACACGACAATGTCGTTCGGGTTGAAGAACGCTGGTGCTACATACCAGCGAGCTATCCAGGCCTGCTTCAAGAAGCAGCTCAACAAGAATGTCGAAGCCTATGTGGATGACGTGGTCGTCAAGACTAGAAACTCCGATACGCTCATCGCCGATCTTGAAGAGACTTTCGCATCCCTGCGAGAGTACCAATGGAAGCTCAATCCCAACAAGTGCGTCTTCGGCGTACCATCTGGGAAACTACTCGGCTTCATCATCAGCCATCGCGGCATCGAAGCCAATCCCGAGAAGATCTCCGCCATCACCAACATGAGAGCTCCCACCTGCATCAAGGATGTACAAAAGCTAACCGGGTGCATGGCAGCCCTGAACAGATTTATCTCGAAGCTTGGAGAACGGGGACTACCCTTCTTCAAACTACTCAAGCACCACGAGAAGTTCGCGTGGACCGCGGAGGCTGATCAAGCTCTGGCGCAACTCAAAGACTTCCTCTCAAAGCCACCAGTCCTCACGGCTCCTCGCAAAAAGGAGCAGCTACTGCTCTACCTCGCTGCGACTACTCATGTGGTCAGTACTACCATCGTTGTCGAGCAGCAGGAAGAAGGCCACGCCTACCCAGTCCAGCGACCAGTCTACTTCGTCAGTTCAACTTCTTTTGCACTTTCAACTTTTGTAAATATGTAGTGAAGTCCGTACTCTTTTCCTCGCGGGGAGAGTCTTCGGTGATCTCACAACGGGAACACCGAAGATGCGAGGTTTTTAACGAGGCGGACTTGTGTAATATCCCCTTGAGAAATATAACAAGGGCTCCCCAAAAAAGACAGCCGTTATCTATCATCGGTCCCGAAGTGACAATCATCCGAAGAGATTGTCACTTTCGGGAAAACATTGCAGAAGTAAGTGAACACATGCGCCTGGCCTCGCGAAGACAAGTCGCATTTAGTGCACTTAAGAAAAAATTGATTGAGGGGGCGCATGTGGGAACTATTCTGCAAAGGTCGCGAAGATGTTAAGGAGCATGCTACAATCTGTTCCAAAGAGGAGGGCATGACTCGCTTAAAGGCCTACTTTTCGCGAACAAAAAGTCTTCAGCGGTCAATGCGTGAAGCCCCTCAGTAAAATACTGTAGGGATAAGTCGACCCGTTAAGGGGCGTGGTCGCAAAATCATCCACTTTATCACAAGCGAAGAAGCCTTCGGCGGTTAATGCGCGAAGCAAATTGCGAGGCAGGGCGGACGAGCCACCTCGAGGTCAAATTTCTACGAAGTTGAGCTATCATGCCACTTCGCACCTTTGTGCTATCACGCCATCTAGCATCTTTGGGCTATCACGCCGCTTCGCATATTTGAGCTATCATGCTGCTTTGCATAAGTGATAAGCAAGATAGACTAACCATTCTATATGCAAGACTTGTTTCTATCTTATAAATGATACAACACATGTTTGAAACAAAATGACCTGCGAAGATCAAAACAGGAAACTGGGGGGAGGCGCTTTTCGAGCGCAGTTCACATGTTTCCATCTTCGCAAGTAAATAAAACCATCATCTTCGCACAAGTGAGATTGCAACAGAATCATGGTATACATATTTGTTGAAAAAATACATTACAGGCACAACAGTACATCACAACAGCATAGTTCAAACGATTACAAGCATAGCAGCACAAGAGACGAAGATGGTTACACTGCAAAACAAATCAGCGAGGGCGCTTGTACATATACTCATATTCCGCTTCTTCGGTGAGATCAATAACTTCAACCTTAGGCACAGCAAGGGGGCTTGAGGACGAAGGTGTGTCTTCGCGAGCAGGCACAACAGAAGATGGTTCAAATCCTTCAATTTGACGGCGAGGAGTATCGTCATGACAGAGACGATTGCGTACATGTGCGAAGACATTTTTCGCATCAAGATTTTTCTTCTCGTATTTTTCTATCATACGCGACATAAACACATCAAAGGGCACGTCGGGAAATTTAGAGTTAAACTTGCGCCAAATAGAGCCAGACATGAAATAATCACCGAAGTTAATAGTTATAGGACAAATATCTTCGGCAACCTACGCAGGATACACCTTCGGCACCTGCGCAGAGTTGCAAATGTTTCAGACAGATTGTTCACAAAATACCCCCAACCGCCCAAATCACTAAGGCTACACACTCCCTCACACCTCAGGGGCTCCCGAAGTGACGTCTATTGTCCGGACTTCATGTGGAGAAGCAGCCTGGGTAGATGGCGCAGCTGAAGACACCGCAGCCGAAGATGGACCACCTCCACCACCAGAAGATGCAGCAGTAGGCGAAGGTGTGGGCACAGAACCAGGCTGAAACAAATAAGGAAAAGCATAAGCATAAGAAAGAAAATGGTTACAAAAGTAAAAGGAGATAGGCAAGGTATAGTAGTATGAACCTTGCGAAGCACACGCCGACCTTCGGCAACAGTCAACCCAAAACCAAACTTCTTGAAGAAAGTTTGCATAAAGTTCTTAGCTATATTTTTGGGTAAGACATGAATCTTCTCCATAGATGTCTCAGTTGGCCAAGAAAAATTGGCATCACGAAGTAGACGAAGATCACTCTTCGTAAGGCTTGGCTCCCCATCTCCGGAGGATTTAATATCGCGTGGGAAAGGCTGCGAGAGGCAACAGCAGCCCCGAGTTCTCTGAAGGAGCACCCAGCAGATGCAAGAGAACTAACCCCGTTAGACAACCAGTCAAAAACTTGACCTATAAACATCTCTTTGACATCATAAGGAGCGGGGCTAAGTCCGTAGTCAACTATGAGATCGTGGAGCTTCTTGCAAAGAGGGGAAACATGGCGTTCAATTTCATCGCAATAAGTCTCGTGCTCTGAAGTTAGGCTGTCATGTGCTTGACGAAGATCCACGAGCTCGGCAACTTTAGCGTCATACAACTTCTGCAGGTCCTCAGCCTTTTTCTTCTCATCCTCCGCACTAGAAGCCAAACGACGAAGTTCAGTTAGTTGCACTTCCAATTCAGCGTTCTTCTTAGCCAGGTCATCCTTCTCCTTAGCAATATCAAGACACTTCTTCTTCTCAGACTCAAGTGAAGATGAGAGGGAGACCTTTTCAGCTTGCAAAGCCTTAACAACATCAATCTCCTTGCTAAGAGCAGTAGCAGACGTCCTCTCGGAGAGTTGATGGGACCGAAGGTCAGAATGGCACCGCCGTTGAGCAGCGCGACAAGCCAAGAAAGATTTCATGCTAAGATCCTGGGCTTGAGTTAAAATTTCCTCAGCGCTCTCTTTGCTGAGTTCATCTTCCATGATAGGGAAGCCAAAACTATCACCGGCCTCCTGAAGCAAAGTGCGCTCGCGATCATCACTGCAAAATTGCAACACTTTGCGCATGGAATCACCAAAGATGCGTGCATTAGCCTTCATTCCAAGACGTCGGGCAACAGCACTAGGTGACTCGCTGCTAACAAAGACACCACCACTCAAAGGATCGCTCTCCATCTCAGACGAAGAGCCATCCTGTTCCACACGAGTCAGTGATTTGTGATGAATAGCAGAAACAACTTTGCTGCCACCTGGAACCTCAGTAGCCGAAGGAACTATGGTTTCAACAGTTGAAAGCGGAGGAAGAGGAGTCTTGTCCTTCGAAGATCTGGCCCGAGCGGAGAAGTCCTCGTCACTCTCAGGCTCAGGATCACTATAATCAATGTCCAAGGGATCAGCTAGAGTGGCACCAGCAGCAGCAACACCAGGAGAAAGAGATTTAATATCCACAATCTCTTCGGGTTGGTCAGTAGAAGGAACGCCAATGTTCGTACCAGAACCGGCACCAACTTCGCCAGGACGCTTCTCAGTGTCACCCTTCAAATGGTCAGACTCTTCGGGACTGGATGACACAGCCTCGGAAGTTGACGGCTGGGCAGTTCTCTGGCGCTTAGGAACATTTCGTCCGCTGCGACCACGGCGCTTCCTAATAACCTTCGCACGCGCGGCAAGGGCTGCAGCCTCGGAACCTCCTTGGCCACCTTTCTTTGTTGCTCACTTCGCTTGAGCCTCGCGACGAGCAATAGTAACAGAGCGATCGCCAGCATGAATGCCAAAGAAAAAGAAGAGACGATTGTCTCGAGTGCCACCAAGACGTTCCTGAATCTCAACATCTTCCTTCGAAGATATAGGCCCAAGAATTTTGTTAGCCCGAGCTTCAATTTCAGCAACATTGATAGCTGCAAGGGAAGATACAAACAAATATTAGTAAAATAAAAATATATATTTACAAAAATGTCAAGCTAAGAGAAGTAAGAAGCAACGAATAAAAAAAGAGAGAGACGTGTACCATTCTTCATCAAGCCGAAGCTCCAAGCGAACTCAGGAATCTTAATCGCCGAAGAGAAGTCGTTCCAGGCAACGACAGACCATCCAGCGCGAACAGGAAATATCTTCGCACCAATGTATTCTTCAACCAGATCGTGGGTAGCATATGTCTTCGCCATCTCCTGGAAAGCAGTGAGGAAAAGCCAGTCCGCATCTCCATCTTCATAAGCAGTGCCAACACCCTTAGGCAGGGGCTCAAATTGTGTGCACACAAGAGGGAGCTCTTCATCATCAATAGTGTAGTAAAACTAGTAATGGTTCCAGTTTTCATCCCACTTATTCTTGTAGGCAACGACAGGAACATCGGCGTCACCACGATACTAGAAGTTCAAAGAGGCAAACTGGGGCTCTTCGCGAACAAGTGCACCATCAACAAGACGTACTATCTTCAAAGGTTGGTGATGAACAGTATGAACTCTGACGAAGTTAGTAGCGGTACTCGCCCACATATAAACGCTAAGCCGAAGAATGGCATTAGGGGTGAGGTGATGAAGATACATCCCAAAGTTCCGAAGAATAGAGATGACAGCTCCGTCAAGAGGAAAACGAAGGCCAGCAGTAAATAAATCCCAGAAAACAACCACTTCGTTGGGGCGAGGAGTAGGAGTAGTCTCAAGACCAGGGGCTCGACCTTTTCCTTCCTTAATGAACCCGGAAGTGACGAACTCCGCAACATGTGCTTCAGAAACCTTACTCCGACCAAAGACAAAGGTCGGAGGTGCTTTATCAGCCTTGGGAGCCATGGGAGCGAAGAAGAAAACTACACACGCACAAAAGTGAATAAGCAACTAAACTAGACAAAAAGATAAAAAAAGAAAAGAGATCAAAAGACACTTACGAAGAGAAGGGAATGAAGGAAGTGAAGAAGCCCTTAGCTCTCACGAAGTCAGATGAAATCCTCAGCTCTCACGAAGGCAAAGGTAAATTTGCAAGGATTTTACCGTGGTGAAAACAAACTCAGGCGGGGGCAGACCCTTATATAGGATGCCAAAGGTGGGAATCTCGGAGATCCTGTAGCGAAGGACGTGGCTGAAATCTAGGAGACCCGTTAGAACGTGGTGAAAATCACGAGACTTCACGGATAAACATGCAAAACAGTAAAATTGATTAAACAAGGAAAGAATATATAGAAAGTATAATAAAAAGGGGGAAGGAGAAAAGAATAGCTAACTTCCACAGACGAGCCGAAGATGGGAGGTGCTTGGGAGCGAAACATTTCCACCCGTCACAAAGAAGGTTTGCTAGTTCGGCTTGTCTTCGGTGGAAACCCTCACTAGCACGGGGCTGAATGTTGGGGTAAATATTTCGCCACTAACCCCCCTCTGTATCTTCGGCTCAAAGGAGAAGATCGGGAGTCGTTTCTACTTTTGCATTTGTTGTTTCAGGAAACGATCGAGGGTCAATTGGCGAAGACCAAACAAAGCTGGGGATCTTCGTTTTACATAAGCCAAGCTCACAGAGCGAAGGGCCAAGCGAAGCTTGTCTTCACTCCGAGAGGGCGAGGTCCGTGCGCGAAGGCACGAAGGAAGACTTACCGTGAAGTCGAGTCGAGGCTTGGTGAAGATGTAACGTGAAGAAGAACGGCCGGAGATGAAGCGCGTGATCTTCAAAGAAGTAATCTTCATTTGGTCTTCTGGCGATGATGCTGGAGATGCAGATAGCGACCAAGAGAAGGCCCGCGAAGGGAAAAGCTTCGGCAAGGGTTTTGCGAAGCGCATGGAGGTGAGCGAAGAGCAAACTGCCACGGTAGCAGACACGTAGATAGTCGAGGTGTAAAGTGATTGTCTGTAAAGTTTGTGAGTACAGAGCCCTGCGAGGTTACCAAAACACACCTAAGATGCTTCGTACAATGTGAAAAAGCAATGGTAGGTGTTGTAAAGTGTAATTGTTACGGGCCTATAAAAAGGACCCGACGGTAATGAAATGGGGGCGATTGGAAGGCGGCTAAGTTTCTTTACACTTAGTGGCTTTCAAGTTTCATTCTCTTCGGTTTGGCCGATGTGTTCCCCTTTCTCTAGTTCGTTTCGACTGTTGGCCCCTCTTCGGGGAAGATTTTTATCCAATAGTTGCTGAGTATTGATCATTGGTGGAGCAACCTCGGTATGAATTTCATTCTGTTTTCACAAATCCATCACCGAGTTGCTTGTGTTATTCGTTGTGCACCATGAGTTGGGCCGCCGGTGTGTTTCGGAAGGTGACTCGCTCCCGCCGTTCGCGAGACGGAGGAAGCTCATCCCGCCACTCCAAAGCTACACCAAGCCCAATGTCGACGGAGCATGAAGAAGAAGAGGAAGAGCTCCCTACGCCACAAGCCGAAGGAGTGTATGCCGTTGATGCCCCCTTCATCGACTTGAGGGACAAACGAGAGAGACAAGCCTACGCCATCCTCAAGGATCGAGCCTTCTCCAACACGAGGGAATTCGACCTGACCCTTCTGGAAAGGACAGGTATGGACTCCAAGTTCGACTCCATTTGGCAACAGCTCTTGGTTGGGAAGGTTTTGTCCTAGTTCAGGAGATCAGTTCTAGGCCTACTACCAATCAGTTTCTCTGAACTCTTCAAGAGGATGCATCTGACATTTAATTTCGATTTCATGGAGTTCCATATCGGGTTTCATGGAAGGATATTAGGTGCACCCTCGGTTTTCATCACCGTTGTGCTATTCCTCTTTAGCAAGCTTGCAGTGATTTTAATCGTGAAAGTTTTTGGGAAGAACTTTCTGGTCAGCCTGTTCGCGGTAAGTTGACACCTCGGTGCAATGATATCTTGCATTCCACTCTCCGACTGTGGCACAAGTGGCTCGCCATCACTCTCTTTCCAAGGGATGATGTTCGGACCGTGCGCACTGACGAGATGAGGATTTTATACGCCGCGGTTAGATGGATTAAGGTCTCTCCCATTCAAGCTATGATTCGGCAGTGGTTGACATACTTTAAGATGACGGGTTCTATTGAATGTACGTCTTTTGTTTCGCACATCATCACGAAATTGGGGTTACGCAAGGGCCCAATGTGCCCTACATTGCTAATCCCCGGACTCTGATTGATGAGGCTTATTTGATGCAGGGGCATGTTTGTATGATGGTTACCCTCTAATCGATCACAATCTTGCACAACAAAAGGTGAATTTAGATTTGTACAAATGTAAACCCGATGTACCATATATTGTCCTTTGTTGTTATATTTGCCAATAACATGCATGATATGAATGTCACCCGTGCATACGACCAAGATTGGTGCATGGAATGGAGTAGAAGAAGTCCAACAAGGGTGTCCAAGTCGAGGAGGAGGCACAAAGCTAATCTGGTTCGAGTCCCCGAGGTGGAGGCCTAAAGCAATCCAAGTTCGAGCCCAGTTCGGAGTCCAGGAGCAGCACGCACTAAAAACAACGCCCAGGAAACATACAGAGTCAGTTTTGGACGTTCTATATATGGTTGGAAGCACAATTTCATAGAGCTTCCAATGGAACTAGACTCATGCCAAAATTCATCCTGAGTCAATGTGAATCGTCGAAACAAGTTGACGTCCAGAATCTGCAAAGGTGCTGCGTCGCCAGTTTGATGGGCCTTAGGCCCAAGTTGTGGGCGCCCCATCCTAAGACGCCCCCAACCCTAGGACACCCCTCCTTTTATACTCAGTAGCCACCACATTAGAAACTTGAGTTTTGTTTTACATCTAGCTTTAGCTACACCAGACCACGCACAGATACGTGCTAATCTCTGTGATTCAGATCTCCACCTTCGAGTGATATTAAGATTGCTCGCCTCAAATTCTTGTTCGTTCGTCGATTGCGCACAGGAATTGGTCTTCGTGATTAGGCCGATCTTGCTGCAACAAGGTCGGTAACCACAGGGAGTGTGTTCAGCGATTGCATTGGCGCTTCGGGCTTGCTCGTCGTAGTCGGATCGTGAGGGTCTACTCCCACCGAATCGGATTTATCTCCACTCACCGAAAGATCGGGCACTCCCCTCTATCAGCTACCCAAGCAATTTGTAGGTGAATGGGAGGATCGGGAACTAAGAGCGTAGGTGGTAGTTCGCGTGTGGAACTCGGAACACAGCAAGATTGGCGATGAACACAGGGATTTAGACTAGTTCGGGCCTCCGGAGAGTGAAACCCTACGTCCGGTATGGGGTGGAATTATGCGTCCAAAAGGGAGTCCCCTCGAATGGAGCTCTAGGCCGCCTTATATGGACAACGGGCTAGGGCTTACATTCGAGGTCGGTGGACCCTCATTGGTGTCGGTTACAAAATGGGAAGGCTATCTGCCTTGATTACAGCCGAGCCGAAGTCTGGTAGCTCGCCTTGCGCCCCAAGTCCTGTGGATCCCCTAGGATCTGGATAAGGTCTTCTGGAGTCTTCCAAGGCCGCCAGGGTTGTGGATAAGGTCTTCGGGCCCACTTGCAGGTCGGCGGGGCTTCTGACAGTTCGAGTCCACTTGACAGGGACCTCTGGGACCCTGGTCGGTGAGGACCCATGGGTACCCATGTCTCTCAAGCCCCCGATCGACGTGTAGGCGTAGCGGCCGAGGTGAAGTCATGTTGAGGCTTGGCGAAGGCATGGCATCACCAAGGTCGTGTAGGGTGCACGGGGATCCAAAGAAAAAGAATCCCTCCAACATGCACAAAGTCGAACATCAAGCTTCTGGAGCATAGGTACAGAAGATCGAAGTGAAGACGAGGCGTCGATCTTGAAGAACCACCGACCAGACCGGGGTCAGGTAGCACAGAGGAGCTTCTGCGACCTTCAGGAAGGTCGCGCTTCCAACCGTAGGTAGGTCGAGTAGAGAAGTAGTGGAAGTAAGCTTCCGCTAGGTCGATCCGACACAGAAGGAAAGAGGGTGTCGTAAGATGCACTCGTGGAGTAGCCCCCGAGCAGTAAAGCGACCAAAATGGACGGTTTGATGCTCCAAAAATGAAGAGAAAAAGAGAACCTGCGGCCTTCTGCTCCCGTCTAACGCTCTGTCGATTGGTTGGAATATGACAAAACACATGGAATCTCGGCAAACACCAAAGGTTGTCGCGTCCTGAGTCATGGGCACACTGTACGGTCACGGGGCCTGCCTCCAAGCGAAGCTGTAGTCACTGTCCGCCCGCAAAAGACAAGAATCGCCAAGACGTTGTCAGGTAGGGGATAGGCACGCCAATGCTTCCATGGGTGAACTGGGACCTCGTGCTTCACGTGGTAACAGCGACCGGATAAGGACGCCACGCCGGCTGAGTTGCAGATAGGATCCAAGGCCCTGTGCCGCAACTATAAATAGGTGACCGCCTCGCTAAGCTCGTCACTTGAGCCAACCGAGTGAACCATGGCGAAGCTGCGTAGTAATTTTTTCGTACCTTGGGCTTGTCTCCGTCTGCCAGAGTGTAGAGCTAGGTCATCATTACCAGGAGCTAGAAGAATTCTTGCAAAGTTGAGAGAACTCCATCAGCCACTTCACCCGCGCCCAGCGAGGAATCCAGGTGCAGCATGGGGTAGTACATGCCTTGACGGACCTTGTGAGCGGAGGCCTGAGGTGATGCTGGAGATCACCGTGCTGTACCTGGGAAGGCCTGAGGTGACGCTGGTTCCATTTGGAATCTTGTGGGAGAGCCCGAACGTAAGTGTGGGTACCACAGGAAACCTTCTGGAGCTCGAGTAGAGGTGGCTGTGTGGCAGCTGCGACAACGGCGACGGTGGAGGTCTCCAAGTAGGTCCTGAAGCTAGAAGAAAGCTTGCGACACGCTTCATCAGTCTAGGTTGCGTCGCAGACATTATGTAAGGTAGTTCAGGACCTTTAATATGTTTGGATCTTGTAATTGGCCATGGGCCAAAGTGCTTTGTAGGCTTACGAAGCTTTTATACACATGTTTGCTTGACAAACCGTGTGTCTTAAGTGTGTGTGTAGAGGTGCCCGGGCGGCAATGGCATGGCCAAGGTCCTGGCGGGGCTGTAATAGCATGCCGACCTTCAGAAGGCCTTGTATATCGACGAAGTCTCGTGCCGACCGGAGTCAACACGGCCGCTGTGCAGTGGCACAACGCAGGGTGTCAACCTGAAAGCTGTAGGTCTAATCGACCTAGAAGGCATCGAGGCCTCAGCAAGGAGCTGTAGTCAAGACCAGGACGTCGCCAAAGGGCAGCAGATCCTTTAAGCACGGGGCTGTTGGTAGTTTCCGCTGCTGTAGGTCGAGGCGACCTAGAAGGCATGAAGGCAGCTGGACCTAGGAGACGTGGTGTGGACTCGCTGTTTGTAGGCCGAGGCGACCTAGGAAGCTGCCAGGTCCTTGTCGACCTTGCAAAGGTAGTGTGGTTGGTCCATAGGTCATCTATGGGTCGTGATGACCTTGAAGTGAGTTTCGGAAGTACCGGGGTTGGGGGCTTAGACGCGGGGCATAACGAATCCACACCCGGCTGGATATGTTGAGCAAAATCTGACGGACGCAGATTCCCGTACGGAACTAGCCGTTACTACCTGTTATCCGTTTAGGTCGAAAGAGCCGTTGGGGAGTAGACCCGTTGGGCAGGGATATGTTGGGTCGCCGCGAAGTCCGCTAGAGAGAAGTTGGGCACGGCGGCCCACAACGCCGCTGGGGCCCAGCTATATAAGGCCGAGCCGTGGGCTGGGACTTCCACTTGCTCCCATTTCCGCACAACATCTAGGGTTCCGCCGCCGCTCGATTGCTCTAGCGAAATCAGCAGCGCCTCCGTTCTTAGATCCGCCGCGCCGTGCACCCTCGCATGCGCACGAAGTCACTTGTGGTGTTCAGGGCGAAATCCATCAGAGTAGAGGAAGAGAAGATGGAGCCCGCACTTGCGCTGGTGCCTGAGACCATCTGGGAGCCGTCCGTGGTGACGGAGGAGCAGATCCAGGCCCTAGCGACCCGCGGGCTGTTGAAGCCCAAGGCGGAGGTGCCCTAGAGACCGGCGGCCGGCGAGGCGTTCCCCACCGAGGGGACCGGGGAGACCGTCGTCTTCCTCGCGCACGTCGAGCGCGGATTCAGGGTCCCGACTGGCGACTTCTTCGGCGAGCTCCTGTACTTCTACAGGATCGAACTGGTACACCTCGTCCCCAATGCCATTACGATTGTCTCTTCCTTTATCCACCTGTGCGAGGCCTACTTGGGGATACCGCTGCACTTCCACCTGTGGTGGCACTTCTTCGAGCTGAAGAAGACGGGGAAGGTCGATGTCGTTGGCAGCGTCGGGTTCATGTTGCGCCGGTATATGAAGCCAGTGTACATCGACCTGGTGCTGTCCGACAACACCACGGGCTGGAAGCAGCAGTTGTTCTACCTCGACAACCTGGCACCAGTACTCCCCACCAGGTCCGGGTACGCGCCCGTGGCCAGGCCTGAGTGGTCCAACCAACTCACGTCACGGGAGACCGACGACCTGTAGCCGCTGCTCGACGACCTTGAGAGGTTGAAGACAGATGGGCTGACGGGCAGCGTCGTGGCGATCAGCTTCAGCCGGTGGTTGCTGCAGCCCATCCAGGACTGGGTACACCCAGCCTACGAGTACTGGGGTCAGACCGACCCCACCCGAGTCGTGCGGCGCAAGGTCTCCAAGGAGATGATGGTGGCGCGAGTGAAGAGCATGTTCGCTGGGCGTATTGAGGACCTGTGTGGTTCGAGGATCGGTGGATGGTCGCTTCCTGGTGTGATGAGTGATTGACAACATTGTGGGGACTGACTCTTGGCTAAGTATTGTAGGTACAGGTTGCGGCTTGACTGGTGTCGGTGCAGGTGAAGAGCAAGCGCGAAAGGTTGTTGCCGGGTAGGCCTCCAGGTGTGGAGAAGACAAGTAGGCTTGGCTCGAGGGACCCGGTGGCCAGCGGGGTCAAGTGCGGGACGCATGGTGGCAAGAACAGCAAGATGAAGTCACAGACGGTTTCTTGGTTGAGCCTCAAAACCAAGGTCGAGCCGGGACTACGTGGGAGCCGAGTGATGAGTGGTGATTGGCGGAGGCTACACCGAGTTCGCGGGGTTTCCAGTGGTTCACCAGAAAACCGCTGGGTTCCTTGGTTGATCCACAAAGCCAAGACCGAAGACCGGAGGTAGCAACACCTAGACCGGTCTGACCGGTCTAACCGGTGGGTATCGGTCTGACCGGTGGAGGACACCGGTCTGACCAGTGTGCGACGACGCAGTCCGGAGACTTCAAAGCGGAGGACACGCGTGGGGATCGCAAGGCTTGCGTCGAGACTAAGCAAGTTTGCGGTCACCGGGCATCCGTCCGATGGTGCTACAATGAAGTTTCCCAAAAGGCCCTTTGGGGGCGTGTACCTTAGTTTAATGTAATATGGGTAGTTTCGTCTTTCAGCTAGCCTCCATATAACCCAAGTGGTGAGAGGATGGCAGCCATCTCTTGGAACCCTAGCTCATTTGCTTTTGCTATTTTCCCTTCCTATTTTCCTTAGGATTTAGAGGACTAGCTTGAGAGCTTCATGGTGAGATCTTGTGAGAGGGAAGGATGATTGGGAGGCAAGCTAGACCTTGTATGAACCTTCATGGTATGTATAGTTGATTCGGCGTGGTTCCTCAAGGCTTGATTGTGCCTATCCCATTTTCCCTTTTAGGTGATTTTCGGAGCCTTTTCTTGGCGATTTTCTTGTGGCGGTTTTGAGACCTTTCTCTTTGGGATTTGGTGGGGGATGTATGCATGAACCCTTCGTGGTTCTTTTCCCTTTGATTCCCCTCCCAAATCCGTGAGTAAAGGGGCTTAATTTTGGGGTTTTCTTGGCTCTAGGGTTAGAGGCGTTCTTGGCAGGATTTCTTCGATTCCTCTTGATTTATCAAGTTTTGGTGGACCAAATCTTGGCTATGGAGTACCCATGAGGTGTTCCTACTATTCCCAAAGTCTTGTGCGAATCCGTGGAGCGAATCGGGAGATCGAGATTTGGATTTGGGGGTGTTGACCTGCGGGTTGCTGTTCATCCCGAGAGCCCAGGTCCAGACCGGTCTGACCGGTGCCTCTCACCGGTCTGACCGGTGCCGACCCCAGTTGGGTTTTGCTCGGGTGAATGTGTTGGTGAGTTCCCTGGTGTCTTGTGTTGCTGCTGTTTCGAGTTTGGTTCAGTTTGGAGCTCGGGAGGCCAGGTTTGCGAATTTGGGATTTCCAGGCTCAGACCGGTCTGACCGGTGAGCTGCACCGGCCTGACCGGTGCAGGGACTTTTCTGTGGAAATTGCCAAGTCTTGCTCGGGTGACCCGGCTCAAGGTCCAGGGTGACCTGGAGTGTCTCTGCAGGGTGTTGACGACTACTAAGTACCTATTTCAGAGCTGTCAATCCCTGCATTTCAATATGAGAATCATGCATCCACATTAGAATAGGGCTTAGAACTGACAATTTCCACAAGTGGCTGTATAAAGTTCAATGCAGGTGTTTAGCATAAGAAATGAGGAGAAAGCATGCCTCTTTGATCCTAGCACTTCAGGCTCAGCCAATGAGGAGCTACCATGCAAGCATCCCCTAGATCAATGATGTCACCAATCCAAGAGAGAGAGCCTTAGCGAATCAGGGATCGCCACGCGTACCTCACATGGATCCATGGGCCCACCAGAGCTCCCAAATCGCCTCCAACACACGTGTACACCGAGAACCGACCTCAGGACCGACCAGTCAGCCACTCAGAGAAAGCACAGCATGAGGTGGGCCACGTGGGGGTCGGCCGACCCTGGGATCGGCCGAACCGACCTTTGGTCGGCTGATCCTAGGCCTCCACGTGGTAGTCCCCCATTGGTCCTAGAGGCCATCCCCGGGGTGTCTCGCTCCACTTGACGCCGGTGCCCGCGCTTATAAATGGAAGGAGAGGGGGGTAAGAATAGGATAACACACTTGAAGGCAACTTCTTACCTTAGCCTCCTTCCTTCCTTCTCATTCCTTCTTGGTGGAGGTGAAACCTCATCCCACCAGGAATATGAGTGTGGGGAAGATCTAGCTTAGGTAGTGCTAGGTAGAGAGGAGAGGGTGTGGTTGAGTAGAAGGGAGATGCGATGATCCGTTCTTCATTCATCATCTCTTTGTACCTCGTGAGTGATACTGTTCTTCATTTAGACTAAAGTGAGTATTTTGTTATATTCCAATTAGACTAAAGTTGTATTCATACATGGGTGATATGTTCTAGAGTTCTTCATCTGTTCATCATTTAGAGGCTCGTGTTCTTCGTGACACGATCCTCTGATCTTGTTGATTGGATGAGTATTCTTGCATTCCGTTTGTACGATTGCTTGTCAATTAGAATATAGTGAGAACTCTGCATACCTGGTTTAGACCAAAGTGTCATTCATATCCTTTGTACGATCCTAATTCCTTGATGGGTAAGGACTAGTTGTGCTCGCGGGATCGTCGCTTCGTATCTTTACGGAGTGCTATAGTGTTGCTACGTGACGTCAGGCGTAGCCGTGCTGTAGTAGTAGCCAGTGGTGCAGACGTGGTGTCTGGACTACAGGCTATCCTTCGATTGCCCTGTATCCCACGGTTTGTCTTGGGGTAGGCCGCGGTGGTGACAGCCGTTGGACCCTTTTGGAATCCCCCACGTTCGGATACAGGTGTAGGCGACCATTTGCCGTGAACCGACTGTTATAGCCAGGAGGGTCCGGTGTCCGAAGCGAGACTCTTTGTAGCCTGTACTTCCCTAGAACCAAGTGCCTACAAGGGAAACCATACCTCTCACCTACCATAGTAGAGATCCTGTGTCCTTGGATAAATCGCTCGTAGAGCTCCCAACCGTTCCTTAGATTCGATACCCTTTGGAATACTCCCGAGGGAGAAGTGCTACAATGGTGTATCCGTGCGCTTGCGGATTACTTCGCACTCGTCAGTGTACCCGAGTGTTTCTTACATGCTCACGCTAACCCGGCGCTATAGTGGTGATGTTAAGAAATACCAACAAGCATTTCTGGTGCCGTTGCCGGGGAACGGTTGTCACGAGTCTACGAACCCGATTGTCCTCGTATCATTTGTTTTCCTTCTTTGTTTCTACCTCTACCCCCGTTATCCCAGGAAGGTTATCCTTGTACATACCTTCTGCTCATTATGAATGAACCAATGGAATCAACTTTGTGGAGGCAACCCGTCTCCTTAACACCCTGCATGGTTCATCCATGCATCTTTAAGCTAGTCGAGAGCAAACCCTTCTCAGGGGAAAATCAGGGAAATCCCTACGATCATGTGAGAGACTTTGAACAACTGTGCCCTACCCAGGGTAAGACCGGGGTGACACAGGATGTTTTTAGGAGGAACTTGTTCCCATTCTCCCTTTCGGGAGGGGCGAGAACTTGGTACCGTTGTTTTGGGTATAAACACCTCAATTGGGGAGCATTGAAAGCAGCTTTTTGCACCCGATTCTTTCCCTTGAGGTGTATCATTTCCCTAAGAATAGCAATCCTCAGTTTCCAACAAAGAGAGAAGGAAACTCTAGGCATGGCATGGGATCATTTTGCTTCTATGACCGAGTCATGCCCATTCCTTGATCTGCCAGACCTGGTGCTCTTGCAGCATTTCCGGATTGGTCTGCTAAGGGACAGCGGCATGGCGCTTGATGCCATGTCAGGGGGCGGCTTCGTTTTCTTAAAGCCGGAACAGGGCAAGGAAATTCTGGAGAAACTCCGGGATTTCAGCTCCCCGCCCATCCTAAGCACCGAGGTGGCCAACCGCAGTAATGAGTCGCCTAGACCCATCTTCGAGAGAGCTCGAGCCTACATACCAAACTTCTCTACACTCTCGTCAAAGATGTCATTCTTGACTAGCAGGAATCTTTGGGAAAGAACACCTAGTGTAAGTTCTGCCCTTAGGTTCCCTTATCGTTTCTTCTCTTAAAACCCCGACCTTCGAGACTTAGTCTCGAAGGAAGGAGGAAAGGAGTAATCAAAGAAGGGTGGTTGTTCCTGGCAAGAGCAACTTTCGCGATTCCGATTACAACTTTCCGGGAGAGGTTACGATGGATGTTTTGTGCTTAGCGTCAAGGCTCCGCCTGAGGTGTCACCACACCGAGGGTCAGGTCAAGACACTGGCCTCAGGATTGCAAGTCCCTAAACTTCTGTCCTTGGAAAGCACTGCTTTGTACCGGTCTAGCCAAGCAACTTATCTCATCATCACGAGCTCAGCTAGGAACCGATGCCGGTCAAGCTCAGTGGGCATAAAATCCCATTCTAATACTCTGGCTTGACCAATGCCCTACGGAAGGGTGGTGGCATTCCTACCCTGTGCACTACCGTTGGAAGCCGGGTTAGCCCACGTGTTGTCCTCGCGTCAGTAAGGATGAAAACCTGTGGCAGCCCGAGGAGAGAATGAACTGCATATTTTGCTTCTCTTGACCTGAGGCTGAGATGCTCCTCCGACCCATGGAATCCCATTCGCTTGATCTGGGGCCCAAGTGTTCTTGAGCCATGTTTTCAGAGATATGGGTCCAGGGGAAGTCCCGATGCTATGTCATTTGTGCGGGAGGAGGTTTAAGTAAAGCTAACGGAGGAGTAAGAGCATTTTTGCTCAACACTTTGCCTTAGCTATTTCTGGAGCCTCCAACCTCAAAACCTGCGGGACACCTGGCCCCGAAGCTGTGACCTATGCTAGAACCCACAGGCCAAAGGGGAGGCCCAGCGGAGCCCATACGGGTTCGGTCGATCCATTAGGTCGGCCGACCCAGCCTGGGCGCCGCCGCCTCTCCCCTTTCACGTGTGTTTCCCTTCGTCCTCCAGAGATCTCCTCCTCGCCGTGTGATGGATTTCGAGCCGCGCAGAGCTCCATCGCCCCTGCTCCCTCTTCCTCGCAGCCACCCTATCACCCGTAATGAGTAGCCAGGACATGCAGCCTCGTCAGATGACGACCCCGTCTCCTTTCAAGGGGGAAAAGTCTTTCTTCTTCAGCGACATAGGGAGCAACAGGCTGCATCCATGGGAAGGATCTCAGGATGATTTGACGACCCCGGAACGTGGGAGGAGGATGAGAAGCCCGACTGGAGACTCGATAGAGTCCCCGGCTAGGCGCGACTCATCTTCACCCCCCACTTTCGCTGGTCATTTTCCTCGATTCACTACCCTGGGGAAGAAACCAGCCCCTGGTTCAAGCAAGAAGGTGCTCTACGATGACTGGCCAGGCCCACCGTTGAAGCTCAGAGAGCGCTACGCAGGATCGCTTTTCAGCAAGGATGGTGAGCCTTTTTGCCACAAGTATGAGCAGGATGTTTGGGATGAGTTCTCGCAGCCCCAGACCAGGTTTCGCATCTTTGGGGTGAGGACCCCGAGGGACAGCTGCGGGGTGCCGAAACCATATCCACCGCGCTGGGAGATAGAACTTGAGGATATCCTGGCGTCATTACCTAACAGAAGGAGTCTCCAGACAAGCAAGGTGGCGGATAAATTGGCAGATGTGTACCTCGAGTACGAGGCCTTGGTGAAGGTTGTGGGGAAGCAGCGAGAAGAGTTTCGGCAGCTCAGGCATCTTCTCATCGAGACCCGTGAGGAGATGGATGTTATGCTGTAGTGCTTGATCAAGGCAGAGGGTTTGGAAGCCCTTTTCGCGGAGTAGAGGGCTACGCCCACTTTTCATTTCCCATAGGCGCTTAGTTTAGTTTAATTTATTTCTTTCCATGTTTATTTCCCTTTCAATTTTTATTTTCATCATGTGTGTAAGCGCCTATTTCATTATGAATTTGAATAAAATAATTTTGGTTCCACCGGTCATATAACCCGGTTGAGTCGCATATGTGTCGTTTGTTTCTGTTTTTGTCTGTTTGTCTTGAAGAACTACACCCAGGTACAAGATAGTGTGGGGGAGAGACGCACTCTCCAAACACGAACACGATGGATATCTGCACCCACACCACGCTCGCACAGCGCAGCAATCGCTCATGTTTAAAAGAACCTGAACGGAGACACATTTTTTGCACATCACAAACAACCCCGTTCGGTCCGCACCAATAACCAGCGCTGGTTTGCATCTCTAACCTTTTCAACCATGTTTCCTGAGTTCGTTATGACCTGTTTGTAAAATCTTTTATGAGCAACTCAAGGAATTTCACGGTAATGCTTGCTCCATACCTGAGGTTGACATGCATAAGTTCTATTTCTTGTTTATACTCTTGAGGCTTGTGAACCATATCTTTATAAGGACAGCATGTTCATCTAAGTAGTTGACGAGAGAGATATGGCTTGAAGACATGATCTCAACTCTGAAGGTTTAAGTTCTTGGGTATTTTTGAAAAAAAAATGCTCTTGTAGCTCCTCTTTGATATGTCACAGTCCTACCAAAGCCATATGATGTTTTTAGTTGAAAACCTTATACTCATATGCTGCTTGCTATTACATTGAGCTTTGTCAAATTGTTGTGACCCTTGTGAGAATTCTTTTCGTGCTTTCATGATCAAGATTCATGTGCACACCACTATTTCCCCCTTGCTATGCTTCTACTCTGGAAGTTAGCATTGTATCATTCATCTATTCACCTACATAAATGCTCCATCGTATGCATTGAAGTCTCTCTCTCCTCAAGTATTTTGTAAAGAGGCATGGCTACCTAAAAAAATGGGGACACATGAAGGTCCCTGCAGTTATGAAAAAAAGAGAGAAGAAAAAAAATGTGGGCACATGAAGGTCCACTTAAAAAAAGAGAAAGGAGAAGAGGATAGCCATGTTCTCATAATACTTCGTATACATAAGAGAGGGAGAGAGTCATGCAATGGAGTCATTCATCTCATTCATCATATGATGGTAATAACTAGTACCTACTCTAGGGCTAGTGTCCACCTTATCATCCCCACAGCATTTCATCATGTATGGTAATATCTAGAACCCATTCCGGGCCTAGTATACACCTTATCATACCTATCATATCCATACACGTGCACATCTTGATCTGATCGTACGAATTGCTTTTCTCCTTGGATCGAGTTTTTGACTTTGCAATATATGTGATACAAGTATGCCTTATCATTCATACCTACCTTGAGCTCCACATATAGCCATCATCAGAAGTAGGATGAAGAAAGGCAATTCTAGTGCCTTGGTAAGGACATATACACATTGAGCGATCCGAGAGAATCAAAGGAGGCAGAGCATACTTTTCTTTCAAAATCTTTTGAAAAACCCCAAGTCCTTACTCTCAGAGGTCTGAGGGATTCGATTCATGATCATTCCTTTTATCAACTACCCAAGATGGCATGGTAGCCACTCCACAAAGTTCACAAGAGCAAGGTATGACCTGGAATAATTCTTATGTATGTTTCATACCCATGGTTTAACCCGCTCAACCTCTTCCCTATTGCTCGGGACGAGCAAAGGGCAAGTGTGGGGGAGTTGTTGACGGCTACTAAGTACCTATTTCAGAGCCGTCAATCCCTGCATTTCAATATGAGAATCATGCATCCACATTAGAATAGGGCTTAGAACTGATAATTTCCACAAGTGGCTGTATAAAGTTGAATGCAGGTGTTTAGCATAAGAAATGAGGAGAAAGCATGCCTCTTTGATCCTAGCACTTTAGGCTCAGCCAATGAGGAGCCGCCATGCAAGCATCCCCTGGATCAATGATGTCACCAATCCAAGAGAGAGAGCCTCAGCGAATCAGGGATCGCCACGCGTACCTCACATGGATCCATGGGCCCACCAGAGCGCCCATGATGCGGACATGGCAACCATGCTTATGTCCATGCGTGGTGCATGGATTGGAGAAGATGGAGTCCAGCAAGGTTTTCCAAGTCAAGAAGGAGGTCCAAGGTTGATCCGGTTCGAGTCCCCAAGGTGGAGGCCCAAAAGAATTCAAGTTCGAGCCAGTTCGGAGTCCCGGACCACTGCGCACTAAAAACGACACCCAGGTCACATACGAAGTCGGTTTTGGACGTTCTTTATATGGCTGGAAGCAGAATTTCATAACGCTTCCAATGGCACTGGTTTAAGGCCCAAATGCATCCTGTGTCAATGGGAATCATCAAAAGAAGTTGATGTCTAGAATCTACCAAGGTGCTGCGTCGCCGGTTTGTTGGGCCTTTAGCCCAAGTTGAGGGCGCCCCATCCTAGGTCGCCCTCAACCCTAGGACGCCCCTCTTCATATACTCAGTAGCCACCATATTTAGAACTCGAGTTTGTTTTACAAGTTAGCTTTAGCTACAACCGAACAGCCGAATAGCGCTGCCTTCGTGTATTGCAGACAACACCTTCGAGTGATATTAAGATTGCTCGCCTCGAATTCTTGTTTGTTCTTCAATTGCAAACAGGAATTGATCTTCGTGATAAGGCTGATCTTGCTTCAACAAGGTCGGTAACCACAGGGAGTTGGTTCAGCGATTGCATTGGCGCTTTGGGCTTGCTCGTCGTAGTCGGATCGTGAGGGTCATCTTCCGCCGAATCGGATTTATCTCCACTTAGCGTGAAAGATCGGGCACTCCCCCTCTTTCGGTGAGTGGAGATAAATCCGATTCGGCGGAAGATGACCCTCACGATCCAACTACGACGAGCAAGCCCGAAGCGCCAATGCAATCGCTGAACCAACTCCATGTGGTTACCGACCTTGTTGGAGCAAGATCAGCCTGATCACGAAGATCAATTCCTGTTTGCAATCGAAGAACAAACAAGAATTCGAGGCGAGCAATCTTAATATCACTCGAAGGTGGAGTCTGCAATACACGAAGGCAGCGCTATGCGGCTGTTCGGTTGTAGCTAAAGCTAACTTGTAAAACAAACTCGAGTTCTAAATGTGGTGGCTACTGAGTATATGAAGAGGGGCGTCCTAGGGTTGAGGGCGACCTAGGATGGGGCGCCCTCAACTTGGGCTTAAGGCCCAACAAACCGACGACGCAGCACCTTGGCAGATTCTGGATGTCAACTTCTTTTGACGATTCCCGTTGACTCGGGATGAATTTGGGCCTCAAACTAGTTCCATTGGAAGCATTATGAAATTCTGCTTCCAGCCATATAAAGAACGTCCAAAACCGACTTCGTATGTGACCTGGGTGTCGTTTTTAGTGCGCACTGGTCTGGGACTCTGAACTGGCTCGAACTTCAATTCTTTTGGGCCTCCACCTTGGGGACTCGAACCGGATCAACCTTGGACCTCCTTCTTGACTTGGAAAACCTTGCTGGACTCCATCTTCTCCAATCCATGCACCACGCATGGACATAAGCATGGTTGCCATGTCTGCATCATCCTCCCCTTCTTGACGAAAAGCCGTCCTCGGCGTCGATTGTACTTGAAACCAATCCTGTGAAGCACAAAGGAGAACGGGGTTGCGAAAACAAATGGAACTGAAATAATTGTGAAGAAGGACAAAACCTCGTTTCCAATTTGCTAGTGTGTCTCTTGTATGAAAAATTCAGCAAGCATGCAACCTTCGTGATCGGATGGCACACATTGTACTTCAACACCATCCTGCAAAAGATTAGTACCAAGAAACGACAATGCAGGAATAGTTGGTAGGAACCAATGATGCTCCCCTTCTTCGGAGTCAACCATTTTATTAAAACCAAAACTACTAGAGGAACATGTGAAAGTGTTTGTATGATGGTTTCCCTCTAATCGATCACAATCTTGCACAACAAAAGGAGAATTGATATTGCTGTAGACGCGATGTATCACATAATGTCCTTTGTCATTATATTTGCCAATAACATGATATTTGTTTCTAGAAAACCAAGGCAAATCAACATACCTCAAAAGTTTCTCTGTTAAACAATCTAAATTACACAAATCATCAAAGTCAATGTAACCTAATGTGTGCAAAGAAGATAACAAGTGTAGCTCATCATTTTTACTAGCAATATGCATAACATGTTTATTTTCAACACTAGCATGTAAAACTAAAGCATGGGCACATAATTCATCTTGGTCACAATAAACATCAAGCAAGTCATCATGCGACAAAGATAAATCAAGAGATGGTTTCACTATTAAGTGCTCAACTATAGCATGATTGGTGGAAAAATTCAGCACATTAACAGGAGTCTCACCTTGCATGAGTGTAGTACCATGGACATTACCTGTGGTCTCAGTAGGAGTATATGGTGCATTGTAAAATGATGGTTCAGAATTGGCACATGAGGATGGGAACTCCTCATCGGCTTTCATGTCGTTCGTGTCCGCTTGCTTGTGGTGAGCATCCTGGTGCGGAATCGCCTTCGACTCAGCCCTCTCGTGGGATGTAGGTGTGGACGTGGATGGTGCAAGGGAAACAGACGCTGAACTGGGTGTCGAACCGCTGCCTGCAAAAGAGGTAGAATATGTCTTCGAGCGGCGTCCCTGCACTTCACGTTCAGCTTTGCGAGCATAATATGAAGGCACAAATCTACGTCGCATAGCAGCTTTTAATTCAGCCCAAGTGGTGGGAGTGGTAATGGGATTTTTTTGTTCATAACGCCACCAATGTAAAGCAAGATCAGTAAAAGCACTAATAGCAGCTTTAACTTGAGAACTAGCAGGAAGATCGTGGCATGAAAGTTTCTATTCGACCGCTAACTCCCAATCAAGATATGCAGCTGGATCATATTTGCCATTGTAAGGTGGAATTGGAAATGGAAGCTTAGCAAAAGAATCATTACCACCATAGTTGCACGCACGACGGGCGCGTCCACTGAAGTCTCCAGCATTCATCTCCTTCTGTAAACTTGTGATCAACGTTTTCATTGCATCGAGGTGTGACACAATGGTGTCGAGCTTGGTCTTAGTGGCCTGCGGCTGTTCATCCTTCTTGTCTACGTCTTCTGCCATGGTTAGCGCAAACACAAAACAAAATCGATGACAAAACAGGGGTGTAACGGCTCACAAGATGCTCAAACTAGTGCTGTTATCAAATTCTTATCCGTTCTTACCACGCACACAGGGGCGACCTGCAACCAACCGGTGGAACTCGCGAAAGATTGGAGGAGCGATTGCCTGGAGAAACAAAATCTGCTCGTCATACAACTATGCGGAGTTCTGGGTAGGCTGCACTCAAATCAAGGATTAGCACAATCAAACAATAGATGCAAAGTTGAATAAGAGTGCTAAATACGTCACAACGCTGCTGATCACAAGTGCGAAACGACTGGAAGAGCGAGGGGGGGAAACGGTGTAGGGTAGCAGCAAACCCGGCGTGGAGGGGAAAATGACAGGGAGTGGGCGCGGTGGTGTGCACGGCGTGGAAGGGCAAATGGCCGGGGGGTAGAACACGGCATGAAACAACGAGGGGGAGGGGGAAAGGGCGTGGCGTGGGAGCCACGGCCTCGAACTCCCTCGAGGAGGGTGCGGTGCAGGGAACGACGCACATTGGTCTGCCGAACCGAAGTCACCCCCTTCTCCTTGCTGGATACGATCTCTATTTTTTTTGTTTCTTTTCATTTTTTTGTCACGGACTCCTTTTTTTTGTCACGGACTCCTTTTTTTGTCACGGGAACCAGGGGGCGATCGGGGCAAGGGGAAACCGCGAGTTGGCATCCCACGAGGGAACGGCGCCTGACCAGCGCCCAACCGCACACGAGGGGAGCGCGAGGCACGCGTGGGGCAAGCGGACTCGGAGTCCTGTGGCACACGTTGGGGCGCGGCGTGCTCACGCGACCAACCGCGAGGGAGGGTGTCGTGCTAGGAAAAACCAAGGGCAGGGGGTGGGAACAGTGCGGCCCACGCGTTTTTTTTGGAGGAGACCGAGTCACGGCGCGAGGGGTGTAGGACTCGAAGTCCTGGCCGTGCACGGCACCGTGCGTGGCCCAAGTGCCGAACCGCGTAGGGGAGGGGTGGCGCGAGGGTTTGTGGAGGAGTGTTGCAGTGGCGGCGAACGAAGGGTGGCGGCTATGGTTAGTGGAAAAAGAAAACGAAAGACACCGAAATCAGCAACGATGAAACGAAATCAGCACGCCAATTCAACACCAACACTTATTGAAAGAAAGTGCGAGGCTAAAACGGGTTGCTAGGACAAGGGAAAGCAATTTTTGTTGGGTTTTTGTGGACTATAGGAATTAAAAACACTCGATAAAACTCACCGATCAACCTGGAAAGCTGATACCACTTGATAGAGGGGGAGTGCCCGATCTTTCGGTGAGTGGAGATAAATCCGATTTGGCGGAAGATGACCCTCACGATCCGACTACGACGAGCAAGCCCGAAGCGCCAATGCAATTGCTGAACCAACTCCCTGTGGTTACCGACCTTGTTGGAGCAAGGTCAGCCTGATCACGAAGATCAATTCCTGTTTGCAATCGAAGAACAAACAAGAATTCGAGGCGAGCAATCTTAATATCACTCGAAGGTGGAGTCTGCAATACACGAAGGCAGCGCTATGCGGCTATTCGGTTGTAGCTAAAGCTAACTTGTAAAACAAACTCGAGTTCTCAATGCGGCGGCTACTGAGTATATGAAGAGGGGCGTCCTAGGGTTGAGGGCGACCTAGGATGGGGCGCCCTCAACTTGGGCTTAAGGCCCAACAAACCGGTGACGCAGCTCCTTGGTAGATTCTGGACATCAACTTCTTTCAACAATTTCCGTTGACTCGGGACGAATTTGGGCCTCAAACTAGTGCCATTGGAAGCATTATGAAATTATGCTTCCAGCCATATAAAGAACGTCCAAAACCGACTTCGTATGTCACCTGGGTGTCGTTTTTAGTGCGCACTGGTCCGGGACTCCGAACTGGCTCGAACTTGAATTCTTTTGGGCCTCCACCTTGGGGACTCGAACCGGATCAACCTTGGACCTCCTTCTTGACTTGGAAATCCATGCTGGACTCCATCTTCTCCAATCCATGCACCACGCATGGACATAAGCATGGTTGCCATGTTCGCATCAGCCCAAACCGCCTCCAACACATGTGTACACCGGGAACCGACCTCAGGACCCACCAGTCAGCCACTCAGAGAAAGCATAGCCCGAGGTGCGCCACGTGGGGGTCGGCCGACCCTGGGATCGGCCGAACCGACCTTTGGTCGGCTGATCCTAGGCCTCCACGTGGTAGTCCCCCATTGGTCCTAGAGGCCATCCCCGGGGTGTCTCGCTCCACTTGACGCCGGTGCCCGCACCTATAAATAGAAGGAGAGGGGGGTAAGAATAGGATAACACACTTGAAGGCAACTTCTTACCTTTGCCTCCTTCCTTCCTTCTCATTTCTTCTTGGTGGAGGTGAAACCTCATCCCACCAGGAATATGAGTGTGGGGAAGATCTAGCTTAGGTAGTGCTAGGTAGAGAGGAGAGGGTGTGGTTGAGTAGAAGGGAGATGCGATGATCCGTTCTTCGTTCATCATCTCTTTGTACCTTGTGAGTGATACTGTTCTTCATTTAGACTAAAGTGAGTATTTCGTTATATTCCAATTAGACTAAAGTTGTATTCATACATGGGTGATATGTTCTAGAGTTCTTCATCTGTTCATCATTTAGAGGCTCATGTTCTTCGTGACACGATCCTCCGATCTTGTTGATTGGATGAGTATTCTTGCATTCCGTTTGTATGATTGCTTGTCAATTAGAATATAGTTAGAACTCTGCATACCTGGTTTAGACCAAAGTGTCATTCATATCCTTTGTACGATCCTAATTCCTTGACGGTTAAGGACTAGTTGTGCTCGCGGGATCGTCGCTCCGTATCTTTACGGAGTGCTATAGTGTTGCTACGTGACGTCAGGCGTAGCCGTGCTGTAGTAGTAGCCAGTGGTGCATACGTGGTGTCTAGACTACAGGCTATCCTTCGATTGCCCTGTATCCCACGGTTTGTCTTGCGGTAGGCCGCGGTGGTGACAGCCATTGGACCCTTTTGGAATCCCCCACGTTCGGATACAGGTGTAGGCGACCATTTGCCGTGAACCGACTGTTATAGCCAGGAGGGTCTGGTGTCCGAAGTGAGACTCTTTGTAGCCTGTACTTCTCTAGAACCAAGTGCCTACAAGGGAAACCATACCTCTCACCTACCATAGCAGAGATCCTGTGTCCTTGGATAAATCGCTCATAGAGCTCCCAACCGTTCCTTGGATTCGATACCCTTTGGAATACTCCCGAGGGAGAAGTGCTACAACGGTGTATCCGTGCGCTTGCGGATTAGTTCGCACTCGTCAGTGTACCCGAGTGTTTCTTACACGCTCACGCTAACCTGGCGCCATAGTGGTGAGGTCAAAAAATACCAACACAAGGTGTCGGGTGTTCCGGCGGCTCAGTCCGGAAGATCCGGCCAGGACCGGTCTGACCGGTGCAGGTGACCGATCTGACCGGTGTGGTCAGTGTTGCTCGAGTTGCTTGTTCTGCTACGTTCTTGAGTAGGTTTTGGTGGTTGTTGGTTCCTATGACCAGTAGCACTACAGTGGCTACGTGGTCTTGGCCAACTTGGGTAGTTGAGCTGGAGACGTGTTTTGGTTAGCCGTGTTCGTCTTGTTGGAGTATCCATCTCCTTCAAGAAGAATTTTTATCGGCTCCCATTCACTCCCCCCTCTCTGGTCGCCAGTTCGGTCATTCACGCATCCTCAACCGGACGTGCCCCAAGGCACTTAGCGTGTACCGGCCTACCGAAGCCGTAAGTCCCCATGCTCTGAATCGACCTTGATTTCTGTTGTCTGAGTTTGTGAATGACTGACATTGGTATTGTGCTTTCAGGGTTGTGAGGGCACGTACTGGTTCCCGGCTCCGCTGCACAATGAAGAAAACCAGAGCTTCAAGGTCCGGGCTGCGGGGGATGTACAGGCCCTTCCGCAGCAGTGCATCGAGGACTACCTCTTTGACTCGTCGATGGGTAGTGACAATGAGGAACCCGCCGCGAGGAGAGTGCCGACGAAGGTCGCCGCGCTACCGCCGCGGCGCACGCGGCAGACTGCGGGCAAGATACCCGCGTCCAGGGCCACAACGACGATCACTGCTACTCAAGTGGCAGAGTCGAAGAAGAAGAGGAAGAGCGCGGGCCCCGCTGTGTTAGCAGATACAGCGACGGCCAGCTCCGACGTCGAGACGATCAACGTCGAAGAGGAGGACGACGCGAAGTCGCCTGACGCGTCGGCTAGACAGGTGGCGTAGACACCCCGTAAGGTCGCAGGGGGAGAGGAGCGCCAAATGTCGGGCGTAGAGGTTCTGGGCGATGCGGGGTCGCAGAAGTGGGCCAAGAAGGCTCCGCCCAAGCCCATCAAGTTTGGGTTGAGGTCCGACAGCAAGTAAGTCACTGGGTCCATGCGTGCTTCGCTTTTGGTGTTGAGGGTCTATTTTTCCTTGTTGTTGAGGGTCGTCGCATGTGTGCAGGTCGACGCCGGCAACGTCGGAGAGTGCCAAGAATGCCTCAAGCTAGGAGGTGTTCGGGCACAAAGGAGGGAGGGCGCCGGTGGAGCAGTCGCCGGCGGCCTCAGCCGCGGACGTGTCGAGCCAGGCCCTTAGGGTCACAGAGGGGCAGCGGCGTCAGAGGTGGAGAAGGTCGTCGCCGACAGCGCTCAGCAGGCCAAAGGTCTGCAAAGCGACCTTTGTATGTCCGCCACGCTGCCAGCGCACGACCAACAAGCTGCAGAGGCGGGCGAACCTGGGGACGAAGAGGAGGATGACAGGTGCCTGTACATCGGGACCCCGTGGGAGGACGACATCATCGCTGACTGCCGCGATGTTGATGAATTCAAGGCGGCGCAACGGACAATCGCGCGGACGCTCTCGGTGAATGCTCGTCATTGATCCTGCTAATGTTCAGCTTCTGCCCTGATCGATCCAATGTCATGACATCAGATTGGACTTTTTGTGTTGCAATCTCTCGCCGAGCAAGCGCAAGCTTGGGCGCGCCTGGTGAGGGAGGCTGCCAACGCCCACACGGAGACGGCCGTGGCTCAAGAGGCTTTATTGCAAGCCAAAATTGAGGCCGCACAGGAGGTCCAGCGCGTGAAGACCTCCATGGCCCGCCAGGCGGAGAAGGAGGTGACCACCTTGAAGAAGGAGCTGGAGGCTGCCCAGCAGAAGGCAAAGGACACCGCGGACGACCTACAAGCGGTTGTTGACAGTACGTCTGATCGGCCTTTGAGTTCTAACTTCTTATGATTGGGTCTTTTCTTAGTCTCTACCTTTGGCACATCCAGGCTCCAAGGAGACGGAGGAGGCCCCGAAGAAGGAGTTGTCAGAGACGAAGGACCAAGTGAAGGTCCTCAAGGAGAGGACGAAGGAGGTCCGGGAAGGTGAGCGACGGTTCCCTTGAAGGTCTTTGCTGATGTTGTGCCGAGGATGTAAGTGAGCTCTTTTGCTGTTACTGCAGGTTTGGAGAAGCAGCTCGCCGACCTTAAGGAGGCCGACCAATACTTGATGGACATCTACGTCCCTCAGGAGGAAGGGGCGGAGCCAAAGGAGCTCGTTGACCGTCTGGACGGGGCCGAGGGTCGGATGAAGACCTTGCTGCTGGACACCAGCAAGCTTGCTGCGGCCACAGCCTTGGCGACGGTGAAGTTCCACGAGCCGTCATTCGACCTGCAGAAGGTCGCGGAGGACGTCGACTTGGTCGAGCT
This sequence comes from Cenchrus fungigraminus, assembly GCA_036936925.1. NCBI lineage: Eukaryota > Viridiplantae > Streptophyta > Magnoliopsida > Poales > Poaceae > Cenchrus > Cenchrus fungigraminus. The sequence continues at coordinate 86,346,040 of CM072770.1, read as the reverse complement.
GGTGAGCAGCGAAGACGTGCAGGCTGCCGCGGAGGAGATCATCGAGAAGGTCGACCTCTGAAAACCAAGGCTTAGGATGCATCAGTGTGTAGATGTAGGTTAGGCATGGGGCCTACATTATCAATGTAAAAAGACCTTGTATTAATGAAAGAGATGCAATTTTACTTAAAGCGCACAACCCCCTTGAATAGCAAAAACACTTGTTATGAAGGTTCGAGAGTAGCGAGATTGCAAAGCGTGTTCCCTCCGCTAACCCAACTCAGTGGAGGAACGGCTTACCGACTGCACGGCTCAGCGTGGAGGCTTAGGTGCAGCCGGCACGTGGAGGGGGGTCTTGGACCCTAGGTCTCGCAATCGCACAACTTAGGAACGCACATAAAAAGAGTAAGGGCTATAGTGGGCTAAAGTAGTTACTGTAATTCCCTTGACTATTAATTCACAGGATAAATCTGACGAGGACTATAGACCTGGGCCACAAGATGAAGAAGAGGGTTGTGGCATTGCTAGTGCACAACAAGACCAGGTGGGTGGGGCTTAGCACCGAGGCAGAGCGCCAAGGACATCCACAAAGTGGCCAAGTGACACAATGATAGTCACTGAGGTCGACATAGGGGGGATGCCAGTACCATTGACTCAAAAGTGCAGGTTCAGGGCGCTTGCGGGGCTCGTTGCTAGACAAAAGATACCTTTGCACTTGCCAGAATTCAAAGAACTAAGCAATGATGAAAAGTGGGACTTGTTTGATAAGCATGTGCAGAAACACTTGAAGTTCCAGGAAGACGCAAAACCGCAGGCATTCAAGCTTTTCTGGAAGACGACAGCCAAGGCATGGAGACAATTCAGATTTCAGCTTAGGCGAGATTTTATCAGAAAAGGACTTGAGCCATTTACAAGGCACCCGTTTATCGTCCCGGAACAGTGGAAGGAGTTCATGAAACAGGAGGAAACCGAGCAAGCCTCAGCTGTTAGTGTCAAGTTGAAAGAACTCCGAAGCCGGAACACAAGCGAGCACAGCATGGGTCCAGCTAGTTATACTGTGAAACTAGAACAATGGGAGGAAGAGGACAGACAATTAGCTGCAGTTGGTATCCCCAACCCATATGGCGCCTACCCTGACAATCGTTCCAAGAATTGGCTGCAAGCAAGGAGTAAGCTAGTGATTAAAGACCGTGTTGCCGTGATAGTGTTCAACAACAAAGAGGCAGAAAAATTGGCTGCAGACATCAAGGAGAAGATTGCATGTGCAGAATCTCAGGAATGGCAGGGCAGAGGGAGTATGATGTGCTAAGTCAGTGCTTGGGCCGCCCTGAACAACCAGGTCGCGTGCGTGGTGTCTCCAGCTACCAGGGCTGGAAGTATGCATGGCCTCAGCACGCTTCCATGTACAGGAAGAGGAAGAGGACGAAGACCGACGCATCAGTTGATACGGAAAAGATAAAGGAACAAATCAAGCAGGAACTGGTGGCTGAGATGCAGATGCAGAACATGCAGATGCAGAACATACAGATGCAGAGGTGGTGTTGTCACCAGATGGTGTTGTCACCAGTGTCCAATTGCGCAAGCCCTTCACCCGCCACACTGAAGAGCAGCTGTGCGTCCGCAGATAATGTAGGTTTAATCGATGGCACTGCAGAGTTGGCGACGGAGGTGCACTGTGACGATCGTACACACGAAGACCTTATAGGCATGTTGACTGAACCCACACACTGTGGCCTATGGATCACATGGAGGGGTCTTCAATGTGAGGCTGCAATTGGTATTGTTCATCCAGAGCAGACTACGCTACAAACAGTCCCGATTCATGAAGACTGTGTTGTGGTTGAAGTGCTCACTGTATATACTATCTTTGCGGATGAACTGGTGGAATACCCTCCTAATGAAGAGGTGATGAAACTCGAACAAGCTGAAGGACAGAGGTTACAGTGGAGAAGGTGTCGGATTGACATCAAGGGAGCACCAACATGTAAATCTCGTTCACAGGCTACGGTAGAGATTCCTTGTAGTTCACAGAGTACGGTACAGGTTCCTTCCTCACATGGTTCCCCACATCCTCCTCCTCCTCCTCAATCCCCACATCCGCAAGACGTTCCATTCGGACCTCCTCCTCATCCTGAAAAACTTTCATCCCCACCTCCTCATCATCCTGAAAACACAGAAAAACTTGCATCCCCACATCCGCAAGATACACCAAATATTCCTTCCCCACCTACTACTAGTCTTGAAAAAATAGAAAAATTTGCATCCCCACATCCGCAAGAGACACCAAATATTCCATCCCCACCACCACCACCACCTCCTCCTCCTCCTTCTCCTCCTCGTGAAACAACAAAACCTACACCCCAAACGAAAGTGCTCAAAACAATCTTGCCAAAGCAGGTACATCTGGGCCTAATACCTCTGTAATAGCTCCTGGTGAGACACCACTGTTACCAATCAACCAGAGTGATGTGTTGGCTGGTGCTGATAAATCTGTCGACGACATTTCGAATAAATCTGTAGGTACATCTGGGCCCAATACCTCTGTAATAGCTCCTGGTGAGACACCACTAGGCAAGAAAGCCCTTGAGAAACCTTCAACCATATCAAATCAGCAAGGAAAGAAACTTGCCGAAAATAAAATCTCTACACCACGTACAGCAGACAAGAAATCCCTTGAGAAACCTTCAGCCATTTCAAAGCTGCAAGAAGAGAAACTTGCCAAAAATAAAAGCTCTACACCACCTACAGCAGGCAAGCAAGCCCTTAAGAAACCTTCTTCAGCCATCTCAAAGCAGTAGGAAAAGAAAATTGCTGTAAATAAAACCTCTAAGATGCCTACTAGAAAGCGATCTGAGAGAAACACCAAGAAGAATCCTTGGTCTATGACTAACCCAAAGCGATCTGAGAGAAACACCTAGAAGAATCCTTGGGCTATGGTTAACCCAAATTACAAATTCGGAAAGAGCCTTCTCAGTGATGATGATCTCAAAAAGGCTGCTCCTTGTACCAGAGAGCTCCACACATTCTACATGCAACGTGGTAAGTCAGATGATGATTCTCTGATTATGGTCGCACTTCGGCCCGGGACCAGTGCATGGCCTAAGAGAGATGAATCGTCAAACGGACTCGAGCAGATACCTGTGCTCAGTGATTTGTACGATCTCTTCAACTTGGATGCTTTGGATCTGACACTTCTCCACTGCTTCATCCTGTAAGTTGCTTGAAAATTTAATCTGCTTCTCACTAATCATTCTCTATCGAAATGTGCTTTTTGCCTCACATCATCTTTACCATGTATTTTGCCTCCTTACACTTTGTTTTTTCTTACTAATAGGAATATGGCTGTAGAAGTTGAGAAGACGAGCGCTGCAGTTGGCTTCCTTGATCTTGAATGCCTTTGCTCGACAACGTTGAACAGCACGGATGACACTCTTGTTTCTCTGTGTCCTATATGTGTAATGCCTTCAAACTATATTCTAAAAAGAAATTCATCCTTACCGCTTATCTCAGTACGAACCATTGGATTGCAGTGGCGATCGTTCCGAAGCAGTGGAAGGTCTACTATCTTGATTCATTGAAGAGAGTTAAGAATGACACTAACCCTTTCGAACAAATCATTAATGAGTAAGTTATTTCTTTCTTAACCTGCGGACGTTCCTCAACAAACTGTGCAGAGTATATTAATTAATAGTGCCCTAACAATTGTTGCATGTTTCGTTGTAGGGGTTGGGAATGTTACTGCGGCAAAACGAAGTCGCGCCTTAGCACCTTGGAACATGTCAAAGATGTTAAGGTACATACCACTTATTTCCTTCCTGTGGAAGCTAGTACTAAAGCTTGAGTTTATTTCTTCTCGATTACCACTATTTTTCTTTGTATATTTATTGCAGTGCCACCAACAACCTACTGAATCCAAACTCTGCGGCTTCTATTGTGCCTATCACATGCTTAAATTAAAAGATAGAGGCCCAGATATGGAGGTACTTTCTTGGGATCTTCATTTGTAAAACCTGCAACTGAGCACAGTTCTTGCTTATTAGCACTGCACATGTTTGGTAACCACCTATATATGTGTGCTGACTGGTGATATTGTTATATCCAGAGATTAGGGCTAGATGAGCATCCTCTCGACAAATCAACGCTGGTCTATGTTCGTGAAAGAATTGCCACATTCCTCATGGAACAGATGATCACAGTCGGAGGAAAATTTCATGCTGCTGAAACTGTGTGGGCTCATATTATACATGGTGACTAGGAAATTTTTGCATTCCTCCTTGCCCATGAATTTTGTGATATTGTTATCAAGCTAGTAAACTATGGCTGTGATATTGTTGTCAAGCCAGTGGTGCTTCTTTACTTGTGAGATGATGATGCTGAATTTTGTCATACGATGCATGTGAATTATGTGGATTTCTGTGAATTTGGATGCTGGATCTAATTTCTATGAATTTAGTCATATCCTGGCTGGTTCCAGGATGCAGCCCCTGATGGCTGCCAAATCCTGGCTGGTTCTAGGATGCAGCCGGCAAGCAGGCAGTAGGTTACTGTAGGGGTGGCCTACGTATCTGTAACAGGCGTTAATTAAAGCTCGTTACAAACACTGATCACTGAGTAACGGGCATCATTCGGAACACCGGTTACAACCATGCCAACAATGTAACGGGCAGCGTAAAAGCCTGTTACCAGTACTGACCGGTGGGCCCCAGAACTTGGCCCGTTCGTCAAGACAGAGGAGACGCAGGTTCACCGCACGCATCTCCGATATTGATTTCACAGTAACGGGCTCTGTTTTGGTGCCTGTTACCAAAGTTCCCTGTGGGCCCAGAGAAACAGTCATTTTCACGTGACCGGTGACTAGTTGTGGTAACGGTTGTTGTTTGATGACCGTTACGAATCCTAGTTGTGCTGAGACGCTCGTGAAATAGACGCGTCTCGTTTTGTCGAGACATCGGAGACGCAGTTACACAGAACGCGTCTCTGATGTTGAGTTACTGTAATAGGCTCTGTTTTGGTGCCCGTTACCAAAGTTCTCTATGGGCCCAGAGAAACAGCCATTTCACGTGATCGGTGGCTAGTTGTGGTAACAGTCGTTGTTTGATGCCCGTTTCGAATATGTGTTATCAGTAACGGGCATCTGCCCGTTACCTTTCTTGGCTCATTTGTAACACTTGATCGGTAACGGGCGCTTTGCCCATTACTAAAGGCCATCTATGCCCGTTACCAAAGTGAGTTTTTCACGTAGTGCTACTTACGAAAGACATTGGAATAAATGCATCAATAAATGGGTAGGACATTGAGTTTGTTTGGTCTGTCTTTTCTTTTAAATGTTCAAGAAGTTCATTGCCAGTTGGACTGAAACGGGTCATATCCAGTACTCATTCTTTTCATCATGATGATAAGTTTGTAGGAAGTAAATGTGATTTGCCATCAGGTCAGGCAAACAAGAAATGGCATGCTCTTTTGTAGCAATGCACTTGCCAGGACCAAACAAGATGATCTTATTCCGGAACTGAGGAGCTCTCTCCCAGGGAATAGGCTGCCAAATGTCCCCGATGAATGAATGCAAAGTTAATTCTACCACCTCAGCTTCTTTATCCTCTAGAACAACAAAGAACAATCGGTCTTCACCTTCGAGTAGAGAAGAGTTGACCATGCCAATAACCCATGACAACCGAAGTCCAACAGGATGGGGAGGTGCTGGAAGATCTTGCCCCAAGTAGATCCGCATGTGTTCAAAAGAACTGCACCAGAAATCTTCCGAAGGTAGTGTAGTCCAGTCGGATTGGCTACCCAAATGCCACATGAAAACAGGCAATGACCCTAGCACTACAAAAGATTTCTCTGGCAAAAAGAAAGTAATCACGTCAAATGACTCTGCACCAGCTGTTGTTTCAAGGCACAAGATACAAGCTTCGAGAGTAGCCATTTGGCTCCATTTTGGAAGTCGAGTAAGGCGAATGTGCTTCTGAGGAGACAAAGGATTCAGCATGAGTGCGTTGCACCAATCTCTACAATCTAAGGCGACTAGGCTTCCAGATCCGCCGCAACCAATCAATCTAGTCCTTTTCCCAGCCAATGCAGGAAAGGAGACCTCAAAAAGCCGCATATCAGCGATGGATGCGAATGTCACTGGTCCAGATTCACTGATAAATTCAGATTTCAGAATCCAAGGGTCAAACGGGTGTGCCTCACCTGAACGAGCGTAGTTCCAACCCTTGCAAATAGCTTTGAACATGATGAAATTTCTTGCATCACCGATCTTATTAGCAACGCTCACAACAATGTCAGGAATAAGATTTGCCCAGGGATGAGGCATCATTGACAGGATAGCCAAAGAACAAGGTTGTGGTAGAACAATGGAGGAGTTACATCTCCAACAAAGACAAATGAGTGGAAAAGGTAGTCCAGAAGGTCCGGTATACTGTTGTATTGCTAAAAGGACCTTATGGACTACTGTTATTTCTTCCGATTCGTTAACATTCCGCTGAACAATCTTTCCCCCTTCCTTAGAACGTACTCCCTCCGTTCACAAAAGAATGCAATTCTCACTTCCCGCTAAGTTTATATGAAGATATAAGTGTTAACACAATTTACTGTAAATTTGGTCAAAATTGAATTAGTTTGACCAGAACGGATCCCACATTATAGAAAACTACTCTAATCTTTTCAGGAGCAGTTTTTTCAATAATGCCTGAATGGGTTCCTCTGGCCATAAATATTCCAGTCTGGCAACCAACAAAAGCCCCCTTCTCGCCTAGCGCCCTCTTTCTCTCCCCACTCTTGCAACCAACAAAAAACCCCATTCTCGCACAGCGCCCTCTTCCTCTCCCTATTCTTGCAACTAACAAAAAACCCTATTCTTGCACAGCGTTCTCTTCCTCTCCCCATGGAGCCATTGTCTCCTAGAGGTGCGGCGCAAGCCACATCCTCCTCCTCTTCCGATGAAAGGGAGGATCCCCAGTTGTCTGATGAAGAGGAGGCAGAGCGGAGGCCCATTCGGGTGCTGGTTGACACATCCTCTGATGATTCGAAGTTTGTGGAACAAAATGAAATCCAAGATCATGTGCCTCTGAAACATCACACCCCTCGCAAGTCAGCAAGAGGTGCCAGGGGTCAGAGGCGCGGAAGCACCGCCACTCGCCGGGGAACTCTCGTCTCCAAGCATCGTCATCCTCTCTTATCCCCATCGGTCGGCGGCAGTCGATCTCTGCCATCCTCACTAAGCAGAGCCATCATCGACCGGCCGTCATCATCCGCCATGGAGCGGCACCTAGGCCGTGCTCGACCGGCTGCCATGGAGTGGCGACATCATCCTATGACGGCAGCATTGGAGGGACGGCCTCATCCGCGGGTGGAGCCCTGGGAGGTCTGCCACCATCTTCCACGGGCGGCGGCAACAGAGCGACATCCTCGTCCGTGAGCAACTGCAACAAGGCGTCGGGTGCACCATCGACAAAGAAGCGGCGCCTTGATTAGTGGATTAGTGGTAACTGCTACTAGTAGAAGTAGCAGTAGAAGAAGCAGAACGAACATTCGCCTTCTGTTCATCTGGTCTGATTGAATACTACTACTACTGTTTTTTCCTTGTAAGATGTTGGTTTTTTCATTGCGTAGCATTGACAGTTTAATCCGGTCTGACTGAAAACTACAAACCAGACTTTCACCTTGTGTTCATCCGGTATTTAGGAAATCCAGGGAACGGACCTTCCGTATACACCGAATTTATACCGAGGGAGTACACACACATTACCATTTTTATTAGAAACAACAGAATCCAAATACAAATGACACAAATGCATTCATACGCATTGATTACACATGAGGATGGATCAATCCACCATAGTTGGAAGTACAGCGACATACTCTAAATGACATACTACTAGCAAGATACCATCACGGCTCATACTACTACCATCACGACATAGTACTACCATCACGGGCACATGGAAATCCCGCCCCTGCACGGAGTGCAGCAAAACGTGTCTCCTGAATCAGATACTCCTCCAAAGAGAGTTGCCTTGCCCTTGTATCCCAAAGCCAGGCAGGAAAAACGGTGATGTTATGCGCGTGTAATAGCAGGTCACGAATGGTCCATTATCTGTGACCCCTGTGGCAGAAAGGGCACACCCACATACCTTCGTGACAAACACGGGCGGGCCCTCCCTGCTGAAGCCAAAGCAACACAGACCATTTCAAGACATGCGATTCATCTTGTTCAATGAGCACTGGCCGTGGGGGTGGCATTTCAACAGGCAACAACAGAGGGTGGCGGCCTGGGCCGTGGTCGAAAAGGTGGTGCCATGAGGTTCAACTGATCCTGAGCTGCCGTTGCCAACGGCTGAACTAGAAGTGGCATCACCCCCGAGTGTTGCTGAGGTGCCGATACCAGCGGAAGTGGAGGTGCCATTAGGGCCAGGTGCTGCTGAGGTGCCGATACCAGCGGAAGTTGAGGTGCCATTGGGGTCGGGTAATGCTACTGTGCCGATGGCAGCGGCTGAACCAGGTGGTGGTGAGGTGCTATTGCGCTCGACAGCTCCCGCTTCCCCGACTCCTCCAAGTTCCATGCTTCGTCCCTTCCTTGCCCGGCCATTCCCCACGTACTGCATACACAAATGAAGAACAAAACCTACATGAGCTAACAATGTGACCGTCTCAATACCATGCATACATAAAGTAAACAAGATTAGCCAACAAAATGATCTCACCCCTATATCCCACTGAAGTAGAGAAATGCAAGACGGGAACCAATGAGTGTTGACCTTGCCTTTCAAGAATGTTGTGTTGCACTCGCCTATTTATTGAGGACTACAGTGGTCACGTGAGCTCGGTGTAGCATTGCTAAAGTTACAATGGAAAACGTGTGACAACCCGCCCAGGAAAATACCGTACTATCGCCTAAACCAATCCACTTTGGCCATTAAGCGACAGTAAAGTACCATCCCGTCGTTGGTTGCCGGGTCAAAGCCCGGTAAATCACTTGGAAATCACACAGAGGATCGAACATATGCATTAAAACTCACACGAAGGCGAGTCCAGAGTACAACACAGTTTAAATCCAAATTGTACCCCTAAGGGTTAAATTATTACAAACCATTGTTCATGACATGATAGGTAAAGGTTCAGAGTTCGAAAACAGCAGAAATAACAAACTAGCGATACGGTAGACATCACAGGAGGCCATCCGTGATGCCATCACTCGTCATCATCCAACCATTCCAGCTCCCAGCCGGGTGGAATCTCACCAGACTGAACAACACCTGCAACAACAATTATAAAGCAAGGCTGAGTATACTAATACTCAGCAAGACTTAACCGTCGGGTGATAACTACATCACCAAACTCTAGACATGAGAGGCTTTTTGGCCGGTGGAGTTCTTTTGCTGAAAAGCAACCAAGAGTATGTCCTTACTTTCAATATTTTAGCTCCAATTCTAGTTAATTACCATTTCTAAGTGAGCCATCTATTGCGATCAAGAATTGTACAATACAATTAATCCACGCAGCAATATTCACATAGTTCCATCATTAAGGGATATCATGGCCAGTTGATTAAGCAGTCTCAGATAACGGTGAGAGGCTGACGATCGATCGATTAATAACCTTGCATGGCGGACCTAAACACACGGAAGAATGCATACCCCAAGAAAGTCCAAACAAAAGCGAAACAGGGTATGCACCGACCAGGCGGTTCCTGTCAATCTTCAACTCGGGATCGTAACCTACATTCCTTGGTACAAGGCTTACTGGATCGCTCCCACACGAACGTCCAGACTCACACAGGTACCACACTGTTGCAAGCAGGGGGACACATCCTTGTGCCCCAGGTGTAGTAGGGAAAGGTTCCCTTGCCGTGTCAATCGGGTACTAGGCTTACCGGTCCCATTCCCGACAAGTGTTTAATACGTTCAAAAGCTTAGCCCACGAAAGCCACTGGACCGGAGCCCAAATCCCATACTCTTACCACATGAGCAATCCATTTATAAAGATCTTACCACATGGCTTCCATAGCTTTTATTCGTAAAATAAATTCATAAAATTTAGTGGAGGTGTTCTCTCAGCTCTATTAACCTAGATAAGGCCACTGAACAAGATTTCACAATTACATGAGCTATGAATTAAACATACCGAAAAAGACAAGTTTTATTTACCAAAGCAAGATAAATGCATATATAAAAAAAATAAGCAAAAAAAGGATTCCAACTTTCTCACACATGATCTCTGGTCTAAAACTAAGCTATGCAATCAACATATACATCAAGGGATACTCTAGATCTTGAGCTATGCAATTACATTTAAAATTAAGCATATTTCAAGAATAAATACTTCTATTAGATATAAAATCATAATTAATTCACCAGAGGTGCATCTAGGCATAACAAGATCACATGCAGAAGTTGAGCACAACAATCTATTTATTTTTAGCTACAAAAATCATTAAGGCAGATTAAGCTTAAAAACAAAATAAATCATAATAAACGATCTACACAGTAACTTTGTGCAATTTTTGGTGTGGAGCCTAGACATGGCATATCTAACAACATATCCAAAATTCAGCTCAAGAGCACATGTAGATTTTGAGCTACAACAGATCAAGGTTAAATTGAATTCAATTTTTCATACAAAATTTATCAGTCAAAAGTATGTTCATGCTTTGTAAAAGTTGTAGATTTATTCACAAGGAAACCAACAAAATTGGTTTTGCTGTTTTCTAATTTTTCTACGATTTTCTATGATTTTTCTAAAATTCAGCAAAAGTCATACATTATTTAAGATTCTACTTTGCCTAAAGGTCCCTGGAAGTTTTCAAATCTTTACAAAACTGCCCTTGCTTTACATAAAACACCCTGGAAAAAGGAGGGACCTGCCAATGTGGTCCAAGGGGTGGGCCGGCGGCGGTACGGCCAAATTCCGGCGAGCCGGCGGCCGTGGCAGGCCGAGCGCAGGCAGAGGGCGGCCTGGGGGTCTCCTAGGCTCGATTTGCGGCTTGGTTGGGGTAGAGGTGCCACCGGCGAGGGGGGCTCGACGGCACCAGGCTCCGGCGACCGCTGCGAGCTCGTCACCAGCAAGGTCGTGGCTCGGCCGGGGCAACAAGTGGCTCGGGAGGCTGCGGTGGGAGATTATGGTGGCGATGGTGTGCTCAAAACGGCTAGTTGCGGCTCGGGACTGGGAGCTCGCCGTGGTGGCCTCCAATGGCGGGTGGCGGCAGTGGCGAGGCGTTTGGCGGGCAAGCGTGGGAGAGCGCGTGTGATGAACGGCGGTGTTTTATAGGCGCTGGCGCGCGTGCTTCCCTTCGAGGCGAAGGTATCACGGTGGACAAGGGGGACCCGGCAGCGTCGCGGCGCCCGATGCCGACTGCGCGGCATGGCAGCGGCGCGGCAAGGGGGGTCCGGCGGCGGCGAGCAGAATGGCCCACGCAGTGAGGGGAAAGGGGTTAGGGGGTGGTCCACTGCCCCTCGTGCCTAGCACGTGGCGCCTCAGGCCTTGGCGTCTGGGCCCCAGGACAGCGGCGCGAGAGACGCGGGCGTCGGTCGGTACGACGTCTCACGCGCCAGAGCACCGGAGCGCCGTTCCCATTCAGAGTAGCCCAGTTTAACTAGACGTTTCTCCGAAAATTTGAACTGGGCGACGAAAAATTTGAATAACAAACTTGTAGAGTAACTATAGGAGAACATTTTTTGTAAAGGCCGACATATGTTTCGAGCAACGGTTGGAGCATGAACTGCTGGAAAACATGTTGTCTTTCTTGGCGCCAGTGAATAGCACTCGGGTGCAGTTGACAAAGTTTTTCACCCTTTTCCACTCAAAATTTGAAATGCTGCCCAAAAGCAAAGTTGTGTCCCTCGAAAAACTGGACAACTTTTATATTGGGAGAATTTGAAGTGTTTAGGTGAATTTTGGAGAACACGGCAAAAGTTCTGGAGGAGGTTCAAAGGCATTAGGGGTTGACTAGGGTTTGACTAGATCTTTGACCAAGCTTTCACCAAGGGTGTGCATTGACTTGATTAAGAGGGTCATTAGTGATTATTGACTAGGTTTTCGAGGTGATGACCCAGGTTGACCAAGGTTTGACCAAAGTCAACGTGTTTGACTCTGCTTGACTCGGTCATTAGCACTAATGATGCTAATTAAAAACCTGGGGCGTCACAGCCTACCCCCCTTAAAAGAATCTCGTCCCGAGATTCGAAATTCAAAAGACAAGGTAGGGAAGGGTGGTTTTCTGAGATTTCTGAATTACCTTGAGAAGTAACTGGGATGTGATTATAGATCAAAGAGTCGTACCATCATCGGTTCAAAGCTGCAAGATCGAAAGCGATGGAGGTAAGGGTGTCACTAGCAAGGATAGCTTAGGGCATCAAGATGCATAAACACCAGGGGGTGACAATGATAGATATCACTGGGCATGACAAGTTTGCGTAGAAGATTGCAACTTGAGATTGAACTCTAAGGTCAAGACATGACCCAAACGATATGGTAAAACAGAAAAGCTCTTTTCTCACGCTGGGCAAAACTGGGGTAGTCACGTGTACAAAGGTACAATTGTATGTTAGAACTCGAAACGAGCATACATACATAACGACATAAAGTTCTGGCAGTTGTGAACAAACATTCATGACTTAAAAACCAGAGCCCCAAAATTTCCCAACTCTCTGTAGCAACTCAGCAAGGTTATGAGGCACATCTTTGGTACTCAATGGTCGATCTAGAAAGATTAGGAAGGTGCTCCAACTAAGCAAGGTTTCAGATTAGGTTCCTGGAAAAACAGCAAGACAGGGGTTCACTAATCTGTGCATAACTTGAGATATATAAAAGCTATGACCGTGAATTTTTGCGAGCACAAACTATATTAGATATGGAGCAACTTTGGTATAGTTCATCTGGTCAAACTGATTCTTGAACAAGGTGCAAAAATTAAATCAAACAGCTACACTAGACTTTTGGACAGCACAACATCTACACATGAGAGGCTATGCAAGAAATCACACACTAGCAAAATTTCACCTAGATAGCACACCAAACATGCACAGGGTTCATTTTTAAGTTTCCACAATTTTTAGCATGATGCACGACGTCCTATTCGTCCTCACACGGCAATCAAGCCAAAATCGAAGTTAGTGCCGGTGGCATGGCAACAATTACATGTCTCCCTATAATAACTAGTCGAGACTACTGGTCCTCACTTAGCGACTTATGAAATGTGGTTAGTATACCTGCAGAAGATCACAGAACACATCGAACCTTTCGTGCCAGCACTCACGAAAGCGTCCACATACATTACCGTTCACTATAGAAACGGCACCCATGCGTTTATCGCTGCATGGACAGCGTCCAACCTCGGACACCCTCCGTTTCAATGGAGTGTATCCTTGCCTCGCATAGTCATAATGCGGAATGCACACGTATGGCAAAACGTGGCGAGACATGGACATGACGTGGGTTCCCATTGGAATAGGTCCCATCCATCCCTCACATGACTTTCATCTGGTACCACCACGTATGGCACAACGTGATGAACTAGTATGGTTGTGCAAGAAAGTAAGTTTGACAAGAATAAAATGTGCTGGAAGTTAGCAAAATAAACCATAGATTTTTAAGCCACCTGAAAGAACTCAAAAATTCCCTCTAGGGCCTCTCGGTCTATTTCCATCCTTAACGATCCAACGTATTTTGCAAATACAAACAATCTTGACAAGTTTTATTCAAAAACCAGTGATTAAGGTTATTAATTAACTCCGGTGCATATAATCGCTCTGGTACCAGCTATGACAACCCGCCAGGAAAATACCGTACTATCGCCTAAACCAATCCACTTTGGCCATTAAGCGACAGTAAAGTACCATCCCGTCGTTGGTTGCCGGGTCAAAGCCCGGTAAATCACTTGGAAATCACACAAAAGATCAAACATATGAATTAAAACTCACACGAAGGCGAGTCCAGAGTACAACACAATTTATATCCAAATTGTACCCCTAAGGGTTAAATTATTACAAACCATTGTTCATGACATGATATGTAAAGGTTCAGAGTTCGAAAACAGTGGAAATAACAAACTAGCGATACGGTAGACATCACAGGAGGCCATCCGTGATGCCATCACTCGTCGTCATCCACCCATTCCAGCTCCCAGCCGGGTGGAATCTCACCAGACCGAACAACACCTGCAACAACAATTATAAAGCAAGGCTAAGTATACTAATACTCAGCAAGACTTAACCGTCGGGTGATAACTACATCACCAAACTCTAGACATGAGAGGCTTTTTGGCCGGTGAAGTTCTTTTGCTGAAAAGCAACCAAGAGTATGTCCTTACTTTCAATATTTTAGCTCCAATTCTAGTTGATTACCATTTCTAAGTGAGCCATCTATTGCAATCAAGAATTGTATAATACAATTAATCCACGCAGCAATATTCACATAGTTCCATCATTAAGGGATATCATGGCCAGTTGATTAAGCAGTCTCAGATAACGGTGAGAGGACGACGATCGATCGATTAATAACCTTGCAAGGTGGACCTAAACACACGGAAGAATGCATACCCCAAGAAAGTCCAAACAAAAGCGAAATAGGGTATGCACCGACCAGGCGGTTCCCGTCAATCTTCAACTCGGGATCGGAACCTATATTCCTTGGTACAAGGCTTACTGGATCGCTCCCACATGAACGTCCAGACTCACATAGGTACCACACTGTTGCAAGCAGGGGGACACATCCTTGTGCCCCAGGTGTAGTAGGGAAAGGTTCCCTTGCCGCGTCAATCGGGTACTAGGCTTACCGGTCCCATTCCCGACAAGTGTTTAGTACGTTCAAAAGCTTATCCCACGAAAGCCACTGGACCGGAGCCCAAATCCCATGCTCTTACCACATGAGCAATCCATTTATAAAGATCTTATGATTCCAACATAAGAACCTATTCTCGCGAGTGATGAACATCACTCGACTTGTACCGGTCCTATAGCATAGCAGCTATCGACCTAGCATACTAGTAAAAGAGCATAGGTACCTAGGGATCATGCATCTAGGGTTTCATTCAACTCCTGAAACGTAAATGCACAAACATAGCAAAGGTCAGTGCATAATTTTAAAAAGAGAGGTTAATGATTCGGGGCTTGCCTTCGTCGGCAAGGTTGGCCTTGGGCCCTTCTGGACTTTGGTCCAGGTCTTGCTCTACAGCGACGTAGTGCACGTCTCCGTCAGCTCCTCCGTCTCCTCCTTCCGGCACAAGCGTACAGCTACCGTCTTGGAAGATCTACATGAGGATGCATATGCAAGATTTAATTAATGTTTTCGATTTAATTAATTACAAACTAACACATTACAACCATGGGGTGCATGGTTGACCACATTCACCTAGATAAACACATATTTGGTAAATCCTTTCTATTAAGGTAGTGTCATGTGGTGATTCATTATTTATTCCTTTTGATAGTGACTGTGTACATATTTATACAATTAAATTAATTTAATTTCACAAAACAGCAAAGGGTTGTCCTTAAGCTTCTTAGCATATTTCACATCACATTCATACGGTCATTAGGCGTGGTATTGGTGATTTTCCAATGTAACTTAATATTAAGCTTCCATTGGCTTCCATAGCTTTTATTCGTAAAATAAATTCATAAAATTCAGTGGAGGTGTTCTCTCAGCTCTATTAACCTAGATAAGGCCACTGAACAAGATTTCACAATTACATGAGCTATGAATTAAATATACCAAAAAAGACAAGTTTTATTTACCAAAGCAAGATAAATGCATATAAAAAAATAAATAAGCAACAAAAGGATTCCAACTTTCTCACACATGATCTCTGGTCTAAAACTAAGCTATGCAATCAACATATACATCAAGGGATACTCTAGATCTTGAGCTATGCAATTACATTTAAAATTAAGCATATTTCAAGAATAAATATTTCTGGTGGATATAAAATCATGATTAATTCACCAGAGGTGCATTTGGGTATAAAAAGATCACATGCAGAAGTTGAGCAGAAAAATCTATTTTTTTAGCTAAACAAATCATTAAGGCAGATTCAGCTTAAAAACAAAATAAATCATATTAAAAGATCTACACAGTAACTTTGTGCAATTTTTGGTGTGGAGCCTAGACATGCATATCTAGCAACATATCCAAAATTCAGCTCAAGAGCACATGCAGATTTTGAGCTACAACAGATCTAGGTTAAACTTATTTCAATTTTTCATGCAAAATTTATCAGTCAAAAGTATGTTCATGCTTTGTACAAGTTGTAGATTTATTCACAAGGAAACAAACAAAATTGGTTTTGTATTTTTCTGACTTTTCTGTGATTTTCTATGATTTTTCTAAGATTCAGCAAAAGTCATACACTATTTAAGATTCTACTTTGCCTAAAGGTCCCTGGAAGTTTTCAAATCTTTACAAAACTGCCCTTGCTTTACATAAAAGACCCTGGAAAAAGAGGGACCTGGCAATGTGGTCCAAGGGGCGGGCCGGCGGCGGTCCGGCCAAATTCCGGCGAGCCGGCGGCCGTGGCCGGCCGGGCGCAGGCGGAGGGCGGCCTGGGGGTCTCCTAGGCTCGATTTGCGGCTTGGTTTGGGCAGAGGTGCCACCGGCGAGGGGAGCTCAGCGGCACTAGGCTCCAGCGACTGCTGCGAGCTCATCTCCGACAAGGTCGTGGCTTGGCTGGGGCAAGAAGTGGCCCGGGAGGCTGCGGTGGGAGATTATGGTGACGATGGTGTGCTCAAAACGGCTAGTTACGGCTCGGGACCGGGAGCTCGCCGTGGTGGCCTGCAATGGCGGGCGGCGGCAGTGGCGAGGCATTCGGCGGGCAAGCGTGGGAGCGCACGTGTGATGAACGACGACGTTTTATAGGCGCTGGCGCGCGTGCTTCCCTTCGAGGCGAAGGTATCACGGTGGACAAGGGGGACCCGGCAGCGTCACGGCGCCCGATGCCGACTGCGCAGCATGGCAGCGGCGCGGCAGGGGGGGTCCGGCGGTGGCGAGCGGAATGGCCCACGCGGCGAGGGGAAAGGGGTCAGGGGTGGTCCACTGCCTCTCGCGCCTAGCACGTGGCGCGTCAGGCCTTGGCGTCCAGGCCCCGAGCCAGTGGCGCGGGAGACGCGGGCGCCGACCGGTACGACGTCGCGCGCGCCTGAGCGCCGTTCCCATTCAGAGTAGCCCAGTTTGACCAGATGTTTCTCCGAAAATTTGAACTGGGCGACAAAAAATTTGAATACCAAACTTGTAGAGTAACTATAGGAGAACATTTTTTGTAAAGGTCGACATATGTTTCGAGCAACGGTTGGAGCATGAACTGCTGGAAAAGATGATGTCTTTCTTGGCGCTGGTGAATAATACTCGGGTGCAGTTGACCAAGTTTTTCACCCTTTTCCACTCAAAATTTGAAATGCTGCCCAAAAGCAAAGTTGTGTCCCTCAAAAAACTGGACAACTTTTATATTGGGAAAATTTGAAGTGTTTAGGTGAATTTCGGAGAACGTGGCAAAAGTTCTAGAGGAGGTTCAAAGGCATTAGGGGTTGACTAGGGTTTGACTAGATCTTTGACCAAGCTTTGACTAAGGGTGTGCGTTGACTTGATTAAGAGGGTCATTAGTGATTGTTGACTAGGTTTTCGAGGTGATGACCCAGGTTGACCAAGGTTTGACCAAAGTCAACGTGTTTGACTCTGCTTGACTCGGTCATTAGCACTAATGATGCTAATTAAAAACCTGGGGCGTCACAAAACGTGAGATGCTCAGAATATAGTTAGGCCTACGCGTGATAGGAATCTATCTAGGTCAGAATCTTCAGTGGCATGCATCGATTACATGTGTGGACGATGGGTATCACGGGATGAGCCCGACATGTCTAGGTATGTGTTTACTTCCGGACTTTTCTTTCTAGAGAACAAGAAAGTCCTGCGGACAAATCACGACGCATCAGCTGCATCTAATGGCCGTCTCAACTGCATAGGCTCATGCCGCATCAACTGCAAGACAACTCTCTACCGTTTATTTATGTAATGGTTTATGCGTCAATTGCATCTGGAGAACAAGATTGGGTGTTGTAATCAGATGGACCGGATGGTCCTTGCGTTGCAACATGCAGGGTGCGGGATGACTTGACAAGTCATCCTCGATCAGGTATGCAGCGTGAGTCGTGACTGTAAAGGTCTACGAATGGTCTGGATTCGCACTTAATGATTCCCACAGGCCTTGGAGACTGATAAACGTGATGAACTTGTTGACGCAACAAGACCAAAATGGAATACACTGGAATTGGAAAAGCAATATATGTTTGTGTGTGTGTGTGTGATATTAACATGCATATAAGCACAGAAGGGCATCTCGAATGGGCGTTTGGGAACGACACACTCTCACAAGTTGATCCACGTGTCAATCATTGAGAATTGCAGTTAAGGACTGGCACCGGGTGTTAACCGACGAACTTGTGTGCACACCCTCTCTGAACGGACGTGTTGATCATTGTGAATCGCACTTAAGGACTAGAACCGGGAAGTTCATGACCAGAACGTGGCCACACCCACATTGAAGGGACGCATCCATTCTGGGTGGTAACTGATGTCCACGAACGGACATTTCGGAACGACACATTCACTCCTACTATAATAAAAGACAGTTTAGGCACAAGACGATCATTGCAGGCCATTTGTGTTAATGGCTTTACAAACTAAAATGATTCCTTCCATGCAAGTCGACTTCTCAGTCTCAAGCTAGGAAGCGAAAGTAGAAGGAACCGCAGGCCAGTACAAAGAATCCGTTACGTTCATGGTGGGAGGCCGTTAATGGAAGCTATGTTGCTATCCTACAGGTATGAATGATCATCAGTGGATGGATGTTCCAGACGGCATTGCTGTCGTCCTCGTTCATGTGCACAAATCCCAAATGGTATGTGTGTCGTTGCTTCTATGAATACACACACTCACACATGGCGATACAATCGCATTATATTATTGTTGTCAAGCCTATGACTGCTTCTTTCCGTATATGTGCGAGTATTGTTGCGTGCGATGGCTGGAGACCCAAATGATGAAGATGATACGTTTCGAGTTCAAGCTACAAAAGAAGTTTGTTTCATGAATCGGGATCTACAAGAAAGAGGATTTGAATATCTGGTGGAGCATCATGACATTGAGCGCGTGACATCCAATGAAGATCGCATACACATATCGTGTGTTGTTACAGTACTGGAGGACGACTGCATTGAAGTTCCTCCTCCATCAGTACAAAGAAGCATATGCGAAAGCGTTGCAGCCCAAGCCATGTGGAAGTTGTCTTCCAATGGCAAGCGAGGAAACTGTGACTTCATTTCTACGATGGGCAATTCAGGCTAACTGCACACAATTGTAGGACAAGTACACGTCTCTCTTAGAGCGAATCTTTCCTCATGGAATACTCACATATGATTGGGCGGTCGTATGCACGGATCATCCCGAATTTATGCACAATCTTCGTAGAAGATTACCTGAAGTGTTGTACTAGGGTCCCCTATAGTTTTAATGTTTTGTTTAAGTGTTTTAGTCATGTAATAAACAGTTGAAATGGTACGTTAATTTGTTGCAGTGAGTACATTTGTAATGCAATAATCAGATCATCCGTCTAACGTGAATATGAAGTAAAGTATAGTCATGTGTGTGTTTGACCATTCCATGATCCATGGTGGTATGGACAACCCAGTCAACAACTTGCCTCTCTGCGTAAGGTCAATGACGTTTGGGTCCGACACCCAAGCGGTCTTTCGTTTGGGTCATTGACGTTTGGGTCCATGATCCAAAGTCTTTCGTTTACCACTCTGGACCACAAAGGCGGGACTTCAAATTTTGAATTCCCCGCTCCTCCTTCTGGTCCTCCTCGTTTATATATAAAACAAAGAGGGAAACCAGGCCTCCCAATTCCCTCCTAGTAATTTTCCAAAATTAGAGGATCTTCTCCTCGACCACCGAAGAGACCTAGTAGATCTGCGGTGGAAGTAACAACAGTGACCTAGCTACCGACAACGACTTCCTCTGCTACGAGCAGCGGCCTTCCTCTTCTACGAGAGGCGGCCTTCCTCGGCAACATCCTTGAAGCTGCAAGATGGTTCAAACTCGTTGCTCGGTCGGCTCCCCCGAGGCTCACCCTGGCTGCCGCAAATCCGCAACAGTTGCGCAGAACATCGTGGTCAAGGCTCAAGGTCGGGCTGCTAAATCGAGATGGCATTCGGCACCTTCTTCCCTTGATATTTGTCAGGTCTGCGGTCTCCTCCCTGTATTGATCGATTCAATTAGATTGCTTCCCCATGCTCTTTGGCTTTCGATAATATTCTTTCATGTTTGGGTGATTTTGGATCTACTGTACCCTATCGCAAGAATTTGTTCGAAGTCATGTTATTTGAGGTTTGTAGAAATTTGTAGATGAAATTATTGGATTGCTTCCCCATGCTCTTTGCCTTTGAATATTGTTGTTGCATGCTTGGGTGGTTGTGGATCTTCTGTTCCCTATTGCAAGAGATTGATCCAAGTCAACTTATTTGAGGTTTGTAGAAATTAAAGGATGAAATTATTATATTGCTTACCCATGCTCTTTGACTTTCCATATTTTTGTTGCATGCTTGGGCGATGATGGATTGGGTGTGATCGTTCATGTACTGCATTGAACTTAATAGATGAAATTGCTTCCGATTACTAATGATCTCCACCCTTATCTCTTGTTCTTGTACTTGTTTCAGCGGGCCAAAGGGTCAACATCTGTAGTCGCTCCTGATCAGACCTGCTCCAACGTAACAAACTCAACACCTTCTTTGTTTCTGATTGTGAATGATCTCAACCCTTACCTCTTGTTCATGTACTTGTTTCAGCGGGCAAAAGGGTCAACATCTGAAGTCGCTCATGTTCAGACCTGCTCCAAGGTAATAAACTTAACACCTTCTTTGTTTCCGATTGCGAATGATCTCAACCCACTAGTACAGAAGTTCACATCCATGACAAAACACTTTCGTCATGGAACAAGCCAAATTCGTCATTAAAAACCTTCTGTGACGAATTTATGACGATTCTGAAATCGTCGCAGAACACGCGTCACATTTGATGCACTGTGACGAATCATGCATTTTCGTCACAGAACTGCTCCTTTTTAGTGACGAACATGTTTTTCGTCATGTAACCGCTCATCTTCTATGACTAGTGAACATCGTCAATAATTTCTTCATGAAAGTGACTGCCACGTGGCGCCGTGCATGCTGGCAGTTGACGTGGCTCGGTGCCATGCTGGCTGCTGACATGGTCCATTGCCACGCTGGACGCTGACGTGGCTCAGTGCCACACTGGCTGTCTACGTGGATGATGACGTGGCTGCCTACGTGTACAATGATGTGGCTGCCTACATAGACGATGACGTAGCAGTTGATGTGGCACTGATGACGTCACCACCACATACACAATTCATAGATGGGCCTAAATTGGGCCAATTATTTCACTGATTCACTTTTTTATTCTAGCTCATCCAGCAATACTAAAAATTTAGCCCACAAAAATTCGCCAAATTTAAACCCAATTATACAAAACAAGTTACAACCCATGGTACACATAATTTCAGCAAATTACAGAGCCCAGATCACATACATGCTCACAGCATTACAATTCAATATCTTATAAATCTCAAAAAATAGAGATTCGACATCTCACGTTACATTTAGAATCACATCACCCTATAGTTGATTACATTATGCTTTCATCTTGCATCCACTAGACCTTTTTGTCAATAACCTGCAATCAAAATAAAAATATGCATTAGCACCATTGTATATAGTACTCAGCTGCTAACAGATTACAGTAACATCAACTATACATGAAAATTTTTACTTTGACCACACCATATTTAAAAAAACAACACTAGAAAATTACTAATTGTGCCTCATTTGTATTCAGATAGTAGCATACAATGTTCAGGGAGCAATACAACAGCAGTACTAATTGTGCCTCATTTGTATTCAGATAGTAGTATACAATGTTCAAGGAGCAATACAACAACATAAAAAGAGGCTAATGGATGCAGTACCTGAACTTGGATCATTGCGGTTTCATTGCAGTTAAAAAATAGAAATCTAATCAGAAGACAAGGGCATCAATAATTTTAATCAAATTAAGCTGAAAGAGTACATCATACTAACATTTTTAGTCATATAGTTATCTAATAAAGAACACACATCTGTATAGTTAGAAGGATTCAGAAAATGAGTTGGTACTTCACATGCTACTCTAACTTCATTAATCGCGCTCAAATTAGTAGGTCAAATGGCAAACACTCCAGTACTTCAGAAATCTAGAATAATCTGCTCACATATGGGTAAATAGAAAATGCATACATGTTTATCACTTGGCAACTCACTCAGATGCTCATTTGAGTTGAAGCCTGGAGATTTTAGTAATATATTTCACCAAATATACAAAGTTAAGCGACACTACAATGAAGTGATTAAACAGAAAATAATGTCGTAAGTCACAGCTGAAAACAATCGATTAGAAGATCTACAAAGCAACCAGCATTCAAATTCACTACTCCATTAGATGATACAGTGCCTTCCAATGAACTAATCTAGCAGCACAACATTGATGTCACAACAAATATGCAAGTAATAAGGAGAAATTAGGTTCTTGTCAGTGCTTTCAGTGGTAAAACAGGCTCTTATTTATGAGACATCTTAAGTCATGTACATACGGAAAAACAGGAGAGTGATAATCAAATCCCCCGCGTGCGTATCATCACAGAACCAAACAACTGTGGAATCAAAACCGGAGGATACAGGGAAGGGGTCTTGTGGTTTACCAGTTCTTGCCGAGCACCTCCTCGGCGTGGTACCCGGTGGTGTCCTCGAAGCTGCGGTCTCCTGCTTTGAGACCTTTGATGCTCGCTCTCGACACCTGAAATATAGAACATGTGATATCAGCGAAGGCATTGCAGTGGAGCTAGGAACAGCCATGTGAGCCACATTGAAGTGGGTCACCTTGAACAAACCAAATGCATCTAGTTCCTTATCCTCATACTCGCCTCTTTGTATGGAGCAACTTGATTGGTCACAACAATTTGGTAGCAAGCAAATTTACCAAAGAAAAAAAAGATAGCTAACATGCAACAACAACCATTGTTCAAACCATTTTAGAAATAGACCCAACACTGTAACTAAGGGGCAGATCATTATGAATCAGGCAAAAGATTTAGCTATTACTAACTACCATGATGTGAAGGAATGAGCAAACATAGAGCTAATACCGTGGTAAATAGACGACTAATACACAAATCAGCAAGGAATTAAACTAACAAAGCATGCATACTAGTACTCCTGCTGACGGCCAAAGCATGTAATCATTACTAAAAGATTAAGCTTAAACGGAACACTAATACAAGGCAATAAATATGCAACATACAACTAATTTTCTGAAGAATGCAGAACATATTCCGGTTTTGGAATGCTTTCCACCAAGTTCAATTAATAAGGGAACCAAGTTTGCATGACTTGTGCTAAAAAACAATGCCAAGACTAGATCCTTATCCATTACGCCCCTGCTGATGACTAAGAGCTTAGTTGCTACATCCTACAGAATCAGTTAAGAGAGAAGCAAGGCTTGCTTGTATGATTGACATGCCAAAACAATCACCATAAAAAGGAGGCCGGGTACCTAGGACGACATCTAACCAACCCAACACCAAGCGCACGGCGCCATACTTGATCGGCCAAACAGGATGTAGGGTTCGCCACCACGGCGGCCCGAACCTATATAAATCTTGTGTCCCGTGCCCTCGTGCGTACCTTCGAGTTCCAGATCTGGTGATCCCCACCACAATCATCTACCTCGGGTACCCCCTTGGTAGGTTGCCGGGCTAAAACACCGACAGCTGACGCGCCAGGTAGGGGTGATCTTTATGATCACCGGCAAATTCGAAGGACCTCTCATCATCAAAATCAATCTATGCGGCCATCAGCACCACGAGCGACGGTCAAGCACTCTGTTCCGAGGCGAATTCTCCGTCACCTCGCAACTCCTCGGCTCGGCGAGATTTCGATGCAAGTCCAAGACCGACACGAAAATCAATTTCGTGTTACCTCATCTTCAAATCGATCTACTGGAGCGCATAGTTGCTGAACGTCGTCAAATCCAACTCACCGAAATCAATTTCGTGATCCTGTTCACACGCAGGAAGTCGCCGAGTCCGAGGGCAGTCCGGCCACCAAGTCCGCATGAAAACCGCAACTTCTCTGGGCCTGTGGCCGTGTCCTACTCCATCAAGTCAAAATCCATCTCCGTGTACAGGTTAGAGCACGTGTTAGGTAGAAGCACAGGGCAAAGTCTCTCTATCGTGAAGCACGTGAAAACAAAACAGAGCATCTATTTTGTACGGCTAAGATTTCAATTCAGCTACACGCACAAGGAGAAGCTCTCACAAGACTTCAAGTTTATTTGCTTGACACACATGAAAGGCTACGAGCTAGTTTCAAGACCTTCGCTTGGCTCACACCGGAGATGTACGCGAGTACGTCTACATCGCTGTCGGCAACACCGGCTCTTCCTCAACTACGCTGTGCGCCGCGACTACTCGACTCCCGGCCGCAGCGGCTCTACATCAACTACGCCGTGCCCCGCGACTACTCGTCTCCCGGCCGCAGTGGCTCTAAATCAACTGTGCCGTGCACCGCGACTACTCCTCTTCCGACTGCACCGGCTCTACATCAACCACGCCGGGTGCCGCAACTACTCGTCCCTCGGCTGCACCGGCTCTTCATCAACTACACCGTGTGCCGTGACTACTCGTCCTTCGGTCGCACCGGCTCTACTTCTACCACGCCGTGCACCGCCACTACTTTGCCTATGCCGTGCGACCGGGTGCCTCGGCTTCTCGCGCGGCTCGTCGTCGATTACTTCGCCTATGCCGTGCGACCGGGTGCCTCGGCTCCTCGGGCAGCTCGTCGTCGACTACTTCACCTACGTCGCGTGTCCGGGTGCCTCGGCTCCTCGCGCGGCTCGTCGTCTACTACTTCGCCTATGTCGTACGAGCGAGTGCCTCGGCTCCTCGCTTGGCTCGTCATCGACTACTTCACCTACGCCGCGCGTCCGGGTGCCTCGGCTCCTCGCGCGGCTCATCGTCGACTACTTCGCCTACGCCATGCATCTCGCACTGGCTTGACCTCAACTACTCGTCGCCCGGTTGCACCGGCTCTACAGCACCTATGCCGTGCATCCGGACGCGCCGTTTTTGCCGCTCGACTTCTCGTCGGTCGGTCGTACTGGCTCTCACCGTGCACCCGGTCACTCTGTCTCGCGGCTTGACTACTCGCCGCTCGGTTGCACCGGCTCTACTGCACCTATGCCGTGCACCCGGATGCGCCGTCTCGCCGCTCGACAACATGACTCCGGTCACACCAACAGTCTGCCCAGGCAGCACAAGCTAAGTCATTTATTTAAATAATTATTTCTCTTTCCTTGGCTTGTTTTCCTCATCATACAGGATAACATGCCGACTACTCATTCGTGTACGCTACTCGGCAGGTTTTCGCGAGAGCTACACTCTACCGACTACTTTTGGGGTATATCGACTAAGTCACCACGAGCCTACTTCATCAACTCGGGGGCTATCCCAAGGAGGCAGCTTCTAAAGTCCGCTCCGCGCGGCAACCTAAAGTCGACTTCTAAAAGTCGCATCCTAAAGTCCGCTCCGTGCGGCAACTTAAAGTCGACTCCGGTCGCACCTTCGCCCGCTCTGGCGGCATACTGCATGTGTAAGCTTCGATGGAACCTAGCTGTAAGTGGCCCTCGCGTCCTGGCAACAATGGAACCTAGCTGCACGCGGTCTTCACACTCCGTACCATGGGTCTGAAATGCATGGCCCTAAGTACTCATGCACCGTACCATGGGTCCAAGTACCCTAAGTACTCGCGCTCTATACGATGGGTCCTAGTACCCTAAGTACTCAAGTCGACGCTAACGGTCGCAACCTCAAGTCCACTCCGGTGGCAAAAAGTCGACGCTAACGGTCGCACCCAAGCCCACTCCGGTGGCACAAGTCGACTACCGTAGTCACAATTTCAAGTCGACTTCAACAGTCGCAATCTCAAGCCCGCTCCGGCGGCACAACTATTTGTTTTTCTGATTTTTCATTCACTTTTGCCTTCCGGAAGTGCTTTTCATTTTTTCCATCTTAAAGTACACTCCGGTGGCACAAAGTCGACTACTGTAGTCGCATCTAAAGTACGCTCCATGTTGACACATTTTATCTATGCATTTTATCCCTCACATTCATTGGAAAAAGGACTAAAATATAATTAGATCACCTTATTAGGGTTTATATTAACAATTTCCATGAGTTTTGGTGAATCTATGAATTTACAGGGACTATTCAGAAATTATGCATAGAAACTACTCTAGAAGACTCCAGAAGGCTCCGGAACTTAACGTGGTTTAGCACCTAAAAAAGAAGCATCTAGAAGGATCAAGGACCCACCTGGCCGAAGTGGACCTCGAGTGGGGCCCACACCAGACTGACCGGCCCAGTGGTGGGGCCGGTCGGCCACCCCCTGGCGCCAAATGGGCCCGGCTTCTGGAATGTTCCTCCACCACCTATGAAGATCAATCTAAACCACATGTTTAGGTCGGTTTGATCCTACGGCGCACGTCCACACCTCTGGACTATATAAGCAGCCCCCCTGCCCCCTGGCAGAGGCATCTGAATCTGTCATACATCAGATCAAGTCATCAAGTCAGAGACTCTACGCCCTAGAAACACCATATAGCAGAGTAGCTAGCTAGTTTAGATCTAGGAGGAGGCAAGGCGTCTACTTGGCTCCTGATCGTCTAGAGGCTGATCTAGCTTTGCTCTTGTAAGTTCTTATCTAGTTCTTTACATTTGTTATATAGACGTATGTTCTTATTAATGATTATATTCGACATTATATGCTTTGGTGTTTATTATGATTACATGTTTAGCATAGTTGATTTGCCTTTATATTCATGTATGGAGTCGTATAGCCCTCACCTAGATCATTTGTTAACATGGGTGAACGGTAAAGACAGTGTAAGTGTGGTGCTTATATTGTATTTATCTGCGATTGCACCCTATATGCCGGGTTGTGTGGTAGATCGTGGTGGTGACAGCACTATTGATTCCTTCGTAGTCCACCCCCCGTGTATAGGACTAGTGGAGCCTTATACTATTTGGGTTGTTTCAAGTTTCGGCCTTGATCCTCCTGGATAGTCTCCCCATGCATTGATATAATAGTTCTTCTTCCGTGATTGCTAAATGTTTGCACTAATCATAGTTTGCATTGACATATAGTTTAGAATTACCTAGGAGTATCCTCTCTAGCTAGGCTTTGCTACATTTCTCTTGCTATAATGACACTTTCTAGCTGCTCATGAAGTTATGACTTGAACAGTGCTATCATTCTCTATATTTTATGTGACTTACCCCTGTTTATAGCAATTGATATATTTTGGCTACTCTACATTATAAAACTGAGAGATGAGCATGTATTAGCTATTATGGATTAGAAAGACTTCTTTCCCTGTGGTAGAATATAAATACGATACCTGGTTTTACTCCTGGTTAAAATGCTACAATGGTATATTCATATTTGTGCGCTTGCGGATACCCTGTTTATATATATATCTTCTTTTCTAGAGATACAAGGCATATGTAAGAGTACCATATCCATGCGTTTTCAGGCACACCTGTCAGGCTGACAACCTATATCGAGTTGTGCTATGAATCGTGTCGGAATTCATCTTTTAGTTTATCTGAAAGCAACATCCGATATACACTTAGCATCATGTTAAGATATACCTCTGCATTCCTGGTGTCGTCGATAGAGATGGATCTTATATCCGTTTATAGTCAATGACGTTAGCAATGTCAACAAGCATTTTTGGCGCCGTTACCGGGGAAAGAAAGTCTATAGCCTAGATGAAAAAAAAATTTTAGTAATAGCATGCATGCATCTCTCACAAATAATGTATCGAGAATCCAAATAATCATTGCTTAAACAGGCTTACCCTTGTTCTTTCCACTTTTGTCTATCTTATTTCAGGGTAATGTATGAATAAGAATCTTCCAGAGAACTTCGTTTCAGATCCAGAGAAAATCTTATAGAAGGCAAGGTCAAAGCTTAGGCCTCCTCATTATCATCCCACGACTTTTGCCTTAGGAGATTCAACAGCGCGAAGCTTAACACCCACATTTGAAGTAATGGCAAACAAGTCCCTACGTGAATACTCCGCACCGACCCCGGACAACATTCGTACTGGTCCGACAGTCGCTGTAGGAGATGCTGCTTTTGAGCTCAAGCCTGCGCTGATCAACATGGTACAAGCTAGCCAATTTTGTGGAAAAACTCATGAAGATGCCAACAAACACCTTCAAAATTTCTTGGAGATATGTGGCACCTTCACGATCAAAGATGTTCCAAGTGATGCAGTCCTACTTCGTTTATTCCCATTCTCACTATTGGGGCGAGCAAAGCAATGGTTCTACTCCAACAAAGACAAATTTACAACTTGGACATTGTGTTCTACTGCCTTTCTGGCAAGGTTCTTTCCTATTGGCAAAATCAATGCCTTACGGGGGAAAATTTCGAGTTTCCAGCAGCAACACGAGGAATCTGTTCCTGAAGCATGGGAGCGCTTTCAAGACTACATTGCAGATTGCCCACATCATGGAATGGAAAACTGGTTGCTCTTGCAGACCTTCTACCACGGGCTCTCTACCAACACCCGTGAAACGATGGATGCTGCAGCTGGAGGTGCTTTCCTGTCCCTTACACTTACTCAAGCTACTAACCTTGTGGAAAAGATGGCGTCCAATCAAGCTTGGAACGAGGAACGTCAACCCCGCAAGAAAGAAAGAGTAATGCACCAGCTCAAGGAGGTAGACATGCTGTCTGCCAAAATGGATTTACTGATGAAGAGGCTTGAAGACAGAGCCCCTGAGAAGAAGGAAGCCATGCAACTCTTCGAATCCCGCATGACCTGTGAAGAATGTGGAAACACTGGACACTCAGGGAGTCAATGCCCTCAGCTGGAGGAGGACGTGAACTACATCAACAACAACAACCAATATCGTCCCCAGCAGAATCAAGGATGGACTCAGCAGAGAACCAACTACCCAGGTAACTATTCAGGTAATTATCAAGGTAATAATTCTTCCAATAATTTCTCACCATTAAGAGACTTAGTCCAAAACCAGGGTAGAATTATGGATAATCTGTCTAAGAAGTTAGCTTCCAATGATAAAATGCTCGAAACTATTAGTAATAAAATGGAAAGTTTTTCTTCTGCCATCAAGAACCAACATAGCTTTAATAAGATGCTAGAATCTCAGATTTCTCAGCTGGCATCATCTGTTCCCACGGCTAACCCAGGTAAGATTCCGGGCCAGCCGGAAGAATTACAATCTGCAAATCTTGTCGATATCTATTCTGCAGATCTGTGTTCGAATAAGATAGAAGAAGGCCCAAGATGGACTGACTAGGGCATGCCCGCCAAAAGAGGAGATCCAGGAAGGCCCGTCATCACCATCACTATTGGAGCCTACACCTTCAAGAATGCACTTTGTGACTTTGGGTCTAGCGTCAACATAATGCCTCAGGTAATATATAAGAAAATTAATGGTTCACCTTTATTGTATACAACCATGTGCTTGTAGCTTGCAGACCTGTCACTATGCCACCCCGAGGGTATCCTAGACGACGTATGTTTAGGGATAGGACGTTCCTACGTGGCTGCCGACTTCGTTGTTGTCGAGACTGGGGGAAGTGAGAACGCTCCAATCATTTTGGGACGTCCTTTCCTTGCCACAGCCGAAGCCATCATCTACGCCGACGCCGCTAAGATCATCTTCTCCATCAATGGGAGGAAGGAGAGATTCAATTGCAAGAACAAAATCCTAGAAGCTCCTGCGCACCCCCGATATCCTTACCCTCAAGAACACAAGCCAGTTGTCGAGAAGAAGAGAAGAGATATAAGGAGGAACAAGAAGAATAATCAACCTCAATCGCATGTGAAGGAAGTTTGGATGATCAACACGATTCAATCAGAGAATAAGAACCTGTTCCCTTCACCATTACTGCGAAAGCTTGAAGACCCTGGAGTTCCATCAATCCACTGCTCCATCAATCAATGGAACTTCCAGCGAGTTGTCTGCGACATGGGATCGGGCGTTAACCTAATGTCTAAGGTAACCTATGAATTAATATATGGTGACCTGCCTTTGTATTCCACATATATAATGTTGCAGATGGCAGATCAATCACAACGGTTCCCGGAAGGAATTGCACGAGATGTACCTGTTAAGATAAAGGACAACTATGTCCTGACTGACTTTTTAGTCATAGACATGGGAGATGAGCAAGATCCTCCCATCGTGCTTGGAAGACCGTTCCTGAACACAACAAGAGCAATCATCTACATCAGGACTGGCGAGATCCACTTCCAGTTCAGAACTGAAAGGGTACGCTGCTACTTCAATACTTACACTAATCCTGAGCAGCCCAAGAAGAACAAGACGCGGAGACGCCTTCAGAGATTACAACGCAAGCTGAACACAAAGTTGACGGATGTCAAGAACATTGAAGAAGAGATTAAGGAGAAGTCCGCTCAGCTTCTGCCAGCCCAGTATTCTGAACCCGTTACTCCAGAAAGGTCTCCACCGAAGAAACAAGTTTGGAGGAAGAAAGATCAAAGTACACCTTCGGAAGACCAATCACTACCCGCGTCATCAACTGATCAATCAATGGCCACTACATCTACGCCATGGGAGTAAGTACTCTAAGCTCTCGCCGAGAGGTAACTCGGTATTTATCTTTATATTCTGCACTGCATATTTAGATTAGCATGTTTATTTCCCTATACCTGCATTGAAAAAATCATAAAAATATTTTCTGTTTTTGCATTCTTTAAGGCCCCATGTACTCCGTACCGTGGCGGCATATAAAAAAAATAATAATAATAAATATATTTTTGCATTCAAATGTTTTTGCATTTAGCATCCCTTTTGCATATAAAAATTCACAAAAAAGAAGTGGGCACAGAAGGCTCACAGCATAATCCTAGAATTTGTTCCTTCGGGTATGTGCGAGACTAATATTTACAGGGAGAATTTAATAAGAACCTGAAGGTAAACAAGTTCCAAGGATGAATCAAGAATCACTTCAAGATCCAGCTTGGGGGAGAGCACCCCCAGTTATCACGATAAGTATCACTATCCTATGTTTTTAGCTAGTTGAGTTTTAGTTAAAAGTCTTAGTTTGAATAAAATGCTAGAGTCTGCTAGTTGGTTTTTCTCTTTAATAATGATCTTGATGATATATGCTTGGAGATGATGAATAGTTGCTCCGTCGTAATTCCTTTTAAAGTACTTAGTTTTCAAACCTAGATTCTCCTGAAGTTTAAATGCTTAATTTTCTCTAAACCCAAAACCTGTACAAGTATATGCTTAATCTGAGTCTAGGCTTTGAAAGATGATTCATGAAAAGTTGAGTTGCTATTGATCATTTTCTTAGAGAAGCTGGATTCCTGGATTTATCTTAAATGAAAAATCTTATATGATGAGTTCCTGTGTCAATGATCCTTAAAGCTTGTCATACACATCAAGATCATTCCATTCCACCATTTATGCTGCTTCTGATATGGAAGTACGCATTTTCCATCAAGCCATACAGCTCATGCAACTCTAGGATATATCTCTCTCAATGTTAAAAAAAAAGAGAGATTATGGGGCTACATTCGAAAAAAAAGAAGAGAGAGAGGAAAAAGTGAGAAGAGAGAGGGAGAGAAAAGGACAAGTGTCATACTAGGCGAGAAGGGCCTACCTCCCTAAAAGAAATAAATTTTAGAGATGAATAATGGACACGTGTCCGGGGGCGAGTAGAGCCCACATCTCTAAGGAGAGAGAAAAATGGACAAAAGTCCGGGGCGAGTAGGGCCCACCTCTCCAAGAATGGAAAGCCCAGATCTTAAAAAAAATCTTAGAAAGAGAGATATAGTCCAAGAGCTAGGCTAAAAGGCTTACCACCTTTCACCCTCATCCATTCAACACTATCATCCATATCTTGTTAAGTGTGACTCCATGCTTGAGAAGGTCATACACAGGATCTCTGAGTTTTATCTGAAAAATGTCCAAAACCCCAGGCTGATAGCTGATCAAAGAATTTGAGATATACTGCTTGACTTGATTGTTTTGTCTTTTATCTGCTAAAGATTTATGAAAAGGCTGTGCTTAAAGGTTGAAGGTAAAAGAGAGTAATCTTGTTGAGGAGAATAGGTTTTTGAAGACCATAGTACTTTTGAGGTGTGAAAGCGTTGTAGCAACTCCTGATCCTGCTAAAGCATATCTTTGCTAGGGACTAGCAAAGGGTAAGCTTGGGGGAGTTTGTTGACACATTTTATCTATGCATTTTATCCCTCACATTCATTGGAAAAAGGACTAAAATATAATTAGATCACCTTATTAGGGTTTATATTAACAATTTCCACGAGTTTTGGTGAATCTATGAATTTACAGGGACTATTCAGAAATTATGCAAAGAAACCACTCTAGAAGACTCCAGAAGGCTACGGAACTCAACGTGGCTTAGCACCTAAAAAAGAAGCATCTAGAAGGATCAAGGACCCACCTGGCTGAAGTGGACCCCGAGTGGGGCCCACACCAGACCGACCGGCCTAGTGGTGGGGCCGGTCGGCCACCCCCTGGCGCCAAATGGGCCTGGCTTCTGGAATGTTCCTCCACCGCCTATGAAGATCAATCTAAACCACATGTTTAGGTCGGTTTGATCCTACGGCGCACGTCCACCCCTCTGGACTATATAAGCAGCCCCCCAGCCCCCTGGCAGAGGCATCTGAATCTGTCATACATCAGTTCAAGTCATCAAGTCAGAGACTCTACGCCCTAGAAACACAATATAGCAGAGTAGCTAGCTAGTTTAGATCTAGGAGGAGGCAAGGCGTCTACTTGGCTCCTGGTCGTCTAGAGGCTGATCTAGCTTCGCTCTTGTAAGTTCTTATCTAGTTCTTTACATTTGTTATATAGACATATGTTCTTATTAATGATTATATTCGACATTATATGCTTTGGTGTTTCTTATGATTACATGTTTAGCATAGTTGATTTGCCTTTATATTCATGTATGGAGTCGTATAGCCCTCACCTAGATCATTTGTTAACATGGGTGAACGGTAAAGACAGTGTAAGCATGGTGCTTATATTGTATTTATCTGCGATTGCACCCTAGATGCCGGGTCGTGTGGTAGATCGTGGTGGTGACAGCACTATTGATTCCTTCGTAGTCCACCCCTCGTGTATAGGACTAGTGGAGCCTTATACTGTTTGGGTTGTTTCAAGTTTCGGCCTTGATCCTCCTGGATAGTCTCCCCATGCATTGATATAATAGTTCTTCTTCCGTGATTGCTAAATGTTTGCACTAATCATAGTTTGCATTGACATATAGTTTAGAATTACCTAGGAGTATCCTCTCTAGCTAGGCTTTGCTACGTTTCTCTTGCTATAATGACACTTTCTAGCTGCTCATGAAGTTATGACTTGAACAGTGCTATCATTCTCTATATTTTATGTGACTTACCCCTGTTTATAGCAATTGATATATTTTGGCCACTCTACATTATAAAACTGAGAGATGAGCATGTATTAGCTATTATGGATTAGAAAGACTTCTTTCCCTGTGGTAGAATATAAATACGATACCTGGTTTTACTCCTGGTTAAAATGCTACAATGGTATATTCATATCTGTGCGCTTGCGGATACCCTGTTTATATATATATCTTCTTTTCTAGAGATCCAAGGCATATGTAAGAGTACCATATCCATGCGTTTTTAGGCACACGTGTCAGGCTGACAACCTATATCGAGTTGTGCTATGAATCGTGTCGGAATTCATCTTTTAGTTTATCTGAAAGCAACATCCGATATACACTTAGCATCATGTTAAGATATACCTCTGCATTCCTGGTGTTGTCGATAGAGATGGATCTTATATCCGTTTCTAGTCGATGACATTAGCAATGTCAACACTCCACGCGGCAATCGACTTCGGTTTTCAAGTCGCATATCAAAGTCCGCTCCGCAGCACAAAGTCGACTTCGGTTTTCAAGTCGCATTCTAAAGTCCGCTCCGTGCGGCAACTAAAGTCGACTTCGGATTTCAAGTCACATTCTAAAGTCCGCTCTGCCGGCATCTAAAGTCAACTTTGGTCGCATCTAAAGTCCACTCTGACGGCACGACTACTTCTCAAGCTCCACGGCTCGACACCAAACTACTACTCGGAATCTCTCCAGCTCGGGGGCTGCATTCAAACTACTACTCGAGAACCACTCTAGCAGACTTGGCTCGCTCTCAAGCTCGGGGGCTCTACAACAACTACTACTCGACGTGGCTGTTGACGCAAAAATAGCACGTCACCCTTGCACGTGACACACATGACTCCCCGGTCTGTAGCGAGGTGTGCCAGCCAATCTGACCTGTTGATTGACAATGGAAAATCTAGGAAAACATTAATCGGCTGGGGAGCCGATGTATTTTCCGATAAAATCATAACAGCTAGGTAGCCGATACGGGGCAGAACAGATCGGCTAGATCAATCGATATGATGATGTAGGCAAAGCGTAAGCTGCCAGAAGCAACTTAAGCAGAGCTACGTGAGCAACACTTGAAACAGATCTAGCCGACTATATGATAGTTAAAATAATAATAATAATGCGATAAAGCTGACAGAAAGCAATCTCAAGCTGGATAATTGGTGATAAAAGCTAGAACAACAAGAATTAAGATAAAACTTGCTAATCTAGCTGATATCAGTAAATTGTGAATAAATCTAGACGAAACCACAGCAATACGCCCGATGGTTAAAGCCTAGAAATTACTTGATAAAGCGGAACTCACCAGCAAGCCGGAGATCGAAGCGATGCAGCCCGACGAGTTTGCGAGAACTAGTGAACAAGAAAAGGTACGAAGGCGAAGTCGCCGAAAAGTAGATGCGATAAAGTAGATGCAAGAATTGTAAAGGTATTTGCCCGGAGGCGGTTTTGATATTGATCGTGTGATGATTCTATTACAATAGCCGGGGCTTATATTTATACCCTGGGCTCCTCTAGACTCCTGCAGCCGGAAGGGCTCAAAACTTCCTAATTAAAGACTCCTGACGAGTTACACAACTAACCGACATGAACTCCCCTAATTATATGTCTAAATTAAAGGAAATACTAAGATACATGGACTCTATTTTCCCTTACGTAGAATCCTTTCTAATAAAGCTTCCTCTGACTTATCCGGTAAGAGAGCAATGTGCAGGCGTAATCAACTAGGACTCCTTATGTGGCTTCTTTATTTTAATCACATTTCCTTTTACGTGTGAATCTTTCCTTGCTTTTGCATTAAGCACATGCATGTCCTGATGTCATCCTAGCTTCCTGCCCGACCGATCGTCACTGCTGGCCGATTCTTGCCAATATATTGGTGGCCGATCATCCTCGCTGTTATCCAGGCGATTGTCTCTCACAAACAATAGAAGCCTTGTACTTCTACGTGTCTTGGCTATGCTAGCCTCTTTTCTCTCCTTTAGTGCTGATAACTCTCCAATGTATACACGTATACGCCTATGTGTACTTGTCTCATGCATGTGTGCTGACTTCATTGGCTAATATTTCCTTGCCCTTTCCCTCAAAAAAATATTTCCTTGCCCATCTCTTCTCCTGGTCCTTCTCTGCCGATTACCAAGCCAAGATTATTTGACTCTGGATTTGGTCAAAATCCAGTGTCAACACAAGACCCCTAGTTTCGGAGTATGAAAGATTCATGCTTCGAAATTCCATAAATCCAGAACTTCCACCTTCTGACTGATGCAAACTGCTCCATGAATTTACTACTTCAACCTTTTTGGAGTAGCTTTCTCATAGCCGATATTTATACAATATCTTGGCCAATATGAATGATTAAGGTAACTCTACTCCTCCTGGTCGATCTATCATTGCACGAAATTTGAACCATCGGCACAACATCTCAGATGGGCTCCTTGTGTATTTGAGCTGATCTTTAAACACTGATCTCCGCCCTCTGTATTTGCAAGACTAGCTGATGTCGAATCTGGAACTCCTCAGAATAATGCTCCTAGTAAGCCAAAATGTAGGCTTACTGCGGCATTAGTGGTAGCGGCAATACATCAGTTCCTTCTGCATCATTGACCACACCATCTTTGCTCCTTTCGCGTCTTTATGATGAAGATCAGGTTCTTGACAAATCTTCCCAACTTTTGTAACATTTCTGTTGGCTGCCTTCGACACTATCATTTAGTTGAATTAGTTGTTCGATTCATCAAGCGATGTCGATACTACTAGTGTCTTCATCAACTCTCGTCGCCGATCTTCCAAATATTTCTCAGCCGATATACCATCAGCTTATCAGTAATCGAAAAATAATTTGGCTATTTCTCTATCGATGTTTTCACAGCGTCGCGTTTGTTGTTAATGTTGTCCTGCTGCTCTTGAGTATATTCCTGATGACGGCTTCTGTCTTCAAATATGATTCCCATGCATCATGCATAACCTTGTATCCACTGGCATGCATTCAGAAAGGCACTTCCAGATGTCATACCCAGAATGTGCGCAGGTTTAACTATCGGGTTTATCACCGATGCTGGAACTCTTTGAACACTTCCACCTCTGTCACCCTTTGTAATATTTGAAGCAATCATCCCAGATCATTGCCAATAATAACTGTTATTTCTTGATCATCCATGTCGATTGATGATCCCTTAGCCGCTTATCAATTTTCTTGCATAGATCTTTCAAATAGTCAACCATCTTTTTCTCTAATCATCGGCAGGTAGTTCCAAAGTAAGAATCGGTCGATAGCCCGATGTACCTTGATCTAATCGATTAAACTTTTTGCTGCAGCACTTGGGGATATGCTCGAGTTTCGCTATCTTGGATTATTTGAGTAATTGGAGGCACTCTTCTGTAATATGTCATCATTGCATTCCTACTCTCCATCATGAGCTGAGAATCTCCAAATATCTCAACAACCTCAGCACTGACTTCTCATAGAATTTATCCCTTTTAATACTGCCTGGTATTCAGCTTGATTGTTCGTTGAAGTCTTTTCAATTGGAATAGAGAATTCATAGCTTACCCCCTAAGGTTAGATGAGAACAATTCCAATTTCAGCCCCTACTACACATGATGATCCATCAAAGAACATAGTCCATGGAACATGTTCAATAATTGTAATCTTAGGACCACAACACTGAGTCACCAAATCGGCCATTACTTGACCTTTAATTACTTTGGCCGATTGATCGGTTAGATCAAACTCTGATAAAGCCAAGATCCATTTTCTGATTCTACCTTTCAAAATCGGCAGTGACAGCATGTGCTTGACCACATCATCTTTGCAAACCATAATGTACTTCAGCAGATAATAGATAGGGCCTTC
Organism: Cenchrus fungigraminus; assembly: GCA_036936925.1. NCBI lineage: Eukaryota > Viridiplantae > Streptophyta > Magnoliopsida > Poales > Poaceae > Cenchrus > Cenchrus fungigraminus. Next base: position 86,308,600 of record CM072770.1, on the reverse strand, counting down.
ACTTTGTGCAAGAGAAATACAAGCACAAACACAATCTTTCCACTGCCAAATACCTCGTTTCTGCATCCAAGAGTCCTCTACTTACGAAGTACACGACTCATTCTTCTCCTTCAAACTCTTGTATAAGGGCCGATCTGATAGCACGCTCATTAGTTGAACTGCTTTTTATCTTGAGGAGGCATTAGGACAGGAGGAGATTTCAAGTACTGCTTGATGTTATCTAAAGCCTTCTGCTGTTCCTCTCCCTATACAAATTTATGATCGGCCTTGAGCTTCAATAGTGGTGTAAACAGCTGAATCCTTTCAGACAGGTTAGATATAAATCTTCTAATAAAACTGATCTTGCCGATCAACGACTGAAGCTCCTTCTTGTTTGATGGTGCCTCTATTTTGTCAATCGCACTGATCGACTTCTGACTAACTTCGATTCCTGTTTCATGTATCAAGAAACCTAGGAATTGACCAGCTGAAACACCGAAAGCACATTTGTTGGGATTCATCTTTAAACCATGCTTCTTGGTGCACTCCAATGTTTTTCATAGGTCGGCCAGATGCTCCTTGTAGCTCTTTGACTTGACAACCACATCATCAATGTAGATCTCTACTATCTTGCCGATGAGTTCGTGGAATATGTAATTCATGGCTCTTTGATATGTGGCGCCAGCGTTCTTCAATCCAAAGGTCATGACAATCCACTCATATAATCCAACGTGGCCAGGGCACCTAAAAGCAGTTTTTGCAATATCCTCTGTGGCCATGAATATTTGATTGTATCCAGTGTTACCGTCCAAAAAGCTGATGACTTTGTGCCCTGCAGCAGCGTTGACCAATGTATTGGCTACTGGCATTGAATATCCGTCCATCAGCGTCGCTTTGTTCAAGTCCCTGAAATCAATGCACACACGTAGTTTGCCATTCTTCTTGTAGACAGGAACTATATTAGAAATCCATTCAGCATACCGACATTGCCGAATGAAACCAGCTTCGAGTAACTTTGTTATCTCGGCTTTTATATCAAGATAAATCTTTGGATTACACTGACTGGGGTGTTGCTGGAAGGGTCGATACCTTGGTTTAATAGGTAATCGATGCTAAACAATGGATCGGTCTAAGCCAGGCATCTCACAATATTCCCAGGCAAAACAATTCTTGAATTCTTTTAACACTGCAATCAATTCTTTTTTGTATTCTGCATCTAGCTTGGCACTTATATATGTTGGCCTTGGTTTGCTTTCGTCTCCAAGATCTATTTTCTCCAATTCTTCGGCCGATGTAAACCCGTGCCCAAGCTTCCCTTCATCTTCAATGAACTGATCCATTAAACCTTGTCATCAGAGCCGACTGCTTGAACCGGCTTTAGTCCAAAATCGGACACTTTGAGATACTTCATATCCCATGCTTTTCCCGATATGCAGCTCACTCGATCATAAGTCCATCCTTGTGCTTCTGTGGCTGCTACTGTCAAGGAGGTTTCTCCTTGAACTATCTCCACTGAATCTCCGATCCATTGGATGATGCATTGGTGCATTGTAGATGGTATGCAACAGTTGGCATGTATCCAATCCTGACCCAGCAGTAGATTATAAGATCCCCTCCCTTTAATGACAAAGAAAGCGGTTGGAAGGGTCTTACTGCCGGTGGTGAGCTCCACGCAGATTGATCCTTGAGCCGGAGAGATGTTGCCTTCAAAGTCCACTAGCATCATGTCGGTTTGGGTTAAATCTTCATCAGATTTCCCAATCTTGCGCAGCATGGTATATGGCATCAGATTGACTGTTGCTCCTCCATCTACTAGCATCCTGGTGACTGGTTTCCCATTGACAAAACCTTTGAGAAATAATGCCTTCAAATGTTGTCTATTCTCACCTTCTGGTTTCTCAAAGATAGCTTGTGTAGGCTCCAGTGTTAACTGAGCCATGACACGTTCCTCATCGGACACATCCGAATTAACAGGAGCCATGAACTCTTTTGGTAGAAGGACAACCATATTTATATCAGCTTGTGGTTTATCATCCTTCCCATCATCGGCCTTAGGCTTTGGACGCCATACTTTAGACCGAACTTTCTTCTTGTCCAACACGTGTCTCTCTGCTTCTTCTTGCTGTTCCAGCTGTCGTAGGCGCTGAACTCTTCTTTTCTGAGATTTGGTTAAACCATCTGGACACCATTGTGGATTAGGCTTCTTGCATGATCGATTTGACCCTTCATTGTCATACATGGTGCGTCGTCGTTCAGGAGCTTGGCACATGATATCTTCATCAGGAACCAAAGAATTGGCTAATTCTTCCAGCCGATTGCTTGACTTTTCATTGACTCAGCCTCCCAACCGATCATGACTATTGGCCTTGCCCTCCAGCCGATCGTAGATGCTGGCTTTGCCCCCAGCCGTTGATGAACTGGGACCTGTTGATTATTGAATTCATGGTGATCCACAGTCATACGCTTTCTGTCTTTGAAGCAAACCCTCTTAGATGAGCTGCCATTGTTGTAGGCTCCGTTGCATTCTGGACAATTTTCCACCGTTGGCAGTTCGATCCCTTCTTCCAAATGGTGCTTGAAGAATGGACATCTCCAATATCCTTCATTGCGTAATGCCCACTCTTCTCTCCCCTTTGCTTTCTTTTGCCGTCACTAAAATTTGTTGATCCGCATCTGGGACATGATGGGCCGGCGTGGCTTCATGTCTTTTTCTTCAAGCAGCAACCATTTTCCTTTAACATCTGCAGCGGTTGCTTGTACCTTGGGATCAACAGTTCCTTTACTTTGAGCCGATTCCGACGTCAGCAACCTGGTACGTGACGTGTCTTTGCTAGACACTTCAGCTGTATTGTTTGGGAAAGGATGCTGATCAATCTTCATCGGCTTTTCAGCTTTGGTAGGGGTTTCAAATTTAAGTTTCCCTTGCTCAATATCTGATTGAATCTGTTGTATGAAAATCTTGCAATCATTGGTGTCACGAGACGTTGCATTATGCCACTTGCAATACTTCATCCTTTTGAGCTCTTCTGCAGAAGGTATGGTATGGAATTGAGAGAGCTTAATCTGCCCTTGTTGAAGCAACAAATCAAATATTTTATCGACCTTAGTAATATCAAAGCCGAATCTTTCTGGTTCTTTTTATCAAAAGGATAGGATACAGTCTTCTTGTCTTTAACCGATTCTGCAAGTCCTACCATGTTATCTTTATCTTCCGAATCGGAGTAATCTGCATATGACTCTTTCTTTTGGAAATTCCTCCCGCTTGAGCAAATATTCCAAGTATCGCTCTTTTCATCATTGCGTGTCAATTTTGGCATCCAATCCATTTTAATAGCGAGTAGCCGATTGATGGACACATTTTGTCGGCTCTCTCTTACCATCGGCCAGAAGACGTAAAAAGATACTTGGCCGATTGGTTTTTTCTCTCACAGATTGTACCAAAATCTTCTGGACTTCTTGACGCATATGGTTCCTTCCATTTACATACCTACTCGACTTTGGTCTTTTAATTATGCAGATGAACCATGAGGTAGACCCCTGCTGCTTAGTAGTAGTCTTTGTGGTGGCATCTCGAACCCATATAAATAACATGCAGCCGATATATTTCTCATCGACTTTTCTATAACTACGCCACGCGATATGTTCCTCTTGGCCCCAAGCAAGAATTTAAAATAATCCAGGGGATTATGTCCTCAGCGTGCAGTTACCTTGCATTTGTTTTGGTGCCAGTTGATCTACTCCACTTGCCGCGTAGGGCAGTTATCAGTAGATACATACCGCATAGGGTGTTCGGCATTGTCGTAGACATGCCTGCTTGATGACGAGTCGATGCAGATTCGTTCGCTAACAACATTGATGTAGTCATCGTTGTCGAAGTAGTCATCGATGAAGTCATCGGTGAGATCGTCGGCGTTGAGCTTGATGGCGAGGTCAACGAAGGGTGGCCGTGTTCCATTGGCTAACTCTGTTGCTCTTCTACCAGCTAATCTTTTCTTCCATCGGCCATATTTTAAATAAAGCAGCTGATATATCTATTTTTTGCAGTACCGGTTTTTATCAATAAAAAATCTGATATACTATGATGGATTAGCATGTAGCCAAAATTTATATCTTTTTTGGCTTTCCATCACGAGGCAACATAATGATAGGATCAAATGACATGTGCCCCATCATCTAGTCGATTGGAGGCATCAGCTTTAAAGTTTCGTACACCACTCTTGTCCTCCTGGATCCTAGGGAAAATAAGTTCCAAGTGGCCAATGCTTCAGGGCAATATATCTGTGTTTTTTATCGCCCAACTCCCATGCAACATGAACTCCAATCAGCCAATACTTTTGCATAGTGATTTTCGGCTCTTGATCGCCTGGCTCCCATGGAAAATATACTCCAAGCAGCCGATCTTCCAGTGTAATATTTCTGGGCATCGAGTAATAAATCTGAAACCTTGTCCCCTGCCCTGCTTCGTCTGTAACCTTGTAATCAACGGCCTCTAATTTTTTAATTTCCATACAAACCATCAATGTAGCTTTGGATGTTTCTTTTTGGCCGTTGACTATAACCATGTGTTCTAAACACAGATCGTTGCCAGCTGGAGCTCTCCCATCAGGTTTTCTGGAATCAAGATCACTTTGTTTTTCTCTATCTTTGTAATTAGCTGGAACTTCATCTTCTTGGATTTCTTCAGATTCGTGTTCTTCTTCATACTGATCTTCAAACTCCAACTTATCAACTGAGATATGTATTTTCTAATATATTTCCTTAGTTATTTGGGAGCCTATTCCAAGATCAATCCTTATGTCTTGATTCTTCGGTGATTCCTGAGAAGTGAACCGTCTCTGAATATTCTCATCCTCTAGTTGATAGCTCTCTTCATCCTGAGCGCTTATTTTGACCCCATTGTCATTTTTCATTGGTTGCACAAGCTTGTTTTGAACTAATCGATCTATATCCAGCTGCAATCGTGCTGACATAGGAGGCATTTGATAAGCAATCAGTTGTGGACTCAATGCCTCTTGCTGTAAAGTTGACCCTTGTGACCAATAACTTCCTGGATGTTGTGGCTGAGCTGATAGCTGAGAAAATTGTAGCCCCCGGTCCAAGATTGTTGAGCTATCAGTTGTGGCTGATAAGCTATCGGCTGTTGAACCGATACTTGTGGTTGGCATGCTATCAGCTGTTCAGCCGATACTGGCAACTGATAACCTTCCGTTTGTTGTGATTGAACCGATGGTTGGACAAACTGCAGCCCCCGGGCCAAGATTGTAGAGCTATTGGTCGTGACTGTTGATCCATCAACTGCTCATCCATGGTTGGCGGCTGATAAATTTCTTGCTGATAAGCCATTGGTTGAGGGACCGACATCTGTGGCCGTTTCTCCATTGGCTGCAGAGCCGATACTTGCGGTCGATAGCTTTGCGATTGCTGACTTAGATTTGACGGTCGAGCATATGAAGCTATTTGTTGGGAACCATAGGGAACAGACTGGAATCCTTGGGCAACACCTTGAACGCATGTCGATTCTTGAATTTGAGTAGTACCCGCAGGCGTATATCCAAGAGCACTGAACAAGTCCTCCTGTGCCAACGGCTGTGGCGTGTATCCAAGGGCGCTGAACAAGTCCTCCTGTGCCAATGGCTGTGGCGTGTATCCAAGAGCGCTGAACAAATCCCCTTGTGGCAGTGATAATGAGCTAGAGGGAACTGGTGTAGTCTGAGGAACTGTCATCGGCTGATAGAAATTATCTTGATGTAAGCATGGCGAAACTAAATAATCACCATAAGCCGATTTACCAGTTGTACTCATGCTTGCCGTTGCATAATTTAACGCTCCAAGATACATGCATGTTGATTCTTCATAGCCTTGCTGCTGAATTGGATCGTAAGAAAACACAGTATTAGCCGATGTCATCGGCTGCTGATAATATGGCTCCACATAGTCTTGATGTTGAGTTGAACTGTGAGAGAACACACTTTTAAGTGCATTGTTTACAATATCCATCAATGCTTCAGTTGGATTGTCCATCTCTTGATTGGTCGTGGATATTGTCTTCGTGCTCACCAGGCGATATGATAATAGGGATTTAATCTTCGTGTCCCACCAGGCGTGCCAAAAGTGTGTTGACGCAAACATAGGACGTCAACCTTGCGCGCGACACACATGACTCCCCGATCTATGACGCAAACATAGGACGTCAACCTGTTGATTGACAATGGAAAATCTAGGAAAACGTTAATCGGCTGGGGAGCCGATGTATTTTCCGATAAAATCGTAACAGCTAGGTAGCCGATACGGGGCAGAACAGATCGGCTAGATCAGCCGATATGATGATGTAGGCAAAGCGTAAGCTGCCAGAAGCAACTTAAGCAGAGCTACGTGAGCAACACTTGAAGCAGATCTAGCCGGCTATATGATAGTTAAAATAATAATAATAATGCGATAAAGCCGACAGAAATCAATCTCAAGCTAGATAATTGGTGATAAAAGCTAGAACAACAAGAATTAAGATAAAACTGGCTAATCTAGCTGATATTGATAAATTGTGAATAAATCTAGATGAAACCACAGTGATGCGCCCGGTGGTTAAAGCCTAGAAATTACTCGATAAAGCGGAACTCACCAGCAAGCCGGAGATCGAAGCGATGCAACCCGACGAGTTTGCGAGAACTCATGAAAAAGAAAAGGTACGAAGGTGAAGTCGCCAAAAAGTAGATGCGATAAAGTAGATGCAAGAATTGTAAAGGTATTTGCCCGAAGGCGGTTTTGATATTGATCGTGTGATGATTCTATTACAATAGCCGAGGCTTATATTTATACCCTGGGCTCCTCTAGACTCCTGCAGCTGGAAGGGCTCAAAACTTCCTAATTAAAGACTCCTGACGAGTTACACAACGAACCGACATGAACTCCCCTAATTATATGTCTAAATTAAAGGAAATACTAAGATACATGGACTCTATTTTCCCTTACGTAGAATCCTTTCTAATAAAGCTTCCTCTGACTTATCCGGCAAGAGAGCAATGTGCAGGCGTAATCAACTAGGACTCCTTATGTGGCTTCTTTATTTTAATCACATTTCCTTTTACGTGTGAATCTTTCCTTGCTTTTGCATTAAGCACTTGCATGTCCTGATGTCATCCTAGCTTCCTGCTCGGCCGATCGTCACTGCTGGCCGATTCTTGCCAATATATTGGTGGTCGATCATCCTCGCTGTTATCCAGGCGATTGTCTCTCACAAACAATAGAAGCCTTGTACTTATATGTGTCTTGGCTATGCTAGCCTCTTTTCTCTCCTTTAGTGCTGATAACTCTCCAATGTATACACGTATACGCCTGCGTGTACTTGTCTCATACATGTGTGCTGACTCCATTGGCTAATATTTCCTTGCCCATCTCTTCTCCTGGTCCTTCTCTGCCGATTACCAAGCCAAGATTATTTGACTCTGGATTTCGTCAAAATCTGGTGTCAATAGTGGCTCATATGGCTCTCTTATCTCGGGGGCTACATGCTACAAGAGTACTCGGATGATGGCTTTCGCGAACACTGAAGACCCTTGGATTGATTGCCTAATCATTTCAAGGCTCGGGGGCTGCTATGCTACACCCATCATTCAATTTTTTCAAGACAAAAGATTCGAAATCAAGAATGACCCTCAGCTAGAGTCCGCGACTCAACCCAAGGCTCGGGGGCTACTCCATATGGAGTGCGATTCTGCAATCGCACTTCCATATAATCTCGACTTCAAGATAGATGAGATGGACCACCTTCCAGCCTCGAGGCAGTTAAAGTACTATTGAAGACTTCTCCAAGCAGTACTCGAGGACGCTCAAGAACTACTCGAAGAGGCTTGAAGACTACTCGAACTACTACTCTCGACTACAACATGCTCGGGGACTTGTCAGGCATACACCTCTGGTACTCATGCAAGGAAGGATGAAGACGGACTCCTAATAGAATTCCCATGTAATCCTACTAGGACTCATTCCGTGTAATCCTACTAGGACTCCTATATTGTAACCGACTAGGAACCCGCCCCCTGGACTATATAAAGGAGTAACGGGTACCTAGGAGGACATCTAACCAACCCAACGCCAAGCGCAAGGCGCCGTACTTGATCCCCCAAACAGGACGTAGGGTTCGCCACCACGGCGGCCCGAACCTGTATAAATCTTGTGTCCCGTGTCCTCACGCGTACCTTCAAGTTCCAGGTCTGGCGATCCCCACCACAATCATCTACCTCGGGTACCCCCTTGGTAGGTTGCCGAGCTGAAACACCGAAATAACATGCATCGTCTGATTACCAAGTGCCAAAAGACATTTAGCTCTGTTTTAAATATTGGGTGATGCCCAACAGATGAAGACAATATCTGATGCTTATGGGTTCGAAATTTGTGGAAGAAAAACACTACAGACCTGGAGGTACTTGGCTACCTGATAGTAATGTACAGATCTCTGAATCTAAAAATCGTGTTGATAATTTTAATTGCCAACCTATCATCCACTAATCATAAAGTGTGTTGAGTATAGCAAAATCTGATAGTAACTCACTACTACCATAAGCACTGCTCGGCCCCAGTGATAAAAAAGCCAAGCACACAGAAGCAAAAGACATACCAGACACAGGAATTTATAGTGAGCACAACAGAATAGCTCTAGGCAATGAGCACCTAGCAATCTAGCACAGCACGCACCGAGCAAAAACGAACACTATGAGAATGCCGCAGATGCCCCTCATACCTGCAGTAGAGTGAGCTGTGCCGACAGAGTCGTGGCCTCCGTCTGTAGGATCTGAACCTTCTGCTCTAGCTCGGCGGTGTAGCGCATCCGCCGCTCCTTGTACCGCGCCCTGACATGACAATCTATGACGACAACAATATTGGGCTCCGTCCAACCTTAATAAGGTTTAAAACAATTTATGACGACCACATTTATTGGGCTCATTTCGACCTTGTAAGTCCTAAACTATTGGACTTAGCGTAACATTAAATGAGTCAAATTCAATCTATGACGACAAGGTATTTGGGGCTTGGCCCAACAAGAAATAGGCTCAATTCACTTAATGACGAAAAGGTTTGTCACAAAACACCGTGCCACATCAAATTTTGGTCTGACGTGGCATGTAGCTTATGACGCATTAGTGTTACAAATTTATATGCGTCATTAAAATCATGACGCCACAAAATAAAGTCTCGTCATTAATCACGGTTTATGACGCTCGATTAATGACGAAGAGTTTTCGTAACAACCAACGTCATTAATCGCGATTTATGACGAGAAATGCCTTTTTTGCGTCACTAGTCGACACATTCCTTGTAGTGTATAAGAAAAATGTTTCCCGTAAAATTGACACAACCAAGAATTGGTGCAGTGGTAAATTAGTGCAATTTTGTTCCTATAGGCCTCTGGTTTTAACCCCTACAATGGAAAATTGTTTCCTTTTTATTTTCCTCCCTTTTTATCACACTAAATTGTGGCATTGTGGAACCCTATTTTTCTCTAGTTTTATGAGGACTGTAACACTCTATTTTAAACAAATTCTTACATGTGGGACCATACAAAATTTTATGACGACTTGGAACACTCTATTTTTAAAATAATGCTTAGATGTGGACCAAAGTTGGTTTATAACTTTTTGCGGAGCTTATGGCGTCATAAAACCAGCATGTAACAGGGAATGCCAAACTACAGTAGCTACCTTTATGATGACAATTTTTCTTGTAGTGTATTTTTTAGAATTGCATAGTACAACGCAAGCGCTCACAACACGTACGCACACTCACACCTATAAACACACGTACGCAAACCCTATCCCTATGAGCACCTCTGAAGGACTGAGCACCCAGCAGATCTGAAGATTCTCGAAGTCACCATTGGTGCCTCGTTGTCAACGGAAACGCCGCTTACCACTTAACGCACAACACCGGTAAATCCTGGGAAAATCTCAAAAAAAAGGTACGAGCATCAGGATTTGAATCCTGGTGGGTAGCATCGCGCTGGACCGTCCTACCATTAGACTACAAGCCAATTTGCAAATGCTATAAGCTATTTTATCAGCAATCATTTACCGTTGTGTAACCGTTCAAATTGGTACGTTGCCAATGCCAAAATGATGCAGCACATATATTATTTGGTTTAATAAAGACAAAGAGGATAAAAGAAAGGAATTAGATAGCCCATCGGCACTTTGTTCCTTGGCCCATTCAGTCCACCACCGCACCATCCCGTTCAGCAATAGATTTGTTCTCTAAGCTGGTTCAATGGCGGTTTTATATAAAACCGGGCAGTTCAAGGGATTCCAGATCGGTTTTGATCTGATTTCTTTTTTCTAAAGTCGGATTAGGTGCCGATTAGGAAGTGATGGAAAAAAACTGACAGAAATACTCCATATTTAATATGTAAAGTGTAAGTGTGACACGCACATGTTTTAGATTATTTTAGAAAAATATTAAGAGGCTTGTGGACTCCACTTGACACTGCAGGAACCAGGTGGCCTCCAGTTCACCACCCAACAGCTCACAGTCACATATTTCTATTGCGTTGCTTCGCGACAGGAATCAGAGATGAAGCTGAATGAAATACAAGATATATAGGTGTTCCCTAATTATGTCTAATCAGTCTCAAGCCACTCACCAATGTCGTGATTTCTCTAGCTATAAAACTAGTATAGAGAATCCACTACGATGGTCAACATTGAAGTAGCTTGCTCAGATATCTTGGTGTTGGGAGAAGCTGGTGCTTCTTGGAGGCCTTGGGAATTAGACTGAAGATCTTGAACATAGTCTCCAGATCTTGAACATGGTCTGGTCTGCATCAGAATCATCGTTTGCGATTGTGAGATGCTTCGCAGCAGCATAGATGGAGATGACCCCAGCAAGGAAGCAGAGCTTTTGTCCTGGCATGGAGAACCGTGCCTTTGGCATCACGATTCAAGCAGTGGTGATCATGTGGATCATTTCCCAGATCCCTACAGGCTGAAATGGAACACTGGTTAGCATCAAAAAGAAGGAAAAAAACAGCAAGTATAAGCTTAAACCTGGCTATAGGAATGCATTGTTAAATCATCACATCTATTTTTCAGGCGGCAAATGATATTCATACAAAACATTCAGGTGACACATTAGTACAACAAAAAAAGGTAACTCATTAGTGCAGCACTCATGGTCAAGGTATTAGTGCGATTCTGACTATATGTATAGAAGCAGTCAACTGACATTTTTAACACCAAGGCTGACATAAGCTCGTGCTCCTAGAGTATATCAATCAGTCGGTTATACTACCTCGAAACCTCAGAGCTGGAGCAGCTCGTCAACTCAAAGTTCAACAACATGCTGAACCCCAACACCCCTTTCTCTAGATCGAACACAAGCAGGTTGTTCTCTATCGTCTTCCCGCCGATCAACACTGCCGGCTCGCCATCAACCGGCATGCCACCAGACCCATCTCAAGGATCCCGACACACATGGCACCGTCCATCTGCACCAGGTAATTGTTGTTGAACAGAGTCCAGTTCCTTGTGGCGTCGACCAGCTCCAGGTCGATCACTGGCACGTCGTAGCTGGCCGCCGCTTGAGAAGCGAGAAGGCGCCCGTTGTAGCACAGCTGGAACGGTTCGCCGCCGGCACGCGCTTCACGATCAGCTCACAGATGATTGCTGAGACAGCTCGCAAATTTTCAGACGCACCAGGTTATGGCCTCTTCGAACGCCTGGATGAAAAGGCGGGACACCAAACGGCCACAGGAAGGTGTACGGCGTAACCGTGGTCAGCTCGACGCCGTCGCGGCCGGTGCAGCCAACGAGGTCGAGCACGTTGTTGGGCAGGGAGGCCGCGATGTCGACCCCGTGCCAGGACATAGAGATGCCCTTGACAGGGATGTATAGTAGTAGCAGCTGCGGTTCCTCAGGTTCACCAGGAACGACGCGTATAGGATGGAGCCTGTGTACTTGATGAGGCCCTGCGACTCCCTCAGGTACACGGCGAACATGGTGAATGCTGGGAGGCACAACGTGATGCAAACCTGCCGCCAATGTTGCACTGCGCTGCTCTCAAGTCTAGACCACACAAAGTTGGAGGCTCATTGTGGCAGGCTCCACAGATGCCGGTACACTCACCTGGGTATCAGCCCGGTTGGGATCAGCCACCGCAGCCACATGAAGTGGGAGGATCACGCTGGCAGAGTGCAGGAAGCACAAATGAGTGGGAGCAAAGATGACTATTCCATCTCACCACATCCAGCTCCAGCGGTGCGCCCATGGCTGGTGCACAATGTTCTTCCTCGGGCAGAAGGCGCAGCGACCTCGCCGATCTTACGAGCCGAGTGAACAACCTCGACATACGCACAGGTGATATCCAAAATACTCTTAACACACATGTCGAAGGTTTTGCTTCATTTGAGCAGCATGTGGACACACAATTCAACAACATCAACACTGCGCTACAAAACACCAACGCGGACCTACTGGCTTACTTATGCTCACAGGGCTTCAACCCTCATCAACAACAGTGAGCAAAGAGATAGCTTGGGGAGGGCACCCCCAAGGAAGGTAACTAATATCTATCTCGTCTTTCTTATGCATTTAAAAAATGAATATGATAAAAAGAACAAAATATTTCTTGTTTTCTTCTATGTTAGTAGAAATGTTTAGTTCTTCCTCGTTGAAATGATGAATAGTTGCTCTTCTTATTTTCGTTCACCGGGAGCCACTCTCGCTGCCATGCACGGCTCGAGCATGGTGTGTAGGCCAGCGAGCAGCGACAATGGCCTCGTGGCTCTCAGGTCCTCCTCTAGCTCGGTGCTTCGACCGCGGGATTTCTCCAGGTCGATATCCATCTTCCATCGCTTGGAGTTGACCTGTTGCGTTGCGACACGCTCCACGGACACTGCTACACAACGTTGTAGCACAATATCAGTCCCTTAGAATATGTCCATGGGCCATGGAAAAATTGGTGTTTACGCTTTTATCGGTCGAAAACACGAGTACGCTATTCGTCGGAAATCAACTTGTCGAGACCTCCAGCACGGGCCGGTCTAACCACCTTGGGGACAGTCTAACCACCTTGGACAGAGGCATCGCTAAAAACCTAAGTTCGCTGCTCCGGGAGGGACCCCATCGGGAACAGTGCGCCTAGGGTTGGCAGGCCACTCAGAACACCCTCAACCACCATGGAGACGAAGGAGGAGAGCACTTAGGGTTGGAAAATCTAGGATTTGGAGAAAAAGTAGTAAAATTGTTAAGTTCGGTTGGATGATAGCTCTCAATCGGCTACGACCCTTTATATTTATAGGGTGGGAGGTCTTGCCCTGCAAGGAACAATTTACATCTTGAATTTAGCCAAAACTCCTAATTCTACTCAGACTCGGGGTGACCCGGTCTGACCGCCTCCAGGGGCGGTTAGACCGCCTGGCGGTCTTGTGCCGGACCGGCTACAGGGCACCCTAGTCAGACCACCCTATGGACCCGGTCTGACCAGCTGGCCTTAGCCTGATCTGGCATTTGCCAAATTTGTGTGTCAACATATGCCGCCCTGTTTTTTAGTAAAGCTTGCATGATAAAAAATAAATCTAAGGTCGATGTAACAGCTTTTGTCGGCCATTTTCTGCTAAGGGCGATTTTCATAGAAACCAGGCATGTATTTTCAAACATCTTGCCATACACTTGGGTATCACTTCTTCAAATATCTTCCATTAAGCGCCCTGGGTAGCTCGTGTCCTTGCAATGTCTCTATAATATAAGAATTTCCGGAGCAAACTCTCACAATCTTGTATGGACCTTCCCAACTCGGAGATCATTTACCAAACTTGTTGCTCTTGGATCCTATAGGTAGAATAGTTTTCCAAACCAAATCTCCTACTTGAAAATACTTAGCTTTTATCTTCTTTTTGTATGCTCTAGCAACTCGCCTCTTGTCCTTCTCAATCGCCTCCAAGGCCTCCAATCGCTTGTCGGTCACTTCATCAATGTTATCCATCATAAAAGCAAATTATGTATTAAGATAGAGATCATTTGATTTGCAAGTCTATATGCGCCTAGATTCACCTCAATGGGTAAAATGGCCTCTTGACCATACACAAGCTCAAAAGGAGTAACCTTAGTAGCACCATGTCTAGAAATATGATGAGCCCATAAAGCTTCGCATAATACTTCATGCCATCTTTTAGGATTGTCTTCTATCTTTTCCTTAATGAGCATAATCAAAGTTTTATTGCTAGACTCAGCTTGACCATTAGCTTGAGCAGAATATGGAGATGAATTAAGCAACTTAATACCATAGGAATTAATAAAATCATGCACCTCTTTAGCCACGGATGAAGTACCTTGGTCCGTAGTCAAAGTCTGCGGAATAGCAAACCTATGTATGATATGCTCCATAATAAACTCAATCACCTCTTTATGTGTCATATTCTTGAGAGGAATTGCTTCAGTCCATTTAGTAAAATAATCCGTAGCCATAATCACAAAGCAATGCCCTTTGGATGACGGAGGATGAATCTTGCCAATGAAATCCAACCCCCAACCTCTAAAAGGCCAAGGCTTGATAATCGGATGCATCAACGTAGCAGGTACTAACTGGACATCTCCGTGCTTTTGACACTCTTCACACCCTTTGTAGTACCGAAAACAATCGGCTATCATAGTAGGCCAATAAAAGCAAGCTCTCCGAATAAGGAGCCACTTCATCTTGGGAGCCGATTGATGAGTACCGCAAACTCCTTCATGAACCTCTGCCATAGCCAATCTCGCTTGATCAGGACCAAACACTTTAAAAGTAGATCATCCGCCGTCCGACGATATAACCCATCATTATCTAAAACAAATTTAAGCGTCCACCGTCGGACTTTTCTATCACTTGTACCCTTAGGATCCTGCAAATATCCAATCAGAGGCTTTCTCCAATCATCTACTTAATCCTCGACTGTTTTAGAAGAAATGGTGGCCGAAGTAAGATTGCCCCCCGAGGGGCGGTCTGACTGGATGACCTGGTCTGACCGGTCGGAGGGGGCGTTGAACCGGCTCCTCCAGGACATAACCCTTGGCTTCTCTAAACATCGGTTTTCATTCCTGAAAATTTCTTTTCTGAACGTCATAAAGAAGGACCGATCTGGCGACCAGAGAGGCGGGGAGTGAATGGGAGCCGATAAAAATTCTTCTCGAAGGAGATGGCTACTCCAACAAGACGAACACGGCTAGCCAAATCACGTCTCCGACTCAACTACCCAAGTTGGTCAAGACCACGTAGCCACTGGAGTGCTACTGGTCCTAGGAACCAACACGACAACCTTCCGAACCAAACACACCAAACACACAGCGAAAATCTGCACAGCTTGCTGCATGTGCTACACCGGTTAGACCGATGGCCTGCGCCGGTCAGACCGGTGACACCGGTCAGACCAGTGCACAGCGCCGGTCAGGCCGGTGGCTACAACAGCTGCACAGAAAACGTTCCAGGAAGCCTCAGTGACTCCTCTAGGCCCTGGAACAAAAACCACCTCCGAAACACAACCTGCAAGGAAAGAAAATCCTGCACAACGCCTAGCAAAACTCCACCAAACCAGCCAAGAACTGACCAGCAGCAACACACGACAACAGGGAACTCACCAAGATGTTCACCCGAGGCAAATCCCACAAATGGCTGCACCGGTCAGACCGGTCAAGAGCACCGGTCAGACCATCACGCCTGGGCAGCTCGGGATGAACAGCAACCCGCGGGTCAACTCCTCCAAATCCATACCTTGATCTCCCGATTCGCTCCACGGATTTGCACAAGACTTTGGGGATAGTAGGAACACCTCATGGGCACTCCATAGCCAAGATTTGGTCCACCAAAACTTGCTAAATCAAGAGGAATCGAAGAAATCCCACCAAGAACGCCTCTAACCCTAGAGAGGAGAAAACCCCAAAATCGAGCCCCTTTGCTCACGAATTTGGGAGGGGAATCAAAGGGAAAAGAACCACGAAGGGTTCATGCATACATCCCCCATCAAATCCCAAAGAGAAAGGTCTCAAAACCGCCACAAGAAAATCGCCAAGAAAAGGCTCCGAAAATCACCAAAAAGGGAAAACGGGAGAGACACAATCAAGCCTTGAGGAACCACGCCGAATCATCTATACATACCATGAAGGTTCATACAAGGTCTAGCTTGCCGCCTGATCATCCTTCCCTCTCACAAGATCTCAACATGAAGCTCTCAAGCTAGTCCTAGAAATTCCAAAGGAAAAATGGAAGAGGAAAATAGCAAAACAAAATGAGCTAGGGTTCCAAGAGATGGCTGCCATCCTCTCACCACTTGGGTTATATGGAGGCTAGCCGAAAGACGAAACTACCCCTAAGGCCTAATACTAGGATACACACCCCCGAGGGGCACTTTGGGAATCTTAGTCTTCACACCATCGGACGGATGCTCGGTGACCGCAAACTTGCTTAGCCTCGACGCAAGCCTTGCGATCACAACGCGTGTCCTCCGCTTCGAAGTCTCCGGACTGCGTCGTCGCACACCGGTCAGACCGGTACCTACCGGTCAGACTTGTCAGACCCACCGGTTAGACCGGTCCGATGCTGCTGCACCTCGGTCTTCGGTCTTGGCTTTGTGGATCAACCAAGGAACCTAGTGGTTTTCTGGTGAACCACCGGAAACCCCGTGAACTCGGTATAGCCTCCGCCAATCTTCACTCATGACTCGGCTCCCACATAGTCCCGGCTCGACCTTGGTTTTGAGGCTCTACCAAGAAACCGTCCATGACTTCATCTCGCCGTTCTTGCCACCATGCGGCCCGCACTTGACTCCGCTGGCCACCGGGTCCCTCGAACCAAGCCTACTTGTCTTCTCCACACCTGGAGGCCTCACCAGCAACGACCTTTCACGCTTGTTCTTCACATGCACCAACACCAGTCAAGCCGCAACCTGCACCTGTAATACTTAGCCAAGAATCAGTCCACACCACGTTGTCAATCACAAATCACACCAGGAAGCGACCATCCACCGGTCCTCGAACCACACATGGCTCTCAATCTCCCCCTTGATGAGTGTATTGACAACACACACGTTTTGGTAACCAAATAGAAAAAGAAAAGAAAAGAAATGACTAAAAAGAAACTCCAGTAAGCGATCGAAAGCCAAACAAAGGCAAAGAGCAAGATCACTTGAAAGAGGAAAGACTCGGTCCCCTTAGGCAAGGGCAACGGCTCGACACAACCGAGTCAAAAACATGCTCAAGCAAAGAGCAAAGACCACCAAAGCAAGGCTCGAAAACCACAAAGAGCTCCCCCTGCACACATGCAAGCTCCCCCTGAACCAATGCAACTCCCCCTGGACGAATGCATGCAAACCACTTCACGAAACAGATTAGCTGCCTCAGCTCTGACCGGTCAGACCGGTCACCCTCACCGGTCAGACCGGTGCCCAACATGTGAACAGGGCCAGCACTCTGACCGGTCAGACCGGTGACCACGACCGGTGACAAACAGAGCCCAGAAATGGCTCGAAACCACCTGAAAACCCTCCAAATGCATTCAGTAGGCCAAAACATGCTCAAACTTCTCCCCCTTGTTGACAATGCATGAATCAAGCAAAAAATAGGAAAATTTCAACCTAGAGCTTCTCAAATAGACAAAATTCAACATAGGTGCTACACATATCCAAATGAGCAAGTTAGATACTCTATAGCTTCGTATGGACAAAAACTACAAGATCACCAAGTTTCACAACCAATGGGCAAAGCTAAGGTAGAAATGAGCATTTTTGCGAAAAAAATCCTCTCATGAGTAAAGTCCTAAACATGAGCAAAACATGACAAAATGGCAAAGCCACACAAACTTCATGCTAGGACAACCATTCTAATCATAAGACCATCATAAACACCCACAAGCACCTCATGTCATGTCAAAGCCACCGAGCCATGTGCCTACTTCTATATATGAGACTTCTCATTGGTAGGCATCATGCAATGGTTTAGCACCCAAAAGCAAGTAAAATAAGCACATATGACATGGGAGCACATTTTCCAAGCAATTTACATTTCATTTTCAGATTTATATTTGGTACATGAAATGTCTTTGCGACAAAAAGGAACTTATGCCCCTCCACAAGATAAAGCATGGGGGCTAAACATTCATGATGCAAATGAGCCTTTGGCCCCATATGATCAAAATAAGCTATCCAACCACAAATTAAGCATAGCATAGCCACTAAAACATGTCAAGATCATATAAAGGCATTTACTCACAAGAGAGCATATATGTGACATTTTTCAAAAACATAGCCATCAACCATGGATATAAATCAAGATCATCAAGAGCTAAGCCAAACTAACCATAGCTTACCAAACTAGCTCACAAGGACATATATATCATACCATGGTGAACAATGTATATAGGAGAAGCTTTTCCTACACAATGCATATGATACAAAATGCATGCAACCTAAGATACAAAGATGCCTATACATCATGTTACATATGCCATGCAAAATGCAAGAAATGCACAAAGAAAAGCTATACATATGCTACAAAGGAGCTCCCACACAACCAACTCAAGAAATCCAACAAACACCAAGCTCCCCCCGCAAACGAGTGAATGTTGCTTGATCTAGGGGTTTGGTGAAAATATCGGCTAGCTAGTCATGTGTGGATACATGGATCAAAGAGATTTTCCCTTTCACAACATTGTCTCTCAGGAAATGATACCTCACTTCTATGTGCTTGGTTTTGGAATGGAGCATTGGGTTCTTTGCAACACTTATGGCACTAGTGCTGTCACATTGAAGTGGGACATGGGAATACTCCTCACCAAAGTCACTCATGGTGTATGTGATCCAAAGGAGCTGAGAGCAACAACCAGCTGCGGCCACATACTCTGCCTCGGTAGTGGATTGAGCAACACTCGATTGTTTGCGGGAAGACAAAGACACCAAAGAGGAACCCAAAAACTGGCAAGTCCCAGAAGTGGACTTCCTATCCAACCGACACCCGGCAAAATCCGCGTCCGAAAATCCATGAAGAGCCAAAGAAGAAGACGCAGAGTACCAAAGGCCGAAGTCGGGAGTATGATGCAAATACCTGGATATGCGCTTGACTGCTTGCCGATGCGAAGTCCTTGGAGACGCTTGAAAACGAAAGCACAGACATACCGAGAATTGGATGTCTGGCCTCGTCGCCGTCAAGTAGAGGAGTGACCCGATCATGATTCGGTACTCCTTCTGGTCCACGTGCTTACCTTCCTCGTCCGCATCAAGAGCTGTAGCCGTACTCATAGGCGTTGCCATGGCCTTGGAGTCCTCCATCTTGAACTTCCTCACAATGTCCTTGGTGTACTTTGCTTGGTGCACGAATGTTCCTTCCTTGGATTGCTTGATCTGGAGGCCGAGGAAGAACTGCAACTCATCCATCATGCTCATCTCAAATTCCCTGCTCATGTCTTCTACAAACCTTGCAACCAAAGAGTTAGACGAGCCACCAAAGACAATTTCATCCACGTATACCTGCATAATCAGGATATCTTTGCCCTGCTTGAGGAGAAACAAGGTCTGATCGACCTTCCCCATCTCAAACCCTCTCTCAAACAGGAACCCCCTCAACCTACCGTACCAAGCTCTAGGCGCCTGCTTCAACCCATACAGCGCCTTCCTCAACTTGTACACCCGGTGGGGGTACTTCTCACTCTCAAACCTCGGAGGCTGCCTCACATACACTACTTCCTCCAAAACACCATTCAGGAAAGCTCTCTTCACGTTCATTTGGTACAATTTGAACCTTTTAGCCACGGAAAAGGCTAGAAGGATCCTAATCACCTCCAAACAGGCTATGGGAGCAAAGGTCTCCTCGTAGTCGATCCCCACTTTCTGACTATACCCTTGCGCCACCAACCTCGACTTGTTTCTCACCACCTCTCCTTTCTCTCCCTCTTTATTTTTGCACACCCACTTTGTCCCAATCGGCTTACACCCAGGTGGAGGATCCACCAACTCCCAAACTTGGTTCCTCTCAAAGTTCTCCAACTCCTCATGCATCGAATTAACCCAATTATGATCAGATAGCGCGTGTCCAATGTCTTTGGGCTCAAAGGTAGCAACAAAAGAAGCATGAGCAAAGTGAGAATTGTTTCGAACCCTCGAACGTGTTGTACGTTGATTGATGTCACCGATGATTCTCGAAGCTGGGTGATCCACTTGAACTCACCGGGGAGGTTCTCGCCTTGATGCTACCTCCCCCTCAACAGCAGCTTCACCTTGATCTGGGTTTATCGTTGTAGGTGTGGGAGAGGGCCTGCTCTCGATCGTAGTCGAAGTAGTTGGTACATGCTCAGCCGCGGGCACCACACCTCCATCTTCATCATCTCCATGTTCATGCTCCTCGTCCTGAAAAATCTCCTCACCAAGTTCCTCATCACCTGCACACTCAAAAACAAGCTGACTACGTGGCTGTGTCTCGTCGAAGGTTACCTCGCAAGTCTCCATGATTTGGTTAGTTTCAAGATTAAGCACTCCAAAGGCTCTAGAATGAGACGCGTAACCAAAGAAAATGCCATCGACAGACCTAGCCTCGAACCTGTCCAACTTCTTACCTTTCTTCAAAATAAAGCATTTGCACCCAAACACATAGAAGTGACTCACCTTGGGGGTTCTACCGTGCATCAACTCGTAGCAAGTTTTCTTCTTATGCACCTTGAGGTAAATCCTGTTCGACACATAGCACGCGGTATTCACCGCCTCAGCCCAGAACCTTCTCAGAGTCCTATGCTCGTCGAGCATCGTCCGAGCCATCTCGCACAAGGTTTTGTTTTTCCTTTCCACCACGCCGTTCTGGGGAGGCGTATACGAACTTGAAAATTGGTGTTCAAGACCCAAGTCATGGCAAAAGGTTTTGAAACGAGAGTTTCTAAATTCCGAGCCATTGTCACTGCGGATCGCTCGTATGGCATCTCTGTGCCTCGTTCCTCAACCTCAAGACAAGATCTTGAATAAAACCAAACGTCTCCCCTTTCTCTTCCAAAAAGAAAACCCACGCATACCAAGAGTAGTCATCCACCACAACTAGGACATACCACTTCCCACCCGCAGATCGCACACGAGCTGGGCCAACAAGGTCCATATGGAGCAGCTCGCATGGACGCTCCGTCATCACATCGGTGAGGGGCGGGTGAGAAGAGGCTACCATCTTGGCATGCCTACACGGCGCACAAACCAACTCTTTCTCAAACCTCAACCGTGGCAATCCTCGGACCAAATTGAGTTTACTCAAGCGAGACAAAAGGTCAAAGCTTAAGTGACCCAACTTCATATGCCACTTCCACAACTCACTCGAAGAACCAGCCAAAAAGCAATGAGCCAAACCAGAAGACTGAGAGAAATCTGCTAGGAACACTTGACCCTCGGGAACGACCATGCAAACTAGGTCCCCTCGAGAATCCAAAATCCGAGAACCACCAGGCCGAAAGAACACCTCAAAGCCCTCATCCAAAAGCTGGGAAACAGAAAGCAAATTGAATCCGAGCGATTGAACAAGAGCAACACGCCTGAGAGTGACCTTCTCACTTACCTTAATCTCACCTTCTGAAAGCACACGCCCCCGCCCATTGTCCCCAAAGGTGATGTATGTCTTAGACACCGCCGGGACGAGACTTGAGAACCACCCCTTGTCTCCGGTCATATGCCTCGAGCAACCGGAGTCAATCAAACAAACGTTCCTCAAGTCTCCCACCTGAAATTCAAAAGCGAGCACGTGAGTGAACAAACGACTCAGCACTGGGGTTAGTAACAAAAGAGTAAAACCAGTGTCGAGGCATTTGCTCCAAAGTGGGGTTAGCACAAGCCATATCATCACACCTATCAAAGCTACCACCACGAAAACCACCACGGGAACCACCACGAGGGACCACCCCTGTCTAGCTGGAGGAGAATGAAAACCACGAAAGGAAGACCGTGGACCATTCCTCCTCTCCATCTCAAAGCTACGACTCCTCCCACCCTCGTATTGAGCACGAGGTGGAGAACGTCTCGCAAACTGACCACCTGCAAACTCTCCATGCCAACCACCAGAACCACGACCACCAGAACTGAACCAAGCATCCACACGAGCACGGAAACCGAACTGCTGTCTGCCCAGACCAGCACAGGTCTGACCGGTGGAGTGCACCGGTCTGACCGGTGGTGCTCGGCCAGCAGCACCACCTGCCACCTTTCAATCTCCCCAAGCCGGAACTGTCCTTACAATCGCCTTGGCTCTAGGCATTTGCATACAAGGCTCAGGTACACCATTTGAGGGGTGGTACCTGTCCTTATTAACCCATTCCTTAGCCATTCTCTCCTCACGCTTCCACTTGAAGCAAAACTCACCCTTGTGACCATCTCTCCCACAATAGTCACAATAAAACCGTATGAGCTTAGGTTTTGGCTTGGGTTGGGGCTGCTCATTGGGTTTCTCCTCACTCGGCTTCTCACCCTTCTTCTCTCCAACCTCACTCTCCTTGGAGCTCACAAACTTCACCGATTTTTGGAAATCATTTGTTGGGCGAGGAAATATGGGAGGATCTGGGGTTGTATCAAGTTTGTTTCTCAGTGGGTTGGGCTTAGGTGCATAGGCATTTTTGTGAAAGGTTTTTGGTGGAGTAAGGATATCACCAATCTTCTCTCCTCCCTCACCACTACACTCTCCAACCTTCTCCGAACCAAGCGCTTGCCCATCATAGCGCTTGTATGCCTCTATCATCATCCTAAGCTGTGGTTCATGACCCGACAACCAACCCGTCATTTTCCTCAACTCATCATTCTCATCCTGCAAGCGATCCACATAAAGTGCAAGTTCCAGATTCCTCAAAGCATGCAATTCACAAGTAGAGCAAGAAGTGGGAACAGGTTCTTTCAACTTGGCCTCAAGAGAAACAGTGTAAGCATGCATCTCATCAATCTTTCCATGCAAAACAGGGCAAGAAGTGCAAGCACCTAGCAAAGCAGGTCTAGACATAAGCTCAGCCACTTCAACCCTAAGCACATCTAGTTCATCACAAGTAGAGGCATGCTTATCCTTAAGAGCAGTAAGATCAGCTAGGTACACAGAGCAATCACAATAATCAATCTCATCAGAAACCACAGGTGAAGCCTTAAGCGAATCTATCTCAAGCTTAGCATCAAGATTCTGGGTTTCTAGCTCAGCTACTCGATTCCTAGCATCTTCTAGTGAGGCCCTAAGCTCTTTCCTCATCTTCTTTGCCTCTCTAAGCATGTCATCATGATTATCAAGCAACTTGCCAAGACGCTCGTTCTCCTCATGCAAGAAGGGAAGCTCGTCACATACCTCGTCCTCGGAGTCGGAGTCCGAGTCGCTGTGGTGACTCTTCTTGCTGCCGGAGCTACGAGCCATGCCGCAGAAGCCATCTCTCGCATAGCAGCTCAGCCCGCTCAAGTTCTTGGATGACTTCTTGTTCTTGCGCCGATCACCTTCATCTTCACTGCTACTCGAGCTCGAGGAAGAGTAGGCGGAGCTGGAGTCGACGTCGCTCGCCCCGACCATCGCTCGGGCCTTCCTGCCGCGACCGTCCTTCTTCCTCGATCGTCGCTCGTCCTTGTACTTGTTCTTGTGCTTGTGATCGCACCTTGATTGGTACTTGCCGTCTGTCCTCGACCGATTCTTGTAGCCGTCCTTGTTCTCCATCTTCTCCGGATAGTCGGCGACGAAGTGTCCTGGCTTGCCGCACTGAAAGCATGTCCGTGGATTCTTCCTTGTGTTCACTCGGTTCTCGTGCAACCTCTCGAACCGCCTGGTCGGCAACGTCATCTCATCCTCTCCAAGCACGTCGAACTCCTCGTCTGGCAAAGACATCAAAGAAGATAGAGAGTACATCCTGGAGGATGCGTTAGCGTTAGACTTAGCACCTTTGCCATCGACGAGAGCAAGACTATGAGAGTCAGTCGGGCTCTCAAGACGGGCAGTCACACCACGATCCAACTCAGCTGACTTGAGCTTCGAGAACAGCTCGTTCACAGTCAGGGTGTCATACTTCTCAGACTCAAGAATAGCCTCGACCTTTCCGTCCCATACGGTGCGATCCAACGAGTGCAAGAGCTTCACGGCTCTATCATGATCATCGTATGGGAGCACGGCCACATTGGCTCTCATGTTGTTCACCACAACCGTAAACCGCTGGAAAAGGGCATCGACGGACTCACCGGGGAGATGAGTGAAGTTCTCGTACTCTCTCCGGTAAGTCGCGTACATCCGAGCCTGAACCTGAGCATTCCCAGCATGAGCATCCTTCAACTGCTCCCAAATCCTACAAGCTAAGTCCTCTGTCTGAACCCGATCGAATTCGGACTGACACAAAGCACGAAACAAGTAGTCGACCGCCTTGTTGTTGGCGTCGAACATATCCCTCGATCCTGGAGCAAGGAAGTTAATCGGAGGAACATAAGCTGTGTTCACCGTAACGTCCCAAAGGATCTGACCCTTTCCACAGAGGAACGCAGCCATCCGTCTCTGCCACATTTGGTAGTTCTTCCCATCGAAGTGCGGAGGACCCGATCCCCGTTCCTGGTACGCCATCTTTGGATCTTAAACTGGTTAGAGCCTTGAAAGACCCGAACCGACTCTGATACCAATTGAAGGACGAACTGGCGACCAGAGAGGGGGGGGGGGAGTGAATGGGAGCCGATAAAAATTCTTCTTGAAGGAGATGGAAACTCCAACAAGATGAACACAACTACCAAAACACGTCTCCGACTCAACTACCCAAGTTGGCCAAGACCACGTAGCCACTGGAGTGCTACTGGTCCTAGGAACCAACACAACAACCTTCCTAGCCAAACACACCAAACGCACAGCGGAAATCCGCACGGCTTGCTGCCTGTGCTACACCAGTCAGACCGATGGCCTGTGCCGGTCAGATCGGTGACACCGGTCAGACCGGTGGACAGAGCCGGTCAGGCCGGTGGCTACAGCAGCCGTACAGAAAATGTTCCAGGAAGCCTCAGTGACTCCTCTAGGCCCTGGAACAAAAACCACCTGCAAGACATAACCTGCAAGGGAAGAGAACCCTACACAAAGCCTAGCAAAACTCCACGAAGCCTGCCAAGAACTGACCAGCAGCAACACACGACAACAGGGAACTCACCAAGACGTTCACCCGAGGCAAATCCCACAAAGGGCTTGCACCGATCAGACCGGTCACGCCTGGGCAGCTCGGGATGAACAGCAACCCGCGGGTCAACTCCTCCAAATCCAAACCTTGATCTCCCGATTCGCTCCACGGATTTGCACAAGACTTTGGGGATAGTAGGAACACCTCAGGGGCACTCCATAGCCAAGATTTGGTCCACCAAAACTTGCTAAATCAAGAGAAATCGAATAAATCCCACCAAGAACGCCTCTAACCCTAGAGAGGAGAAAACCCAAAAATCGAGGCCCTTTGCTCACGGATTTGGGAGGGGAATCAAAGGGAAAAGAACCACGAAGGGTTCATGCATACATCCCCCATCAAATCCCAAAGAGAAAGGTCTCAAAATCGCCACAAGAAAATTGCCAAGAAAAGGCTCCAAAAATCACCAAAAAGGGAAAACGGGAGAGACACAATCAAGCCTTGAGGAACCACGCCGAATCATCTATACATACCATGAAGGTTCATACAAGGTCTAGCTTGCCGCCCGATCATCCTTCCCTCTCACAAGATCTCACAATGAAGCTCTCAAGCTAGTCCTAGAAATTCCAAAGGAAAATGGAAGAGGAAAATAGCAAAACAAAATAAGCTAGGGTTCCAAGAGATGGCTGCCATCCTCTCACCACTTGGGTTATATGGAGGCTAGCCGAAAGACGAAACTACCCCTAAGGCCTAATACCAAGATACACACCCCCGAGGGGCACTTTGGGAAACTTAGTCTTCGCAGCATCGGACGGATGCCCGACGACCGCAAACTTGCTTAACCTCGACGCAAGCCTTGCGATCCCGACGCGTGTCCTCCGCTTCGAAGTCTCCGGACTGTGTCGTCGCACACCGGTCAGACCGGTGTTCCTCACCGGTCAGACCGGTACCCACCGGTCAGACTGGTCAGACCCACCGGTCAGACCGGTCCGATGCTGCTGCACCTCCGTCTTCGGTCTTGGATTTGTGGATCAACCAAGGAACCTAGTGGTTTTCTGGTGAACCACCGGAAACCCCACGAGTTCGGTGTAGCCTCTGCCAATCTTCACTCATGACTCGGCTCCCACGTAGTCCTGACTCGACCTTGGTTTTGATGCTCTACCAAGAAACCATCCATGACTTCATCTCACTCTTCTTGCCACCATGCGGCCCGCACTTGACTCCGTTGGCCACCGGGTCACTCGAACCAAGCCTACTTGTCTTCTCCACACCTGGAGGCCTCACCGGCAACGACCTTTCGCGCTTGTTCTTCACCTGCACCAACACCAGTCAAGCCGCAACCTGCACCTGCAATACTTAGCCAAGAATCAGTCCACACCACGTTATCAATCACTCATCACACCAGGAAGCGACCATTCACCGGTCCTCGAACCACACATGGCTCTCACATAACCAGATGCTCGTTGAGCCCGAGCATTAGCCCTAGGATTCTCCTCTCATGGTATATGATAAATCAGAAATTCATCCATACAAGATATGATGTCGAAACATTTATCAAGATAAGAATTTAAAGAACCATCTAGACATTGGCATACCTTGGATACTTGTTGTACCACTAGCAAAGAATCACCATAAGCTTCTACATGTTTCACTCACATGTCATGCAAAATTTGCAAACCAAACAAGAGAGCTTCATATTCGGTTTGATTATTAGTGCATTTACGATCCAATCGGTTGAGGGCTTCGAAAATAGCTCCATTTGGTGAAATAATAATAATCCCAACTCCACAACCACTTCTACAAACCGATCCATCAAAATGCAACTTCCATGTGGTAAAAGTCATATAACCGACATCTAAATCAAGTTGTTTATCAATTCTATGTTCCACAAAAAAGTCGGCTACAATTTGACCACTTATTGATTTTATTGGTTCACAACGCAAATCATATTCAACTAGAGCATAAGCCCATTTGCCGACTCTACCACTTAGAATAGGTTTTTGCAACATGTATTAAATTATGTTAGTTTGACATGCAATATAACAAGTACTAGATAACAAATAATATCACAATTTGGTACAAGCATGATATAAAGATAGACATAACTTTTCGATAAAAGTGTACCTTGTTTCGACATCCTATAATCTTCTACTTTCATAAGCAGCAATATACTCCTTGCCATCGGTCTGTCTTCTAGGATTATCTTTTTAGGCAAAGACTTTTATGCATACTTCTTCTGGGTTATCTATACCATACTGTATTCTCGTAAGATGATACACGCTAGCTAAAGATCCACCAGGTGCTACGTCATAAGCACATTGGGAACTTAAATAATTGTAACCATATACATATAAAATGACAACAATGGAATCCCAATCCCCCGCTTTTATTTGTAAAGTCTCTATTCCCCGGTGATCGAAGCCCAAAGATTTATGAACCACCACATGTTTGACTAGCCAATTAGATAACCAACCGTGCTGCATTGTCTTGATCTCTCCCCCTTTGTATAAATATTTGATATTTTAAATGCAAGTTTGAAAGATTGCACTGCTCTTTCTTTTTCTGCATAAAAGAACCCCTGCTAATTCACAAATTTGGAGGAAGATATTGGACTTTTGGATTTGAAAAAAGTTTCAGAAGATATATCTAAAGTAGATGGTGATTGATAGAGTAATTCTTGTTCGTAAGTTCCAGTGTGAGTACTGCACCAAACATAAAGCTTGTGACGGGTAGTAAAAGATCGATTTTTCTTTTTACTTTTACATAGAGTTCGATCCTCAACTATTTCTCGTGATATCTTCTTATGAAGTTTTGTTAGGGCATCTATAATAGCCTCTGGTTTAGGCGGGCAACCCGGCAGGTAGACATCCACAGGAATTAACTTATTAAATCCTCGAACAGTACTATAGGAATCCGTACTAAACATTCCCCCTGTAATAGTACAGGCTCCCATAGCAATGACGTATTTCGGTTCAGGAATTTGCTCATATAATTGCACTAAAGATGGAGACATTTCCATTGTTACCGTACCAGCTGTTAAAATGAGGTCCGCTTGCCTAGGACTTGATCTTGGTACCAATCCATAACGTTCAAAGTCGAATAGTCAAAACAACCCCAATCACACTTTCCTCAGTCGTGATATAAACCTGGAACGGAACACCACTCTTAGGCGCTTGAAGAACAGGCGGAGAAGTCAAGTAATTTTTAATCTCATCAAAAGTCTCTTGTTATTTTGCCCCCTAAGTGAACTCAGCTCCACTCTTCAACCAAAGTAAAGGAGTAAAAGCATTAACCTTCCCACACAAGTTACAAATGAATCGCCTCAAGTAATTAACCTTGCCCAAGAATCTTTACAACTCTTTTTTACAAGTAGGAGCTTGAACTTTTTTAATCGACTCAATCTTTCTAGGATCAATCTTCACACCTTTCTCATGCACAATGAAACCCAAAAACTTGCCAGTCGACACTCCGAAAGCACATTTAAGTGGATTCATCTTTAAGCCATATCGACGCATTTTTTTAAATGCAAGCCTCAAATCAGCTAAGTGGGAATCTAATTCAGCCGATTTAAAAACAATATCATCGATATAGAATTCAACGATTATACCAAGCAAGTCATGACAAATCAAGTTCATAGCCCTCTGATAAGTAGCACCATCATTTTTAAGTCCAAAAGTCATGACTATCCACTCAAACAAACCTACAAATCCTTGACCTATGAAAGCAGTTTTGGAAATATCCTCTTCGGCCATAAAGATTTGATTGTAACGAGCATTACCATCAAGAAAACTAAGAATTCTATGTCCAGATGCAGCATTAACAAGAAAGTCGGCTATAGGAAAAGGATATTCATCTTTAGGAGTAGCTTTATTTAGATCTCTAAAATCAATGCAAACACGAAGTTTCTTTGTTCCTTTTTTCTCAACAGGCACAATATTAGAGATCCAATTAGCATATCGACAAGGCCTAATAAACTTAGCATCAAACAACTGATTGATTTCTTCTTTCACTCAGTCATAAATATCAGGATTAAAATTCCTATGAGACTGTTTATAAGGCTTAAAACCAGGTTTAACAGGTAACCGATGTTCAACTAAATCACAGCTTAAACCAGGCATCTCATTATATGTCAAAGCAAAACAATTGACATACTCTTTCAATAACTTTATTAATTCAGACTTAAAAACAGGATCAAGATTCTTGTTTACAAATGTCAACCTAGGTACAGTGCCATCACCAATGTCTACCTCCTCAAGAGGATCAGTCGATGTAAACTCTTGTCCTAACTTGCCCAAATCATCAAAATCCTCAATGGCTTCACACGTATCGTTCTTATGCACCCGATAGTGATCAATCCTCTGCTGCAACTACTCTTTAGTTGAACTCATTTAGTTACATGAGGTGATTTACCTGATTATCAAATGGCTCTATGAAAGTGGGGATGAAGCCATCCTTGGAACAACTCACAAACTCATAATCAGAAAAATCTAAGCCAGATAGACACCTTACATCATCATGTATACCTATGGAATGACTATCAGCTATAGCTACACAAGCAGAATTATCACCATGCACTACTTCTACCTCATCGTCTACCCATTGTATTAAAAACTGATGAAAGGTAGAAGGAACACATTTATTCGCATGAATCCAATCACGACCAAGGATAAGACAGAAGTTACCTTGCATCTCAGTGACGAAGAAGGCCGTAGCTAGCGACTTGCTTCCAATAGTGAGCTCCATGGAAACCACACCTTCACCACCCATCAGCTCGCCTCCTCCAACTCCGTTGATGGTCATGTTGGTCTTGATCAGCTCCTCATCTGAACCTCCAAGCTTCTTGAATAGAGAGTACGACATCAAGTTGACGATCGCGCCTCCATCCACAAGCATCCAAGAGATTGGCTTTCCATTGATGTGACCCTTCATGTACAAAGCCTTCAGATGATTATCAGTTATGATTCCTTGGGCTTCTGAAATATAGCATCCTTTGGCCCAAAATCAAGATGAGCAAAGTCCTCCTCCGTAGACACCAAACCGTCAACAAACAAATGAACCACATTAATATCAAAGTTCATATGCTCTGGAGAAGAGTTGTAGTCCACAAGTTGCTCATCGTCTTCTAGAGCAGGCACTGATGACAACTTATCGCCACAAACCATAGGGACTGAAGAAGCAAAACCGGCGGTGTCTCTGGTGAACCCGGTCTGACCGCCTGGTCAGCCAGTTTAACCGCTTGAGGCGGTTTAACTGCCTCCTCTGGCAATTTGACCGCTTCCGCTAGAGGTGTTGTCTTGGCTCTCCACTCCTTCCCTTATAGCACCATGGGCCTGTAGCTAATGAAGATCTCATCCCTCTGTTTTTCTAGCTCCTTCTCTTTCTGCTCCCGCAACCTCAAGCGTTGAAGTTTCCTCCTTTGAGTATGAGTTAATCCAGGAGGACACCACCTTGGCAAGAAGTATTCAAGACGAGATTTACTTCTGCTGGCCTCATGATCATTAGTAGCGACAAATCCCTTTTGAGTAGGTGTCACAACCTGATTGTTCAACACAACCATTCCTTTGCCACTTTTCTCAATGGGAACGTCCATTGTCCCAATCTGCATAACATCAAAGCTTGTAGTCCTCTCTGGGTCAATGTCCATCTTCTGAATCTCCTCCTCTCTCATCTTGGGCTTGTACACCTATTTTGGTGGAGATTGGACCTTTCTGGGTAGGGCAGTCTAACTGCATGCAGGGGGTGATTTAACTGGGTCGGCCTACTGTCTCTGACCAAACTTTCGTGGCGCCTAATAGTTATGTGCAGGCCATTAAATCCTGTCCAGAGCTGGTCTCCTTGGTCCTCCCCATCCAGGATGGAAATACTGCTGATATGGTACCCACATTACTCCATTATCATCATAGATCGGACGAGGCGGATTTGAACTTGAAGGAGCCCAAGCTGGAGTAAAGTGTTGCCTTTGTTAAGATGATTCCCCCTAAACCTGACAGCTGCTCTGGGAGGTGATGACGGTCTCTCTTGATGCGTGGGTGACCTCATCCTTTTTTTTAATGGCCGATCACTCGTAATGGCTTTTTAATTAGAATATTTGTCAAATAACATGTCAAATGTGACCTTTGTCTTTGGGACAGTCCCTTGATTCTTTGTCATGTTGAGCTTCTAGTTTCCAATCTCCGGCCGCTTCGGAACAACCATCTTTGGGCGACCATGTGCAGGGGCGGTCTGACCGCCCTAGATCGCCAGTCTAACTGCCCTGGCCTGAGAAGGCTCAGTTGATTGCTGACCAGACGACATGGACGATCCTTGCTCCCTGTGTCCAGAAGCTTAGACAGTAATTTTGAATGTCTCTCTACCATCAGGGTTCTTCTCATATGCTACTTCCCTTGTCAACTCTTTTCCCCTCAAATCAGGCTTAGCTTCCCCTACCACCACATTTTTGCCCTTGGTTGCTTTGACTTTACGTGGCCGAACTAGAACCTTAGGCTGCTGTAACTTCACGGTATTGACGGGAAAAAGGTTGCTTATCCACTTGCATCTCATGAAGCATCAAACGACCTTCATTTATGGCCGATTCAATCTGACAACGAAACAAATTGCAATTGTTAGTGGCATGAGAATAAGAATTATGAAACTTACAATATGTATGTCGTTTAATTTCATCAAGTGGAGGCATAGTATGAGAAATCTTAATATTTCAAAAATTAAGTAATTCATCAAAAATACGATCACACATAGAAACATCAAAAGTAAATTTTAATTCTTCTTGTCGACCTTTAGTAGCTGGCTTAAGTGATGCACAAGAATTAGCTTTAGCCTTTGAAGGCCACACATCAGCGACGTACACCTCATTCTCGTAGTCTGAACTATCAGAATCATACTTAATCATATATGAACATTAGACCGACGAGGCTTAGGGTGTTCTTTTTCTTTATTTAATTTTAATTCTCGTGCCATACCTCTAACAAGCACATTAGCAAAAGAATGAAATTCTATACCTTCTAATCTATCTCTAAGAGCAGGTCTTAATTCTTTAGCAGCTAGATCAGCATGGTCAGAATCAGTAAGAGACAAATTAAAATAACGGTTTTTAACTTCTTGAAAGTGCTTAAGGTAACCGGAGACCGATTCCTCTTTACCTTGCTTAACCGATGTTAAATCTGTCAATTTTAATTGGTAGCTCCCACTAAAGAAGTGATCATCAAATTTTTGCTCTAATTGATCCCGAGAATCAATAGAGTTAGGAGTTAATGAAGAGAACCAAGCAAAAGCTGTACCAGTCAAAGCTAATGAGAACAAGTGAACTTTTATAGAATTAAAGGTACCCGCTTCACCTAGTTGAGCAGTATATAGGCTAATGTGTTCCTAGGTTGTGTGGTTGTCATCACCACTAAATTTAATAAAATCAGGCATACGCCAACCAGGGGGAAAAGGCACATAATCAAAATCGGTCCTATATGGTTTTTGAATCAATCTAGTAGTACCCATATCAACACCGAGTTTGTTCCTCATCATGTTAGCTACTTCTTCTTTAAATGGAGCAAATTCATTCCTAGCAGCTAACTGAGATTGCATTGGAGCTGATGTATTAAAGCTACTGTCGGTGTTTTAGACCGGCAACCTACCAAGGGGAGTACCCGAGGTAGATGAATGTGGCCTCGCCGAGATCGGTAACTCGAAGGAGAGACACGTGGCACACAATTTAGACAGGTTCGGGCCGCTAGGTGCGTAATACCCTACGTCCTATATGCTGCGTAGCTCTGGATTGATTGGGTATGTTTACAAGATGATGCGGATGAAGAGATATGGGTCCCTGCCTCGCCTTATATAATCCGGGAGGCAGGGTTACAAGTTGGTTTGTCAGAGGAGTTCTAGTCGTGTGCGGTTAGGAGTACTCTACATGGATCCGGGCATGTCTAGTTTCCTAACCGAGTACTAGTCCTCTGTATACCTTGCGCTCCACGCCATCAGGTGCCGTGTAGCCCAAGTCGAGTAGTCCCAGGGGGGCCACGGAGTAGTTGGTCCCAGTACCCACCTGAGTAGTGGGCCCAGGGATGTCCGTACGACAAGCCCCTGAGTACTTTGTAGTCGAGCAGGATGCCTTCGAGTAGTCTTGATGGCCTTGGTGAGTAGTCCTTGAGCGTCCTCGAGTTCCACAAGCCGAAAGTCCTCAAGAATGCTTGAATCATCCCGAGGCTGGAAGGTACTCCAGCTGATCTTTGAGTAGTCTTGAAGTCTTCTCGAGTAGTCCCCAAGCGTCCCCGAGTACTTCTCTCGAAGGTCTTCAATAGTACTCGTGTTGTCTTGATAAAGAAACCATATGGAAAATGCGATTCGGAGAATCGCATTCCATATGGAATGTAGCCCCCGAGCCTTAGGTCGAATCGTCGATTCAAGCTGAGGGTCAATCTGAAGTTCTGCCAATTTTATCTCCAAAAATCCGGAGAAAAAACCGAAGGACACGTGGCACGGAGCCCCCGAGCCTTGAGTCGAGTACTTTCTCTCGAATTGAAGGGTCATCTTGACTGTAGAATGTGTCCGGAGTGGGGTCTTGATATGGTGTAGTCCACTGAATCTGATAGCTGTAGTCGAGCCCCCGAGATGGAGAGCATCGAGTACTGGGAGATGAAGAGTCAGGCTGCTGCCGCTAGGTCACCCGTCTGGCGCCTTATCTGCCTGTTGAGAACTGAACCGCCGGGCCGGTTATAAATAACCGGTAAGCCCTTAGGGTTTTTCACTCCCAGCAGTTGCATTCCTCAGATTAGATCTGAGTGTCCGCCCCATCTGCCCCTCTGCTGCCGCCGCCGCCACTCAGAGAGGTAGAGCGCCCGCCGCCGGAAACCACCCACCTACGTAGCCCCCAAGCGAATGCGAGTGAAGACTCCTATTACTTGGAGGATGAAGGGGTCTCCCGCAAAGAGCAAGAAGACCGGCGCGTCGAAGAAAAGGAGCCGTGAAGAAACCGGGGAAGGAATGGAAGAAGGCGAAACTGAAGACCGAAGATCTCCTCGCCCTGGTCAACAGCGGATTCCTCCGCGAGAAGGAGATGGATCTCTGGCGCACCGCCACCGGCAATCCGTACCCGATGGAGAAGAACTCGGACGAGATTCCAATGTTCGCGCGGTTCGTGGAGCGCGGATTAGCACTGCCGGCCAGCGATTTCTTCAAGGGGATGCTCAGGTACTATGGCATCGAGTACCTCAACCTCAACCCTAACGGGATCTTCCACACCTCCATCTTTGTTCACTTCTGCGAAGCCTTTCTGGGGATCAAGCCCCACTGGATCTTGTTCCGGAAGTTCTTCCGGGTGAAGCCGCAGCCAAGCACTGACGACCCGCGAGTAGTCAGAGGCGCGGGGATTCAAATGCGCGAAGACATCGCCGGCCAGTACCTGCCGTACAAGCTCATCGACTCCAACCAGGACTGGAAGGCGAG
Source organism: Cenchrus fungigraminus (assembly GCA_036936925.1). Lineage (NCBI taxonomy): Eukaryota > Viridiplantae > Streptophyta > Magnoliopsida > Poales > Poaceae > Cenchrus > Cenchrus fungigraminus. Next base: position 86,274,130 of record CM072770.1, on the reverse strand, counting down.
GTGGTTTTACATCAGCAACCACCACCCCGAGCTGCCGAAGCCGAGCGGGCGCTAGCCAAAGCATGCGCCGTGGTGGAACACGGAGCCCACCATGCAGGAGGGTATTCAACTACCCCCTCTGCTGAGGAAGATCAAGGCCCTGCGGGAGGCCGGACTGAGGGCCGAGCATGTGGGCTTCAGTTTTATGAAGAGGAGGGTGCAGCCGTTGATGGCGCGAGACACCCTCGGGTACCAGTATACGGGCGACGAGGACACCTCTCGGATGCCCGGCATTGAAGTCGAGGACGATATCATTGTCGAGAGGCTGGGCAAGATCTTCAAGGACATGCCGCCGTACACACCTTGCCCAGTCCCCGAGTACTCTGCAGCTCGGCCGCCAAGCCAGGTCAGTAGTCGTGACATAAGCCCCCGAGTACTGATTAGCTTGAAGTAGTCGCACTCACATGTGCTGTGTGTTGTAGGACGATGTGGCGAGATACGTCTCAATCCCACCCTCTCCTCCGCGACTTGAGGAACAACCGCAGGGGAAGGGTAAGAAGAAGGAACGCCGCAAAGTCGGTGAAGGTGATGATGCCGTCATCATCGAGAGTAGTTCCAATGAAGATGACGAGGAAACATTGCAGGAGAGGTCCAGCTGCGCTCGAGGTTTAGCCGGGCTGGGATGCCAGACGTCCCAATCATCATTGAGAGGCCATCGAGCCTTGAGGCTAACCTGCCGGTGCCGCCTAGGAGGCCGCATAATGCGACGCAGAAACAGGCCGCCAAGAAGCTGAAAATCTCCGAAACCACCAGCCAAGAGGTCAGTACCACTACCAGAGTAGTCGAGTACCACCAATAAGTAGTCTTGTGCTGACAAACCCAGTTGAACTGTTGCAGGACATTCCCTCCTCGGACCCTGTAGATCAGGACGACAAGGGTGCCTGGGATAAAGTGGGGGCGGCGGCTGAAAGGAGTGTCAGCCCGCCTCCGACCATTGAAGAAGCCGTACCAGTGGCGGCACAACAAGAGACCGGCGCTGTGGAGTCACGGGCGTCAGTCGAAGAAGGACAGGGCCCCTCTCCAGCTGCAGCGGTAGAGCAGCCAGAGAAGGCGCACACTGAAGCCGGAGCTGCCAGCGAGGCTGGCATAGTTGACATCGCCAGCATTTTGGGCACACCGACCGTGACTGTGGTGCGGTTAACCCTGTAAGTTCTCTGAGCTCTCGAGTAGACATGTAGTCATTAATCTCGTGTTGCTAACTGGTTACTTCGTGATGCAGGAAATCCACGGACTTGTCGTGGGATGGTGGGGAAACCAGCACACCGGCTGAAGGGGAGGACCGCTCAGCGGAGGCGCGCGAACCCACACCACCGCCACAAATTGAAGTCGCAACGGAATCAATGATGGAAGAAGCCACCTTGGTTGAAGGTATGTAACCTGGCACTAATTTTAGTCATCATATGTAGTAGTCGTAGTCGTTGAAATTGACTTCGTGTACTCATTTTGGCTAGAGCACAAACTGAAGGAGCCGTGATCCCGGAAGCCGTAGCCATGGAGACGGCGACTGTGGAGGCGGAGCCCGCAGAAGTAGTTGCTGGGGCAGCGGAAGCGACAGCCCCCGAGCTGGGAACTGCAGTAGTCCCCGAGCAGGGTGCGGAGACACGAGTCGATCCGCTTCCCGGGTCAAGCACGGACGTAGTCGTTCGTGAACCCATCATAGAAGAAGCCGCGCCGCTTCGCTCGGCGCCCATGCCAGGGGGGGCATCATCTAGCCGTGGGGGTCTGGAGCTGCTGGAAGACAACCTCATCGACCCGGCTGTAGTCGCCCTGAGCATGGAGTCATGGCGCCGGACGGAGCAATGGGTCAAGGTATGTTATGAGTACCCTGAGTAGTCTTGCATTACGAAATACAGGATGCCCATTTGACTGTTCTGTCTTGCGTAGGATGTTGTTGAACGGTCCTGCCAGAAGTCCGAGCTTCTGAAGGGGTTTGGCGACACGGTCCTCCGCGCCGAGGCCTTGGAGAAGGAGCTTAAGAAGTCGAGGAAGCATTCTGCTTTGCTCCAGTCCAAGCTCGACGGCGCCTTCGCTGAGTACCACAACGAAGTACAAGAAGTGCAAGCGAAGAGGGACGACTTGATCCGGAAGAACAAGTCGCTTCGCCAGAAGAATAAGGGTACATCCTCCGCCGGATCCTTTGAGTACTTATTAGAATACCTTGGAGTAGTCTGACACTGCGTTGAGTTGTCTACAGATCTCGAAGCAAGAGTTGACCAGTTGAAGGCTTCAGAGACAGACTTGAAGAATATTGTTTATCGGGAGACCAATAAAAGAGAGGTACTCGAGTACAAGTACACTCAGTTGAGCCATGAGTGCATCTATCACATGGAGCTCCGTGAGCCTCAGACCGTGATCTTGTAAATTGCTATAAATCTTTGCAGAAATTGAACGAAGACTGCGAGAAGCTTCGAGGCCAATTGAAAGAACTCGAGGAAGCCGCGCTGCCCATCGCAAGGTTGCTGGTGCCGCACCAGGGTGGGCCCAAGATAGCTCCACTGGTAGACCGGTTGAAGGAAGCCCCCAGACGACTGGCGACGTATGTCAAGCACCTGGCGAAGTCTATTGCAAACCAGGTGCTGGCGTACATGAAGTCATATTTCCCGAAGGCACCAGTGGATGTGGTAGCCGGCAGTCTTGCGGCTAACTGTAGTGATGATCAGTACAAGACCCTCCTCGAGGAGATGGCGCCTATTGCAGAGCAAGTGGCGGAGAAGCTCAATCTGCAGTAGATGTACCTGTAGAGGTAGCTTAGGGTAGTTTATGTAAGACAAACAGAGTAGTTAGTAACTTGTTTGAATTATCAATGAAAGTTATCCATGTTGTGTATGCGAAATGAGTACTCGTGGCCGTCACTTGCAGCGAAGTGTGCGGAGTACCAAACCATGGAGAACTCGTGAGTAGTAGTACTCGGTAGGGTCTGCCTGATTGGAAGGCTCAGCAAAGAAGTTGAATAGAATCAAACTTTATTACTGAAGAATGAGTACACCTGGATGGCCAGGGCCGTTTACATGTGTAGTCGCCAGGACCCGTAGGCCGCCTACGGCTAAGTGGTGCTAGGGCCCTTGAGCCGCTTACAGCTGGTAGATCCATTAGTAGCCGTATAGGCTGGACCTAGAGTGTATGGTCTTATAGACCGCCGCTAGAGTCCTCAGTGCTCTAAGCAGCCCAAGATCCGTTAGTAGCTGTTGACGCTGGATCTTGGAGAGGAGTAGTCCAGAGACTAGTGCTAGGACCGAGAGGCCGCTTACAGCAAAGAGTCCGTGAGTAGCCGTATAGACTTGGACCCGTAGATGAGTAGTCGAGCGACTACACGTAGAAGCGACACAGCTGGTCGACGTTCCACGAGTTGCTGATGTTGTCGCCTTCAAGTGTTTGGAGGCGATAGGAGCCTGGTCCGGTCACCTTGGAGACTGAGAAGGGACCTTCCCATGGCGAGCTGAGTTTGTGTAGTCCTTCTGTGTTCTGGATGTGACGGAGAACTAGATCGCCGATGTTGAAGGATCGTTCCTTGACGTTGCGATCATGGTAGCGTCGGATACCCTCTAGGTACCTTGCTGACTGGATGAGGGCGGCACAGCGGGCTTCTTCGAGGCTGTCGATATCAACTCGTCTGCTGTCTTCTGAGATGCCTTCGTCGTACTATTCTACTGTCGGGGATTCCCACATCACGTCGGCAGGTAGAATAGCTTCGGAGCCGTAGACCAGGAAGTAGGGCGACTGCCTGTCGGCTTGGTAGGTTGAGTACGAAGCCCCCAGAGTGCATTGGGTAGTTTCTTGATCCACTTGCCTCCTTTGGTTTTAGCTGCGTCGTGCAATCGCTTCTTGAGGACGTCAAGTACCATCCCGTTGGCACGCTCGACTTGACCGTTGGCACGAGGGTGGGCGACTGAGACGTACCGGACGTCAATCCCGCTGTTCTCGCAGTACTCCCAGAACTGGTGGTTGTTGAAGTTGGAACCCAAGTCTGTGATGATGCGATGGGGTAACCCGTAGCGATGCACTAGCTTATCCAAGAAGTCGAGTACTCTGTTGGCCTTTGGGCAGGTGACCGGCTTAACTTCGATCCACTTGGTGAACTTGTCGATGGCCACCAAGACTCTATTGAATCCTCCTGGCGCAGTTGGCAGAGGCCCAATCATGTCGAGCCCCCAACAGGCAAAGGGCTAGGTTGGTGGTATGGTGACTAGCTTGTAGGCCGGGACGTGTTGCTGCTTGGCGAAGAATTGGCATCCTTGGCACTTTCTGACGAGTTCTTCAGCATCGGCCAGAGCTGTGGGCCAGTAGAAGGCTCGTCGGAAAGCCTTGCTCACCAGCGTGCGGGAGGACGCATGGTTGCCGCAGACGCCTTTGTGGATCTCCTCCAAGATGTCCTTGCCTTCATCCCGAGGTATGCACTTCATGAGTACTCCAGAAGTGGCACCCCGCCTGTAGAGCTTGTCTCCGACTAGTACGTAGGTCTTGGCTCGGCGGACGAGTTGTTCGGCCGTGTTCTTGTCGGAGGGAACCTTCTGCTCACGGATGTAGTCGATGAAGGGTTGTCGCCAATCCACGTCGATCATCATGACCTCCTGACCGGATTGTGGTGGCACGGGGTCAGTGGTCGTTGGTGTCGGCTCCAGGATGGATGGCGCGTGAAGCTCGTGGATGAAGACTCCGACGGGTACTTGCGCGCGAGTAGAACCAAGCTTCGACAGGACGTCCGCTGCAACGTTGTTGTCGCGGACGACGTGGTGGAACTCGAGACCGTAGAATTTGTTCTCGAGCTTGCGGACTTCCAGACAATAGGCGTCCATGTTCTCCTTGTTGCGATCCCAAGACTTGTTGACTTGGTTGATGACCACTGCGGAGTCGCCGTAGACTAGTAGCCGCTTGATGCCCAAAGAGATTGCGAGGCGAAGCCCATGCAGTAGGGCTTCGTACTTGGCTTCGTTGTTTGAGACCTTCCAGAAGATCTGCAGGACGTACTTGAGTTGTTCGCCCTTTGGAGAGATCAGGAGTACCCCTGCACCTGCGCCCTCGAGCTTGAGTGAGCCGTCAAAGTACATCACCCAGTGTTCTGGCCGCTCGGTTGGAGTTGGTAGCTGATTCTCCCGCCACTCTGCCATGAAGTCGACTAGTGCCTGGGACTTGATGGCAGTACGTGGCTTGAAGTCGATGTTGAGGGCGCCGAGTTCGACTGCCCACTTGGAGATTCTTCCAGTAGCATCCTGATTACGGAGTATGTCACCGAGCGGGTAGTCGGTGATGACGACAATCGGGTACTCCTGGAAGTAGTGTCGTAGCTTCCGCGAGGTGATGAGTACTGCGTAGAGTAGCTTCTGGACCGGCTGGTACCGTGCCTTTGACTCTGATAGAACCTCGCTGACGAAGTAGACTGGTCGCTGGACTGGGTAGGCGTGGCCTTCTTCCTGCCGCTCGACAACGATGGCAGTACTGACCACATGAGTAGTCGCAGCAAGGTAGAGCAGTAGCTGCTCCTTTTTGCGAGGAGCCGTGAGGACCGGTGGCTTTGACAGGAAGTCTTTGAGCTGCGTCAGAGCTTGATCAGCCTCCTCAGTCCACACGAACTTCTCTTGGTGCTTGAGTAATTTGAAGAAGGGTAGTCCCCGTTCTCCGAGCTTCGAGATAAATCTGTTCAGGGCCGCCATACACCTGGTTAGCTTCTGTACATCCTTGATGCAGGTGGGAACTTTCATGTTGGTGATGGCGGAGATCTTCTCGGGGTTGGCTTCGATGCCGCGATGGCTGATGATGAAGCCGAGTAGTTTCCCAGATGGTACGCTGAAGACGCACTTGTTGGGATTGAGCTTCCATTGGTACACTCGCAGGGATGCAAAAGTCTCTTCAAGATCGGCGATGAGCGTATCGGATTTTCTGGTCCTGACGACCACGTCATCCACATAGGCTTCGACATTCTTGTTGGGCTGCTTCTTGAAGCAGGTCTGGATAGCTCGCTAGTATGTAGCACCGGCGTTCTTCAACCCGAACGACATTGTCGTGTAGCAGTAGGCGCCGAACGGGGTGATGAACGCGGTCTTCTCCTGGTCTTCTTCCTTGATAGCGATCTGGTGGTACCCGGAGTAGCAGTCGAGGAAGCAGAGCAGGTCGCAGCCCGCCATGGAGTCGATGACTTGATCAATCCGCGGCAACTCGAAGGGGTCCTTGGGGCAGTGCTTGATGAGGTCGGTGTAGTCAACGCACATCCTCCACTCATTCGTGTTCTTCTTGCGGACGAGGACGGGGTTGGTGAGCCACTCAGGATGGAAGACTTCACGGATGAAGCCCGCCGCGAGTAGTTTGGCGAGTTCCTTCTTGATGGCATCCCGTCGGTCGTCGGCGAAGCAGCGGAGGTATTGTCGCTTGGGGGTAGCTTTAGGGTCGACATTGAGTGAGTGCTCGATCAGCCTCCTGGGCACCCCTGGCATGTCCGCTGGTTTCCACGCGAAGATGTCTCGGTTAGCCTGGAGGAAGCTGACGAGCTCGTCTTCCTATTTCGGGTCAAGACCCGCCCCAATCATGGTAGTCTTGCTGCTGTCGCCCGTCCCGAGGTCAATGGCCTTCACTTGAACTTCCTCTGATGGCTGAGGCTTGTTTGCTGTGTCGGTCTTCTCAGGTATCTCGAGTTCGGTTGGGGCGAGCCTCTTGGATGCAGCAAAGATCTCCATCATTGCATTGGGTACTTGGTTGGTCGCTGCGAGTTCCACAGCTTTGGTGTCGCAGTCGTAAGAGATCTTCAAGTCCCCTTGCAATGTGAGTACTCCAGCGGGACTTGGCATCTTGAGTACCAAGTAGGTGTAGTGCGGTACCGCCATGAACTTGGTGATAGCAGGTCTGCCGAGAATAGCATGGTAGGAGGTTTCGAAGTCCGCAACCTCGAACTTGATGTACTCGGTGCGGTAGTTCTCCCTTGTCTCCCCGAAGGTAACTGGCAGGACCACTGAGCCTAGTGGAATAGCCGCGTTACCGGGGACAATGCCGTAGAAGGGTGACGCGCTCTTGGTGAGCATGTCGGTGATGTCGAGCTTCATCTTCTTCAAGGTCTTAGTGAAGAGGACATTGAGCCCGCTTCCGCCGTCGATGAGTACCTTGTTGAGTCTGGAGCCCGCGACTACAGGTTTCAGGACGAGTGGAAAACGTCCTGGCTCGGAGAAGCTTGTCCATTGGTCCGCGCGGGAGAAGGTAATGGGTACCTCCGACCACCTTAGAGGTGTCGGCACCGCTGGTTCAATGTTCAAGACTTCCCGTCGGGTGGCCTTCAGAGACCGTCTGGTGGGTAGTCCGCCGAAGAGGACATTCACCATCTTGTCGGGTTCTTGGAAGTCGCCGTTGCCTTCGTCAACTTTTTTCTTGCCCTTCTTGTCGTGAGGAGGCCGTGGATCGGGAGTATCCTTGAGTGCTCGCCGGAGCTGGTAGCACTGCTCGGTGGTGTGGTTGCCATCCAGATGCCACGGGCACTTCTCTTTGAGCAAGTCTTTGAAGCCGCCGGAGGTCTTTTTGGAGTTGTCCTTCGCAGGGCGCTGTATAGCCGCGACCGTGTTGTCTGGCTTGCGCTTGCGGTTAGGACCCGAGTAGTTGTTGTTGTTGCGACCTCCTTGATCCTTGTTGTTGTTGTGGCCGCCCGTGTTGTTCTTGCTCTTGCCGCGGATGGAGTCGTACTTGGCGTTCGCCTTGTCCTCCTCGTCAGCCCATGACGTGATCATGACTTTGAGCTTGGTGATGGAACTTAGGCGGCGGCGACCAAAGTCTTCGAAGGTGCGACGGTGGTAGAGCCCGTCTTGGAAGAGGTCGATGACTTCTTTGTCGGTGATGTCGACTACGGTCGCGCGCTTGTCGAAAAAGTGCCGCATGTACTGGCGGAGCGTCTCGCCTTGTTCTTGCTTGACCATTGCCAGATCCATGCGGGTACCCGAGCGCCCCATGGCGCCCGCGAAGTTACTGGTGAACTGAGCCTTCAGCTGGTCCCACTCGTCGATCGAGTTCTTTTCGAGTGACTCGAGCCATGTGAGTGGAGCTTGATCCAGGCAGAAAGGGAAGAAGAGGCACCTTGCGTCGTTGTTGCCACCAGCATTTTCGATGGCTAAGGCATAGCACCTGAGCCACTGAATTGGGTCTTGCTTCACGTCATACTTAGAGATCCCGAGAGGTTTGAATTTTTCAGGAAGAAGCAGGTTGCGAAGTCTTGCAGAGTAGGCGGGGAAGCCGTCGCTGTCGCTTGCTCCAGTGGTCTTCTTGCGACGGATCTCGTCGATCCTGTGGCGGGCGTCGTAGCCGCCACGTGAGTTGCCGGTGGCGTGGCTGTTCGCGTGGCCTCGGCCTCCGCGATCGCCGCCGCCACCGGCTCTTCTGCCGACGCCATGGGATGAGCTTCCGCCACTGCTGCCACCACCACCGCCGTCGCCGCGGCTACCACCAGCGCCGCCGCGGCTGCCACCGGCGCCGCCCTGGCTGTTGCCGCCCTGTGAGGGTCCTCCGGCTGAGGCCCTAGAGCAGTTGTGGTTTGGCTAGTGTTCTCCACAGACACGGTTGCGTCCGCCATCTGCCGGGCTGCGACTAGTGGCATCGTGGTGTCTGGCTTCATGATTTCTGACGGGGGGTACTTGGGCGACCCTGTTGTCGACCCGCATGAAGTAGGCATCTTCAGCGAGCTTAGCGATGACTTCGCCTGCGCGAATCTCCTGGGCCTGCCGTGATATCGTGGTGATAGACATGAGGCACTGCTCAGGAGTGGTGTGTACCCGGTTGGCAACTTGATCCAGAGCCTCGTCGAGGTTCCGGATAGGGAAAGCCTCTCGGAGACGTCAGCGCCGATCGTTCCGCCTCCTGTTGCGGTCACGTCGAGCGTTCTTGTCTTCGGTGGTCTCGTCGGTAGGTGTGTTGGCGGACAACTCATCCTCTGAGATGTCATCAAGGTACCGGTCGGGTCGATTCTCCGAAGTCCCGGCATCACCGGCCGCCATGAAGACTTCACGGTCGGGAGTGCAGAGACTGGAGTCAGTAGTCGCCACCTCGGTTGGGGTGTGCTCGTCGTTTTGAGCCAGCGGGGTCCCCTCCTGGAAGGGGAGTGTATCGAGGTAGGTGACGCAGCGTGAGTTGTCGTCTGTCAGGTCTGCGGGCTTGCGGTCGGGCCAGTAGACGAATCTGCCGGCGGGAGTAGATGTAATGACCAAGCCGGTAGCAGGACCTGACAGTGGTTCCTCAGTCATGTTGAGCTTGGACTCGGACTCGATTGGGTCCGATCCGAAGTCAAACTCATACGAAGAGTCCGAGTAGTAGCCGGACACGGTGTTGGAGTCCGAGGAGTACTCGGAGGCGATCTCCTTGCCGGCCCGGCGTGCGGCGAGAGCTTCCGCGTGGGCCCTGCTAGAGTTGCAGAGACTGTATGGGAAGTGCTCGTGGAGGGGGGTCGCTTCACACGATGGCTCAGGAGCCGGCTCGCATAAGGCGATCCAGGGTGACGTCGAGTTCGAGTCAGAGGCGGATCCAAGCTCGAAGTCGGCTACTTGATTGTAGAGCGAAAATTCGCCGAATTTTTCGGCGAGTGTGCCCGTGACGACTTCGGGAAGTGTCACGAGCCCGGTCTCCGGGTCTGGGGTCATGGTGAGGTAGCGCTGGAACGATCCCGCGCCGTCAGCAGTGCAGACCCAGGAGCCGAAGATGAAGGTGTCGCCGCGGTTGAAGGCGGCGGTTGGCTTGATGACGATTGAAGCCGTCGAGTTCGCCATGTGATCTTCGGTGAGATCCCCTACCTGGCGCGCTAGCTGTCGGTGTTTTAGACCGGCAACCTACCAAGGGGAGTACCCGAGGTAGATGAATGTGGCCTCGCCGAGATCGGTAACTCGAAGGAGAGACACGTGGCACACAATTTAGACAGGTTCGGGCCGCTAGGTGCGTAATACCCTACGTCCTGTATGCTGCGTAGCTCTGGATTGATTGGGTATGTTTACAAGATGATGCGGATGAAGAGATAGGGGTCCCTGCCTCACCTTATATAATCCGGGAGGCAGGGTTAGAAGTCGGTTTGTTAGAGGAGTTCTAGTCGTGTGCGACTAGGAGTACTCTACATGGATCCGGGCATGTCTAGTTTCCTAACCGAGTACTAGTCCTCCGTATACCTTGCGCTCCATGCCATCAGGTGCCGTGTAGCCCAAGTTGAGTAGTCTCAGGGGGCCCACGGAGTAGTCGGTCCCAGTACCTACATGAGTAGTGGGCCCAGGGATGTCCGTACGACAGCTACTCACAGGGGGTTGATTAGAATTTTGAATGCGATGGAAGTCGGTAAACACATCATTAGGCACACCATAGGATGGAGCAACATTAGGAATAGGTGGTGATGTGTGAGCTATTGTGCTATACGTAGGTGAAACAGTACCATAAGCATTATTATGACTATGAACCAACATACTACACAACCGACAAAGGCACCGGCTATTACGGAGCAATGGTTATTGTCCCGGGAAAAACCCTGCCGGCATACCATACATAGGTACTTCAGATGAAGCTCCTGGTGCTGCCGACGTGTTTGGATGTAAAATCCCCTGTGAATCTACTTGAGGGATATGATCATCATGAATATTATTAACTACACGTTAACCCTCTACTTTCTCAAGGCGAGTAATAACACTAGCAACCAAACTATTCTGATCATTAAATGCATGCTCAAATTTATCAGATATAGCAGATAGTTACATAATTAAATCAAAGGGACGTTGCTAGCTTACAGTGGGTATTACCTCAACCTTGTCTTTGTTGATCTTGATCGCTGGTAACTCGAATTCTTGAGCCATCGTCACCTTTAATGAGCGATCTTTCTTGGCGACAGAGAGAAACTGCGGCTTGATGTACTCTTGGAGATCAATGTACTCCTCTGGTCTTCCTCGCTGAGTTCTTCGATGTTAACCATGATTACGTTGTTCTTGTAGAGATCGCAACGCGCTCCCATACAACGTTCAAAAAATCGGTTGTAGTAACCAGATCTTTCCCCAACGGAGTCACCAACAGTGTGTTGACGCTTTTACCGGTCGAACACACGAGTGCGCTAGATCGCGCGGTCATCGGAAATCAACTTGTCGAGACCTCCAACACGGGCCGGTCTAAGCACCTTGGTGGGCCGGTCAAACCGCCTTGGGCAGAGGCTCGCCGAAAACCAAAGTTTGCTATTCTGGGAGGGACCCCGTCGGGAACAGTGTGCCTAGGGTTGTCCTGAGATTGGCAGGCAACTCAGAACCCCCTCAACCGCTGTGGAGACGAAGGAGGAGAGCAATTAGGGTTGGAAAAGCTAGGGTTTGGTGAAAAAGTAGTAAAATTGATATGTTCAATTGGATGATAGCTCTCAATCAGCCACGACCCTTTATATTTATAGGGTGGGAGGTTTTGCCCTGCAAGGAACGATTTACATCTCAGATTTAGCCAAAGCTCCTAATTCTACTCAGACTCCGGGTGACCCAGTCGGACCGCCTCCAGGGGGCGGTTAGACCGCCTGGCGGTCTTATGTCGGATTGGCTGTAGGGCACCCCGGTCAGACCGCCCTACGGACCGGTCTGACTGGCTGGCCTTAGCCTGATCTGGCATTTGCCAAATTTGTGTGTCAACAATTGGTAAACAGATGAGGAGCTTGCTTGAGTTTCAACTCAGCATGCGGCGACATTGGGGTAGGTTCCAATTTGCAGATTTGTTGCCGATTTTCTTGCAGCTAGCCATTGCTGATGTCTGGTGCGACTGAAATCAAGTGCCGGAGAAAGAAGAAAGTAATATCAACTCAATTTAGTTGTTGGATGTTTTTTGGATGGCTGGGAAACGGTGACTGCTACAGTTACAGTAGCAGTAGTAACTGCACTGGATCTCGCTACCCACGCCTGTGAAGCATCCACGGGAGCTGTGCCGCCGCAGAGGTGGAGGCAGACGCGCCGGCCGTGGCCGCCGGCGAAGCTCCCCCTGCTCGGGAAGATGGGGTTGTGGATGCTGCCGGGAGGAGGTCACGACCGTCGGTGTGAGGAGGATGCCGGGGAGGTGGTCGCGGGTGCCGCCGTGGAGGAGGCCGATAGGACGCAGCCGTCGGTGGAGGGCCAGTGGTGGGGCCTCCGGTGGCCAGGTCCCTCGAGTGGAGGAGAGTAGCGAGGGGTCCAAGAGATAAGAGATCGAAGACGTCGCTATCGAGTCCACGTCCTCCAAGCAGCGAGCTACGAGAATCCGACCGTGACGGTGACGGTCGCCGAATCCGACCGCGACGGCGACGGTCGCCGAATCCGACCCTGTCACGTCCAGCCTCTACCGCGCCGCGTGAGAGAACCATCACTCCACCGTGTGGGCCCGCCTCCGACCGCTACTCGACGCCGCGACACCCGGTGGCTCCCCAGCTTCTTCCATGGGATCCGCCACCGGAGACATACCACTACTCGGTGTTGTGGCTCCCCATGGCGCCCGGTGGTCCGGAGGCACGGGGGCTCCACCTCACCGGGACACGAGCAGAAGACGGTGGTAGTGGGAACGAGGCAGGCCAGGGCCCACGCCTCCCTCCAGTCGGCGGCCGCCACTCCCTCAACCGCAGCGGCGACACTCGCCGGCTTCGTCCCCGTCGCACCAGAAGAGAGAGGGAGGAGGTCGCAGCTGCCGGTGGGAAGAGAGTGGAGGGGGGAGAGAGGAGGCGGGCACGGCCGCGCGGTGGAAGAGCGAGACTCGAACAAGCCACCGATTCTTTTGAGTGGGGGCCAATGCGGGTTGGGTGGGTGGGCCCGATGCAGGTATAGGTGAGTGGGTATGGAGAGGTTAGGGGACAAAAAGATTACATTTTTGTCAGAAACGCTCTCCATATTGCAATTTTATGGGTCTTCTACCCTATCCACTCCTCAATCAATTGACAGGTCGGTCCGGTGTGAGGGGTAAAGCGGGCTCAAATTAGGTGAGAAAAGTTTTCAAAAACTTGCTCTTTATAGTACAAATATATATGGTAGAGATAGAGACATAGGTATATAGTTGTCTCTAAATTAGCTTTTCAGGACGACGTGCCAAACAACATCGCAAGTGAAAATGAACAATTAAGCTGATTTAAATGACCCAGAGAAAATAAAATCAATGAAAGCTCCCGTGTACCGTACCTGTGCTGGCCTATCCGAATTGTCCCCACCCAACCACACGAATGGAACCAAAAGCAACCAACCAAAGGGGAGTCAGCCGTCTCCTAGACTCCTACTCCTGCAACTCGTCAAGCACCTTGAGCAAGAACGGTTTGAACCTTGTCATGTTGACCATGACATCCTGCTTCATGATGATCTCGGCGATCGCCGGCCACCCCTGGCCGTGGATGCGCATTGGGTCCTTGAACACGTAGTGGTCCCTGGGGTACTTGTCCTTGAGCGTCGTCTCCTCCTCCGAGACGTAGTACTCCACGTACCGGAGGCGCATGTCACGCGCCGGCTGCCCGTAGAAGTTGGTCGCCATCCAGTCCATCTTTCCCCAGGGCACGATCTGCACCAGCACAGCGCCCGTCGGCAGGAAGATCTGGTTCGTTAGCCCGGCGCCGTGCACTGCCAGGAGCACGTCGGCCGCGTTCACGCGCTCCGCGAAGCCGCGCACGTCCGCACCGGCCTCTGCCACGGTCACCGCGAATCCGAGCGCCTCGCACATCGCCGACACCTCCCGCAGGTTGAGCAGCTTCCGCGTGCCCTTGCGCTCGATGATGAGCATCTTGGGCATGGTGGCGGTCTCCTCCCCAAGCACCGCTGGAGCGTCGCGGGGCAGGCCGAAGGCGCGGCGGAGGAATCGGTTGTAGTCGACCATGGTGTAGTTGTGCGGGTTGCGCGTCGGGTGCGGGGAGATGATGAGGTCGCGGTCGCGGTACATCCCGAGGTGGCCCGCCCGGAAGCAGTGCACCTCCTCGTCCTTGTCGAAGTTGATCACATCGTAGTTGGAGAGCTTCTTGAGCAGCGGCGTGAACTTGTGCACCCACCACGGCTTGAAGTTGGTGATGAGGAGCTTCACCTCGCCCTTGAGGTGAGCCGTGGTGAGGAACAGCGGGATTAGCACGTCCGTGTTATCATGGAAGAAGTTGTCCGTGTACCCGGCGACGGAGAAGACCACTACCGGGACGTCGTGCCGCCGCGTGCACTGCGGTGCGGCCTCGGTCGAGGACACGGACTTGATCGTGACCTGCACAACGCCCGGGAGGAGGAAGGTGTCCTGGCGGGCGAACGGGCGGATCTTCTTCTCCCCGTTCGCGTCAAAGGGGCCGGCGCCTGACGGATTAACAAAATACATGGTTTTCTCCTTGGGACTGATCCGGATGTCGCCGGCGAGCTCACACACCGGCGGGCGCGCGTACGGGAAGCCCTCGTCAACGCCGTTCTCATCGCACGTGATCTTGGCCTCCGTGGCGTTGGCAGCTGAAGAAAACACAAATACAGAGGACTCATTTGTATAGTATCTTATTAAATCCTATTAAATACAACGTATTTTGTACACAAACTAATTAAAACTCATCGAGACACTAAATTCAAGCTTATCAGGTACTTTTTGGGAATCATAATTAAACGGACGCAGCAGAGTGCTGTCAGGTTCTAGAAGAGGAAAACACCAACACGATTTCTCACCTGGCTTCGTCGCCGGGGCCTCTTCTTGTTCATCCTTTTCAGTGGTCTCTGGTAAGGCCATGTTCGGGTCCGCCTGAAGGTCAGTAACATCTTTCTGCTCCTCCACCTCGGTCTTTTGCTGGACCGACGGGGCCTTCAGCACCGTCGTCGTCGCCAGCGGTGCGTTCTTCAACACCAAGGCCGAGCTATCTGTTGACCGTTAATACATGGGAACTACCGAGACATCCAAGAAACGATTTCTTCATCGGTATATGATGCAAAAGCCCTTACCGAAAACCGGCGAGTAGATGGCGAAGAGCCTGGCAAAGGACAGGTAGGTGAGCAGCGCGAGGCAGCAGCCGGCCACCAGCCCGATGCCCAACTTCTTGGGCTCGATCCTGTCGAGTTCCTTGGCAAGCCGCGGCCCTCTACCGTCGCTGGCCGGCAGTCCCGGCGGCTTGGACGGCCGCGAGTACGCCGTTGACGACGCCATCAACGCCTACGCACACCAGAGAACGAAACGCGCACCTTCAAGGCGGGGCCGCTGCTGATATATCAGGGATCGCCACCGCGGCGCGCCTCTTTCTTCGAAAGCTTAAATAAAATCGCGACAGGCCGGGAAGTGATGTAACATGTGCAGCGATGATTGATCTGTTGGGAAATGAGTTGTATATCTCGTTGTTCGTTGGGGTTGCGTGGTGTGTGGTTGGTGGTGGTGCGAGTACGACGACTACGGGATACGGCGAGGCGGCTTCGTCGTCCTTCTACTTGCCTTCGTCTGTTTGACTTGTCTATAACCGGTCCACAATATATTAGGATTGCTTACCTAATTCCGTGTTAAACACTAGGATTCATCCACCTTTTTTTAGATTAAAGATAAATTCCGGTCTCAACAGTCACAAGTGACCGTCTACAACCATACACGAACCAACGGACCTGCAGTACATAGACTGCCAACAACCATAACGCTACAATCAAGTCTAAACACAGGACACAAGCAGTACGCAGACTGCACAGACCCTCAGCGCTAAGCAACCAGACATCAACTTACAAAGATAAGAAAGATAGCTAAAAGCAAGAAAACCTAGGCTTGGATACGCTTTACAACGTTCCACACGTTACACTTGAGAAACTGCAACGCACAAGTCTCCAAACACCGGCATCCTTCCATCAAGATGCACCTTCCTTCTTCTCTAGATAATATGGACCAGTTCCTGATCCAGAAGGTTCCTCTAAACATCACCTGCATAATAGATTTAGATTTTGATTTTTGGAATACAACATCATTTCTACTGAGCCATAACGCCCACCAAAAAGCAGCTACCCCCACAATCACTAAAGCCCTTTGCTTACGCGCAAAACTTCTAAGCCAAGAGCCAAAGAGGGTAGCAGTATTAGCAGGTTTTGTAATCCCAAAAGTGACACGGATTGCAAACCACGTCAATCTAGCATTGGACATTAAAAAAGAGTTTACCGTCACAGTCGGTCATTAAGTTTTCCCTCGATGTTTGGTTGGCTTGAAGATGGAAATGGCGTCACAAGGATGGAGACGGATGCCAATATGCCATGCGTGGAATAAGTCGCGGGGGGAGGACTGTATGTGGTACTGTTGAGCGGTTGAGCCTATTGGTTGCTTTCTTTGACATTTCGTCGTGGCTGAGCTGGGTGGCCGGCTCGCCGCTGTCTGTGCGGGAGGATTCCATCTATTAGGCAGTGTTAGATCCCATCCCCCGCCAGCCATCTTCGTCAGTGATATTTTCTTATCATCTTTGCGAAATGGTTATGAATTTGGGAGTGGATGGAAGTTAGGCAATCGCAGATTATGGGTCGAGGTGATTAATTAATTATTTGTTCATTTCAGGGACGCGGAAACGATACTTCCCAAGCTCATTACGCGCCGTGATTGCTCTTGTTCGGTATAATGCACCTTTCCCCCAAGTTATTGTCATGACTTTACTTTTGCAATTTCTTTATAACTTGGAAATATAAGAATTGTAGGAAAATGTAGTTTGCCCTCGAAATAATACGCTGCTTTGTGAAAACATCATATTTTGTAAGGATATGCAAATATCATTTGAGTATCACTGCCGGATAGGCACACTGTTGACACTCAGAATTGGCAAGAGCAGGGTCAGGCTAGACAGGCCGGTCAGACCGGGTCCCAGGGGCGGTCAGACCGGGTCGCCCCGAGTCTGAGTAGAATTAGGAGTTTTGGCTTGATTCCGAGATGTAAAGTGTTCCTTGCAGGGCAGGACCTCTCACCCTATAAATATAAATGGTCGTGGCCGATTGAGAGCTATGATCCAATCGAACTTATCAATTTTACTATTTTTCCTCCAAATCTTAGTTCCAACCCGCATTGCTCTCCTCTTTCGTCTCTACAGCGGTTGAGGAAGTTCTGAGTGGCCTGCCGATCTCAGGACAACCCTAGGCGCACTGTTCCCAACGGGGTCCCTCCCGGAGTAGCACACTTAGGTTTTCGGTGACGTTCCTATCCAAGGCGGTTAGACCGCACCCCCCAGGCAGTTAGACCGGCCCGTGCTGGGAGCTTCGACGAGTGGATTTCCGACGACCGCACGATCTAGCGCACTCGTGTGTTTCAACCAGAAAAGCGTCAACACACTTTTGGCGACTCTGCTGGGGACAAATTTGGTTTTTGTAACCGATCTTTCGATTGTTGCATGGGAGCACGTTGTTATCTCGACAAGAACAACGTGATCATAGTGAACATCGAAGAACTCAGAGAGGAAGACCAGAGGAAGTACACTGAGCTTCAGGAGTACATCAAGCAACAGTTTCTCTCTGGCGCCAGAAGGATCGCTCAGGCAAAGTGACGATTGCTCAAGAATTCGAGTTGCCAGCAATTAAGCTGAACAAAGACAAGGTTGAGGTAATACCCACTGTAAGCCAAACACCTCCCACTGATTTAATTAGGCAATTATCTGTTATTTCCGATAAATTTGAACGTGAGTTTAATTATCAGAATAGTTTAGTTGCTAGTGTTATTACTTGCCTTGAAAAATTTGAGGGTAAGCGTGTAGTTAATAATATACCTGATGATCATATCCGTCAAGTAGATTCACAGGGGATCTTACATTCAAACATGTCAGAAGCACCAGAAACTTCACCTGAAGTTCCTGTGTATGGTACACCGACGGGGTTTTATCCAGGACAATCACCATTGCCCAAACCGACCCCAGTCAAACCGCCCCCCAGGCTGGTTTGACCGCCCCGTCCGATCAGATGGTGATGGTTCCGGACCAGCCATTGCCTTTGTCAGTTGTGCCTAGTACATTGGTTCAGAGTCAAAATAATGCTTATGGTACTGTTCCACCAATGTATAGCACAATAGCTCACACATCACCACCTATTCCTAATGTTGCTTCATCTTATGGTGTGCCTAATGATGTGTTTACCGACTTGCATCGTATTCAAAATCCTAATCAACCCCCTGTGAATAGAGTTGATTTATCAACTGCAATGCAATCTCAGTTAGCTGCTAGGAATGAATTTACTCAATTTAAAGAAGAAGTAGCTAACATGATGAGAAATAAACTCGGTGTTGATATGGGTACTACTAGATTGTATCAAAAACCATATAGGGCTGATTTTGATTATGTGACTTTTCCCCCTGGTTGGCGTATGCTCGATTTTGTCAAATTTAGTGGTGATGACAACCGCACAACCTGGGAATACATTAGACAATATACTGCTCAACTAGGTGAAGCTGGTACCTTTAATTATTTAAAAGTTCGCTTATTTTCATTATCTTGGACGGGTACCGCTTTTGCTTGGTTCTCTTCATTAGCTCCCAACTCTATTGATTCTTGGGATCAATTAGAGCAAAAGTTCCATGATCACTTCTTTAGTGGGAGCTATCAATTAAAATTGACAGATTTAACATCGGTTAGGCAAGGTAAAGAGGAGTCGGTTTCCGATTACCTTAAGCGCTTTAAAGACATTAAAAACTGTTGTTTTAATTTGTCTCTTATTGATTCTGACCTTGCTGATCTAGCTGCTAAAGGATTAAGATCTGCTATTAGAGATAGATTAGAAGGTATAGAATTTCATTCTCTTGCTAATGTGCTTGTTAGAGGTGTGACACTAGAATTAAAATTCAATAAGGAAAAAGAACACTCTAAGCCGTGTCGGTCTAATGTTCATATGATTGAGTATGATTCCAATAGTTCAAACGACGAGAATGAGGTGTATGTTGCTGAGTTTATGTGGCCTTCAAAGGCTAAATCTAGTTCTTGTGCGTCACTTAAGCCGGCTACTAAGGGTCGGCAAGAAGAACTAAAATTTACTTTTGATGTTTCTAAGTGTGATCGTATTTTTGATGAATTACTTAAGTTTGGGAACATTAAGATTTCTCATACTATGCCTCCACTTGATGAAATTAAACGACGTGCATATTGTAAGGTTCATAATTCTTATTCTCATGCCACTAACAATTGCGATGTGTTTCGTTGTCAGATTCAATCGGCCATTAATGAAGGTCGTTTGATGCTTCATGAGATGCAAGTGGACAAGCAACCTTTTTTCTATCAATACCATGGAGTTGCAGCAGCCCAAGGTTCTGGTTCGGCCGCATCAAGCCGAAGCTACTAAGGGCAAGAACGTAGTGGTCGGGGAAGCTAAGCCCAATTTGAGGGGAAAAGAGTTGACAAGGGAAGTAGCATATGAGAAGACCCCTTATGGCAGAGAGACATTCAAGATCACTGTCAAAGATTCTTGACATGGGGGGCAAGGGTCGTCCACACCGTCTAGTCAGCAATCAACCGAGCCTGTCCAGCACAGGATGGTTAGATCGGCGGTGCAGGGCGGTCAGACCGCCCTACCCATGGTCGCCCAAAGATGCTTATTTCGAAGCGGCCAAAGATTGGAAACTGGAAGCTCAACGTGGCAAGGAATCAGGGGAGTGTCCCAAAGCCAAAGGTCACATTTGATATGCTATTTGACAAGTATTCCAAACAAAAGGCCGTTATAAGCGATCGGCCGTTAAAAAAAAGATGAGATCACCTCCACATCAGGAGAGGCTGTCATCGCCTCCCAGAGCAGCTGTCAGGTTCAGGGGTGAATCAACTCAGAGACAACACTTTACTCCAGCTTGGGCTCCTTCAAGTTCAAATCCGCCTCGTCCGATCTATGATGACAATGGAGTAATGTGGGTGCCATATCAGCAGTCCTTTCATTCTAGATGGGGAGGACCAAGGAGACCAGCTCTGGATCGGATCTCACAACCTACACAAGATCGCTGGGCGCCATGACAATTTGGACAAGGCCACCAGGCTGACCCGGTTAGACCACCCCCTATAGGCGGTCAGACCTCCCTGCCCAAAAAAGTGCAACTTCCTCCGAAACAGGTGTACAAGCCCAAGATTAGAGAGGAGGAGGTTCAGAAGATGGACATTGACCCAGAGAGGACTACAAGTTTCGATATTATCCAGATTGGGACAATGAATGTTCTCGTTGAGAAAAGTGGCAAAGGACTGGTTGTGTTGAACAATCAGGTTGTGACACCTACTCAAAAGGGATCTGTTGCCGCAAATGATCATGAGGCCATCGGAAGCAAATCTCATCCGGAGTACTTCTTACCAAGGTGGCGTCATCCCGGTTTAACTCACACTCAAAGGAGGAAGCTTCAGCATTTGAGGCTACGGGAGAAGAGGGAGAAGGAGCTGGA
This sequence comes from Cenchrus fungigraminus, assembly GCA_036936925.1. Classification (NCBI taxonomy): domain Eukaryota; kingdom Viridiplantae; phylum Streptophyta; class Magnoliopsida; order Poales; family Poaceae; genus Cenchrus; species Cenchrus fungigraminus. The sequence goes on along the minus strand of CM072770.1, from coordinate 86,253,844 downwards.
GAAACAGAGGGACGAGATCTTCAACAGCTACAGGCCCATGGTGCCGCATGGGAAGGAGTGGAGAGCCAAGACATCACCCCAGGCAGAGGTGGTCAAACCGCTAGAGGGGGTGGTTAAACCGCCCGAGGCGGTCAGACCGTGTTCTCCAGAGATGCCACCCGGTTTTGCTTCTTCAGTCCCCATGACTTGTGATGACAAGTTGTCATCAATCCCTACTCCAGAGGACGACGAGGAGCTTGTGGATTACAGTTCCTCTCCAGAGCGGATGAACCTTGATATTAATGTGGTTCACTTGTTTGTTGATGGTTCGGTGCCTACGGAGGAGGATTTTGCTCATCTTGACTTTGGGCCAAAGGATGTTATATTTCAGAAGCCCAAGGACACTGATAATCATCTGAAGGTTTTGTACATGAAGGGTCACATTAATGGGAAGCCTATCTCTCGGATGCTGGTGGATGGAGGTGCGATTGTCAACTTGATGCCGTACTCTCTATTCAAGAATCTTGGAGGTTCAGATGAGGAGCTCATCAAGACCAACATGACCGTCAGCGGAGTTGGAGGAGGTGAGCCGATAAGAGCTAAAGGCGTGATCTCCATGGAGTTCACTATTGAGAGCAAGACGCTCACTACGGCTTTCTTCGTCGCTGAGACACAAGGTAACTTTAGTCTCATCCTTGGCCGTGATTGGATTCATGCAAATAAATATGTTCCTTCTACCTTGCATCAAATTTTAATACAATGGATAGACAATGAGTTAGAAGTAGTGCATGGTGATAATTCTGCTTGTGTAGCTATAGCTGATAGTCATTCTATAGGTGTGCATGATGATGTAAAATGTCTATCTGGCTTAGATTTATCTAATTATGAGTTTGTAAGCTGTTCCAAAGACGGCTTCATCCCTGCTGTCATAAAGTCGTTTGATAATCGGCTAAATCACTTCATATAACTCAATGAGTTCAACTAAGGAGTGGTTGTAGCAGAGGATTGATCATTATCGGGTGCATAAGAATGATATGTGTGAAGCTATTGAGGACTTTGATGATTTGGGCAAGTTAGGACAAGGGTTTATGTCGGCTAATCCTCTTGAGGAGGTAGACATTGGTGATGGCACTATACCTAGGCCGACATTTGTAAACAAGAATCTTGATCCTGCTTTTAAGCTTGAATTAATAAAGATATTAAAGGAGTATGTCGAATGCTTTGCTTGGACTTATAATGAGATGCCTGGTTTGAGTCGTGATTTAGTAGAACATCATTTGCCTATTAAACCTGGTTTTAAGCCTTATAAACAGCCTCGTAGGAATTTTAATCCTGATATTTATGACCGAGTGAAAGAAGAAATCAATCGGTTGCTTGATGCTAAGTTTATTAGGCCTTGTCAATATGCTAATTGGATCTCTAATATTGTGTCTGTTGAGAAAAAGGAACAAAGAAACTTGGTGTTTGCATTGACTTTAGAGATCTTAATAAAGCTACTCCTAAATATGAATATCCTATGCCTACAGCCGACTTTCTTGTTAATGCTGCACTGGACATAGAATTCTTAGCTTTCTTGATGCTAATGATGGTTGCAATCAAATCTTTATGGCCGAAGAGGATATCTCCAAAACGGCTTTCATATGTCCAGGATTTGTAGGCTTGTTTGAGTGGATAGTCATGACTTTTGGTTTGAAAAATGCTGGTGCTACTTATCAAAGGGCTATGAACTTGATTTTTCATGACTTGCTTGGTATAATTGTAGAAGTCTATATAGATGACATTGTTGTTAAATCGGCTGGTTTAAATTCCCATTTAGCCGATTTGAGACTTGCATTTGAAAAAATGTGTTGGTATGGTTTAAAGATGAATCCACTCAAATGTGCTTTTGGAGTGTCGGCTGGCAAGTTTTTGGGTTTCATTGTGCATGAGAAAGGTGTGGAGATTGTTCCTAAAAAGATAGAGTCGATTAAAAAGGTTCAAGCTCCTACTTGAAAAAAAGAGTTGCAGAGATTCTTGGGCAAGGTCAATTACTTGATGCGATTCATTTGTAACTTGTCTGGGAAAGTTGATGCGTTTACTCCTTTACTTCGGTTGAAAAGTGGAGCTGAGTTCACTTGGGGGGCAAAACAATAAGAGGCGTTTGATGAGATTAAAAACTACTTGACTTCGCCGCCTTTTCTTCAAGCACCTAAGAGTGGTGTTCCTTTCCGGCTTTATGTTGCGGCGGAGCAAACTGTGGTTGGAGTTGTTTTGACTCAAGAGACCGATGGCAAGGAGTATACTGTTGCTTATGAGAGTAGAAGATTGTTGGACGCCAAAACAAGGTACACTTTGAAGAGCTATGTTTGTCTTTATATTATACTTGTACCAAGTTAAGACATTATTTATCATCTAGTACTTGTTATGTTGCATGCCAAACCGACATAATTAAATACATGTTGCAAAGACCTATTCTAAGTGGTAGAGTCGGCAAATGGGCTTATGCTCTTGTTGAATATGATTTGCATTGTGAACCAATAAAATCAATGAGAGGTCAAATTATAGCCGACTTTATTGTTGAACATACAATTGATAAACAACTTGATTTAGATGTCGGTTATGTGACTTTTACTCCATGGAAATTACATTTTGATGGGTCAACTTGTAGAAGTTGTTGTGGTGTTGTGATTATTATTATTTCACCTAATGGAGCTATTTTCGAAGCCCTTAGCCGGTTGGATCATAAATGCACTAATAATCAAATTGAGTATGAAGCTCTGTTGTTTGGTTTGCAAATTTTACATGACATGGGTGTGAAACATGTAGAAGCTTATGGTGATTCTTTGTTGGTGGTACAACAAATATCCAAGGTATGCCAATGTCTAAATGGTTCTTTAAAGGCTTATCCTGATAAATGTTTAGACATCATATCTTGTATGGATGAATTTGTGATTTATCATGTACCACGAGAGGAGAATCCGAAGGCTAATGCTCTGGCTCAGCAAGCATCTGGTTATAATGTTCAGAAAAGAAACTTTCAGGAACCGATGTTTAGCGAAGCCGAGGGTTATGTCCTGGAGGAGCCGGTTCAATCGCCCCCTCCTGCCGGTTAGACCGTGTTGACGGTCGATTTTGGTACACGTAGCTATGAGTTTACCGTCAACATTGGCACTGATTTGATATCCAAACTAATGGTACTAACCTCCTTGGTATAACAAGTTCGCACTCGCATGTGGTTTTTGTAGTACATTGTTTACATAGGATTTAAGTGCTTAAAGGAGCACTTTCGGGCAAAGTTCATCGAGCACTTTATGAGAAGATAATGAAGCCCAACATAAGTTAAGACTCGAAGTGAACATGATTCCAAATGGCCCAAGGTCGCCTTGAGATTTAGAGACTTACCCATGAGATCAAATCAACCCGAGAGATATTTGCGCAGCCCAGAACAGCATGATATTTCGATGCAGATTCGGAGACTTAAACGGCCTATAATGGCAAAATGTTGGCTACCAAAGTTGTGGACCTTGTTGACAGCTTCAATTTGGATATATGGAAAGTCCAATTCGGATCAAGGAGCTAGGAGATATGATCCCCGAAATACCTACTGCGCAGACAAGTCCTAAATCAGACAGATTATCTTCCGAGGCCGTTTTGGGGATCTTATCTTCGTTTCCTAGGAAACCAATAATTACCAAAGTTGGAGATAATTTTGTGCCACACAATTTAGACACCTAGTTTGCTTTATTTGGAGTTTGGACGTGGGAGATACGACGTCGGCAAAGAAGGGCTGCAAAAAAGGAAAGTCTGGCGAGGCTGATTTTATGGAAACCAAGTTTGCTTCTCTCTCAGGAAGACCTCGTGCAAGGTAAGGTGGAGCACATCCTAAGACTCCCTAAGGGTATAAATACAACCCCCTAGACGCCCCAAGATGGTTACCCATTGACAACCATTCATCGGAGAGCCGCCGTAGATCACCACAAGGAGGAGGACGCCGAGGCCTTGCCACGGTGCCGCCGGAGTTGGAGGACGACGAGGATTGATCTTCATCGGATGCATCTACCACGTTCAATGGTACCATGCTTAGAATCTTGATGGAGTAGATTCATCATTTGTCCATGGAGTTGTGAAGGACCGAACTGGCGACCAGAGAGGGGGGGGGAGTGAATGGGAGCCGATAAAAATTCTTCTTGAAGGAGATGGAAACTCCAACAAGATGAACACGGCTACCAAAACACGTCTCCGGCTCAACTACCCAAGTTGGCCAAGACCACGTAGTCACTGGAGTGCTACTGGTCCTAGGAACCAACACAACAACCTTCCTAGCCAAACACACCAAACGCACAGCGGAAATCCGCACGGCTCGCTGCCTGTGCTACACCGGTCAGACCGATGGCCTGCGCCGGTCAGATCGGTGACACCGGTCAGACCGGTGGACAGAGCCGGTCAGGCCGGTGGCTACAGCAGCCGCACAGAAAACATTCCAGGAAGCCTCAGTGACTCCTCTAGGCCCTGGAACAAAAACCACCTCCAAGACACAACCTGCAAGGGAAGAAAACCCTACACAAAGCCTAGCAAAACTCCACGAAGCCTGCCAAGAACTGACCAGCAGCAACACACGACAACAGGGAACTCACCAAGACGTTCACCCGAGGCAAATCCCACTAAGGGCTTGCACCGGTCAGACCGGTCAAGAGCACCGGTCAGACCGGTCACGCCTGGGCAGCTCGGGATGAACAGCAACCCGCGGGTCAACTCCTCCAAATCCAACTCCCGATCTCCCGATTCGCTCCACGGATTCGCACAAGACTATGGGGATAGTAGGAACACCTCATGGGCACTCCATAGCTAAGATTTGGTCTACCAAAACTTGCTAGAATAAGAGGAATCAAAGAAATCCCACCAAGAACGCCTCTAACCCTAGAGAGAGGAAAACCCCAAAATCGAGCCCCTTTGCTTACGGATTTGGGAGGGGAATCAAAGGGGAAAGAACCACGAGGGGTTCATGCATACATCCCTCACCAAATCCCAAAGAGAAAGGTCTCAAAACCATCACAAGAAATTCGCCAAGAAAATGCTCCAAAAATCACCAAAAAGGAGAAATGGGAGAGACACAACCAAGCCTTGAGGAACCACGCCGAATAATCTATACATACCACAAAGGTTCATACAAGGTCTAGCTTGCCGCCCGATCATCCTTCCCTCTCACAAGATCTCACCATGAAGCTCTCAAGCTAGTCCTAGAAATTCCAAAGGAAAAATGGAAGAGGAAAATAGCAAAACAAAATGAGCTAGGGTTCCAAGAGATGGCTGCCATCCTCTCACCACTTGGGTTATATGGAGGCTAGCCGAAAGACGAAACTACCCCTAAGGCCTAATACTAGGATACACACCCCCGAGGGGCACTTTGGGAATCTTAGTCTTCGCACCATCGGACGGATGCCCGGCGACCGCAAACTTGCTTAGCCTCGATCCCGACGCGTGTCCTCCGCTTCGAAGTCTACGGACTGCGTCGTCACACATCGGTCAGATCGGTGCTCCTCACCGGTCAGACCGGTCCGATGCTGCTGCACCTCCGTCTTCGGTCTTCGGTCTTGGCTTTGTGGATCAACCAAGGAACCCAGTGGTTTTCTGGTGAACCACCAGAAACCCCGCGAACTCGGTGTAGCCTCCGTCAATCTTCACTCATGACTCGGCTCCCACGTAGTCCCGCTCGACCTTAGTTTTGAGGCTCTACCAAGAAACCGTCCATGACTTCATCTCGCTGTTCTTGCTACCATGCGGCCCGCACTTGACTCCGCTGGCCACCGGGTCCCTCGAACCAAGCCTACTTGTCTTCTCCACACCTGGAGGCCTCACCGGCAACGACCTTTCGCACTTGTTCTTCACCTGCACCAACACCAGTCAAGCCGCAACCTGCACCTGCAATACTTAGCCAAGAATCAGTCCACACCACGTTGTCAATCACTCATCACACCAGGAAGCGACCATCCACCGGTCCTCGAACCACACATGGCTCTCAATCTTCCCCTTGATGAGTGCATTGACAACACACACGTTTTGGTAATCAAAGAGAAAAGGAAAAGAAACGACTAAAAGAAACTCCAACAAGTGATCGAAAGCCAAAGAAAAGGCAAAGTGCAAGATCACTTGAAGAAGACAAGTCTCAGTCCCCTTAGGCAAGGGCAACGGCTCGACACAGCTGAGACAAAAATATGCTAAAGCAAAGAGCACAAGCCACCAATCCAAAGCTCGAAAACCACAAAGAGCTCCCCCTGCACACATGCAAGCTCCCCCTGAACCAATGCAACTCCCCCTGGACGAATGCATGCAAACCACTTCACAAAACAGAGCAGCTACCTCATCTTTGCTCTGACCGATCAGACCGGTCAACAGCACCGATCAGACCGGTGCCCAACATCTGAACAGGAGCCAGCACTCTGACCAGTCAGACCGGTGACTTCAACCGGTCAGACCGGTGCGCAACAGAGCCCAGAAATGGCTCCAAACCACCTAGAAACCTTCTAGATGCATTCAGTAGGCCAAAACATGCTCAAACTTCTCCCCCTTGTTGACAATGCATGAATCAAGCAAAAAATAGGAAAATTTCAACCTAGAGCTTCTCAAATAGACAAATTTCAACATATGATGCTACACATATCCAAATGAGCAAGTTAGATACTCTATAGCTTCGTATGGACAAAAACTTCAAGATCACCAAGTTTCACAACCAATGGGCAAAACTAAGGTAGAAATGAGCATTTTTGCGAAAAATTCCCTCTCTTGAGTAAAGTCCTAAACATGAGCAAAATATGTCAAAATGGCAGAGCCACACAAACTTCTTGCTAGGACAACCATTCTAATCATAAGACCATCATAAACACCCACAAGCACCTCATGTCATGTCAAAGCCACCGAGCCATGTGCCTACTTCTATATATGAGACTTCTCATTGGTAGGCATCATGCAACGGTTTAGCACCCAAAAGCAAGTAAAATAAGCACATATGACATGGGAGCACATTTTTCAAGCAATTTACATTTCATTTTCAGATTTATATTTGGTACATGAAATGTCTTTGCGACAAAAAGGAACTTATGCCCCTCCACAAGATAAAGCATGGGGGCTAAACATTCATGATGGCAAATGAGCCTTTGGCCCCATATGATCAAAATAAGCTATCCAACCACAAATTAAGCATAGCATAGCCACTAAAACATGTCAAGATCATATACAGGCATTTACTCATAAGAGAGCATATATGTGACATTTTTCAAAAACATAGTCATCAACCATGGATATAAATCAAGATCATCAAGAGCTAAGCCAAACTCACCATAGCTTACCAAACTAGCTCACAAGGACATATATATCATACCATGGTGAACAATGCATATAGGAGAAGCTTTTCCTACACAATGCATATGATACAAAATGCATGCAACCTAAGATACAAAGATGCCTATACATCATGTTACATATGCCATGCAAAATGCAAGAAATGCACAAAGAAAAGCTATACATATGCTACAAAGGATCTCCCACACAACCAACTCAAGAAATCAAACAAACACCAAGCTCCCCCCGCAAACGAGTGAAAGTTGCTTGATCTAGGGGTTTGGTGAAAATATCGGCTAGCTGGTCATGTGTGGGTACATGAATCAACGAGATTTTCCCTTTCTCAACATTGTCTCTCAGGAAATGATACCTCACTTCTATGTGCTTGGTTTTGGAATGGAGCACTGGGTCCTTTGCAACACTTATTGGCACTAGTGCTGTCACATTGAAGTGGGACATGGGTATACTCCTCACCAAAGTCACTCATGGTGTATGTGATCCAAAGGAGCTGAGAGTAACAACTAGCTGTGGCCCCATACTCTGCCTCGGTAGTGGATTGAGAAACACACGATTGTTTGCGGGAAGACAAAGACACCAAAGAGGAACCCAAAAACTGGCAAGTCCCAGAAGTGGACTTCCTATCCAACCGACACCCGGCAAAATCCGCGTCCGAAAATCCATGAAGAGCCAAAGAAGAAGACGCGGAGTACCAAAGGCCATAGTCGGGATTATGACGCAAATACCTGAATATGCGCTTGACTGCTTGCCGATGCGAAGTCCTTGGAGACGCTTGAAAATGAGCGCACAGACATACTGAGAATTGGATGTCCGGCCTCATCGCCGTCAAGTAGAGGAGTGACCCGATCATGCTTCGATACTCCTTCTGGTCCACGTGCTCACCTTCCTCATCCGCATCAAGAGCTGTAGTCATACTCATAGGTGTCACCATGGCCTTGGAGTCCTCCATCTTGAACTTCCTCACAATGTCCTTGGTGTACTTTGCTTGGTGCACGAATGTTCCTTCCTTGGATTGCTTGATTTGGAGGCTGAGGAAGAACTGCAACTCACCCATCATGTCCATCTCAAATTCCCTGCTCATGTCTTCTGCAAACCTTGCAACCAACTAGTTACACGACCACCAAAGACAATATCATCCACGTATACCTGCACAATTAGGATATCTTTGCCTTGCCTGAGGAGAAACAAGGTCTGATCGACCTTCCCCATCTCAAACCCTCTCTCAAACAGAAACCTCCTCAACCTACCGTACTAAGCTCTAGGCGCCTGCTTCAACCCATACAGCACCTTCCTCAACTTGTAATCCCGGTGGGGGTACTTCTCACTCTCAAACCCCGGAGGCTGCCTCACATACACTACTTCCTCCAAAACACCGTTCAGGAAAGCACTCTTCACGTCCATTTGGTACAATTTGAACCCTTTAGCCACAGAAAAGGGTAGAAGTATCCTAATCGCCTCCAAATGGGATACAGGAGCAAAGGTCTCCTCCTAGTCGATCCCCTCTTTCTGACTATACCCTTGCGCCACCAACCTTGACTTGTTTCTCACCACCTCTCCTTTCTCTCCCTCTTTATTTTTCCACACCCATTTTGTCCCAATCGGCTTACACCTCGGTGGAGGATCCACCAACCCCCAAACTTGGTTCCTCTCAAAGTTCTCCAACTCCTCATGCATCGAATTAACTCAATTATGATCAGATAGCGCGTGTCTAATGTCTTTGGGCTCAAAGGTAGCAACAAAAGCAGCATGAGCAAAGTGAGAATTGTTTCGAACCCTCGACCGTGTAGTACGTTCATTGATGTCGCCGATGATTCTCGAAGCTGGGTGATCCACTTGAATTCGCCGGGGAGGTTCTCACCTTGATGCTACCTCCCCCTCAACAGCAGCTTCGCCTTGATCTGGGTTTATCGTTGTAGGTGTGGGAGAGGGCCCGTTCTCGATCGTAGTCGAAGTAGTAGGTACATGCTCAGCCGCGGGCACCACACCTCCATCTTCATCATCTCCATGTTCATGCTCCTCGTCCTGAAAAATCTCCTCGCCAAGTTCCTCGTCACCTGCACACTCAAAAATAAGCTGACTACGTGGCTGTGTCTCGTCGAAGGTTACCTCGCAAGTCTCCACGATTTGGTTAGTTTCAAGATTGAGCACTCGAAAGGCTCTAGAATGAGACACGTGTTGGTATTTCTTAACCTCGATGCTAAGTTATGGGTTCCTAGCAACGATGCCAGAAATATCCAAATGGTAATCCTAACGATTACAAGGATCCGCAAGCCCATGGAAGTACCATTGTAGCATTTCCCCAAAGGAGTATTCCAAAGGGTATCGAATCCAAGGAAGGCTGGGCGGATTAACTAGTTCAACACTATTGCAAAGAGTATAAATCATAGACGGGGACAAACCGGATACTCAAGTGCAGGGGTAAGATAAATAGATAAGATAGTAGTGCGAACACACAAACACACTCTCTCTAAAGGTCCTAGGCTCAGGAGGCAACATACGAGTTAGTTCTAGGTTCTAAGGTACTAAACATACGAAGTTAGTCGGACAAGTTATTCACACACTGGCATCGCATGATGCTGGCTCAAGCACCCAGGCACAAACGGGGAGCTAACCTCCCGCGTCGCTTACGCACGACTCCGGTTGTTAGACTTTAGACTCCTATAGCGTATCCGAACGTGGGGGATTCGCGAAGGGTCCAACGGCTATCACCACCGCGGCCTACCCCAAGACAAACTGTGGGATACACTCGTAAGCAACGTAGCTACGCAACCCAAGCACCACGCTTACGTTGTTAGCAGGACCCTGACCGGCCCGGGCTATTGTGACCCAGGTCAGAGCCGCCAGGTAAACCGGCCAATTACACCGAATACCATAGCTTGAGCACGAACTTCATGCAACACAAACATGGGATCTAACTAGATCAAACTAGGCTAAGCACACAAACGGATTCGTGCTTTCCTATGTCCACTCAACAATATCAAAGGGTCGTGTTCGTGATGAACACGAGCCTCTAACTTATGAACAAACACCAAAAATATGTATAAGTCACTCATCAACTGGATCGAAAGGCCTTGTTCATCAAGAACAGGAGCCTTTAAATGATGAACGAGTGAAGAACACATGAACAAATCACCCATGCGTACAAGCACAACTTTATATGAAATAACTGAATAACTGAAGTAGATCAAAGTCATACAATAAAATAAAGATACAAGAGGACTCATACCTAGATCCCAAAGTAGACTTGGAACCTGAAGTAGAACTACTCTAGCCTACCTCCTAGCCTTAGAAACCAAAAGTGAGAGAGGAGGAGTAAGTTGTGTTGGTAAGAAATGAACCCCCTCCCCTTCTATTTATAGGCCAGAGCACTGGCGCAAGACGGAGTGAAACACCCCGGGGATGGCCTCTAGGACCAATGGACAAGCGCCACGTGGAAGCCCAGGATCAACCGACCCAAGGTCGGTTCGGCCGATCCTGAGGTCGGCCGATCCCAGGTGGGCCCCACTCGGGGTGTGCTTCCTCGGGGTGGCTGTACTGTGGGCCCCTAAGTCGGTCTCCGGTGTACACGTGTTCTTTAGGCGGTTTAGGCGCTCTGGTGGGCCCATGGATCCATGTGAAGTCCATGTGTCACGCTCTGATTCGTCGGGGCTTGCCTCTCTTGGATTGGTGATATGGCGTGCATGCGTGGCACCTGAGGTGGCTTGGCTTGCATGCATGGCACCTGAGGTGGCAGCCATTCCTTGAGGTGACGTGGCATGAATCATAGAAGGTGAGTTTGCCACTTCTTTTGTGCTTATTTTCCTGCAATCACATAATCTCCAAGGACAAGTGGAACTATATTATTCTTAACTAAAATGCGTGTAAGAAATGCCTCTTGCTCCTTTATCCATGAGTAAATTGACGGCTAAAGTAAGCACTTAACAGCCGTCAACAACTCCCCCAAGCTAGCCTCTTGCTCGTCCCGAGCAAGATACTTAGGACTTAGGTTGGTCGATCAGGAGTTGCTACGATGTTGTATTCCTAGTTTATGACAAGCATACATCTAGGTACTCTATTAAGAATTGAATGAGTCGGCATCGATCTTACCCTACGCTTGATTGCTATGGGGCTTGTAGCTTCACCTGCCTTGGGCGGTTGAAAGATAGAACGGTTGTATAGGATTTACTAATCACGAATACCTTGATCAGTCGTCAATCCGGAGGTTTTGCAAATTTTCGCAAAGAAATCAAAGTTCCTCGAATGATACTCTCGGATTGCTCAGTGTGTATGATTCCTCACCAAGGCATTGATTTGCCTTCTTTCTCCACCTACTTCTAGTAAGCTTATGTGGGGTTGTAGGTAGGGAAAACATGTGGCATACCTGTTCCTCATGTATTGTCGAGTCGAAAACCGGATCCTTGGGAGTAACAAGTCATATAGCCTGATCAAGATGTGCATGTGTGTGTATATGGTGGATGGATGAAAAACTCCTTTTTGTATAAGATTCTTTCCTCTCCTTTTGAGATTTTTTTGAGACTTGGGCTATGTCTCTTTATTCTTTCTCTTTTTCTTTTTTTTCTTTTCATGCTCTAGAGCATGTACTGCTTTTTTTTCATAGCCCATAGTCCCTGCTGACATTTTTGGAGAGAGAGTAATCATGAAACAATGCGCAGAGCTTTATTTGCGGAATGGATGAAATGATGGGTGCTAACTCCCGGTGTAGAAGTTTAGCAAATAGTGGCTGTGTACGTGATCTTGATCATGGAAGCATGACAAGTTTCTCGCTGAGGGTCGTAACAATTCGACAAGACTCAATGAAGAAAACAAACAGCATATGTGGAGGCTAACAAAAGCTAGGATCTACATATGGCTTTGGATAGGAATTTCTCATCATTGAGGAACTTATCATTTTATTGTTTTTCAAAAGAAAACTCCGGATATCAAACATCACTTAGCACAGGCTCATAGCAACCCTATTATACCGTATCATACCTCACAACAACCTAGACAAAGGTCATGCTTTTACTACCCACAAGTTTCAAGCTAAGGTTTCATCGTACAAGCCAACAAACTCAAAACTAAGATAGGATACTAAGCTGTAGCAAGGCATACAAGAGGAATAAACAGAGCAACTATTCATCATTTCGACCATAAAGGGACATAAAGCATTCTTACCGCGCATATGAAAGCAAACTAATTTAAGAAAGCAAAATAAATATTTTTGGTCTTTTTAATTTTTGCAGATTTTTATGGGTTTTTAGCATATGAGATTTTGAAAATAAAGATACAAGTTACCTCAGAGTGGGGGTCCTTCCCCAAGCTAGTTTCAGGCTCACTACTGTGGAGGAGGGAATCCCATCCACCGGTAGTAGGCCCTCTGCTCCTCCAGCTGCTGCTGCTGCTGCGCCAGCTCGATGGTGTGAAGTCTCTCGCCAGACATCCGCTGCCAGTCCCGGGTGCACTTGACGTGCTGGTGCACGGTCTCCTCCATGTCGCGGACCCGGATGTTGAGCTCGCTCATCTGCTGAGTGAGGGTGGCCCCACGAGATGACGAGCGCAATCCGGATGATGAAGATGTCGCATCTCCGTAGGTAGTACCAGCAGGGACGGCCCACTCGCCACTGCCCGCGCTGGCCCAAGCCGAGCTACTCGCACCCTGCCGGTACATGGGCTGGTCCCAACTGGGAGCATACCTAGGAGTGACCCCAGGCATGTACTCGGTAGAGGTCCACGTACCAGGCGGAGGTGTGGTAGGCTGAGGCGATAGCTGTGGAGATGGCTGTGGTGGCGGCTGTTGTGCTCCGGCTGCTCTCCTCGATGCGCTTCTAGTTACCTTGTCACCAGAGACACTAGAACGACAAGGTTCCTCGAGAGGAACGGTCAGTGACCCCTGGCCGTACAACCTAAAATCCGGGTTAGGTAACTGGATCTGGTTTGTATGGCCTGGGTAAAAGAAAACCAAAGAATCATCCGGACCCTTTTTAAGAATATGCCCCTGAGTCAAATAAGCCTCGTCGATCTGAGTCCGGGGATTAGCAATGGAGGGCAAGTTAGGCCCTTGCGTAATCCCAAGGTTCGTGACGATGCGAGAAATCAGAGACGTACACTCAATAGAACCCGTCATCTTAAAATTTGTTAACCACTGCCGAATCATAGCTTGCACAGGGGAGATCTTGATCCGTCTGACTGCGGCATATAAGATCATCATCTCGTCAGTGAGCACGGGCCGCACGTCATCCCTTGGAAAGAGAGTGACGACGAGCCACTTGTGCCACAGTCGGAGAGTGGGGTGCAAGATATCGTTGCGCCTAGGTATCAACTTGCCGCGAACAGGACGACCGGAGATCTCTTCCCAAAAACTCTCGCGATTAAAACCAGCGCAAGCTTGCTTAAGAGAAATAGCGCAGCGACGATGAAAACCGAGGGTGCGACTAAGATCTTTCCACGAAACTCGATACGAAACTCCATGAAATCGAAATGAAATACCAGACGCATCCTCTTGAAGAGTGCAGAGAAACTGGATGGTGGTAGGTTTAGAACCAACTTCCTGAACCGGGACAAAATCCTCCCATCCTAGAGCTTGCCAAATGGAATTGAACTCGGAGTCTATACCTGTTTTCTCGAGAAGGTCCGGGTTGAACTCCTTGGTGTTGGCGAAGACTCGGTCCTTGATGAGAGTGTAGGCTTGTCTCTCGCGATCACTCCTCAAGTCGATGAAAGCGGTGTCGACGGCGTACACTTCATCGGCTTGTGGCGTGGGTAGCTCTTCTACTCCTTCTTCACGGTCGGTTGACATTGGGCTTGGTGCAGCTTCGGAGTGACGAGACGAGGTCCCCCCGTCGTGTGAACGGCGTGAGCGAGTCAACTTTCGGAATGCGCGGGAGGCCCAACTCATCTTGCACAACTATCGGATGACACGAGCAACTCGGTGATGGGTTAGTGAAACCGAATGAAATTCTTACCGAGTTTGCTCCACCAATGATCAATATTTCAGCAGCACTTGGAGAGAATACTGGGCACCTCAATCTCGAGCGAGAAATCCACGAAAACCAGAGAGCAAGAACAAGAGAGGGAGAGGGTGTTGCAATGGGTGAAGAAACCCCTCAAACCCCCTTGTATTTATAGGCACTAAGGCCGGGCACCGGGACATGGGGCGTGTGTAATGGCTAGGAGCCGTTGGAGGAAAAAGGGCTGGGCTAGCCATTAGGCAGGGTCGGCCGACCCCACCTTGGGTCCGCCCGCCTCCGGCTTTTTGCAACGGCTCTCTAACGGTCACATGAGGGCCTGCCTAGGTGTCTCGGTCCAAAATTGCCCGGAAACTTGCTCGAATGAATTTTCAAGGATTTTTCAACCCAAAATTTTATTTTCAGAATTTTTATTTAAAAAGGGAAATTTGGCTAGAAAGAATTCTAGCATGCAAATGCGAGGATGGAAAATCAAAACATGCGTCGGGAAAAATTAAATTAAATTTTGGAAGGGAAATATGAGATAGCTCACCAATTTTACCTTTTGGCAAAAAGGACTCATCTTTTTAAGTTCGAGAGCGGGACTTTTCTCCGTGATTAGTTCCACTCGTCACCCCACTCCCGAGAAGTAGAGGGGTGCGATCTCTGTACCTGCCTCCACACCTTCCGTGCCTTCCTTGATTTTCTTGGTGTGGTCAGAGGTCGTGTGAGCTGGGGTTGTGGCTCCGTCCACCCCCAGGTCTGCTCATCGTTTCTTTGCACTGAATAGCATAGCTCTTCTGTTGGTCGAAACCGGAACATCAAGTTCTTCTTCCCAATGCGGAAACGGATGGTCCCACTTTCCACATTGATCCTTGCTCGAGCGTCACCTAGGAACGATCTCCCAAGAATGAGTGGAATTTCCGCATCATCTTGCATATCAAGGACCACAAAATCTGCGAAGATGCAAGAACCCTGGACAAATACCAGTAGACTCTCCACAATCCCCTCCGGATACCGGATCGATGCATTAGCAAGCTGAACTGTCCTCGAGGTTGGGGTAAGAGCAGGATATCCCAATCTTTCGAATGTAGCCTTGGACATGAGGTTGACACTCGCGCCAAGGTCACAGAGAGCATTCCTAAACTTCTGGTAGTATATTGTGCAAGTGATAGCCGGATAACCAGGGTCCTTCCTGTGCACAATTGCTGAAGATCCCCATGGATCAAGAACCTGCTGTTTGAGCCTCCCTGCATAATCAGCAGCTCGTGCCCTCCCAGATGGCTTACCCCATCTGGTGGACACTGCACAGACATTCTCACAAGAAGACACGGGTTGCCTCGGAATCTTCCCGTCCTCAGCAGAGGGAACCAAAGCAGCTAACTGAGCCAACTGGGTTTCAATCATTTTGTTAAAGCTCAGCTGGTTCTTGAGAGCAGAAGAAAGACTATCGATTTTAACGTTGAGGCTTTCCAAAGCCTGATCATAGGCAGCCGTTTTCTTGTTAAAGCCTTCATTAATCTTGGCTTGCCCGAAAACCAGATCTTTCAGGGTTTGATTACCCCCCTGATAGTAAGGGCGTGGTTGATTCCACGTTTGACCTCCTTGTGGACGATAACCATTGTTGTTGCCGTTCATGTACATCACATCCTCCTGGGTAGCGGGGCAATAATTTCCCGAATGCCCAGTATCACCACAGACTTCGCAGGTCATGCGAGCATACATAGCTTGAGTAGTGATGGCCATGGCAGCCTTCTCGCTGGTCAGAGCATCCATTCTTTTCATGAGTAGGTCCATCTTGGCGTGCAACATATCCGCTTCCTTGACGGTATGTGTACCCCTCTAACATGGCTGGAGTCGATCATCACTCCACCCTTGGTTGGAGACCATCTTCTCAATAAGTTTGGTTGCTTCAGCGATAGTGAGAGAGAAGAAAGCCCCTCCAGCAGCAGCATCAATATGGCCTCAAGCTGTTAGAGTCAGCCCATTATAGAAACTCTAAAGAATAAGCCAGTTGTCCATCCCATGATGGGGACAAGCCAGGATGCACTCCTGAAGCCTCTCCCAAGCCTCTGGAATGGTTTCATTTGCCGCTTGCTGAAAGCTCGAAATTCTTCCCCGGAGAGCATTGGTTCTGCCCATCGGAAAGAACTTCGCGAGGAACGCTGCTGAGCACTTTGCCCAGGTGTCAATATCTGCACGGTTTGCATAGAACCACTGCTTCGGCTTTCCCAGGAGTGAGAATGGAAACAGCCGCAGACGAATGGCATCTTCCTCCACTCCTCGTATAGTGAAGGTACTGCACAGCTCCAGGAACTGTTGCAAGTGGGCGCTCGCGTCTTCATTAGGCTTGCCACAAAATGGGCTAGCCTGTACCATCGTAATAAGGCCAGTCTTGATCTCGAAGTTTCCATTCCCAGTGTTGATGTCGGGGCCAGTAGGCACCTGATCAGCAGAGGGAGCAGAATATTCGCGAAGAGTCTTCTCCTGATTGGCCATAGGAGTTGATGTAGATGGCACAAAGGAAGCTGGATCGACTTCCGTGCGTGCACGCTGGGGAGAACCGAAGTGAGTTCTAGCTCTCCTCACGAGTGACTCAGGATCTTCAGTGAAATTCAGCGGTAAGTCGAAACCAGTCATACACTACCTGTCTTCATCATCGATAAACAAAGAAGACATTCAAAGTTAGCCTGCATTGAGAACTGTTTTATTCCTGTCATGATTATAAACATTGCAAAGTGCTGACAAGTTATCCTAAGCCTTCCCCAGCAACGACGCCAGAAATGCTTGTTGGTATTTCTTAACCTCGATGCTAAGTTACGGGTTCCTAGCAACGATGCCAGAAATATCCAAATGGTAATCCTAACGAATACAAGGATCCGCAAGCGCACGGAAGTACCATTGTAGCATTTCCCCAAAGGAGTATTCCAAAGAGTATCGAATCCAAGGAAGGCTGGGCGGATTAACTAGTTCAACACTATTGCAAAGAGTATAAATCATAGACGGGGACAAACCGGATACTCAAGTGCAGGGGTAAGATAAATAGATAAGATAGTAGTGCGAACACACAAACACACACTCTCTAAAGGTCCTAGGCTCAGGAGGCAACATACGAGTTAGTTCTAGGTTCTAAGGTACTAAACATACGAAGTTAGTCGGACAAGTTAGTCACACACTGGCATCGCATGATGCTGGCTCAAGCACCCAGGCACAAACAGGGAGCTTACCTCCCGCATCGCTTACGTACGACTCCGGTTGTTAGACTTTAGACTCCAACAGCGTATCCGAACGTGGGGGATTCCCGAAGGGTCCAACGGCTGTCACCACCGCGGCCTACCCCAAGACAAACCGTGGGATACACTCGTAAGCAACGTAGCTACGCAACCCAAGCACCACGCTTACGTTGTTAGCAGGACCCTGACCGGCCCGGGCTATTGTGACCCAGGTCATAGCCGCCAGGTAAACCGGCCAATTACACCGAATACCGTAGCTTGAGCACGAACTTCATGCAACACAAATATGGGATCTAACTAGATCAAACTAGGCTAAGCACACAAATGGATTCGTGTTTTCCTATGTCCATTCAACAAGATCAAAGGGTCGTGTTCGTGATGAACACGAGCCTCTAACTTATGAACAAACACCGAAAACATGTATAAGTCACTCGTCAACTGGATCGAAAGGCCTTGTTCATCAAGAACAGGAGCCTCTAAATGATGAACGAGTGAAGAACACATGAACAAATCACCCATGCGTACAAGCACAACTTTATATGAAATAGCTGAATAACTGAAGTAGATCAAAGTCATACAATAAAATAAAGATACAAGAGGACTCATACCTAGATCCCAAAGTAGACTTGGAACCTGAAGTAGAACTACTCTAGCCTACCTCCTAGCCTTAGAAACCAAAAGTGAGAGAGGAGGAGTAAGTTGTGTTGGTAAGAAATGAACCCCCTCCCCTTCTATTTATAGGCCAGAGCACCGGCGCAAGACGGAGTGAAACACCCCGGGGATGGCGTCTAAGACAAATGGACAAGCGCCACGTGGAAGCCCAGGATCAACCGACCCAAGGTCGGTTCGGCCGATCCTGGGGTCGGCCGATCCCAGGTGGGCCCCACTTGGGGTGTGCTTCCTCGGGGTGGTTGTCTTGTGGGCCCCTAAGTCGGTCTCCGGTGTACATGTGTTCTTGAGGCGGTTTAGGCGCTCTGGTGGGCCCATGGATCCATGTGAAGTCCATGTGTCACGCTCTGATTCGTCGGGGCTTGCTTCTCTTGGATTGGTGAGATGGCGTGCATGCGTGGCACCTGAGGTGGCTTGGCTTGCATGCATGGCACCTGAGGTGGCAGCCATTACTTGAGGTGACGTGACATGAATCATAGAAGGTGAGTTTGCCACTTCTTTTGTGCTTATTTTCCTGTAATCACATAATCTCCAAGGACAAGTGGAACTACATTATTCTTAACTAAAATGCGTGTAAGAAATGCCTCTTGCTCCTTTATCCATGAGTAAATTGACGGCTAAAGTAAGCACTTAACAGCCGTCAACAACGCGTAACCAAAGAAAATGCCATCGACAGACCTAGCCTCGAACTTGTCCTACTTCTTACCTTTCTTCAGAATAAAGCATTTGCACCCAAACACATGGAAGTGACTGACCTTGGGGGTTCTACCGTGCATCAACTCGTAGCAAGTTTTCTTCTTATGCACCCTGAGGTAAATCCTGTTCGACACATAGCACGCGGTATTCACCGCCTCAGCCCAGAACCTTCTCGGAGTCCTATGCTTGTCGAGCATCGTCCGAGCCATCTTGCACAAGGTCCTGTTTTTCCTTTCCACCACGCCGTTCTGGGGAGGCGTATACGGACTTGAAAACTGGTGTTCAAGACCCAAGTCATGGCAAAAGGTTTCGAAACGAGAGTTTCTAAATTCCGAGCCATTGTCACTGCGGATCGCTCGTATGGCATCTCCGTGCCTCTCGTTCCTCAACCTCAAGACAAGATCTCGAGCAAAACCAAACGTCTCCCCTTTCTCTTCTAGAAAGAAAACCCACGCATACCGAGAGTAATCGTCCACCACAACTAGGACGTACCACTTCCCACCCGCAGATCGCACATGAGCTGGGCCAACAAGGTCTATATGGAGCAGCTCGCATGGACGCTCCATCATCACATCGGTGAGGGGCGGGTGAGAAGAGGCTACCATCTTGGCATGCCTACTCGGCGCACAAACCAACTCTTTTTCAAACCTCAATCGTGGCAATCCTCGGACCAAATTGAGTTTACTCAAGCGAGACAAAAGGTCAAAGCTCAAGTGACCCAATTTCCTATGCCACTTCCACAACTCACTCGAAGAACCAGCGAAAAAGCAACGAGCCACATTAGAAGACTGAGGGAAATCCGCTCGGAACACTTGACACTCAGGAACGACCATGCAAACTAGGTCCCCTCGAGAATCCAAAATTCGAGAACCACTAGGCCGAAACAACACCTCGAAGCCCTCATCCAAAAGCTGGGAAACGGAAAGCAAATTGAATCTGAGCGATTGAACAAGAGCAACACGCTTGAGAGTGACCTTCTCACTTACCTTAATCTCACCTTCTGAAAGCACACGCCCTCGCGCCATTGTCCCCAAAGGTGATGTATGTCTTGGACACCACCGGGACGAGACTTGAAAACCACCCCTTGTCTCCGGTCATATGCCTCGAGCAACCGGACTCAATCAACCAAACGTTCCTCAAGTCTCCCACCTGAAATTCAAAAGCGAGCACGTGAGTGAACAAACGACTCAGCACTGGGGTTAGTACCAAAAGAGTAAAACCAATGCCGAGACATTTTCTCCAAAGTGGGGCTAGCACAAGCCATTTCATCACACCTATCAAAGCTACCACCACGAAAACCACCACGGGAACCACCACGAGGAAACCACCCCTGTCTGGCTGGAGGAGAACGAAAACCACGAAAGGAAGACAATGGACCGTTCCTCCTCTCCATCTCAAAGCTACGACTCCTCCCACCCTTGTATTGAGCACGAGGTGGAGAACGTCTCACAAACTGACCACCTGCAAACTCTCCATGCCAAACACCAGAACCATGACCACCAGAACCGAACTGAGCATCCGCACGAGCACAGAAACCGAACTGCTGTCTGCCCGGACCAGCACCGGTCTGACCGGTGGAGTGCACCGGTCTGACCGGTGGTGCTCGGCCAGCAGCACCACCTGCCACCTATCGATCTCCCCAAGCCGGAACTGTCCTCACAATCGCCTTGGCCCTGGGCATTTGCATACGAGGCTCAGGTACACCATTTGAGGGGCGGTACCTGTCCTTATTAGCCCACTCCTTAGCCATTCTCTACTCACGCTTCCTCTTGAAGCAAAACTCACCCTTGTGACCATCTCTCCCACAATAGTCACAATGAAACCGTATGAGCTTAGGTTTTGTCTTGGGTTGGGGCTGCTCATTTGGTTTCTCCTCACTCAGCTTCTCACCCTTCTTCTCTCCAACCTCACTCTCCTTGGAGCTCACAAACTTCACTGGTTTTTGAAAGTCATTTGTAGGGCGAGGAAATATGGGATGATCTGAGGTTGTGTCAAGTTTGTTTCTCAGTGGGTTGGGCTTAGGAGCATAGGCATTTTTGTGGAAGCTTTTTGGTGGAGCTTGGATATCACCAATCTTCTCCCTCACCAATGCACTCTCCAACCTTCTCCGAACCAAGCGCTTGCCCAACATAGCGCTTGTATGCCTCTATCATCATCCTAAGCCGTGGTTCATGACTCGACAACCAACCCATCATTTTCCTCAACTCATCATTCTCATCCTGCAAGCGATCCACATAATGTGCAAGTTCCAGATTCTTCAAAGCATGCAATTCACAAGTAGAGCAAGAAGTGGGAACAGGTTCTTTCAACTTGGTCTCAAGAGAAATAGTGTAAGCATGCATCTCATCAATCTTTCCATGCAAAACAGGGCAAG
This sequence comes from Cenchrus fungigraminus, assembly GCA_036936925.1. Lineage (NCBI taxonomy): Eukaryota > Viridiplantae > Streptophyta > Magnoliopsida > Poales > Poaceae > Cenchrus > Cenchrus fungigraminus. Next base: position 86,232,638 of record CM072770.1, on the reverse strand, counting down.
AAGCTCAGCCACTTCAACCCTAAGCACATCTAGTTCATCACAAGTAGAGGCATGCTTATCCTTAAGAGCAGTAAGATCAGTTAGGTACACAGAGCAATCACAACAATCAATCTCATCAGAAACCACAGGTGATGCCTGAAGGACCGGAACTGGCAACCAGAGAGAGGGGGAGTGAATGAGAGCTGATAAAAATTCTTCTCGAAGGAGAGGAACTGCAACAAGACGAACACGGCTTCCAAAACACTTCTCCAACTCAACTACCCAAGTTGGTCAAGACCACGCATCCACTGGAGTGCTACTGGTCCTAGGAACCAACAACCACCTACACCTACTCGAGAACGCAGCGGAACTAGCAACTCGAGCACCACTGTCCTGCACCGGTCAGACCGGTGAGCAGCACCGGTCAAACCGGTCCCTGCTGGAGCAACCTGGCAAAACCTGAGAAATTCCACAGAAGGCCCCTATACCGGTTAGGCCGGTGTAGCTTACCGGTCAGACCGGTCCAAGCCAGGAAATCCCAAATCCACCAAACAGACCTACCAAGCTCCAAAACAGACCAAACTCGAAACAGCAGCAACACGAGACAACAGGGAACTCACCAAGACGTTCACCCGAGGCAAAACCCACAAAGCCTCTGCACCGGTCAGACCGGTGAGCAGCACCGGTCAGACCGGTCAGGCTAGGACGCTCGGGATGAACAACACCCGTGGGTCAACTCCCCCAAATCCAACTCCCAATCTCCCGAATCGCTCCACGGCTTTGCGCAAGACTTTGGGGATAGTAGGAACACCTAATGGGCACTCCATAGCCAAGATTTGGTCCACCAAAACTCGCTAAATCGAGCAGAATCGAAGAAATCCCACCAAGAACGCCTATAACCCTAGAGCCAAGAAAACCCAAAAATCGACCCCCTTTGCTCACGGATTTGGGAGGGGAATCAAAGGGAAAAGAACCACGAAGGGTTCAAGCATACATCCCTCACCAAATCCCAAAGAGAAAGGCCTCGAAACCGCCACAAGAAATTCGCCAAGAAAGGGCTCCGAAAATCACCAAAAAGGAGAAACGGGAAAGACACATCCAAGCCTCGAGGAACCACGCCGAATCATCTATACATACCAAAGAGGTTCATACAAGGTCTAGCTTGCCGCCCGATCATCCTTCCCTCTCACAAGATCTCACCATGAAGCTCTCAAGCTAGTCCTAGAAATTCCGAAGGAAAAAGGAAGAGGAAAATAGCAAAACAAAATGAGCTAGGGTTCCAAGAGATGGCTGCCATCCTCTCACTGCTTGGGTTATATGGAGGCAAGCCGAAAGACTAAATTACCCCTAAGGCCTAATACTAGGATACACAGCCCTGAGGGTCACTTTGGGAATCTTTGTCTTCGTACCATCGGATGGATGCCCAGCGAACGCAAACTTGCTTAGCCTCGACGCAAGCCTTGCGATCCCGACGCGTGTCCTCCGCTTCGAAGTCTCTGGACTGCGTCGTCGCACACCGGTCAGACCGGTCCGATGCTACTGCACCTCCGTCTTCGGTCTTCGGTCTTGGCATTGTGGATCAACCAAGGAACCCAGTGGTTTTTTTGGTGAACCATCGGAAACCCCGCGAACTCGGTGTAGCCTTCGCCAATCGCCACTCATGACTCGGCTCCCACGTAGTCCCGGCTCGACCTTGGTTTTGAGGATCAACCAAGAAACCATCCATTACTTCATCTCGCTGTTCTTGCCACCATGCGGCCCGCACTTGACTCCGCTGGCCACCGGGTCCCTCGATCCAAGCCTACTTGTCTTCTCCACACCTGGAGGCCTCACCAGCAATGACCTTTCGCGCATGTTCTTCACCTGCACCAACACCAGTCAAGCCGCAACCTGCACCTGCAATACCTAGCCAAGAATCAGTCCACACCACGTTGTCAATCACTCATCACACCAGGAAGCAACCTACCACTGGTCCTCGAACCACACAGGCTCTCAATCTCCCCCTTGATGAGTGCATTGACAACACATACGATTGGTAACCAAAGAGAAAAGGAAAAGAAAAGAAACGACTAAAAGAAACTCCAACAAGCGATCGAAAGCCAAAGGAAAGGCAAAGAGCAAGATCACTTGAAGAAGACAAGTCTCAGACCCCTTAGGCAAGGGCAACGGCTCGACACATCCTAGACAAAACATGCTCAAGCAAAGAGCACAAACCACCAATCCAAAGCTCGAAAACCACAAAGAGCTCCCCCTGCACACATGCAAGCTCCCCCTGAACCAATGCAACTCCCCCTGGATGAATGCATGCAAACCACTTCGCGAAACAGAGCAGCTGCTTCAGCCTTGCTCTGACCGGTCAGACCGGTCCTCCTCACCGGTCAGACCGGTGGACAAGATCGTCCAGCACCTGACACTCACATCGGTCAGACCGGTGAGCAGCACCGGTCAGGCCGATGACCACCTGGGAAAAACTAGGAACTGCCCGAGCTCAAAACTAGCTCGAAACCACTTGGAAACCTTCTAAATGCATGTAGCAAGCCAAAACATGCTCAAACTCCCCCCCTTGTTGACAATGCATGAATCAAGCCAAAAATGCAAAAAATGCAACCTAGAGCTTCTCAAATAGACAAAACTCAACATAGCATGCTACACACCTCCAAATGAGAAAGTTAGATACTCTATAGCTTCGTATGGACAAAAACTACAAGATCACCAAGTTTCACAACCATTGGACGAAGCTAAGATACAAATGCATTCAGTAGGCCAAAACATGCTCAAACTTCTCCCCCTTGTTGACAATGCATGAATCAAGCAAAAAATAGGAAAATTTCAATCTAGAGCTTCTCAAATAGACAAAATTCAACATAGGATGCTACACATATCCAAATGAGCAAGTTAGATACTCTATAGCTTCGTATGGACAAAAACTACAAGATCACCAAGTTTCACAACCAATGGGCAAAACTAAGGTAGAAATGAGCATTTTTGCGAAAAAATTCCTCTCATGAGTAAAGTCCTAAACATGGGCAAAACATGTCAAAATGGCAAAGCCACACATACTTCATGCTAGGACAACCATTCTAAGCATAAGATCATCATAAACACCCACAAGCACCTCATGTCATGTCAAAGCCACCGAGCCATGTGCTTACTTCTATATATGAGACTTCTCATTGGTAAGCAACATGCAACGGATTAGCACCTAAAAGCAAGTAAATTAAGTACATATGACATGGGAGCACATTTTCCAAGCAATTTACATTTCATTTTCAGATTTATAATTGGTACATGAAATGTCTTTGCGACAAAAAGGAACTTATGCCCCTCCACAAGATAAAGCATGGGGGCTAAACATTCATGATGGCAAATGAGCCTTTGGTCCCATATGATCAAAATAAGCTATCCAACCACAAATTAAGCATAGCCAAGCCACAAACACATGTAAAGATCATATAAAGGCATTTACTCACAAGAGAGCATACATATGACATTTTTGAAAATCATAGCTATCAACCATGGATATAAATCAAGATCATCAAGAGCTAAGCCACACTAAGTCATATCATACCAAACTAGCTCACAAGGACAGACATATCATACCATGGTGAACAATGTATATAGGAGAAGCTTTTCCTACACAATGCATATGATACAAAATGCATGCAACCTATCATACAAAGATGACTATACATCATGATACAAATGCAATGCAAATGCAAGAATGCACAAAGGAAAGCTATACATATGCTACAAAGGAGCTCCCACACACCAACTCAAGAAATCAAACAAACACCAAGCTCCCCCCACAAACGAGTGAAAGTTGCTTGATCTAGGGGTTTGGTGAAAATATCAACTAGCTAGTCATGTGTGGGTACATGGATCAAAGTGATTTTCCCTTTCTCTACGTTGTCTCTCAGGAAATGATACCTCACTTCTATGTGCTTGGTTTTGGAATGGAGCACTGGGTTCTTTGCAACACTTATGGCACTTGTGCTATCACATTGAAGTGGGACATGGGTATACTCCTCACCAAAGTCACTCATGGTGTATGTGATCCAAAGAAGCTAAGAGCAACAACTAGCTGCGGCAACGTACTCTGCCTCGGTAGTGGATTGAGCAACACTCGATTGTTTGCGGGAAGACCAAGACACCAAAGAAGAACTCAAGAACTGGCAAGTCCCAGAGGTGGACTTCCTATCCAACCGACACCCGGCAAAATCCGCATCCGAAAATCCATGAAGAGCCAAAGAAGAAGACGCTAAGTACCAAAGGCCGAAGTCGGGAGTATGTCGCAAATACCTGAATATGCGCTTGACTGCTTGCCGATGCGAAGTCCTCGGAGACGCTTGAAAACGAGCGCACAGACATACCGAGAATTGGATGTCCGGCCTCGTCGCCGTCAAGTACAGGAGTGACCCGATCATGCTTCGGTACTCCTTCTGGTCCATGTGTTCACCATCCTCGTCCGCATCAAGAGCTGTAGTCGTACTCATAGGCGTCACCATGGCATTGGAGTCCTCCATCTTGAACTTCCTCACAATGTCCTTGGTGTACTTAGCTTGGTGCACGAATGTTCATTCCTTGGATTGTTTGATCTGGAGGCCGAGGAAGAACTGCAACTCACCCATCATGCTCATCTCAAATTCCCTGCTCATGTCTTCTGCAAACCTTGCAACCAAAGAGTTAGACGAGCCACCAAAGACAATATCATCCACATATACCTGTACAATCAGGATATCTTTGCCCTGCCTGAGGAGATACAAGGTCTGATCGACCTTCCCCATCTCAAAACCTCTCTCAAATAGGAACCCCCTCAACCTACCGTACCAAGCTCTAGGCGCCTGCTTCAACCCATATAGCGCCTTCCTCAACTTGTCCACCCTGTGGGGGTACTTCTCACTCTCAAACCCCGGTGGTTGCCTCACATACACTACTTCCTCCAAAACACCATTTAGGAAAGCACTCTTGACATCCATTTGGTACAATTTGAATCCTTTAGCCACGGAAAAGGCTAGAAGGATCCTAATCGCCTCCAAACGGGCTACGGGAGCAAAGGTCTCCTCGTAGTCGATCCCCTCTTTCTGACTATACCCTTGCGCCACCAACCTCGACTTGTTTCTCACCACTTCTCCTTTCTCTCCCTCTTTGTTTTTCCACACCCATTTTGTCCCAATCGGCTTACACCCCGGTGGAGGATCCATCAACTCCCAAACTTGGTTTCTCTCAAAGTTCTCCAACTCCTCATGCATCGAATTAACCTAATTATGATCAGATAGCGCGTGTCCAATGTCTTTGGGCTCAAAAGTAGCAACAAAAGCAGCATGAGCAAAGTGAGAATTGTTTCGAACCCTTGACCATGTAGTGCGTTCATTGATGTCGCCGATGATTCTCGAAGCTGGGAGATCCACTTGAACTCGCCGGGGAGGTTCTCGCCTTGATGCTACCTCCCCCTCTACAGCAGCTTTGCCTTGATCTGGATTTGTCATTGTAGGTGTGGGAGAAGGGCCGTCCACCACCGTAGTCAAAGTAGTTGGTACATGCTCAGCCGCGGGCACCACACCGCCATCTTCATCATCTCCATGTTCATGCTCCTACTGGAAAATCTCCTCGCCAAGTTCATCATCACCTGCACACTCAAAAACAAGCTGACTACGTGGCTGTGTCTTGTTGAAGGTAACCTCGCAAGTCTCCACGATTTGGTTAGTTTCAAGGTTGAGCACTCGAAAGGCTCTAGAATGAGACGCGTAACCAAAGAAAATGACATCGACAGACCTAGCCTCGAACTTGTCCAACTTCTTACCTTTCTTCAGGATGAAGCATTTGCACCCAAACACGTGAAAGTGACTCACCTTGGGAGTTCTACCGTGCATCAACTCGTAGCAAGTTTTCTTCTTATGCACCTTGAGGTAAATCCTGTTCGACACATAGCACGCGGTATTCACCGCCTCAGCCCAGAACCTTCTCGGAGTCCTATGCTCATCGAGTATCATCCGAGCCATCTCGCACAAGGTCCTGTTTTTCCTTTCCACCACGCCGTTCTGGGGAGGCGTATACGGACTCGAAAACTGGTGTTCAAGACCCAAGTCATGGCAAAAGGTTTCGAAGCGAGAGTTTTTAAATTTCGAGCCATTGTCACTGCGAATCGCTCGTATGTCATCTCCGTGCCTCTCGTTTCTCAACCTCAAGACAAGATCTCGAACAAAACCAAACGTCTCCCCTTTCTCCTCAAGAAAGAAAACCCACGCATACCGAGAGTAGTCATCCACCACAACCAAGTCGTCCACCCACAGATCGCACATGAGCTGGGCCAACAAGGTCCATGTGGAGCAGCTCTCATGGACGCTCCGTCATCACATCGGTGAGGGGTGGATGGGAAGCAGCTACCATCTTAGCATGCCGACATGGCGCACAAACCAACTCTTTCTCAAACCTCAGCCATGGCAATCCTCGGACCAAATTGAGTTTACTCAAGTGAGACAAAAGGTCAAAGCTTAAGTGACCCAACTTCCTACGCCACTTCCACAACTCACTCGAAGAACCAGCCAAGAAACAATGCTCCACACCAGAAGACTAAGAGAAATCCGCTCGGAACACTTGACCCTCAGGAACGACCATGCAAACTAGGTCCCCTCGAGAATCCAAAATCCGAGAACCACCAGGCCGAAACAACACCTCAAAACCCTCATCCAAAAGCTGGGACACCGAAAGAAAATTGAACCCGAGCGATTGAACAAGAGCAACACGCCTGAGAGTGACCTTCTTACTTACCTTAATCTCACCTTCTAAAAGCACACGCCCTCGCCCATTGTCTCCAAAGGTGATGTATATCTTGGACACCACCAGGACGAGACTTGAGAACCACCCCTTGTCTCCGGTCATATGCCTCGAGCAACTGGAGTCAATCAACCAAACGTTCCTCAAGTCCTCCACCTAAAATTCAAAAACGAGCACGTGAGTGAACAAACGACTCTGCACTGGGGTTAGTACCAAAAGAGTAAAACCAGTGCCGAGCCATTTGCTCCAAAGTGGGGTTAGCACAAACCAAATCATCATGCCTATCAAAGCTACCACCACGAACACCACCACGATAACCACCACGAGGGAACCACCCCTGTCTAGTTGGAGGAGAACGAAAGCCACAAAAGGAAGACTGTGGACCGTTCCTCCTCTCCATCTCAAAGCTACGACTCCTCCCACCCTCGTATTGAGCACGAGGTAGAGTACGTCTAGCAAACTGACCACCTGCAAACTCTCCAAGCCAACCACCAGAACCACGACCACCAGATCCGAACCGAGCATCCGTACGAGCACGGAAACCGAACTGCTATCTTCCCAGACCAGCACCGATCTGACCGGTGGTGCTCGACCAACAACACCGCCTGCCACCTTTCGATCTCCCCAAGCCGGAACCGTTCTCACAATCACCTTGGCCCTGGGCATCTGCATACGAGGCTCAGGTACACCATTTGAGGGGCGGTACCTGTCCTTGTTAGCCCACTCCTTAGCCATTCTCTCCTCACGCTTCCTCTTGAAACAAAACTCACCCTTGTGACCATCTCTCCCACAATAGTCACAATGAAATCGTATGGGCTTAGGCTTAGGCTTGGGTTGGGGCTCCTCACTTGGTTTCTCCCCACTCGGCTTCTCACACTTCTTCTCTCCAACCTCACTCTCCTTGGAGCTCACAAACTTCACCGGTTTTTGGAAATCATTTGTTGGGCGAGGAAATATAGGAGGATCTGGGGTTGTGTCAAGTTTGTTTCTTAGTGGATTGGGCTTAGGAGCATAGGCGTTTTTGTGGAAGGTTTTTGGTGGAGCTAGGATATCACCAATCTTCTCTCCTCCCTCACCACTACACTCTCCAACCTTCTCCGAACCTAGCGCTTGCCTATCATAGCGCTTGTATGCCTCTATCATCATCCTAAGCCCTGGTTCATGACACGACAACCAACCCATCCTTTTCCTCACCTCATCATTCTCATCCTGCAAGCGATCCACATAATGTGCAAGTTCTGGATTTTTCAGAGCATGCACTTCACAAGTAGAGCAAGAATTGCGAACATGTTCTTTCAACTTAGCCTCAAGAGAAATAGTGTAAGCTTGCATCTCATCAATCTTTCCATGCAAAATAGGGCAAGAACTGCAAGCACCTAGCAAAGTAGGTCTAGACTTAAGCTTAGCCACTTCAACGCTAAGCACATCTAGTTCATCACAAGTAGAAGCATGCTTATCCTTAAGAGCAGTAAGATCAGCAAGGTACACAGAGCAATCACAACAATCAATCTCATCATAAACCACAGGTGAAGCCTTAAGCGAATCTATCTCAAGCTTAGCATCAAGGTTCTGGGTTTCTAGCTCAGCTACTCGGTTCCTAGCATCTTCTAGTGAGGCCCTAAGCTCTTTCCTCATCTTCTTTGCCTCTCTAAGCATGTCATCACGATTATCAAGCAACTTGCCAAGACGCTCGTTCTCCTCATGCAAGAATGGAAGCTCGTCACGTACCTCATCCTCGGAATCGGAGTCCGAGTCACTCTGGTGACTCTTCTTGCTGCCGGAGCTACGAGCCATGCCGCAGAAGCCATCTCTCGCATAGCAGCTCAGCCCGCTCAAGTTCTTGGATGACTTGTTCTCGCGCAGATCACCTCCATCTTCACTGCTGCTCGAGCTCGAGGAAGAGTAGGCGGAGCTGGAGTCGACGTCGCTCGCCTCGACCATCGCTCGGGCCTTCCTGCTGCGACCGTCCTTCTTCCTCGACCGTCGCTTGTCCCTGTGCTTGTTCTTGTGCTTGTGATCGCGCCTTGATCGGTACTTGCCGTCCTTGTTCGACCGGTGCTTGTAGCCGTCCTTGTAGCCGTCCTTGTTCTCCATCTTCTCCGGACAGTCGGCGACTAAGTGTCCTGGCTTGCCGCACTGAAAGCATGTCCGTGGATTCCTCCTTGTGTTCACCCGGTTCTCGTGCAACCTCTCGAACCGCCTGGTCAGCAACGCCAGCTCATCCTCTCCAAGCACGTCGAACTCCTCGTCTGGCAAAGACATCAAAGAAGACAGAGAGTACATCCTGGAGGATGCGTTAGCGTTAGACTTAGCTCCTTTGCCACCGACGAGAGCAAGACTATGAGAGTCAGTCGGGCTCTCGATCTTGGCTGTCATACCACGGTCCAACTCAGCCGACTTGAGCTTCGAGAACAGCTCGTTCACGGTCAGGGTGTCATACTTCTCGGACTCAAGAATAGCCTCGACCTTTCCGTCCCATACGGTGCGATCCAACGAGTGCAAGAGCTTCACCGCTCTATCATGATCATCGTATGGGAGCACGACCACATTGGCTCTCATGTTGTTCACCACAACTGTAAACCGCTGGAAAAGGGCATCGACGGACTCGCTGGGGAGATGAGTGAAGTTCTCGTACTCTCTTCGGTAAGTCGTGTACATCCGAGCCTGAACCTGAGCATTCCCAGCATGAGCATCCTTCAACTGCTCCCAAATCCTACAAGCTAAGTCCTCTGTCTGAACCCGATCGAATTCGGACTGACACAGAGCACGAAACAAGTAGTCGACCGCCTTGTCGTTGGCGTCGAACATGTCCCTCGATCCCGGAGCAAGGAAGTTAATCGGATGAACATAAGCTGTGTTCACCGTAACGTTCCAAAGGATCTGACCCTTATCGCGGAGGAAAGCCGCCATCCGCCTCTGCCACATCTGGTAGTTTTTGCCATCGAAGTGCGGAGGACCCGAACCCCATTCCTGGTACGCCATCCTTAGATCTTAGACTGGTTAGAATCTGAAGATCCGTAACCAGCTCTAATACCACTTGAAGGACCGGAACTGGCGACCAGAGAGGGGAGAGTGAATGGGAGCCGATAAAGATTCTTCTCGAAGGAGATGGGAACTCCAAAAAGACGAACACGGCTTCCAAAACACTTCTCGGACTCAACTACCCAAGTTGGTCAAGACCACGCAGCCACTGGAGTGCTACTGGACCTATGAACCAACAACCACCTACACCTACTCGAGAACACAGCGGAACTTGCAACTTGAGCACCACTGTCCTGCACCAGTCAGACCGGTCCCTGCTGGAGCAACCTGGCAAAACCTGAGAAGTTCCACAGAAGGCCCCTACACCGGCCAGGCTGGTGTAGATTGCCGGTCAGACCGGTCCAAGCCAGGAAATCCCAAATCCACCAAACAGACCAACCAAGCTCCAAAACAGACCAAACTCGAAACAGCAGCAACACGAGACAACAAGGAACTCACCAAGACGTTCACCCGAGGCAAAACCCACAAAGCCTCTGCACCGGTCAGACCGGTGAGAGGCACCAGTCAGACCAGTGAGCAGCACCGGTCAGACCGGTCAAGCTGGGACGCTCGGAATGAACAGCACCCGCGGGTCAACTCCCCCAAATCCAACTCCTGATCTCCCGAATCGCTCCACGGATTTGCGCAAGACATTGGGGATAGTAGGAACACCTCATGGGCACTCCATAGCCAAGATTTGGTCCACCAAAACTTGCTAAATCAAGAGAAATCGAAGAAATCCCACCAAGAACGCCTCTAACCCTAGAGAGGAGAAAACCCAAAAATCGAGCCCCTTTGCTCACGGATTTGGGAGGGGAATCAAAGGGAAAAGAACCACGAAGGGTTCATGCATACATCCCCCATCAAATCCCAAAGAGAAAGGTCTCAAAACCACCACAAGAAAATCGCCAAGAAAAGGCTCCGAAAATCACCAAAAAGGGAAAACGGGAGAGACACAATCAAGCCTTGATGAACCACGCCGAATCATCTATACATACCATGAAGGTTCATACAAGGTCTAGCTTGCCGCCCGATCATCCTTCCCTCTCACAAGATCTCACCATGAAGCTCTCAAGCTAGTCCTAGAAATTCCAAAGGAAAATGGAAGAGGAAAATAGCAAAACAAAATGAGCTAGGGTTCCAAGAGATGGCTGCCATCCTCTCACCACTTGGGTTATATGGAGGCTAGCCGAAAGACAAAACTACCCCTAAGGCCTAATACTAGGATACACACCCCGAGGGGCACTTTGGGAATCTTAGTCTTCGCACCATCGGACGGATGCCCGACGACCGCAAACTTGCTTAACCTCGACGCAAGCCTTGCGATCCCGACGTGTGTCCTCCGCTTCAAAGTCTCCGGACTGCGTCGTCGCACACCGGTCAGACCGGTGTTCCTCACCGGTCAGACCGGTCCGATGCTGCTGCACCTCCGTCTTCGGTCTTCGGTCTTGGCTTTGTGGATCAACCAAGGAACCCAGTGGTTTTCTAGTGAACCACCGGAAACCCTGCGAACTCGGTGTAGCCTCCGCCAATCTTCACTCATGACTCGGCTCCCACGTAGTCCTGACTCGACCTTGGTTTTGAGGCTCTACCAAGAAACTGTCCATGACTTCATCTCGCTGTTCTTGCCACCATGCGGCCCGCACTTGACTCCGCTGGCCACCGGGTCCCTCGAACCAAGCCTACTTGTCTTCTCCACACCTGGAGGCCTCACCGGCAACGACCTTTCGCGCTTGTTCTTCACCTGCACCAACACCAGTCAAGCCGCAACCTGCACCTGCAATACTTAGCCAAGAATCAGTGCACACCACGTTGTCAATCACTCATCACACTAGGAAGCGACCATCCACCGGTCTTCGAACCACACATGGCTCTCACATAACCAGATGCTCGTTGAGCCCGAGCATTAGCCTTAGGATTCTCCTCTCATGGTATATGATAAATCAGAAATTCATCCATACAAGATATGATGTCGAAACATTTATCAAGATAAGAATTTAAAGAACCATCTAGACATTGGCATACCTTGGATACTTGTTGTACCACTAGCAAAGAATCACCATAAGCTTCTACATGTTTCACTCACATGTCATGCAAAATTTGCAAACCAAACAAGAGAGCTTCATATTCGGTTTGATTATTAGTGCATTTACGATCCAATCGGTTAAGGGCTTCGAAAATAGCTCCATTAGGTGAAATAATAATAATCCCAACTCCACAACCACTTCTACAAACCGATCCATCGAAATGCAACTTCCATGTTGTAAAAGTCAACTCCCCCAAATCCAACACCCGATCTCCAGAATCGCTCCACGGATTTGCATAAGACTTTGGGGATAGTAGGAACACCTCATGGGCACTCCATAGCCAAGATTTGGTCCACCAAACTTGCTAAATCGAGAGGAATCGAAGAAATCCCACCAAGAACGCCTATAACCCTAGAGATGAGAAAACCCCAAAATCGAGCCCCTTTGCTCACGGATTTGCGAGGGGAATCAAAGGGAAAAGAACCACGAAGGGTTCAAGCATACATCCCCCACCAAATCCCAAAGAGAAAGACCTCGAAACCGCCACAAGAAATTCGCCAAGAAAGGGCTCCGAAAATCACCAAAAAGGAGAAACGGGAAAGACACATCCAAGCCTTGAGGAACCACGCCGAATCATCTATACATACCAAAGAGACTCATACAAGGTCTAGCTTGCCGCCCGATCATCCTTCCCTCTCACAAGATCTCACCATGAAGCTCTCAAGCTAGTCCTAGAAATTCCAAAGGAAAAAGGTAGAGGAAAATAGCAAAACAAAATGAGCTAGGGTTCCAAGAGATGGCTGCCATCCTCTCACTACTTGGGTTATATGGAGGCAAGCCGAAAGACTAAATTACCCCTAAGGCCTAATACTAGGATACACACCCCCGAGGGGCACTTTGGGAATCTTTGCCTTCGCACCATCGGACGGATGCCCAGCGACCGCAAACTTGCTTAGCCTCGACGCAAGCCTTGCGATCCCGACGCGTGTCCTCCGCTTCGAAGTCTCCGGACTGCATCGTCGCGCACCGGTCAGAACGGTGCTCCTCACCGGACAGACCGGTACCCACCGGTCAGACCAGTCCGATGCAGCTGCACCTCCATCTTCGGTCTTTGGTCTTGGCTTTGTGGATCAACCAAGGAACCCAGTGGTATTCTGGTGAACCACCAGAAATCCCGCGAACTCGGTGTAGCCTCCTCCAATCGCCACTCATGACTCGGCTCCCACGTAGTCCCGGCTCGACCTTGGTTTTGAGGCTCAACCAAGAAACCGTCCATGACTTCATCTCACTGTTCTTGCCACCATGCGGCCCGCACTTGACTCCGTTGGCCACCGGGTCCCTTGAAACAAGCCTACTTGTCTTCTCTACACCTGGAGGCCTCACCAGCAATGACCTTTCACACTTGTTCTTCACCTGCACCAACACCAGTCAAGCCGCAACCTGCACCTGCAATACTTAGCCAAGAATCAGTCCACACCACGTTGTCAATCACTCATCACACCAAGAAGCAACCTACCACCGGTCCTCGAACCACACAGGCTCTCAAAGCCTTAAGCGAATCTATCTCAAGCTTAGCATCAAGGTTCTGGGTTTCTAGCTCAGCTACTCGGTTCCTAGCATCTTCGAGTGAGGCCCTAAGCTCTTTCCTCATCTTCTTTGCCTCTCTAAGCATGTCATCACGATTATCAAGTAACTTGCCAAGACGCTCGTTCTGCTCACGCAAGAAGGGAAGCTCATCACGTACCTCATCCTCGGAGTCGGAGTCCGAGTCGCTCTGGTGCCTCTTCTTGCTGCCGGAGCTACGAGCCATGCCGCAGAAGCCATCTCTCGTGTAGCAGCTCAGCCCGCTCAAGTTCTTGGATGACTTCTTGTTCTTGCACCGATCACATTCATCTTCACTGCTGCTCGAGCTCGAGGAAGAGTAGGCGGAGCTGGATTCGACGTCGCTCACCCCGACCATCGCTCGGGCCTTCCTGCCGTGACCGTCCTTCTTCCTCGATCGTCGCTCGTCCTTGTGCTTGTTCTTGTGCTTGTGATCACACCTTGATCGGTACTTTCTGTCCGTCCTCGACCGGTTCTTCTAGCCGTCCTTGTAGCCATCCTTATTCTCCATCTTCTCTGGACAGTCGGCGACGAAGTGTCCTGGCTTGCCGCACTGAAAGCATGTCCATGGATTCTTCCTTGTGTTCACTCGGTTCTCGTGCAACCTCTCGAACTGCCTGGTCATCAATGCCAGCTCGTCCTCTCCAAGCACGTCGAACTCCTCGTCTGGCAAAGACATCAAAGAAGACAGAGAGTACATCCTGGAGGATGCGTTAGCGTTAGACTTAGCACCTTTGCCACCGACGAGAGCAAGACTCTGAGAGTCAGTCGGGCTCTCAAGACGGGCAGTCACACCACAGTCCAACTCAGCTGACTTGAGCTTCGAGAACAGCTCGTTCACGGTCAGGGTGTCATACTTCTCGAACTCAAGAATAGCCTCGACCTTTCCGTCCCATACGGTGCGATCCAACTAGTGCAAGAGCTTCACGGCTCTATCATGATCATCGTATGGGAGCACGGCCACATTGGCTCTCATGTTGTTCACCACAACCGTAAACCGCTGGAAAAGGGCATCGACGGACTCGCCGGAGATATGAGTGAAGTTCTCGAACTCTCTCCGGTAAGTCGCGTACATCCGAGCCTGAACCTGAGCATTCCCAGCATGAGCATCCTTCAACTGCTCCCAAATCCTACAAGCTAAGTCCTCTGTCTGAACCCGATCGAATTCGGACTGACATAGAGCACGAAACAAGTAGTCAACCGCCTTGTTGTTGGCGTCGAACATATCCCTCGATCCTGGAGCAAGGAAGTTAATCGGATGAACATAAGCTGTGTTCACCGTATCGTCTCAAAGGATCTAACCCTTTCCACGGAGGAACGCAGCCATCTGTCTCTGCCACATTTGGTAGTTCTTCCCATCGAAGTGCGGAGGTCCCGATCCCCGTTCCTGGTACGCCATCTTTGGATCTTAGACTGGTTATAGCCTCGAAAGACCCGAACTGGCTCTGATACCAATTGAAGGACCGAACTGGCGACCAGAGTGGGGGGAGTGAATGGGAGCCGATAAAAATTCTACTTGAAGGAGATGGAAACTCCAACAAGATGAACATAGCTACCAAAACACGTCTCCGACTCAACTACCCAAGTTGGCCAAGACCACGTAGCCACTGGAGTGCTACTGGTCGTAGGAACCAACACAACAACCTTCCTAGCCAAACACACTGTTGACGGTCCTTACAACAAATATTTGACCATCATTATCTCAAGAATGAGAGGAGGATATAACAAACTTCATGCACATTTTAAGTACTAATGAGGTTCCACGAGCTTTGTTGGTATTTTTACTTGTAGGTACACAAATATGGGAATAACAATGAACAAATGAACCTTAGAGGGCTGCACCAAAGCAAAGGCGCAGGGCCGGCCGCACTTGGCCAGGTCCGGCCGCAGCTGGCCAGAGCCGGCCGCAGCTGGCCACAGCCGGCCATACCTGGCCAGGGCAAGGCTTGGCCGCACAAACAGGTGCGCCCGCACCTACCATATGCCACGTCTCGGGTCCACGGCACCAACAATCCCACAAACACACCTTGGATGGATGAGATTCTCCGGTGGATGGTCGGTTTGATCAAAAGGCTAAGGTTGGAAGCACTTGGATCGATGGACACACACTTAACCGCTGCAACCGCCATCAAGGAGTGATCCTAGACGTCCCTCAACACGGTCGGTGCATCACAAGGCCACTGGGTAGGTCCGGCCGCACCTATAGGGCCGGCCGCACCTATCAACTGACGTGCCAGGCGAAACCGACCCAAGGAGCCGACCTACAACCACCTCAGGAGCAGTGATCATGGTCGTCCAAGTCCATAGGCGGTGGATCATAGGGCCGGCCGCACCTGGAGATACGGCCGCACCTCCTTGCTCGGCAATGCAGCTCCCGACCTATTAGGGCTATAAATTGAGCCAAGCACCTCGTGGTAGAGTACGAGTGATTAGAAGCAAGTGGCGAAGCCCTCCAGAAGTTAGTATTTAGAGAGTAGGGAGAGAGAGTTGAGTGTTGGAGTAGAAGCCGGAGTCGGTCTTCTTATTGTACCTCGGCGGGTGCGGTACACCTTCGGTCGTCCACACCCGGGATACTTTGTAAGTTCGGATTCGTGAGTAACTAAGTCTCAAGTCATTTCATTGTTCGCTCTTATGTTCCTCGATTGTGGTTTAAGTAGTTTCTACTTATCGTTATTGCTTTGCTTTGAATTCGAGTAAAGTAGTGCTTGGTTAGTATAGACGTGGTGTCTAAGCTTTCCAGTACCTTGGAATGCTTCCCGGTTCAACGGAATAGTTGTGGTACCCTAGGGAGATGACAGCTCCGGACGGGCTCTGTAGTCCACCACGTTAGTTCCGGCAAGTAGGAGTTACGACATCAGAGCCCCCTTCTCATCCCTTTCTGTGGCTCTTTTCCCTCTGGCCCCGACGAGCGACAAGTTTTGCCTTGATTCTATCCGTGACCCTCACGAGTCCCAAACTTCATTAGCTATCCCCTCTCTACCCGAAATCTACCCTTGCCTTTCTATCCTTCGTCACCATACCCCCCGGACGAATTAGTTCAGGTTCTCTACACTTCTCGTTCCCCGTGGAAATCGATACCTTGAAATACTCTCGGGTGAAAGCTACAGCGGTATCTGTGTACTTGCGGATTTATCTGTGAACGTGTAGTATACCAACAGGCTTTCTAGTGCAGTTGCAAATCTAGTAACAACGTAAGAAGTGCCAACAAGCTTTCTGGCGCCGTTGCCGGGGATATAAACCTGGTGCGACACTAGTAAGCGTCAACAAGCTTTCTGGCGCCGTTGCCGGGGAATGGTAGCTGTTCTGATCTGGAACCTTGTTCGTCCGTGTATCACCCCATTTATCCCATGGATTCAAATCCAACCCTTTTTGATTTTTCGGCTCCAAAGGGTGATTTATTGGAGCCTCCATCATCATCGCATCCTATCAAAACACGTGGCTATGAGCTTCGCCCTGCTCTTATAGCCATGGTCCGAGAGAATTCATTCGCCGGAATGAAAGAGGAGATTCCGTACATTCATTTAGAAGGTTTCGAGCAAATTTGCTCGATAATCATAATTGAGGGAATGACTCAACAAATCCTCAAATGGAAGCTCTTTCCGTTTTCATTAACGGGAGGAGCAAAGAAATGGTACTCTTCCTCAGTCGGAAGCATGGAGGGAAGTTGGGAAAAGCTTAGAGAAAAGTTTTGTCTGACCTTCTTCCCTATGTCTCGAGTAGTGACCCTACGGCTAGAAATCCTCTCTTTCAAACAACTAGACAAGGAGTCACTAGGGATTGCTTGGGCACGATTCACCAATTCTTTGACCTCTGGACCCGACATTGGGATCTCAGAACCTATTCTTCTACAACATTTTAGAATGGGTCTCGATGTCGAGTCAGCCAAATTTTTGGATACTTCATCAGGAGGCTCGTTCTCTCATTTGACTCCTAGTGAAGGGAAGGTGGTTCTAGGAAAAATCCTAGAAAACACTCCCTACACAGGAATTTTTGACGAATTCCCAGATGAAGAAGAAGAACCCAAGCCCGACGCTCTCTCGGAACAAAAACCCATAGAGGAGAAACCCACTAGCACATTTTTGCATGATGAACCACTCCTCTATCCCCCTGTGTACCCAGCTGATTACTCGTATGACTTCGACGAGGAATCAACATACTCCGATTCACTCGCTGAATCGGAATACATAGAGGAGGAGCCTATCCTAGAAAAATTCATATCCACAGACACCCATCCTCCTCTTACCAAAACTTGGTTCACAGGGGAACCATTCCAACCTTATCGAGAGTTCGATCACCCCTCGTGTGACTTCGTCTATGAATACTATGATGAGTTATTTGATAAACATTGGACGGAGAAATCCTTCCCGAGAAGGGAAAGAGACTCAACACACGAGAGAGAATTAGTCAACTTACCCAACCCAGAAGAGGTAAAAAGACGGAGAGAAAAGTTGGAATACATCTCCGCAATCAGTAGCCAGGAATAGTTGAGAGAAGCAGAAGGCATGGATCAAGTAATCCAGCTATATCCCGAGCTAAAGTCACTCTCATGCCAAGTAGGAAACCTCTCTTACCAGGATGTGTTCTATGACCCTAGGGTCGATATCAATATCATTCCTAAATCCTTAGTATTAGAGGCCTTTCCGGACGAACCCCTCTCTTTCTCTCAGAAGCGTCTCTAATGGATTTTGGGTCAAACCATAGAGACGGAGGGAATCCTTAGAGTCGTCCAAACAAAGATTGGAGAGTATGGGATCTTCCTAGATTATCATATCTTTGACATCCCAAAAGGAGATCCACCCTTTATTCTCATCGGAAGACCCATTGAAGGGGTACTGAGTAGTGTGCTCGACCATGAAAAGCAGCCATATCATCTTGAGGTTCGAGATACACATCTCCAATGTCATAGACCTGAGGTTAAGAAAGAACATGTGTGGTCTATGGACATTCTTGAGGCGTCGATGTTGGATTGTCAAAACAGACTCGAGCATGAAGGTTTTACACTAGAGGGATCACAAATCCCATGCTCACATCAAAAGTTTCCAGAGTTATCAAGCCCCATTACCAATGACCTTTACAAAACCTACAACCTCCTCATTTTCCTTGTGCATGCTAACTTTGAAAGGAAGGTTGTAGATGCTTTTGTTTACCATAAACATTGCAAATTTTGTGGTCATTTCTTGGTAGTAACCTTGCAGCTAGAGCTATGATGGTTTCATCATCTCGATTGGCTGCAAGATGAAGATCTCCAGTGGTCGAGCTTATGACCAAAAACAAAGCACTATCGGGAGATAGCCTGAATAATCATTTAGATTTCCTTTTCAAATAAAAGCAAGAGCATGTCTTTAGGATTAGTCGTCCTTCGGGTATTTTTGGTCGCTAACCGTCTCAGGAGGAGATTGAAATGACCGATGGATAGGCAATGCCTAAAAATATGAGAGCTACACCTACTGCAATGCCTAGGTAATTTTTGGTGAGGGAACATCATGAAGGAAGCTTGAACTCCGCACACTTGAGTTGTGTTGCCTAGCAATGCAAACTCCAAGTGTGGGGGAGATGTGTGAGTATCCCGAGTAAGTTTCTCTCATACTAAATCTTATTTTGGTTTGAAGATGGTGTTGGTTCTTGCATCTAGCTCTCTTAAAAAACACACACAAATATTTGAATTTGAATAAAGGCTTCCTAGCTCTTTAGCTAGCAGAGCCTCCCTTTTTGTTTCTATGTTTTTCTTTGAATAATAACACCAGGTACAAGAGCAAGTGTGGGGGAGATTTCTTAGGCTCGTCGAAACACAAAATTAAGATCTCCCGCCATGGTGCCACACAACACCGACTACGCTAATCGACGAGGGATGAGGTAAGTGCACTAGAGCAAGTCGATCGCCCCTGGTTTGGCCGAATCATGATTTGTCTACCTCATTCCCCACTTTCTCCAAGAGCGATGGTATGTGCACCCCTACCTCTCTACTTTTGGAAAACATGAGTTTAAATGAGCTTTAAATCCGATCATATAAATCAAACTCAATTGAATCCTCATGCACCCAATGACATGTTTCATATGGTTGGCTTGCATAAGTTTTATTCCATACTTATTATCTTGATGCTTGTAAACAACATATCTTTAGGGAACTCATGCTCATCTAAGTAGTTGATATTTGAGATATGGTCTGATGAAATAATCTTCACTCCAAATGTTTGAGTTCTTGGGAAATTTGTTTGAAAACTTTGAAAACCCTTTGCAAGGCTCCTCTTTGATATGCCCAAGTCCTACCAAAGCCATATGATGAGACATCTTGAAAACCACATACACATATGCTACTTGTCGTTGCATTGAGCTTTGTCAAATTGTTGTGACCCTTGTGAGAACTCTTTTCATGCTTTCATGATCAAGATACACATACACGCCAACATCCTCCTTGCTATGCTCAGTTGAGAGCTAGCATTGTACCATCTGTCTATTCCACAAAATAAAGCTCCACACTATGTGTTGATTTCTCTCTCTCCAAGTTAATATTACAAAAGAGACATGGCTATAGGAAAAAAGTTGGACACATGAAGGTCTAAGAAAAAAAAAGTTGGACATATGAAGGTCCAAGAAAAAAAAGAGAAAAAAAAGAAAAAAAAGAAAGATAGCCATGTCGACAGAAGAGTCAAAATAGAGAGAGGATCATGCAAAATGGAGTTACAACAATTCAGATGGTAATAACTAGCACCCATTCCGGGCCTAGTGTACACCTTACCATCATCACAATGTTCATTGTACATATGGTAATATCTAGCACCCATTCTGGGCCTAGTATCCACCTTACAATATCCATCATATCCCTACACATGCACATCTTGATCTGATTGTATGATTTGATTTTCTCCTTGGATCCGGTTTTTGACTTTGCAATAAATGTGATGCAAGTATGCCTCATCTTTATACCCTACCCTGAGCTCCATATATAGCCATCATTAGAAGTAGGATGAAGAAAGGCAAGTCTAATGCCTTGTTGAGGACTATACACATAGAGCGATTTGAGAGAATCAAATGAGGAGCCAAGAAAGGTTTGTTTTGAAAACTTATTGAAAAATCCCAATCTACTTGACATAAGGAGTAGAATGATTTGATTCAAGATCGTTCCATTCCTCAACTACCCAAGATGGCATGATAGACACTTCAAAGTTCACAAGTGCAAGGTATGATTCGGAATATCTCTTATGCTCGCTTCATACCATAGGAATTTTTGTTGTCACCTTGGTCCTTAACCTTTACTCGAGGACGAGCAAAGGACCAAGTGTGGGGGAGTTTGTTGACGGTCCTTACAACAAATATTTGACCATCATTATCTCAAGAATGAGAGGAGGATATAACAAACTTCATGCACATTTTAAGTACTAATGAGGTGCCACGAGCTTTGTTGGTATTTTTACTTGTAGGTACACAAATATGGGAATAACAATGAACAAATGAACCTTAGAGAGCTGCACCAAAGCAAAGGCGTAGGGCCGACCGCACCTAGCCAGGTCCGGCCGCACCTGGCCAGGTCTGGCCGCACCACAACCGGCCGCAGCTGGCCAGAGCCGGCCGCACCTGGCCAGAGCCGGCCACACCTGGCCAGGGCTAGGCTCGGCCGCACAAACAGGTGCGCCTGCACCTCTAGGTGCGCCCGCACCTACCATATGCCACGTCTTGGGTCCATGGCACCAACAATCCCACAAACACACCTTGGATGGATGAGATTCACCGGTGGATGGTCGGTTTGATCAAAAGGCTAAGGTTGGAAGCACTTGGATCGATGGACCCACACTTAACCGCCGCAACCGCCATCAAGGAGTGATCCTAGATGTCCCTCAACACGGTCGGTGCATCACAAGGCCACTGGGTCGGTCCGGCCGCACCTATCAACTGACGTGCCGGGCGAAACCGACCCAAGGAGCCGACCTACAGCCGCCTCAGGAGCAGTGATCAGGGTCGTCCAAGTCCATAGGCGGTGGATCATAGGGCCGGCCGCACCTGGAGATACGGCTGCACCTCCTTGCTTGGCACTGCAGCTCCCTCTCGCTTACAAGTACCCCCTCCTACAGCCACCGACCTATTGAGGCTATAAATTGAGCCAGGCACCTCGTGGAAGAGTACGAGTGATTAGAAGCAAGTGGGGGAGCCCTCCAGAAGTTAGTATTCAGAGAGTAGGGAGAGAGAGTTGAGTGTTGGAGTAGAAGCCGGAGTCGGTCTTCTTCTTGTTCCTCGGCGGGTGCGGTACACCTTCGGTCGTCTACACCCGGGATACTTTGTAAGTTCGGATTCGTGAGTAACTAAGTCTCAAGTCATTTCATTGTTCGTTCTTAGGTTCCTCGATTGTGGTTTAATTAGTTTCTACTTATCGTGATTGCTTTGCTTTGAATTCGAGTAAAGTAGTGCTTGGTTAGTGTAGACGTGGTGTCTAGGCTTTCCAGTACCTTGGAATGCTTCCCGGTTCAACAGAATAGTTGTGGTACCCTAGGGAGGTGACAGCTCCGGACGGGCTCTGTAGTCCACCACGTTAGTTCCGGCAAGTAGGAGTTACGACATCAGAGCCCCCTTCTCATCCCTTTCTGTGGCTCTTTTCCCTCTGGCCCCGACGAGCGACAAGTTTTGCCTTGATTCTATCCGTGACCCTCACGAGTCCCAAACTTCATTAGCTATCCCCTCTCTACCCGAAATCTACCCTTTCCTTTCTATCCTTCGTCACCATACCCCCCGAATGAATTAGTTCAGGTTCTCTACACTTCTCGTTCCCCATGGAAATCGATACCTTGGAATACTCCCGGGTGAAAGCTACAGCGGTATCCGTGCGCTTGCGGATTTATCTGTGATCGTGTAGTATACCAATAGGCTTTCTAGTGTCGTTGCAAATCTAGTAACGATGTAAGAAGTGCCAACACACACCAAACGCACAGCGAAAATTCGCACGGCTCGCTGCCTGTGCTACACCGGTCAGACCGATGGCCTGCGCCGGTCAGATCGGTGACACCGGTCAGACCGGTGGACAGAGCTGGTCTGGATGGTGGCTACAGCGGCCACACAGAAAATGTTCCAGGAAGCCTCAGTGACTCCTCTAGGCCCTGGAACAAAAACCACCTCCAAGACACAACCTGCACGGGAAGAAAACCCTACACAAAGCCTAGCAAAACTCCACGAAGCCTGCCAAGAACTGACCAGTAGCAACACACGACAACAGGGAACTCACCAAGACATTCATCCGAGGCAAATCCCACAAAGGGCTTGCACCGGTCAGACCGGTCAAGAGCACCGGTCAGACCGGTCACGCCTGGGCAGCTCGAGATGAACAGCAACCCGCGGGTCAACTCCTCCAAATCCCACTCCCGATCTCCCGATTCGCTCCACGGATTCGCACAAGACTATGGGGATAGTAGGAATACCTCATGGGCACTCCATAGCCAAGATTTGGTCCACCAAAACTTGCTAGAACAAGAGGAATCGAAGAAATCCCACCAAGAGCACCTCTAACCCTAGAGAGAGGAAAACCCCAAAATCGAGCCACTTTGCTCACGGATTTGGGAGGGGAATCAAAGGGGAAAGAACCATGAGAGGTTCATGCATACATCCCCAACCAAATCCCAAAGAGAAAGGTCTCAAAACCGTCACAAGAAATTCACCAAGAAAAAGCTCCGAAAATCACCAAAAAGAAGAAACGGGAGAGACACAACCAAGTCTTGAGGAACCACGCCGAATCATCTATACATACCATGAAGGTTCACAAGGTCTAGCTTGCCGCCCGATCATCCTTCCCTCTCACAAGATCTCACCATGAAGCTCTCAAGCTAGTCCTAGAAATTCCAAAGGAAAAATGGAAGAGGAAAATAGCAAAACAAAATGAGCTAGGGTTCCAAGAGATGACTGCCATCCTCTCACCACTTGGGTTATATGGAGGCTAGCCGAAAGACGAAACTACCCCTAAGGCCTAATACTAGGATACACACCCCCGAGGGGCACTTTGGGAATCTTAGTCTTCGCACCATCGGACGGATGCCCGGCGACCGCAAACTTGCTTAGCCTTGGCGCAAGCCTTGCGATCCCGACGCGTGTCCTCTGCTTCGAAGTCTCCAGACTGCGTTGTCGCACACCGGTCAGACCGGTACCCACCGGTCAGACCGGTCACACCCACCGGTCAGACCGGTCCGATGCTGCTGCACCTCCGTCTTCAGTCTTCGGTCTTGGCTTTGTGGATCAACCAAGGAACTCAGTGGTTTTCTGGTGAACCACCGGAAACCCCACGAACTCGGTGTAGCCTCCGCCAATCTTCACTCATGACTCAGCTACCACGTAGTCCCGGCTCGACCTTGGTTTTGAGGCTCTACTAAGAAATTATCCATGACTTCATCTCGCCGTTCTTGCCACCATGCGGCCCGCACTTGACTCCGCTGGCCACCGGGTCCCTCGAACCAAGCCTACTTGTCTTCTCCACACCTGGAGGCCTCATCGGCAATGACCTTTCACACTTGTTCTTCACCTGCACCAACACCAGTCAAGCCGCAACCTGCACCTGCAATACTTTGTCAAGAATCAGTCCACACCACGTTGTCAATCACTCATCACACCAGGAAGCAACCATCCACCGGTCCTCGAACCACACAAGGCTCTCAAGTTGTAATGGATCTTGATATGTAGTGACCAACTCTTGTTTTGATCGTAATCTATTGTTCCTTTGTTGATGATGCTTAATGTTAAAGGTTTGGCCACCATGCTTTTTGGGTCACTCACGTGGATCGCGTCAACATACCGTGATCATCAATAGGTTTAGCACAGATTATCTTCGCGTAGTGACAGTACGAGGGGAGGGAAAATGCTAAACCGTGGTCACATGTTTAGATAGATTAGATCGGTTTTATCATGTTTAGGTGATTACATCTTCAAGTACCCTAGACTCCATGGACAAATATTCTCCATAACTTGTGTATCTCACGTCTCTCGCTTGACCTAGATTACATTGGTTTTGACTTGTCTTAGTTCATAGATTAGATTTTCTTTAGTCCATAGATTAATCTTTCATCCAAAGGTTTGCATCAACTAGATTAGTGCTAGATCAAACGCTAGTGATCAACAAGAACCTAGGGAAACACCCCGTGGTGAAAAAGCCTAGTGGTCTGTACGCTTGCGGATCGAAGTTCGTTACGCGTTTCAACCATCAACAAGCTCTTTTTTTTGGTGCCGTTGCCGGGGAGCAAGCCAGTTTACTTTGTTTGATTTTGTATTAGTTTTATTAATTCCTAACATCTAACCCTAGTTTTCTAGAAAAAAAATCCCTTTTTGTTTTTTGTTTTTGTTTTTTTTTGTCTAGACGGTGTTCGTCAACCATCCATTGGAAGAACTGGAGAAATCATTACGGGATTACGCTTGCCCACAATGCGATGACATCAAGGTACAAACATCAGATTCAGAGCTCGAAGCAACAAGGTATGAGATGAAAGCCAAGATCATCGAGATGGCGGCGGCAAACCCTTTTAGAGGGATGGAGACGGACAACCCATATAGACACATCAAGGATTTCATGACATTATGCAATACGGTACGACAAGAAGGAGTTCCCGATGAATGGTTCAAGTGGAATCTCTTTGCCTACTCACTTGCCGGTGAAGCGAAGACATGGTATTCATTTGCATCCTTCGAAGTTGGAGGGAACTAGAATCAATTGACGAGAAGATTTTGTGAGACATTCTTCCCGATAAGTAAGATCCAACATCTAAGGTGGCAAGTGATCACTTTCACACAAGGAGATGAGGAAGGGATAGACCAAGCATGGAATCGCTTCAATGAACTAGTTGAACAAGGACCAACACTCGGATTCTCCGGTGATGTACTCTTGCATACCTTTTTCTTTTCCCTAACCCCTAGTTGCATGGAATATGTTCAAATGTGTGTAGGACGGGATCTCATGGAGAAAACATTCACGGAAGCCGCCCAACTCCTACAAAAAATCAGCAAGGGGGTGGCCTTGATGAGAGATTGGCAAAGATGTTATCGGGAGGAGCAAAACGACAAAAGCAAGTCTGAAACGCTTGCTGAAATTTCTGAAAACGACGAACCAGAGGTCAATTGAGATGAGCCGGTCATACAAGAAATTGAAGAATAACTTCCTAAGGTAAGCAAAGTCATTTCAAATATTAAAAATGTTGAAAATAACATGAATGTAGGCCGAAGTATGCGGAATGCTAGACTATTGGCGGAATTCAATCAATCCGGTTGGATTCAAATTGATTTTGCCCCCCTAATCAACCACCGAAGGAAGGAGGAACACCGACACGTCGCCAAGAGGATCGAAGATATATTTGATCAAGAGTTGAGTGGAGAGTCGATCCAAAAGATATTTGAAGAAGAAAGAGGAGAAGAAGATGAAGGATGGATCGACCGATTTGACAACTTGAAGATTTATAATGAAGGAAGAGAAGAGTACAACCGTGATGAGCCTAATGACTCAAAGGATAAATGGAAGAAGATAGGACTCAAGCTAGAAGATGAGTGAGAAGGAGATGGCACAAGGCAAACACACCTACATGATCCCTTTCAACAAGATCATAGCTTGTGTGCTATTGAATCTTACACACTAGCGAATCAATACATGGAAGTGCTCAAGGATAAAGAAAAGAGTGAATCAACGATGAGCAATCTCGACAACATGTGGTACATGGAAGATAAAGAAAGCAATGTACAAGACTATGAAGATGAAGATTGTGATGATCATGAAGACTTCAAAGAAGAGACGAATGCATACATTGCTAAAGGATTACACGTTCCACATGATGAGATGAAGGAGATGCCAAAAGGTAACAAAGAGACACCTCTACTCGTCGAGATTGATTTGCTTTCAATGCTACAAAACGAACCAAAAATCACTCTTGTTGAGAAAGCTCTGAGGCTAAGATGCACGCTGAAATCTAAAGATATTATTGGTATTGATGAAGATATATTAAAATACTCATGCTCAACCAATAGAATAAATGATAGTTAAATTCTATGCCTTGTTCCAATAATGATCATGTTGATAGTCGAGATTTTCTTGAGAATGATGATGAGGTAATGTTTATGTTCAAACCAATTAATATCACGCCTAAAGAACCTTTGCCTAATGATGAGCTAAGTGCTATGCATGAAACGTATGATTCTTTTAATTACACCTTGACTTGTTGCTACAATTTGCATGTGGTGTTGATTATGGATGCGTATGTTTACAATAAGTTTTCCAAATCTCGATCATGCTTTGTGCTTGGTCAAGCTAATGACCTTAAAGAAGTACATGTCGGGAAAAGGCCTGATTTTTACTAACCATGTAGACAAGGCTTGAATAATGAAAAGAGAAGTATTGCCTAAAGAGTTGCAAGATAAATCATCAACCTCTCCAAATCCCGCGATGGATGCTGCTGTCTTCATCAATTTGAGAGGTTGTTCAGAGGGGTACAAATGAAGAAAATGAGATATTTAGAAGCTCCATCAAGTTTCCATTCCAGCACATTAAGAACCAACAAACTTGAAGACCCGTGCAAGGAGTTATGGAGAAAACATTGAGCGTTGCGCGTTCTGAAATTTCACGACAGATTTCATCGCCGAAGTAAAACAGACGTAACTCTATTGTTCGGAGTCCGATTTAGGCAAATAAAGACTTGATGGAAAGGAAAATTTGTGCACTGTGTAATGGAGTAGAGTTTGGGTACACTTTATGTTCTGGACATTAAATAAAAATTCGGGAAGTGAAGGCAGCAGCGAAGGGCGACAAAGAAGGAGAAAACGATGACGTGGAAAGTGATAGCTTGGGCAAGACTTCCTCTGAACAAAAAGTGATCATGAGCAACATGGGAAGTGAATTAAAGCTGCATTAGCACCTTGTCTTCTTGTATGAAGGGCCATGGCTATGCGACGAAAAGAAGGTATGTGAGAAAGTCGAACTCTATGACTTTAAATGAAGCGCTTTTCGGGAGGCAACCCGTTTCTTTAAGTTTTTATTCCTTTCTTAGAGAGAATAAAGAATGACACCATCCTTTGATGATCAATTTGTGGCTAATTAATCTAAGTTTAATTTTTCTTTTTAAAACCATCATCATGTTCATGCTCATATTTATTTATTTGCATACATTGAATTTTATCATTGGTGCAATGTTTCTTTCTTTACATATACATGTTTTGCATATAGTTGGCTTGGTTGTTTTTTAAGGCTTCAAGATGAGTGCTTAATTTTACATGTTTATGCTTCACATGTGGCATACTCCAATTTGCAATTTTGTGTAAACGTGGTGTTTAAACATGATTGCGGACCATCATCGTTAAGTTCGATAAACCTTGCTAGCTTTCCATATGTTTTCATGTTGCATTGGTTAGTTTATAAGCTTTGCATTGAGCTTTATTTTTCTTGTGCTATAAGAGTTATTAATCTAGGGATAGACATGGTGTTTTAACCTTGGATAAATAAATCTTTATAGCTATGGAGAAGTTCAGCAACCTAGTTGTAAACATGGTATTTAAAACTAGGTGAAAGCATTGTCTTTGTTTATATGCTTTCCTCTCATGTGCATACACACCTTTCACCCACGTACACTCTTTAGGTTTGTGTTTTCTCCTCATTAAGACTAAATATGCCACAAGTTAATAGTCCTAGGAAATATTGTTGGATTGTTGGCAATTCTATCTACTCCCAATCGTCACCTTGGGGGTAGAATGTGCACTTAAAATGTTTTGCATGCAAGATAAAGACTCTCACGACAAAGAAATTGAAGGATGACCAAGAGAAAAATGCTTTATCTTCTTCTTCCATGCCTAGCAAAATGCTAAGCATGGGGGAGGCCCTGAACCTTCAACACAGAAGTGTGACATGACGCTCTAGAAGATAAAGAAAGAAAGACCAAGATCATCAACATCTCCTGATCGATGCACAAGAAGCTATTGGTCTCATCAAAATTCTGCATGGTCTCAAATGGAATACGCTGAGTACTTTTGGATGTTTAGAAGCCCCATAAAGTTACGATTCCAACAAATCAAGAATCAAGGCAATTGGAGGTTCCTACAAACGGTTATGGCCGAATCACCGAGTGCAACAAGTCCTGAAATCAGTTTTGAATAGCACGCAGCGCCGAAGTAAAACGGACATAGATCCCTTGTATGAACTCCGTTTTCAATGAATGACCACACATTGGAAAGTTAATTTCATAAAATTTTCAATAGAGCTATATTTTGATATATGTTCTATTCTAGACAATGGCGAAATCCATGAAAAAGAGACAGCAAGGAGATGATGAGAACAAGAAAGAGGAGATGATGATGATAACATTGGAGAGAAGGGCGACCGTTGACTCCATTAAGCATACATGATCAAATTCAGAAGTTTATGAGCATTGGAAAATCAAGACAAAAGCAAATCCACATTCGATACATGGAGATGTCGGGAGGAGATAACGAAGAACTACAAAAGATGGTAACACCTCCATGGACCTTCTCTTTTCCGAAAATAAATGCTTGTAAGTATGCCTTCAACCTTAGGTGCAACTTTTTTTTCTCTTTAACAATAACATGGCTACTAGGAGGACAACCTAGATTTCTTTTTATTTTCAATAAATAGGCATGACCATGTGTTCACCTCGATGTTTTATATTGCCTTTGCTTATGGAAAAAATGATGAAAGTTGCCGCATTGTTTTACCTACATGAAGTTATACATATCTTGGCTAATTGCTCTCTATAACATGATCTAATTAATTAAATATCAGCTCTTTTATTTGTGGATGTGAAATGACTATACTCTAGACCCACGTACATATCTTTGCTCTTTGATTTAAGTTTACAGAGAGCCGGATAACTTGTTGTTTCTATGAAAACTTAACTTTTATGCTATCTACATATTTGTGATGCTCTTGCAAAGTTCTACCTACCAAATCCATATACATATATGTTCC
Source organism: Cenchrus fungigraminus (assembly GCA_036936925.1). NCBI lineage: Eukaryota > Viridiplantae > Streptophyta > Magnoliopsida > Poales > Poaceae > Cenchrus > Cenchrus fungigraminus. The sequence goes on along the minus strand of CM072770.1, from coordinate 86,203,319 downwards.
ATAATAACAACACCCCTAGATTGCAAACATATGTTTTGATAAGTTGGATTAGGATTGATTTCTATGGTTCGAGACTAAGAAGCTGGTCATTCCTTTGTGTAACTTTTTCATGCTAGCCTCTTTGTCCATGCATTGTGGGTTTTCGCATCGAAAATTTCACAAACCTCGCTGGGCATCCACCCTAAACCAAAAACATCTTTTTGTGATCACCTCCTTGTCCACAACCCAATTTGAGTATGGATGGTCTTTCAACGAATTTTCTGAAGATTTTCTGGCAAGATTTCAAGATATATAACATATGGAGGGACTCATCAATGCACCCAAGATCATGCGGAGTTTCGACATGGAGGATGCCCCTGAAGATTTCAAGAGATTTATAAAGGAACACAAGGATTTTGTACATCTCTAGCAGCCATAGGTCCCCTCACTTCTATGCTCGAGGACGAGCAATCATTCAAGCATGGGGGAGGAGTCATCACATCATCTCTGACAAATGCTGAGTAAGTTTTACGTTGCAAAAGTTTTGAGGAGCAAAAGAAAATAATGAAAAAAATGATGAGAAGAAAAGGAAATTAAGAAAAAAAATGAAGAAGAAAAAAAGAGAAGGAAATAAAATAAAAAAACTAAAGATGCTCCTCGGTTCTTTTTGCTTCATAAGTTCTCAAGTGCCTCGAAGAAAAATCCATACTCAATCTTCCAACGATGTGAACCCGATAACGAGGACTTCACTTGTGCCTCGGGATCATCCATTTGCCACTTGCACATGTCCATCTATCTAAATGTGTGTGTTTCATCCTTCTCTCTTTCCAACATTATTTTCCATGGCCTTTTTGATGAGTCTCTTTCCAACATCCTTCTCTCTTTCCAACATCCTTCTCTCTTAATTTGATAATATTTTAGATGTATGTTTTGCTATGATTGTTTTGACCTACCAAGCTCCACATAAGCCTTCCACTATCACATATAAGTAGAGTAGGTTGACAATAATTTAGTATAGGATTGAGTGACTTGATGATTTTCACTTATGTTGGATACACATCTTTTTGAAAAGTCTTCGATGGAACAAGGTAACGGTTTGAAGTTCATTTAAGTTTGAGAGCATTGTGTTTATTAATTGTGGCTTGTTCTTTATTATTAGTCTATCTTCAATAATGACAAAGAAGCCGGTCATAACTTGAACTTTAAAACTATATTCTTAATAAAGCAATTTTCCTCGTCATGAATGACTAAGTGCATGGACAACATTAGAAGGCAACGCTGATTTCCTCATTAAGCAAGGATTACTTACTCGAGGACGAGCAAGGTTTAAGCATGGGGGTATGTTGATGGTCGATTTTGGTACACATAGCTATGAGTTTACCCTCAACATTGGCTAATTTGATATCCAAACTAATGGAACTAACCCCGTTGGTATAACAAGTGCGCACTCGCATGTGGTTTTTGGAGTATATTCTTTACACAGTATTTAAGCGCTTAAAGGAGCACTTTCGGGCAAAGTTCATCGAGCACTTTATGAGAAGATAATGAAGCCCGACATAAGTCAAGACTCGAAGTGAACATGACTCCAAATGGCCCAAGGCCGCCTTGAGATTTGGAGACTTACCCATGAGATCAACTCAACCCGAGAGATATTCAAGCAGCCCAGAACAACATGATATTTCGATGCAGTTTCGGAGACTTAAACGACCTCTAATGGCAAAATGTTGGCTACCAAAGTTGTGGACCTTGTTGACAGCTTCGATTTGGACATATGGAAAGCCCAATTCGGATCAAGGAGCTAGGAGATATGGCCCCCGAAATATCTGCTGTGTAGACAAGTCCGAAATCAGACAAATTATCTTCCGAGGCCGTTTTGGGGATCTTATATTCATTTCCAAGGAAACAAATGAATATCAAAGTTGGAGATAATTTCGTGCCGCACAATATAGACACCGAATTTGCATTATTTGGAGTTCGGACGTGGGAGATATGACGTCGGCAAGGAAGGGCTGCAAAATAGGAAAATTTGTGGAAACCAAGTTTGCTTCTCTCTCAAGGAATATCTCGTCCAAGGTAAGGTGGAGCACGCCCCAAGGCTCCCTAAGGGTATAAATACAACCCCTGGGAACCCCAAGATGGTTACCCATTGACATCCATTCATCGGAGAGCCGCCGGAGATCACCAGAAGGAGGAGGACGCCGAGGCCTTGCCGCGACGCCGCCGGAGTTGGAGGACGGCGAGGATTGATCTTCATCGGATGCATCTACCATGTTCAACGGTACCATGCTTAGCATCTTGATGGAGTAGATTCATCATTTGTCCATGGAGTTGTAATGGATCTTGATATGTAGTCACCAACTCTTGTTTAGATCGTAATCTATTGTTCCTTTGTTGATGATGCTTAATGCTAATGGTTTGGCCACCATGCTTTTCGGGTCGCTCCTGTGGATCGCATCAACATACCGTGATCATCAATAGGTTTAGCACAGATTACCTTCACGTACTGACAGTACGAGGGGAGGGAAAATGCTAAACCGTGGTCACATGTTTAGATAGATTAGATCGATTTTATCATGTTTAGGTGATTATATCTTCAAGTACCCTAGACTCCATGTGCAAATGTTCTCCATAACTTATGTATCTCACGTCTCTCGTTTGACCTAGATTACATTGGTTTTGACTTGTCTTAGTTCATAGATTAGATTGTCTTTAGTTCATAGATTAATCTTTCATCCAAAGGTTTGCATCAACTAGATTAGTGATAGATCAAACGCTAGTGATCCCCTTGCTCCATGGATTGACAAGAACCTAGGGAATCACCCTGTGGTGAAAAAGGCTAGTGGTCCGTACGCTTGCGGATCGAAGTTCGTTACACGTCTCAACCATCAACCGACCGGGTCACCCGGTCAGACCGCCCCCTCGTGCCGGTCAGACCGCCCCTCGGGGAGCAATCCCGCTTTGGCCACCGTTTCTTCTAAAACTGTTGAGGACGAAGTGGATGATTGGAGAAAGCCTCTGATTGAATATTTGCAGGATCCTAAAGGTACAACTGACAGAAAAGTCCGACGATGGGCACTTAAATTTATTTTGGATAATGGTGAGTTATATCGTCGGACGGCAGATGATCTACTTCTAAAGTGTTGAGGTCCTGAGCAAGCAAGATTGGCTATGGAAGAGGTTCATGAAGGAGTTTGTGGTACTCATCAATCGGCTCCTAAGATGAAGTGGCTCCTTAGGAGAGCTTGTTTTTATTGACCTACTATGATAGCCGATTGTTTTCGGTACTGCAAAGGCTGTGAAAGAGTGTCAAAAGCACGGGGATGTTCAACTAGTGCCTGCTGCGTTAGTGCATCCGATTATCAAGCCTTGGCCTTTCAGATGTTAGGGATTGGATTTCATTGGCAACATTCATCCTCCATCGTCCAAAGGACATTGCTTTGTGATTGTGGCTACTGATTATTTTACTAAGTGGACTGAAGGAATTCCTCTCAAAAGCATGACACACAAGGAGGTAATTGGGTTTACTACGGAGCATATGATACATAGGTTTGGTATTCCGCAGACTTTAACTACGGATCAAGGAACTTCATTCATGGCTAAAGAGGTGCGTGATTTTGTTAATTCCTATGGTATTAAGTTACTCAATTCATCTCCATATTATGCTCAAGCTAATGGTCAAGTCGAGTCTAGCAATAAAACTTTAATAAAGCTCATTAAGAAGAAGATAGAAGACAATCCTAAAAGATGGCATGAAGTATTATCTGAGGCTTCATTGGCTCATCGTATTTCTAGACATGGTGCTACTAACGTTACTCCTTTTGAGTTTGTCTATGGTCAAGAGGCCATTTTGCCCATTGAGGTGAATCTAGGCGCATATAGACTTGTAAAGCAAAATGATCTTAATGTTGATACATATTATGCTTTGATGATGGATAACGTTGATGAAGTGACTGACAAGTGATTGGAGGCTTTGGAAGCTATTGAGAAGGACAAAAGGTGAGTTGCTAGAGCATACAACAAGAAGGTAAAAGCTAAATCTTTTCAAGTAGGGGACTTGGTTTGGAAGGCTATTCTACCTATATGATCCAAGAGCAACAAGTTTGGTAAATGGTCTCCGAGTTGGGAAGGTCCATACAAGATTGTGAGAGTTTGCTCCGGAAATTCTTATATGGTGGAATCATTACAAGGACAGCAGCTGCCCAGGGCGCTTAATGGAAGATACTTGAAGAAGTTCTACCCAAGTGTATGGCTAGATGCTTGAAGGTACATGGCTGGTTTCTATGAAAATTGCCCTTAGCATAAAATGGCTGACAACAGATGCTATGTCATCCTTAGATTTATTTTTTAGCACGCAAGCTTTACTAAAAATAGGGGGCATGTGTTGACACCCAAAATTGGAAAGAGCCGGGTCAGGCTAGACAGGCCGGTCAGACCGGGTCCCAGGGGCGGTCTGACCGGGTCACGCCGAGTCTGAGTAGAATTAGGAGTTTTGGCTTGATTCCGAGATGTAAAGTGTTCCTTGCAGGGCAAGACCTCCCACCCTATAAATATAAAGGGTCGTGGCAGATTGAGAGCTATCATCCAATCGAACTTATCAATTTTACTATTTTTCCTCCAAACCCTAGCTTTTCCAACCCCCATTGCTCTCCTCCTTCGTCTCTACGGCGGTTGAGGAACTTCTAAGTGGCCTGCCGATCTCAGGACAACCCTAGGCATACTGTTCCCAACGGGGTCCCTCCCTGAGCAGCGAACTTAGGTTTTCGGCGACGTTCCTGTCCAAGGTGGTTAGACTGGCCCCCCAGGCGGTTAGATTAGCCCGTGCTGGGAGCTTCGACGAGTGGATTTCCGACGACCGCGCGATCTAGCGCACTCGTGTGTTTCGACCAGAAAAGCATTAACACACACCTATCAGTACAAAAGGCATTAGTTGAGGAATTTTTCTTGCATCCCCTTCCCTCCAATCACAAGTACATAAAACCTTGTTGGACCAGCGAAAAATATAAAAATAATAAAAAGGGGATATTTAACTATTCCCTCTGTATAGGATTTAGATGTCGTTTATGTTGAGAGAAAAAAGAGAATGTAATGTAATGGAATGAGGCAAATGATTGATTGATTGACGAGGGGGTGGACCCCATGAATAGATACACAGGGAAAGGGTGTGTTGGTAGCCCTTCGGCAGTGCCGCACCCCTTTGGGATGGCCTTTGGACAAGGCGGTTGTAACTCCCTAATTACATCACTAATGATTCCCCTAATTACATAGTTATGCTAATTGATCACTAATCAATATTTCATAACACTCCCCCTTGATCAATTGCTTCTTGGGATCTTGATGTAATTCTTCTATCATCTTTGAATATTGTCTTGTAAAACTCCTCCAAAAATCCTATGGAAAAAACTTGAGGAGAAATCAATCTGTGTGTATATGCCATTTGATGCGGACATGGCAACCATGCTTATGTCCATGCGTGGTGCATGGATTGGAGAAGATGGAGTCCAGCAAGGTTTTCCAAGTCAAGAAGGAGGTCCAAGGTTGATCCGGTTCGAGTCCCCAAGGTGGAGGCCCAAAAGAATTCAAGTTCGAGCCCAGTTCGGAGTCCCGGACCAGTGCGCACTAAAAACGATGCCCAGGTCGCATACGAAGTCGGTTTTGGACGTTCTTTATATGGCTGGAAGCAAAATTTCATAATGCTTCCAATGGAACTGGTTTGAGGTCCAAATTCGTCCCGAGTCAACGGGAATAATCGAAAGAATTGGACGTCCAGAATCTACCAGGGCGCTGCGCCAATACCTTTTGGGCTGTTGGCCCAACAGGAGGCCCATGTGGGCCTAGGGTACTGTTCACGTGCGTGATCAGTGCCCCCGGGTACTGTAGCACTGCCCCTCGTGGCCGCCAGGGGCTGCGCCCCCTATTTAGTTAGACCCCTCGTTTATTTTCAGACTTGAGTTTTGTTTTACAAGTTAGCTTTAGCTACACCAGACCATGCACAAATACGTGCTGATCTCTGTGATTCAGAACTCCACCTTCGAGTGATAGTAAGATTGCTCGCCTCTTTTTCTTGTTCGTTCTTCGATTGCGTGCAGGAAACGATCTTCGTGATCAGGCTGACTTTGCACCGGCAAGGTTGGTAACTATCGGGAGTTGGTTCAGCGATTGCATTGGCGCTTCGGGCTTGCTCGTCGTAGTCGGATCGTGAGGGTCAACAACCACCAAATCGGATTTATCTCCACTCACCGAAAGATCGGACACTCCCCCTCTATCACCATTAAAACTCCTTTAAACCCAGTGGGAAAATATAAGGAGAAAATGATATGGCCATTCTACTCCATTGGACCCAAAATGATGTTTGGGAATGTTTCAGAGCATTTCGCTAAGCTTTGGCACGTAAAAAGATGCAAAACTTGTGTTTCAGGCCTGAATGCACTATTTCAGGGCACCAAAGTTGTGAAGCATCCATTCTACTCCATGGACCCAAAATGATGTTTGGGAGTGTTTCGGAGCACTTCGCTAACCTTCGGCATGTAATAAGGTGAAAACTTGTGTTTCGGGACTTAATGCACTATTTCAGGGTACCAAAGTAGCGAAGCATCCATTCTACTCCATTGGACCGAAAATGATGTTTCTGAGTGTTACGGAGCATTTCGCTAACCTTCGGCACGTAAAAGATGCAAAACTTGTGTTTCGGGCCTGAATGCACTATTTCGGGGCACCAAAGTTCCGAAGCATCCGTTCTACTCCATAGACCAAAAATGATGTTTGGGAGTGTTTCAGAGCATTTCGCTAACCTTCAGCACGTAAAAAGATGCAAAACTTGTGTTTTGGGCCTGAATGCACTATTTCGGGGCACCAAAGTTGTGAAGCATCCATTCTACTCCATGGACCCAAAATGATGTTTGGGAGTGTTTCGGAGTATTTCGCTAACCTTCAACACGTAAAAAGATGCAAAACTTGTGTTTCGGGGCTCAATGCACTATTTCGGGGCACCAAAGTTGTGACGCATCCATTCTACTCCATGGACCCAAAATGATGTTTGGCAGTGTTTCGGAGCACTTCGCTAACCTTCGGCATGTAATAAGATGAAAACTTGTGTTTCGGGCCTGAATGCACTATTTCGGGGTACCAAAGTAGCGAAGCATCCATTCTACTCCATTGGACCCAAAATGATATTTGGGAGTGTTACGGAGCATCTCGCTAACCTTCGGCACGTAAAAGATGCAAAACTTGTGTTTCGAGTCTGAATGCACAATTTCGGGGTACCGAAGTTGTGAAGCATCCATTCTACTCCATTGGACCCAAAATGTTGTTTGGGACTGATTGAGAGCATTTCGCTAACCTTCGCCATGTAAAAAGATGAAAACTTGTGTTTCAGGCCTGAATGCACTATTTCGGGGAACCGAAGTAGTGAAGCATCCATTCTACTCCATTGGACCCAAAATGATGTTTGGGAATGTTACAGAGCATTTCGCTAACCTTCCACACGTAAAAGATGCAAAACTTGTGTTTCGAGTCTGAATGCACAATTTCAGGGTACCGAAGTTGTCAGGTATTCATTCTACTCCATTGAACCCAAAATGTTGTTTGGGACTGATTGAGAGCATTTCGCTAACCTTCGGCATTTAAAAAGATGAAAACTTATGTTTCGGGCCTGAATGCACTATTTCGGGGTACCAAAGTTGCGAAGCATCTATTCTAGTCCATTGGACCCAAAATGATGTTTGGGAGTGTTACGGAGCATCTCGCTAACCTTCGGCACGTAAAAGATGCAAAACTTGTGTTTCGGGTCTGAATGCACTATTTCGGGTACCGAAGTTGTAAAACATACATTCTACTCCACTGGACCCAAAATGATGTTTGGGAGTGTTTCAGAGCATTTCACTAAGCTTTGGTTCATAAAAAGATGCAAAACTTGTGTTTTGAGCCTGAATGCACTATTTCGGGGCACCGAAGTTCCGAAGCATCCGTTCTACTCCATGGACCCAAAATGATGTTTGGGAGTGTTTCGGAGCATTTCGCTAACCTTCAGCACGTAAAAAGATGCAAAACTTGTGTTTCGGGCTTGAATGCACTATTTCGGGGCACCAAAGTTGTGAAGCATCCATTCTACTCTGTGGACCCAAAATGATGTTTGACAGTGTTTTGGAGCACTTCTCTAACCTTCGGCATGTAATAAGATGAAAACTTGTGTTTCAGGCCTGAATGCACTATTTCGGGGTACTGTTGACGGCTGTTAAGCACTACTTTTACACCGTCAACTCCTGCATAAAATAAATGGAAAGCAATCATCAACACTAGGATTGGGCTTTATACTGACAATTTCCATAAGTGTTGGTGTTTCTAGCTTTTGATGCAGGACAGGCCGAAATACACATGAAATGATATAGCTGAGAGGAAGTGCATTAATGGCATGAATATGGCATCATCATAAACAGTCCCAAATGCCAATTTGTACTGCACCATTGTGACGGGCTCGTCGAGACGATCGAAACGGATATATTATTTGTATACTTCGGAGCTCGGATGGAAGAGATATGCACAAGGTAAGATCACACTATATCATGGGCCCGATGGGACCCACGTCAGGCCACGTGGCGACGTGCTGCCACACAGGCGCCCACGTGGCCATGACACCACATCGATCCAAAGAAGCACACCTTCGACCAATCAGGAGCCAGTACACGGATCTAAGGGCCTACTTCCCCACAGAAACGGGCTAGGAACGCCGCAAACACCCCCAAACCGACCTTGGGACCCACCTGGCAGTCACCTGGACGAAAACCGGCGCGAACGGAGCTGCCCAGGGATCGGCCGATCCCCAGGTCGGCCGAACCCATCTGGAGGCCTCTCGCGCTGCCCTCCACGTGTCGGCTTGTCGTGACGAGCCAAAGGCGGTGCCAGGTGTATGCCCGAAGATCCGCCCGAAAGCCTGCAGCTCCTTCTCATGGAAGATTCACCAACTTCGCCCTCACTCCTCTGCGCCACATGTCACCACCTCATTGGTCCCTTGGTGGCGCCCAAGGTAGCCTAGGGAGCTCCTCTTGGCCTATAAATATGAGGGGAGGGGGAAGAGAATGAGACACACACTTCAACACCACTTCTTCCAAGGATGAGAGCTTCCCTTCAAAGGAGAGGCCTCTCCTTGGTAGATTAGAGAGTAGGAGAGTGAGAGAGAGATTTGTATCTCTGTGGATGCTTCGTTCTTCATTTAGAATAAAGTGAGTATTTCTGCATTTCCTATTTAGACTAAAGTAGTATTCATGCATAGGTGAATAGTTCTTGTGTTCTTCACTTGTTCATGATTTAGAGGTTTGTGTTCTTCATGAGCTTAGCCTTTGATCTTCTGGTGTAGTTCATAAGTTGTTAATTCCGTTTGTATGCCTGCTTGTCCAATTAGAGTAAAGTGGATGCTCCTGCATTCTAGTTTAGACCAAAGTCCTTCCATGATCCTTGTATAGATAGCGGTTACCTGAGTGAGTCCTGATCTCTCCCTCGTGGGTTCGTCGCTCCGTCTTCGTTCGGAGTGCTATAGTATGCTACGGGAGTGCCTAGACGTAGTCGTATTATAGTAGTAACCGGTGGTGTAGACGTGGTGTCTAGACAATGGGTTATCCTTCGATTGCCCTGTATCCCACGGTTTGTCTTGGGGTAGGCCGCGGTGGTGACAGCCGTTGGACCCTTACGGAATCCCCCAAGTTCGGATAGAGGTGTAGGCAACCATTTGCCGTGAACCGACTGTTATAGCCAGGAGGGTCCGGTGTCCGAAACGACCAAGAGACTGTTCTCAACTCTGCCCACTATCAGCAGGATTCTTTCCATCTTCATCTCGTCCCATAGAGATGTGTCCTTGGACCATAGCTAGGCTAGGATGTAGCACACACCGTTCCTTGGATTCGATACCCTTGGGAATACTCCTAAGGTGAAGTGCTACAACGGTGTATCCGTGCGCTTGCGGATTCGTTCGTACCAGCCGGTATACCAGGTGGATCTTACACTCACGCTAACAAGGGCCCGTTAGTGGTGAGGTTAAGAAATACCAATAGGTACCAAAGTAGCGAAGCATCCATTGTACTCCATTGGACCCAAAATGATGTTTGGGAGTGTTACGGAGCATTTCGCTAACCTTCGGCACGTAAAAGATGCAAAACTTGTGTTTCGAGTCTGAATGCACAATTTCGGAGTACCGAAGTTGTGAAGCATCCATTCTACTCCATTTGACCCAAAATGTTGTTTGGGACTGATTGAGAGCATTTCGCTAACCTTCGGCATGTAAAAAGATGAAAACTTGTGTTTCAGGCCTGAATGCACTATTTCGGGGTACCAAAGTAGCAAATCATCCATTCTACTCCATTGGACCCAAAATGATATTTGGGAGTGTTACAGAGCATTTCGCTAACCTTCAGCACGTAAAAGATGCAAAACTTGTGTTTCGAGTCAGCACAATTTCGGGGTACCGAAGTTGTGAAGTATCCATTCTACTCCATTGGACCCAAAATGTTGTTTGGGACTGATTGAGAGCATTTCGCTAACCTTCGGCATTTAAAAAGATGAAAACTTGTGTTTCGGGCCCGAATGCACTATTTCAGGGTACCAAAGTTGTGAAGCATCTATTCTACTCCATTGGACCCAAAATGTTGTTTGGGAGTGATTGAGAGCATTTCGCTAACCTTCGGCATGTAAAAAGATGAAAACTTGTGTTTCGGGTCTGAATGCACTATTTCGGGGTACCGAAGTTGTGAAACATCCATTCTACTCCATTGGACCCAAAATGATGTTTGGGAGTGTTTCGGAGCATTTCGCTAAGCTTTGGCACGTACAAAGATGCAAAACTTGTGTTTCGGGCCTGAATGCACTATTTCGGGGCACCAAAGTTGTGAAGCATCCATTCTACTCCATGGACCCAAAATGATGTTTGGGAGTGTTTCGGAGCACTTCGCTAACCTTCGGCACGTAATAAGATGAAAACTTGTGTTTCGGGACTGAATGCACTATTTCAGGGTACCAAAGTAGCGAAGCATCCATTCTACACCATTGGACCCAAAATGATGTCTGGGAGTGTTACGGAGCATTTCGCTAACCTTCGGCACGTAAAAGATGCAAAACTTGTGTTTCGGGCCTGAATGCACTATTTCGTGGCACCAAATTTGTGAAGCATCCGTTCTACTCCATGGACCCAAAATGATGTTTAGGAGTGTTTCAGAGCATCTCGCTAAACTTCAGCACGTAAAAGGATGCAAAACTTGTGTTTCAGTCCTGAATGCACTATTTCGGGGCACCAAAGTTGTGAAGCATCCATTCTACTCCATGGACCCAAAATGATGTTTGGGAGTATTTCAGAGCATTTCGCTAACCTTCATCACGTAAAAAGATGCAAAACTTGTGTTCCGGGCCTGAATGCACTATTTCGGGGCACCAAAGTTGTGAAGCATCCATTCTCCTCCACGGACCCAAAATGATGTTTGGGAGTGTTATGGAGCATTTCGCTAACCTTCGGCACGTAAAAGATGCAAAACTTGTGTTTCAGGCCTGAATGCACTATTTCGGGGCACCAAGGTTCTGAAGCATCCGTTCTACTCCATGGACCCAAAATGATGTTTGGGAGTGTTCCGGAGCATTTCGCTAACCTTCAGCACGTGAAAAGATGCAGAACTTGTGTTTCGGGACTGAATGCACTATTTCGGGGCACCAAAGTTGTGAAGCATCCATTTTACTCCATGGACCCAAAATGATATTTGGGAGTGTTTTAGAGCATTTCGCTAACTTTCAGCATGTAAAAAGATGCAAAACTTGTGTTTCGGGCCTGAATGCACTATTTCGGGGTACTAAAGTTGTGAAGCATCCATTCTACTCCATGGACCCAAAATGATGTTTGGCAGTGTTTCGGAGCACTTCACTAACCTTCGGCATGTAATAAGATGAAAACTTGTGTTTCGGGCCTGAATGCACTATTTTGGGGTACCAAAGTAGCGAAGCATCCATTCTACTCCATTGGACCCAAAATAATGTTTGGGAGTGTTACGGAGCATTTCGCTAACCTTCGGCACGTAAAAGATGCAAAACTTGTGTTTCAAGTCTGAATGCACAATTTCGGGGTACCGAAGTTGTGAAGTATCCATTGTACTCCATTGGACCCAAAATGATGTTTGGGACTAATTGAGAGCATTTTGCTAACCTTCGGCATTTAAAAAGATGAAAACTTGTGTTTCGGGCCTGAATGCACTATTTTAGTGTACCAAAGTTGCGAAGCATCCATTCTACTCCATTGGACCCAAAATGTTGTTTGGGAGTGATTAGAGCATTTCGCTAACCTTCGGCATGTAAAAAAATGAAAACTTGTGTTTCGGGTCTGAATGCACTATTCTGAGGTACCGAAGTTGTGAAGTATCCATTCTACTCCATTGGACCCAAAATGTTGTTTGGGAGTGATTGAGAGCATTTCGCTAAACTTCGGCATGTAAAAAGATGAAAACTTGTGTTTCGGGTCTGAATGCACTATTTCGGGGTACCGAAGTTGTGAAACATCCATTCTATTCCATTAGACCCAAAATGATGTTTGGGATTGTTTCGGAGCATTTCGCTAAGCTTTGGCACGTAAAAAGATGCAAAACTTGTGTTTCGGGCCTGAATGCACTATTTCGGGGCACCAAAGTTGTGAAGCATACATTCTACTCCATGGACCCAAAATGATGTTTGGGAGTGTTTCGGTGCACTTCGCTAACCTTCGGCATGTAATAAGATGAAAACTTGTGTTTCGGGACTGAATGCACTATTTTAGGGTACCAAAGTAGCGAAGCATCCATTCTACTCCATTGGACCCAAATGATGTTTGGGAGTGTTACGGAGCATTTCGCTAACCTTCGGCACGCAAAATATGCAAAACTTGTGTTTCGAGTATGAATGGACAATTTCGGGGGACCGAAGTTGTGAAGCATCCATTCTACTCCATTGGACCCAAATTGATGTTTGGGACTGAATGAGAGCATTTTACTAACCTTCGGATGTAAAAAGATGAAAAACTTCAGTTTCGGGCCTGAATGCACTATTTTGTGGAACCAAAGTTGCAAAGCATCCATTCTACTCCATTAGACCCAAAATGATGTTTGGGAGTGTTACAGAGCATTTCGTTAACCTTAGGCACGTAAAAGATGCAAAACTTGTGTTTCGGGCCTGAATGCACTATTTCGGGGCACCAATGTTCCGAAGCATCCATTCTACTCCATGGACCCAAAATGATGTTTGGGAGTGTTTCGGAGCATTTAGCTAACCTTCAGCACGTAAAAAGATGCAAAACTTGTGTTTCGGGCCTGAATGCCCCGAAATATAGGTACTACTAGCTTATACTAAAGGCATACGAGAGAGCACTCGGTCCCGTACTAAGCTTCCAACGTATACGAACGACTTGCAGCAGACGAACGCATAAACCCAGGATCTACGCACTAGCAGAGGAGAAAGACTACTCATGCAACCTAGCATAAACTATTAGAAAGGAATCAAGAACACACTTTATTCTAATCAGAGCATGCAAGCATTCCACTTTATTCTAAATGACGAACATGCATACAAATGGATATGAGCACTTATGAACCTATGCTACAAGATCGAAAGGTTGTGTTCGCGAAGAACACAAGCCTCTAAATCATGAACACACGAAGAACATAAGAACATATCACCTGCACTTTAGTCTAAATAGAAAATGCGAAAATACTTACTTTTCTCTAATTGAAGAACAAGCATCTGTAGAAATACAACTCTCTCTCTCACTCTCCTACTCTCTAATCTACCAAGGAGAGGCCTCTCCTTTGAAGGGAAGCACTCATCCTTGGGTGAAGTGGTGTGTGTCCTATTCTCTACCCCCTCCCCTCATATTTATAGGCTAAGAGGAGCTCCCTAGGCTGCCTTGGGCGCCACCAAAGGACCAATGAGGTGGTGACACGTGGCGTAGAGGAGTGGGGGCCAAGTTGGTGAATCTTCCTTGAGAAGGAGCTGCAGGCTTTCGGGCGGATATTCGGGCATACACCTGGCACCACCTTTGGCTCATCACGACAAGACGACACGTGGAAGGGCGGCACGAGAGGCCTCAGAGTGGGGTCAGCCGACCTAGGGATCGGCCGATCCCGGGGTGGGCCCGATCGCTCCGGTTTTCGTCTAGGTGACTGCCAAGTGGGTCCCAATGTGGGTATGGGGGTGCTTGCGTTGTTTCTATCCCATTATCTCGTGGTTGTGGGCCCTTGGATCCGCGTGCTTGCTCCTGATTGGTCAAGAGTGTGCTTCTTTGGATCGGTGAGGTGTCATGGCCACGTGGGCGCCTGTGTGGCAGCATGTCGCCACGTGGCCTGGTGTGGGTCCCACCGGGTCCACATGATGTCTTGTGCAAATCTCTCTCATCCGGGATCCGATGTATGCAAATGATATATCCGTTTCGATCGTCTCATCGAGCCCGTCGTAATGGTGGAGACCAATTTGGCATTTGAGGTTGTTTATGATGATGTCATATCTATGTCATTGGTTTACTTGCTCTCAACTATTTCATTCCATGCGCATTTACATGTGTCCTGCAACAGAAGATAGAAACACCAACACTTGTGGAAATTGTCAGTATAAAGCCCTATTCTAGTGTTGATGCCCACTTTCTATTCATCTTATGCAGGAGTTGACGGTGTAAAAGTGGTACTTAACAGCCGTTAACACCATGGTATGGGTTCGAACCAGGGACCTGAAGGAAGAAGGTTGTGCTATTTACCACTGCACCAGTCGTTGGTTGTGATAAGAACATGGGAAACTCTACTAATAGTTCATGCGAATTCTTGACTGTGACCAGGTCCCACATGTAAGTTTCAATTGAGTCTATAATTACTTATCGAATGGCTGGCGAGACTCTTCACTCAGACTTCGCAAAGACTTTTGACTTCCGCTACGCAGATCTGCGACAGTTCGTGGTAGGAATGGCGGATCCTAGCGGTGAGGGGAAGATGGTCGCGCCGCCACATCCCAGCAACAAGAGGACGAGACAGCAAAATGAGGTTGGTCCTCTGGTTTGAGCCGCTATATTTTCCCCTATCTTACTAGGGTTGGGGATATCTAGATTTGGGGATCTCGAGGATTGATTAGCATATTTCGTAGATTTAGATTGCATTATTGTACCTTTAGATTTGCACTTTGATAGGTGTTAGAAGTTGATAGGCTACAGACAATTCATGTTAGATTCAGTAGTTTTCAATTTGCATCGTCTTACAGTAGGTTTTGTATTTTAGTAGCTTCTAGATGTGCTTCAAGCCACTCATTTTATGGATTTTTGTGGAGGTGCACAACTGAGTTTATGTAGGTAGCAAACAACCAGGTTTTGTGGCGCGTGGTGGTTGCTTTACTGTACTCATACAAATGGGTTCAAGGGATTCAGGTTTTTTTATAGACTGAGATGAGTTTATTTTTCAGATCGAGATGGGATTTCACCAAGGATTAGTTTAGTTCTACAAGAACATCTTAATGTTATTTTAGAAGATCTGGATGCCTCATCTCGGGGGAGAACTCTATTAGGATCTCCAAAGAGATCCAAAACATGATAGAACAACTAGCTGAAAGAGAAAAACAGCTTCAGTACACACCTAAGAACAAGAAAACTGAGGGCGGAGATTATTATTCTTACCATAGACATTGGAATAAAAGCGTCAATAAATGGGTAGGACATTGAGTTTGTTTGGTCCGTCTTTTCTTTTAGATGTTCAAGAAGTTCATTGTCAGTTGGACTGAAACGGGTACCCTTGCCTATTAGTACCCGTTTCAGTCCAACAAACAACGAACTTCTTGAAAATTTAAAAGAAAAGACTGACAAAAAAAACTCAATATCCTACCTATTCATTGACGCTTTTATTCCAATGTATATGGTAAGAAGAATGATCTCCGCCCTCAGTTGTCTTGTCCTTAGGTGTGTACTGAATCTCTTTCTCTTTTTCTGCTAATTGTTCTATGATGTTTTCGACCTCTTTCGAGATCCTATAGAGTCCTCGCCTTGAGATGAGACATCTAGATCTTCTGAAAGAACATTAAGAAATGCAAGAGAGTCCCGCAAGGCCACAAAATTCACGGTAGGAGGTGCAGAAGGTGAAGGAACAACTGCAGGATGCCAAACATGAGATGGAGTTATGATTATGAATGAGTAGTGATGATTATTGTGAAACTTGTATCATGATTGTGTTTTGGTGTTGGCTACCGGATCATCGTATGATGTTTGCTACTTGTTGGTGGACTGGTGGTGTGAACTTTGTGGTGATGAGTTGCTATGAGATGTCATCTTATTATGCTGATTTGGTTTAATCTATTCCAAATTGATTCGAGCATACTCACCATTCGGAATTCATACGCATTGCAATGGAAGTCATTGAGAATTGCAGTTAACGACTGGCACCGGGCGTTAACCGACGAACTTGTGTGCACACCCCCTCTAAACGGACGTGTCGATCATTGTGAATCGCAATGCTTGGCCTTATTTATTATCGGTCGCCGACATGTACCAAGTCGAAAGGTTGAAGCTGCACTGTGCGTCAAAGATGTAGGACATGGCAAGCGAGGAAACTGTGACTTCATTTCTATGATGGGCAATTCAGGCTAATTGCACACAATTGCAGGACAAGTGCATGTCTCTCTTAGAGCGAATCTTTCCTCACGGAATACTCACATATGATTGGGCGGTTGTATGCACTGATCATCCCGAATTTATGCACAATCTTCGTAGAAGATCCAAACTCATTCATTTCGAGCATACTCACCATTCAGAATTCATACGCGTTGTAATGGAGGTAGAGGAAGAACAATGGAGGTATGGTGGTAATAGGTAGAGAAGGGGGAAGTTTTGATTGAGGAAACTCCGGCCTGTTGATGTTTCGCAAGGAGGACCTTCCTAGTGGTAAAAAGGGAGGAAAAGCTAAGATGCTGTTTGTATGGATTGATCCAGAATCAGATCGTCTGTCCTTTTGACGGTTTGCAGGAAGGACCTTCCTGAGAAACAATTGTGTAACTGCCCGAACAATAGCACGGAGCGGTTCTGGTAAGTTGGCGGGAGAAAAGCGCGCGTGACAGCCAAAAAAAAGTTTTCCCGCAGACAAGTGTATATATCTCATTTCTCTCGACGACGCGGCGTACACTACTGCAACTCTGCAAGAGACTCGCCGGCACCATGCTCCTTTTCCTTGTGGTAAAGACTAGAGCTAGCGTCGGTGCTTAGATCTGCTGTTGCCTGTGGTGGGAATGGCGAATCGTAGCGACCCTAGCGGCGAACGGAGAAGTAGGACTCGCTCCGGTCAGGTCAGTCCTCTGTTTAGCCATGCTACTTTGATCTGTCATACTAGTTAAGGGGAATTCTGGATTTGGGGATCTGGGTTAACAGACTATATTCATGTATTTTAAAGGTGTTTGGAGTAGACTCCGAAAGCTCCAGATCGCCGACGCCTTGTAAGATGTTGGTTAAAGGTGATAGTTTAATCCGGTCCGACTGAAAACTACAAACCAGACTTTCGTCTGTGTTCTTCCGGTATTTAAGAAATCAATGGAACGGAGTTTCCGTATACAATGAATTTATACCGAGGGAGTACACACACAATACCATTTTTATTAGAAACAACACAATCCAAATACAAACGACACAAATGCATGCATACACATTGATTACTCATGAGGATGGATGGATCCACCATAGTTCGAACTACAGCGACATACTACTAGCATCTACCATCACGGCTCATACTACTACCATCACCACATACTACTAGCATCTACCATCACGACTCATATACTACTACCATCACCACTTACTACTAGCATCTACCATCACTGCTCATACTACTACCATCACCACATACTACTAGCATCTACCATCACGGCTCATACTACTACCATCACGGGCTCATGCAAATCTAGCCGCTGCAAGGAGTGCAGCAAAACGTGTCTCCTGGATCAGATACTCCTCCAAAGCGCGATGCCTCGCCCTTGCATCCCAAATCTAGGCAGGCGAAACGGTGATGTTATGCGCGTGTAACAGCAAGTCACGAATGGTCCATTGCCTGTGACCCCTGTGGCAAAAAGGGCACACCCACATTCCTTCGTGATAAACACGGGCAGGCCCGCCCTGCTGAAGCCAAAGCAACACAGACCATTTCAGGTCATGCGATTCATCTTGTTCAATGAGCACTGGCCGCAGGGGTGGCATTTCAACGGGCAACAGCAGAGCTGGCGGCCTGGGCCGTGGGTGAAAAGGTGGTGCCATGAGGTTCAGCTGATCCTGAGCTGCCGTTGCCAGCGGCTGAACTGGAGGTGGCATCACCCCCGGGTGTTGCTGAGGTGCCGATGCCAGCGGAAGTGGAGGTGCCATTGGGGCCGGGTGCTGCTGAGGTGCCGATACCAGCGGAAGTGGAGGTGCTATTAGGGCCGGGTGCTGCTGCGGTGCCGATGGCAGCGGCTGAACCGGGTGGCGGTGAGGTGCTATTGCGCCCGACAGCTCCCCCTTCCCCGACTCCTCCAAGTTCCATGCTCCGTCCCTTCCTTGCCCGCTCATTCCCCTGCATACACAAACGAAGAACAAACCCTACATAAGCTAACAATGTGACCGTCTCGATACCATGCATACATAAAGTAAACAAGATTAGCCAACAAAATGATCTCACCCTTGTATCCCACTGAAGTAGAGAAATGCAAAATGGGGAACCGATAAGTGTTGGCCTTTCCTTTCAAGAACGCTCTGCTGCACTCGCCTATTTATCAAGGACTACAGCGGTCACGTGAGCTCGGTGTAGCATTGCTAAAGTTACTAAGGAAAACGTGAGATGCTCGGAATATAGTCAGGCCTACGCGTGATAGGAATCTATCTAGGTCAGAATCTTCAGTGGCGTGCATCGATTACATGTGTGGACGATGGGTATCACGGGATGAGCCCGACGTGTCTAGGTATGTGTTTACTTCCGGACTTTCCTCTCTGTAGAGCACAAGAAAGCCCTACGGACAAATCATGCCGCATCAGTTGCATCTAATGGCTGTCTCACTGCGTCAGCTCATGCCGCATCAACATTGAGACAACTCTGTACCGTTTATTTATGTAATGGTTTAGGTGTCAATTGCATCTGGAGAACAAGATTGGGCGCTGTAATCAGAGGGACCAGATGGACCTTGCGTTGCAACACGCAGGGTGCGGGATGACGTGACAAGTCCTCCTCGATCAGGTATGCTGCGTGAGTCGTGACTGTAAAGGTCTACGAATGGTCAGGATTCACACTTGATGATTCCCGCTGGCCTTGGAGACAGAGAAACGTCATGAACTTGTTGACGCGACAAGACCAAAACGGAATAAGCTAGAATTGGAATAGCAATATATCTTTGTGTGTGTGTGTAATATTAACATGCATATAAGCACAGAAGGGCATCTCGAATGGGCGTTTGGGAACGACACGCTCTCACAAGTTGATCCACATGTCGATCATTGAGAATTGCAGTTAAGCACTGGCACCGGGCGTTAACCGACGAACTTGTGTGCACACACAGCACACCCCCTTTGAACGGACGTGTCGATCATTGTGAATCGCACTTAAGGACTAGAACCAGGAAGTTCATGACCCGAACATGGCCACACCCGCTCTGAAGAGACGCGTCCATTCCGAGTGGTAACTGATGTCCACGAATGGACATTTCGGAATGACACATTCACTCCTGGCCCAATATAATAAGAGACACTTTAGGCACGAGATGATCAATGTAGGCCATTTGTGTTAATGGCTTTAGACGCTAAAATGATTCCTTCCATGCAAGTCGACTTCTCAGTCTCAAGCCAGGAAGCGAAAGCCAAAGGAACCGCGGGCAACTACAACGAATCCGGTACGTTCATGGTGGGAGGCCGTCAATGGAAACTACATTGCTATCCTACAGGTATGAATGATCATCAGTGGATGGATGTTCCAGACGGCATTGCCGTCGTCCTCGTTCCTCTACACAAATCCGAAATGGTACGTGTCTCGTTGCTGCTATGAAGACAGACACTCACACATGGTGATACGGTCGCATTATGTTATTGTTTGTCAAACCTGTGACTGCTTCCACGTAGGTGCGAGTATTGTTGCGTGCGATGGCTGGAGACCCAAACGATGAAGATGATACGTTTCGAGTTCAAGCTACAAAAGAAGTTTGGTTCATGAATCGGGATCTAGAAGCAAGAGGATTTGAATGTCTGGTGGAGCATCATGACACTGAGCGCGTGACATCCAGTGAAGATCGCATACACATATCATGTGTTGTTTCGGTACTGGAGGACGACTGCATTGAAGTTCCTCCTCCATCAGTGCAAAGAAGCATATGCCACACCGTTGCAGCCCAAGCCCCTGTGGAAGTTGTGTTCCACGTAGGTGCGGAATGCCGGATGATACGAGTGATACGTGCCGATGTGGCAAAAGTATCTTGTGTGATGGAGGCAATGCTCTACGGCCCAGGAGTGGAGTCTAGCTCTGAAACTGTTACAATTATTGACACACACCGTGATGGCTTCTCGGTCCTGATCAAATATGCTAGTGAAGGATCACTCTCAGAGGAGGCTGATTTATGGGACGCTCCTACCAATGCCTGGCCTTATTTACTCTCGGTCGCCGACATGTACCAAGTCGAAAGGTTGAAGCTGCACTCTGCGTCAAAGATGTGGGACATGGCAAGCGAGGAAACTGTGACTTCATTTCTACGATGGGCAATTCAGGCTAACAGCACACAATTGCAGGACAAGTGCATGTCTCTCTTAGAGCGAATCTTTCCTCACGGAATACTCACATATGATTCGGCGGTTGTATGCACTAATCATCCCTAATTTATGCACAATCTCCGTAGAAGATTACCTGAAGGGTTGTACCAGTGTCCCCTATAGTTTTAATGTTTTATTTAAGTGTTTGTAGTCATGTAATAAACAGTTGAAACGGTACGTTATTTTGTTGCAGTGAGTACATTTGTAATGCGAATATCGGATCATCCGTCTTACGTGAATATGAAGTAGAGTATAGTCCTGTGTGTGTTTGTCCATTCCATGATCCATGGTGGCACGGACAACCCAGTCAACAACTTGCCTCTCTGCGTAAGGTCACTGATGTTTGGGTCCGACACCCAAGCGGTCTTTCATTTGGGTCACTGACGTTTGGGTCCATGATCCAAAGTCTTTCGTTTCCCGCTCTGGACCACAAAGGCTGGACTTGAAAATTTGAATTCCCCGCTCCTCCTTCTGGTCCTCCTCATTTATATATAAAACAAAGAGGGAAACCAGATCTCCCAATTCCCTCCTGGTAATTTTCCAAAATCAGGGGATCTTCTCCTCGACCGCCGAAGAGACCTAGATCTGCGACGGAAGCAGCAACGGAGGCCTAGCTACCGACGACGGCTTCCTCTTCTACGAGCGGCGGCCTTCCTCTTCTACGAGCGGTGACCTTCCTCGGCAACGTCCTTGAAGCTGCAAGATGGTTCAAACTCGTTGCTCCGTCGGCTCCCCCGAGGCTCACCCTGGCGGCCGCAGATCTGCAACAGTTGCGCAGAACATCGTGCTGAAGGCGCAAGGTCGGGCTGCTAAATCGAGACGACATTCGACACCTTCTTCCCATCGTATTCGTCAGGTCTGCGGTCTCCTCCCTGTATTGATCGATTGAATTAGATTGCTTCCCCATGCTGTTTGGCTTTCTATAATATTCTTTCATGTTTGGGTGATTGTGGATCTACTGTACCCTATCGCAAAAGTTTGTTAGAAGTCATTTTATTTGAGGTTTGTAGAAATTTGTAGATGAAATTGTTGGACTGCTTCCCCATGCTCTTTGCCTTTGAATATTGTTGTTGCATGCTTGGGTGATTGTGTTTCTACTATACCCTATCGCAAGAATTTGTTCGAAGTTATTTTATTTGAGGTTTGTAGAAATTTGTAGATGAAATTATTGGACTACTTCCCCATGCTCTTTGCCTTTGAATATTGCTGTTGCATGCTTGGGTGATTGTGGATCTTCTGTTCCCTATTGCAAGAGATTGTTCCAAGTCAACTTACTTGAGGTTTGTAGAAATTAAAGGATTAAATTATTATATTGCTTACCCATGTTCTTTGGCTTTCCATATTTTTGTTGCATGCTTGGGTGATGATGGATTGGGTGTGATCATTCATGTACCGCATTGAACTTAATAAATGAAATTGCTTCTGATTGCTAATGATCTCAACCCTTATCTCTTGTTCTTGTACTTGTTTCAGCGGGTCAAAGGGTCAACATCTGTAGTCGCTCCTGTTCAGACCTGCTCCAAGGTAACAAACTCAACACCTTCTTTGTTTTCGATTGCGAATGATCTCAACCCTAACCTCTTGTTCACGTACTTGTTTCAGCGGGCAAAAGGGTCAACGTCTGAAGTCGCTCCTGTTCAGACCTGCTCCAAGGTAACAAACTTAACACCTTTGTTTCCGATTGCGAATGATCTCAACCCTTACCTCTTGTTCTTGTACTTGTTTCAGTGAGCCAAAGGGTCAACATCTGAAGTCACTCCTGTTCAGATCTGCTCCAAGGTAACAAACTTAACACCTTTGTTTCCTTAGTTCGAATCAATTACAAGGTTCTAATCTGACTTGGGATCCACTGTTGCTAGATGGAAGCTACCAAGTCAATGATGCTCCTTCCCGAACAAATTAAAACAGAGGCAGCCGAGTACTCAAGAATGGGTACCAAATCCTTATGTAGTAGTGTTGATGAAGAGCGAGTTGACGCTCCCAATCAGGATGGGGTACAACTTCGACAACGGTTTGTTGCTCACCAGAAAGAGTTATGTTGCTTGAAGAAGAAGACCGAAGAATCAGAATCAACTCTGAAAATGCAGTCTGCTGAGATTAAGAGGTTGCAGAAGCTAACTGAAGACAGTGAGGACCTCCTTCATCTACTGCTTAGCAGTAAAAGATGAAGAGGTTAAGATCATTAGATCAAATCTCCACTTTCTCTTGTGATTATGAACTGGATTTAGCTTTGTTAATCAATGTTCCTTGTGATACTGTTATCTTGTAATAGTTTGTGATATGTGATGAACAATATGGTCGTGCTTGATAATAAACAATAGTTTGCTTTATTGTATAAAGAAATATGTGCTGATTACTATTTTGCCAACCAGATCGGAATTATTCAAAAAAAGGATTGGAATTGAAATTGAATCCATTAATACTGATGCATGATTAGTTAATTTTATATTGTCCTTCAGTGGGCTTAGCCCACTTTTAATTGGGCCAAAAGTCATTTTTTGTCAAATTAACATGACACATAAGGCCGCAATAATGTGCGCACTTGTTGGACTCGACACAACCAAAACGGGCCCACCATAATCAAATTTAATCTAAAAAGCTACAATTGGGCCCAACAAAATCTTTTTTGGGCTATATGAACAATGCCAGCCTACAGGAACAGTTTTGGGCTCAACCCAGCTACAAACGGGCCAAATTCGTTTTATGACGCATACGATTTGTCACAATTGGCCAGCCACATCGGATGCCACATCAGATTCTGTCCAGCGTGGCAAAGCTGCAGGAACGAAGTTATGACGCATTGTATAGACGAATTTCCACGCGTCAATAAACTCATGACGCCG
The DNA here is from genome assembly GCA_036936925.1 of Cenchrus fungigraminus. Classification (NCBI taxonomy): domain Eukaryota; kingdom Viridiplantae; phylum Streptophyta; class Magnoliopsida; order Poales; family Poaceae; genus Cenchrus; species Cenchrus fungigraminus. Next base: position 86,179,739 of record CM072770.1, on the reverse strand, counting down.
GGAAGTAAGGTCTCGTCATTAATCGCGGTTTGTGACGCTCGATTAATGACGGCGCGTTTTCGTAACAACCAGCGTCATTAATCGCGGTTTATGACGAGAAACGGCCTTTTTTTGCGTCACTAGTCGGCGTTTTTCTTGTAGTGATACCAAGGTAGCGAAGCATCCATTCTACTCCATTGGACCCAAGATGATGTTCGGGAGTGTTACAGAGCATTTCGCTAACCTTCGGCACGTAAAAGATGCAAAACTTGTGCTTCGAGTCTGAATGCACAATTTCGGGGTACTGAAGTTGTGAAGTATTCATTCTACTCCATTGAACCCAAAATGATGTTTGGGACTGATTGAGAGCATTTCGCTAACCTTCGGCATGTAAAAAGATGAAAATTTGTGTTTCGGGTCTGAATGCACTATTTCGGGGTACTGAAGTTGTGAAACATCCATTCTACTCCATTGGACCAAAAATGATGTTTGGGAGTGTTTCGGAGCATGGCGCTAAGCTTTGGCACGTAAAAAGATGAAAACTTGTGTTTCGGGCCCGAATGCACTATTTCGGGGCACTAAAGTTGTGAAGCATCCATTCAACTCCATGGACCCAAAATGATGTTTGGCAGTGTTTTGGAGCACTTCGCTAACCTTCGGCATGTAATAAGATGAAAATTGTGTTTCGGGCCCGAATGCACTATTTTGGGGTACCAAAGTAGCGAAGCATCCATTCTACTCCATTGGACCCAAAATGATATTTGTGAGTGTTACAGAGCATTTCACTAACCTTCGGCATGTAAAAGATGCAAAACTTGTGTTTCGAGTCTGAATGCACAATTTCGGGGTACCGAAGTTGTGAAGCATCCATTCTACTCCATTGGACCCAAAATGTTGTTTGGGACAGATTGAAAACTTGTGTTTCAGGCCTGAATGCACTATTTCGGGATACCAAAGTTGCGAAGCATCCATTCTACTCCATTGGACCCAAAATGATGTTTGGGAGTGTTATAGAGCATTTTGCTAACCTTCGGCATGTAAAAGATGCAAAACTTGTGTTTCGAGTCTGAATGCACAATTTTGGGGTACCGAAATTGTGAAATATTCATTCTACTCCATTGAACCCAAAATGATGTTTGGGACTGATTGAGAGCATTTCGCTAAGCTTCGGCATTTAAAAAGATGAAAACATGTATTTCGGTCCTGAATGCACTATTTCGGGGTACCAAAGATGCGAAGCATCCATTCTACTCCATTGGACCCAAAATGTTGTTTGGGAGTGATTGAGAGCATTTCGCTAACCTTCGGCACGTAAAAAGATGAAAACTTGTGTTTCGGATCTGAATGAACTATTTCGGGGTACCGAAGTTGTGAAACATCCATTCTACTCCATTGGACCCAAAATGATGTTCGGGAGTGTTTCGGAGCATTTCGCTAAGCTTCGGCACGTAAAAATATGAAAACTTGTGTTTCGGACCCAAATGCACTATTTCGGGGCACCAAAGTTGTGAAGCATCCATTCTACTCCATGGACCCAAAATAATGTTTGGCAGTGTTTTGGAGCACTTCGCTAACCTTCGGCATGTAATAAGATGAAAACTTGTGTTTCGGGCCTGAATGCACAATTTCGGGGTACCAAAGTAGCGAAGCATCTATTCTACTCCATTGGACCCAAAATGATGTTTGGGTGTGTTACGGAGCATTTCGCTAACCTACGGCACGTAAAAGATGCAAAACTTGTGTTTCGAGTCTGAATGCACAATTTCGGGGTACCGAAGTTGTGAAGCATCCATTCTACTCCATTGGACCCAAAATGGTGTTTGGGACTGATTGAGAGCATTTCTCTATCCTTCGGCATGTAAAAAGATGAAAACTTGTGTTTCAGGCCTGAATGCACTATTTCGGGGTACCAAAGTAGCAAAGCATCCATTCTACTCCATTGGACCCAAAATGATGTTTGGGAGTGTTACGGAGCATTTCGCTAACCTTCGGCACGTAAAAGATGCAAAACTTGTGTTTCGAGTCTAAATGCACAATTTCGGGGTACCGAAGTTGTGAGGCATCCATTCTACTCCAATAGACCCAAAATGATGTTTGGGACTTATTGAGAGCATTTCGCTAACCTTCGGCATTTAAAAAGATGAAAACTTGTGTTTCGGGCCTGAATGCACTATTTCAGTGTACCAAAGTTGCGAAGCATCCATTCTACTCCATTGGACCCAAAATGTTGTTTGGGAGTGATTGATAGCATTTCGCTAAGCTTTTGCGTGTAAAAAGATGAAAACTTGTGTTTCAGGCCTGAATGCACTATTTCGGTGTACCGAAGTTGTGAAACATCCATTCTACTCTATTGGACCCAAAATGATGTTTGGGAGTGTTTCGAAGCATTTCGCTAAGCTTCGGCACGTAAAAAGATGCAAAACTTGTGTTTCAGGCCTGAATGCAATATTTCGGGGCACCAAAGTTGTGAAGCATCCATTCTACTCCATGGACCCAAAATGATGTTTGGGAGTGTTTCGGAGCACTTCGCTAACCTTCGGCATGTAATAAGATGAAAACTTGTGTTTCGGGCCTGAATGCACAATTTCGGAGTACCAAAGTAGCGAAGCATCTATTCTACTCCATTGGACCCAAAATGATGTTTGGGTGTGTTACGGAGCATTTCGCTAACCTACGGCACGTAAAAGATGCAAAACTTGTGTTTCGAGTCTGAATGCACAATTTCGGGGTACCGAAGTTGTGAAGCATCCATTCTACTCCATTGGACCCAAAATGGTGTTTGGGACTGATTGAGAGCATTTCTCTATCCTTCGGCATGTAAAAAGATGAAAACTTGTGTTTCAGGCCTGAATGCACTCAAAGTAGCGAAGCATCCATTCTACTCCATTCGACCCAAAATGATGTTTGGGTGTGTTACGGAGCATTTCGCTAACCTACGGCACGTAAAAGATGCAAAACTTGTGTTTCGAGTCTGAATGCACAATTTCGGGGTACCGAAGTTGTGAAGCATCCATTCTACTCCATTGGACCCAAAATGGTGTTTGGGACTGATTGAGAGCATTTCTCTATCCTTCGGCATGTAAAAAGATGAAAACTTGTGTTTCAGGCCTGAATGCACTATTTCGGGGTACCAAATTAGCAAAGCATCCATTCTACTCCATTGGACCCAAAATGATGTTTGGGAGTGTTACGGAGCATTTCTTTAACCTTCGACACGTAAAAGATGCAAAACTTGTGTTTCGAGTCTAAATGCACAATTTCGGGGTACCGAAGTTGTGAGGCATCCATTCTACTCCAATAGACCCAAAATGATGTTTGGGACTTATTGAGAGCATTTCGCTAACCTTCGGATTTCGGAGTACCAAAGTAGCGAAGCATCTATTCTACTCCATTGGACCCAAAATGATGTTTGGGTGTGTTACGGAGCATTTCGCTAACCTACGGCACGTAAAAGATGCAAAACTTGTGTTTCGAGTCTGAATGCACAATTTCGGGGTACCGAAGTTGTGAAGCATCCATTCTACTCCATTGGACCCAAAATGGTGTTTGGGACTGATTGAGAGCATTTCTCTATCCTTCGGCATGTAAAATGATGAAAACTTGTGTTTCAGGCCTGAATGCACTATTTCGGGGTACCAAATTAGCAAAGCATCCATTCTACTCCATTGGACCCAAAATGATGTTTGGGAGTGTTACGGAGCATTTCTTTAACCTTCGGCACGTAAAAGATGCAAAACTTGTGTTTCGAGTCTAAATGCACAATTTCGGGGTACCGAAGTTGTGAGGCATCCATTCTACTCCAATAGACCCAAAATGATGTTTGGGACTTATTGAGAGCATTTCGCTAACCTTCGGCATTTAAAAAGATGAAAACTTGTGTTTCGGGCCTGAATGCACTATTTCAGGGTACCAAAGTTGCGAAGCATCCATTCTACTCCATTGGACCCAAAATGTTGTTTGGGAGTGATTGATAGCATTTCGCTAAGCTTTTGCATGTAAAAAGATGAAAACTTGTGTTTCAGGCCTGAATGCACTATTTCGGTGTACCGAAGTTGTGAAACATCCATTCTACTCTATTGGACCCAAAATGATGTTTGGGAGTGTTTCGAAGTATTTCGCTAAGCTTTGGCACGTAAAAAGATGCAAAACTTGTGTTTTAGGCCTGAATGCAATATTTCGGGGCACCAAAGTTGTGAAGCATCCATTCTACTCCATGGACCCAAAATGATGTTTGGGAGTGTTTCGGAGCACTTCGCTAACCTTCGGCATGTAATAAGATGAAAACTTGTGTTTCAGGCATGAATGCACAATTTCGGGGTACCAAAGTAGCGAAGCATCTATTCTACTCCATTGGACCCAAAATGATGTTTGGGTGTGTTACGGAGCATTTCGCTAACCTTCGGCACATAAAAGATGCAAAACTTGTGTTTCGAGTCTGAATGCACAATTTCAGGGTACCGAAGTTGTGAAGCACCCATTCTACTCCATTGGACCCAAAATGTTGTTTGGGACTGATTGAGAGCATTTCTCTAACCTTCGGCATGTAAAAAGACGAAAACTTGTGTTTCGGGCCTGAAAGCACTATTTCGGGGTACCAAAGTAGCAAAGCATCCATTCTACTCCATTGGACCCAAAATGATGTTTGGGAGTGTTACGGAGCATTTCGCTAACCTTCGGCACGTAAAAGATGCAAAACTTGTGTTTCGAGTCTAAATGCACAATTTCGGGGTACCGAAGTTGTGAGGCATCCATTCTACTCTATTGGACCCAAAATGATGTTTGGGTCTTATTGAGAGCATTTCGCTAACCTTCGGCATTTAAAAAGATGAAAACTTGTGTTTCGGCCCTGAATGCACTATTTCAGGGTACCAAAGTTGCGAAGCATCCATTCTACTCCATTGGACCCAAAATGTTGTTTGGGAGTGATTGATAGCATTTCGCTAAGCTTCTGCATGTAAAAAGATGAAAACTTGTGTTTCAGGCCTGAATGCACTATTTCGGGGTACCGAAGTTGTGAAACATCCATTCTACTCTATTGGACCCAAAAGGATGTTTGGGAGCGTTTTGGAGCATTTCGCTAAGCTTCGGCACGTAAAAAGATGCAAAACTTGTGTTTTAGGCCTGAATGCAATATTTCGGGGCACCAAAGTTGTGAAGCATCCATTCTACTCCATGGACCCAAAATGATGTTTGGGAGTGTTTCGGAGCACTTCGCTAACCTTCGGCATGTAATAAGATGAAAACTTGTGTTTCGGGCCTGAATGCACAATTTCGGGGTACCAAAGTAGCGAAGCATCTATTCTACTCCATTGGACCCAAAATGATGTTTGGGTGTGCTACGGAGCATTTCGCTAACCATCGGCACGTAACAGATGCAAAACTTGTGTTTCGAGTCTGAATGCACAATTTCGGGGTACCGAAGTTGTGAAGCATCCATTATACTCCATTGGACCCAAAATGTTGTTTGGGACTGATTGAGAGCATTTCTCTAACCGTCGGCAAGTAAAAAGATGAAAACTTGTGTTTCAGGCCTGAATGCACTATTTCGGGGTATCAAAGTAGCAAAGCATCCATTCTACTCCATTGGACCCAAAATGATGTTTGGGAGTGTTACGGAGCATTTCGCTAACCTTCGGCACGTAAAAGATGCAAAACTTGTGTTTCGAGTCTAAATGCACAATTTCGGGGTACCGAAGTTGTGAGGCATCCATTCTACTCCATTGGTCCCAAAATGATGTTTGGGACTTATTGAGAGCATTTCGCTAACCTTCGGCATTTAAAAAGATGAAAACTTGTGTTTCGGGCCTGAATGCACTATTTCAGGGTACCAAAGTTGCGAAGCATCCATTCTACTCCATTGGACCCAAAATGTTGTTTGGGAGTGATTGATAGCATTTCGCTAAGCTTTTGCATGTAAAAAGATGAAAACTTGTGTTTCAGGCCTGAATGCACTATTTCGGTGTACCGAAGTTGTGAAACATCCATTCTACTCTATTGGACCCAAAATGATGTTTGGGAGTGTTTCGAAGTATTTCGCTAAGCTTTGGCACGTAAAAAGATGCAAAACTTGTGTTTTAGGCCTGAATGCAATATTTCGGGGCACCAAAGTTGTGAAGCATCCATTCTACTCCATGGACCCAAAATGATGTTTGGGAGTGTTTCGGAGCACTTCGCTAACCTTCGGCATGTAATAAGATGAAAACTTGTGTTTCGGGCCTGAATGCACAATTTCGGGGTACCAAAGTAGCGAAGCATCTATTCTACTCCATTGGACCCAAAATGATGTTTGGGTGTGTTACGGAGCATTTCGCTAACCTTCGGCACATAAAAGATGCAAAACTTGTGTTTCGAGTCTGAATGCACAATTTCAGGGTACCGAAGTTGTGAAGCACCCATTCTACTCCATTGGACCCAAAATGTTGTTTGGGACTGATTGAGAGCATTTCTCTAACCTTCGGCATGTAAAAAGACGAAAACTTGTGTTTCGGGCCTGAAAGCACTATTTCGGGGTACCAAAGTAGCAAAGCATCCATTCTACTCCATTGGACCCAAAATGATGTTTGGGAGTGTTACGGAGCATTTCGCTAACCTTCGGCACGTAAAAGATGCAAAACTTGTGTTTCGAGTCTAAATGCACAATTTCGGGGTACCGAAGTTGTGAGGCATCCATTCTACTCTATTGGACCCAAAATGATGTTTGGGTCTTATTGAGAGCATTTCTCTAACCTTCGGCATTTAAAAAGATGAAAACTTGTGTTTCGGCCCTGAATGCACTATTTCAGGGTACCAAAGTTGCGAAGCATCCATTCTACTCCATTGGACCCAAAATGTTGTTTGGGAGTGATTGATAGCATTTCGCTAAGCTTCTGCATGTAAAAAGATGAAAACTTGTGTTTCAGGCCTGAATGCACTATTTCGGGGTACCGAAGTTGTGAAACATCCATTCTACTCTATTGGACCCGAAAGGATGTTTGGGAGTGTTTTGGAGCATTTCGCTAAGCTTCGGCACGTAAAAAGATGCAAAACTTGTGTTTTAGGCCTGAATGCAATATTTCGGGGCACCAAAGTTGTGAAGCATCCATTCTACTCCATGGACCCAAAATGATGTTTGGGAGTGTTTCGGAGCACTTCGCTAACCTTCGGCTTGTAATAAGATGAAAACTTGTGTTTCGGGCCTGAATGCACAATTTCGGGGTACCAAAGTAGCGAAGCATCTATTCTACTCCATTGGACCCAAAATGATGTTTGGGTGTGCTACGGAGCATTTCGCTAACCATCGGCACGTAACAGATGCAAAACTTGTGTTTCGAGTCTGAATGCACAATTTCGGGGTACCGAAGTTGTGAAGCATCCATTATACTCCATTGGACCCAAAATGTTGTTTGGGACTGATTGAGAGCATTTCTCTAACCGTCGGCAAGTAAAAAGATGAAAACTTGTGTTTCAGGCCTGAATGCACTATTTCGGGGTATCAAAGTAGCAAAGCATCCATTCTACTCCATTGGACCCAAAATGATGTTTGGGAGTGTTACGGAGCATTTCGCTAACCTTCGGCACGTAAAAGATGCAAAACTTGTGTTTCGAGTCTAAATGCACAATTTCGGGGTACCGAAGTTGTGAGGCATCCATTCTACTCCATTGGTCCCAAAATGATGTTTGGGACTTATTGAGAGCATTTCGCTAACCTTCGGCATTTAAAAAGATGAAAACTTGTGTTTCGGGCCTGAATGCACTATTTCGGGGTACCAAACTTGCGAAGCATCCATTCTACTCCATTGGACCCAAAATGTTGTTTGGGAGTGATTGATAGCATTTCGCTAACCTTCTGCATGTAAAAATATGAAAACTTGTGTTTCAGGCCTGAATGTACTATTTCGGGGTACCGAAGTTGTGAAACATCCATTCTACTCTATTGGACCCTAAATGATGTTTGGGAGTGTTTCGGAGCATTTCGCTAAGCTTCGGCACGTAAAAAGATGCAAAACTTGTGTTTCAGGCCTGAATGCAATATTTCGGGCACCAAAGTTGTGAAGCATCCATTCTACTCCATGGACCCAAAATGATGTTTGGGAGTGTTTCGGAGCACTTCGCTAACCTTCGGCATGTAATAAGATGAAAACTTGTGTTTCGGGACTGAATGCACTATTTCAGGGTACCAAAGTAGCGAAGCATCCATTCTACTCCATTGGACCCAAAATGGTGTTTGGGACTGATTGAGAGCATTTCTCTATCCTTCGGCATGTAAAAAGATGAAAACTTGTGTATCAGGCCTGAATGCACTATTTCGGGGTACCAAAGTAGCAAATCATCCATTCTACTCCATTGGACCCAAAATGATGTTTGGGAGTGTTACGGAGCATTTCGCTAACCTTCGGCACGTAAAAGATGCAAAATTTGTGTTTCTAGTCTAAATGCACAATTTCGGGGTACCGAAGTTGTGAGGCATCCATTCTACTCCATTAGACCCAAAATGATGTTTGGGACTTATTGAGAGCATTTCGCTAACCTTCGGCATTTAAAAAGATGAAAACTTGTGTTTCGGGCCTGAATGCACTATTTCGGGGTACCATAGTTGCGAAGCATCCATTCTACTCCATTGGACCCAAAATGTTGTTTGGGAGTGATTGATAGCATTTCGCTAAGCTTCTGCATGTAAAAAGATGGAAACTTGTGTTTCAGGCCTGAATGCACTATTTCGGGGTACCGAAGTTGTGAAACATCCATTCTACTCTATTGGACCCAAAATGATGTTTGGGAGTGTTTCGGAGCATTTCGCTAAGCTTCGGCACGTAAAAAGATGCAAAACTTGTGTTTCAGGCCTGAATGCAATATTTCGGGGCACCAAAGTTGTGAAGCATCCATGCTACTCCATGGACCCAAAATGATGTTTGGGAGTGTTTCGGAGCACTTCGCTAACCTTCGGCATGTAATAAGATGAAAACTTGTGTTTCGGGCATGAATGCACAATTTCGGGGTACCAAAGTAGCGAAGCATCTATTCTACTCCATTGGACCCAAAATGATGTTTGGGTGTGTTACGGAGCATTTCGCTAACCTTCGGCACGTAAAAGATGCAAAACTTGTGTTTCGAGTCTGAATGCACAATTTCGGGGTACCGAAGTTGTGAAGCACCCATTCTACTCCATTGGACCCAAAATGTTGTTTGGGACTGATTGAGAGCATTTCTCTAACCTTCGGCATGTAAAAAGACGAAAACTTGTGTTTCAGGCCTGAAAGCACTATTTCGGGGTACCAAAGTAGCAAAGCATCCATTCTACTCCATTGGACCCAAAATGATGTTTGGGAGTGTTACGGAGCATTTCGCTAACCTTCGGCACGTAAAAGATGCAAAACTTGTGTTTCGAGTCTAAATGCACAATTTCGGGGTACCGAAGTTGTGAGGCATCCATTCTACTCTATCGGACCCAAAATGATGTTTGGGACTTATTGAGAGCATTTCGCTAACCTTCGGCATTTAAAAAGATGAAAACTTGTGTTTCGGGCCTGAATGCACTATTTCGGGGTACCAAAGTTGCGAAGCATCCATTCTACTCCATTGGACCCAAAATGTTGTTTGGGAGTGATTGATAGCATTTCGCTAAGCTTCTGCATGTAAAAAGATGAAAACTTGTGTTTCAGGCCTGAATGCACTATTTCGGGGTACCGAAGTTGTGAAACATCCATTCTACTCTATTGGACCCAAAATGATGTTTGGGAGTGTTTTGGAGCATTTCGCTAAGCTTCGGCACGTAAAAAGATGCAAAACTTGTGTTTTAGGCCTGAATGCAATATTTCGGGGCACCAAAGTTGTGAAGCATCCATTCTACTCCATGGACCCAAAATGATGTTTGGGAGTGTTTCGGAGCACTTCGCTAACCTTCGGCATGTAATAAGATGAAAACTTGTGTTTCGGGCCTGAATGCACAATTTCGGGGTACCAAAGTAGCGAAGCATCTATTCTACTCCATTGGACCCAAAATGATGTTTGGGTGTGTTACGGAGCATTTCGCTAACCATCGGCACGTAAAAGATGCAAAACTTGTGTTTTGAGTCTGAATGCACAATTTCGGGGTACCGAAGTTGTGAAGCATCCATTATACTCCATTGGACCCAAAATGTTGTTTGGGACTGATTGAGAGCATTTCTCTAACCGTCGGCATGTAAAAAGATGAAAACTTGTGTTTCAGGGCTGAATGCACTATTTTGGGGTACCAAAGTAGCAAAGCATCCATTCTACTCCATAGCACCCAAAATGATGTTTGGGAGTGTTACGGAGCATTTCGCTAACCTTCGGCACGTAAAAGATGCAAAACTTGTGTTTCGAGTCTAAATGCACAATTTCGGGGTACCGAAGTTGTGAGGCATCCATTCTACTCCATTGGACCCAAAATGATGTTTGGGACTTATTGAGAGCATTTCGCTAACCTTCGGCATTTAAAAAGATGAAAACTTATGTTTCAGGCCTGAATGCACTATTTCGGGGTACCAAAGTTGCGAAGCATCCATTCTACTCCATTGGACCCAAAATGTTGTTTGGGAGTGATTGATAGCATTTCGCTAACCTTCTGCATGTAAAAATATGAAAACTTGTGTTTCAGGCCTGAATGTACTATTTCGGGGTACCGCAGTTGTGAAACATCCATTCTACTCTATTGGACCCAAAATGATGTTTGGGAGTGTTTCGGAGCATTTTGCTAAGCTTGGGCACGTAAAAAGATGCAAAACTTGTGTTTCAGACCTGAATCCAATATTTCGGGGCACCAAAGTTGTGAAGCATCCATTCTACTCCATGGACCCAAAATGATGTTTGGGAGTGTTTCGGAGCACTTCGCTAACCTTCGGCATGTAATAAGATGAAAACTTGTGTTTCGGGCCTGAATGCACAATTTCGGGGTACCAAAGTAGCGAAGCCTCTATTCTACTCCATTGGACCCAAAATGATGTTTGGGTGTGTTACAGAGCTTTTCGCTAACCTTCGGCACATAAAAGATGCAAAACTTGTGTTTCGAGTCTGAATGCACAATTTCGGGGTACCGAAGTTGTGAAGCATCCATTCTACTCCATTGGACCCAAAATGGTGTTTGGGACTGATTGAGGGCATTTCTCTATCCTTCGGCATGTAAAAAGATGAAACCATGTGTTTCAGGCCTGAAAGCACTATTTCGGGGTACCAAAGTAGCAAAGCATCCATTCTACTCCATTGGACCCAAAATGATGTTTGGGAGTGTTACGGAGCATTTCGCTAACCTTCGGCACGTAAAAGATGCAAAACTTGTGTTTCGAGTCTAAATGCACAATTTCGGGGTACCGAAGTTGTGAGGCATCCATTCTACTCCAATAGACCCAAAATGTTGTTTGGGACTTATTGAGAGCATTTCGCTAACCTTCGGCATTTAAAAAGATGAAAACTTGTGTTTCGGGCCAGAATGCACTATTTCGGGGTACCAAAGTTGCGAAGCATCCATTCTACTCCATTGGACCCAAAATGTTGTTTGGGAGTGATTGATAGCATTTCGCTTAGCTTCTGCATGTAAAAAGATGAAAACTTGTGTTTCAGGCCTGAATTCACTATTTCGGGGTACCGAAGTTGTGAAACATCCATTCTACTCTATTGGACCCAAAATGATGTTTGGGAGTGTTTCGGAGCATTTCGCTAAGCTTCGGCACGTAAAAAGATGCAAAACTTGTGTTTTAGGCCTGAATGCAATATTTCGGGGCACCAAAGTTGTGAAGCATCCATTCTACTCCATGGACCCAAAATGATGTTTGGGAGTGTTTCGGAGCACTTCGCTAACCTTCGGCATGTAATAAGATGAAAACTTGTGTTTCGGGCCTGAATGCACAATTTCGGGGTACCAAAGTAGCGAAGCATCTATTCTACTCCATTGGACCCAAAATGATGTTTGGGTGTGTTACGGAGCATTTCGCTAACCATCGGCACGTAAAAGATGCAAAACTTGTGCTTCGAGTCTGAATGCACAATTTCGGGGTACCGAAGTTGTGAAGCATCCATTATACTCCATTGGACCCAAAATGTTGTTTGGGACTGATTGAGAGCATATCTCTAACCGTCGGCATGTAAAAAGATGAAAACTTGTGTTTCAGGCCTGAATGCACTATTTCGGGGTACCAAAGTAGCAAAGCATCCATTCTACTCCATTGGACCCAAAATGATGTTTGGGAGTGTTACGGAGCATTTCGCTAACCTTCGGCACGTAAAAGAGGCAAAACTTGTGTTTCGAGTCTAAATGCACAATTTCGGGGTACCGAAGTTGTGAGGCATCCATTCTACTCCATTGGACCCAAAAGGATGTTTGGGACTTATTGAGAGCATTTTGCTAACCTTCGGCATTTAAATAGATGAAAACTTGTGTTTCGGGCCTGAATGCACTATTTCGGTGTACCAAACTTGCGAAGCATCCATTCTACTCCATTGGACCCAAAATGTTGTTTGGGAGTGATTGATAGCATTTCGCTAACCTTCTCCATGTAAAAATATGAAAACTTGTGTTTCAGGCCTGAATGTACTGTTTCGGTGTACCGAAGTTGTGAAACATCCATTCTACTCTATTGGACCCAAAATGATGTTTGGGAGCGTTTCGGAGCATTTCGCTAAGCTTCGTCACGTAAAAAGATGCAAAACTTGTGTTTCAGGCCTGAATGCAATATTTCGGGGCACCAAAGTTGTGAAGCATCCATTCTACTCCATGGACCCAAAATGATGTTTGGGAGTGTTTCGGAGCACTTCGCTAACCTTCGGCATGTAATAAGATGAAAACTTGTGTTTCGGGACTGAATGCACTATTTCAGGGTACCAAAGTAGCGAAGCATCCATTCTACTCCATTGGACCCAAAATGGTGTTTGGGACTGATTGAGAGCATTTCTCTATCCTTCGGCATGTAAAAAGATGAAAACTTGTGTTTCAGGCCTGAATGCACTATTTCGGGGTACCAAAGTAGCAAATCATCCATTCTACTCCATTAGACCCAAAATGATGTTTGGGAGTGTTACGGAGCATTTCGCTAACTTGTGTTTCGAGTCTGAATGCACATTTTTGGGGTACCGAAGTTGTGAAGTATTCATTCTACTCCATTGAACCCATAATGATGTTTGGGACTGATTGAGAGCATTTCGCTAAGCTTCGGCATTTAAAAAGATGAAAACTTATATTTTGGTCCTGAATGCACTATTTCGGGGTACCAAAGTTGCGAAGCATCCATTCTACACCATTGGACCCAAAATGTTGTTTGGGAGTGATTGAGAGCATTTCGCTAACCTTCGGCATGTAAAAAGATGAAAACTTGTGTATCAGATCTGAATGCACTATTTCGGGGTATCGAAGTTGTGAAACATCCATTCTACTCCATTCGACCCAAAATGATGTTTGGGAGTGTTTCGGAGCATTTCGCTAAGCTTCGGCACGTAAAAGATGCAAAACTTGTGTTTCGAGTCTGAATGCACAATTTCGGGGTACCGAAGTTGTGAAGCATCCATTCTTCTCCATTGGACCCAAAATGCTGTTTGGGACTGATTGAGAGCATTTCTCTAACCTTCGGCATGTAAAAAGATGAAAACTTGTGTTTCAGGCCTGAATGCACTATTTCGGGGTACCAAAGTAGCAAAGCATCCAGTCTACTCCATTGGACCCAAAATGATGTTTGGGAGTGTTACGGAGCATTTCGCTAACCTTCGGCACGTAAAAGATGCAAAACTTGTGTTTCGAGTCTAAATGCACAATTTCGGGGTACCGAAGTTGTGAGGCATCCATTCTACTCCATTGGACCCAAAATTATGTTTGGGACTTATTGAGAGCATTTCGCTAACCTTCGGCATTTAAAAAGATGAAAACTTGTGTTTCGGGCCTGAATGCACTATTTCGGGGTACCAAAGTTGGAAAGCATCCATTCTACTCCATTGGACCCAAAATGTTGTTTGGGAGTGATTGAGACCATTTCGCTAAGCTTCTGCATGTAAAAAGATGAAAACTTGTGTTTCAGGTCTGAATGCACTATTTCAGGGTACCAAAGTAGCGAAGCATCCATTCTACTCTATTAGACCCAAAATGATGTTTGGGAGTCTTACGGAGCATTTCGCTAACCTTCGGCACGTAAAAGATGCAAAACTTGTATTTCGAGTCTAAATGCACAATTTCGGGGTACCGAAGTTGTGAGGCATCCATTCTACTCCTTTGGACCCAAAATGATGTTTGGGACTTATTGAGAGCATTTCGCTAACCTTCGGCATTTAAAAAGATGAAAACTTGTGTTTCGGGCCTGAATGCACTATTTCGGGGTACCAGAGTTGCGAAGCATCCAATCTACTCCATTGGACCCAAAATGTTGTTTGGGAGTGATTGAGAGCATTTCGCTAAGCTTCTGCATGTAAAAAGATGAAAACTTGTGTTTCAGGCCTGAATGCACTATTTCAGGGTACCGAAGTTGTGAAACATCCATTCTACTCTATTGGACCCAAAATGATGTTTGGGAGTGTTTCGGAGCATTTCGCTAAGCTTCGACACGTAAAAAGATGCAAAACTTGTGTTTCAGGCCTGAATGCAATATTTCGGGGCACCAAAGTTGTGAAGCATCCATTCTACTCCATGGACCCAAAATGATGTTTGGGAGTGTTTCGGAGCACTTCGCTAACCTTCGGCATGTAATAAGATGAAAACTTGTGTTTCGGGACTGAATGCACTATTTCAGGGTACCAAAGTAGCGAAGCATCCATTCTACTCCATTGGACCCAAAATGATGTTTGGGAGTGTTACGGAGCATTTCGCTAACCTTCGGCACGTAAAAGATGCATAACTTGTGTTTCGAGTATGAATGCACATTTTTGGGGTACCGAAGCTGTGAAGCAACCATTCTACTCCATTGGACCCAAAATGTTGTTTGGGACTGATTGAGAGCATTTCTCTAACCTTCGGAATGTAAAAAGATGAAAACTAGTGTTTCAGGCCTGAATGGACTATTTCGGGGTGCCAAAGTAGCGAAGCATCCATTCTACTCCATTGGACCCAAAATGATATTTGGGAGTGTCACGGAGCATTTCGCTAACCTTCGGCACGTAAAATATGCAAAACTTGTGTTTCAAGTCTGAATGCACAATTTCGGGGTACCGAAGTTGTGAATCATCCAATCTACTCCATTGGACCCAAAATGTTGTTTGGGACTGATTGAGAGCATTTCTCTAACCTTCGGCACGTAAAAAGATGAAAACTTGTGTTTCAGGCCTGAATGCACTATTTCGGGGTACCAAAGTAGCGAGGCATCCATTCTACTCCATTGGACCCAAAATGATGTTTGGGAGTGTTACGGAGCATTTCGCTAACCTTCGGCACGTAAAAGAGGCAAAACTTGTGTTTCGAGTCTAAATGCACAATTTCGGGGTACCGAAGTTGTGAGGCATCCATTCTACTCCATTGGACCCAAAAGGATGTTTGGGACTTATTGAGAGCATTTTGCTAACCTTCGGCATTTAAAAAGATGAAAACTTGTGTTTCGGGCCTGAATGCACTATTTCGGGGTACCAAAGTTGTGAAGCATCCATTCTACTCCATTGGACCCAAAATGTTGTTTGGGAGTGATTGACAGCATTTCGCTAAGCTTCTGCATGTAAAAAGATGAAAACTTGTGTTTGAGGCCTGAATGCACTATTTCGGGGTACCGAAGTTGTGAAACATCCATTCTACTCCATTGGACCTAAAATGATGTTTGGGAGTGTTTCGGAGCATTTTGCTAAGCTTCGGCACGTAAAAGATGCATAACTTGTGTTTCGAGTATGAATGCACATTTTCGGGGTACCGAAGCTGTGAAGCATCCATTCTACTCCATTGGACCCAAAATGTTGTTTGGGACTGATTGAGAGCATTTCTCTAACCTTCGGAATGTAAAAAGATGAAAACTTGTGTTTCAGGCCTGAATGGAGTATTTCGGGGTGCCAAAGTAGCGAAGCATCCATTCTACTCCATTGGACCAAAAATGATGTTTGGGAGTGTTACGGAGCATTTCGCTAACAATCGGCACGTAAAAGATGCAAAACTTGTGTTTCGAGTCTGAATGCACATTTTCGGGGTACCGAAGTTGTGAAGCATCCATTCTACTCCATTGGACCCAAAATGTTGTTTGGGACTGATTGAGAGCATTTCGCTAACCTTCGGCATGTAAAAAGATGAAAACTTGTGTTTCAGGCCTGAATGCACTATTTTGGGATACCAAAGTTGCGAAGCATCCATTCTACTCCATTGGACCCAAAATGATGTTTGGGAGTGTTACAGAGCATTTCGCTAACCTTCGGCACGTAAAAGATGCAAAACTTGTGTTTCGAGTCTGAATGCACAATTTTGGGGTACCGAAGTTGTGAAGTATTCATTCTACTGAATTGAACCCAAAATGATGTTTGGGACTGATTGAGAGCATTTCGCTAAGCTTCGGCATTTAAAAAGATGAAAACTTGTATTTTGGTCTGGAATGCACTATTTCAGGGTACCAAAGTTGCGGAGCATCCATTCTACTCCATTGGACCCAAAATGTTGTTTGGGAGTCATTGAGAGCATTTCGCTAACCTTCGGCATGTAAAAAGATGAAAACTTGTGTTTCGGATCTGAATGCACTATTTCGGGGTACCGAAGTTGTGAAACATCCATTCTACTCCATTGGACCCAAAATGATGTTTGGGAGTGTTTCGGAGTTTTTCGCTAAGCTTCGGCACGTAAAAAGATGAAAACTTGTGTTTCGGGCACGAATGCACTATTTTGGGGCTCCAAAGTTGTGAAGCATCCATTCTACTACATGGACCCAAAATGATGTTTGGCAGTGTTTTGGAGCACTTCGCTAACCTTCGGCATGTAATAAGATGAAAACTTGTGTTTCGGGCCTGAATGCACTATTTCAGGGTACCAAAGTAGCGAAGCATCCATTCTACTCCATTGGACCCAAAATGATGTTTGGGAGTGTTACGGAGCATTTCGCTAACCTTCGGCACGTAAAAGATGCAAAACTTGTGTTTCGAGTCTGAATGCGCTATTTCGGGGTACCGAAGTTGTGAAGCATTCATTCTACTCCATTGGACCCAAAATGATTTTTGGGAGTGTTACGGAGCATTGCGCTAACCTTCGGCACGTAAAAGATGCATAACTTGTGTTTCGAGTATGAATGCACATTTTCGGGGTACCGAAGCTGTGAAGCATCCATTCTACTCCATTGGACCCAAAATGTTGTTTTGGACTGATTGAGAGCATTTCTCTAACCTTCGGAATGTAAAAAGATGAAAACTTGTGTTTCAGGCCTGAATGGAGAATTTCGGGGTACCAAAGTAGCGAAGCATCCATTCTACTCCATTGGACCCAAAATGATGTTTGGGAGTGTTACGGAGCATTTCGCTAACCTTCGGCACGTAAAAGATGCATAACTTGTGTTTCGAGTCTGAATGCACAATTTTGGGGTACCGAAGTTGTGAAGTATTCATTCTACTCCATTGAACCCAAAATGATGTTTGGGACTGATTGAGAGCATTTCGCTAAGCTTCGGCATTTAAAAAGATGAAAACTTGTATTTTGGTCCTGAATGCACTATTTCAGGGTACCAAAGTTGCGGAGCATCCATTCTACTCCATTGGACCCAAAATGTTGTTTGGGAGTGATTGAGAGCATTTCGCTAACCTTCGGCATGTAAAAAGATGACAACTTGTGTTTCGGATCTGAATGCACTATTTCAGGGTACCAAAGTTGCGGAGCATCCATTCTACTCCATTGGACCCAAAATGTTGTTTGGGAGTGATTGACAGCATTTCGCTAAGATTCTGCATGTAAAAAGATGAAAACTTGTGTTTGAGGCCTGAATGCACTATTTCGGGGTACCGAAGTTGTGAAACATCCATTCTACTCCATTGGACCCAAAATGATGTTTGGGAGTGTTACGGAGCATTTCGCTAACCTTCGGCACGTAAAAGATGCATAACTTGTGTTTCGAGTATGAATGCACATTTTCGGGGTACCGAAGCTGTGAAGCATCCATTCTACTCCATTGGACCCAAAATGTTGTTTGGGACTGATTGAGAGCATTTCTCTAACCTTCGGAATGTAAAAAGATGAAAACTTGTGTTTCAGGCCTGAATGGACTATTTCGGGGTGCCAAAGTAGCGAAGCATCCATTCTACTCCATTGGACCCAAAATGATATTTGGGAGTGTCACGGAGCATTTCGCTAACCTTCGGCACGTAAAAGATGCAAAACTTGTGTTTCGAGTCTGAATGCACATTTTCGGGGTACCGAAGTTGTGAAGCATCCATTCTACTCCATTGGAACCAAAATGTTGTTTGGGACTGATTGAGAGCATTTCGCTATCCTTCGGCATGTAAAAAGATGAAAACTTGTGTTTCAGGCCTGAATGCACTATTTCGGGATACCAAAGTTGCGAAGCATCCATTCTACTCCATTGGACCCAAAATGATGTTTGGGAGTGTTACAGAGCATTTCGCTAACCTTCGGCACGTAAAAGATGCAAAACTTGTGTTTCGAGTCTGAATGCACAATTTTGGGGTACCGAAGTTGTGAAGTATTCATTCTACACCATTGAACCCAAAATGATGTTTGGGACTGATTGAGAGCATTTCGCTAAGCTTCGGCATTTAAAAAGATGAAAACTTGTATTTTGGTCCTGAATGCACTATTTCAGGGTACCAAAGTTGCGGAGCATCCATTCTACTCCATTGGACCCAAAATGTAGTTTGGGAGTGATTGAGAGCATTTCGCTAACCTTCGGCATGTAAAAAGATGACAACTTGTGTTTCGGATCTGAATGCACTATTTCGGGGTACCGAAGTTGTGAAACATCCATTCTACTCCATTGGACCCAAAATGATGTTTGGGAGTGTTTCGGAGCATTTCGCTAAGCTTCGGCACGTAAAAAGATGAAAACTTGTGTTTCGGGCCCGAATGCACTATTTTGGGGCACCAAAGTTGTGAAGCATCCATTCTACTACATGGCCCCAAAATGATGTTTGGCAGTGTTTTGGAGCACTTCGCTAACCTTCGGCATGTAATAAGATGAAAACTTGTGTTTCGGGCCTGAATGCACTATTTCAGGGTACCAAAGTAGCGAAGCATCCATTCTACTCCATTGGACCCAAAATGATGTTTGGGAGTGTTACGGAGCATTTCGCTAACCTTCGGCACGTAAAAGATGCAAAACTTGTGTTTCGAGTCTGAATGCACTATTTCGTGGTACCGAAGTTGTGAAGCATCCATTCTACTCCATTGGACCCAAAATGTTGTTTGGGACTGATTGAGACCATTTCTCTAACCTTCGGCATGTTAAAAGATGAAAACGTGTGTTTCGGGTCTGAATGCACTATTTCGGGGTTCCGAAGTTACGAAACATCCATTCTACTCCGTTGGACCCAAAATGATGTTTGGGAGTGTTTCGGAGCATTTCGCTAAGCTTCGGCACGTAAAAAGATGAAAACTTGTGTTTCGGACCCAAATGCACTATTTCGAGGCACCAAAGTTGTGAAGCATCCATTCTACTCCATGGACCCAAAATGATGTTTGGCAGTGTTTTGGAGCACTTCGCTAACCTTCGGCATGTAATAAGTTGAAAACTTGTGTTTCGGTCCTGAATGCACAATTTCGGGGTACCAAAGTAGTGAAGCATCCATTCTACTCCATTGGACCCAAAATGATGTTTGGGAGTGTTACGGAGCATTTCGCTAACCTTCGGCACGTAAAAGATGCAAAACTTGTGTTTCAAGTCTGAATGCACAATTTCGGGGTACCGAAGTTGTGAAGCATCCAATCTACTCCATTGGACCCAAAATGTTGTTTGGGACTGATTGAGAGCATTTCTCTAACCTTCGGCACGTAAAAAGATGAAAACTTGTGTTTCAAGCCTGAATGCACTATTTCGGGGTACCAAAGTAGCATAGCATCCATTCTACTCCATTGGACCCAAAATGATGTTTGGGAGTGTTACGGAGCATTTCGCTAACCTTCGGCACGTAAAAGAGGCAAAACTTGTGTTTCGAGTCTAAATGCACAATTTCGGGGTACCGAAGTTGTGAGGCATCCATTCTACTCCATTGGACCCAAAAGGATGTTTGGGACTTATTGAGAGCATTTTGCTAACCTTCGGCATTTAAAATGATGAAAACTTGTGTTTCGGGCCTGAATGCACTATTTCGGGGTACCAAAGTTGTGAAGCATCCATTCTACTCCATTGGACCCAAAATGTTGTTTGGGAGTGATTGACAGCATTTCGCTAAGCTTCTGCATGTAAAAAGATGAAAACTTGTGTTTGAGGCCTGAATGCACTATTTCGGGGTACCGAAGTTGTGAAACATCCATTCTACTCCATTGGACCCAAAATGATGTTTGGGAGTGTTTTGGAGCATTTCGCTAAGCTTCGGCACGTAAAAGATGCATAACTTGTGTTTCGAGTATGAATGCACATTTTCGGGGTACCGAAGCTGTGAAGCATCCATTCTACTCCATTGGACCCAAAATGTTGTTTGGGACTGATTGAGAGCATTTCTCTAACCTTCGGAATGTAAAAAGATGAAAACTTGTGTTTCAGGCCTGAATGGAGTATTTCGGGGTGCCAAAGTAGCGAAGCATCCATTCTACTCCATTGGACCCAAAATGATGTTTGGGAGTGTTACGGAGCATTTCCCTAACATTCGGCACGTAAAAGATGCATAACTTGTGTTTCGAGTCTGAATGCACATTTTCGGGGTACCGAAGTTGTGAAGCATCCATTCTACTCCATTGGAACCAAAATGTTGTTTGGGACTAATTGAGAGCATTTCGCTAACCTTCGGCATGTAAAAAGATGAAAACTTGTGTTTCAGGCCTGAATGCACTATTTCGGGATACCAAAGTTGCGAAGCACCCATTCTACTCCATTGGACCCAAAATGATGTTTGGGAGTGTTACAGAGCATTTCGCTAACCTTCGGCACGTAAAAGATGCAAAACTTGTGTTTCGAGTCTGAATGCACAATTTTGGGGTACCGAAGTTGTGAAGTATTCATTCTACTCCATTGAACCCAAAATGATGTTTGGGACTGATTGAGAGCATTTCGCTGAGCTTCGGCATTTAAAAAGATGAAAACTTGTATTTTGGTCCTGAATGCACTATTTCAGGGTACCAAAGTTGCGGACCATCCATTCTACTCCATTGGACCCAAAATGTTGTTTGGGAGTGATTGAGAGCATTTCGCTAACCTTCGGCATGTAAAAAGATGAAAACTTGTGTTTCGGATCTGAATGCACTATTTCGGGGTACCGAAGTTGTGAAACATCCATTCTACTCCATTGGACCCAAAATGATGTTTGGGAGTGTTTCGGAGCATTTCGTTAAGCTTCGGCACGTAAAAAGATGAAAACTTGTGTTTCGGGCCCGAATGCACTATTTTGGGGCTCCAAAGTTGTGAAGCATCCATTCTACTACATGGACCCAAAATGATGTTTGGCAGTGTTTTGGAGCACTTCGCTAACCTTCGGCATGTAATAAGATGAAAACTTGTGTTTCGAGCCTTAATGCACTATTTCAGGGTACCAAAGTAGCGAAGCATCCATTCTACTCCATTGGACCCAAAATGATGTTTGGGAGTGTTACGGAGCATTTCGCTAACCTTCGGCACGTAAAAGATGCAAAACTTGTGTTTCGAGTCTGAATGCACTATTTCGGGGTACCGAAGTTGTGAAGCATCCATTCTACTTCATTGGACCCAAAATGTTGTTTGGGACTGATTGAGACCATTTCTCTAACCTTCGGCATGTAAAAAGATGAAAACTTGTGTTTCGGGTCTGAATGCACTATTTCGGGGTACCGAAGTTACGAAACATCCATTCTACTCCGTTGGACCCAAAATGATGTTTGGGAGTGTTTCGGAGCATTTCGCTAAGCTTCGGCACGTAAAAAGATGAAAACTTGTGTTTCGGACCCAAATGCACTATTTCGAGGCACCAAAGTTGTGAAGCATCCATTCTACTCCATGGACCCAAAATGATGTTTGGCAGTGTTTTGGAGCACTTCGCTAACCTTCGGCATGTAATAAGATGAAAACTTGTGTTTCTGTCCTGAATGCACAATTTCGGGGTACCAAAGTAGTGAGGCATCCATTCTACTCCATTGGACCCAAAATGATGTTTGGGAGTGTTACGGAGCATTTCGCTAATCTTCGGCACGTAAAAGATGCAAAACTTGTGTTTCGAGTCTGAATGCACAATTTCGGGGTACCGAAGTTGTGAAGCATCCAATCTACTCCATTAGACCCAAAATGTTGTTTGGGACTGATTGAGAGCATTTCTCTAACCTTCGGCATGTAAAAAGATGAAAACTTGTGTTTCAGGCCTGAATGCACTATATCGGGGTACCAAAGTAGCATAGCATCCATTCTACTCCATTGGACCCAAAATGATGTTTGGGAGTGTTACGGAGCATTTCGCTAACCTTCGGCACGTAAAAGAGGCAAAACTTGTGTTTCGAGTCTAAATGCACAATTTCGGGGTACCGAAGTTATGAGGCATCCATTCTACTCCATTGGACCCAAAATGATGTTTGGGACTTATTGAGAGCATTTTGCTAACCTTCGGCATTAAAAAAGATGAAAACTTGTGTTTCGGGCCTGAATGCACTATTTCGGGGTACCAAAGTTGCGAAGCATCCATTCTACTCCATTAGACCCAAAATGTTGTTTGGGAGTGATTGACAGCATTTCGCTAAGCTTCTGCATGTAAAAAGATGAAAACTTGTGTTTGAGGCCTGAATGCACTATTTCGGGGTACCGAAGTTGTGAAACATCCATTCTACTCCATTGGACCCAAAATGATGTTTGGGAGTGTTTCGGAGCATTTCGCTAAGCTTCGGCACGTAAAAAGATGCAAAACTTGTGTTTCAGGCCTGAATGCAATATTTTGGGGCACCAAAGTTGTGAAGCATCCATTCTACTCCATGGACCCAAAATGATGTTTGGGAGTGTTTCGGAGCACTTCGCTAACCTTCGGCATGTAATAAGATGAAAACTTGTGTTTCGGGACTGAATGTACTATTTCAGGGTACCAAAGTAGCGAAGCAGCCATTCTACTCCATTGGACCCAAAATGATGTTTGGGAGTGTTACGGAGCATTTCGCTAACCTTCGGCACGTAAAAGATGCATAACTTGTGTTTCGAGTATGAATGCACATTTTCGGGGTACCGAAGTTGTGAAACATCCATTCTACTCCATTGGACCCAAAATATTGTTTGGGAGTGATTGACAGCATTTCGCTAAGCTTCTGCATGTAAAAAGATGAAAACTTGTGTTTCAGGCCTGAATGCAATATTTCGGGGTACCGAAGTTGTGAAACATCCATTCTACTCTATTGGACCCAAAATGATGTTTGGGAGTGTTTCGGAGCATTTCGCTAAGCTTCGGCACGTAAAAAGATGCGAAACTTGTGTTTAAGGCCTGAATGCAATATTTCGGGGCACCAAAGTTCTGAAGCATCCATTCTACTCCATGGACTCAAAATGATGTTTGGGAGTGTTTCGGAGCACTTCGCTACCCTTCGGCATGTAATAAGATGAAAACTTGTGTTTCGGGACTGAATGCACTATTTCAGGGTACCAAAGTAGCGAAGCATCCATTCTACTCCATTGGACCCAAAATGATGTTTGGGAGTGTTACGGAGCATTTCGCTAACCTTCGGCACGTAAAAGATGCATAACTTGTGTTTCGAGTATGAATGCACATTTTCGGGGTACCGAAGTTGTGAAGCATCCATTCTACTCCATTGGACCCAAAATGTTGTTTGGGACTGATTGAGAGCATTTCTCTAACCTTCGGCATGTAAAAAGATGAAAACTTGTGTTTCAGGCCTGAATGCACTATTTTGGGGTCCCAAAGTAGCAAAGTATCCATTCTACTCCATTGGACCCAAAATGATGTTTGGGAGTGTCACGGAGCATTTCGCTAACCTTCGGCACGTAAAAGAGGCAAAACTTGTGTTTCAAGTCTAAAAGCACAATTTCGGGGTACCGAAGTTGTGAGGCATCCATTCTACTCCATTGGACCCAAAATGATGTTTGGGACTTATTGAGAGCATTTCACTAACCTTCGGCATTTAAAAAGATGAAAACTTGTGTTTCGGGCCTGAATGCACTATTTCGGGGTACCAAAGTTGCGAAGCATCCATTCTACTCCATTGGACCCAAAATGTTGTTTGGGAGTGATTGACAGCATTTCGCTAAGCTTCTGCATGTAAAAAGATGAAAACTTGTGTTTGAGGCCTGAATGCACTATTTCGGGGTACCGAAGTTCTGAAACATCCATTCTACTCTATTGGACCCAAAATGATGTTTGGGAGTGTTTCGGAGCATTTCGCTAAGCTTCGGCACGTAAAAAGATGCAAAACATGTGTTTCAGGCCTGAATGCACAATTTCGAGGTACCAAAGTAGCGAAGCATCCATTCTACTCCATTGGACCCAAAATGATGTTCGGGAGTGTTACGGAGCATTTCGCTAACCTTCGGCACGTAAAAGATGCATAACTTGTGTTTCGAGTCTGAATGCACATTTTCGGGGTACCGAAGTTGTGAAGCATCCATTCTACTCCATTGGACCCAAAATGTTTTTTGGGACTGATTGAGAGCATTTCGCTAACCTTCGGCATGTACAAAGATGAAAACTTGTGTTTCAGGCCTGAATGCACTATTTCGGGATACCAAAGTTGCGAAGCATCCATTCTACTCCATTGGACCCAAAAGATGCAAAACTTGTGTTTCAGGCCTGAATGCACAATTTTGAGGTACCAAAGTAGCGAAGCATCCATTCTACTCCATTGGACCCAAAATGATGTTCGGGAGTGTTACGGAGCATTTCGCTAACCTTCGGCACGTAAAAGATGCAAAACTTGTGTTTCGAGTCTGAATGCACAATTTTGGGGTACCGAAGTTGTGAAGTATTCGTTCTACTCCATTGAACCCAAAATGATGTTTGGGACTGATTGAGAGCATTTCGCTAAGCTTCGGCATTTAAAAAATATGAAAACTTGTATTTCGGTCCTGAATGCACTATTTCGGGGTACCAAAGTTGCGAAGCATCCATTCTACTCCATTGGACCCAAAATGTTGTTTGGGACTGATTGAGAGCATTTCGCTAAGCTTCGGCATTTAAAAAGATGAAAACTTGTATTTTGGTCCGGAATGTA
Source organism: Cenchrus fungigraminus (assembly GCA_036936925.1). Lineage (NCBI taxonomy): Eukaryota > Viridiplantae > Streptophyta > Magnoliopsida > Poales > Poaceae > Cenchrus > Cenchrus fungigraminus. The sequence goes on along the minus strand of CM072770.1, from coordinate 86,154,571 downwards.
CTATTTCAGGGTACCAAAGTTGCGGAGCATCCATTCTACTCCATTGGACCCAAAATGTTGTTTGGGAGTCATTGAGAGCATTTCGCTAACCTTCGGCATGTAAAAAGATGAAAACTTGTGTTTCGGATCTGAATGCACTATTTCGGGGTACCGAAGTTGTGAAACATCCATTCCACTCCATTGGACCCAAAATGATGTTTGGGAGTGTTTCGGAGCATTTCGCTAAGCTTCGGCACGTAAAAAGATGAAAACTTGTGTTTCGGGCCCGAATGCACTATTTCGGGGCACCAAAGTTGTGAAGCATCCATTCTACTACATGGACCCAAAATGATGTTTGGCAGTGTTTTGGAGCACTTCGCTAACCTTCGGCATGTAATAAGATGAAAACTTGTGTTTCGGGCCTGAATGCACTATTTCAGGGTACCAAAGTAGCGAAGCATCCATTCTACTCCATTGGACCCAAAATGATGTTTGGGAGTGTTTCGGAGCATTTCGCTAAGCTTCGACACGTAAAAAGATGCAAAACTTGTGTTTCAGGCCTGAATGCAATATTTCGGGGCACCAAAGTTGTGAAGCATCCATGCTACTCCATGGACCCAAAATGAAGTTTGGGAGTGTTTCGGAGCACTTCGCTAACCTTCGGCATGTAATAAGATGAAAACTTGAGTTTCGGGCCTGAATGCACTATTTCAGGGTACCAAAGTAGCGAAGCATCCATTCTACTCCATTGGACCCAAAATGATGTTTGGGAGTGTTACGGAGCATTTCGCTAACCTTCGGCACGTAAAAGATGCAAAACTTGTGTTTCGAGTCTGAATGCACTATTTCGGGGTACCGAAGTTGTGAAGCATCCATTCTACTCCATTGGACCCAAAATGTTGTTTGGGACTGATTGAGACCATTTCTCTAACCTTCGGCATGTAAAAAGATGAAAACTTGTGTTTCGGGTCTGAATGCACTATTTCGGGGTACCGAAGTTACGAAACATCCATTCTACTCCGTTGGACCCAAAATGATGTTTGGGAGTGTTTCGGAGCACTTCGCTAAGCTTCGGCACGTAAAAAGATGAAAACTTGTGTTTCGGACCCAAATGCACTATTTCGGGGCACCAAAGTTGTGAAGCATCCATTCTACTCCACGGACCCAAAATGATGTTTGGCAGTGTTTTGGAGCACTTCGCTAACCTTCGGCATGTAATAAGATGAAAACTTGTGTTTCGGGCCTGAATGCACTATTTCAGGGTACCAAAGTAGCGAAGCATCCATTCTACTCCATTGGACCCAAAATGATGTTTGGGAGTGTTACGGAGCATTTCGCTAACCTTCGGCACGTAAAAGATGCAAAACTTGTGTTTCGAGTCTGAATGCACTATTTCGGGGTACCGAAGTTGTGAAGCATTCATTCTACTCCATTGGACCCAAAATGATTTTTGGGAGTGTTACAGAGCATTTCGCTAACCTTCGGCACGTAAAAGAGGCATAACTTGTGTTTCGAGTATGAATGCACATTTTCGGGGTACCGAAGCTGTGAAGCATCCATTCTACTCCATTGGACCCAAAATGTTGTTTGGGACTGATTGAGAGCATTTCTCTAACCTTCGGAATGTAAAAAGATGAAAACTTGTGTTTCAGGCCTGAATGGAGTATTTCGGGGTGCCAAAGTAGCGAAGCATCCATTCTACTCCATTGGACCCAAAATGATGTTTGGTAGTGTTACGGAGCATTTCGCTAACATTCGGCACGTAAAAGATGCAAAACTTGTGTTTCGAGTCTGAATGCACATTTTCGGGGTACCGAAGTTGTGAAGCATCCATTCTACTCCATTGGAACCAAAATGTTGTTTGGGACTGATTGAGAGCATTTCGCTAACCTTCGGCATGTAAAAAGATGAAAACTTGTGTTTCAGGCCTGAATGCACTATTTCGGGATACCAAAGTTGCGAAGCATCCATTCTACTCCATTGGACCCAAAATGATGTTTGGGAGTGTTACAGAGCATTTCGCTAACCTTCGGCACGTAAAAGATGCAAAACTTGTGTTTCGAGTCTGAATGCACAATTTTGGGGTACCGAAGTTGTGAAGTATTCATTCTACTCCATTGAACCCAAAATGATGTTTGGGACTGATTGAGAGCATTTCGCTAAGCTTCGGCATTTAAAAAGATGAAAACTTGTATTTTGGTCCTGAATGCACTATTTCAGGGTACCAAAGTTGCGGAGCATCCATTCTACTCCATTGGACCCAAAATGTTGTTTGGGAGTGATTGAGAGCATTTCGCTAACCTTCGGCATGTAAAAAGATGAAAACTTGTGTTTCGGATCTGAATGCACTATTTCGGGGTACCGAAGTTGTGAAACATCCATTCTACTCCATTGGACCCAAAATGATGTTTGGGAGTGTTTCGGAGCATTTCGCTAAGCTTCGGCACGTAAAAAGATGAAAACTTGTGTTTCGGGCCCGAATGCACTATTTTGGGGCACCAAAGTTGTGAAGCATCCATTCTACTACATGGGCCCAAAATGATGTTTGGCAGTGTTTTGGAGCACTTCGCTAACCTTCAGCATGTAATAAGATGAAAACTTGTGTTTCGGGCCTGAATGCACTATTTCAGGGTACCAAAGTAGCGAAGCATCCATTCTACTCCATTGGACCCAAAATGATGTTTGGGAGTGTTACGGAGCATTTCGCTAACCTTCGGCACGTAAAAGATGCAAAACTTGTGTTTCGAGTCTGAATGCACTATTTCGGGGTACCGAAGTTGTGAAGCATCCATTCTACTCCATTGGACCCAAAATGTTGTTTGGGACTGATTGAGACCATTTCTCTAACCTTCGGCATGTAAAAAGATGAAAACTTGTGTTTCGGGTCTGAATGCACTATTTCGGGGTACCGAAGTTACGAAACATCCATTCTACTCCGTTGGACCCAAAATGATGGTTGGGAGTGTTTCGGAGCATTTCGCTAAGCTTCGGCACGTAAAAAGATGAAAACTTGTGTTTCGGACCCAAATGCACTATTTCGAGGCACCAAAGTTGTGAAGCATCCATTCTACTCCATGGACCCAAAATGATGTTTGGCAGTGTTTTGGAGCACCTCGCTAACCTTCGGCATGTAATAAGATGAAAACTTGTGTTTCGGTCCTGAATGCACAATTTCGGGGTACCAAAGTAGTGAAGCATCCATTCTACTCCATTGGACCCAAAATGATGTTTGGGAGTGTTACGGAGCATTTCGCTAATCTTCGGCACGTAAAAGATGCAAAACTTGTGTTTCGAGTCTGAATGCACAATTTCGGGGTACCGAAGTTGTGAAGCATCCAATCTACTCCATTGGACCCAAAATGTTGTTTGGGACAGATTGAGAGCATTTCTCTAACCTTCGGCATGTAAAAAGATGAAAACTTGTGTTTCAGGCCTGAATGCACTATTTCGGGGTACCAAAGTAGCATAGCATCCATTCTACTCCATTGGACCCAAAATGATGTTTGGGAGTGTTACGGAGCATTTCGCTAACCTTTGGCACGTAAAAGAGGCAAAACTTGTGTTTCGAGTCTAAATGCACAATTTCGGGCTACCGAAGTTGTGAGTGATCCATTCTACTCCATTGGACCCAAAATGATGTTTGGGACTTATTGAGAGCATTTTGCTAACCTTCGGCATTTAAAAAGATGAAAACTTGTGTTTCGGGCCTGAATGCACTATTTCGGGGTACCAAAGTTGCGAAGCATCCATTCTACTCCATTGGACCCAAAATGTTGTTTGGGAGTGATTGACAGCATTTCGCTAAGCTTCTGCATGTAAAAAGATGAAAACTTGTGTTTGAGGCCTGAATGCACTATTTCGGGGTTCCGAAGTTGTGAAACATCCATTCTACTCCATTGGACCCAAAATGATGTTTGGGAGTGTTTCGGAGCATTTCGCTAAGCTTCGGCAAGTAAAAAGATGCAAAACTTGTGTTTCAGCCTGAATGCAATATTTTCGGGCACCAAAGTTGTGAAGCATCCATTCTACTCCATGGACCCAAAATGATGTTTGGGAGTGTTTCGGAGCACTTCGCTAACCTTCGGCATGTAATAAGATGAAAACTTGTGTTTCGGGACTGAATGTACTATTTCAGGGTACCAAAGTAGCGAAGCAGCCATTCTACTCCATTTGACCCAAAATGATGTTTGGGAGTGTTACGGAGCATTTCGCTAACCTTCGGCACGTAAAGGATGCATAACTTGTGTTTCGAGTATGAATGCACATTTTCGGGGTACCGAAGTTGTGAAACATCCATTCTACTCCATTGGACCCAAAATGTTGTTTGGGAGTGATTGACAGCATTTCGCTAAGCTTCTGCATGTAAAAAGATGAAAACTTGTGTTTCTGGCCTGAATGCACTATTTCGCGGTACCGAAGTTGTGAAACATCCATTCTACTCTATTGGACCCAAAATGATGTTTGGGAGTGTATCGGAGCATTTCGCTAAGCTTCGGCACGTAAAAAGATGCAAAACTTGTGTTTCAGGCCTGAATGCAATATTTCGGGGCACCAAAGTTCTGAAGCATCCATTCTACTCCATGGACCCAAAATGATGTTTGGGAGTGTTTCGGAGCACTTCGCTAACCTTCGGCATGTAATAAGATGAAAACTTGTGTTTCGGAACTGAATGCACTATTTCAGAGTACCAAAGTAGCGAAGCATCCATTCTACTCTATTGGACCCAAAATGATGTTTGGGAGTGTTACGGAGCATTTCGCTAACCTTCGGCACGTAAAAGATGCATAACTTGTGTTTCGAGTATGAATGCACATTTTCGGGGTACCGAAGTTGTGAAGCATCCATTCTACTCCATTGGACCCAAAATGTTGTTTGGGAGTGATTGACAGCATTTCGCTAAGCTTCTGCATGTAAAAAGATGAAAACTTGTGTTTCAGGCCTGAATGCAATATTTCGGGGTACCGAAGTTGTGAAACATCCATTCTACTCTATTGGACCCAAAATGATGTTTGGGAGTGTTTCGGAGCATTTCGCTAAGCTTCGGCACGTAAAAAGATGCAAAACTTGTGTTTCAGGCCTGAATGCACTATTTCGGGGTACCAAAGTAGCGAAGCATGCATTCTACTCCATTGGACCCAAAATGATGTTCGGGAGTGTTACGGAGCATTTCGCTAACCTTCGGCACGTAAAAGATGCATAACTTGTGTTTCGAGTCTGAATGCACATTTTCGGGGTACCGAAGTTGTGAAGCATCCAATCTACTCCATTAGACCCAAAATGTTGTTTGCGACTGATTGAGAGCATTTCGCTAACCTTCGGCATGTACAAAGATGAAAACTTGTGTTTCAGGCCTGAATGCACTATTTCGGGATACCAAAGTTGCGAAGCATCCATTCTACTCCATTGGACCCAAAATGATGTTTGGGAGTGTGACAGAGCATTTCGCTAACCTTCGGCACGTAAAAGATGCAAAACTTGTGTTTCGAGTCTGAATGCACAATTTTGGGGTACCGAAGTTGTGAAGTATTCATTCTACTCCATTGAACCCAAAATGATGTTTGGGACTGATTGAGAGCATTTCGCTAAGCTTCGGCATTTAAAAAATATGAAAACTTGTATTTCGGTCCTGAATGCACTATTTCGGGGTACCAAAGTTGCGAAGCATCCATTCTACTCCATTGGACCCAAAATGTTGTTTGGGAGTGATTGAGAGCATTTCGCTAACCTTCGGCATGTAAAAAGATGAAAACTTGTGTTTCGGATCTGAATGCACTATTTCGGGGTACCGAAGTTGTAAACATCCATTCTACTCCATTAGACCCAAAATGATGTTTGGGAGTGTTTCGGAGCATTTCGCTAAGCTTCGGCACGTAAAAAGATGAAAACTTGTGTTCCGGACCCAAATGCACTATTTCGGGGCACCAAAGTTGTGAAGCATCCATTCTACTCCATGGACCCAAAATGATGTTTGGCAGTGTTTTGGAGCACTTTGCTAACCTTCGGCATGTAATAAGATGAAAACTTGTGTTTCGGGCCTGAATGCACAATTTCGGGGTACCAAAATATTGAAGCTTCCATTCTACTCAATTGGACCCAAAATGATATTTGGGAGTGTTACGGAGCATTTCGCTAACCTTCGGCACGTAAAAGATGCAAAATGTGTGTTTCGAGTCTGAATGCACAATTTCGGGGTACCGAAGTTGTGAAGCATCCATTCTACTCCATTGGACCCAAAATGTTGTTTGGGACTGATTGAGAGCATTTCTCTAACCTTCGGCATGTAAAAAGATGAAAACTTGTGTTTCAGGCCTAAATGCACTATTTCGGTGTACCAAAGGAGCGAAGCATCCATTCTACTCCATTGGACCCAAAATGATGTTTGGGAGTGTTACGGAGCATTTCGCTAACCTTCGGCACGTAAAAGCGGCAAAACTTGTCTTTCGAGTCTAAATGCACAATTTCGGGGTACCGAAGTTGTGAGGCATCCATTCTACTCCATTGGACCCAAAATGATGTTTGGGACTTATTGAGAGCATTTCGCTAACCTTCGGCATTTAAAAAGATGAAAACTTGTGTTTCGGGCCTTAATGCACTATTTCGGGGTACCAAAGTTGCGAAGCATCCATTCTACTCCATTGGACCCAAAATGTTGTTTGGGAGTGATTGACAGCATTTCGCTAAGCTTCTGCATGTAAAAAGATGAAAACTTGTGTTTGAGGCCTGAATGCACTATTTCGGGGTACCGAAGTTCTGAAACATCCATTCTACTCTATTGGACCCAAAATGATGTTTGGGAGTGTTTCGGAGCATTTCGCTAAGCTTCGGCACGTAAAAAGATGCAAAACTTGTGTTTCAGGCCTGAATGCAATATTTCAGGGCACCAAAGTTGTGAAGCATCCATTCTACTCCATGGACCCAAAATGATGTTTGGGAGTGTTTCGGAGCACTTCGCTAACCTTCGGCATGTAATAAGATGAAAACTTGTGTTTCGGGACTGAATGTACTATTTCAGGGTACCATAGTAGCGAAGCATCCATTCTACTCCATTGGACCCAAAATGATGCTTGGGTGTGTTACGGAGCATTTCGCTAACCTTCGGCACGTAAAAGATGCATAACTTGTGTTTCGAGTATGAATGCACATTTTCGGGGTACCGAAGTTGTGAAGCATCCATTCTACTCCATTGGACCCAAAATGTTGTTTGGGACTGATTGAGAGCATTTCTCTAACCTTCGGAATGTAAAAAGATGAAAACTTGTGTTTCAGGCCTGAATGGAGTCTTTCGGGGTACCAAAGTAGCGAAGCATCCATTCTACTCCATTGGACCCAGAATGATGTTCGGAAGTGTTACGGAGCATTTCGCTAACCTTCGGCACGTAAAAGATGCATAACTTGTGTTTCGAGTCTGAATGCACATTTTCGGGGTACCGAAGTTGTGAAGCATCCATTCTACTCCATTGGACCCAAAATGTTGTTTGGGACTGATTGAGAGCATTTCGCTAACCTTCGGCATGTACAAAGATGAAAACTTGTGTTTCAGACCTGAATGCACTATTTCGAGATACCAAAGTTGCGAAGCATCCATTCTACTCCATTGGACCCAAAATGATGTTTGGGAGTGTGACAGAGCATTTCGCTAACATTCGGCACGTAAAAGATGCAAAACTTGTGTTTCGAGTCTGAATGCACAATTTCGGGGTACCGAAGTTGTGAAGCATCCATTCTACTCCATTGGACCCAAAATGTTGTTTGGGACTGATTGAGAGCATTTCTCTAACCTTCGGCATGTAAAAAGATGAAAACTTGTGTTTCAGGCCTGAATGCACTATTTCGGGGTACCAAAGTAGCGAAGCATCCATTCTACTCCATTGGACCCAAAATGATGTTTGGGAGTGTTACGGAGCATTTGGCTAACCTTCGGCACGTAAAAGAAGCAAAACTTGTGTTTCGAGTATAAATGCACAATTTCGGGGTACCGAAGTTGTGAGGCATCCATTCTACCCCATTGGACCCAAAATGATGTTTGGGACATATTGAGAGCATTTCGCTAACCTTCGGCATTTAAAAAGATGAAAACTTGTGTTTCGGGCCTGAATGCACTATTTCAGGGTACCAAAGTTGCGAAGCATCCATTCTACTCCATTGGACCCAAAATGTTGTTTGGGAGTAATTGACAGCATTTCGCTAAGCTTCTGCATGTAAAAAGATGAAAACTTGTGTTTGAGGCCTGAATGCACTATTTCGGGGTACCGAAGTTCTGAAACATCCATTCTACTCTATTGGACCCAAAATGATGTTTGGGAGTGTTTCGGAGCATTTCGCTAAGCTTCGTTACGTAAAAAGATTCAAAACTTGTGTTTCAGGCCTGAATGCAATATTTCGGGGCACCAAAGTTGTGAAGCATCCATTCTACTCCATGGACCCAAAATGATGTTTGGGAGTGTTTCGGAGCACTTCGCTAACCTTCGGCATGTAATAAGATGAAAACTTGTGTTTCGGGACTGAATGTACTATTCCAGGGTACCAAAGTAGCGAAGCATCCATTCTACTCCATTAGACCCAAAATGATGTTTGGGAGTGTTACGGAGCATTTCGCTAACCTTCGGCACGTAAAAGATGCATAACTTGTGTTTCGAGTCTGAATGCACATTTTCGGGGTACCGAAGTTGTGAAGCATCCATTCTACTCCATTGGACCCAAAATGTTGTTTGGGACTGATTGAGAGCATTTCGCTAACCTTCGGCATGTACAAAGATGAAAACTTGTGTTTCAGACCTGAATGCACTATTTCGGGATACCAAAGTTGCGAAGCATCCATTCTACTCCATTGGACCCAAAATGATGTTTGGGAGTGTGACAGAGCATTTCGCTAACATTCGGCACGTAAAAGATGCAAAACTTGTGTTTCGAGTCTGAATGCACAATTTCGGGGTACCGAAGTTGTGAAGCATCCATTCTACTCCATTGGACCCAAAATGTTGTTTGGGACTGATTGAGAGCATTTCTCTAACCTTCGGCATGTAAAAAGATGAAAACTTGTGTTTCAGGCCTGAATGCACTATTTCGGGGTACCAAAGTAGCGAAGCATCCATTCTACTCCATTGGACCCAAAATGATGTTTGGGAGTGTTACGGAGCATTTCGCTAACCTTCGGCACGTAAAAGAAGCAAAACTTGTGTTTCGAGTATAAATGCACAATTTCGTGGTACCGAAGTTGTGAGGCATCCATTCTACCCCATTGGACCCAAAATGATGTTTGGGACATATTGAGAGCATTTCGCTAACCTTCGGCATTTAAAAAGATGAAAACTTGTGTTTCGGGCCTGAATGCACTATTTCAGGGTACCAAAGTTGCGAAGCATCCATTCTACTCCATTGGACCCAAAATGTTGTTTGGGAGTAATTGACAGCATTTCGCTAAGCTTCTGCATGTAAAAAGATGAAAACTTGTGTTTGAGGCCTGAATGCACTATTTCGGGGTACCGAAGTTCTGAAACATCCATTCTACTCTATTGGACCCAAAATGATGTTTGGGAGTGTTTCGGAGCATTTCGCTAAGCTTCGTTACGTAAAAAGATTCAAAACTTGTGTTTCAGGCCTGAATGCAATATTTCGGGGCACCAAAGTTGTGAAGCATCCATTCTACTCCATGGACCCAAAATGATGTTTGGGAGTGTTTCGGAGCACTTCGCTAACCTTCGGCATGTAATAAGATGAAAACTTGTGTTTCGGGACTGAATGTACTATTCCAGGGTACCAAAGTAGCGAAGCATCCATTCTACTCCATTAGACCCAAAATGATGTTTGGGAGTGTTACGGAGCATTTCGCTAACCTTCGGCACGTAAAAGATGCATAACTTGTGTTTCGAGTCTGAATGCACATTTTCGGGGTACCGAAGTTGTGAAGCATCCATTCTACTCCATTGGACCCAAAATGTTGTTTGGGACTGATTGAGAGCATTTCGCTAACCTTCGGCATGTACAAAGATGAAAACTTGTGTTTCAGGCCTGAATGCACTATTTCGGGATACCAAAGTTGCGAAGCATCCATTCTACTCCATTGGACCCAAAATGATGTTTGGGAGTGTGACAGAGCATTTCGCTAACATTCGGCACGTAAAAGATGCAAAACTTGTGTTTCGAGTCTGAATGCACAATTTCGGGGTACCGAAGTTGTGAAGCATCCATTCTACTCCATTGGACCCAAAATGTTGTTTGGGACTGATTGAGAGCATTTCTCTAACCTTCGGCATGTAAAAAGATGAAAACTTGTGTTTCAGGCCTGAATGCACTATTTCGGGGTACCAAGGTAGCGAAGCATCCATTCTACTCCATTGGACCCAAAATGATGTTTGGGAGTGTTACGGAGCATTTCGCTAACCTTCGGCACGTAAAAGAAGCAAAACTTGTGTTTCGAGTCTAAATGCACAATTTCGGGGTACCGAAGTTGTGAGGCATCCATTCTACCCCATTGGACCCAAAATGATGTTTGGGACATATTGAGAGCATTTCGCTAACCTTCGGCATTTAAAAAGATGAAAACTTGTGTTTCGGGCCTGAATGCACTATTTCAGGGTACCAAAGTTGCGAAGCATCCATTCTACTCCATTGGACCCAAAATGTTGTTTGGGAGTAATTGACAGCATTTCGCTAAGCTTCTGCATGTAAAAAGATGAAAACTTGTGTTTGAGGCCTGAATGCACTATTTCGGGGTACCGAAGTTCTGAAACATCCATTCTACTCTATTGGACCCAAAATGATGTTTGGGAGTGTTTCGGAGCATTTCGCTAAGCTTCGTTACGTAAAAAGATTCAAAACTTGTGTTTCAGGCCTGAATGCAATATTTCGGGGCACCAAAGTTGTGAAGCATCCATTCTACTCCATGGACCCAAAATGATGTTTGGGAGTGTTTCGGAGCACTTCGCTAACCTTCGGCATGTAATAAGATGAAAACTTGTGTTTCGGGACTGAATGTACTATTCCAGGGTACCAAAGTAGCGAAGCATCCATTCTACTCCATTAGACCCAAAATGATGTTTGGGAGTGTTACGGAGCATTTCGCTAAACTTCGGCACGTAAAAGATGCATAACTTGTGTTTCGAGTCTGAATGCACATTTTCGGGGTACCGAAGTTGTGAAGCATCCATTCTACTCCATTGGCCCCAAAATGTTGTTTGGGACTGATTGAGAGCATTACGCTAACCTTCGGCATGTACAAAGATGAAAACTTGTGTTTCAGGCCTGAATGCACTATTTCGGGATACCAAAGTTGCGAAGCATCCATTCTACTCCATTGGACCCAAAATGATGTTTGGGAGTGTGACAGAGCATTTCGCTAACCTTCGGCATGTAAAAGATGCAAAACTTGTGTTTCGAGTCTGAATGCACAATTTCGGGGTACCGAAGTTGTGAAGCATCCATTCTACTCCATTGGACCCAAAATGTTGTTTGGGACTGATTGAGAGCATTTCTCTAACCTTCGGCATGTAAAAAGATGAAAACTTGTGTTTCAGGCCTGAATGCACTATTTCGGGGTACCAAAGTAGCGAAGCATCCATTCTACTCCATTGGACCCAAAATGATGTTCGGGAGTGTTACGGAGCATTTCGCTAACCTTCGGCACGTAAAAGATGCAAAACTTGTGTTTCGAGTCTAAATGCACAATTTCGGGGTACCGAAGTTGTGAGGCATCCATTCTACTCCATTGGACCCAAAATGATGTTTGGGACTTATTGAGAGCATTTCGCTAACCTTCGGCATTTAAAAAGATGAAAACTTGTGTTTCGGGCCTTAATGCACTATTTCGGGGTTCCAAAGTTGCGAAGCATCCATTCTACTCCATTGGACCCAAAATCTTGTTTGGGAGTGATTGACAGCATTTCGCTAAGCTTCTGCATGTAAAAAGATGAAAACTTGTGTTTGAGGCCTGAATGCACTATTTCGGGGTACCGAAGTTCTGAAACATCCATTCTACTCTATTGGACCCAAAATGATGTTTGGGAGTGTTTCGGAGCATTTCGCTAAGCTTCGGCACGTAAAAAGATGCAAAACTTGTGTTTCAGGCCTGAATGCAATATTTCGTGGCACCAAAGTTGTGAAGCATCCATTCTACTCCATGGACCCAAAATGATGTTAGGGAGTGTTTCGGAGCACTGCGCTAACCTTCGGCATGTAATAAGATGAAAACTTGTGTTTCGGGACTGAATGTACTATTTCAGGGTACCAAAGTAGCGAAGCATCCATTCTACTCCATTGGACCTAAAATGATGTTTGGGAGTGTTACGGAGCATTTCGCTAACCTTCGGCACGTAAAAGATGCAAAACTTGTGTTTCGAGTATGAATGCACATTTTCGGGGTACCGAAGTTGTGAAGCATCCATTCTACTCCATTGGACCCAAAATGTTGTTTGGGACTGATTGAGAGCATTTCTCTAACCTTCGGAATGTAAAAAGATGAAAACTTGTGTTTCAGGCTTGAATGGAGTCTTTCAGGGTACCAAAGTAGCGAAGCATCCGTTCTACTCCATTGGACCCAAAATGATGTTCGGGAGTGTTACGGAGCATTTCGCTAAACTTCGGCACGTAAAAGATGCATAACTTGTGTTTCGAGTCTGAATGCACATTTTCGGGGTACCGAAGTTGTGAAGCATCCATTCTACTCCATTGTCCCCAAAATGTTGTTTGGGACTGATTGAGAGTATTACGCTAACCTTCGGCATGTACAAAGATGAAAACTTGTGTTTCAGGCCTGAATGCACTATTTCGGGATACCAAAGTTGCGAAGCATCCATTCTACTCCATTGGACCCAAAATGATGTTTGGGAGTGTGACAGAGCATTTCGCTAACCTTCGGCATGTAAAAGATGCAAAACTTGTGTTTCGAGTCTGAATGCACAATTTCGGGGTACCGAAGTTGTGAAGCATCCATTCTACTCCATACAAAGATGAAAACTTGTGTTTCAGGCCTGAATGCACTATTTCGGGATACCAAAGTTGCGAAGCATCCATTCTACTCCATTGGACCCAAAATGATGTTTGGGAGTGTGACAGAGCATTTCGCTAACCTTCGGCATGTAAAAGATGCAAAACTTGTGTTTCGAGTCTGAATGCACAATTTCGGGGTACCGAAGTTGTGAAGCATCCATTCTACTCCATTGGACCCAAAATGTTGTTTGGGACTGATTGAGAGCATTTCTCTAACCTTCGGCATGTAAAAAGATGAAAACTTGTGTTTCAGGCCTGAATGCACTATTTCGGGGTACCAAAGTAGCGAGGCATCCATTCTACTCCATTGGACCCAAAATGATGTTTGGGAGTGTTACGGAGCATTTCGCTAACCTTCGGCACGTAAAAGAGGCAAAACTTGTGTTTCGAGTCTAAATGCACAATTTCGGGGTACCGAAGTTGTGAGGCATCCATTCTACTCCATTGGACCCAAAATGATGTTTGGGACTTATTGAGAGCATTTCGCTAACCTTCGGCATTTAAAAAGATGAAAACTTGTGTTTCGGGCCTTAATGCACTATTTCGGGGTACCAAAGTTGCGAAGCATCCATTCTACTCCATTGGACCCAAAATCTTGTTTGGGAGTGATTGACAGCATTTCGCTAAGCTTCTGCATGTAAAAAGATGAAAACTTGTGTTTGAGGCCTGAATGCACTATTTCGGGGTACCGAAGTTCTGAAACATCCATTCTACTCTATTGGACCCAAAATGATGTTTGGGAGTGTTTCAGAGCATTTCGCTAAGCTTCGGCACGTAAAAAGATGCAAAACTTGTGTTTCAGGCCTGAATGCAATATTTCGTGGCACCAAAGTTGTGAAGCATCCATTCTACTCCATGGACCCAAAATGATGTTAGGGAGTGTTTCGGAGCACTGCGCTAACCTTCGGCATGTAATAATATGAAAACTTGTGTTTCGGGACTGAATGTACTATTTCAGGGTACCAAAGTAGCGAAGCATCCATTCTACTCCATTGGACCTAAAATGATGTTTGGGAGTGTTACGGAGCATTTCGCTAACCTTCGGCACGTAAAAGATGCAAAACTTGTGTTTCGAGTATGAATGCACATTTTCGGGGTACCGAAGTTGTGAAGCATCCATTCTACTCCATTGGACCCAAAATGTTGTTTGGGACTGATTGAGAGCATTTCTCTAACCTTCGGAATGTAAAAAGATGAAAACTTGTGTTTCAGGCTTGAATGGAGTCTTTCAGGGTACCAAAGTAGCGAAGCATCGGTTCTACTCCATTGGACCCAAAATTATGTTCGGGAGTATTACGGAGCATTTCACTAACCTTCGGCACGTAAAAGATGCATAACTTGTGTTTCGAGTCTGAATGCACATTTTCGGGGTACCGAAGTTGTGAAGCATCCATTCTACTCCATTGGACCCAAAATGTTGTTTGGGACTGATTGAGAGCATTTCGCTGACCTTCGGCATCTACAAAGATGAAACTTGTGTTTCAGGCCTGAATGCACTATTTCGGGATACCAAAGTTGCGAAGCATCCATTCTACTCCATTGGACCCAAAATGATGTTTGGGAGTGTGACAGAGCATTTCGCTAACCTTCGGCACGTAAAAGATGCAAAACTTGTGTTTCGAGTCTGAATGCACAATTTCGGGGTACCGAAGTTGTGAAGTATTCATTCTACTCCATTGAACCCAACATGATGTTTTGGACTGATTGAGAGCATTTCGCTAACCTTCGGCATTTAAAAAGATGAAAACTTGTGTTTCGGGCCTGAATGCACTATTTCGGGGTACCAAAGTTGCGAAGCATCCATTCTACTCCATTGGACCCAAAATGTTGTTTGGGAGTGATTGACAGCATTTCGCTAAGCTTCTGCATGTGAAAGATGAAAACTTGTGTTTGAGGCCTGAATGCACTATTTCGGGGTACCGAAGTTCTGAAACATCCATTCTACTCTATTGGACCCAAAATGATGTTTGGGACTGTTTCGGAGCATTTCGCTAAGCTTCGCTACGTAAAAAGATGCAAAACTTGTGTTTCAGGCCTGAATGCAATATTTCGGGGCACCAAAGTTGTGAAGCATCCATTCTACTCCATTGACCCAAAATGATGTTTGGCAGTGTTTTGGAGCACTTCGCTAACCTTCGGCATGTAATAAGATGAAAACTTGTGTTTCAGGCCTGAATGCACTATTTCGGGATACCAAAGTTGTGAAGGATCCATTCTACTCCATTGGACCCAAAATGATGTTTGGGTGTGTGACAGAGCATTTCGCTAACCTTCGGCATGTAAAAGATGCAAAACTTGTGTTTCGAGTCTGAATGCACAATTTCGGGGTACCGAAGTTGTGAAGCATCCATTCTACTCCATTGGACCCAAAATGTTGTTTGGGACTGATTGAGAGCATTTCTCTAACCTTCGGCATGTAAAAAGATGAAAACTTGTGTTTCAGGCCTGAATGCACTATTTCGGGGTACCAAAGAAGCAAAGCATCCATTCTACTCCATTGGACCCAAAATGATGTTTGGGAGTGTTACGGAGCATTTCGCTAACCTTCGGCACGTAAAAGATGCAAAACTTGTGTTTCGAGTCTAAATGCACAATTTCGGGGTACCGAAGTTGTGAGGCATCCATTCTACTCCATTGGACCCAAAATGATGTTCGGGACTTATTGAGAGCATTTCGCTATCCTTCGGCATTTAAAAAGATGAAAACATGTGTTTCGGGCCAAAATGCACTATTTCGGGGTACCAAACTTGCGAAGCAACCATTCTACTCCATTGGACCCAAAATATTGTTTGGGAGTGATTGATTGCATTTCGCTAAGCTTCTGCATGTAAAAAGATGAAAACTTGTGTTTCAGGCCTGAATGCACTATTTCGGGCTACCGAAGTTGTGAAACATCCATTCTACTCTATTGGACCCAAAATGATGTTTGGGAGTGTTTCGGAGCATTTCGCTAAGCTTCGGCACGTAAAAGATGCAGAACTTGTGTTTCGAGTCTGAATGCACAATTTTGGGGTACCTAAGTTGTGAAGTATTCATTCTACTCCATTGAACCCAAAATGATGTTTGGGACTGATTGAGAGCATTTCGCTAAGCTTCGGCATTTAAAAAGATGAAAACTTGTATTTCGGTCCTGAATGCACTATTTCGGGGTACCAAAGTTGCGAAGCATCCATTCTACTCCATTGGACCCAAAATGTTGTTTGGGAGTGATTGAGAGCATTTCGCTAACCTTCGGCATGTAAAAAGATGAAAACTTGTGTTTCGGATCTGAATGCACTATTTCGGGGTACCGAAGTTGTGAAACATCCATTCTACTCTATTGGACCCAAAATGATGTTTGGGAGTGTTTCGGAGCATTTCGCTAAGCTTCGGCACGTAAAAAGATGCAAAACTTGTGTTTCAGGCCTGAATGCGATATTTCGGGGCACCAAAGTTGTGAAGCATCCATTCTACTCCATGGACCCAAAATGATATTTGGTAGTGTTTCGGAGCACTTCGCTAACCTTCGGCATGTAATAAGATGAAAACTTGTGTTTCGGGACTGAATGCACTATTTCAGGGTACCAAAGTAGTGAAGCATCCATTCTACTCCATTGGACCCAAAATGATGTTTGGGAGTGTTACGGAGCATTTCGCTAACCTTCGGCACGTAAAAGATGCATAACTTGTGTTTCGAGTATGAATGCACATTTTCGGGGTACCGAAGTTGTGAAGCATCCATTCTACTCCATTGGACCCAAAATGTTGTTTGGGACTGATTGAGAGCATTTCTCTAACCTTCGGAATGTAAAAAGATGAAAACTTGTGTTTCAGGCCTGAATGGAGTCTTTCGGGGTACCAAAGTAGCGAAGCATCCATTCTACTCCATTGGACCCAAAATGATGTTCGGGAGTGTTACGGAGCATTTCGCTAACCTTCGGCACGTAAAAGATGCATAACTTGTGTTTCGAGTCTGAATGCACATTTTTGGGGTACCGAAGTTGTGAAGCATCCATTCTACTCCATTGGGCCCAAAATGTTGTTTGGGACTGATTGAGAGCATTTCGCTAACCTTCGGCATCTACAAAGATGAAAACTTGTGTTTCAGGCCTGAATGCACTATTTCGGGATACCAAAGTTGCGAAGCATCCATTCTACTCCATTGGACCCAAAATGATGTTTGGGACTGATTGAGAGCATTTCGCTAAGCTTCGGCATTTAAAAAATATGAAAACTTGTATTTCGGTCCTGAATGCACTATTTCGGGGTACCAAAGTTGCGAAGCATCCATTCTACTCCATTGGACCTAAAATGTTGTTTGGGAGTGATTGAGAGCATTTCGCTAACCGTCGGCATGTAAAAAGATGAAAACTTGTGTTTCGGATCTGAATGCTCTATTTCGGGGTACCGAAGTTGTAAACATCCATTCTACTCCATTAGACCCAAAATGATGTTTGGGAGTGTTTCGGAGCATTTCGCTAAGCTTCGGCAAGTATAAAGATGAAAACTTGTGTTTCGGACCCAAATGCACTATTTCGGGGCACCAAAGTTGTGAAGCATCCATTCTACTCCATGGACCCAAAATGATGTTTGGCAGTGTTTTGGAGCACTTCGCTAACCTTCGGCATGTAATAAGATGAAAACTTGTGTTTCGGGCCTGAATGCACAATTTCGGGGTACCAAAGTAGTGAAGCATCCATTCTACTCCATTGGACCCAAAATGATGTTTGGGAGTGTTACGGAGCATTTCGCTAACCTTCGGCACGTAAAAGATGCATAACTTGTGTTTCGAGTATGAATGCACATTTTCGGGGTACCGAAGTTGTGAAGCATCCATTCTACTCCATTGGACCCAAAATGTTGTTTGGGACTGATTGAGAGCATTTCTCTAACCTTCGTAATGTAAAAAGATGAAAACTTGTGTTTCAGGCCTGAATGGAGTCTTTCGAGGTACCAAAGTAGCGAAGCATCCATTCTACTCCATTGGACCCAAAATGATGTTCGGGAGTGTTACGGAGCATTTCGCTAACCTTCGGCACGTAAAAGATGCATAACTTGTGTTTCGAGTCTAAATGCACATTTTCGGGGTACCGAAGTTGTGAAGCATCCATTCTACTCCATTGGACCCAAAATGTTGTTTGGGACTGATTGAGAGCATTTCGCTAACCTTCGGCATCTACAAAGATGAAAACTTGTGTTTCAGGCCTGAATGCACTATTTCGGGATACCAAAGTTGCGAAGCATCCATTCTACTCCATTGGACCCAAAACGATGTTTGGGACTGATTGAGAGCATTTCGCTAAGCTTCGGCATTTAAAAAATATGAAAACTTGTATTTCGGTCCTGAATGCACTATTTCGGGGTACCAAAGTTGCGAAGCATCGATTCTACTCCATTGGACCCAAAATGTTGTTTGGGAGTGATTGAGAGCATTTCGCTAACCGTCGGCATGTAAAAAGATGAAAACTTGTGTTTCGGATCTGAATGCTCTATTTCGGGGTACCGAAGTTGTAAACATCCATTCTACTCCATTAGACCCAAAATGATGTTTGTGAGTGTTTCGGAGCATTTCGCTAAGCTTCGGCAAGTAAAAAGATGAAAACTTGTGTTTCGGACCCAAATGCACTATTTCGGGGCACCAAGGTTGTGAAGCATCCATTCTACTCCATGGACCCAAAATGATGTTTGGCAGTGTTTTGGAGCACTTCGCTAACCTTCGGCATGTAATAAGATGAAAACTTGTGTTTCGGGCCTGAATGCACAATTTCGGGGTACCAAAGTAGTGAAGCATCCATTCTACTCCATTGGACCCAAAATGTTGTTTGGGACTGATTGAGAGCATTTCGCTAACCTTCGGCATGTAAAAAGATGAAAACTTGTGTTTCAGGCCTGAATGCACTATTTCGGGATACCAAAGTTGCGAAGCATCCATTCTACACCATTGGACCCAAAATGATGTTTGGGAGTGTTACAGAGCATTTCGCTAACCTTCGGCACGTAAAAGATGCAGAACTTGTGTTTCGAGTCTGAATGCACAATTTTGGGGTACCGAAGTTGTGAAGTTTTCATTCTACTCCATTGAACCCAAAATGATGTATGGGACTGATTGAGAGCATTTCGCTAAGCTTCGGCATTTAAAAAGATGAAAACTTGTATTTCGGTCCTGAATGAACTATTTCGGGGTACCAAAGTTGCGAAGCATCCATTCTACTCCATTGGACCCAAAATGTTGTTTGGGAGTGATTGACAGCATTACGCTAACCTTCGGCATGTACAAAGATGAAAACTTGTGTTTCAGGCCGGAATGCACTATTTCGGGATACCAAAGTTGCGAAGCATCCATTCTACTCCATTGGACCCAAAATGATGTTTGGGAGTGTGACAGAGCATTTCGCTAACCTTCGGCACGTAAAAGATGCAAAACTTGTGTTTCGAGTCTGAATGCACAATTTTGGGGTACAGAAATTATGAAATATTCATTCTACTCCATTGAACCCAAAATGATGTTTGGGACTGATTGAGAGCATTTCGCTAAGCTTCGGCATGTAAAAAGATGAAAACTTGTACTTCGGTCCTGAATGCACTATTTCGGGGTACCAAAGTTGCGAAGCATCCATTCTACTCCATTGGACACAAAATGATGTATGGGAGTGTTACGGAGCATTTCGCTAACCTTCGGCATGTAAAAAGATGAAAACTTGTGTTTCGGATCTGAATGCACTATTTCGGGGTACCGAAGTTTTGAAACATCCATTCTACTCCATTGGTCCCAAAATGATGTTTGGGAGTGTTTCGGGGCATTTCGCTAAGCTTCGGCACGTAAAAAGATGAAAACTTGTGTTTCGGGCCCGAATGCACTATTTCGGGGCACCAAAGTTGTGAAGCATCCATTCTACTCCATGGACCCAAAATGATGTTTGGCAGTGTTTTGGAGCACTTCGCTAACCTTCGGCGTGTAATAAGATGAAAACTTGTGTTTCGGGCCTGAATGCACTATTTCAGGGTACCAAAGTAGCGAAGCATCCATTCTACTCCATTGGACCCAAAATGATGTTTGGGAGTGTTACGGAGCATTTCGCTAACCTTCGGCACGTAAAAGATGCAAAACTTGTGTTTCAAGCCTGAATGCACAATTTCGGGGTACCGAAGTTGTGAAGCATCCATTCTACTCCATTGGACCCAAAATGTTGTTTGGGACTGATTGAGAGCATTTCTCTAACCTTCGGCATGAAAAAAGATGAAAACTTGTGTTTCGGGTCTGAATGCACTATTTCGAGGTACCGAAGTTGTGGAACATCCATTCTACTCCATTGGACCCAAAATGATGTTTGGGAGTGTTTCGGAGCATTTCGCTAAGCTTTGGCACGTAAAAAGATGCAAAACTTGTGTTTCAGGCCTGAATGCAATATTTCGGGGCACCAAAGTTGTGAAGCATCCATTCTACTCCATGGACCCGAAATGATGTTTGGGAGTGTTTCAGAGCACTTCGCTAACCTTCGGTATGTAATAAGATGAAAACTTGTGTTTCGGGACTGAATGCACTATTTCAGGGTACGAAAGTAGCGAAGCATCCATTCTACTCCAATGGACCCAAAATGATGTTTGGGATTGTTACGGAGCATTTCGCTAACCTTCGGCACGTAAAAGATGCATAACTTGTGTTTCGAGTCTGAATGCACATTTTCGGGGTACCGAAGTTGTGAAGCATCCATTCTACTCCATTGGACCCAAAATGATGTTTGGGAGTGTTTCGGAGCATTTCGCTAAGCTTTGGCACGTAAAAAGATGCAAAACTTGTGTTTCAGGCCTGAATGCAATATTTCGGGGCACCAAAGTTGTGAAGCATCCATTCTACTCCATGGACCCAAAATGATGTTTGGGAGTGTTTCAGAGCACTTCGCTAACCTTCGGTATGTAATAAGATGAAAACTTGTGTTTCGGGACTGAATGCACTATTTCAAGGTACCAAAGTAGCGAAGCATCCATTCTACTCCAATGGACCCAAAATGATGTTTGGGAGTGTTACGTAGCATTTCGCTAACCTTCGGCACGTAAAAGATGCAGAACTTGTGTTTCGAGTCTGAATGCACAATTTTGGGGTACCGAAGTTGTGAAGTATTCATTCTACTCCATTGAACCCAAAATGATGTTTGGGACTGATTGAGAGCTTTTCGCTAAGCTTCGGCATTTAAAAAGATGAAAACTTGTATTTCGGTCCCGATTGCACTATTTCGGGGTACCAATGTTGCGAAGCATCCATTCTACTCCATTGGACCCAAAATTTTGGTTGGGAGTGATTGAGAGCATTTCGCTAACCTTCGGCATGTAAAAAGATGAAAACTTGTGTTTCGGATCTGAATGCACTATTTCGGGGTACCGAAGTTGTGAAACATCCATTCTACTCCATTGGACCCAAAATGATGTTTGGGAGTGTTTCGGAGCATTTCGCTAAGCTTCGGCACCTAAAAAGATGAAAACTTGTGTTTCGGGCCCGAATGCACTATTTCGGGGCACCAAAGTTGTGAAGCATCCATTCTACTCCATGGACCCAAAATGATGTTTGGCAGTGTTTTGGAGCACTTCGCTAACATTCGGCATGTAATAAGATGAAAACTTGTGTTTCGGGCCTGAATGCACTATTTCAGGGTACCAAAGTAGCGAAGCATTCATTCTACTCCATTGGACCCAAAATGATGTTTGGGAGTGTTACGGAGCATTTCGCTAACCTTCGGCACGTAAAAGATGCAAAACTTGTGTTTCAAGCCTGAATGCACAATTTCGGGGTACCGAAGTTGTGAAGCATCCATTCTACTCCAATGGACCCAAAATGATGTTTGGGAGTGTTACGGAGCATTTCGCTAACCTTCGGCACGTAAAAGATGCATAACTTGTGTTTCGAGTCTGAATGCACATTTTCGGGGTACCGAAGTTGTGAAGCATCCATTCTACTCCATTGGACCCAAAATGTTGTTTGGAACTGATTGAGAGCATTTCTCTAACCTTCAGAATGTAAAAAGATGAAAACTTGTGTTTCAGGCCTGAATGGAGTATTTCGGGGTACCAAAGTAGCGAAGCATCCATTCTACTCCATTAGACCCAAAATGATGTTTGGTAGTGTTACGGAGCATTTCGCTAACCTTCGGCACGTAAAAGATGCAGAACTTGTGTTTCGAGTCTGAATGCACAATTTTGGGGTACCGAAGTTGTGAAGTTTTCATTCTACTCCATTGAACCCAAAATGATGTATGGGACTGATTGAGAGCATTTCGCTAAGCTTCGGCATTTAAAAAGATGAAAACTTGTATTTCGGTCCTGAATGAACTATTTCGGGGTACCAAAGTTGCGAAGCATCCATTCTACTCCATTGGACCCAAAATGTTGTTTGGGAGTGATTGAGAGGATTTCGCTAATCTTTGGCATGTAAAAAGATGAAAACTTGTATTTCGGTCCTGAATGCACTATTTCGGGGTACCAAAGTTGCGAAGCATCCATTCTACTCCATTGGACCCAAAATGTTGTTTGGGAGTGATTGAGAGCATTTCGCTAACCTTCGGCATGTAAAAAGATGAAAACTTGTGTTTCGGATCTGAATGCACTATTTCGGGGTACCGAAGTTGTGAAACATCCATTCTACTCCATTGGACCCAAAATGATGTTTGGGAGTGTTTCGGAGCATTTCGCTAAGCTCCGGCACGTAAAAAGATGAAAACTTGTGTTTCGGGCCCGAATGCACTATTTCGGGGCACCAAAGTTGTGAAGCATCCATTCTACTCCATGGACCCAAAATGATGTTTGGCAGTGTTTTGGAGCACTTCGCTAACCTTCGGCATGTAATAAGATGAAAACTTGTGTTTCGGGCCTGAATGCACTATTTCAGGGTACCAAAGTAGCGAAGCATCCATTCTACTCCATTGGACCCAAAATGATGTTTCGGAGTGTTACGGAGCATTTTGCTAACCTTCGGCATGTAAAAAGATGAAAACTTGTGTTTCGGGTCTGAATGCACTATTTCGGGGCACCAAAGTTGTGAAGCATCCATTCTACTCCATGGACCCAAAATGATGTTTGGCAGTGTTTTGGAGCACTTCGCTAACCTTCGGCATGTAATAAGATGAAAACTTGTGTTTCGGGCCTGAATGCACTATTTCAGGGTACCAAAGTAGCGAAGCATCCATTCTACTCCATTGGACCCAAAATGTTGTTTGGGACTGATTGAGAGCATTTCGCTAACCTTCGGCATGTAAAAAGATGAAAACTTGTGTTTCGGGCCCGAATGCACTATTTCGGGGCACCAAAGTTGTGAAGCATCCATTCTACTCCATGGACCCAAAATGATGTTTGGCAGTGTTTTGGAGCACTTCGCTAACCTTCGGCATGTAATAAGATGAAAACTTGTGTTTCGGGACTGAATGCACTATTTCAGGGTACCAAAGTAGTGAAGCATCCATTCTACTCCAATGGACCCAAAATGATGTTTGGGAGTGTTACGGAGCATTTCGCTAACCTTCGGCACGTAAAAGATGCAGAACTTGTGTTTCGAGTCTAAATGCACAATTTTAGGGTATCGAAGTTGTGAAGTATTCATTCTACTCCATTGAATCCAAAGTGATGTTTGGGACTGATTGAGAGCATTTCTCTAACCTTCGGCATTTAAAAAGATGAAAACTTGTATTTCGGTCCTGAATGCACTATTTCGGGGTACCAAAGTTGCGAAGCATCCATTCTACTCCATTGGACCCAAAATGTTGTTTGGGAGTGATTGAGAGCATTTCGCTAACCTTCGGCATGTAAAAAGATGAAAACTTGTGTTTCGGATCTGAATGCACTATTTCGGGGTACCGAAGTTGTGAAACATCCATTCTACTCCATTGGACCCAAAATGATGTTTGGGAGTGTTTCGGAGCATTTCGCTAAGCTTCGGCATGTAAAAAGATGAAAACTTGTGTTTCGGGCCCGAATGCACTATTTCGGGGCATAAAAGTTGTGAAGCATCCATTCTACTCCATGGTCCCAAAATGATGTTTGGCAGTGTTTTGGAGCACTTCGCTATCCTTCGGCATGTAATAAGATGAAAACTTGTGTTTCGGGCCTGAATGCACTATTTCAGGGTACCAAAGTAGCGAAGCATCCATTCTACTCCATTGGACCCAAAATGATGTTTGGGAGTGTTACGGAGCATTACGCTAACCTTCGGCTCGTAAAAGATGCAAAACTTGTGTTTCAAGTCTGAATGCACAATTTCGGGGTACCGAAGTTGTGAAGCATCCATTCTACTCCATTGGACCCAAAATGTTGTTTGGGACTGATTGAGAGCATTTCTCTAACCTTCGGCATGTAAAAAGATGAAAACTTGTGTTTCGGGTCTGAATGCACTATTTCGAGGTACCGAAGTTGTCGAACATCCATTCTACTCCATTGGACCCAAAATGATGTTTGGGAGTGTTTCGGAGCATTTCGCAAAGCTTCGGCACGTAAAAAGATGCAAAACTTGTGTTTCGGGCCTGAATGCACTATTTCGGGGCACCAAAGTTGTGAAGCATCCATTCTACTCCATGGACCCAAAATGATGTTTGGGAGTACTTCGGAGCACTTCGCTAACCTTCGGCATGTAATAAGACGAAAACTTGTGTTTCGGGACTGAATGCACTATTTCAGGGTACCAAAGTAGCGAAGCATCCATTCTACTCCAATGGACCCAAAATGATGTTTGGGAGTGTTACGGAGCATTTCGCTAACCTGCGGCACGTAAAAGATGCAGAACTTGTGTTTCGAGTCTGAATGCACAATTTTGGGGTACCTAAGTTGTGAAGTATTCATTCTACTCCATTGAACCCAAAATGATGTTTGGGACTGATTGAGAGCATTTCGCTAAGCTTCGGCATTTAAAAAGATGAAAACTTGTATTTCGGTCCTGAATGCACTATTTCGGGGTACCAAAGTTGCGAAGCATCCATTCTACTCCATTGGACCCAAAATGTTGTTTGGGAGTGATTGAGAGCATTTCGCTAACCTTCGGCATGTAAAAAGATGAAAACTTGTGTTTCGGATCTGAATGCACTATTTCGGGGTACCGAAGTTGTGAAACATCCATTCTACTCCATTGGACCCAAAATGATGTTTGGGAGTGTTTCGGAGCATTTCGCTAAGCTTCGGCACGTAAAAAGATGAAAACTTGTGTTTCGGGCCCGAATGCACTATTTCGGGGCACCAAAGTTGTGAAGCATGCATTCTACTCCATGGACCCAAAATGATGTTTGGCAGTGTTTTGGAGCACTTCGCTAACCTTCGGCATGTAATAAGATGAAAACTTGTGTTTCGGGCCTGAATGCACTATTTCAGGGTACCAAAGTAGCGAAGCATCCATTCTACTCCATTGGACCCAAAATGATGTTTGGGAGTGTTACGGAGCATTTCGGTAACCTTCGGCACGTAAAAGATGCAAAACTTGTGTTTCAAGTCTGAATGCACAATTTCGGGGTACCGAAGTTGTGAAGCATCCATTCTACTCCATTGGACCCAAAATGTTGTTTGGGACTGATTGAGAGCATTTCTCTAACCTTCGGCATGTAAAAAGATGAAAACTTGTGTTTCGGGTCTGAATGCACTATTTCGAGGTACCGAAGTTGTCGAACATCCATTCTACTCCATTGGACCCAAAATGATGTTTGGGAGTGTTTCGGAGCATTTCGCTAAGGATCGGCACGTAAAAAGATGCAAAACTTGTGTTTCAGGCCTGAATGCAATATTTCGGGGCACCAAAGTTGTGAAGCATCCATTCTACTCCATGGACCCAAAATGATGTTTGGGAGTGTTTCGGAGCACTTCGCTAACCTTCGACATGTAATAAGATGAAAACTTGTGTTTCGGGACTGAATGCACTTTTTCAGGGTACCAAAGTAGTGAAGCATCCATTCTACTCCATTGGACCTAAAATGATGTTTGGGAGTGTTACGGAGCATTTCGCAAACCTTCGGCACGTAAAAGATGCATAACTTGTGTTTCGAGTATGAATGCACATTTTCGGGGTACCGAAGTTGTGAAGCATCCATTCTACTCCATTGGACCCAAAATGATGTTTGGGAGTGTTTCGGAGCATTTCGCAAAGCTTCGGCACGTAAAAAGATGCAAAACTTGTGTTTCGGGCCTGAATGCACTATTTCGGGGCACCAAAGTTGTGAAGCATCCATTCTACTCCATGGACCCAAAATGATGTTTGGGAGTACTTCGGAGCACTTCGCTAACCTTCGGCATGTAATAAGACGAAAACTTGTGTTTCGGGACTGAATGCACTATTTCAGGGTACCAAAGTAGCGAAGCATCCATTCTACTCCAATGGACCCAAAATGATGTTTGGGAGTGTTACGGAGCATTTCGCTAACCTTCGGCACGTAAAAGATGCAGAACTTGTGTTTCGAGTCTGAATGCACAATTTTGGGGTACCTAAGTTGTGAAGTATTCATTCTACTCCATTGAACCCAAAATGATGTTTGGGACTGATTGAGAGCATTTCGCTAAGCTTCGGCATTTAAAAAGATGAAAACTTGTATTTCGGTCCTGAATGCACTATTTCGGGGTACCAAAGTTGCGAAGCATCCATTCTACTCCATTGGACCCAAAATGTTGTTTGGGAGTGATTGAGAGCATTTCGCTAACCTTCGGCATGTAAAAAGATGAAAACTTGTGTTTCGGATCTGAATGCACTATTTCGGGGTACCGAAGTTGTGAAACATCCATTCTACTCCATTGGACCCAAAATGATGTTTGGGAGTGTTTCGGAGCATTTCGCTAAGCTTCGGCACGTAAAAAGATGAAAACTTGTGTTTCGGGCCCGAATGCACTATTTCGGGGCACCAAAGTTGTGAAGCATGCATTCTACTCCATGGACCCAAAATGATGTTTGGCAGTGTTTTGGAGCACTTCGCTAACCTTCGGCATGTAATAAGATGAAAACTTGTGTTTCGGGCCTGAATGCACTATTTCAGGGTACCAAAGTAGCGAAGCATCCATTCTACTCCATTGGACCCAAAATGATGTTTGGGAGTGTTACGGAGCATTTCGCTAACCTTCGGCACGTAAAAGATGCAAAACTTGTGTTTCAAGTCTGAATGCACAATTTCGGGGTACCGAAGTTGTGAAGCATCCATTCTACTGCATTGGA
Organism: Cenchrus fungigraminus; assembly: GCA_036936925.1. NCBI lineage: Eukaryota > Viridiplantae > Streptophyta > Magnoliopsida > Poales > Poaceae > Cenchrus > Cenchrus fungigraminus. The sequence continues at coordinate 86,127,471 of CM072770.1, read as the reverse complement.
CGGAAAATGTTGTTTGGGACTGATTGAGAGCATTTCTCTAACTTTCGGCATGTAAAAAGATGAAAACTTGTGTTTCGGGTCTGAATGCACTATTTCGAGGTACCGAAGTTGTCGAACATCCATTCTACTCCATTGGACCCAAAATGATGTTTGGGAGTGTTTCGGAGCATTTCGCTAAGGATCGGCACGTAAAAAGATGAAAACTTGTGTTTCAGGCCTGAATGCACTATTTCAGGGTACCAAAGTAGCGAAGCATCCATTCTACTCCAATAGACCCAAAATGATGTTTGGGAGTGTTACGTAGCATTTCGCTAACCTTCGGCACGTAAAAGATGCAGAACTTGTGTTTCAGGTCTAAATGCACAATTTTGGGGTACCGAAGTTGTGAAGTATTCATTCTACTCCATTGAACCCAAAATGATGTTTGGGACTGATTGAGAGCATTTCGCTAAGCTTCGGCATTTAAAAAGATGAAAACTTGTATTTCGGTCCTGAATGCACTATTTCGGGGTACCAAAGTTGCGAAGCATCCATTCTACTCCATTGGACCCAAAATGTTGTTTGGGAGTGATTGAGAGCATTTCGCTAACCTTCGGCATCTAAAAAGATGAAAACTTGTGTTTCAAGTCTGAATGCACACAATTTCGGGGTACCGAAGTTGTGAAGCATCCATTCTACTCCATTGGACCCAAAATGTTGTTTGGGACTGATTGAGAGCATTTCTCTAACCTTCGGCATGTAAAAAGATGAAAACATGTGTTTCGGGTCTGAATGCACTATTTCGAGGTACCGAAGTTGTGGAACATCCATTCTACTCCATTGGACCCAAAATGATGTTTGGGAGTGTTTCGGAGCATTTCGCCAAGCTTCGACACGTAAAAAGATGCAAAACTTGTGTTTCAGGCCTGAATGCAATATTTCGGGGCACTAAAGTTGTGAAGCATCCATTCTACTCCATGGACCCAAAATGATGTTTGGGAGTGTTTCGGAGCACTTCGCTAACCTTCGGCATGTAATAAGATGAAAACTTCTGTTTCGGGACTGAATGCACTATTTCAAGGTACCAAAGTAGCGAAGCATCCATTCTACTCCAATGGACCCAAAATGATGTTTGGGAGTGTTACGGAGCATTTCGCTAACCTTCAGCACGTAAAAGATGCATAACTTGTGTTTCGAGTCTGAATGCACTTTTTCGGGGTACCGAAGTTGTGAAGCATCCATTCTACTCCATTGGACCCAAAATGTTGTTTCGGACTGATTGAGAGCATTTCTCTAACCTTAGGAATGTAAAAAGATAAAAACTTGTGTTTCAGGCCTGAATGGAGTATTTCGGGGTACCAAAGTAGCGAAGCATCCATTCTACTCCGTTGGACCCAAAATGATGTTTGGGAGTGTTACGGAGCATTTCGCTTACCTTCGGCACGTAAAAGATGCATAACTTGTGTTTCGAGTCTGAATGCACATTTTCGGGGTACCGAAGTTCTGAAGCATCCATTCTACTCCATTGGACCCAAAATGTGGTTTGGGACTGATTGAGAGCATTTCTCTAACCTTCGGCATGTAAAAAGATGAAAACTTGTTTTTCGGGTCTGAATGCACTATTTTGAGGTACCGAAGTTGTGGAACATCCATTCTACTCCATTGGACCCAAAATGATGTTTGGGAGTGTTTCGGAGCATTTCGCTAAGCTTCGGCACGTAAAAAGATGCGAAACTTGTGTTTCAGGCCTGAATGCAATATTTCGGGGCACCAAAGTTGTGAAGCATCCATTCTACTCCATGGACCCAAAATGATGTTTGGGAGTGTTTCGGAGCACTTCGCTAACCTTCGGCATGTAATAAGATGAAAACTTGTGTTTCGAGACTGAATGCACTATTTCAGGGTACCGAAGTAGCGAAGCATCCATTCTACTCCAATGGACCCAAAATGATGTTTGGGAGTGTTACGGAGCATTTCGCTAACCTTCAGCACGTAAAAGATGCATAACTTGTGTTTCGAGTCTGAATACACATTTTTGGGGTACCGAAGTTGTGAAGCATCCATTCTACTCCATTGGACCCAAAATGTTGTTAGGGACTGATTGAGAGCATTTCTCTAACCTTCGGAATGTAAAAAGATGAAAACTTGTGTTTCAGGCCTGAATGGAGTATTTCGGGGTACCAAAGTAGCGAAGCATCCATTCTACTCCATTGGACCCAAAATGATGTTTGGGAGTGTTACGGAACATTTCGCTAACCTTCGGCACGTAAAAGATGCATAACTTGTGTTTCGAGTCTGAATGCACATTTTTGGGGTACCGAAGTTGTGAAGCATCCATTCTACTCCATTGGACCCAAAATGTTGTTTGGGACTGATTGAGAGCATTTTGCTAGCCTTCGGCATGTAAAAAGATGAAAACTTGTGTTTCAGGTCTGAATGCACTATTTCGGGATACCAAAGTTGCGAAGCATCCATTCTACTCCATTGGACCAAAAATGATGTTTGGAAGTGTTACAGAGCATTTCGCTTACCTTCGGCACGTAAAAGATGCAGAACTTGTGTTTCGAGTCTGAATGCACAATTTTGGGGTACCGTAGTTGTGAAGTATTCATTCTACTCCATTGAACCCAAAATGATGTTTGGGACGGATTGAGAGCATTTCGCTAAGCTTCGGCATTTAAAAAGATGAAAACTTGTGTTTCGGTTTTGAATGCACTATTTCGGGGTACCAAAGTTGCGAAGCATCCATTCTACTCCATTGGACCCAAAATGTTGTTTGGGAGTGATTGAGAGCATTTCGCTAACCTTCGGCATGTAAAAAGATGAAAACTTGTGTTTCGGATCTGAATGCACTATTTCGGGGTACCGAAGTTGTGAAACATCCATTCTACTCCATTGGACCCAAAATGATGTTTGGGAGTGTTTCGGAACATTTCGCTAAGCTTCCGCACGTAAAAAGATGAAAACTTGTGTTTTGGGCCCGAATGCCCTATTTCGGGGCACCAAAGTTGTGAAGCATCCATTCTACTCCATGGACCCAAAATGATGTTTGGCAGTGTTTTGGAGCACTTCGCTAACCTTCGGCATGTAATAAGATGAAAACTTGTGTTTCGGGCCTGAATGCACTATTTCAGGGTACCAAAGTAGCGAAGCACCCATTCTACTCCATTGGACCCAAAATGATGTTTGGGAGTGTTACGGAGCATTTCGCTAACCTTCGGCACGTAAAAGATGCAAAACTTGTGTTTCAAGTCTGAATGCACAATTTCGGGGTACCGAAGTTGTGAAGCATCCATTCTACTCCATTGGACCCAAAATGTTGTTTGGGACTGATTGAGAGCATTTCTCTAACCTTCTGCTTGTAAAAAGATGAAAACTTGTGTTTCGGGTCTGAATGCACTATTTCGAGGTACCGAAGTTTTGGAACATCCATTCTTCTCCATTGGACCCAAAATGATGTTTGGGAGTGTTTCGGAGCATTTCGCTAAGCTTCTGCACGTAAAAAGATGAAAACTTGTGTTTCGGGCCTGAATGCACTATTTTGGGGCACCAAAGTTGTGAAGCATCCATTCTACTCCATGGACCCAAAATGATGTTTGGCAGTGTTTTGGAGCACTTCGCTAACCTTCGGCATGTAATAAGATGAAAACTTGTGTTTCGGGCCTGAATGCACTATTTCGGGGTACCAAAGTAGCGAAGCATCCATTCTACTCCATTGGACCCAAAATGATGTTTGGGAGTGTTACGGAGAATTTCGCTAACCTTCAGCACGTAAAAATGCAAAACTTGTGTTTCGAGTCTGAATGCTCAATTTCGGGGTACCGAAGTTGTGAAGCATCCATTCTACGCCATTGGACCCAAAATGTTGTTTGGGACTGATTGAGAGCATTTCTTTAACCTTCGGCATGTAAAAAGAAGAAACCTTGTGTTTCAGTCCTGAATACACTATTTCGGGGTACCAAAGTAGCGAAGCATCAATTCTACTCCATTGGACCCAAAATGTTGTTTGGGACTGATTGAGAGCATTTCTCTAACCTTCGACATGTAAAAAGATGAAAACTTGTGTTTCGGGTCTGAATGCACTATTTCGAGGTACCGAAGTTGTGGAACATCCATTCTACTCCATTGGACCCAAAATGATGTTTGGGAGTGTTTCGTAGCATTTCGCTAAGCTTCGGCACGTAAAAAGATGCAAAACTTGTGTTTCAGGCCTGAATGCAATATTTCGGGGCACCAAAGTTGTGAATGATCCATTCTACTCCATTGGACCCAAAATGTGGTTTGGGACTGATTGAGAGCATTTCTCTAACCTTCGGCATGTAAAAAGATGAAAACTTGTGTTTCGGGTCTGAATGCACTATTTTGAGGTACCGAAGTTGTGGAACATCCATTCTACTCCATTGGACCCAAAATGATGTTTGGGAGTGTTTCGGAGCATTTCGCTAAGCTTCGGCACGTAAAAGATGCAAAACTTGTGTTTCAGGCCTGAATGCAATATTTCGGGGCACCAAAGTTGTGAAGCATCCATTCTACTCCATGGACCCAAAATGATGTTTGGGAGTGTTTCGGAGCACTTCGCTAACCTTCGGCATGTAATAAGATGAAAACTTGTGTTTCGGGACTGAATGCACTATTTCAGGGTACCAAAGTAGCGAAGCATCCATTCTACCCCAATGGACCCAAAATGATGTTTGGGAGTGTTACGGAGCATTTCGCTAACCTTCAGCACGTAAAAGATGCATAACTTGTGTTTCGAGTCTGAATGCACATTTTCGGGGTACCGAAGTTGTGAATCATCCATTCTACTCCATTGGACCCAAAATGTTGTTAGGGACTGATTGAGAGCATTTCTCTAACCTTCGGAATGTAAAAAGATGAAAACTTGTGTTTCAGGCCTGAATGGAGTATTTCGGGGTACCAAAGTAGCGAAGCATCCATTCTACTCCATTGGACCCAAAATGATGTTTGGGAGTGTTACGGAGCATTTCGCTAACCTTCGGCACGTAAAAGATGCATAACTTGTGTTTCGAGTCTGAATGCACATTTTCGGGGTACCGAAGTTGTGAAGCATCCATTCTACTCCATTGGACCCAAAATGTTGTTTGGGACTGATTGAGAGCATTTTGCTAGCCTTCGGCATGTAAAAAGAAGAAAACTTGTGTTTCAGGTCTGAATGCACTATTTCGGGATACCAAAGTTGCGAAGCATCCATTCTACTCCATTGGACCAAAATGATGTTTGGAAGTGTTACAGAGCATTTCGCTAACCTTCGGCACGTAAAAGATGCAGAACTTGTGTTTCGAGTCTGAATGCACAATTTTGGGGTACCGAAGTTGTGAAGTATTCATTCTACTCCATTGAACCCAAAATGATGTTTGGGACTGATTGAGAGCATTTCGCTAAGCTTCGGCATTTAAAAAGATGAAAACTTGTGTTTCGGTCCTGAATGCACTATTTCGGGGTACCAAAGTTGCGAAGCATCCATTCTACTCCATTGGACCCAAAATGTTGTTTGGGAGTGATTGAGAGCATTTCGCTAACCTTCGGCATGTAAAAAGATGAAAACTTGTGTTTCGGATCTGAATGCACTATTTCGGGGTACCGAAGTTGTGAAACATCCATTCTACTCCATTGGACCCAAAATGATGTTTGGGAGTGTTTCGGAACATTTCGCTAAGCTCCGGCACGTAAAAAGATGAAAACTTGTGTTTTGGGCCCGAATGCCCTATTTCGGGGTACCAAAGTTGTGAAGCATCCATTCTACTCCATGGACCCAAAATGATGTTTGGCAGTGTTTTGGAGCACTTCGCTAACCTTCGGCATGTAATAAGATGAAAACTTGTGTTTCGGGCCTGAATGCACTATTTCAGGGTACCAAAGTAGCGAAGCACCCTTTCTACTCCATTGGACCCAAAATGATGTTTGGGAGTGTTACGGAGCATTTCGTTAACCTTCGGCACGTAAAAGATGCAAAACTTGTGTTTCAAGTATGAATGCACAATTTCGGGGTACCGAAGTTGTGAAGCATCCATCCTACTCCATTGGACCCAAAATGTTGTTTGGGACTGATTGAGAGCATTTCTCTAACCTTCGGCATGTAAAAAGATGAAAACTTGTGTTTCGGGTCTGAATGCACTATTTCGAGGTACCGAAGTTTTGGAACATCCATTCTACTCCATTGGACCCAAAATGATGTTTGGGAGTGTTTCGGAGCATTTCGCTAAGCTTCGGCACGTAAAAAGATGAAAACATGTGTTTCGGGCCAGAATGCACTATTTCGGGGCACCAAAGTTGTGAAGCATCCAGTCTACTCCATGGACCCAAAATGATGTTTGGCAGTGTTTTGGAGCACTTCGCTAACCTTCAGCATGTAATAAGATGAAAACTTGTGTTTCGGGCCTGAATGCACTATTTCGGGGTACCAAAGTAGCGAAGCATCCATTCTACTCCATTGGACCCAAAATGATGTTTGGGAGTGTTACGGAGAATTTCGCTAACCTTCGGCACGTAAAAGATGCAAAACTTGTGTTTCGAGTCTGAATGCACAATTTCGGGGTACCGAAGTTGTGAAGCATCCATTCTACTCCATTGGACCCAAAATGTTGTTTGGGACTGATTGAGAGCATTTCTTTAACCTTCGGCATGTAAAAAGATGAAACCTTGTGTTTCAGTCTTGAATGCACTATTTCGGGGTACCAAAGTAGCGAAGCATCAATTCTACTCTATTGGACCCAAAATGATGTTTGGGAGTGTTACGGAGCATTTCGCTAACCTTCGGCACGTAAAAGATGCAAAACTTGTGTTTCGAGTCTAAATGCATAATTTCGGGGTACCGAAGTTGTGAGGCATCCATTCTACTCCATTGGACCCAAAATGATGTTTGGGACTTATTGAGAGCATTTCGCTAACCTTCGGCATTTAAAAAGATGAAAACTTGTGTTTCGGGCCTGAATGCACTATTTCGGGGTACCAAAGTTGCGAAGCACCCATTCTACTCCATTGGACCCAAAATGTTGTTTGGGAGTAATTCAGAGCATTTCGCTAAGCTTCGGCACGTAAAAAGATGAAAACTTGTGTTTCAGGCCTGAATGCACTATTTTGGTGTACCGAAGTTGTGAAACATCCATTCTACTCCATTGGACCCAAAATGATGTTTGGGAGTGTTTTGGAGCATTTCGCTAAGCTTCGGCACGTAAGAAGATGCAAAACTTGTGTTTCAGGCCTGAATGCAATATTTCGGGGCACCAAAGTTGTGAAGCATCCATTTTACTCCATGGACCCAAAATGATGTTTGGGAGTGTTTCGGAGCACTTCGCTAACTTTCGGCATGTAATAAGATGAAAACTTATGTTCCGGGACTGAATGCACTATTTCAGGGTACCAAAGTAGCGAAGCATCCATTCTACTCCAATGGACCCAAAATGATGTTTGGGAGTGTTACGGAGCATTTCGCTAACCTTCAGCACGTAAAAGATGCATAACTTGTATTTCGAGTCTGAATGCACATTTTCGGGGTACCAAAGTTGTGAAGCATCCATTCTACTCCATTGGACCCAAAATGTTGTTAGGGACTGATTGAGAGCATTTCTCTAACCTTCGGAATGTAAAAAGATGAAAACTTGTGTTTCAGGCCTGAATGGAGTATTTCGGGGTACCAAAGTAGCGAAGCATCCATTCTACTCCATTGGACCCAAAATGATGTTTGGGAGTGTTACGGAGCATTTCGCTAACCTTCGGCACGTAAAAGATGCATAACTTGTGTTTCGAGTCTGAATGCACATTTTCGGGGTACCGAAGTTGTGAAGCATCCATTCTACTCCATTGGACCCAAAATGTTGTTTGGGACTGATTGAGAGCATTTTGCTAGCCTTTGGCATTTAAAAAGATGAAAACTTGTGTTTCAGGTCCGAATGCACTATTTCGAGATACCAAAGTTGCGAAACATCCATTCTACTCCATTGGACCAAAAATGATGTTTGGAAGTGTTACAGAGCATTTGGCTAACCTTCGGCACGTAAAAGATGCAGAACTTGTGTTTCGAGTCTGAATGCACAATTTTGGGGTACCGAAGTTGTGAAGTATTCATTCTACTCCATTGAACCCAAAATGATGTTTGGGACTGATTGAGAGCATTTCGCTAAGCTTCGGCATTTAAAAAGATGAAAACTTGTGTTTCGGTCCTGAATGCACTATTTCGGGGTACCAAAGTTGCGAAGCATCCATTCTACTCCATTGGACCCAAAATGTTGTTTGGGAGTGATTGAGAGCATTTCGCTAACCTTCGGTATGTAAAAAGATGAAAACTTGTGTTTCGGATCTGAATGCACTATTTCGGGGTACCGAAGTTTTGAAACATCCATTCTACTCCATTAGACCCAAAATGATGTTTGGGAGTGTTTCGGAGCATTTCGCTAAGCTTCGGCACGTAAAAAGATGGAAACTTGTGTTTTGGGCCCGAATGCCCTATTTCGGGGCACCAAAGTTGTGAAGCATCCATTCTACTCCATGGACCCAAAATGATGTTTGGCAGTGTTTTGGAGCACTTCGCTAACCTTCTGCATGTAATAAGATGAAAACTTGTGTTTCGGGTCTGAATGCACTATTTCATGGTACCAAAGTAGCGAAGCACCCATTCTACTCCATTGGACCCAAAATGATGTTTGGGAGTGTTACGGAGCATTTCGCTAACCTTCGGCACGTAAAAGATGCAAAACTTGTGTTTCAAGTCTGAATGCACAATTTCGGGGTACCGAAGTTGTGAAGCATCCATTCTACTCCATTGGACCCAAAATGTTGTTTGGGACTGATTGAGAGCATTTCTCTAACCTTCGGCATGTAAAAAGATGAAAACTTGTGTTTCAGGTCTGAATGCACTATTTCGAGGTACCGAAGTTTTGGAACATCCATTCTACTCCATTGGACCCAAAATGATGTTTGGGAGTGTTTGGGAGCATTTCGCTAAGCTTCGGCACGTAAAAAGATGAAAACTTGTGTTTCGGGCCAGAATGCACTATTTCGGGGCACCAAAGTTGTAAAGCATCCATTCTACTCCATGGACCCAAAATGATGTTTGGCAGTGTTTTGGAGCACTTCGCTAACCTTCGGCATGTAATAAGATGAAAACTTGTGTTTCGGGCCTGAATGCACTATTTCAGGGTACCAAAGTAGCGAAGCATCCATTCTACTCCATTGGACCCAAAATGATGTTTGGGAGTGTTACGGAGAATTTCGCTAACCTTCGGCACGTAAAAGATGCAAAACTTGTGTTTCGAGTCTGAATGCACAATTTCGAGGTACCGAAGTTGTGAAGCATCCATTCTACTCCATTGGACCCAAAATGTTGTTTGGGACTGATTGAGAGCATTTCTTTAACCTTCGGCATGTAAAAAGATGAAACCTTGTGTTTTTGTCCTGAATGCACTATTTCGGGTTACCAAAGTAGCGAAGCATCAATTCTACTCCATTGGACCCAAAATGATGTTTGGGAGTGTTACGGAGCATTTCGCTAACCTTCGGCACGTAAAAGATGCAAAACTTGTGTTTCGAGTCTAAATGCATAATTTCAGGGTACCGAAGTTGTGAGGCATCCATTCTACTCCATTGGACCCAAAATGATGTTTGGGACTTATTGAGAGCATTTCGCTAACCTTCGGCAATTAAAAAGATGAAAACTTGTGTTCCGGGCCTGAATGCACTATTTCGGGGTACCAAAGTTGCGAAGCATCCATTCTACTCCATTGGACCCAAAATGTTGTTTGGGAGTAATTCAGAGTATTTCGCTAAGCTTCGGCACGTAAAAAGATGAAAACTTGTGTTTCAGGCCTGTATGCACTATTTCGGTATACCGAAGTTGTGAAACATCCATTCTACTCCATTGGACCCAAAATGATGTTTGGGAGTGTTTCGGAGCATTTCGCTAAGCTTCGGCACGTAAGAAGATGCAAAACTTGTGTTTCAGGCCTGAATGCAATATTTCGGGGCACCAAAATTGTGAAGCATCCATTCTACTCCATGGACCCAAAATGATGTTTGGGAGTGTTTCAGAGCACTTCACTAACCTTCGACATGTAATAAGATGAAATCTTGTGTTTCGGGACTGAATGCACTATTTCAGGGTACCAAAGTATCTAAGCTTCCATTCTACTCGATTGGACCCAAAATGATGTTTGGGAGTGTTACGGAGCATTTCGCTAACCTTCGGCACGTAAAAGATGCAAAACTTGTGTTTTCAGAATGAATGCACAATTTCGGGGTACCGAAGTTGTGAAGCATCCATTCTACTCCATTGGACCCAAATTGACGTTTGGGACTGATTGAGAGCATTTTGCTAACCTTCGGACGTAAAAAGATGAAAAACTTGTGTTTCGAGCCTGAATGCACTATTTCGGGGTACCAAAGTTACGAAACATCCATTCTACTCCATTGGACCCAAAATGATGTTTGGGAGTGTTTCAAAGCATTTCGCTAACCTTCGGCACGTAAAAAGATGCAAAACTTGTGTTTCGGGCCTGAATGCACTATTTCGGGGCACCAAAGTTGCGAAGCATCTGTTCTACTCCATGGTCCCAAAATGATGTTTGGGAGTGTTTCGGAGCACTTCGCTAACCTTCAGCATGTGATAAGATGGAAACTTGTGTTTCGGGCCTGAATGCACTACTTCGGGGTACCAAAGTAGCGAAGCACCCATTCTACTCCATTTGACCCAAAATGATGTTTCGGAGTGTTACGGAGCTTGTCGCTAACCTTCGGCATGTAAAAGATGCAAAACTTGTGTTTCGAGTCTGAATGCACAATTTCGGGGTACTAAAGTTGTGAAGCATCCATTCTACTCAATTGCACCCAAAACGATGTTTGGGACTGACTGAGAGCATTTCGCTAACCTTCGGCATGTAAAAAGATGAAAACCTGTGTTTCAGGCCTGAGTGCACTATTTCAGGGTACCAAAGTTGCGAAGCATCCATACTACTCCATTGGACCCAAAATGATGTTTGGGAGTGTTACAGAGCATTTCACTAACCTTCGGCACGTAAAAGATTCAAAACTTGTGTTTCGGGCCTGAATGCACTATTTCGGGGTACCGAAGTTGTGAAGCATCCATTCTACTCCATTGGACCCAAAATGATGTTTGGTACTGTTTCGCAGCATTTCGCTAACCTTCAACACGTAAAAAGATACAAAACTTGTGTTTCGGGCCTAAATGCACTATTTCGAGGTATCGAAGTTGCGAGGCATCCATTTTACTCTATTAGACCCAAAATGATGAATGGGAGTGTTTTAGACCATTTTGCTAACCTTCAGACGTCAAAAGATGAAAAACTTGTGTTTCGGGCCTGAATGCACTATTTCGGGGTACCAAAGTTGCGAAGCATCCATTCTACTTCATTGGACCCAAAATGATATTTGGGAGTGTTTCGGAGCATTTCGCTAACCTTCAGCACGTAAAAAGATGCAAACTTGGCTTCTCGTGAAGTTTGTCATCGACATCGTCGACTCCATCGAGCCGCCGCCACTCATCCACCCCACGATCACGATGGAGCCGTCGGCATGTCGTGGAGGCGCGGGTCGAAGTCGACCTGGACCACGCGGTGAATGTAGAAGTCCCCTTCGTCCCAACGGGTTTCCGATCTGCCATGACCGCCCCCAGGAAGAACAGAAGAATAGTAATCATCGCGGAAGCCTCGTCGTCGCGCAGAAAGAACAAGGTGAGCCAGACCCTATCCTGCATCTTTATCATTGAATGATAGTTTGCAATGTTACATTGTGGCAGTAATTTTCGTGCCAGCATATTTATACAATCTGTCACTGACAAATTGAAAAAAAATTGTTTCGATGTAGCAAAAGAGCCGCCACTTATACACCCAGGCTTGGCCCACTACTGAATCGGACGCGGAAATGGGCATCGACGATTTTGGCCTGCGAGGATGCTTGTATGAGGTGAGGGTGCAACATACTTGTTTAGATGGAATGGAGTAAATTTGGTTCATAATTATTGTGTGTGCCTTATGTTCTGATCAAGATTTGCTTGTAATTCAGTCAAAAGGAAAGAAGTATGAGTTTTGTTTCCCAAAGATTCATGCAAGATGATGCTGAATTACGACAGCGATGAAGATGAATATGATGGACCTACTAAGTCTCTTCGTGAGGTGATGTTCCTATCCTTCAAGTTAAACATCAGTCCGAGATTTTCTGAAAACATAATTTGCTACTAGCATGAATGCAGTTGATGACCTTCTGTAAAATGCTTACTGTAACGCCCTTGTGAAATGTCAGATTTTCCAGATGGTTGAAGATCTTCGCATTGCAGTGAAGCGGAAGCATCAGAGGGGTGAGTTCTACACCTGGGAATTTGATGGGGAATGAAGCGGAGGATGAAGCGATCCGAACTGAAGAAGTAGATATGATATCTTCTTCTCTGTCTTTTGTTTGTTGCTCTTGCTTCTGTGATGAACACATATGTTTGGGGTACGATGCTACCTTAATAAGAAGAAGCAGATGTGTCTATAGTCTACTGAATTATGGTACCTTAAATATTTCATACATATATTGTCTTTTGACTGTTGCTTTTGCTTTGTTTTTTCATGAGAATAATGGTGATATACAAATTAAGGCCATGAAGTTGTCGTCATAAACATAAACATGAATGCACAGAAATACTATATAACAAGACTCAAGCCAATCTTGCATACAAAACTCCAATCTTCACCAAAATTTATTTATTGCACACAAACTTTGGACCTATTGCTTCAATAAAAGTAAACAAAGCAACCCCTAATTATTAAGAAAAACAACTAGCCCTAATTATGAAAAAAATCGTCATCGTCTTGTCCATCTGAATTGGCTGGAGCAACCACTTCGTCACCAGTGTAGGTGTCATCAGCATCGTCGTCGTCTTCAGGTATGTCTGCATGATCCGGTTCAGGCATATCAACAACAGAAGCATCAACACTTGTCCCTTCCACATCTGGCCTCGTCCAAGTTGACACATCCTCTTGGTCCGCAACAAAAAATTTTCAAAACCTATAACAACCTCGTCCATGTCAGTATCACCAACATTAATGTCAGTCTCTTCCTCTCCTTCAGGCATGGCAAACAGGTTCCTAGGTTTCATTCTGAGGACGCTGCACCACTTTTCTTTCATCGAATTCCCGCTTTTCACAAAGCACACTTGCTCCACTTGTGTCGCCATGACGTAAGCTTAGCTGAATAGCGACGCTGAGAGGTATCAATATTGATAATCCCAAATTTATCTTTACTGTACCCTTTTGATCTGTTTGTTCCTGGTCTAGGAACAACATACCAGTCACACTTGAACAATGTGACTTCCTGCCTTTCATGAAAATCAAGGATGTAGATTTTTTAATATGTCCAAACCATTTCATGCCATCTTTACTCTTGACGACAACACCACTATTCTGTGTTGTTAGATTTTTCTCCACATGCGATGCCCGAAAATAGAAACCATTGATTGAGCACCTATTCTTCACAGTAGCTATATTTGTTTCAGGACCACGAGATAGAGAATAAATCATGGCATCTGCTTTCCCCTCCCTATGCAAGTTCCTCATCTACACTCACATATGTTTTGACAATATGTTACGACCACATTCAAAATTGACGAGTTTAAATTTAACACAAATGTATATTACTCACCTTTCGCTCGAACCATGATACAAATTCCTCGGTGTGCCTCCTTTCAACATTCTTCGATCCAGCTTTCTCCTATTCGACCTTATGCTCACTGCAACATTTTTAAGAGAAAAATAATGGCAGTGAGATATGTAGTGTGGACCATGTAACAAGATTCAAATAATTTACATGTGTTACTTACTTTATCCATGGAAGGGCCTCATCACAGTTTGATATTATGTAGTGCCTCATCGTCTTCAATACTTCAGAATCTAGTACCTCCATATTATTCATAGAAGTAGTTCTCTTTCTGTTCATGTCCCTGCTTGCAAATACACTCAGACCTGGTGGTTCATTAACAACGCTCTTTTCTTGACGCACTGGCCGATCAATCTTCGTACTAACACCTTCAAAGAATCGAGTACAGAATGTAAGGCACTCCTCCGATATATATCCCTCTGCTATTGAACCCTCTGGGTACACTTGTTCCTCACATATCTTTTGATTGTACGTAGGTACCTCTCAACTGGATACATCCACCTATAGCAAGCAGGCCTCCGCATTCAGCCTCCCAAGCAAGATGAACCGGTAAGTGCATCATAATATCAAAAAATGCTGGAGGGAAAATCATCTCAAGATGACAAAGGGTCTCTGCAATCGATTGCTAAGTTCTTGCATCTCGGTCACGTCAATCTCCTTTGAACATACCCAGTTAAAAAACCTGCTGAGCTGGATCAACGGGAGCGCTACTTGTTCAGGCAATATTTCACGTACCACAAAAGGTAGGAGTTTTTGTAAAATAACATGGTAGTCATGACTTTTCAGGCCAGAAACCTTGCACCCATCGACATCAACACATCTCCTAATATTAGCGGCATAACCATCGGGCATCTTAACACCTTGTAGAAAGTTGCACAGGATTTTCTTTTGATCACGACTTAATGTGTACAACGTTGGTGGCATTTCGTATTTACCTTTCTCATTGAGAACTGGATGTTGATCCTTCCTTATACCCAATTCTTGCAAATCAAGTCGAGCCTTCTCACTGTCCTTACTTTTACCAGATATGTCGAGCAAAGTCCCAAGCAAGCTCTCACAAATATTCTTCTCAATATGCATCACATCTAGATTATGGCGTACGAGCAATGAATCCCAATATGGAAGTTCAAAGAAAACACTCTTCTTCCTCCAGTTGTGCCATCTAGTATCTTCATCACGTTGCTTCCTCTTCTTGAGGTAGTGGGTCCATAGATGACTTGCTCAAATGTAGCGTACTACTGCCGAACTTGTTCACCGTTGAGTGGCACTGGTGCCTCCCTCATCTCAACCAAGTTATTGAAGCTGGCCTTGACCCTTCGCCACTTGTGGTTTGTAGGCAAAAAATGCCGATGCCCCATGTAGCAATGCTTCGAACCGAATTTTAACCACATGCACTCAGTGTCCTTATGACAATAAGGACAAGCAAACCTCCCTTTGGTGCTCCAGCCAGATAACATCGCGTAAGCAGGAAAGTCGTTTATTGTCCAGAGTAACATGGCACGCATTTTAAAATTGCGCTTAGCCTTCACATCCCAAGTTTCAACTCCGTCTTTACTCCAAAGCATTTTGAGCTCATCGATCAGAGGCTGCAAATACACATCAATGTTAATCCCTGGAGATTTAGGTCCTGGAATTAGCATGGACATGATCCAATAGGATTGTTTCAAGCACAACCAAGGAGGTAGGTTGTAAGGAATTAGGATAACTAGCCATGTAGAGTAAGCCAAGCTCAACATCCCGAATGGATTGAAGCCATCTGATGCAAGTCCCATCCTGACATTACGTCGATCCTCTGCAAACTCCTCGTGCTTCTCATTCACGACCTTCCATGCCCTTGAGTTAGCTGGGTGTCTCAGTTTTTTATCATCAATCAATTCGTCCTTGTGTCAACGCATATATGTTGCTGTTTCCTCGTTCATAAGTAATCTTTGCAGTCGAGGAATTAGTGGAAAATAGCTCAGTATTTTACAAGGTAACCGCTTCTTTTTTGCTGCATCAGTGACAACCACGCCAGTCCGCTGTTCTGAATCTGTAAATTTCCACCTACTGAACTTGCAAGTTAGGCAGTTGTCCATGTCTGCGTACACTCCACGGAATAACACACAGTCATTGACACAAGCATGAATCTTTTGGTAGTCCAAGCCAAGGTCTCGAACCACCTTTCGAACTTTGTCCAGGGAATCCGGGAGACAATGCCCTTCAGGCAGCACAAGACGGAATAATGACAGTATTTGCTCCATTGCAGCGTTGCTAAGACCACACATGCACTTGATCTGATATAGCCTGACAATGAAAGAAACCTTTGAAGCCTCCTTGCAACCAGGGTACAACTCTATCTTAGCTTGTTCCAATAAATCAAAAAATTTGCGTGCTGACTCATTTGGCTCCTCTTCATTACCACCTTTAATTCCACCATGTATGGCACCACTGATCAGCGAGGTAAACAATTTATTGGTGGCCCCCCGATCGTCATGATCGGCATTATCGTCAAGATCGTCGTAATCATCCACACGCACGATAGGATCAGCACCAAGATGATGACGTTTTTTTGCTCTTTTATGAAATCCCAGTCGAACCCTGATCTAACCAAGTGGCCTTCGATAGTGTCTCTATTATGATATGTCATGCGACGACACTAATAACACGGACATAGCTGAGACTCTCCTTCCTCTTCTCCTTCAAACAGATCATCCATAAACTTGTCGAAGCCGCGTTGCCATGCATCATCTGTAGTCGGCAATTCCATCCAATTGCAATCCTCTTCACTTGCCATTGCAAGAAAACCAACTACAGCAAATTTCACCTAAAACAGCGAGGACAAGGGCGTGCTTGGTCAGTATTACATATTATTGTATTAAAATTAGATGTATATACAAACTAATTAACAAACAAATAAAATTCCATGCACATGGATCTCATAATCGATTATACCTTGGCGAATTGGATCAGAAGAACAGACTTTTTCCCCTGGTGATGCAGGTGATCGTACTTACTTGCGCTCGTGGTTCCAGATGATCGGAGCTTGCAGCGTCACCCCGGCGGAATGCGTGACGACAACAAGCAAGGATGTGTTGCTTGGGTATTTTTTCGTTCCTCGTATTACAGGTCGATATATATTGTTGGGTTACGATGGGCGATACGACGTAGAATTGGGTTAGGACTCGGTGAAACGAATAGATTTGGGTTAGGACTCAGTGTACAAAGATAGATAATCATGTGCAAGATATGGTCCAGGCCCACAGGCCATCGAACAGGCCCACGTGGTTCGGCCGAACAAGTGGTTCGGCCGACCCATGTGTGGGTCCGTTAGGCCTCCAATTTTGCCAGTGGTTTAGAGTTGAGCAAATGTCGATTTCATTGATGGGCCTCAGTTTTTTTCAAGGTTTAGAAAACAGGTCTTGGGCTAGACACACACGAACACATCAATTGTGACTAATAGTGCATTTGATCGCAACGGTGATATTTTTGTCGCAATAGCATCTTCTCTAGCGCGACGATTCCTTGTTAGCATCGCCATACCCCTGTCTATTTTGCAACAATTTTGATGCACGTTGCAATATCAAATATTTCAGTCGCAACGAGTGCATTTTCGTCGCTAAAAGCAATATTCTTTTGCAACACATGGAACAACTAATAGCGATGTGTCATAGTCGTTGTGATATGTGCAACTACTGCAACCGGTTACCAATAAGCGTCGCAATACCGACGCCGCAATTGCAATAGAGGCCCATGCGTTGTCGCAATTGCCATTAAAATTGCAACGCTACACAATTGGTCGCAACACACACCCCTATCGCGACCAACAACGACTATTGTCGCGTTATGCCCAGTTTATAGCGACCAAAACCACCTGTCACCATAAAAATCGGTCGCGAAATCCCCAAAACTATGTAGTGTACCATTGGACTACAAGCCAATTTGCGTGGGAATATGCTTGGCTGCTCAGTTATTATGTTTTCTATTTGGATATGGGGCATCAGTCTCCAAACAATTGCTGATGAATCGACGTGTTTTTACTTTTTACCACACATTCTCAAAATTGATATTATTTTTCTTTTATGAAATTATTTTTTGATCGCCATGTGAGACTATTGTTTCCAATCCACAAAAGCATGGAGCATGTTTTTTCATAGTTGCAGGTGATTTTCTATAATTTGTTCTATATAAAGGGAATGAAATGGTATTCTGACAATCAAGACACCATCAGTGGTATATTTCGTGCGTGTTCGGTCACCACCTACAACAAATTTTTGTAGGCACCACTTTGTACTCAAAATGTCTGAAATTATAGCTGAATTTACATTGCATCAACATCATATCTAGAGAATAGCATTTGCTTCGAATACAACTAGCTAAGGTTGGAGAATGTACTCTCAGGCTCATTAGCAATGGAGGAAACCTTTAGGCGTGACCAACGGCAAATGTTAATAAGTGAGTTTGTTATCACAAGTTTCTATCAATTAATCAAAATAGACACAATTGCATGTGTGAACACTAGATAGTGATCTGAAACTTTTGAAAATCGGTGCTATTCAAGAAGGTTATTTTGATTTGTGGTTAAGTTTTCAAAAGTCCAACAAAATATTCACCTGGTTTGCATCTCTCTGCTTTCTGCTCAGCAACATCTGCAAGCTACTGGCTTTCAGGTTCTGATGTTCTGTACCATTTTCATTGCATCATCAACTTGTCTTTCTCTCTCTCTCTGATTTTCAACCATAGGAGAATGTCGACCGCGACAGGCATATTTAGTTATGCTTTGCACAGGGTAAGAAGAATGGGAGCTATGAGGTTTCAAGTCTTAGGTATGCATGTCTTTGCTTGCCTATTATTTTATCTAAATAGTTTCTTGACTGGTCTTTTGATGAATGATTATTGATTAGTTTAATTAATTAGTCCTCTTATTTGTCATTAGAGAACATGTGATCCATGCTGGATTTTTACACTAGGAGAACAAGTTTTCTTTTGTGATGATCATTTTCTGTTGTGCATTGACCGCATGACATATGCACAAGGACAAATGGAAAGCTTGCCAAAGAAAACTGTGGGATGATGAAACGCTTATGATGGAATATCTTATGATGACATCTGAATGGGTTCGATGTTTTATGAAATTAAAAGGCATGTTCAAACATAAATTCTAAAGGGAAAAGCTATATGTTGCTTGGGTATTTCTAGGCCTTCCATCACCCGATTTTGCCACCATTTATTTGTTTGATTAGGACCCCTTCCTCTGTCTCATTTGTTCTTTGCTGCATTCGATTGCCTTTGTTTTTTTTTTTTTGCTCCCTGACATCACGACCCCACATGACAATCTCTCTTTTTTTGGAGCCGCACTTTCTTTATCACCAATTTTTTGTTTGTCTGTCTGAATTCATTTTCATTTTTCGCTGCTATTCTCGCACTTATCCCCCCTAGTGCGCTGTCTAGGAGCCCCTGAGGTGAGGCTATTCACCTTCTTTCCCTTTGACTCATTGATAGAATGTTTCTTTGATGTGTGAATTTTTGAATGAACGGCTGAATCACTCATGTATTTTGTTTGATTTTTTCTCAGTTTTTCTCTCCACGAAGTCCTCTAGTGAGGTGATTTTCCCTCTTTTTCCCTTCTATTCACATTTCCCTTCCTTGTGTGATTTTTAAACGAAGTGTTGATTTTCTCCTCTATATTGTTTCATTTGGTTTCCTCTCTATATTTTTCTCTCCATGATGTGGTCAGTTAAGGTTGTTCTCTATGGTATGGACAAGAGAGTGGTCAGGCTGTTCTTCGTGGTATGGATGGGATGGTGGTCAGGCTGTTTTGTCCGTGTCGTAACTGCGTCATCCTGACCACGATGATGGCCCTGATCGAGGCATGACTCGTGCGAGCAGTCCCAAGAGTGTTGCCTCATTGGTCGATCCAATGGTCCAATAGGTGGTCGGCGTGGCTTGAGCTCCATAGTCAAGGCACATACATCACGTGTGCGCGTCCTGTCGGGTCCAATGCATTGAATGTGCTTGCTACCTTGGTGCTCTCTCTCTGGACCTGACTGGTGGGTGAAGATGTCGAGAGGATGCCAAGCGTGTCTGACCCGAACGTTGGGTCGAGGTTGAGGCGGAGGTCGTGGGGGTGCTTTGAGACTGCACTCCCGTCGTGGGCCTTAGTTGGTAGACCGTATCGACATGATAGTAGCTCACAAAAATAATGTCCCTTGGCCATCCTGAATATTTGCCCTCACAAATTGTGATTGGCAAGCCAATTACATCATTTATTTCTAAGTTTACAACGCTGACGTGATTGTAAATTTCATTTATTTGTCATGTAATTTTAATTTTGGGTATGTGGGGTTTCCACTATCAAGAATATGTTTGTTTTCCTAACCATAGGAAAAAGTGTGTAGTTGTTCATTTTGTTATTGCTTATTAATTTAATAATTTTTTCTCTTATTTAGCTATCTTACAATTTATGTTCTTACTTATTGGATATATTTATATTTGATTGCTTTTTTTCATTTTTTTCATACTTGTCACTATTCCTGATTATAATAGTTTTTTATTTTGTTTTCCCTCTATTTTTTGCCCTCCATGCTATGGCCACGCTGTTCTCCGAGGTATGGACAAAACGGTGGTCAGGCACTTAGGTTGTTTTGTTCACGCTCTGACAGCGTCGTTCTTGATGATGTCACTGACCAGGGGCATGACTTGTGAGAGCCATTCGACGATATTGCTTCACTGGTCGATCTAGCGGTCCAAAATGTGGCCGTCGTGCCTTGAACTTCACAACCAAGGCACAGACATCGCACGCTCGCATCTCATTGGGTCAGATATACATTAAATGCATGTCCTACCTTGTGTCTCTCTCTCTAGTCCCACCCTAGCTGGTGGGTAAAAAGGTCGAGAGGTTGCCACACATCTCGGACACGAGCGTTGGGTCGAGGTTGAGGCACGCGACCCTCGGAAGCACTTTGAGGGCTTGAGGCCGCACCCCCATTGTGGGCCCCCAAATGGTGGTCCATATCCGTATGGTAGCTGCCCACGGAAATAGTGTTCCCTAGATCACCATGGGTATGTGCCCCTGCCAAATTCTGATAAGTTTAACCATTTACATATTTTATTCTCTTAGTTTAAAACGATGGAGTGACACTAAATTATGTTTACTTGTGATGTAATTTGTATTTTAGGTATTGTCAGGGGGTGAGATCTGGACAGATCCGCAAGGGGGCTACCCAAGCGGTTGTAGGTTAATGGAGGGGATCGAGAACTAAGAGCGTATGTGGTAGTTCGCAGGAGGAACACGGAATATGGCAAGAATGGCTAAGGACACAGGAGTTTAGACTGGTTCAGACCTCCGGAGAGTAAAACCCTACGTCTAGTATGCGGTGGGATTATGCGTGAATGGGGGAGTCCCCTCGAATGGAGCTCTAGGCCGCCTTATATGGTCAACGGGCTAGGGCTTCCATTCGAGGTCGGTGGACCCTCATCGGGGTCGGTTACAAGTTAGGAAGGTCATCTTCCGTGATTACAGGGTAAATCCGGCGATCTGCGGACCTACTGGCGGTGCTGAGCCGCGACCTGGGGGAGAATCTTGCGCCACAAGCCCGGCGGGTCCTCCGAGATCTGGATAAGGTCTTCTGGAGTCTTCCAAGGTCGTCGGGGTTGCGGATAAGGTCTCTGAGCCCACTTGCAGGTCGGTGGGGCTTCTCACAGGTCGGGTCCACATGGCAGGGACCTCTGGGACCCTGGTCGGTGGGGACCCATGGGTACCCATGTCTCTCAAGCCCCGATCGACGTGTAGGCGTAGCGGCCGAGACGAAGTCATGTCGAGGCTTTGATGAAGTCATGGCACCGTCAAGGTCGCGTAGGGTGCACGGGGATCCAAAAAAGAAAACCATCTGAGCGCATACGAAGCCAAACATCAAGCTCTTGGAACGCAGATCCAGGAGTTTGAAGTGAAGGCAAGGCGCTGTCGTGTGGAAGAACCGCCGACCTGACCGGAGTCAGATAAGATCATCATGCCGTCGGAGACGGTCCTTGTACTGACCAAAGGGAGGTCGAGCAAAGACATAGTGGGAACTTGCTGCCGATAGGTCGATGCGACGTAGAGGGGGAGGGCGTCACAAGACGTACTCGTGTATTAGCCCCCGAGCAGTAAGGCGACCTGCAGGTCGGGTTGATGCTCGAAGAACAAACCGAGAACCTACGGCCTTCTGCTTGTGCTTTTAAGATGCTCTTCTCACTGAATAAGACAAGCCATCCAGAATCTCTGTGAGGTAGTGCTAGGCGCCAGGGGTCTTGTCGCGCAGCGTCCCACGGGCGTACTGTACGAACACGGGACCTGCCCTAAGAGGAGATGCGGCCACTGCCACTATGAGACAAAAGCTGAAGAGTTGTCATCAGGCGTGAGGCAGACGTGTCAGCAGCCCCAGAAACAGACAAAGACCTCGCGCTCCACGCGGTAACAGTGTTGTGGATAAAGACGCCGCGTCAGCTGAAGTGCGGGCGGTAACCAAAGCCAAGCTCCACTGCTATAAATAGGAGGCCTCATTGCTTACTTCTTGAACCAAGCTTGAGTACCACGACGAAGCAGCTTGATAATTATGCGGTGCTCTGGTCTTGTGTGCGTCCACCAGAGCGTATTGCTAGAGAGTCATCCCTTGGAGCTAGAAGAATGCTTGCGAAGTTGGGAGAACTCCACCAACCTCTGCGGTCGCCCCCAGCGAGGAATCCAGGTGCAGCATGGGGTAGTACATGCCTTGACAAGCCTTGTGAGCGGAGGCCTAATGTGGTGTTGGAAACCGTCATGCTGCGCCGGGAGAGGCCCGAGGTGAAGCTGGTCCCATTTGGGATCTTGTGAGAGCACCCTAGCAAAAGATGGGACTCCACAGGAAACTTTCTGGGGCTAGAGTAGATGTGGCTGTGTGGCAGCCGCAACCTCGGCGGCAGTGGTGGTCTCTAAGTAGGTCCTGAAGCTAGAAGAAAGTTTGCGACGCGCTTCATCAGTCTAGGTTGCGCCGTAGGCACCATATAAGGTAGATCAGGACCTTTAATATGTTTGCATCTTGTAATTGGCCTTGGGCCAAAGTCTGTTGTAGCTTATGAAGCTTTTATACACATGCTTGCATGGCAACTAATGTGGCTTGACCGTTGTGAAGAGGCGCCCGGGCAGCAATGGCGTGGCCAAGGTCCCGGTGGGGCTGTGTTAGCACGCCGACCTTCAGAAGGTCATAGTAATTGACAAGAAAGCCCATGTCGACCTGGGTCAACACAGCCGCTGTGCAGTGGCACAACGCAGGGCGTCAGTCCTGAATTCTGTAGGTCGTAGTCGACCTAGAAGGCAACAGGGCCTCAGCTAAGAGCTGTGATTAGGACCAAGAGGTCGTCAACTGGCGGTAGAGCCTTTAAGCACGGGGCCATTGATAGAATTTCGCCGCTGTAGGTCGGGGCGACCTAGAAGGCATGTAGGCAGCTGGGCCTAGGAAATGTGGTGTAAACCCGCCGTGGGGAGGCCGAGGCGACCTAGGAGGCTTCCGGTTCCTTGTCGACCTTGGATGGGCGATAGAGCTGGCCCATAGGTCGTCCGCGGGTCTTGACAACCTTGAATGTGACACTAGTGATATTTATGTTTGGGGGCTTGAATGTGGGGCATAAAGGGTCTACATCGGCCGGAGCGCTGACTAGAGGCCGGCGGACGCAGATTCCCGTACGGAACTAGCCGTTACTGCCATTTTTCCGTTAGGCCAAAAGAGCCGTTGGGCGGTAGATCCGCGGGAGGCGCTGAGTCGTTGGGTTGCCGTGATTTTCGGCAAAGAGACGTTGGGTGCGGCCGCCTGTTGCGCCTCTGGGGCCCAACTATATAAAGTCGGTACATGGGCTGGGGACCTTTACTTGCTTTCATTTCCACTCCGCGCTAGGGTTCCGCCGCCACTCCATTGCTCAGAGAGAACAGCAGTGCCGCCGTGCTTAGGTCTGCCGCGCACCGCGACCTCGCATGCAAACCAAGACCCTTGTAGTGTTTAGATCCAAATCCATCGGCCTCAAGGAAGAGAAGATTGAGCCGGCACCGATTCCGCCGCCGCAGACCGTCTGGGAGCCGTCCGTGGTGACGGAGGAGCAGATCCAGGCCATGGCGACCCGCGGGTTGCTGACGCCCAAGACGGAGGTCGGCTGGAGGCCGGCGGCGGGCGAGGAGTTCCTGATGGAGGGGACTGGCGAGACCATCGTCTTCCTCGCGCACATCGAGTGCGGATTCGGGGTCCCGGCGGGTGACTTCTTCCGCGGCCTCCTCTTGTTCTACAGGATCGAGCCGGTGCACCTCGTCCCCAACGCCATCACCATCATCTCTTCCTTCATCCATCTCTGCGAGGCCTATCTCGGTATAGCGCCACACTTCCATCTGTGGCGCCACTTCTTCGAGCTCAAGAAGACCGGCAAGTCCGAGGTCGTGGGGAGCGTCGGCTTCATGCTACGCCGATACATGAAGCCGGAGTACATCAATCTCGTGCTTCCTGACAACACCACCGGCTGGAAGCAGGGGTGGTTCTACCTCGACAACCCCGCGCCGGCACTTCCTGACAAGATGGGGCGAGCTCCCGTCCCATTCCCGGAGTGGACCAACCAGCTCACGTCTCGGGAGACTGAGGAGCTGCGCCCTCTGCTGGACGACCTGGAGAGGTTGAAGGCGGAGGGGCTGACCGGCGGCGCGGTGGCTATCAGCTTCAGTCGTCGGCTGATTTAGCCCATCTAGGACCGGGTCCACCCGGCCTGCGAGTACTAGGGCCAATCCGACCCCACCCGGGTCGTCAAACGTAAGGTCTCCAAAGGGGAGATGGCGGCGCTAGTGAAGAACATCTTCGGCAGGCGCATCCGCATCGGGAGTGCCCCAAGGCGCTCGGTGTGTATCGTCCTTCTGATGCGGTGAGTTTTCGACCTCAATTCCCTTCTGCTTTAGAGCTTGAGCCCTTGTGATGCAGGTCTGTTCATCCTTCCTATTTTTGTTTCAGCACCGTGAGGGCATCTACTGGTGCCCCGTGCCACTGCGCAACGAGGAAGAGTGCAGTTACAAGGTCCGTGCTGCGGTGGACGCGCAAGCGACCCCGCAGCAGTGCATCGAGGAGTATATCTCCGATTCTTCAGTGGGGAGCGATGATGACGCTCCCGCCGCGAGGAGGGCGCCGCCCAAGGTCGTCACGTCGGCGCCGCGGCGCACGCGGCAGACGGCGGGCAAAATGTCCGCCTCTCGGGCTGCGGCTACGATCGCCGCCACCCAGACGGCGGAGGCCAAGAAGAAGAAGAGGAAGAGGACCGGGCCTGCTGTGTCGGCGAACACAGCGACGGTCAGCTCCGGCGTTGAGACCATCAATGTCGAGGACGAGGAGGATGACACCAAGTCGCCGAGTGTGGTGACGGTCCCATCCACGGGGACGCCCCGCAAGGCGGCGTCAACGGAAGAGGGGGCGACGGAGACACCCCGTAGGGCTGCCACGACGGAGGAGCGCCCCAGGTCGGGCGCTGATACATTGGGCGACGCCGGGTTGCAGAAGAGGGCGAGGAAGACCCCTCCTAAGCCCTGCAAGCCTGGGTTGAGGTCGGCGACCAAGTAAGTCGCGAGACCTATATCGATTCTTGTTTTGTACATCAAATTCTCTGCTGCTTCTGATCAGTTAAGGTCGCTGCTTGTTCGTAGGACTACTCCGGCCACGTCGGAGAGCGCCAAGAATGCCTCGGGCCAAGAAGCGTTCAGGCGTAAGGGGAAAGAGGTGCTGGTGGAGCAGTCGCCGGCGGTCTCGACGGCTGATGTCACGAGCTCGGCCGCCGGGGCCGGGGCAGCGGCGGCATCTGCGGCGGAGAAGGACGGGGCCAGCGCTGCTCCGCCCGCCGGGGGTGAGCAGGACGACCTCTGTATGGCGGACCCGCAGCCGACGCTGGACCCGCAGACCGCGGAGGCGGGCGGTGCCAACGTCGAGGATGACGAACATCGGTGCCTGTACGTCGGGACCCCATGGGAGGACGACGTCATCGCCGACCGCCGCGACGTCGACGACTTTAAGGAGGCGTCGCGCACGATCGCGCGGACACTCGTGGTAAGGACTTGTGCCTTGATACTTCAATCCTTGTCGTTGATCTCGAGCGTTTTGTGAGGTCTCAAATCGAAATCTGTCTTTTTGTGTTGCAGTCGCTTGCCGCTCGAGCTCAGGTTCGGGCGGGCTTGGTGAGGGAGGCGGCCAACGCCCACGCGGAGGCTGCCACGGCCCGAGAGGCTACTCTGCAGGCCAAGGTCGAGGCCGCGCAGGAGATCCAGCGCGTGAAGGAGGCCATGGCTCGCCAGGCGGAGAAGGAGGTGGCCTCCTTGAAGAAGAAGATGGAGGTCGCCGAACGGAAGGCGAAGGATGCGGCTGACGACCTCCAAGCCGTGGTAGAGGGTAAGTTTGTTAGGTCGTCAAAGATTGACTCTATGTGTCCCTTGGGTCTTTTTCTGACTTCTCGACCTTGGCTGAATTCAGGCGCCAAGGAGGCCGAGGACGCCCTGAAGAAGGAGCTTGCGGAGACCAAGGATCAAGTAAAGATCCTTAAGGAGAGGACCACGGAGATCCAGCAGGGTGAGTAGCTCTTTCGCCGCAGCGGAGTGCTTGACTTGCCGTCGTTAATCCGCAGAAATGATAGGTCTTTCCCAATTGATAATGTAGGTCTGGGGAAGGAGCTCACCGACCTCAAGGAGGCTGCACAGTACGTGATGGACCTCTACGTCCCCCAAGAGGAAGGGGCAGAGCCAAAGGGGCTGGTCGACCGGCTGGATGAGGCCGAGAGCCGGATCAAGGACCTGCTGCTGGACACCGCCAAGCTTGCGGCGGCTGCAGCGTTGTCGACGGTGAAGTACCACGAGCCGTCGTTCGACCTGCAGAAGGTCATGGAGGACGTCGACCTATCTGGCTTGGTGAGGCGTGAGGACATCGTGGCTGCCGCAGAGGAGGTCGTCAACAAGTTCGACTTTTGAAAATGAAAGGTCGAGCTGTATCATTTTGTAGATGTAAGTTAGGCCAGGGCCTAGTAATGTAAACAAACTTTTGCCGTAATAAAGGTTCTGCAAACTATATAGAATGCGCGCCTCATGTGATTAGCAAGAACAATCGTTATGTAAGCTCGAAAATAACTAGATCGCGAGGGGCGCCCTCCGCTAACCCAACTCAGTGGAGGAACGGCTTACCGACTGTGCGGCTCAGCGTGGAGGCTTAGGCACAGCTGGCACGCGGAGGGGGGTCGTGGACCCTAGGTCTCGCAACCTAGCGACTTAGGAACGTTCATAAAGAAAGGAAGAGCCAAACATGTGAGGGATGCGCATAAGCATAAGACATGTGAAAACCCTTTCAGGTCGTGAGACCCTTAGGTTGGCAAAGCCAAGCCCCCGAGCACTTCGGGGCCTAACCTAGACCAAGCCCCCGAGCGTTTCGAGGGGGAAGGGTAGAAACAACAGAAAGTAAAAGGGAGACCAAAATGCAGGTCGACAGAGGGGCTGCCGAAAGGAATCTCTTTCTTTATTAAATGGAAATTACAAAAGAGGAGAGTACATAGCTTTTATTTTGGTATACATCTTCTAAGGATAGAAGCGACGCAGGTGCTCGATGTTCCAGACGTTCGGGACGCCTTGACCGTCAGCCCACTGGAGGGGATAGGTCGCTGGACCTACGACTTCCATTACGATGAAGGGGCCTTCCCAAGGCGCGAAGAGCTTGTGCACTCCCTTGGTGTCCTGGATGCGTCGCAAGACGAGATCGCCCACGTTGAAGGATCGTTCACGTACGTTGCGGTCGTGGTAACGACGTAGCTGCTGCTTGTGGCGAGTGTGCCGCATTAGTGCAACCACACGGTGTTCCTCAATGCTATCGAGGTCGACCTTGTGCGTCTCCTCAGCAGTCCCTTCTTCGTAGTGTTGAATGCGTGGGGCGCCAAAGGCTAGGTCGGTAGGGAGGACGGCCTCCGACCCGTACACCAGGAAGAATGGTGAATAACCTGTGGCTGAACTGACCTGGGTTCGGAGACCCCAGATCACGTGCGATAGCTCTGCTAGCCACCTGGTGGCATATTGGGAGGCGTCGTCGAAGATGCGGTCCTTGATGCCTTGGAGCACCATGCCGTTTGCGCGCTAGACCTGGCCGTTGTAACGCGGATGCGCCACCGAGGCGTAGTAGACATCGATGAGGCTGTCTTGGCAAAAGTCCCAGAAATCAGATCCTGTGAAGGCCGAACCTAGGTCGGTGACGATCCTATTAGGGACCCCGAAGCGGTGGGTGATGTCTTCGATGAACTTGGCCGCCTCCTTCGACGTGACGGTGGCGACGGGTTGGACCTCGATCCATTTGGTGAACTTGTCCACCGCCACCAGGATGTGCCTGTAGCCGCCAGGGGCCATTCTGAAAGGTCCCACTGAGTCTAGGTCCCATATGGCGAAGGGCCAGGACGGGGGGATTGTCCTCAGAGCTTGTGCCGGCACGTGCTGCTGCTTGGCAAAGAACTGGCACCCTTTGCATCGCCGGACCAGGTCTTGAGCGTCGGCCTGGGCAGTGGGCCAGTAGAAGCCCGACCTGAAGGCTTTTCCCACCAGGTTGGCGGAGGCTGCGTGATTGCCGCACTCTCCGCCATGAATCTCCTGCGGGAGCTGGAGACCTTCAGATCTAAGGATGCATCTCATCAGAACACCGTTGGAGGCGGACCTCTGAAAGAGCTCTGTGCCGATGATGACGTAATTGGCGCTGCGCCTGACGATTTTCTCTCGTTCGACCTTGTCTTCAGGGACTCGCTGCTCCAGGATATAAGCGATGAAGTCGAGGCGCCAGTCATCTTCAGCTTCTGCCATAAGGATGTCACGGACGCCTGGAGTGGGCGCGTCGCCAGGCGATGTATCTGGGTCGCTGAGGAGCCTGATCGACGGTTTGCGCAGATCTTGGACGAACACGGCGGCTGGGACCAGCACGCGTTTGGACCCCAGCTTGGAAAGGACGTCAGCTGCTACGTTGTTGTCGCGGCAGACATGGTGAAATTCCAGGCCCTCGAAGTGGGCTTCGAGCTTCTGTACCTCGGCGCAGTAGGCATTCATGGAGTCCTTCTTGATGTCGCATGCCTTGTTGACCTGGTCGATGACGACCTTGGAGTCGCCGTAGGCAATGAGCCGCTTGATTGCCAGGGAGACAGCGATGCGCAGTCCGTGGATCAAGGCCTCGTACTCGGCGCCATTGTTGGACGCCTTGTAGTGGATCTGTAGGATGTACTTCAGGTGATCGCCCTGAGGGGAGATGAAGAGTACACCCGCACCCGCTCCTTCGAGGTTCAGAGAACCATCGAAGTACATCTTCTAATGCTACGGCTTCTCCGTCGGTGGGGGCTGCTGGGTCTCGGTCCATTCAGAGACGAAATCTGCGAGGATCTGGGACTTGATGGCCTGTCGTGGACAGAACTCGAGCTCGAACTCACCCAGCTCGACCGACCACTTGACGATGCGTCCTGTGGTGTCGCGGCTGCGTAGGATTTCTCCCAAGGGGAAGCTTGACACGACCTTGATCTTGTGTGACTACAAATAGTGCTGGAGCTTGCGCGAGGTGACAAAGAGGGCGTACAGCATCTTCTGAGGTTGCGAATACCTGATTTTGCTGTCGGAGAGGACCTCACTGATGTAGTAGACGGGTCGCTGGACGGGGTAAGGTTGTCCTTCTTCAGGTCGTTCCGCCACCAGGACCGCGCTGACCACCTGGGTGGACGCAGAGATGTAGAGTAGGAAGGTCTCTTTTGGCGCCGGGGGCACCATGACCGGAGGCGTCGTGAAGAAGGTCTTCAACTCTTCGAGCGCCTGATCTGCCTCGTCTGTCCAGACAAACTTGTCTGACTTTTTCAGCAGCTTGAAGAAGGGCAGGCCTTTCTCCCCAAGTTTGCTGATGAAGCGGCCTAGAGCGGCCATCATGCCAGTGAGCTTCATGACGTCTTTCTTCCCGGTAGGTCTCTTCATCCTGCGGATGGAGTCGACCTTAGTGGGGTTCGCCTCGATGCCCCGGTGGCTGACCATGAAGCCCAAGAGTTTGCCGGATGGGACGCCGAAGACGCACTTCTCCGGGTTAAGCTTCCAGCGGTAGCGCCGGAGGTTGGCGAAGGTCTGGGCGAGGTCGGAGATGAGGTTGTCTTCCACCGTGGTCTTGACAACTACGTCGTCGACGTATGCTTCGACGTTGTTGCCGATCTGGGACTCCAAGCACTTCTGGATGGCCTTCTGGTAGGTCGCTCCAGCGTTCTTGAGGCCGAACGTCATGGCGGTGTAATAGTAGATGCCGTGCGGCGTTATGAACGCCGTTTTATCTTGGTCAGAGACCTTTAGGGCTATCCAGTGATACCCTGAGTAACAGTCGAGGAAGCATAGCAGGACGCTTCCAGCTGTGGAGTCGACGACCTGGTCGATGCGCAGAAGAGGGAAGGGGTCTTTAGGGTAGTGCCTGTTGAGATCGGTGTAGTCGATGCACATTCTCCATTGACCGGTTTTCTTGGGTACAAGCACCGAGTTGGCGAGCCAAACCAGATTTTTACACTCACGGATAAATCCGGCAACTAGGAGCTTTATTATCTCTACCCTAATGACCTCCTTGCGATCCTTCGCAAAGCGGCGTAGCTTCTGCTTGACCGGCTTGGCCGTCTTGCTTACATCCAAGGAGTGCTCAGCCAGCTCCCATGGAACACCCGGCATATCCGATGGGGTCCATGCGAATATGTCGGTGTTGTCCCGGAGGAAACTGGTGAGCGCGAGTTCCTATTTCTCCCCGAGGTTGTCGCCGATGACCACCGTCTTCTCTGGGTCGGCAAGGCCGCGTGGCATCCAGGGCGGTGTCGGTGCGTTTCTGCTCTGGGACAGTGAGGTCGCTCGGGGCGACCTTCGCGGCTTCGGCGATCATGACTGCCGAGGCGTCGATGCAGGCGTTCGTCGTGGCGATGTCCAGGGCCTCGTTGTCGCACTTGAATGAGATGATGAGGTCGCCGTAGACAGTGAGGACCCCGTTGGGGGCCGGCATCTTCAACACCAAGTAGGTGTAATGCGGGATAGCCATGAACCTGGCCAGCATGGGGCGACCTAGGATGGCGTGGTATGAAGACTTGAAGTCCGCGACCTCGAAGCTGAGATACTCCGTGCGGAAGTTCTCTTCCGTGCCGAAAGTCACCGGAAGAGAAACCCGACCCATGGGGTAGGCTGCCTTGCCGGGGATGATGCCGAAGAAAGGTTCGTCGCATGCAGTCATCCGCTTGAAGTCGAAGTCCATCTTCTTCAAGGTCTCGACGAAGATAACATTGAGCCCGCTTCCTCCGTCGATGAGGGTCTGAGGGACCAGGGCGCCCTCGACTATGGGCTCGACGACGAGTGGGTAGGACCCAGGATCTGGGATGTGGACCCAGTGATCCGCCCTGGAGAACGTGATTGGCTGCTCCGACCACCGAAGGGGCTGCGACGGCTTGGTGTGGATGAGCTGGATCTCGCGCTTATCCTTGCGATAGCGCCTCCTGCTTGAGCTAGCTTTCAGGCCACCGACGATCATGTTGATCGACCTCTTGGCCTGCTGAAAGGGGCCATTGGGGTTGCCCGCCGTCGGCAGAGGAGGCAGGTCGCGCTCGTCGCGGCGGTCCCTGGCTGCTGGTTATCACGTCGCCGGTCGTCGCGGTGATCGTCGTCGCCTCGGCCACGTCAGTCGTCCCGGCGGTTGTTGTTGTAGCGACGTGAAGACGACCGATCGTCGTCACCTCTGGATCGCTTCGAGTCGTCGAGTGTACGGAACGCCCTCTTGAATTGTGAGCATTCGCGGACAGTGTGAGTGGCCCCCTCGTGGAACGTGCAGGGGCTATCGAGCACCGCATTGAACTCGTCGACGTTGAACGTCGAAGGACGACGTCCCTCCGCCGCAAGCACCTCTGAAGGTCGCTTGCGCAACTTGGAGCTTGAATCGCCAGCGGTGCCAGAGACTCCCGCATCGCGTTTGGCGTCAGAGTCAAACTGATTTACCAGCGCCTCGTCGGTGTCGATGAGCTTGTTCACGACCTCCATGAGTGCCGCGACTGTGGTGGTGCCCAACTCGTGGATCTTCTCAAAGATCTTGCGATCTTTGACGCCCTTCTTGTAGCTGTCGACGACCTGGTCGTCCCGGACGCCGACACAGGTGTTGCAGTTCTCGAAGAACCGGTTGGTGTAGTGGCGGAGCCGCTCGGTGGACCCTCATCGGGGTCGGTTACAAGTTGGGAAGGTCATCTTCCGTGATTACAGGGTAAATCCCGCGATCTGCGGACCTACTGGCGGCGTCGAGCCGCGACCTGGGGGAGAATCTTGCGCCACAAGCCCGGCGGGTCCTCCGGGATCTGGATAAGGTCTTCTGGAGTCTTCCAATGTCGCCGGGGTTGCGGATAAGGTCTCCGGACCCACTTGCAGGTCGGTGGGGCTTCTCACAGGTCGGGTCCACATGGCAGGGACCCTGGTCGGTGGGGACCCATGGGTACCCATGTCTCTCAGGTATATCTAAATATTATGTGTTTTAATATGAGGAGTTTCCACTGTTAAAAAAATATTTGTTTTTTCTAACTATAGAAAAAGGTTTGTTTAGCTGTTCATTTTGTTATTAATTTAATAATTTTGTTTCCCTTAATTCCTCATCTTCCAGTTTTATGTTCTTACGTTTTTTTTGAAACTTATGATTGGCTTTCTTATTTATATTTTATTATATTTTATTTTCTTCATATTTGTCTTATCCCTGGTTATCAGGGCTACATTTGCAACTGTAGAGACGTGTTATTCGTGAAGGTGTTAAGTGTGTACTATGTCATTTAATCCCAGTTTTCGTGATAAAGCTGGTTTGACGGATTTTGTTACGGTAATGCTCCTACACAGACTCCGGACGGAACAAAAAATATCGGACCATGCAGTCCACCCACACCCTCCTATCCATTCTCATCCACTCATTGCTCCATCGTCTCTATCCTGCATTTCTTCTCTAGAAAATCTCTTCAGCATCCTTGTCTGGCTCTCTCTGCCTCCTAGAGGAAGCGCTGACTGTCGCCGTCTCGTGCGCTGCCACCAGGGGGCGAGCGCCGCCGCTCGCTGCGACTAAGGGATGGGTGAGCCGCGTCGGGCCGCTGCTCAACGTGCGGCTGCTGGAGGAGCGACACCGCTGGGCCGCCACGTGAGCGTTGGGGCGTGGTTGGGCACCGTCCCTTGCTCTCCGCGGCCCTGCACTGGCCGCCGTTGTCTCGCGCAGCCACTCCCTGCGGCGAGCCGGGCCGCTACCCTCCCGCGCATCGGCGGGTCGAGCTGGCGCTCCCCTGCCACCGAGGGCGAGCGCCACCACTCCCCACGACTACGTGACGGGCGAGCGCGCCGGGCCGCTGCCCTCTATGCTGCCACTCAAGGAGCAGCGCCGCCGAGTGGTCGTGTGAGCCCCGGTGGTGCGTCCAAGCTGCGGGCCACGACTTCCCCCACGCCAGCTGCCGAAGGAGTTCTAGGCGGAGTCCATGACGAGCAACAATAGGTTCAGTGTGTGTTGCAAGTGTATGTTTTGGGTGTTCCATAGTTTTCAAAGAAATGTTGCAAGTGTTGCATGCTGATGTTGCAAAAGTAGATTTAGATGTTGCAATATTGCAAGTGTTTTGGACAGATGTTGCATGTGTCTACTCTGGATGTTGCATTTTCATTGACATGTGTTAAGTGGATTTTTGAATGTTCCATGCAACATAAATCGAATGTTGAGGCGGGTTTTCTCATCATTAAAGTAATGTCTAACAACATTTTTTCCACATGGATTTTTTGATGTTACAAATATAAAATTTTCATGTTATAGATATTGTATCTGAATGTTATAATAAAACATACGATCTGATCAGTAGATATTTATTATGATACAGTGTAACCGTTAGATTTCAACGATCAGTGATGTATGTTTTACTCGCATCGAACATTCGGGCGCTAACAGCCCTTTTTCTCTTAAAATACGGAACGGCGTGTCGCAGGGCCGTGCGGACTTGTTCCAAGGACGGAAGAAAGAGACTAATCAAAAGGAGACAGCTAGGAATGCAGAGGAAGGAAACAGCTAGGAAAGCAGAGCAGCCGACGCGAACTGCCAGCCTAGCAGCTGCCGCGTCTCCCGGTCTCGGCGGCGGCACAGGCCCCTCCTTACGACCACGCCTCACTCTCCACTGGAGCAGTATGCCACCCACCCCGCTCCACCTCGCCTCGCCTTCTCTCCAGTCAGAGAGACGCGCATAGATTGATAGATAGAGGGGCGGCACACGCAAGAGGCCTGCCCAAGTAGCCTGACTGCTTCTTCCCTTCTAGGCTTCTTGCTGCCTCCTGTGGTCCGTTTCCTTTTCTGCTCCCGGGCTACGGGCTCCCTCATCGCTGGCTCCCCCATCGCTCCATTCTCGAGTTCCCTGCACGCCTCTCTTCTTCAATTGGTTCGTCTTCAAAAAGTGGAGAGGGCAGGATGAAGTCTGGGGAGCGGCCGAAGCTGGTGCGGGGCGTCCGGCAGGACTCGCGGCGGTTCCGGCTGCTGGTCATCGTCGTCGGCTTCTTCCTCGTCTCGCTCACCTTCGTCGTCATCTCCAAGCCCGACGCGATCCTCTTCAACCGTAAGTATAGAATTTGGGAATTCACCGCCTCCCGAGCGCGACGGGCCACCTTTAATTTCGTTAACTAACTGAACGCCGGCTGCCCTATCTGCTTCTCTTGCGCAGTGAACGGCAAGCTGCCGGTGGACCAGGCACCGACGTCCATCCTGATCAAGCAGAAGGTCAACTCGTCGCCAGCCACCCCACGGAAGACATTTGCCGACGCTCTCCGTGAGCCCTCCCCTTCGCTTCGCACTCGGCTATCGAAATTCTCGGCACTCTGAATTTTTCTTGAAAATTACTAAACTCGATCGGGCTTATTTCTTTCAGCAGGTGGAGATCCTAGAGTTGTCGACGACGAAGCCGATGTGAGACCAAAAGGTTGATTTCTTGGTTTTAAATTTTCTTGATTAATTTCTGCCTGTTACTTGTTCTTTCTTGCTCAATTTCGCCCTTTCACTTTATCCTCTTATCCTGGTCGATTGACGTGTGCCCCGGCTGCTGCTTTCAACCCCCGGCTGCAGGAAACAAAGGCGAGGAGGAGGAGAGCCAAGTACTGAGCGAGCCCGACCCGACCAGCGGGATGGCAGAGCTGACCCCCAACAAAGACGGGAGCGGCCGTAAATCCGACGAGGAGACGTTAGGTGAGGCGTCGCTGTTGAGCGGCACATCATCCCCCTTGTCCGGACCCCCAGAATTCGCAACCGATCCGATTCCTCCTGCTTCCTTTAGTTTCGTTTCGTTTCGCTGTCGCAGACGCATGATTTGACGCGCGGAGCTGAGACGGGTAATTGAGCTTTCTTCCTTGTTCGGATCTCTCATTCAATTTTGCGCTGGATTGTTCACATCCAGGCGGCGGAGGTGACGGCGAGGGTAAAAGAAACGAGGGGGAGGAGCGTGGGCACGCGGGGGAGAAGCACAGAGTCACGCTCCCAACCGTTTCCAATTACACCATTCATGACACCGAGGACACCGAAAATGGCAAGCAAGCAGACGACGGTTTGTATCCAGCTCGTCTTTTATTTACGCTTCCCGTGTTGTTCTCCGTTAAAGAGATCGGGAACTAGTACCTTAGTAATTTCTTTTTTTATAAACGGATAATAATAGAAAAGTTCCGGCTTCAAACTCAGACATACGCTTTCAAAGATGCATCTGACAGAAACGGTTACATGATAAAGAACCTCATTTTTGGGATAGTAATCAATTGGGCACTGTCTAGAGAAAGTAAATACTCCCTTCATATCGAAATTCTCCATATCGAAATACTTGTTGCTATTGACTTTTTTCTACAAATTTGACCATTCGTCTTGTTCAAAAAATTATTCAAGTACCATATAATTTGTTTGCTACATGCTTTATTATTGTAAGTATTTTAAGCTTCACTTACCATTTTACATAATTGCAATAATTTTTGATTAAGACGAATGGTTAAAGTTGGAAGAAAAAGTCAACAACGACAAATATTTCGATACGGAGGGAGTACAAAATGACACACCTACCCCTTTCTTAAACAAATGTTGCTATCGTTTGTTTAACCTCTTCTCACATTATTTAGAGAGTGCAAACATTACGTGTACATATAGAGTAGAAGATAGTAGCATTTTTGAACCGGTCAATGTCAGGAGAAATATAGGGGGTAGGCTTTCCAATGTCCGATTATGTCACCTTAATCTAATAACGTTTTCGTCTAAGGCCGTTGTAGGGTTCCTGTTGCAGGTTGGGTCTCTTCTCTATTTTTTTCTTTCGATTAACTGTTGAAGCTCGTATTATTGATGCCTACTCACTAATTTCGATCAAACTGTCTCTGCCTAGTTATGTTAAACATAACTAGGCAGAGACGATCCAGCTCTTTTTGTTAAACATAGTTAGACGTACTATTTTATTAAACATACTGCGTTGTTGACGTAGTAGCTTCCACTTTGCAGGTAGTTCCGACCTGCAGGGGAGCAAGCCCCTGTGTGACTTCTCAAACTTTAGAGCAAATGTTTGCGAGATGCTTGGTGATGTTAGAGTTCACCCAAATGCTACCTCGATTATGTTCATGGAGCCCGCCGGTTCACGGAGAGATGAGCTGTGGAAAATCAAGCCATACCCTCGAAAAGGGGACGAGTTCTGCCTCAGCCAAATCACAGAGCTGACAGTGAAATCAAGCAAAGTGGCCCCCGAGTGCACCAGGTACCACGATGTGCCTGCTGTGATCTTTTCACTGACAGGGTACACAGGAAATCTGTTCCATGACTTCACCGACGTGATGGTCCCCCTTTTCACGACCGCAAGCGAGTTCAATGGTGAACTTCAGTTCCTCATAACAGACATGGCTCTATGGTGGACAATCAAATATCAGACTGTGCTCCAGAAGCTGTCCAATTATCCTGTGATTGATTTCAGCAAGGATGACCAGGTGCATTGCTTCAAGCATGTCATCGTCGGCCTGCATGCTTACATGGAGTTCACGATTGACTCGTCCAAGGCCCCCCACAATTATTCTATGGTTGATTTCAACAGATTCATGCGCCGCGCTTACTCGTTAGGAAGGGACACCGTTACCGTCCTTGGAGAGTACCCTAAGGTCAAACCAAGATTGCTCATTATCAAGAGGCACCGTACAAGGATGTTCCTCAACCTCGACGAGATCATTGCAATGGCGGAGGAGCTCGGATTTGAGGTGGTGATCGATGAGGCCAATGTGAGCTCTGACATCTCCAAGTTCGCCAGGCTGGTTAACACGGTCGACGTGATGATGGGAGTCCATGGGGCTGGGCTCACAAACTGTGTGTTCCTGCCACAGAATGCCACGCTGATTCAGATCGTGCCGTGGGGAGGGCTGGAATGGGTATCGCGCACCGATTTCGGCAATCCAGCTGAGCTCATGGGCCTGCACTACAAACAATACAGCATCGGCGTTGATGAGAGCAGCCTCACGGAGCAATACCCAAGGGACCATGAGATCTTCAAGAACCCTATTGCGTTCCATAAGCATGGGTTCGACTTCATCAGGCAGACATTCATGGACAAGCAGAACGTGAAGCTGGATTGCAAGAGGTTCATGCCTATTCTATTGGAGGCACTGGATAATCTCAACCCGTAAAGATTATGATCGGTTTGGTTCGTGGGCATGGTAATAGATATTCTTGTACACAGTCCATTTTTTTTCTTCAACCATTCATTACCGTTTAATTAGTAAAATTTCTTGGTTGTTATGTCCCTTCATGAGAATGTCTCCATTGTGGAAATTTGTAGGATATAGAAGCTGTGTGTGCACTGTATAAATTGCTGTAGGTGCAAACATGAAACGGAATTCATTCAAATCACATGTAGCCTTCTTAAAAAAAAATTGGGGACTGTCTATAGTTCACCCAGGTGAAACTCTCACATGAATTTTGGAACAATTAGATCTCAAATAAGTGGTTCCGATCTTCTCCTTCCCTTCGCTCTCTCTTCACCATATCCCTTCTTTTTTTTTTCCTCCTGCACATGTGTCTTCTCCCTACGTGTTTCATCCTCGCAGTGCCGCCTTACCGGACCACCGCCCAGCCCCTCCCCTCCCCACCCCGCCTGCACCAGCACGTCTCCAGACCCGGCCACTGTCACCTCCCACCACCACTGCCATCTTCGGCCATTGTTGTCGTCGACGTCTGCTCCCCGCCCCAGCGTCGGCCCATCCGCCGTCCTGTGCCGCTCGGCTAGCAGTGGCATCCCACCACCTGGCCTCACTACCCCTCCGCTCGCCTCCTCCGTCGGGTCGGCCTGCCGTCGTCGGCCCTCCCTCTATGGCCGGTGGTGAGCAGTAGCCCTCGGCTACCTGAAACCCCTAACCCGAGCCCTCTAATCTCGCCAGAGATGGAGGAGAAGGTGGGTTGAGATGAAGATGGGGGTGAAGAAAAATTTGTGTGAGAAGGAGCCAAGTGAAATATATGTTTCCTAAAAATATACATTATCAAATTTTCTGATTCGATTCTTGCTATCTGCTACCTGCCATAGTGCCATGTGGTACCTATCTTTTATCATGGTTCTATTTTTTTTTCTCGAACAGCGCAAGAGAACTTCGCGTCATTTCATTAAGATACAAGCAAAACAAATGTCTAGACAGACCGGACAAGGCGCCTAAAAAGGCACAAAACACACAAAGTTACATACGCGCCACGAACAACACACAAAGTTACATACGCGCCACGAACAACACACAAACAACCAAAAAGACCCCAAGCCCTCAGGCCATGAAGGTCAGCGACCTGTACACCAACTCCTGGAGTTTGGAGGCTCCTGCCATACACCAGAGCCCTCCTTCCTGACCAACAGCCCGAAGAACGTCATGGACATTCGGTCTCTTCTTCTCAAAAACACACTCATTATGATGCTTCCAAATTTCCCAAACCACAAGGATAATTAAAGAATTTAGACCCTTACGAGTTTCCTTTGAGACCTCCGTGGTTGTTTTTCTCCACCATCCAGAAAAATGAGTGGTCGCTGGTTGAGGCGCCAAATGTGGAAGTCCCAAATTCTGCAAAAGTATGGTCCAGATTTCATCGGCAAACACACACACAATCAACAAATGATTTATTATTTCTTCCTCCTTATCGTAAAAAGAAGCATCCGGATGGGACAAATTCCTCCTGACTAGACGATCAGCAGTCCATACTCGGTTGCGAAAAACTAGCCAAATGAACAACTTACAGCGAGGAGACACCCAGGTTTTCCAGATCCTTCTCCATGGACCAAACTTGATGGAACCCAAAAAGAATGCCTCATAAGCAGACTTGCTGCTGTAGGTTCCATGCTAAGTTAACTTCCATTTGTACTGATCTGGTAGATCTTGACGTAGAATAACTCCATCCACCATGTCCCAGATAAGGCGGTAATCAACTAGCACCTCAACACTAAGAGCTCCCTTGATGTCGTGAACCCATCTCCTATTTTGCAGGGCCTGCGCCACGGACCTTTTTTTAACAGTTCGCTTCGAGACAGTCTTAAACAAATTTGGAGCTATTTCAGCCAATGTATACCCGTCCAACCACCTATGTTTCCAAAACAGACTTTCCTCCCCGACCATTTCCAACTATGGCATCTACTGCAACATCAAACATCGCCTTGGCTTTTGGAATACCAGTTGACTTAGTGTTGGTTTAGATAACATATTCGCTGAAGTGGCTGTAAAGCGTTGCGCTGAGGTGTCTATGTATTCATCCAATTATTGGTTAACTGCCATGGCTCCCACATGGCCTGCTTGCAAGTACACGTGGTCTAGGATAACAATAAGACTATTAGGAAACATGTGATTGTGCTTCAAGCATGTGATGGTACTAGGGACAAGCTTCGCTAGTTCAACTACCAGAGGTGTGGGCTTGCAAATAGGACTTTGTTTTGTACTAGGATCCTACCGTGCGTTGCTACGGGCAAAATAATTTTTTTCTAACATTAAGACATGTTATACTGAGACATGTTGAAAAAGAGGCATACACCATCACTTGAACAATATTAATGCCTACAGACATATTCAAAGTAAGAAAATGAATTGGTAAAAAAGAAACAACTTTCTCTAACCATCAATTTTTATCATATGAACTATGTGTAAATGAAAGACATGTGGCAATAGAGGCACACATCATGACTTGAAAAATGTTCATGCTCCAAGGACATATTCCAAGGCAAGAAAATGAATTGTTAACCATGAACAATAAAATCATTCATCATGCTGAGTATTAACCAAATGTTGGATGCCAGCAAAAAGCAAATAACACGGGGGAGTTCACCTTCCTGTAGCTTCCCTACAGGATGCACCCCATATTGCAGTTCTAATTTGGAGAGGTAGTGCAAGTGAATTCTGTCAGTTTCCTTTAGGAAAAAATAAGAGAAAAAAACAAGACTAATTGAAACATTGGGGTCACATATATAACTTGATGCGTGCAATAAATTTGGGTCATTCAATAGGAATTAGACAATTGGAATAATAGATAGCCAATGTGAAATCATCGGCCTTCCATCATATTCGTTTATAGCAGGCTCCATTGGATGTAATCTGTAGAATTTAAGTATCTTTTCCATAAAGGATTGACTTTAAAATGAAGCACGAAGCCTGTGACAACCCGCCCGAAAAAATACCGTACTATCGCCTAAACCAATCCACTTTGGTCATTAAGTGATAATAAAGTACCATCCCGTTGTAAGTTGCCGGGTCAAGGCCCGGTGAATCACTTGGATAACACACAGAGGATCGAACATATGCATTAAAACTCACACAAAGGCGAGTCCAGAATACATTACACAAATTAAATCCAATTTACCCCTAAGGGTTAATTATTACAAACCATGGTTCATAACCTGATAAGTAAAGGTTCAGAGTTCGAAAATAGTGGAAAAATAAACTAGCGATAGAATAGACATCATAGGAGGCAATCCGTGATGCCATCACTCGTCGTCATCCACCCATTCCAGCTCCCAGCCGGGTGGAATCTCGCCAGGCCAAACAACATCACCTGCAACAACATTTACAAAGCAAGGCTGAGTATACTAATACTCAGCAAGACTTAACCGTCGGGTGATAACTACATCACCAAACTCTAGACATGATAGGCTTTTTGGCCGTGGAGTTCTTTTGCTGAAAAGAAACAAAGAGTAGGTCCTTACTTTCAATATTTTAGCTCAAATTCTAGTTAATTACCATTTCTAAGTTGAGCCATCTATTGCAATCAAGAATTTTACAATACAATTAATCCACGCAGTAATGTTCACATAGTTCCATCATTAAGGGATATCATGGCCAGTTGATTAAGCAGTCTCAGATAACGGTGAGAGGCCGACAATCGATTGATTAAACCCTTGCAAGGTAAACCTAAACACACGGAGCGGTCCCATCACAAAGTTGGCACCGACCATGCGGTTCTCGTCGATCTTCGGTTCGGGATAAGGATTACAGTCCCGGGTACACGACTATCTGGTATGCCCCCACACAGTGCATCCAGTCTCACACATGTACCCACCTCCCGGTTGCAAGTCGGGCAGGTGACTACTCAAGATTAGTAACAGCAAATCCCTTGCCGCCTCAATCGGGTACTAGGCTTACCGGTCCCATTCCCGACAAGTGCTTAGTACGTTCAAAAGCTTAGCCCACGAAAGCCACTGGACCGGAGCCCAAATCCCATGCTCTTACCACATGAGCAATCATTTATAAAGATCTTATGATTCCAACGTAAGAACCTATTCTCGTGAGTGACGAACATCACTCGACTTGTACCGGTCCTATAGCATAGCAGCTATCGACCTAGCATACTATTAAAAGAACATAGGTACCTAGGGATCATGCATCTAGGGTTTCAATTCAACTCCTGAAACGTAAATGCACAAATATAGCAAAAGTAGTTGCATAATTTTAAAAAGGAAAGGTTAATGATCCGGGGCTTGCCTTCGTCGACAAGGTTGGCCTTGGGCCTTTCTGGACTTTGGTCCAGGTCCTGAGCTACATCCACGTACTGCAGCTCACCGTCAGCACCTTCGTCTCCTCCTTCCGGCACGAGCGTATAGCTACCGTCGGGAAGATCTAC
The DNA here is from genome assembly GCA_036936925.1 of Cenchrus fungigraminus. Taxonomy (NCBI): domain Eukaryota; kingdom Viridiplantae; phylum Streptophyta; class Magnoliopsida; order Poales; family Poaceae; genus Cenchrus; species Cenchrus fungigraminus. Next base: position 86,085,709 of record CM072770.1, on the reverse strand, counting down.
ACGAGGATGCATATGCAAGATTTAATTGGCTGTTTTAATTTAATTAATTAGAAAACAACATATGACAACCATGAAGTGCATGGTCGGCCATATTCACCTTGACAAACACATATTTGGTATATTATTTCTATTAAAGTAATATCATGCGGTGCTTCATTATTTATTCTTTTTGATAGTGATTGTGTACACATTTATATAAATAAATTAATTTAATTTCACCAAAACAGTAAGGGTGGTCCTAAGCTTCTTAGCATGCTTCACAACACATTCATAAGGTCATTAGGTGTGGTGTTGGTGATTTTCCAATTTAATTTAATATCAAGCTTCAATTGGCCTTCATTGCTTTTATTCATAAATAAATTCATAAAATGCAGTAGATGACACTCCTAAAGCTCTTTAGCTCTAAACAAGGCCACGGAACACAATTGCACAATTAAAAGAGCTATGAAATAAATATACCAAAAATGACAACTTTTATCTACCAAAACAAGATAAATGCATATAAAACTAATTAAACAACAAATGGATTCCAACTTTCTCCCACTGGTTCTCTGACTCAAATCAAGGTTATGCACACAACAAACACATCAAAGGCTACTATAGATCTTGAGCTATGCAAATACATTTAAAACTAAGCATAAATCAAGAATAAATATTTCTAGTAGATATAAATCATGATTAATTCACAAGAAGTGTATTTAGGCATATAAAGATCATATCCAGAAGTTGGTCACAAAAACATATTTATTTTAATCTATAAAATTCATTAGGGCAGATTCAGCTTAATTACAACATAAATCATATTAAATGATTTACTCAGTAACTTTGTGCAAATTTTGGTGCACAGCCTAGACATTACATATTTTGCAACATATCCAAAATTCAGCTAAATATCACATGTAGATTTTGAACTACAACAGATCTAGGCTAAATTGATTTCAATTTTTCATGCAAAATCTATCAGTCAAAAGTATGGTCATGCTTTGTAGAAGTTGTAGATTTGCTCATAAGGAAACCAAAAAAATTGGTCTAGAATTTTTATGATTTTTTTGTGAATTTCTACGGATTTTACAAGATGTTGGACCTAGCTGTAAGGAAACTAAGATATGCCCCTGGAACTTACATCCGTGCCTCCGGTGGCGGAGGCGAGCTCGCCGGCGGCGAGGGGCGGCCAGAGGTGGTCAACACGTGGCACAGGAGTGTGATTAAGCTCACCACTCGTCGATTGGTGGCGGTGGATCGGTCGGGGAGGTCGCCGGCGAGCGGCGGCGGCGCGGCCGCGACTGCTCAAAATCCGGCGATGTACGAGGCGGTTCAGGGCAACAAATGAGCGGGGAGGCTCTAGTGTGTCCTAGGGGAGATTCTAGGGTGGTCGGTCGGCACTGGGGGCGAGCGGGAAGGCGAGCTCGGCGAGACGACACCAATGGCGGGGCGACGGAGCTCGGCTGTGCATGCACGCGCGAGAGGAGGGGCGGCGGGGTTTCATAGGCGGCTGAGCATGCAGGGGAGCAATGCTTCGCGGTGAAGGATCCCACGGCGAATATGCCACGGGTACGGTGGCGCTGGCCTCGGCGGGCGTGCGCGGCTCCCCCGGCCGAGGCGCAAGCTCAGGGCGCGCGCGTGGCTGACGCCAGCGCCGGGCGCGCACAGTGCCCCCGTCCGAGCCCCGGTACGGCGGCGCACGGCGACGTCGCTGCGGCGACGCGTGGCGCCCACGCGTGCACGACGTCGTGTGCGTGTTCGCGTTCCAGCTGCTTTCTATTTGGGTTAGGCTGTTTTGACCAAAAGTTTCTCAACATTTCGCAACATAAGTGCTACAAGGTGTGTATGGCAAGTTGTAGATCACTTGACCCTCTACAGCTTTTACAAAGGCTGATATGGGTTTTGAGCAACGGATTTTGCATAAACTGCTGGCAAACTTTGAATGTTTCTCGGCGCTGGTGAATAGTACTCAGCTGCAGTTGACCAAGTTTTTCACCATTTTCCACTCCAAATTTGAAATGCCACCCAAAGGCAAAATTGTGTCCCTCGAAAAACTAGACAACTTTTATATTGGGAGAATTTGAAGTGTTTAGGTGAAATCCGGAGAACGCGGCAAAAGTTCTAGAGAGGTTCAACGACATTAGGGGTTTTGACCAACATTTCACTAGAGTTTGACCACTAATGCATGTTGACTTGCTTAAGATGATCATTAGTGATTGTTGGCTAGGTTTTCGAGGTGATGACCCAGGTTGACCAAGGTTTGACCAAAGTCAACGTGTTTAACTTGGTTGACTAGGTCATTGGCACTAATAATGCTAATTAAAAACCTGGGGCGTCACAAAGCCCATGGTCTAATCAACAGCTACACAAAAGGATCAAAGCATACGAGATAGGGATGGTGGTGGGTTGGGTAATTGCGGGTAAGACATTTACCCGCTCACGAGCATATCCGCGCTGCCGTCCTTTCACTATGTGAAAACTTGAAATAGGTCACACAACATTTGTAACAGGCCTTTAACACCAGTTACATAGACCCACATCTGTAACGTTTGTTGTTTGGCACCCGTTACCCATAAGCGCGGCTGGCTCGACCCCGACCTCGCCACCACAACGCTCGTTACCAATGAGGACTTCTGGTAACGAGCTTCTTAAACACCCGTTACATGTATTCTGTCGGTACAATGGTACCGGCAGTCCACCACGGGGTAGGCTATAGTGGTAGATTGTGTAGAGGGATCACAGAGACGGGAGCTAGATGGTGGACGAAGGACACAAGGATTTATCCAGGTTCAGGCCACAAGAATGCACAATACCCTACGTTATGCGTCTGGTGATTGTATTGCTTGAGAATCCGATTGGACTTGTTTTGGAGGGGGTCCCTGTCGCCCTTATATAGGCTCGAGGGGCATGGTTACAGATCACGTGGGATCTATCTTAGTTGGTTATACAAGATCTTTTCCTCAAGTACAAGTAATATCTTTCCTAACCAACTAGTCTTCATCTATGGTATTCTATCTCTTCGGGTGCCGCCTCATTCCTGATCCGCACGCCCGCGCTGGGTGCCGTCGTGTGGGCCCTCGTCGTCCCCGAAGATACACCATGGGACCCTTCCGTGTGACACCCCGGGGTATATCCCCCACAGCAGTGCCCGAGCGCTTCTTAACTAGACTGCGACCTCGTCGTCAACTTGAGGCTTCCTCCGAGTGCTTGCTGTCTCAGCCGAGTGCTTTGGGTTCTGCCTTGGTCGACTCTTAGTGCAGCCAAATGGTCTTGAAACTTGACCCGTGGTTGCCGGGTGGTTGAGGAGAGCTCCAAGTTAATTATATTAGATCATCAAGCCGGAAAATGTACACTCTTGTCGAAGACGAAGTGTACACACTAAGTCCCCGAGCCTTATAAAGATTGAAAGTGATTTATCAAGGGTCAAAATGGAATCAAAGCGACTGGGCCTCGATGTCCCAAACTGGGTGGCCTCATTAAGGCACCTCTCGTGCATCTCCCAAGCCTCCAATTGCTAACCAGATTTGTATGCTTGGCCAGGGGCCTTGCTTCTGGCTCTGGACGATCTTGGTGACGCTTTAGTGCTCACTAAATGGGCGCAGTCCCCGAGGTTCAGAATAGTTAGAATAACTATTTTGAAGCTCTAAAAAGACTTTAGTGGATTTACCATCATCCCTTTGGGGATAGTGCCTCCCAGATCATCTGACCCGGTATGGTGCCCGGAAAGAGCTCCAGCTCTACACCAGATTTGCCATATGGCGCACCGTGTTCCCAAGGAGTTCTTGCACAAGGTCACCTGTCCTAGCCATCATTGCTGTGGCTTCTGAACAGCTCTGGCCTATGTTCGGCATGCCTTCGGAAGAGACACTCGTGAGCTAGTAGAGCGAAACCACTTGGGGTTCGCGCCGCAAAGTTTCGAGGGCGGGTTATTAGATAACCTGGCTACCCATGACTCTGAGTCATGGCCTCTGAACGGCTTGTGTACCAAATTTATTTGGAAAGCCTTTTGTCAAAGTTCGGGGTGTAATTTCCACTCCTAGGCCCATTTAGAGCCAGGGCCCATTTAGGCCTGTACGGCGGGAATCTGAAGCATCGTGCGTGACGGAATGGACGCGGCGTCAGGCGCAGGCCAGTCTCACGAGCATCTCTCAAGTCAAATTCGCACGGACATGGCAAGGTGACGGGACGGAAGGTGGCCCGCCACGATTCCCTTTTTTCGGCCGCCCGCATTTAAGGCGAGCCACGGGGCAGCGCACTCCCTCCACTCCCATCACTTCATGTTGCCTCGCATCGCTTAGGAAACCCCACAGTTGTTGCTTCGCCTTCCGCTTCGGTCGCTCCGCCGCCGCCTCCGCTCGATTTGCCGTCGCGTCGGCTCAAGCCCCACCAGATCTAGCCCCAGCAGAACCCTAGATCTAGATCCGCCGCCCAGTCCCGCTCCCAATCCCATCTCCTCTGCAGTCCCCGAGCATAGCGAGGAGAAAAATGCCTCCCATGGCTCGTTGGAGCACAAGGGATTCGAGGGCGGAAGCAAGGCGGTCTCCTTCTCCGTCGTCGCCGCCGCCGCCGCCCTGCTGTGACGAGGAGTGGGTGCGCTCCGTCTCGACGAGGGAGCGGATCATCTCCTTGATGTAGGACGGGTCGTGCTCGACGTGGCCACCGAGGGGTGTCGCCCGACGGTGGGAGAGGAGTTCCCGACGCCAGAGACAAACGAGGTCGTCGTGTTCGAGTCAGCGTACCTCCACGGCTTCGAGCTGCCTGCGCACCCCTTCTTCCGCGGACTGCTATACTACTACGGGTTAGAGCTTTGCCATCTCAACCCTAACTCCATCTTGCACATCGCCATCATTATCCACCTGTGCGAGGCATACCTTGGTATCGCCCCACACTTTAATCTTTTCGGTACTTCTTCTAGCTGGAACCCCACAAGAGTGACAATAAACCGAGCTCAAGCAAAAGCACTGGGATCTAGCTCAAGCAAAAGCACTCTGCCGAGTACATCTCGGTGCTACTGGTCAGTTCAAACAAGTGCACGCCGAGTGGTTCTACACCACCAACCACGCTCCACAGATCCCATGCAATGTCGGCACTTGGCCAGTTCCACTCAAATGTTGGGATAAGGAGCCCAGCGACGTCGACATGGAGCAGGTGCAGGAGCTAGTGATGCTGATTCGGAACCTGAAGGCAGCCGGGCTCACCGGTGTGGCGGTCATGGTGAACTTCGCCACCCGACGGCTGCAGCCACTGAGGGAGAGGGTCCACCGGTGAGGACTACAACACCACGCGACACGTGCCGGAGCCAGGGAAGCACAACAAGATGGTGGAATGCATTCGTCAGTGCTTCGTCGCTGGCACCGTCATCACGACGCGAGGTGCGCCGCATCCATACAGCGTGGCATTCCTACCGCCTGAGGTAAAGGATCTCTATCTTTGTCATGCGCCCATTAGGTTATGAACATATGGCCATCAGATGTTTGATGAAATGCTCATTGAATGTTGTCTTTTCAGGGCCGTCAGGCCTTGTCTCTGCTGCGCCACTGCCGGGCACTTTGTCCGGGAAGGATACTTTGCCCGGTAGGCTTGGCGAGCTGGAGCGCGTCCACGCCCACGCTTCAGTGGGCAGTGGTGCTGCTACTGCGTCAAAGCCAACCCAGCGCACGACCACGTCTCCGTCTGAGGAGCCGCGCGCGGTGTCGGCAGGGAAGGGGAAGGAGCGCAAGGGCAGCGTACGCCCCGAAGTACGACGTGCACCACCCGACTCGATCAAGATGGACGAGCCCGTGTCGCGTCGGCGCAAGCTTGTGCTGCCGAGCGACTCGGACGAGGAGGAGGTGGTCCCTCGCGTACCCGTGACCGGTGACATCCTGCCGGCAGTGGCTGGGGGAACGCCAAGTGGTGCGCCCGTTTCTTCTCCTTCTCTACCTTCTCCTCGACCTTCTTTTCCTTCTCCTCCACCTTCTCTTCCTTCTTCTCATCAACATATAGAGGATGTACCCCAGAGCGCAGGTGTTTCGCGCCCTGCACCGGAGGCTACCTGTCCATCTCCCGTGGCGGCGCAGGAAGCGCCCAAGGTGCCCGCCAAGGCGACCGTCGGGGCGAAGCGGCCGGCGCCCTCCAGCTCTGGATTTTGCAAGCGTGCTCGAGTGCGCGTGTCGAACCAGTAAGTTCCTTTGTGCTTTTTGTTGCTTTATGTATGCTTCTGATGCTGGTGATGGAGGTTTTGAGTGCAGTGGTGGTGTTGGAATTTTTGTTGTTTGCAGGGATCCTTGTGACCCCTCGGTTGATGGGAGTGAGGCGCTCGCGCCTTTTGTTGGCCCGGTAGCGCAGCCATCGAGTGCTTCAGTGGAGCACTCGGTTGTGGCACCGGAGGTGTCGGGTGCAGCGGTGCTGTATACAGGCGCGACTCCCTGGGCAGGCAGTCCCCAGCGTGAAGTCACTAGGTCCTCGGCCTTGGGTTCTGCTGTAGATGCTGGGCCAGAGGTTGAGGAGATCCATCGGGAGGTCCCTGCGCATCGCGTCAGCCCGCCGCGCTCTGCAGGATCGCTCGGATACGCCACGGCCAGGTGCACGAGGTCCTTGGGGACCCGGCTACTGATGAGAGCAACTGGCGGGAGCTTGTTGCGGCCGCGTAGAGGGTTGTGCAGTTGGCGAAGATGAGTAGCTATCTAGAACTCCTCTTCTTGCTACTGTTATCTAAGTGTTTTTCTGACCTGTTGTATCTGTAGACCGTTGCCGCAGCTTGTGCTCGCAAGGGCGAGGTGTTGGACGATATTGGGTCCAATGCTGTCACGTTGCGCGCCTGAGTGCAACACCTTGAGGAGCAGGCCGCAGGCCGCTGCCCGCTAGGCGAATAGCAATCGGGAGCTCGAGCAGCTACGCTGGGACATGGCCACCGCGGACGCCACGGCCGTGTCCTTGTGCGAGGCGGCGGAGGAGCACCAGAAAGGTTTGTTTGCTCAACTCTCTTTCAGTATTGTTATCCGAGTGCTCATTTTTTATTCTTTTGTTGGGGTAGCTCGGGCCAAGGCGGAACAAGACCTTGAGGACCTCCACGGCCAAGCGAAGCGTCTGAAGACTTCATTCTAGCAGGTTGCCAAGGAGCGGGCTGTGGTGAAGAAAGAACTCACTGGTTGGTTGCCTGCTTCCCTCGTGCTCGCTTTGCTATTTTTCACGTTTAGTCCTTCTGACATTTTGAGCAGATAGGTTTCCTTGTTGTAACTGACTTGGACTCCAGGTCCACCGACCTTGTCCGTCAGCCAATATAAGGTGGCCAAGGGCATCCCTCTGAGGACAACAGATCCCACATCAATACAAATCAACAACTAGATGTAGGGTTTTACTCTCCGAAGGCCCGAACCAGTATAAACTCGTCGTGTCCTTTGAGTTCCGTGTGCTACGCTAGCATAACCATCACGTTCTTAGCTCTTGATCTCCTCCATTGAACAAATAAACCACCAGGGTTGACCCCTCGTGGACTGCTCAGATCTAAACCTCTGACACAAACCACCACGAAAACGTGATATAGCAGCGTCGTTTTCCTGAAATAACCCACAACGAATCATGCCTTTTTGTAGTACCTGGTAATAGTCCCCTACAGATTAGGAACCTTGTAGAAAACACTGCATTTTTAAGCAAATCTCGAGCATAATTAGAAGGCACAAATCTGTGTCGCATAGTAGTTTTTAATTGATCCCAGGTCGTTGGAATTGTGGTGGGATGTTTTTGTTTATATTCATGCCACCAACTTAAAGCAAAATTTGTAAATTCACTAATAGCAGCTTTAACTTGAGAATTAGCAGGAATATCATGGCATGAAAATGTTTGTCCAACTTCTAATTCCCAATCGAGATATGCAGCAGGGTCATATTTGCCATTAAAAGGTGCAATTTTAAATTTAATCATAGAAAATGAATCATTACCGGAATGGCATGGCACACGACAGCCACGGCCTCGGCGGTCTCCATCGTCCCGCTCCGAGTCACCGCCATAATCCTTCTGCAACTCTGGGATCATTGTGTGCAATGCATCAAGCCGAGCCACGGCAGCGTCGAGCGTGTTCTTAGTGGCCGTCTGCGTGAGATCGAGCTGATCGAAACGCTCGGTCGACGAAGTGGTCATTGAATCAAGCTGTTCATGTATTGTGTTAATATTCGTAGCAAGTCCATCAACTCGTGTTCGCGTGTCCTGCAGCTGGTCATCCCTCTCGTCATCGTCATCATCTGCCATGGTTAGCACAAACACAAAACCAAAACCAATGACAAAATAGGGGTGTAACGACTCACAAAGCACTCACTACAATGCTATTATCAAATTCTTATCTGTTCTTACCAAGCGCACAGGGGCGAACTGCAACCAATAGGTAGCACCGACAAAAGATTGGAGGAGCGATTGGCTAGAGAAACAAAGTCTGCGCATCGTAGAACTATGTGGAGTTCTGGGAAGGTTGCACTCAAGGGAAGGATTAGCACAATCACACAATAATGCAAAGCTGAATAATAGTGCCAAGCACAAACAAACGTTGCTGGAAATGAGTGCAAAAGTGGAGGAGAACAAAGGAGCACACACGTGGGAGGAGGAAGGGCGGTGCTGCCTCGGGATGAACCGTGAGCAGGGGGCGCGGCGTGCGTGGGTGGAAGGGGGCTTGATGATAGAGGCGGAGTGCCCGATCTTTCGGTGAGCGGAGATAAATTCGATTTCAGCGGGAGACGACCCTCATGATTTGACTACGACGAGCAAGCACGAAGCGCCAATGCGATCGCTAAACCAACTCCCTGTGGTTACCGACCTTGCTGGAGCAAGATCGGCCTGATCACAAAGATCAATTCCTGTGCGCAATCGACGAACGAACAAGAATTTGAGGCGAGCAATCTATGTATCACTCGAAGGTGGAGTTCTGAATTATAGAGGACATCACATATTTGTGCATGGTCTGGTGTAGCTAAAGCTAGATGTAAAACAAAGCTCAAGTTTCTAAGGCAGCGGCTACTGAGTATATGAAGAGGGGCATCCTAGGGTTGGGGGCGACCTAGGGTGGGGTGCCCACAACTTGGGCTTAAGGCCCAACAAACTGGCGACGCAACACCTTGGCAGATTCAGGACGTCAACTTGTTTCGACAATTCCCGTTGACTCAGGACGAATTTGGGCATGAGATTGGTGCCATTGGTAGCTCTACGAAATTGCGGTTCCAACCATATGAAGAACGTCCAAAACTGACTTCGTATGCGACCTGAGCGTCGTTTTTAGTGCGCGCTGCTCCTGGACTCCGAACTGGGCTCGAACTTGAATTGCTTTGGGCCTCCACCTTGGGGACTCGAACCGGATTAGCCTCATGCCTCCTCTTCGACTTGGGCACCCTTGTTGGACTTCTTCTACTCCATTCCATGCACCAATCATGGTCATATGCAAGGGTGTCATGTCCTCATCGTTCTCCCCCTTTTGAAGACAAGTCGTTCTCGACGTCGATTATACTTGAAACTGAGCTTGCACAACACAAAGGATAACGGGGGTGCAGAAATAAAGCAAAACAAAACAATTGTGAGGAGGAATGTGACCATGTTTCCAATTGCATATCATATCATATCACATAAAATTGTCAGTGTCTCTAGAGACTTTGTCATTACGATCCTGCAAAAGATTAGTACCAACAAAGGACACAAAAGGAATAGCTGGTTTGTTGCAATAAACTTTAGCAATGCCTCCCTTCTTGCGAAACAAAGCTATTAGGGTAACATGTGAATATGTTTGTATGATGGTTACCCTCTAATCGATCACAATCTTGCACAACAAAAGGAGAGTTCAAATTTGTACAAATGTAAACCTGATGTACCATATATTGCCCTTTGTTGTTATTTTTGCCAATAACATGATATGAATGTCTAGATAACCATGGCAAATCAGCATATGCAAAAATTCTCTCTTCTAAACAATCTAGATTTCACAAAGCGTCGAATTCAATGTAACCTAAGGTATGTAAAAAAGACAACAAATGTAGCTCATCATGTTTACTAGCAACATGCTTAACAAGTTTATTTTCAGCACTAGCATGTAAAACAGAAGTAGTAGCACACAATTCATCTTTATCACAAGAAATATTAAGCAAATCACCATGTGACAAGGATAAATCAAGAGATGTTTCCACTATTAATTGCTCAACTAAAGCATGATTTGTGGAAAAATTCAGCACATTAACACAATTCTCACCTTCCGTGAGTGTAGCACCATGGGCATTACTTATGTTGTCAGTAGGAGTATTAGGTGCATTGGGAAGTGATGGTTCCGAATTTGCACATGAGGATGTGCCTGCAGGTTCGTCCATCCTCTCGAGTGGTGTAGTGGTGGGCGTGTATGGCGCAGGGCTCTCGAGCGTTGTAGTGGTAGGTGTGGATGGCGCTGGGAAAGCGGGCGCTGAGTTGGATATCAGGCTTCGTCCTGCAAAAGAGTTAGAATATGTCTTCGAGCGGTGTCCCTACACTTCACATTCAGCTTTGGAAGCATACTCAAATAAAGTGGTCATATCTGCATATTCCTTACAATCAAGTATATCCTGAGTTTCGTGGTTCAAACCACCACGAAAACGTGCCATTGCAGCGTCGTGTTGCTCTAATAACCGACAACGAATCATGTCTTTTTCTAACGCCTAGTAATAGTCCTCAACAGATTGAGATCCTTGCTGAAAACACTGCATTTTTTAAGCAAATCTCGAGCAAAATTAGAAGGTACAAATCTATGTTGCATAGCAGCTTTTAATTGAACTCAAGTGGTTGGAATTGTATTGGGATGTCTTTGTTTATAATCATGCCACCACATTAAAGCAAGATCCGTAAGTTCCCTAATAACAGTTTGAACTTGAGAATTAGCCTAATATCATGGTATGAAAATTGCTATTCAACTTCTAATTCCCAATAAAGATATGCAGCAGGATCATATTTGCCATTATAAGGGGGAATTTTAAATTGATTCTTAGCAAAAGAATCATTACCGGAAAGGCGTGGCACATGGCGGTCACGACCACGACTGTTCTTCTGCAACTCTGTGATTGTAGTGTGCAATGCATCGAGTCGTGCCACGACGGCGTCCAGTGTGGTCTTAGCAGCCGTGTGACCTAGGTCAAGCTTATCGAACCGCTCCTTCGATGAAGTGGTCATAGAATCCAGTCGTGCATGTGTCGTCTGCATGTCCGCGACAACTCCATCAACTCGTGTCCACATGTCCTGCAGCTGGTCACCCCTCTTGTCATCGCCTGCCATGGTTAGCGCAAACACAAAAACAAAATCGACAACAAAACAGGGGTGTATTGGCTCACAAGGCGCTCAAAATAATGTTGTTATCAAATTCTTATCCGTTCTTACCAAGCACACAGGGGTGAACTGCAACCAACCGGTGGAACCCGCGAAATATTAGAGGAGCGATTGCCTGGCGGGACAAAACCTGCTCGTTGGAGAACTTTGTGGAGTTCTGGGAAGGCTGCACCCAATTGAAGGATTAACACCAACAAACAATAATGCAAAGTTGAATAAGAGTGCTAAACATGTCACAACTGCTACTGGAAACAAATGTAAAAATGGAAAGGAGCAAGGGCAAAACGTGGAAGGGGAAAAGAACGGTGGGACGTGGAAAGGGCGGTGCTGCCTAGGGAGGAAAAATAGCGCGGGGTGATGAGGAAGGGTGCGGCTTGCATGGGTGCTCTCGTGGCCAGCCGAGGGGGGAGGAAAAAAAGAAAATGCGTTGTGGGGAGAAAGCTCGCGCGACCAGGGACGTCGCGACCCAAGGGAAAAACGCAGGCGTATCCCTGTTTCGGTCTCCTTTCCTTTTCCTTCCTCTTTTTTTGACTTTCCTTTTTTTGTACCGTCCTTTTTTTATTATTTTCCAAGATACACATGCAGGAAATTGGAAACCAAAAGGAAGGGGGGAAGTGTCTCGCGGCGTCACGGCAGAGGGGGGCACGCGGCCAGGAAGTCTGAGCTGCGAGGGGGAGGTCGCACGAGGTAAGGGTTGTGGGGCATGGTGGTTTTTTTTGTTTTTTCCTTCTTTTTTTTGATAACTCGCCAAAACAACAAGGAGGAAAACCGCACAGGGGGCTGCGCGGTGTGGCTCTCGGTCGCAACCAGAAGGTGTCCTCGCGATGAGGGTTTAGCGCGAGGGGGGAAAGGGTTCAGCACAAGGGAAAAAGGTGAGGGGGGTGTTGGCGTGGAGGACAGGGCAGCAGAGAGAAACGGCGGCGGCTAGGGTTTAGAAGAAAAACGAGAAACAAAAGCTAGAACACAAGTAACCAGCAACAATCGAACGAACAAAGCACTCAAACTCAACAAAGCAAATTATTGTATGAAGGTGCAAGGCTAAAACGGTTTGCTGGGACAAGGATCTAACCTAGAACAAATTTTTGTTTGGGTTTTGTGGACTATAGGAAATAAAAACACTCGATAAACTCACTGATCAACTCGGAAAGCTGATACCACTTGATAAAGGCGGAGTGCCCGATCTTTCGGTGAGCGGAGATAAATTCGATTTCGGCGGGAGACGACCCTCATGATCCGACTATGACGAGCAAGCCTGAAGCGCCTATGCAATCGCTGAACCAACTCCCTGTGGCTACCGACCTTGTTGGAGCAAGATGAGCCTAATCACAAAGATCAATTCATGTGCGCAATCGACGAACGAACAAGAATTTGAGGCGAGCAATCTATGTATCACTTGAAGGTGGAATTCTGACTTACAGAGGACAACACATATTTGTGCGTGGTCTGGTGTAGTTAAAGCTAGATGTAAAACAAAACTCAAGTTTCTAAGTGGCGGCTACTGAGTATATGAAGAGGGGCATCCTAAGGTTGGGGGTGACCTAGGGTGGGGCGCCCACAACTTGGGCTTAAGGCCCAACAAACTGGCGATGCAACACCTTGGCAGATTCAGGATGTCAACTTGTTTCGACAATTCCTGTTGACTCAGGATGAATTTGGGCATGAGATTGGTGCCATTGGTAGCTCTACGAAATTGCGGTTCCAACCATATGAAGAACGTCCAAAACCGACTTCGTATGCGACCTGAGCGTCGTTTTTAGTGCGCGCTACTCCTGGACTCCGAACTGGGCTCGAACTTGAATTGCTTTGGGCCTCCACCTTGGGGACTCGAACCGGATTAGCCTCATGCCTCCTCTTCGACTTGGGCACCCTTGTTGGACTTCTTCTACTCCATTCCATGCACCAATCATGGTCGTATGCATGGGTGTCATATCCTCATCACTTGAGTTGCCCTCGGAGGAGTCGTGACACAAGGGGAGGGGGTCGGCGCCTTTTCCCTTTTTTTATTGATTTCTTTCCTTTTTTTGATTGCTTTCCTTTTCTTTTTTTGGACTTTCGAACACGAAGGGAGGGGCGATTGCGAGGGGACGCGGTGTTGCCTGGGTTGCAGCCGGTTCGGCACGAGGGTGGGGGGTTGGCGCGAGGGGAATGTGCGGCGTGGTGGGGTTGGCGAGCAGCGGAACAACAGCGGCGAAACTAGGGTTGGTAGAAAAACAAGAAACAAAGGATAGGGCACAAGTAACCAGCAACAATTGAACCGGCAAGCATACAAATTCGACAAAGCAAATTATTGAAAGAAGGTGCGAGGCTAAAAGGGTTGCTGGGACAAGGATCTAACCTGAAAATAATTTTTTGTTTGATTTTTTTGGACTGTAGGAAGGGAAAACACTCGATAAACTCATTGATCAACCTAGAAAGCTGATACCACTTGATAGAGGCGGAGTGCCCGATCTTTCGGTGAGTGGAGATAAATTCGATTCAGCAGAAGTAGACCCTCACGACCTGACTACAATGAGCAAGCCCAAAGCACCAATGCAATCACTGAACCAACTCCCTGTGGTTACCAACCTTGTTGATGCAACATCAGCCTGATCACAAAGATCAATTCCTGTACGTAATCGAAGAACGAACAAGAATATGAAACGAGCAATCTTAATATCACTTGAGGTGGAGTTCTGAATCACACGAGGACAACATGTATTTGTGCGTGTTCAAGGGTAGCTAAAGCTAGATGTAAAATAAAACTCAAGTTTCTGAGGCGGCGGCTACTGAGTATATGCGAGGAGTGGCGTCCTAGGGTTGGGGGCGACCAAGGGTGGGGCGCCCTCAACTTGACAAACTGGCGACGCAACACCTTGGCAGATTCTGGACGTCACCTTGTTTCGACGATTCCTGTTTACTCAGAACGAATTTCGGCCTGAGACCAGTGCCAATGGAAGCGTTATGAAATTCTGGTTCCACCCATATAAAGAATGTCCAAAATCGACTCCATATGCGACATGGGTGTCGTTTTTAGTGCACACTGCTCCTGGACTCCAACCTGGGCTCGAACTTGAATTGCTTTGGGCATCCACCTTGGGTGCTCGAACCATATTAGCCTCGTGCCTCCTCTTCGACTTGGACACCCTTGCTGGACTTCTTCTACTCCATTCCATGCACCAATCATGGTCGTATGCATGGGTGTCATGTCCTCATCACACAGTCCACTACCGAGGCCGAGTATGTAGCTGCTACTAGTTGTTTCTCTCAGCTCCTTTGGATCACATATACAATGAGTGACTTTGGTGTGGAGTATACCGATGTTCTCCTCCTATGTGATAGCACTAGTGCCATAAGTGTAGCCAAAAACCCCGTCCTACACTCCAAAACGAAACACATAGAGGTGAAATATCATTTTCTGAGAGACAACATCGAGAAAGGGAAAATAGCTTTGATCCATGTGCCCACATAAAACCGGCTAGCAGATATTTTCACCAAGCCCCTTGATCAAGCAACTTTCACTCGTTTGCGAAGAGAACTTGGTGTGTGTTTGGTTTCTTGAGTTGGTGGTGGGAGCTCCTTTGTAGCATATGTATAGCTTTCCGGTTGTGCATCTTCTGCATTGCATTTGAATCATGATGTATAGGCATCTTTGTATCTAAGTTTTGCATTGCATTTGTATCATATGCATTGGTAGGAAAAGCTTCTCTTATATACATGGTTCACTATAACATGCTATGGATGACCTTGTGAGCTTGTTTGGTATGAGGTGGTTAAGTTTGGCTAAGCTCTTGATGGTCTAGTTTTATATCCATATGAGAATGCTATTGAGGACTGGAGCATCCGAGGACCGGTGGATGGTCGCTCCCTGGTGTGATGAGTGATTGACAACGTGGTGTGGACTGACTCTTGGCCGAGTATTGCAGGTGTAGGTTGTGGTTTATTTGCGTTGGTGCAGGTGAGAGCGGGTGCGAAAGGTCTTAGCCTTGCGGGGCCTCCGAGGAGTGAAGAGACAAGTACGCTCGGCTTGATGGACCCGGTGGCCAAACGGAATCAAGTGCGGGCCGCATGGTGGCAAGAAAAGCAAGACAAAGTCGTGGACAGGAGCCAGTGTAGGGTAGCGACTCACGACCAGAGTCTACACGCGAGGTTTGCGGTGGTTCACCACAAAACCGTCAGGTTACTTGGTTGAGCCACAAAACCAAGACCGGAGGATCGGCAGGCGGAGACGGGAGGACGCGGATTGCGGCGAAGGCATGGCCGCCCGATGAAAAGGATCGCTACTTCACCATCTTGCCCTGAGGGCTGTGTATCTTCCTTTATGTTTTAGGGGTAGCTTGGTCATTTGCCCAACCCGGAGAGACTTCATATATATAGCTCTAGGGTTCCAGGGCAACTCATCCATCCGGACTGCTTCTCATTTTCCCTGCTCTTTAGGCTAGATTTTCTTCATGATTTTGTAGAGAATCTGACCTCTTGTTGTATGGAAGCATTCATGGTTGCGTCGCTTTCCTTCTCTTGGCTCAAGTGATTTTCGTGTCTTTTTTGGGCTATTTTTTGGGATTTTTGTGTGCGGCTTGTTACTTCGATTCTGAGGCATTTGTGTTCTGATTTCTTGTGGGGATCATGGATAGATGTCTTGTTCATCTTTGTGCTTGATCTTGACCCTTCAAACTCCGGATTTGACCTCTGATTCGAGGATTTCGGTTGGTTCCCTAGCTTTGTTCTTGACCTCGGTGTGTGATCGATTCCCAGCGATTTAGTGTATTTGAGGCTCCATGTTTTGGGGTATAACATCCCCTAGGGACGCTTCTCCTTTCCCCAAAATCTTGTCTCAAATCGTGCAGCCATTTGGGAGATCCATGGATGGCTAGGTAGAGTTGACTCTCATTTTGCAGGTTCTGTTCGTGCTCTGCGAGCACGACGGACGGTCCGTCCTAGGGGTGCAGACGGTCCGCCAGTGTTAGGGTTCGTCGCGAGTTCATTGCGTTCTTGCGAGCTCGCGCGTTCGATCGATCGGGGCTTTTGCTTTTGGTTGCAGCCGGTTCACGGACGGTCCACCTAGGTCGGACGGTCCGATGTGCTGTGTCGATCGGTCCATATAGGTCGGGTGCATTTCTGGAGGTTCTGGTGCTTAATACGGACGGTCCGTCCTAGCGTCACGGACGGTCCGTCCTAGCGTCACGGACGGTCTGCGACCTCCACACGGATGGTCCGTCCTATGCAGGTACAGTTGGCTAAGTCCTTTGCGTCTTGAGTTGTGCTTCCGCTTTGCAACTTGTTTGGACTTGTTCCTAGGGTTGGTAGGTCCATTGTGACTACGTGACCTTGGCAAGTTCGTGTGGGAACCCTTGCGTGTGATTTTGAGACTAAGCCAGTTTTCTCTTGGAGAATTTTTTATCGGCTCCCATTCACTCCCCCCCTCTCTGGTCGCCTAACTAGTCTAAGATCCAAAGATGGCATACTAAGAACAGGGTTCGGGTCCTCCACACTTTGATGGTAAGGATTACCACAAGTGGCAGCGTCGTATGTCTGCTTTTCTTCGTGGCAAAGGACAGATCATTTGGGATGTGACGGAGAACACCTCCTATGTCCATCCCATCAACTTCCTTGCCCCAGGTTCTCGAGATATGCATGACGCCAACAACAAGGCGGTCGATTATCTCTTTCGTGCCCTTTGAAAACCTAAATTCGATCCGGTTCAAGCAGAGGACTTGGTGTGCAAAATTTGGGAGACGCTCAAGGTAGCTCATGGTGTGATAGAGTCGGAGTGGCCGATCTTTCTGTGAGTGAAGATAATTTCGATCTGGTGGTTGTTGACCCTCACGATCCGACTACGACGAGCGAGACTCAAAGCGCCAATGCAATCGCTGAACCAACTCCCAATGGTTACCAACCTTGCCGGCGCAAGATCAGCCTGATCACAAAGATCAATCCCTGCATGCAATCAAAGAACGAACAAGAATCTGAGGCGAGCAATTCACTAAGTCACTCGAAGGTGGAGTCTGAATTACACGAAGGCAGCGCGTAGCGGCTGTTTGGAAGTAGCAAAAGCTAGATGTAAAACAAACTCAAGTTGTAAAAGATACAAGACTCTGACTAATAAAGGGGGCGCAGCCCCTAGGGGAGGGGCGGCCAGCAAAGGGGGCGCCTCCCCTAGCGTCGTGGGTGCGGGGCTGCAACCCTAGGTGCCCTCTTGGGCCAGTGCTAGGCGCCCACGCACAAGGCCTCCTGTTGGGCCAGCCTTCAGTCTTCCGGGCCTTCATTCTTCAGCATCATGACGAAGTTGAACTCTATTGCACGGGCCTGAGTAATTGGCCCAGAAGGTGGCGCTAAAGACGGTGCTGCCGGCACTGGAGTAGGAGAAGGTGCTGCTGGTGTAGATGTACTCGTGGTGTCCTCATCATCCTCCCCTTCTTGAACTGAAGTCGTCCTCGACGGCAACTCCTCATCCTCACCCAGATATGGCTTCAAGTCTGCAACATTAAAACTAGTGGAAACACCAAACTCCGCAGGCAGGTTAAGGATATAAGCATTATCATTAATCTTGGTTAGCACTTTAAAAGGACCAGCAGCACGAGACATTAATTTAGAACGACGCAAAGTAGGAAAACGGTCCTTTCTCAAATGCAACCAAACCATATCACCAGGTTCAAAAGTAACATGTTTTTTACCTTTACTACCAGCAACCTGATATTTAGCATTAGCAGCAGCAATGTTTTGGTGAGTTTGTTCATGCAGGTTAACCATTTGTTCAACATGTGCAACAACATCTAAGTGTGGTGCGTCTTCAGTATCAAATGAAAACAAATCAATAGGAGCCCGAGGGATGTAACCATACACAATCTGAAAAGGGCACATCTTTGTAGAGGAATGTGTTGCATGATTATAAGCAAACTCAACATGGGGCAAGCAATCCTCCCAACGTCTCAAATTCTGATCTAAAACGGCCCTAAGCATGGTTGACAAAGTTCTATTAACCACCTCAGTCTGCCCATCAGTCTGATGGTGACAAGTTGTGCTAAACAGCAATTTAGTTTCCAATTTATTCCACAGAGATCTCCAAAAATGACTGAGAAACTTAACATCACGATCAGAGACTATTGTCTTTGGGATACCATGCAAACGAATAATCTCTCTAAAGAACAATTCAGCAATATTGCTAGCATCATCAGTCTTATGACAAGGTATGAAATGAGCCATTTTGGAGAATCGATCAACAACCACAAAAATGCTATCCCTCCCCTTCTTAGTTCTAGGCAATCCCAAAATAAAGTCCATAGAAATATCAAGCCAAGGGGAAGTAGGAACAGGCAAAGGCATATACAAACCATGGTTGTTCAACCGTGACTTAGCTTTCTGACAAGTAGTGCAGCGTGCAACAAGGCGCTCAACATCAGCACGCATCCGGGGCCAAAAGAAATGGGCAGCCAACACCTCATGCGTCTTGTAGACGCCAAAGTGTCCCAAGAGACCACCTCCATGCGCTTCCTGTAACAGCAAAAGACGAACCGAGCTAGCTGGAATACACAGCTTGTTAGCGCGAAATAGGAACCCGTCCTGTATGTGAAATTTGCCCCATGGTTTGCTATTAACACAATGGGCAAAAGCATCTTTAAAATCAGCATCGTCGACATATTGATCTTTCACAGTTTGCAAGCCAAAGATTTTAAAATCTAACTGTGACAGCATGGTATAGCGACGAGACAAAGCATCAACAATAACATTGTTGGGGGGTCCGAAAATCGGATGGGATCCCCTAACACAAGTTATTAGAATGAACGCACGAAAGCAAGAATGAGAGAGGGGACAAGGAATCCCCGAAAGTCTGTTTCCGCCTCAAAAGTTGTGAATCCCTTTACACGTGCCCTCGAGCCCACTTTTATAGGGAGACGAAGGGACTTTTACATTCTGAGATTACCCTCGAATCTAGAGAATATTCGTGGTGTGAACATGTACATGAACGTCTTTTACATCTCGTGATTTGCGGGGCTAATTTCACATAATTACAGGCCTGCCATCTATTCACACCCAAACCCGAACTTTTGGCACCACCCATTTGACTCGTCTCATTCGTGGCTTCTGCTTCATATCTATGAAGACCTCCAGTTGTTGAGATTCCCAACTCGAATCGCCGAAGTTAATCCCGAAGCAAAACTTCTCCGAATCCGCAGAGATCCTTGAATCAACAATGATCTCTGAAGTTTCCTTCGCCGTAATCCCCAAACTCGGCAGGTTCCTGCTATCCTGAAATAGGGAATAGACCCGTGATCCGACGCTTATTTGGTGATCATTTCGCATAATATCAGAGGGTCCGTGAATCATGCAAAAATAACGAAACACCTTCGCGAAAACTTTCTTGCTACGAAACAGAGCAGCGACCCGAAGATTTGTTCACGAATACTTTCACGAAATCGTTAACTCCGACGTTTCGAGGGTGAAAGGTTTTTGCCCAATTCCCCAACACTAGCCCCTCGGGGAAGCGGGTTGACTCCGACGATCCATTTCCACGAACAATTCTCAGAATTTCGGTAAAAAACGTCACCCTCGGAACGTCGGAGTGGACATGCGTCCCCCACAAAATGCGCAACGGTCATCTCGAGACGGTTTCTTGAAACTACCCCCCTTTCGCCCTATAAATAGCGGTCAAGCACGGTAACTTTATTTCACTGCTTCGTTGCAATCTTCAGTCATTTTTGAAGCATTCTCGGAGAAAAGCTCTTCATCTCAAGACGCCTGAAATTCGGCGACTTCTTCTGTTTCTGAAGGTATTCTCTTCATCTTTCTTATATTTTTTGGTCATTAGTCAACTATTTCGTAGATTTTTGTTTCTTGTAAATTTACATGTTTTTCATGTTTGTTTTTCTTTCGAAAAGGTGGCTCGTACTAATAGTACTGCCAGACCAATGACTTCTGAGGAGTTGGCTGCTGCTGGCGTTCCGCCGACCGAGGGGAATGCTCCTTCCAGTACAAATGATCTGGCTACCGAAACCATTCGCGATTCCGGCAGTCGCGAAGATGGGGAGATAAGATCTGAAAATAGATCTGGTGGTGATGAAGATCTCTCCAATGTTGATGTTGATCTAAGCGAGCTCGTTGCTACGAAGGTTAAATCTTATCCCCCGGCCTTTGTCTTCGGTGAATCGAAGGTTACGGCCGATCTTATCAAAGAATACGAGGAGGCTGGATTTTTCCCTGCCGGTGATGGACGTCCCCCTTCTGGTGAAGAGGTCCCTGCTCCTGAAGGCGACGAAGTTGTTGTTTTCAGGGATTTCTTTACTTGTGGACTTAGATTTTCTTGTGACCCCCATTTGCTTTCCATTCTTGAGAGGTTTTCTGTGAAAATGCATCAATTGACACCGAATTCGTTCCTTGAACTTTCGAAGTTCTTTTGGATCATGAAGACTTCCAAGTGTACAGCTGGTGCTGATATATTCGCTCGTTTATTCGAGCTTGTGATCGAGAAGGATATTCTTAAGCTCGATGATGGAAAGTACTACGAAGCTCACTATGCCTGTTGTACTTTCAACACTCGAAGGAAAAATTCGCATCAAGGCCTCACCCGCATCCAGCTTGCACCCTGCAGCAAGACCAATTTCTCCGAAGATTGGAGGTCATATTGGTTCTATGTAAAGGTTGATATGTCCAAGGTTTCTGGCTACACTGGACTAGCTTATCCGTTGTACTCACCGATGGCACCCGTGACCGCCATTAGCACTGCTTCGTATAATGGCCGGACCCTTGGTTTCAAGAGTTGCGAGAATGCTTTCATTCTAGCTAGCACTATTCTTGGAGGCCGTGATGTTATTGAGGAATTTGTTGCAGCTGGGGTTTGGCCCTTATCAGATGATTGGAAGCCTTCGGACATTGTTTTCCTTGATGTGGATTGGGCTACTCAACCGTTTCCACGATTTGACTTGTGACTCAAGGATGGCCAAAGCCTTGAAGACTTCATTGCTGAAGTTGAAGAGAAAGTTAATGCAATGGTTGGTGAATCTACTCTTAATGAGTATAAATCTTTCAAGAGCATCGTGAAGCATAAGAGAAGAGTTAATCGTGTGTTTTCTGAACTTGGTGCTGAGACTGCTCTCCGATCTCGCCCACCAGGCGTGCACAAGAAGGTTCCGGCTATTGCCATAGCGGTTTGTTTGGCTGCCCCGCCTAAGGCTCCGAGAAGGAGATCCTCGAAGAAGGAAAAGGCTAAAAGTAATGTGGGCGACACCTCTTCTTCTGTCGTTCGCCCTGGAAAGACTAAATCTTTGGAATCCAGCAAAAGAAAGAGGAAGGCTTCCGAAGATGCTTCCGATGCTGAGATTCAGGTGGCCTCTAGCCTCACGCAGCTAGGCAGGAAGAAATCTAAGAAGGCAGTGAAGAAGGTTGTCGCTGTTGTTGTTCAGCGTGTTCCTTCAGCCTTTTCTGATGACGAGATGACTGACGAGGCTCGCCCAACAGGTTTCTCTTCTTGCTTGTGGTGTGATTTGAGATTCGGTGTTAGTCGTGGTTATACTCCACGTTCTGAGAATGAATTTGTTGATGTTGAAACTTTTTCAGACCTTGTCACCGAAGTTCGGGAAACTCCTGTTGATTCCGTGATCGCTGCTGACGCTAAGGGCGGTTCTTCCCAAGCTCCTGCTTCTAAGGACGAAGCTTATCCAGAATTTACCCAAGATTTGGAGTGCACGGTGCAAAAAAGCGATGACCTTGTTGAAAACCCGTCTTTGGTTGAGAATCGTGAAGAAATTCTCGAAGGTCAAGATCCCTCTCCCTCGGTCACCGCTTATAACGAGAGTTTTGGTACGTCTTTTAGAGGTGAACTGTTGAGTGTTAGGGGTGAGGTGGTTGACACAGATGATGGTGTTCCTAAGTTTTCCTTGCTATGGACGTCTCTTGAATTTGTGGATAAAACATGAGGAGATGTTCTGAAGAAGAAACTTCGGTTGACCGGCAAGACACCCTCTACTGCTGAAAAGCGCACCTCTTCCTCTCTCCAGAAATCTTTGACGATTTCTGAGCCCGCAGATGAGATTCCCTTAAGGAGACTTAATCAAACAGGTTTGCATGTTACTTTCATCTTTTACACTCTGCTGCTCTTCTTGTTTTTCTTAAATTTTTTCGCTACTATAACCTTTATGAATTTCGCAGGTTTTGAAGAAAATACTCGAAAGCTTTCATCATTGGACCTTTGTAGCTTCAAGAAAACTTATGATTTGAAGGCGTCCATTGTGGGCAAGGTTGTCTCTGAGCGGCTACTTGAAAAAGAGGAACTTGTTGAGAAGCTTACTGGTGAATCTAAGAAGCTGAAGTGAGAATTGAACAAGGCTCAGGCTTCCGGTCTCGATCTGGAGAAAAGGATTGCTGAGCTAGTGGACTCTTTGAAGAAGTGCCAAAACGAGAAAGGTCTTGCTGAAGCCGCTCTTCGCGATTCGAGGAAGGACCTTGAAAATATTAACAAGACTCACGAAGATGACTTGAAAATGATTGAGAATCTTCGCAAAGAATCTGACAAGGACGCAAAAACTGTTGACGAGCTTCGTGTTAGTAATGCTGAGCTTTCATAAAAAATTCTGATCTTGCGAAAACTTTGAGTGCCAAAGAACAGAAGATTCAGGATCTTGAGAAAGCTTTGTCTGAACGAAGTGAGACTTCAGGGAAAGATGTTGATGAAATCAAACAACGTCTGAGAATTCTGTTTGAGGAATACAGAGGAGCCTTGGAGCAATTTGGCACCCGTCCAAGTCCGCTACCTGAAAGCGAAGAAATTTCTGATTTGATGGACTGGATGCTGAAGGAGTTCCAAGCTCTCCCAGATGTCTTCTCAGGGGCTAGTGACTATGCTGCTCTTTTTTCGGTGGAAAGTCTTCTTAAGCTTCTTTATGATTTTGATTGTGTCGATCTCCCGAAATTCCGCGGTGCACTCTCGCGATTTCCAGATGCTGGAAGCACTTCAATCATTCGTCCCAATGAAGACATCCGTGCTGTAAAGATTAGATTCGCAAGGGAGTTTTGGAATGCGAGCGAAAAAGAATTCGCGAAGAAGATTGCCCGTGACAAACTTGAGGAGGTTGTTATTATAGATTTTGTTGAAATTTTGGCATTTTACGAGCGCCCCTTTCTTGATTTCTGTTAACTTCTTTTTTGTTTTTTCAGATGACTCAGAAGGAGGAGCATGCTAAGGCTGTGGAGAGTCAAGAATCATCTTCTGAATCTGAGGGGGATGACGATACCAATGATGGAGAGGAAGATTCGGGGAGCGAGGGTAGCGGCAACAGTAGTAGCAGTGACGACTAAGACGATGGCGAGGAAGGCAGTTCCGATCGTCAGACGAGCTCCCCGAAGGTTGATATTGTTGGATGAGGCTCTACTTGTCCGAACTTTTTCTTCTGATGTTTGAGGCCATATGAACTTGTATATTTGTATATTTGTGGGCTGCGACCCCTTCTAAACTTCTGTCTTATAAATTTTAACCTGCGCAGGTCCTGCAAGGTGGGCCTGTGCAGGACATCATACCTTTGCGAATTCATCGGCAGGACCAGATAGTTAGTGGCGAAGCTTGGCGTTTGTACAAAGAAGCTAATTCTGGATGCGAATTCTCTGATTTTTGGCTTGAATGTTCTCAGTATTTTTCGATGAGTAGCTTTCAACTTAGCTGGTTTTTTCTTCAACGTGATGGTTATGCTCTTTCTTTAGAAGCCTCGAGTTCGCGATCCTCTGTGAAGACGGAGCCCCTTAGCCCTATAACTGGCGACTGTAATTTTACTTATGCTAGTGACATTGCCGAAGAAAGGGGTCGTAAACCGGGCCGTATTGTCGAACTTCCTTTCTGAACTTCTCAGCTCTTTGAAGCTATGTAATTTTACTTTTATGAAATTTTGTATGAAACTAAGGCAATAAATTCGTTTTTTAAGAAAAAACGTCACCCTTCCCACCTTGCTGTTTTCATGCAAAATTTCGTGGAGTCCCAAAGATTGATAATTCCCTTCAAATGTAAGTCGACAAAATTTGTTTCACGAATTTTGTGGACTTGCGCCCGCTTGGCATACTTGCCTAGGTTGATATCGCAACCCTTAGTTGCTTCAACCATTCTTTGTGATTGCTAATTTTCGGAGATGATTGAGCCCCTTGGCCCTTTGGAAGAATGTTCTGGGCTAGAGCAACTTTCCTAAAAAACTTCGTATAATTCTTCATGAATGTTCGCTACCATGCTGATTTGTTCTTTCAACCGAGGTAACTTTGACTTTTACTTTATAATTTTTCACACAAAAAATCCTGAACAAAGACGTTTGTACTTCCTGGGCCACAACCTTCGGTTGTTCCCGTACTTTTGGTAGGATGTCCCTTCAAGGTGGGATCTAGACCACAACTTGTTGTTGTCTCAGGCCCTTCGGTAGGAAATCCCCTTAAGGTGGGATCTAGGCCACAACTTGTTGTTGTCTCAGGCCCTTCGGTAGGAAATCCCCTTAAGGTGGGACTTAGGCCGCAACTTGTTGTTGCCTCAGGCCTTTTGGTAGGATATCCCCTTAAGGTGGGATATAGGCTTTCACGGAGCCTTTGGCTATCAAGGAGCCTTTTCACAGAACTTTTCTTTCTCTTCTTTAATCTCGGCTATCACGGAGCCCTTTCGCGAATTTTTCTTTCTCATAACTAGAATTAGGCTGTAACGGAGCCTTTCACGAATTTCTCCTTACCATGGTGGAACTCAGGCTATAACGGAGCCTTTTCACGAAATTTTCTCTTCTCACGATGGAATTCAGGCTATCACGGAGCCTTTTCACGAACTTTTTTCTCTCTCACGATGGAATTCAGGCTATCACGGAGCCTTTTCACGAATTGTTCTTTTCTCACGATGGAATTCAGGCTATCACAGAGCCTTTTTCATGAAGTTTTTTCTTTCTCAAAATGGAACTTCGTAAGACACATAATTTGGGGGAAGACTCTTTTCATATATATCACAAAGAGTATTTACATAGGATCCGCCTCGTTAAAAACCTTGCCCCTTGATTTAGGGCCCCCTTTGCAAGGAAAAGAGTACGGTCCTTCTTATTCTAAATTAAATGCGAGAAGTAAATGTTTTTGTTTCCGAAACCACTTATAGTTCCGTGGTTCGGGGTTTTTACAATTTTTTGGAATCTAATACTTGCTAAAAGAAATGCTGAATAATAAATCTAGCCACCTTCATGATTTTCAAGGGTAGTACCTTTTCAGACTGTCTGCATTCCACGAATGCGGTAGCTCTTCACCAGTTTGCTCTGTTAAGCGGAAAGCACCTGTCATGTTTGTTTCCTTTGCTATGTATGGCCCTTCCCATGATTCTTGGAGTTTCCCGGGGTTCTCCCAATTTTTCTTTCTTTTCAGTACTAAATCACCACTCTTGATATTTTTTCTGACTATTTTCTTATCCTTCCACGCTTTGGTTTCTCTTTGGTACTTTTCAATGTTATCCGAAGCTTCGAGGATTGTTAGTTCGATCATGTCTTTCTCCACCTTCATGTCAACTTCTTCAATCTCTTTTGCTTTCTGCACTCTTAAGCTTTCATTCTTGATCTCTTCTGGTGTCATTGCCTCAGTGCCAAATAGTAAGCGAAATGGCATGAAACCCGTTGCTCCAGACACTGTTGTATTATGGGACCAGATCACCTTCGGCAATTCATCCGTCCATTTGCCTTTCTTTTGATCATATAGACACTTCTTGATTCCTAAAAAGATTAGCCCATTTGCTCTTTCAACAGCCCCATTAGACTGCGGGTGATAGACTGAAGAGAACTTCGCATGAGTGCCCAGAGTTTTGCAGTATTCCTTGAAAGAATAACAGTCGAATTGCTTTCCATTGTCAACAGTCAACTCTCTTGGTACTCTGAATCTGCAGATTATGTTTTGCCAGAAGAATTTTTGAATTGTTGGTGATGTGATATTCGCTAATGCCTTCGCTTCCACCCACTTGGTGAAGTAATCGACTGCTACTGCTGCGAACTTGCAGTTTCCTTGAGCTGTCGGGAATGGGTCGACCAAATCCACTCCCCACCTTTGCAGAGGCCATGATGGAGGAATTAGATGAACTGGTATGGATGGTAGATTCTGCTGATTTGCTATTTTTTGGCATGCTTCACATTCCTGAACAAGCTTCTTTGCATCAACGTTTATGGAGGGCCAGAAAAATCCTTGCTTTATTGCTTTGCTTGCCAGAGCTCTTGTGCCTATGTGTGCCCCACAAAATCCACTATGGATTTCCTTAAGAAGTTCTACACCCTTTTCGGAGGTTATGCATCTTAACCATGGTTCGGTGATTCCGGACTTGTAGAGCTCTCCGTCCACTACAGCATAGCCCCTTGCCCTTTGCCTTAGTCTTTTTTCCTCCAATTCATCTTGTGGTTCATAGTGACCCCTCAAGTATGCCATGATTTCGGCTCTCCAATCGCGAGTTTCTACAATGTTCACGGGTTTTGGCTTTAGATCTTTGACGGATGGTTCTTTGATGATTTCGAAGAACACATCCGGAGGCATTACCTGGTTCTGAGCTGCTGCTTTCGCCAGTTTGTCTGCTTCATTATTGCCATTTCTTGGTATATGTTGGACTGAGTAGCCTTTGAAATGCTTCTCCATTTCTCTGACTTTCTCAAGGTACTTCATTAGAACTGGATTCCTTGCTTCGCTCTCTTTTTCGATATGCTCTTGAATGACTTTGGAATCCGTCTTAATGATAAAGGTTAGCTGGCCCAGAGCTTTCATCTTTCTCAGAGATAGGAGTAGAGCCTCGTATTTAGTTGTGTTGTTTGTAGAATGCACATCATCTGCGAAATCAAGTCGAGCTGCGTATCTTATCACAACTCCGGTTGGAGATGTTACGATTGCTGCTATGCCAATACCCCTGTCATACCAAGCCCCATCACAATGCACTACCCAAGGCGTGACTATAACTTCACCGGGATTATGTGTTGGCGATGTCCAGTCCACGACGAAATCTGCCAAGACTTGCGATTTGATTGCACTTCTTCTTTCGAAGTCAACTGTGTATTCTGATAGTTCAACAGCCCATTTGATGATTCGGGTTGATGCTTCTTTATTTGTGAATAGGTCGTTCAATGGTTGATTCATGATAACCCTTATTCTGTGACCCTCGAAGTAGTGCCTTAGTTTTCTTGCAGCCATAACGACTGCATATGCTATCTTCTCCAATTCAGAGTAGAAGAGTTTAGATCCCGAAAGAGCTTCCGAAGCAAAATATAATGGAATTTGTTTCAACTTTCCTTCTTCCTTTTTCTCTTGCACTAGCATAGCACTCACGGCCGAATTAGAAGCAGACAAGTACAGTATGAGCAGCGATTTTGGCTCTGGAGGGCATAGCTTGGTCATGTTTGACAGATAGTCTTTGAGTTCTTGGAAAGCTTGTTTCTGAGATTCGGACCACTGAAAGTTCTTGGAACTTCAGAGAACTTGGAAGAAAGGCAAACTTCTCTCTGTAGCTCTGGGGATGAATCTGTTAAGGGCGGCCACTCTCCCTATCAACTTTTGCACATCTTTCACCGAAACAGGATCTTGCATCTCGACTAGAGCCTTGATTTTGTCAGGATTTGCCTCAATGCCTTTTGTCGAAACTAAGCACCCCAAAACTTTCCCCTTGTGAATGCCAAAAACACACTTCTCAGGGTTCAACTTAAGATTTGTTGCTCTGAGGTTTGCAAAGGTTTCTGCTAGATCACTGATGTGATCTCTTCTTTGAATGCTTTTGACGACTATATTGTCGACATATGCTAGAATATTTCTCCAAAGCTGGGGATGAAGAACTATTGCTATCATTCTTGAAAATGTGCATCCTGCATTCTTTAGACCCTCTGGCATTCTAACGAAGCAAAAGGTTCCGAAAGGAGTGATGAAACTTGTTTTCTCCTCGTCTTCTCTTCGCACCCTTATTTGATGATATCCTGAAAACATATCCAGGAGTGATAGCATTTCGCTGTTTACAGCGTCATCCACGACCTTGTCCACCCTTTCCAGAGGGAAGTCATCCTTCTTGCAAGCTTTATTCAAATCTGTGAAGTCCACACACATTCTCCACTTCCCATTCTTCTTCTTTACTGGCACAGTGTTAGCCATCCAAACAGGATACATGACTTCTCTGATCACCTTGGCGTCCTGAAGCCTTTGTACTTTAGCCTCTACTGCCTTGACTTTTTCTTTGGACATTTTCCTAAGTTTCTACTTTTTCGGGGTTATTCTCTCATCTGTGTCTAGGGCATGCTCAATGATATCCCTATCGACACCTTGCAGGTCTTTGGCTGACCAAGCGAAAACATCTTTGTTCTTGTTCAAGAATTGGGTAAGTTCTTTCTCTTCTTTGGGACTGAGATGAGCCCCTATCACAACTGCTCTGTCTGGCATATCATCTAGATATACTTTCTTCGTTTCGCCATCAGCAGCTATTTCAACTTTTTCTTTGTCTCTCTTGCCCTCAACATATGGTTCTTTCTTTTCTTCGGCCGAATTCAGGTGATGCACGTTGGTTTGACCTGGTGTGTGGCCCTTTTCCATGTTTCGGGCCACTTGCTGATCACCGAACACTGTGATGACTCCTTTTGGTGCCGACATTTTCATGCATAGGAACTGTTGCCTTATCACAGCATCGAACTTATTCACTCTGGTCGCACTGCTGGACCATCATTGATGACTGTGTTCACAGATCTGAAGTAATTGTTTCTTTGCTTTTTTGTGTCGAACTCCATGGCTGAACCACCTGTTATAGGCATGATGGTTCCGAATGAAGGTAATGCTTTCGGATTGTGGCCTCTCGAACTCGACTCAGGTCTTGATGAATTATCGGGAGGTGGCGGCAACATTTCTTGAATTGGTTGTGGATGCTGAATGGTTTGAATTGCCTGAGACTGAGGGTAGAATTGCTGAGAAGGCTGCCAGGATGACTGTGCCTGCTGAAACTGCTGCATTGTGACTAGATTTGGTTGAGGACCCATGAATTGTGGTTGCCAGAAGTTTGGACGGAATTGGTTCGGCATCGTGGAGGCAATACTCATCATGGTTTTCTCTTGTTGGATTCTTGCTATGTTCTTTTTGGTTTCTGGGCACGCTTCGGTGCTATGGCCTCTTCCATGATATCGGCAGTAGAAGTACGGATCTCTTGGATCATGGTTCTGAACTTTCGGTGGTCCTCTTCCCCTTCCCCTTCCTCTTGACGTAAAACCTCCTCTTGT
The DNA here is from genome assembly GCA_036936925.1 of Cenchrus fungigraminus. Lineage (NCBI taxonomy): Eukaryota > Viridiplantae > Streptophyta > Magnoliopsida > Poales > Poaceae > Cenchrus > Cenchrus fungigraminus. The sequence continues at coordinate 86,056,256 of CM072770.1, read as the reverse complement.
GCTCGGTCTGCTGTCATGGTTGAACTGAGGATTTTCCACATTGTTGATGTTTCGTGGTGTTTGAGAATGAGGTCTCCACGTTGTTCCTCTATTACCCTACCTTGTTTCATTTCGCTCAGCGACTTTTCTTCGATGATCCTTGTCGGATTTGATGTATTCTTCCAGTTCGTGAAAGAGTTCATCAATACTCTTAGGCTCCTTTCGAGTTAAGTGCGAAGCTGTTGGTCCCGGAGTCAGGCCTTTGATCAGTGCTTGTATTGTTGTCTTATCATCTGCTTCCGGGATCTGAGACCTTTGCTGCATGAATCTTCTTACGAAGTTTTGCAATGGCTCTCTGTCTTTTTGCTTGCAATTGTACAGGTCTGATGATTTTGCCGCAGTTTCATGGAATATCTGGAAAGCTTGGATGAACTTTGTCTTGAGGTCAATCCAACTGCAGATTGAGTGTGGTTGTAATAGGGAGTACCAGTTGAGAACTGGGCCCTCGCAAGCAATGATGAAGGATTTGGCTAGTGCGACATCATCTCCTCCTGCTGAATTCACAGCTGATTCATATCTCATGAGGAACTGTCTGGAGTTTCCGTACCCATTGTACTTCAGGAGAGAGACTGGTTTGAACTTTGGTGGCCATGGTGCTGTTTGCAACCCAAGTGAGAGTGGTGAATCTGGATCTGCAAACTGTGAGATTCCGTTACCCGCGAAGAAATTTTCTCTTGAAGTCCTTCTGTTCTGGCCAGAGTTCTGAAGTGGCGAATCGCGCCATAGTGAGCTGTTTTCTTGCTCTTTCATTTCATCAATCTCTTTTTGCATTCATTCTATTTGTTCTTTTGCTTGGTTAAGTTTCTCTAGCTTTTCCGAAGCTCTTCTTTTTGCTTCCAGCTGGTTCTCGAATCTCTCTTTCTCTTTCTGAAGCTGCAGTACTTTTTGGTGCACTCTTTCTAGCTCTCTGTCAACAGCCTGATCATCTTCCTCATCAGCTTCTTCTTTGGTGAATGGTTCCAGAGTATGCGCCGTTTTCTCAGCTCATGCCTTCTAAAGAGCTTCAAGCTTTGCTCTCCTTTCTTGGTCTGTAATTTGCGAAGGTTCTGCAGTAAGAGAGATTCCATTGTCTTCTTCAGTGTGGTGATCTTCCTGGTTAGCTTCAGTGGGTGTGTTCTTCTTGGACTTCTTCTGTGGTGGCATCGTGAGTTGTTTTTCGGCTAAGACCACGGTGGGCGCCAATGTTGGGGGGTCCGAAAATCGGATGGGATCCCCTAACACAAGTTATTAGAATGAACGCACGAAAGCAAGAATGAGAGAGGGGACAAGGAATCCCCGAAAGTCTGTTTCCGCCTCAAAAGTTGTGAATCTCTTTACACGTGCCCTCGAGCCCCCTTTTATAGGGAGACGAAGGGACTTTTACATTCCGAGATTACCCTCGAATCCAGAGAATATTCGTGGTGTGAACATGTACATGAACGTCTTTTACATCCCGTGATTTGCGGGGCTAATTTCACATAATTACAAGCCTGCCATCTATTCACACCTCAAACCCGGACTTTTGGCACCACCCCTTTGACTCGTCTCGTTCGTGGCTTCTGCTTCATATCTGCGAAGACCTCCAGTTGTTGAGATTCCCAACTCGAATCGCCGAAGTTAATCCCAAAGCAAAACTTCTCCGAATCCGCAGAGATCCTTGAATCAACAATGATCTCCGAAGTTTCCTTCACCGTAATCCCCGAACTCGACAGGTTCCTGCTATCCTGAAACAGGGAATAGACCCGCGATCCGACGCTTATTCGGCAATCATTTCGCATAATATCAGAGGGTCAGTGAATGATGCAAAAATAACGAAACACCTTCACGAAAACTTTCTTGCTACAAAACAGAGCAGCGACCCGAAGATTTGTTCACGAATACTTTCACGAAATCGTTAACTCCGACGTTTCGAGGGTGAAAGGTTTTTGCCCAATTCCCCAACAAAATTGTCCTTCCCGTTCTTGTGTTTAATTATGTAAGGAAAAGACTCAATGAATTCTACCCATTTAGCGTGACGACGGTTCAGATTTGTTTGGGTATGAATATGTTTCAAAGCCTCATGATCAGAATGAATGATGAACTCGCGATGCCAAAGATAGTGCTGCCAAGTATGCAAAGTGCGCACTAAAGCGTAAAGCTCCTTATCATAAGTAGAATATTTTAGACTAGCACCGCTTAATTTCTCACTAAAATAAGCAACTGGTTTTCCTTCTTGTAACAAAACAGCACCTAGCCCAATACCGCTAGCATCACATTCAAGCTCAAACACTTTATTAAAATCAGGCAATTGCAAAAGGGGAGCATGAGTTAACTTATCTTTCAAATTGCGGAATGCTACCTCCTGCTAATCACTTCAAGCGAATGGCACATCTTTCTTTGTAAGCTCATGTAAAGGCGCTGCAATGGAGCTAAAATCACGAACAAACCTGCGGTAGAAACCTGTAAGTCCAAGAAAGCTCCGAATCTGTGTGACCGTCGTCGGTGTAGGCCACTCCTGAATGACAGCAATTTTGCTGCTATCGACCTCAATGCCCTGTGGAGTAACAGCATAACCAAGAAACGAGACACGTTGTGTGCAAAAGATGCATTTATCCATGTTAGCAAATAAGTGGGCAGCACGCAACGCATCAAAAACAGCACTCAAATGTTTCAAATGGTCTTCCATAGATTTGCTGTAAATAAGGATATCATCAAAATAGACAACCACAAACAATCCTATGAAAGGTCGCAGAACTTCATTCATCAATCGCATAAAAGTGCTGGGAGCATTAGTCAATCCAAACGGCATAACCAACCATTCATATAAGCCAAGTTTCGTTTTAAAAGCCGTTTTCCATTCATCACCTAGTTTCATTCTAATCTGATGGTAACCACTACGCAAATCAATCTTTGTGAAAATAATGGCACCACTAAGCTCATCTAGCATATCATCAAGTCGTGGTATGGGGTATCGATAACGAATGGTGATGTTATTAATAGCACGACAATCTACACACATACGCCATGATCCATCTTTCTTTGGAACAAGCAACACAGGAACGGAGCAAGGGCTGAGAGACTCACGAATGTAACCCTTGTCAAGCAATGCCTGTACCTGGCGCTGGATCTCCTTGGTCTCATCTGGATTTGTACGTTAAGGGGCGCGATTTGGAAGCTGTGCACCTGGAATGAGGTCGATCTGGTGCTCAATGCCACGGAGGGGTGGGAGACCCGGTGGCAAGTCTTTGGGAAAGACATCAGCGTACTCCTGCAAAAGGTTAGCAACCACAGGGGGAACATCCAAAGACGGTGCATCATCAAGTGAAACGAGCAGACTAGAGCATACTAGTGCGTAGCAAGGCAATTGAGCATCACATAAATCATCAAAATCAGCACGTGTAGCAAGTAAAACAGGAGCATTCAACTTGATTTCAGAATTAATCGATGGTGATGGTTCAAGTTGTTTAGCAGTTTTAGCAGCTCTAGCAATATCATCTTTGAGAATCTGTTCAGGTGTCATGGGATGTATAATTATTTTCTGACCCTTAAACATGAAACAATAATGATTCGAACGACCATGATGCAAGCTATCAGTATCATATTGCCAACGTCTACCAAGTAACAAGGAACATGCTTCCATAGGAACAACATCATAATCAACAAAATCAGAATAAGCACCCATGGAGAAATGAACACGCACTGATTGTGTTATTCTAATTTTCCCACCATCATTAAGCCATTGAATGTGATATGGATTCGGATGCTTACGAGTGGGTAAAGATAATTTCTCAACCAGCGTGGTACTCGCCAAATTGTTGCAGCTGCCGCTGTCGATGATGATGCGAATCGACCGCTCCTGCATAGCGCCCTTTGTGTGGAAAAGGGTGTGTCACTAATTCTTCTCGAGCGGGGTGACCTGTGCACTGAGGACACGCTGTGCAACAAGACTTTCATACCTATCGGCGTCGCCCGGGTTGACATGTACATCCTCCGTAGCTGCATGATCAGTGGCAAGCATAGTATGGTGGGGATCTTCAGAATCACTAGCCGAAGAGTACTCACCATTGTCACGGATGAGCAAAGTGCGCTTGTTCGGACAGTCCCGAGCCACGTGGCCACATCCGCTGCAACGAAAACACGTGATGTCCCGCGTACGGCCTGTGGTGGGTGCTGCGCCTGTGGATGGAGAGGCGCCTGTAGCTGGGGCGGCTCCTGCAGGCTTAGCTGTCCTCTCACGCGGTGTAGGTGTGGATGGCGCAGGGAGAGCAAGTGCTGAACTGGACGACAAGTTTCTACCTGCAAAAGTGTTAGAATATGTCCTCGAGCGGCGTCCCTGCACTTCGCATTTAGCTTTGCAAGCAAACTCAAATAATTGGGTCATGTCAGCATATTCTTTATAATCAAGGATGTCCTGAATTTCGCGGTTCAAACCACCACAAAAGCGTGCCATTGCAGCGTCGGGTTCCTCCAATATACCACAACGAATCATACCTTTTTGCAACTCCTGGTAGTAGTCCTCAACAGACTGAGAACCTTCCTGAAATCGCTGCATTTTGTTAAGCAAATCACGAGCATAATATGATGGCACAAAGCGATGTCGCATAGCAGTTTTTAATTGCTCCCAAGTGGTCGGAACAGCAGTAGGATGTTTATTTTTATACTCACGCCACCAAATTAAAGTAAAATCAGTAAATTCACTAATGGCAGCCTTAACTTGAGAGCTAGCAGCAATATCATGACATGAAAATTTATGTTCAACTTCTAACTCCCAATCAAGATATGCAGCAGGATCATATTTGCCATTAAAGGGTGGAATTTTAAATTTGATTTTAGAGAATGAATCGTTACCAGCGGGGCGACATGGTACACGGCGGGCACGACCGCGGCTGTCTCCGGCGTCCTGCTCAGAATCACCGCCATAGTCCTTCTGCAACTCTGTGATTGTGGTGTGCATAGCATCGAGTCGGGCCACGAGAGCGTCGAGTGTGGTCTTGGTGGCCGTCTGGGCGGGGTCGAGCTGATCGAAATGGTCGGTCGACATAGTGATCATTTCGTCCAGCCGTTCATGTACCGTCCGAATGTCTGTGGCTAGTCCTTCAACTTGTGCTCGCAAGTCTTGCAATGGATCAGCCGCGCCGCCTTCATCTGCCATGGTTAGCGCAAACACAAAAACAAAACGACGACAAAAACAGGGTGGGACAGCTCACAAGGCGCTCACACTAGTGCTGTTATCAAATTCTTATCTGTTCTTACCACGCACACAGGGGCGACCTGCAACCAACCGGTGGAACTCGCGAAAGATTGGAGGAGCGATTGCCTGGAGAAACAAAATCTGCTCGTCGTAGAAATATGTGGAGTTCTGGGTAGGCTGCACTCAAGTCAAGGATTAGCACACTCAAACAATAATGCAAAGTTGAATTATAGTGCTAAACACGAAACAAACGTTGCTGGCAACAAGTGAAATCGAAAAGACAACAAGTAAGGTGGAGAGGGTGTAGCAAATTGCTGTTTTTTTTCTTCTGTTTTGTTTTTTTGTAGGAGTCCTCAAAACTGATAATATGAACACAGAGGATCTCCAACAGCAAATTACCACACACACTTTTTCTGAAAGTACAGGGGTATTCTGGTAATTAAAAGCACACACACACTCTCTCTCTCTCTAGAGTAAGGCCAAACTCAGAATATGGTACTGGAAAAGAGAGAGAAGAGATGGCTCGGTGTGGGGGTATGTGGCACGATCAGGGAGAGATAGCTACCAGGGCATGCACGGTGCAGCCCAGGAGGCTTGCGAGCCAGGGAAAACTACGGTGCAAAACTCCTTCACCGAGACGAATCGGCTCCCGTTTCCCACTTGGACTATGCGGCGGTCTCTCTCTTTTTTTTGGATTCTTTTTTTTTCTTTCCTTTTTTTCTGACCTACCACACCACGGAACAGGGAGGGGGCGACCGAGAGGCGGCTGCGCGACGGGTGTGCGCGTGAGGAGGAGTGCGGTGGGGTGGTGGATGGATGAGCAGCGGAGAGAAACGGCAACGAACTAGGGTTAGAAGAAAAGAAGGAACAAAAGGTAGAAAACACAAGTAACCAGCAACAATTGAACGCGTAAGCACACAAATTCAACAAAGACACTTATTGAAAGAATGTGCAAGGCTAAACGGTTGCTGGGGCAAAGATCTAACCTGAAAGTAAATTTTTGTTTGGTTTTTGTGGACTGTAGGAAGGGAAAAACACTAGATAAAACTCACCGATCAACCTGGAAAGCTGATACCACTTGATAGAGTCAGAGTGCCCGATCTTTCGGTGAGTGAAGATAATTTCGATCTGGTGGTTGTTGACCCTCATGATCCGACTACGACGAGCGAGACTCGAAGCGCCAATGCAATCGCTGAACCAACTCCCGATGGTTACCAACCTTGCCGGCGCAAGATCAGCCTGATCACGAAGATCAATCCCTGCACGCAATCAAAGAACGAACAAGAATCTAAGGCGAGCAATTCACTAAGTCACTCGAAGGTGGAGTCTGAATTACACGAAGGCAGCGCGTAGCGGCTGTTCGGAAGTAGCAAAAGCTAGATGTAAAACAAACTCAAGTTGTAAAAGATACATGACTCTAACTAATAAAGGGGGCGCAGCCCCTAGAGGAGGGGCGGCCAGCAAAGGGGGCACCTCCCCTAGCGTCGTGGGTGCGGGGGTGCAACCCTAGGCGCCCTCTTGGGCTAGTGCTAGGCACCCACGCACAAGGCCTCCTGTTGGGCTAGCCTTCAGTCTTCCGGGCCTTCATTGTTCAGCATCATGACGAAGTTGAACTCTCTTGCACGGGCTCGAGTAATTGGCCCAGAAGGTGGCACTGAAGATGGTGCTGCCGGCGCTGGAGTAGGAGAAGGTGCTGCTGGTGTAGATGTACTCGTGGTGTCCTCATCATGGTGGGAACAATCAGGTGAAGGCGCGCTTGTTTGCGACCTACCGGATGGAGTATGAGAACTTCACTCATCTGTCTGATGAGTCCATTGACTCCATGTTTCAGCGCTTCACCATGATTGTGAACAATATGCGGGCCAATGTGACTGTGCTCCCGTACGATGACCATGACAGGGCTGTGAAGCTCTTGCATTCGCTGGATCGTACCGTGTGGTGTGCCAAGGTCGAGGCCATTCTGGAGTCCGACCACTGTGAGACGTTTACCGTGGATGAGTTGTTCTCCAAGTTGAAGTCCTCTGAGGTGGATCGTGGTGTGAGAGGCAAGATCGAGAACCCGACTGACCCTCATAGTCTGGCTCTCATTTCTGGACCGAGAACTAACTCTAACCTGTCTTCTAGGCAGTTCTCTTTGTCTTGTCTTGTTTCCATGCCAGATGAGGAGTTCGATGTGCTGGGCGAGGATGATCTCACGTTGCTGAGCAGGCGGTTCGAGCCCTTGTGCAGAAACCAGAAGAAAGCTTGGAGGAGCTCAGGCATGTGCTATCGGTTCAGGAAGCACTAGCACTTTATCGCTGAGTGCCCGGAGGCCATGGAGATCAAGACCGAGCACATGCATCGTCCGAGGACTGACCACAAGCACCGCTCGAGGAATGACTATAAGGGCAAGAACAAGTTCGAGCGGAGGCTGAGGAAGAGTGGCAGCCACAAGAAGAAGACGGAGCATGCGATGGTCGCCCGAGCAAGCGACATCGACTCGAGTTCCTGCTACACTTCGTCGAGCTCAAGTGGCGATGAAGAAGAGGTGGACTGGCACGAGGGCAAGCGGTCGAGCAAGAACACCAATGGCTTGTGCTTCATCGCCCAAGGCTTTTGCGGCATGGCACATAGCTCCGAGAGCAAGAAGAACCAGAAGGATGACTCAGACTCCGACTCCGAGGATGAGGTAAACAATGATCTTGCCTTCTTGGTAGCGGAGAATGCTAGGTTGAATGACTTGCTTGACAACCGTGATGATGTGCTTAGAAAGACCAACAAGGAGAAGAGGGAGTATAGGTCTTTTCTAGGAGAGGCTAAGGAGAAGGTGTTTGAACTAGAGTCTATGCTTGTTGATGCTAGATCTCAAAATGATGCCTTGAAGTCTTCTCCTATTGTGACCGATGAACCTGAGTGCACTGAATGTCCTATTTTCCTTGGTGATTTGACTGCGCTTAAGGAAAAGTATGCCTCCAAGGTTGAGGAACTAGATGTGCTTAAGGTTGAGCTAGAAGAGATGAAATCTCGGCCCTTCTTGCTTGGTGCTTGTACCTCTTGTCCTGTTTTGCATGCGAAGTTGGATGAATCACATGCTTATGATAGATCTCTAGAGGCTGAATTAAAAGCTCCTATTCCTACTTCATGGTCTACTTGTGAAACACATGCTGTGAAGAATTTGGAGCTTGCACATTATGTTGATCTCTTGTAGGATGAGAATGATGAGTTGAGGAAAATGATGGGTTGGTTGTCTGGTCATGAGCCTCAGCTTAGGATGATGATTGAGACATACAAGCGCTATGATGGGCAGGCGCTTGGGTCGGATAAGGTTGGGGTGTGCAGTGGTGAGAAGGAGGAGAAGATTGGTGATATCACAGCTCCACCAAAAACCTTCCACAAGAATGCCTTTGCTCCTAAGCCAAACCCACTTAGGAACCAACTAGACACAACCCCAGCTCCACCAGTGTTTCCTCCCCAAACAAATGATTTCCAGAAACCCATCAAGTTCAAGAGTGACATGGGTAATGAGTTCTTTTGGAAGAAGGGAGAGAAACCTAGTGAGGAGAAGCCACAGCCCAGAGAGAACCCAAAGCCAAAGCCAATTCCATTCCATTGTGACCATTGTGGGAGGGATGTCCACTTAGCTGAGATTTGCTTCAGGAGGAAGCGGGAGGAGTGGTATGCTAGGAAGATGGCAAACAAGGATAGGTACCGCCCTTCTTGTGGTGTGCCTGAGCCTCGTGTTGTGCCTAGGAGTGAGGGTACCGTGCGTACCATCTACACTCGGGAGAGGCGTGAGTTTCCTACACGGGGTGTGCCTCCTCAGAGAGACAGTGGTAGGTATGTTGGGTTTGGGCGTGGTGAGTTTGCTGGACGTTCCTTCACTCGTGGCCAATACGAGTATGGGGGGAACGATCTCAACTTTAGGTCTCATAGGAGCTACGGACCACGGTCTCCACCTCGTGGTACTCGTAGTCCTCCAAGGAGACGTGTGGGTGTTCCACCTAGGAGTGATAGGATGGATTTTGCTAACTCCACTTTTGAGCAAATGGCACGGCACTGGTTTGATCCTTTTACACTAACCCCTGTGTTGAGTCATTTGCTCACTCTCGCTCTCGTTTTTTATTTTGCAGGTGGAAGGCATGGAGGGCTTTTGGTTGATCGACTCCGGTTGCTCTTGACACATGACCGGAGATCAAAGGTGGTTCTCCAGCCTCACCCCGGTGGTGTCCAAGGAGTACATCACTTTTGAGGATAATGGGAAAGGTAGAGTGCTTTCAGTGGGCATGGTGAAGGTAAGTGAGAGCGTAACTCTTAGGCTTGTTGCTCATGTCAAGTCTTTGGGGTTCAATCTTCTTTCGGTTTCCTAGCTTCTTGATGAGGGGTTTTGAGGTCTGTTTCAAGATGGACGCTTCTCGTGTTTTGGATTCTCGAGGTGATCTTGTGTGCACGATCATCCCCGAGGGTCAGATTTTCAGAGCCGATTTTTCTCAGTGTGTCGGCTCTTCTTGTTTCTTGGTTGCGGGTGTTTCGGTGGAGCTTTGGAAATGGCATAGGAGGCTGGGTCACTTGAGTTTTGAATTATTGTGACGCTTGAGTGGGCTTGGTTTGGTCCGAGGATTGCCTAGGTTGAAATACCAAAAGGATTTGGTATGTGCTTCGTGTAGGCATGGCAAGATGGTCGCCGCCTCCCATCCGCCTCTGACAGCTGTTATGACAGAGCGCCCATGTGAGTTGTTCCATATGGACTTGGTTGGTCCAGCTCGTGTGTGCTCGGCGGGTGGGAAATGGTACGTCCTGTTGATAGTGGATGACTATTCTCGCTATGCTTGGGTCTTCTTTTTGGCTGACAAGGGGGAGACGTTTGGTTTTGTCCAGGATCTAATCTTAAGGTTGAAAAATGAGAGGAATGGAGATGTTGTTTGAGCTATTCGTAGCGACAATGGCACTGAATTTAAAAACTCTCGATTTGAAACCTTTTGTCATGATTTGGGTCCCGAACATCAATTTTACAATCCCTATGTCGCTTGTCAGAATGGTGTGGTAGAGTGGAAAAATCGTTCCCTTTGTGAGATGGCTCGGATGATGCTCGATGAGCATAGGACCCCGAGAAGATATTGGGCTGAGGCGGTGAATACCGCGTGTCATGTTGGGAATCAGATTTTTCTTCGGGCTTTCTTGAGCAAGATGTTCTATGAGCTCATGCACGGGCGAGCACATAGAGTGAGCCATTTCAGGGCTTTTGGTTGCCGGTGTTTTATCCTCAAGAAGGGTAGGCTTGATAAGTTTGAGTCGAGGTCATCCGATGAAATCTTTTTGGGTTATGCTAATCATTCTCGAACATATCGTGTGCTCAACCTTGATACTAACCAAATCATGGAAACTTGCAAGGTTACCTTCGACGAAACACAGCCATGTAGTTTGTCCGTTTTTGAGTGTGTAGGTGACGACGAAGTTCGCAAGAAGATCTTTGAGGATGAGGAGGATGATGCTAGAGAAGATGATGGTGAAGCTCCAGCCACACTTGTACCTTCTACTTCCACTACGATGACTACGGTGATGGATGGCCCATCCCCTACATCGACTACGATCCAACAAGATCAAGTGGAAGCTGCTATTGAGGGGGAGGTCATGTCCAGGCGAGAGGCACCGAGGCGCGTTCAAGTTGATCATCCTCCCTCAAGAATCATCAGCGACATTGAAACGGACTAGATTTCTGCGGACGGAAATCCAACCCTCTGCACCTCCATGGTAGTACCAGGAAGGAAGGCTACCACGTGCAATCCCTGTCTCAGCAATACCAAAATCCATACAACACAAGAAAAAGATAAGGAATATAATAACAACATTAATTTATTACATTAACTAGAGTACATCTCTTCAGCACATGCTGGGTACAAGTCCATTAGGACTGAAACAAACAAGGTAAAATCCTACGCAACGGTGCATATGAAGCGAAGTCGACACGAACCCCTCAAGCAGCTCGAGCAAAGAACCAGCCCTAGTCCTCCCATCCATCGTTCTCGAAGTCGTAGTGCTGCTCTGTGTCAGAAACGCCAGGATCTACCCAATAAGAGGGTAGGTCATGTCAGCTTCCCAACAAAGAGCAAAAGCGGTGGTTGAAACTACTATGCATGGATAAAACCTATAATGGGCTGTAGAAAGCTGTAGCAAAGCAGCAGCGTGGAAGCAACATTAAAGGTAAGCAGAAAACAGCGAGGTCAACACCTCAGGGAGGTTCGCACCTCCGAGGTCCACACCTCCGAGGCCAACACCTCCGGGGTCAACACCCCTCAACATGGAATCCAACACCAAAGCATTGAATCAAACCCACGATCCAGCTCCCAACTCTCATCTGCGATGTGGGGCCCACCTGCTCCTATCCCCACATCTCAACGGACAAAGCCGGGCTCACTCACTCAGGGGAGAGATAAGAAGCACAAGAAAAGAGTCTAGTTAGGTGAGAGATCAGTGGACTGTCCATAACCAGCGGACACGGACTATATCTACAGGTTTAAACACTCTGCAGAGGTTGTACAGCTGTACCCGCTCGAATAGAGCCAAAATGGGGATCAACTGCCCCAAAGTATACCATATGGATTGAGTCCAAGTAAGTGGATAGCACTCTCCTATTTCATCGAGCCTGACTCGTCCGCAACTGGGAAACACATCACCCAGCCTTGGTCCTCAAAGCTTTGGAACCATCCCCGGGCCAATTCCGGGGCGATGTCTTCTCGGGGGGAACACATCACCTCCTCACACGATCACACCGATCCTCCTACGGGTTGAATACTGTCCACTACTAGTCTCGCCCTGCACCCCTGCCCATAACAGGGCGGACGGTATGTACGAAAGTAGTCCAAAGAAGCAAGGTCAACTGACGATCGGTCCTTAAGGGTAGGGAGCGAGCACCTCAACAACTCCACCCAATCCAACACATCACTAGTTGTGAGAGGCTAGGTCGCATCTCCCCTAGTTAGTGTTCACAAGCAACCATAAGGCTCACTCCCGCCAAAACACGTCAAGGAGTACACACTCAACCAAAACACACACTGGAGTGCATTGAGATATCCCAATCTCAATCCATACCAGGAATCCATCCATAATCAAAGCATAAAAGTATGGATGATAAGTATATGGGACTAGCTAGGGGTCTATAGCTAGTCCCGAGGTGGGTAAAGCAAGGAATCAGGATATATCGAACATCAAGGTTCGGCTAATCGAAATGGCTATGCAATTCAACAAAGCAATGCATATATGAATTTAAAGCACTAGCATCTATTAGCAAACATGGGATCTACATGGTTGGGAGTGACATGACACCTGCGTAGCGGTCGTCATTCACGTAGTCCTTGATGGTGTAGACAGGGTCCTCGGGATCCTCCGGGTCGAAGCTCGGGCCTGGATGCACGAGATTCGACGCGTGTAAATTTACCGGCAAACAACTAATCAATAACTCCAATGAAAACCCTTTTTTAGAAAATCCAAATGAACTCGATCTAGATACAATCAGCACAGTTTCGAAAATACAACATTACTGAAATTGGTTATATGTTTTTCTGAGCTTCCTATAAATAGTTATGATTTTTCAAAGGTAAGAGCATTTATAAAACATTTATTAAAACCTTTATTAAAAGCAAAAGGATTTTTATTAAAAACATGCTGATGTCAACATGACGTCAGCCATCAGCGAGTTAGTGGGCCTTTATTGCGCTGATAGTACCAGTGGGTCGAAAATGGCCCAATGGACCTGGCCCAACAGGCCAAGTGGACAAAGTCCACAAAACGTCCCTAAACTCTACTGCACAGCACAGCTTGGAAAATGACAGGCTAGATGGGCTTTGATGGGCCAAAACCCTGGCTGGATCCCATCTATGGTTTCTGCACACCGAAGTCTAAACCTGGTCCTCGAACTAATCTAGGGTTCGGTGAAGCACCTCAAACTTGGTTGGGGTTCACTGGTGCTCCTCACTGCTTGGGTGCGGCGTCGACGTGACCCCGGCGTGGCGGGCGGCGAACAGCGGAGTCCGGCGAACGGCCGCAATGGCTCCAGGCAAAAAGGGATGGTCACCGGAGGTTAGGCTAGGTCACAGGTGTTATTCCAGCGCGGCCAACGCTCGGGCTTTGGATCTCCGCGGCAGGCGCGCGGTGCGCCATGGTGCGTTGTGACACGGCACATAGCTCCGGTGCGGCACTACGTCCGCCGACGACAGCGAGGGGCTCCGGTCTAAGAGGTGGCTTGGGATGGCAGCTAGGTCTGGGTTAGATCCACGGCATGCGCGCGGGCTCACAGAGGCGCTCAGGTGCGGTGGCGGAGCACTGCGTGCGCGGCTGCAGAGCGTGACGTCGCCCGGCATGGCACCGGTGTGAGCGGCGGCGCGAAACAAGGCGGTCAAAGGCCACGCCTTTTGCCTATGTGCTGGGGTGCACGCAGCTTGGTTGCGGTTCACGCGCGTGAGCACCTGCAAAAGAAACACACGGCGTGAAGGCCGGTTCACACAGACGCAAGGCGTGGCGAGCGGCGATCGACACACGGCGGAACGGCACCGCGGCGAGATTGGGACTGCAGTTTCTCGAGGTTCAAAGGCACAGCTTTTTCGTGCTGGGGTGCACAACCAGGGGTTTTGGGACACGGTGTCGAGGTCCCTGCACGAAAACACGGCTCACCGCCTGGACAAAAGGAAAGACGGCGGCTTGCTCCGCCGGCTCGAGGGCCGACACACAGGCATGAAGGGCAAGGGAAAGGTGAGAGAGAGATAAGGGGGTGACGATGCTCACGGTGGGGCAATGGTGTAGGCATAGCCAGCTTGACGAAGATAGGCAGCGCGGTGAAGAGGTACACGGCGGCGCGGCGTCTTCTCTACTCCGACTCCGGCTTGTCACGGACGCCCTCCTCTTCTACACGGGTGGCTCTAGTCTTGGCTGCTCCGGCTCCGGCGTGTCAGCAGTGACGTGGTGCACGGCTCCTCCTTCTCCCTCCTCCACTCTTCCTCCACTTCCCCTCCTTCTTCTTCCTTGCGGCTGGGAAACAGAGAAAGGGGGAAAACCCCAACTGGGTTGGTGGAGAGGCGGCTAGGGTTTGGGCTCCTCTAAAGGGACTTGGTCAAGGCAGCGCAAGGGCGAGTTGGTCCCGGGTGCACCCCCATTGGCGGTTGTGGCTCAGGCGGTGATGTGGCCGGCCACTAGTGGCCACTGGGGCGCCTTTAGCATCACAGCGCAAGGGCAAGTGGGTCTTTTCCCCTGTGGATCTGTCTGGACTGGCTCACGGGTGCGCGCGCGAGCTCGGTGTGCGTGCCAGCTCGGCGGCCCGGGCGTCCCATCTGTGCGCGCACGCGGGGCGGCGCAGCGCGGTCGAGAGTAGAGGAGGAAAAGGTGAGGGAGAGGGTGAGAAAGGGGATGACAGGTGGGGTCCGACGGTCATAGAGAGAAAGAGAAGGGGAAGGCTCCGGTGGGCTGCTGGGCTGCTGCAGTGCTATGTCGGTTGCTGGGTTAGGTGGGCCGGTGGAAACTCGGGGTTGTTTGGTAACCAGCGCTAAGAAGATAAGGGACGTCCAACAGAATTCGACTATGGTCAGCAGGCCCAAACTAGATGTTAGTGTTTCGAAATCATATTTGAAATTAGATTTGTTTAGAGTTTGAATTTGAGTCACTTTCAAATTCAAACAACACACAATAAACTCCAAATAAAATCCAACTCACATAATTTACCATAATTTGAATTTATAATTTTTATATATGGTTTTTATTTGTGGAGAATTTAGGATAGAGGCTAGCAAATTAGGATAAAATTTGGTAGCACACAATAACAATCAAAAAGTTTTAAATTTTTCGAAAATTCACACCTTGCTAAAAAACCCGGTCTGTTACATTCTCCCCCACCACCGAGAATCTCGTTCTCGAGATTTGTGCTTCAACCTCCTCCTCGAACAAGTGAGGGAACTCCTCGCGATGGTCGGCTTCTTTCTCCCAGGTGGCTTCTCGCTCGATATGGTTACTCCACAACACTTTGCAGTAGGGAATGGTAGTCCTTCTAGTTTCCTTGACGGCTCGGTCCAGAATCCTCTTGGGGTACTCTGCGTACTCAAGTGTGTCTTGCAGGTCAAGCATCTCTGTGGGAACCTTCTTCGTCTCCACCTCCTTCTCGCTCTTCCGTAGCTGAGACACGTGAAACACGGGGTGTACTCTAGCCATTGACTCCGGCAAAGCGAGTTTTCCAATCCTCTTGGTTATTTGGTATGGCCCAACATATCTTGGGGCAAGCTTTCCTTTCACTAGAAATCTCTTGGTTCCTCGAAGCGGTGAGACTCTCAGGTACACACGGTCTCCCACCTCAAACGACAAGTATATTCTTCTTTTGTCAGCGTAGCTCTTCTGACAGCTTTGAGTAATTTTCAGATTCTCCTGAGCTTTCTCCACTTTCTCTTCGGCCTCTTTTATGACAGCTGGTCGAAAGAGTGTCCTTTTTCCAACCTCTGACCATGCCAGTGGTGTTCTACACTTTCTTCCATAAAGGGCTTCAAAGGGGGGACATTTGAAGACTAGCTTGATAGCTGTTGTTGTATGAGAACTTTGCATATGGCAAACTGCTCTCCCAATCGGTGCCGTGAGTGAGAGCACACGCTCTCAGCATATCCTCCAAGGTGTGGTTCACTCTATCGGTTTGTCCATTGTTTGTGGGTGAAAAGTTGTGCTATAGTTGAGTGTTGTACCCATCAGCTTGTGAAAACTCCTCCAAAACTTGGCCACGAACTGAGGCCCTCGGTCAGACACTATGCTCTTGGGTGCTCCGTATAGCCTGAGTATGTGCTCCATGTACAGTTCAGCCAATCTTTCTGTCACATACCTAGTCTTCACCGGCACGAAGTGTGCCACCTTGGTTAACCGGTCCACTATGACCCAGATCGAGTCATTTCCTTTTGGTGTTCGGGGTAGTCCTATAAGGAAGTCCATGGAGATATCCTCCCACTTCCAAACAGGAATAGCCTTCACTCTGCTGCAAGTGTCACAACAAGCCACGTAGTGTGCTATGTCCTTTCTCATGTCTTTCCACCAAAACCTCATGCTCAAGTCTTGGTACATCTTTGTGCCTCCAGGGTGGATAGAATATCTCAAGTCGTGGGGTTCCTTCAGAATCAGTTCCTAGAGTTCCTTGTCTTGGGGTATGCAAATCCGTCTTTCAGCCACACAGTTCCCTGGTCATCCACTCGGTAGTCCTCAACTTTCCCTTTCAGCATAAGTTCACGTAGGGCTCCAGTTTCCTCACACGACCGTTGCGCCATTCTGATGCGCTCCTCAAGGTCATAGGTTACCTGCAACTCATTAGCTTGTCCTTTCTCCATGATATCGATTCTCAGCTTCTCCAACTCTTCGTGCAGTGCAGGTTGTTCTTCCTTTACCATTAGGTTGTTGCAGTACGTCCTTCAGCTTAGAGCGTCTGCCACGACGTTAGCTTTGCCCGAGTGGTAGTGAATCTCAAGGTCGTAGTCTTTGATCAATTCCAACCACCTTCTCTGCCTCATGTTTAGCTCCGACTGGGTAAAGAAGTACTTCAGGATCTTGTGATCCGTGTATAGCTCACACTTGTTACCCATCAAGTAGTGCCTCCAAATCTTGAGCGCGTGCACGATGGCTGCCAACTCCAAGTCGTGAGACGAGTAGTTCTCCTCGTGCTTCTTCAACTGTCTCGAAGCATATGCCACAACTTTTCCTTCTTCCATCAGGATGCTTAGAGGCATCGTAGTATACAACAAAGTGTTTCTTGATATCCGACAAGGTAAGCACTGGGGCTGAGGTGAGTCTCTTCTTCAACTCCTGAAAGCTTTTCTCACACGCTTCTGACCACTCGAACTTAGTGTTGTTCTTTAGCAGCTCGGTCATTGGCTTAGCAATTTTGGAGAAGTTCTCAATGAACCTTCGATTGGATCCTGCCATTCCAAGAAAGCTCCGGATATCAGTCACGTTCAACGGTTGCTCCCACTTGGTCACCGACTCAACTTTGGATGGGACCACGACAATTCCTTCAGTTGACAACACGTGTCCCAAGAACGCGACCTCCACCATCCAAAACTCGCACTTGCTGAACTTGGTGTATATCTTGTGTTGCCTCAGTGTCTCTAGCACAATCCTCAGGTGCTCCTCATGTTCTTCTACTGACTCTGAGAAAATCAGGATATCGTCGATGAATACCACCACAAACCGGTCCAACTCTTCCATGAAGACCTTGTTCATTAAGTTCATGAAGTAGGCGGGTGCGTTAGTCAACCTGAAGGAAACCACCACAAACTCGTACAAGCCGTACCGAGTGGTAAAAGCTGTCTTGGGTATGTCCCATTCTCGAATTTTCATCTGGTGCTACCCTGACCTCAAGTCGATCTTGGAGAAGAACTTTGCTTTGTTGAGCCGGTCCAACAGGTCATCAATCCTGGGCAAAGGGTATTTGTTCTTGATGGTCATCGAGTTGAGAGTTTGGTAGTCCACACACATCCTTTTCGTTCCATCCTTCTTGTCGACAAAGAGCACAGGTGACCCCCATGGTGAAGCACTGGGTCGAACAAAGCCTTGCTTTAGCAACTTCTTGAGCTGTTTCTTCAACTCGTCCAACTCATCCAAAGACATCCAGTACGGACTCTTAGCAACTGGTCCAGCTCTTGGCATCAGTTCAATCACAAACTCCACATCTCGGTCAGGGGGTAGCTCCGTAAGCTCGTCAGGGAACATGTCTGGAAACTCGCAAACCACTGGAATCTCTTCCATGCTCTTCTCACTCATGCTGCATAGCATCGTAGCCACTTTAAGACATTGTGGGTCAATTCTCACTAACACTCACTTGGGTGTTCCAACTGTATAAACCTTGGGTTGCACGACACCAATCTATTGTGCTTTGCAAACTAATCCATTCCTAAGATCACATCTATGCCAGTCAACTCCAGAACTATTAAGTCTGCTAAGAATAGCTATTTCTCCAACACCATCTTCACCCCTCGACACTCAAGTGTACTCCTCTTTTCTCCTAATGGAGAACTAGTTAAGATAGGCCTTGGTCGAGGCTTAGTTGGTAATGACCTTTTTTTCAAAAACTTGGTAGAGATATACGAGAATTGAGCTCCAGTATCGAACAAAATGGTTGCCATAACTGAGTCAACAAGAAACTCACCAAGTGCAACATCTGTTGCTGTTGCAGCCTCCTCAACGGTCAGGTGGTTCAGGTGTCCACGAGTAGCTAACATCTGCATGGTCCTCGGCTGGCTTCGCTGTGGCTGGACTCCCGGTGTTGGTGTCTTCACTGGGGTCTAGTACTGAGCAGTACGGTTCTGACTGCCTTCCTCAGTGCTCTGAGGACTGTGCCCTGGCTGTCGGCAAGCGTAGCACACCAATCTCGGTCCTGGTGTTGCGGCTGGTTGCTGCTGTTTGGGTTTCCACGTGCATGAACCTCCACTTCCTTCTGGGCTGTTTCTATGCTGCTGACTCTGAGAAAAGTAGTGACGGGGTGGCGACTGCTGAAACTGTAGAGAACCAGTTCTCTGCCTCTGAGACGGTCCTGAGCGCCCTGTCTAGTCGGTGTGCTTGTTCTTACTAAGACGGACCTCCACGTACTCAAGTCTGGATCTCTCGACTATCAGTGCCTTGTCGATCAGCGAGCGAAGTGTCGGACAGTCGTGAGCGGCCAAATGCTGTGCCATCCCACAGTGAAGTCCCTTACAAAACCAGTAGACTTTCTTCTTCTCTGTGTTAGTATCATCTGGCGCGTATCTCATCAGCTCTTGAAAGCGGTTGGCTTACTCTTTCACAGTCATACTTCCCATCCTCAAGTGGCGAAACTCATCTGCTTTTCTGTCCATTACTACCTCTGGAATGTGGTAGTCTCTGAAAGCTTCTACAAGCTCGTTCCACCTGATGTGAATCGGGTCTGGGTGTGAGTCACATTAACTGCCCTGCCAAGCACCTACGGTACCAATCAGCTGGTGTGCTGCGACCGCCACACACTCTTCCTCCGTGAGCTCGGTGAGCTCCAGCTTCTTCTCAATTTCTCTCAACCAGTTGTCTGTGTCCATAGGATCAGCTGAGTTGTCGAAGGTTGGCGGCTGCATTTTGTGGAAACTCTCCACCTTCTTCTAAAAGCCCTCTAGGTGGTTTCTGTTCGGCACTCTGTTGTTGTTCTGAACCAACACGTTGGTGATAGCCTGCATCAGCTAAGTCTGTACGGCCATCACGTCTGCTAAGTTAGGTTGCAGTGGCGGTGGTGGCACTTCCTGTTCCAGTTCTGGTTCAGCCTCTTCCTCGGGCTCTGACACAGCTCCTTCCTCCTGTGGGTTCTCTTGATCGTTGTCCACGGGTCCACACCCTCCTTGGCCACCTTAGCCTCCTCGACCACCGCGGCGTTGTAAGTGCAATCAATCCTTAAGTGGGTTTTGGTGAGTTGAGTGACAACTTGATTAAATCACTAACACTGTTGTGAAGCATGTGAGCAGGTTGTTGATTATTGATAAATGATATTCGTGTGTAAAATCATGCATTTGGCTCATATTGCAAAGAAGACAAGTGTGGATCATGACATTATACATGGAGAGTATGCAAGCATACTAAAGATGAATGTCATGAGTTGATGAATGTGTTCCTCCCATTAGAGTCTATATGAGACATACAACAAGTGATCCTAAGCTAAAGAAAAGCGAAGTTAGAAGCATGATTACATCATTTTACTTGGTTGGCTTCTATATGTTAAGCAAAGCATATTGTGTAGAAAGGAGAAGCTTGTGATATAAAAATGGGAGGACTAAGTCAAAGTTGAGTGTGAGACATGGGTACCCCTGGGTCCCCACCGATCAGGCTCACGGCCGTCCCCGACAAGTGGGTCTGGCCTACCAGAAGACCCGCCGACCTGACAGTGGGCCCAACCGACCTACTTGGCGACCCACACGACCTCCTGAAGACCTTCCAGAAGATTCTAGGCGACCTTATCCGGAACGACCTCAAGACTTGGAGTGCAAGACAAGACATCGGTGGATTCCGACCAAAGCAGATTGACGGATATGGCAAGTGTTGTAAACAGCTAGACTTAGGTCTCCCTGTCATAACCGACCAGGAATCTGGGAACCGACCTTGTCCGCTGGCCAATATAAGGCGGGCAGGGCGACCCTTGTACAATCACGCAATCCTCAAGGAATCTACACCAACAACTGGACGTAGGATTTTACTCTCCGGAGGCCCGAACCAGTATAAACTCACCGTGTTCTCTGTGTTCCGTGTGCTCGTGCGCAACCTTCGAGTTCTTAGCCTTAGATCCCCCCTCGCCGAACAACTAAACCACTAGGATTAACACCCCCGTGGGCTGTCTAGATCTCACCATCTGACAGTTGGCACGCCAGGTAGGGGAGGAATCCAAGGTTCTTCGTGCAACTCGATGGCTTCGACCAACGGGGTCATCTTCCCGGAGAGCATGGCGGACATCCTCGCCAATCCCGTCGACATCTACTTCGGCTCTATGCCAGTGGAATCCACCGCTCCAGCCGCTTGCCTCGTCATCGAGAGCAACGTGGTCACCTCCAACCAGCAGGTCGAGACAGATCTGCTGGCAAAAACCCACCCACCCACTCCTAGCGACCTGATCGCGGGACTCGATCGTGTCGAAGGCATGCTCTCCGACACGATCAAAGTCTGTGAGCGCGTCAAACGCCCTCGCAGGACTCCTCCGTCCTCATCCAGCATGCCCCTTGGCCTGCGGAATGCAACTCACGTAGCGTCTCGCTACATGAAGCGCAAGATCCAGATCGAATCTGGATCCAAGACAACAGATCGTGGAAACAGCAGGAGCCACCTCGATGACCCTTGCCCCATCCACGAGAACTCCAAACACACAGCTCGCCAATGCCGTGTGCTCAAGAAGCTTTGCCGACCTCTCACCGCAGCTCATCGCCGCCAGATCAACCACGAGCCGTCTTCGGACCGCCTCACGTTTCAGATCGCCCGCACGACCATCTCCCCGAACTATCCGGGAGAAGCGTTTGAGACCCCAGATCGCGAAGTCTTGGTAGTCTCTGCAGATGTACCGCCTCAAGATGGAGAGACAGAGGAACAGCGCATAGAGCGTGAAAATGCCAACGTTGCAAGAGCCAAACGTCGTCAGCAAGAGTTAGCTGCAGCTGCCCCGGCTGCAGGTCAGCATGCAGGCAACGTCGGTCAAGGCGCCGGCAATCAACGAGCGGGCAACATCGGGGCGCAAGCACCCGCACCTCAAGCCACTCCTCAGAATCACAATGAACCTCGTCGAAACCGCCTGCGTGCCAGAGACCTCCTGCGGGACTTTGAGCAAGATGGTCACGAAGTCTACAACTCTCCGCAAGCAAACCTGGGTGCAGCCCTTGCCGCGCTAGGTCAGCTCGAGGATACTCCTACAATACGGCATCTTCAAGCTCACATCTGCGTCGCCACCACCCAAGTCGAAGAAAGAGGCCCAGGGTACAGCAGATCGGCTGCAAGCTCCTACTCCAGGAGTAGGTCTGAGCACCCTCACCAGCGTCGTCGCAGCAACGGTCCCCTCGAGCCCGTGGCCGAAGAGGGAAGAGGTGAAAACGAAGTAGTGCAGCCGGTCAACCCTGCTGCTAACGCTGCTGCTAATGCCGCAGCCAACCCTCCAGCCAACACCGCCGCTAACACTGCAGGCAACGTCGCCAACAACGCAGCTAACGCTGCTGGCGTCCAGCAAAATGCCACCGCCAATGCAGGACAGAACGCTGGAGCTCAGCCTCCACCAGTTCAGGCTAACCATGCTGAGAGCAGTCAGCGTCGTCGGATACGAGACGAAGTAGAGATAGCACGTCGTGCTAACTACGATCGTGACCACGGGGTCCCTGATCCCCTCAATGCCAACAATCCTATACAACCAACAGAACTCCAGCAGATGCATGACCAAGAGCTTCTACGTCGTGCCCAGTACGACCAAGATAATGGTCCTCCAGACGATCTCTACATCATTCCAATGACCTATGCCCCTTCAGCCAGAACTGGAGCGGTCAACAACTTTCCGGCATTCTCACGACGTCTCAGGACGATCAGATACCCCAAAGACTTCAAGCCAGCCATCGAAAAATACGACGGTCGCTCTGACCCAAGTATTTGGCTCAAGATGTACAGCATCACGGCACGCGCCTCTGGAGGCAATGAAGACCACATGGCAGGGTACTTCCCCCTTGTGATGGGCAAAGCGCCACTCCTGTGGCTCGACAATCTCCCTGCGGAGTGCATCACCTCATGGGCAAAGTTGTCATGGCTCTTTACAACCAACTACTAGGCGACCTACAATCGCCCTGGTAACACACATCACCTCGCAAGAGTGCGGATGAGGCGTGACGAAACTCTCCGGGAGTACACCAACCGCTACTTCGAGAATCGCAACACCCTTGCAGGTGTTAAAGACGAAGACGTCATCGCCTACTACAAGAAGGGAGTCACCAACATCAAGCTCTTCGAAAAGATCCATGAAGCTGACGCCCACACTATCGCCGACCTCATGGCATACATCGACAAACTCGTCGATACTCAGGATGCGGTGATGCATGATTTCAATGGAGAAGACCATGACGACGGTGGAAATAGGTCGCGCAAGCGATCTGGCGATGTCTATGCAACGGAATCATCCAGACCCTCCACCTTCCTTGAAGGTGACTTCAACATGGTCATGGACGACCAGTGCCAGTTCCACCGCGACGCCAAGCACACCATGAGGGAGTGCGAATAGCTCAAGCGTGCTCTAGGGGTACCCCCGGAGCCCAAGAAGACCAAGAGCGGAAGCAACGACGACCAGAACAACGGCCGTCGCTACGACAACCGTAACCGTCGACCTGATCGACGAGATTACCGTGACCGACGTCCTTACCGTCGCAATGATGACAGGGACCGACGTGATTATCGCCGCGACTATCACCGCGACGACCGCCGTGATGATCAACGCAATGACTACCACCGCGATCATTGCCATGAAGACAATCGCAACGACCAGCGAGATGATCGTCGCGACGATCGACGTGATGAGCACCGCGACGACCGAAGGGATGATCGTCGTCGCTAGGACGACCATAACCGCAACGACAACAATCACAAGGAGCGTTCTCCACCACCACCGCCAAAAGGGGGCAACCCCAACGGCGCATTCCAGACCGCCAACCGGGAGATCAACTTCATCGTCGGCGGTCGCCAAGCTGCCAAAAGCAACAGGAAGATACGATCAAACGCAAGGGAGATCGGCCAAGTCAATACTGGAACTCCACAACCCCTGCGTTGGTCGGAGTACCCAATCACTTTCTCCAGGAAGGACCGTTGGGTCCACATACCTGACCCCGGGACCTACCCGCTGGTCGTCAACCCCATAGTTGATGGCGCGTTCCTGCCTAAGACCCTCATCGATGGGGGCAGCAGCCTCAACATCATCTTCACAGAGACGTTGCGAAAGATGGACTTCGACTTCAACAAGATGACCGCCTGCGACGAACCCTTCAACGGGGTTGTGCCCGGCAAGGTTGCATACCCCATAGGTCGTTTATGCCTACCGGTCACCTTCGGTACAAAGGAGAACTTCCGCACAGAGTACTTGACGTTTGAGGTCGCGGACTTCCGCTCTGTCTACCATGCCATCCTTGGTCGACCTATGTTGGCTAAGTTCATGGCCATACCCCATCACACCTACCTCATCATGAAAATGCCAGCACCAAATGGAATCCTTTCCGTCCTCGGCGACATCATGGTCTCCTACAATTTCGAGAGCTCCACCGTCGAGCTCGCCAAAGACTCTGCCTGCAAAGCTGCAGCCACGGTCATGGTTGCTTAGGCTGCCAAGATCGACCAAACCACTCTGGAGGTGCTGGAGCAGAAGCGTACAGCCACAGCTTTGGACCCGAGCCCCGCTGTGAAGAAAGTTTGCCTCGGCCTGTCCGACGCGTCCAAGGAAGTCACCATCGGGGCCAACCTCGACACCAAATAGGAACTCGCGCTCACCAGTTTCCTCAGGGACAACGCCGACATCTTCACATGGAGCCCGTCCGACATGCCCGGTGTCCCCAGGGAGCTGGCTGAGCACGCCCTTGAAGTAAGCAAGACTGCCCGACCTATCAAGCAAAAGCTCCGGCGATTTGCAAAAGATAGAAAGCAAGCTATAGAAGTTGAAGTCTGCAAGCTCTTAGCTGCAGGATTTATTCGTGAATGTAAACACCCGGTTTGGCTCGCAAACCCGGTCCTTGTACCCAAAAAGACTGGAGGATTAAGGATGTGTATCGATTACACCGACCTTAACAAGCACTGCCCAAAGGATCCCTTCCCTCTTCCTCGTATCGACTAGGTCGTGGACTCCACGGCTGGTAGCGTCCTACTCTGCTTCCTCGACTGCTACTCAGGTTATCACCAGATAGCCTTGAATCCCGACGATGAAGACAAAACGGCGTTCATAACGCCCCATGGCATCTACTGCTACAAGGTCATGACTTTCGGCCTAAAAAACGCCGGAGCAACGTATCAGAAAGCAATACAAAAGTGTCTGAAGACGCAGATCGGGAAGAACGTTGAAGCCTACGTAGACGATGTGGTCGTCAAGACCACTGAGGAAGACCAGCTAATCGCCGACCTCGCTGAGACCTTCGCCAACCTGCGAGAATTCCAGTGGAAGCTCAACCCGACCAAGTGTGTCTTCGGTGTTCCCTCCGGATTGCTCCTGGGCTTCATGCTCGGACACTGAGGCATCGAAGCCAACCCCGTGCAGGTTGACGCAATACGCAACATGGCCAAGCCATCTTGCAAGAAAGACGTCATGAAGCTCACAGGTATGATGGCGGCTCTAGGTCGTTTAATCAGCAAGCTCGGCGAGAAAGGTCTGCCTTTCTTCAAGCTATTGAAGAAGGCAGATAAGTTCGTATGGGACGAAAAAGCACAAAAGGCGTTCGACGCTCTCAAAGAGTCCTTGACCACACCTCTAATCATGACACCACCGATACCAGGTGAAATGCTCCTCCTCTACATCTCCGCCACCACTAATGTGGTCAGCACGGTTCTCGTCGCAGAATGAGAAGAAGAAAGGTAGGCCTACCCTGTTCAACAACCTGTGTATTACGTGAGCGAGGTCCTGGCCAATTTCATGTTTGATACAAGATGGAACTTGATGAACTATACGATGAGTTTTCCGAGTATGATATCATGTGGATTTCACTCTTACATCAAAAGGAGGATATTGACTCGTACAATGACATTATTTGCAAGACTTCAAGAAGAGCTTTGAGAAAGGTCATGTGGTTACCTCTATTGTGATGGAATTATAAATGGAACTTTGCAAAGCAAGGATATCTCTTATCAATCAAAGGACATTTGTTTGAGTGGCATCTCAAATGGAACTCTCTCTATGATGCAAGGCTTAGCTCAATTGTGGCAAGGGTAAGTGATGAAGAAATCAAGATGGCTAAAACGAGGAACCAAGCAAAAGCTATGGATAGCGACCATGAGAAAGATTGCTAAAGTGAAGTTGATAGCATCAAGGGATTTCAAAGTATCATATCCGAGCCTACCGAGGAAAGCGATGAATTGCATCTAGTGTCATGATTGATAAATTGGAATGGCTCTAGAATTCAAAGTGGATGATTCTCTACTCTATGGAAGAATTCTAAGTCATTAGCTCAAGGTGGATATGCTCAAGCACATGTATATATTTACTCATCCATTACATGTGCTTAGTTGGTATACGCTATTGGAAGCCCTCAAATTATTGAAGATCAAATACCGGCGTGCCTTGGTTGATTCAAGCTCAAGTAGATTAATTAGGGTTTATCTTTTATCCTGAGTTTAGGTATGTCGTACTATCAAGAGAGTTGCAACATTGGTTGGACCACAAACATCAAAAAGTGCTCAAGTGAACCTATAAGAGACTAACCCGTGAGATCTAAACCTTATTAGGGTTCTCTGGCCCAAACGGGTCTGACCGGTTTTGGCACTGACATAGTCCAACGGCTAGTTGGTTTGAAAACCGGTCTGACCGGTTTTGTCTGACAGACTAACAGCTAGTTTTGTGAGAGTTGGGTATTTATACCCATGAGCTCCTCTTTGAGGGGCTGCTAGTTCTCCACGCATCTAACACCTTCCAGAACCCCAGCTGAGCTCTCCCCAACCTCTCTAAGTGAGATTCAAGTCTTCAGTGCCCTATCCTTGAGTTTGGTTGAGAGAGTGACTTGTGTGTGAGCTTAGAGTGCTTTGTGAAGCCTAGTGAGCAATCCCACACTTGAGCACCTGCTGATCTTGTTGAATATCTTGTGAAGCATCTTTTATTGTTGGAGCCCTTGGGTCCTAGACGGCTAGAAGTCGCTTGGAAGCTCCCGATCGTTGTGTGGCAGCTCCAAGAAGTTTGTAATTGCAAATCAAAGATAGTGGAACACTCCATCTATTGCCTTCGCGATAGGTGTGAGAGAGGAGCGGATTGAAAGAGATCCCAAAGCCCTTATGGCTTACCTCAACAACGTGGACATAGGCCAGCCTTAGTGGCGAGCTGAACCACAGGATAAATCCCGTGTCTTTGTGCCTTTACTTCTTTATATCTTGCTTGCACTAAAAGAAAAATGCCGACTAGTGACGCAAAAAAGGCCGTTTCTCGTCATAAACCGTGATTAATTACGCCGGTTGTTACGAAAACACTCCGTCATTAATCGAGCGTCACAAACCGTGATTAATGACGAGACCTTATTTCGTGGTGTCATGAGTTTAATGACGCGTATAAATTCATAACACTAAGGCGTCATAAGGTACATGCCACGTCGTATCGAGATCCATCGTGGCTCCGACGTGGCAGGGGGTTATGACGATTTCGGTTTGTCACAAATTGTGGCCCGGTCCATGTAAGAGCCTTTGTGCGCCTAATATTGTTGGGCCAATTTTAGCCCGTTTCAGGTTTTCGTGTTATTTTTTTGGCCATTCCCGAAATGTTTGTTGCACAGTATATTGGGCTATTTTGTCTTGGGCCCTAGCAATCTAACGAACTTGGCCCATATTGCATTATGCTTGGACATTTGATTTTGGGCAATTATCCACAGGGCCTTTCCTGGGCCTCGGCCCATATTGCTTTTTTTAGATCAGCCCATATTGCATTTCGCAGGGCACTGTATACTGTTCTGGCTGCTGCTGATTGCTAGCACATAATCAGACAACAAAACAAAACATTTCTCACTTCCATATAATTCACACCACATTCAGGGAATAGTTCAACTAGTACAATTGTGCAATATACATCAAGTTAGCATCGAATCGAATCAACATACAACAAGTCATCAGCAACATAAGTTCACCAGGACCACACTTCAGTTGAGAGGAGGATAAACCGAGCTGAAATTTATCAAGCCTTGGATCAGATTATGCATGTCAGTTGTGCTCTTCTTCAAAGCTTCAAGCGCTTCTGTTTGAGAATTCAATGTTTTCTCTTGTTCTTGAGCCTTCAATCTCAGTTCGCTCATCTTGGCCTCCTGTTCAACAATCTTCTGCCGCAGTTCTGCCCCCCTTGCTTCTCATTGTTAAGTCCAGCTCGTATTTCCTGAACCTGAAGTGCAGTAGTAACCCTAGTCTTTTTCATGGAGGGCGGGCGAATGCCAGCAACCTCCCGAAAAGTCCTAGATTGGACAATTTCCGCTTCTGCTTCAGCAGCAGTCTTTCTTGGTTGGTCGCCTTGAGGTTCAGCGACAATTTGTTCAATGCGAGCCTAAAAAAGGAAATAAAATGAAATGTTTAAAATAAAATAGTCACACATGTTTCTAGTATTGTTGCAAAGAAAAATGCAAAAGCAGACAAGTACTTACAATGGCTGCCTGTACTGCAGCGGTGAAGCCATTCTTGCTGCAGTGGAAGGACTTGAAATAATCAAGTGGACTTAGCCCTTCTCCTTCAGCAGTATACTTCTGCCTCTAAATATGTTTCGAAAACAGGCATAATTATTAAAGTGCTAACATTGTAAAATGGTTCATGAAATGAACTACAGAGCAAAAACATGACTTGTTCATCTGTTTACCACAAGATTAGCTTGTACCATGTAGCTTCGAGATCCCGTGCGCTGATGGTACTTGACCTTTCCTCGATTACCGGTGTTTGTACTACACCTCGCCTTTACAATAAGAAGAATTCGTGTAAGAAATAAGATTAAGAACAATATATAAGTACATGAAAATGTGGTAGTGGCAAGTTGAAGTTCTATCATACCCTGTGCTCAAGGGAAGACCACATGTTAACCAGTGCCTTCCATTGGGTGTCAGTCAGATTGGGCACAGGAGATTTAGTTGGGACTGTATTTGCTGGAACATCATTGAAGTACTTTTGCTTCAGGCGATACCTCGCCTATCTCTGTATCGACTTCAGCATGTCAGTGTATGCCACCCTTACAGGCTCACTGGTGGTGTCAATGTCGAATTGCCCCTAGCACAAGACAATTATCAGAAAAATGGATGACAAGAATGGATGCAAAGAACTATGGTAGTAGATGAGTGGACATATGCACACCGCTAGTTTGCCCATGTAGTTCTTGAGATGGTCTTCAGTCTTTTCACCCTCTTGCTGGTTCTTCTTTGGCTTGTAGTCCTTCCAGCTAGGAAGGATCGGTATGTGCCCACGCACTATGATCCCACCTTCTGATGCAAACTTTGCAGCTTGCATTGGTGCCTCTGGGCGTTTGAGCCCTTCTTGAATGTGTATAGGGATCTTGCCATTTATGCCTTGGCTAATTTGGTCTAGATCTCTGCCCAATCTTCTTGAATCCCACGGCCTCCGTTGTGCTCTGGAAGGGCGTGCATCACCTAACAAGTTTGTTACAGCCATACAAGTTAATAATTATTCGATTGGTAATTAGGACATTCGAATATGAGATCAAATGACTTACCTTCTACAGTCGTCATGTCGATGATGTTCTCATCGTGGGTTGCTGTTGCTTGGCCTTCAGTGGGCAATTCTTGTGTATCAAGAGTTGTCCCACTCCCATCAGCTAAAGCCAATTCCCTTGCCGTGGTCCTAGTCAGTCTTCGAGGCATTCTGGTAGGGTCATCCGGTGCCTGAATTCTCTTGGTCCCTCTTCCTCCACTGACAGGTATGCTATGAGTGACTTGATTACACAAAATTCAACAAAGAAAGAGAAGATCAGAAGCAACCCTGCATAACTAGTACATGAAATGAGTTCATGATAAGATTACCTCTTGTTGACATGTCTCTGGGTCAGATTCATGTTCATCAGAAGGATTGTACTCCGGATCCGAATGTTGTATTGTTGTATCGTTGGTACCCTTTCTGCTTGGTCGGTCAGCTACTAAAAGTGCTTTCATTTTCTCGATGCCAAGACTAGAGAAGAAATTGTGATTCTTCAAAACATTCATGTCCCTCTGCCGCTCGTAATCGCCGTGCTCGTCTACTTCTGTTAGGAAAGTAGAGAAACTTCTGTAAGGTTGGCCTACCACTGTAAATAAAACTAGATCTAAACACTTCTATAAGAACCAGTAGGATGTTCCTAGCCGAAACAAGATCCTGAAAAAGATGTTCCTAGTCAAAACAAGATCCGGTGATAGAGGGGGAGTGCCCGATCTTTCGGTGAGTGGAGATAAATCCGATTTCGACGGAAGGTGACCCTCACGATCTGACTACGACGAGTAAGCTCGAAGTGCTAATGCAATCGCTGAACCAACTCTCTGTGGTTACCGACCTTGTTGGAGCAAGATCGGCCTGATCACGAAGATCAATTCCTGTGCGCAATTGACGAACGAACAAGAATTATGAAGCGAGCAATCTTAATATCACTCGAGGTAGAGTTATGAATCATAGAGGACAGCACATATTTGTGTGTGGTCTGGTGTAGCTAAAGCTAGATGTAAAACAAAACTCAAGTCTGAAAATAAAAGAGGGGTCTATCTAAATAGAGGGGAGAAGGGGGCGCAGCCCCTAGCACCCTCGGGGGAAGGGCGCGCGGCGCCTCGCGAGGGGGAGGGCGCGCGGCTCCCTCTCTTGGCACCCAACCTTGGGAGCCCCTCCTGGGCTGTCCTGTTGGGCCATCTTCTATGCATCTTGGGCCTTCGTTCTTCAACAACATGATGTAGTTTAATTCCCTCGCACGAGCCTGAGTAATTGGCCCAACTGGTGGCGCCTTACGTAGTGGATCATCTTGGTCTGGCGCCTGAGCTTCTGGAGATGGTGCCTGAGCATCTGGAGACTCCTGAGCTGTTGCTGGTGTAGATGTACTCGTGGTGTCCTCATCATCTTGAGAAGAAGTAGTGTAGACATGGGATCTGTTAGATCTAAAAACTTCTATAAGAACCAGTAGGATGTTCCAAGCCAAACAAGATCCTGAAAGGATGTTCCTAGTCAAAACAAGATCTTAAAAAGAACTAGTGTAGACATGGGATCTACCTGATAAAAAAAACTAGTGCACACATAGGATCTGCCATATGGGAAAACACGCAAGTACGAATCCACCGGGGAAGCTGAACCGAGGAGGAAAACATTGTACCTTGTTCTGGATATTTCCTTCGTACGACCTTCCCTCCTGGTGCCATTGTGTCGTCGCCGCTGCTACTACAGAGGCAGATGGTAAAGGGGCTTAAGCTATGAGCGGTAGATTTGAGACGATGGAGAAGAGGAGGTGAAGATTTGGGCTGCCGGCGAGGAGGGAAGGTGAAATGGGGGCGGAAAGATTTGAGATGTCGAGGAGAGGAGTAGAAGGGAGGGAAGGGACGGGGGTGGGAGCGGGGGTAATTTATCCATTTCGGTGGAGGGCCTTGTCAGATTACCAATATACCCTTTCATTATGGTGGTGACTGAAACGGGGTGCATTGGGAAGGGGGAAGCAAAAAGGACATTTAACATCTGCTTTGCCCGGGCTTCCGAAATTCCGAATATTTGAATCGCGTGCCGGTTTGTTCTGGGGCTGGTTAGCGCTATATACTGGCGGCAAAGGATGTTCCTCTTATCAAGATAATACTACATAGGATGTTCCTTGATTAGGAACTACTCATTTCGTTTATGTACTGCTCCCCTTATATTGATCAACACATCCCTTCCTTTCGTCGATTCGATTCGCCTAGTACTACATGATCATGAGCACGTCACGTTGCATACTCCCCGATAATACCCACATTGGAGATCAACACATCCCTTCCTTCGTCGATTCAATTCGCTTAGTACTACAAGATTATGAGCACGCCACGTTGCATACTCCTCGATCATGCCCACATTGGAGATCAACACATCCCTTCCTTCATCGATTCGATTCGCTTAGTACTACAAAATTATGAGCACGTCACGTTGCATACTCCTCGATCATACCCACATTGGAGATCAACACATCCCTTGCTTCGTCCATTCGATTCGCTTAGTACTACAAGATTATGAGCATGTCACGTTGCATACTCCTCGATCATGCCCACATTGGAGATCAACACATCCCTTCCTTCGTCGATTCGAACCGCCTAGTACTACAAGATTATGAAAATGTCACGTTGCATACTCCTCGATCATACCCACATTGGAGATGAAAGTCGATTCGATTCGCTTAGTACTACAAGATTATGAGCACGTCACGTTGCATACTCCTCGATCATGCCCACATTGGAGATCAACACATCCCTTCCTTCGTCGATTTGATTGGCTTAGTACTACAAGATTATGAGCATGTGACGTTGCATACTCCTCGATCATGTTCACATTGGAGATCAACACATCCCTTCCTTCATCGATTCGATTCTTAGTACTACTAGATTATGAGCACGTCACGTTGCCTACTCCTCGATCATGCCCACATTGGTGATCAACACATCCCTTCCTTCGTCGATTTGATCGGCTTAGTACTACAAGATTATGAGCACGTAAGGTTGCATACTCTTTGATCATGCCCACATTGGAGATCAACACATCCCATCCTTCGTCGATTCGATTCTTAGTACTACAAGATTATGAGCACGTCACGTTGCATACTCCTCGATCATGCCCACATTGGAGATCAACACATCCCTTCCTTCGTCGATTCGATTCTTAGTACTACAAGATTATGAGCACGTCACGTTGCATACTCCTCGATCATATCCACATTGGAGATCAACACATCCCTTCCTTCGTCTATTCGATTCGCTTAGTACTACAGGATTATGAGCACGTCACATTGCATACTTCTCGATCATTCCCACATTGGAGATCAACACATCCCTTCCTTTCATCAAACATCGGTATTGTGACATGATTCAAGGATTACATCGAAAATTACAAACAAAAGCATGCGTAGGGAGTGTTGGGTTCATTTTATGTATAGCACGACTCATGCATTGCGTGATGTCGAGGCCGTAGAACTCTTTGTTTTGGTTGTAGGAATCCCGCATTGATCCAAGCCATTAATCCAATCGGATGATTCAATCATATGGAAGTCGCAGTCTTCAATGTCACGACACAATTACGATGTTCTATTCTGGAAACGAAGTGCTGGTACCTGTATCTCATTCTGCAACCCAGTACAAGAGTATTGGGAGTCTTCTGACTCCGGTACAATTTCATCTTGGTTAGCAATTGTGAAGACCTGAGCACAAAGCCTAGGCAAAATGATTATTTATGGCTGGTTCGCACACGTGAAGAAAAATGTATTGTTCAACTTGAATACAACAATCAAATGGAATCAATGACAATAAAAGGAATGTTTAACATTCTACCTCTTTTTCGTCGGTGTTCGAAGGAGCCGATGTAACAGGATTGTGAAGAGGGTCATCAGGAGCTGGAGCTGGAGCAGGAGTAGGAGCAGGAGAGCCTTCTTCGGTAGCAGGAGCAGGAGAGCCTTCTGAGGTAGCAGGAGCAGGAGTTGGAGCAGGAGAGCCATCTGAGGTAGCAGGAGCAGGAGCAGGAGCAGGAGAGCCTTCTGAGGTAGCAGGAGCAGGAGCAGGAGCAGGAAAGCCTTCCAACGTAGCAGGAGCTGGAGCAGGATCAACTGCACGAGAGCCTTCCGAGGTAGCTAGAGCAGGATCTTCCGGACCATTTGCTGTTGCCACCAAAGGATCTTCCTTATTCGTTTCCTCAGCT
Source organism: Cenchrus fungigraminus (assembly GCA_036936925.1). Taxonomy (NCBI): domain Eukaryota; kingdom Viridiplantae; phylum Streptophyta; class Magnoliopsida; order Poales; family Poaceae; genus Cenchrus; species Cenchrus fungigraminus. The sequence continues at coordinate 86,023,054 of CM072770.1, read as the reverse complement.
ACAATATCAGATAGAACCTTGAGTATTGTTGCATCTGCTTCCTTTTCTTCATTGGAATCCTTTTCTGTCATCCATTGTGAACCAATTGCTGAACTGTGAGGCAGCTCATAGACTTCAGATGATTTACCCAAGTTAGCAGGAGGCATGAGTTGCAAGGGTGTCTGACCAATAGGTGCGAGTAGAGCGGGCGGTGGCGGTAAGCCGTTAACTTGGTGAAGTTGACTGAGTGAAGCATTCACAAAATTCTCCATAGTGTGCTGCTGCTGTGTTACCATTTGTACTATCTGCTCTGAGTGTGCGCGGTTTAAGTCCTCCTGCTGTGCCATCCTCTTCTCCATCATTGACTGGAACTTTTTCTGCTCGCGCTGATTTTTAAGGATCAGTTTCAGAAAGAAGGAAGAGTCTATTGGCTCACTTGTTGTTGCTGGAGTGACTGGAACTATTTCTGTTTTTTAGTGGGTAGCGATGCACCATCATGTACTTGGAGATGTCTCACTGGAGACGCCTCATTGCCTTCATTGTCTAAGGAACAAATGTCATCAGGATATGGCTCAATTGTAGCCCTTAGGCCACAACATCTGTCTCTTGGTCTCAAAGGCCTGTATTCCTTGAAATGTGTCTCGGACATCATGTACTCGGGACGCCAATCTTTGAGTCTGGTTCGCACCCTTTCCCCGTCTTCATCTACCTTGTTAACACGACTCAGGATGAAGGAGATCCAGTGAGCATACGACATATGTTGGGCCACGGTCAACCCATCAAAGATAACATCTTCAATCTCGGCTAAAATGAAGTCCAGGATGTCGAAGTGCCGGCCAGTCATGACGTGAAGGAGAAGCCACTGTGGAAGACTAGTGATCGACTCTGCATTGCCAATCCGTGGTAACAATGTCTTCCGTAGTGCCCGGTGAACCTCATTTGACTCAGGGGTAAGCATGTCAGGCGTGCGATATGCTCGCCTACCTGTGAACGACTCAACAAAAAGTCTGGCCATCTCCTCGTCGGACGGGAACGACCCACCGAGCAAACTATGCCGAGGTGGTTCACGATCCTCGTAGACAATATTATGTAGGGATGTCTTATGGTCGTACTTTCCTATTTCAAAATCCCTCAATCCAAGTTTGTCAGCAATATGGTGTCGAAAAAGAGTAATCTGGCGTCCCTGAAACATGAACATGATGTACTCCCTAGTATCGGCGATGTACACAGTAGCATAAAAAACTCTCACCCAATCCTCAACATACTGATGATGCATTGAGACCAAATCAGCCAATTCGGGATGATCATCGAAGTATACCTTAACATCCCCTCCCACGGACAACTTCATATGATCCCAATTTATAACCCTGTGCTGGTACAGTTTCATGGGCAGGTATTTGTAGTTGTAATAGAAAGTTTGCTGAATGACATTCCTAAATCTTGGTTCGACCCGTTTGTCCTTGGTTTTGTCCCACCACTGATTCTCAGGCACCCATCTAAGACCTTTAATCATCTGGTAGGTGTGGTTGCGCAGGTCCATCATCTTAAGCGGCTCTTCCGGTGGAGGGTGAAGTTGTACCTGTTTCTCCTTCCTGGGATCTGGCGCAGGAAACTCTGAAGGGCGGGGCGGGCGATGGCCCGTGGTTGACCCACCCCGTGTGCGGTAGGAAGGCACCGAGATTGACCCACCCCGTGTGCGGCAGGAAGGCGCCGAGCTTGACCCACCCCGTGTACGGTAGGAAGGCACCGAGGTTGACCCACCCTTTGTGCAGTGTGTAGGGGCAGAGGAAGAATCCCGTGCCGCAGGCCTGCACCTTAGCCTCGTCTGAGGACCAGATGTGCCTATAGAAGTCAGCTGCGACTTTCGTTGTTGCTTCATCGGAGGAGGATCAAGTGCCTTTCCATCTCTCTTGCCACCATCTCGGACCATCTGCAATAACTTTCTCAAATTAGTGCCATTCTAAGAATTCGGCGGCGGATTGCGGTATCCGCTGGAGCCTGGAGGCGGACGCATACCTCTGATTTTGGTGACGGATTGAGGTATCCGCTGGAGGCTGCTACAGGTGGCGGCGGCAGCAGCGATGGAACCCTACAGAGGGGTTGCACCGCAAGTGAGGAGTCAGTAAATGGGGGGTTGGCGGGTCAGCAAAAGTGACACGCCGTTGGATAAAGCCATAAAGGTGTGTGTAGTGTGCTGTTGGCACCCTGTGACCAGGAAATGGGAAGCGCCTTTCATACCTGTAATTTACAAGGAAGTTCCTCTGTTCTGATGTATACCAGACCGGATCATCCTCCGGATGTATGTCAATGAGTATGAAAGTCATCACAGGATGGTCCTGTCGTACATAATACAAAGAACCGGACAATCCATTCGCATACTTAGTCAATCATGCCCACATTGGAGATCAACACATCCCTTCCTTCGTTGATTCGATTCGCCTAGTACTACATGATCATGAGCACATCACGTTGCATACTCCTCGATCATGCCCACATTGGAGATCAACACATCTCTTCCTTCGTCGATTCGATTCGCCTAGTACTACATGATCATGAGCACGTCACGTTGCATACTCCTCGATCATGCCCACATTGGAGATCAACACATCCCTCCCTTCGTCGATTCGATTCTCCTAGTACTACATGATCATGAGCACATCACGTTGCATACTCCTCGATCATGCCCACATTGGAGATCAACACATCCCTTCCTTCATCGATTTGATTCGCCTAGTACTACATGATCATGAGCACATCACGTTGCATACTACTCGATCATGCCCACATTGGAGATCAACACATCCCTTCCTTCGTCAATTCAATTCGCCTAGTACTACATGATCATGAGCACGTCACGTTGCATACTACTCGATCATGCCCACATTGGAGATCAACACATCCCTTCCTTCGTCGATTCAATTCGCCTAGTACTACATAATCATGAGCACGTCACATTGCATACTACTCGATCATGGCCACATTGGAGAGGATAAGAAATGGATATTTTCTAACCTACGATTCACGTAACCCATACAGGACATTCCGTTGTTTTATAATACAACGTACCGGATAATCGGTCATCCCCATGCGTGATCGTATATTTTGTATAAGTCGCAATAGGAAGTTCCGATGCTACATAATACAGTGAACTGGATAGTAGGCACCTACGGCATGTTTAATAATAAGGAAAGTGCACTTCAACTACATATAAATTACATATAAATCATAAGGTCCACATGATTTCAGTTCGGATCGACTTAAACATTTACTGATTTGATATCCTAGTCGCCGTCACTTTCATCGGCAGCATTTTCATCTTCATTGACGTATTGCCATAGAGTGTCATCTTCCTCATCTTCAGAATTGAATCCATCCACATCAGACTGCTCCTGTGGCGAATTGCGTCAACTTCAGCGGCTGCAACCATAGTCTCCTCGCCAATAATAGGCACCGGAACCTCCGAACCATCACCGAGACCATCATCAAGTATAACATCATGCAAGGTTTGGTCAATTTCATCATCTTTATATGCAAGTATCATGCTAGTGGGAGCTATGTCCTCATTTTCATTATAGCTCCACAAATGCCTGTGCTCAAATTTTTGCACCACTCTCCATGGGTGTTGTAGCAGGGTGTCAGGCAAATAAAAGACCTTCGTTGCTTGTTCAGCAAGAATGTAGGGATCATCTTGGTACCAGTAATCTCCAGTATTGACGCTTGTGAAGTAACCATCATTTCTAATCTTCGGTTCCTTCTTGGTCCCTTCCAGATCATACTAGTCAACCTAGAATAAAATAACAGTTCGATCTCTGTGAAGCCCCGAGTTGTACCGCAGCTCAATAATGTCTCTTAGTGAACCATAAAACTCAATCAATGTCTTTATGTGATCCTGTAGTCATGATTCCACTGTTCTGTGTCTTCCTATTTGCCTCTCGGGCCTTGGTGTGGTACCGAACACTGCCTACAATAGATGTTGTATAAGTTTTTGCTCGCCGATCTGGTTCAGCTGATAATGCATATAGGTTGTCGTCGCTCACTGGATTGTTTGTAATCTGTACAGAAGAGCCATAGTTTTTTAATATATTCTTGTGTAAAGGTCCTCACCAGGTAATATAAGCTAGCTACCAAACAAAAAAAATGAATACTAACATGCGATCTAAACTAGTGCCGAAATTCTGTAACAATTCGACGATCAATATCCTCGTCCGACACACCTTTCTCTTTTAAATCATTCTTGAACACTCTGCAAAGCAGTACCATCTCAAAGTTAGAATGAAATAATTGTAGTTCTATCATTGCAATGGTGATTTACTTACTCGATATATGACTTCACCTCTTCGCAATTGTTTAGCACATACCAAACCACCTTGTCGTACTTTGACCCAAGCCAACAAGTGGTCCCTGCTCCAAGTACTTGAACATTGTGACTGAAACAGGATGTTCCATCTACAGACAAATCAGCATTCTCTCTGTTCCTTCCAACTTGATTGAATCATGTGGCCACATCATCAGCCGCGAAGTACCTAGAGCAAAATGTCAAGGCCTCATTAGCAACATATGCTTCTGCAATGGATCCTTCAGGCCTAGCTTGGTTTCTCACTGAACGCTTCAATGTGCATAGCCTTCTTTCGACGGGATACATCCATCCATATTGTACTGGACCTCTCAGGATTGCTTCCTCAGGCAAATGGACAGCCAAGTGGACCATAACATCAAAGAAGGCAGGAGGGAAATTTTTCTCAAGCTTGCACAGAATTATTGGGATATCTGTTTTCAGTTTTTGCAAGACATCCAACTTCAGAGTTTTGCAACATAGTTGCCGAAAGAAGTTTCCTAATTCTGCAATAGCTGTGTATACCTTTTTGTCCACTAAACCACGAAGACAAGCTGGCAAAACCCTTTGGAGTACGATATGACAATCATGAGTTTTCAGTCTTTGTAGTTTGCATCCATCTGCAGCAATACACCTAGCTAAGTCTGAAGCATATCCATCTGGGAACTTCACCGAACTTATAAAATCACAAAACAGCTTCTGTTTTGTTTTTGAAAGTACATACGGAGCTTCTGGCATTTTGCATGACTCACCATCCTCAGTTGCCACCATGTGTAGATTTGATCTTACGCCCATCTCTTCCAAATCAACCCTAGCATTGATGGTGTCCTTTGTCTTCCCAGCAATTTTAAGTAACGTTCCAATAAAGTTTTCACATATGTTTTTCTCAATGTGCATCACATCAAGGTTATGTGCCAACTTCAGAGATGACCAGTACGGCAAGTCCCACAAACAAACCCTTCGGCTCCAGCATTGTCTGGATTCCCGCTTCCTTTTCTTTCCTTAAGGTAGAGGATGCTTTCCTGGTCTAACGTCTTTAACCTTCTCCAGTTGCTGCTTCAGCTCCTCATGGGTAAATTGCTCTGGCTTTTATCGATTTTCAATAGTACCATCAAAATCTGCTCTCTTTCTTCTCCATGGACGGTCAGTTGGAAGGAAACGATGATGCCCAATGTAACATATCTTGTTCTTCAATCTCCTTGAGCAAGGATCCTTGTCGCAACGCACACAGGAAAAATAGCCTTTCGTGACTCGCCCAGACAACATGCTCAATGTAGGATAATCATGTATGCACCAAAGAACCGCAGCACACAGTTTAAATCCTTTACCCTCAACAACATTGATTGCCCAGACACCCTTCCAAAGTTGCTGCAGCTCTTCGACGAGAGGTTCCATGAAGATATTAAAATCCTTTGATGGAGAACTCGGCCCAGGGATCAATAAGGCCATCATGAAGTTTGATTCTTCCATGCATACCCATGTGGCATGTTATACGGCACAACAAATACTGGCCACATACTATATGAGTTATTCATGTTGCCAAATGGATTGAAACCATCGGTTGCAAGACCAAGTCTAAGGTTCTTATCATCTTTTGCAAAATTTTTTCCAACTTTTCTTGAATTCTTTCCATGCCTCACCATCAGCTGGATGGCTAAGCTCATTCTTCACCGGTTTTTGCTTCGACTCATGCCATCATGCATCCTTTGCTGTTTTTGATGAAAGAAACATCCTCTTCAGCCTGGAAATCAGCGGAAAATGCCTCAATACCTTTTGAGGAACGCGCTTGTTGGTGTCTGCATCCTTCCATCTTGAATCTGCTTCACAACATACTGGGCACACATCAAGTTTGACATACTTCTCCTTACGAAACAATATACAATTATTTTATGCAAACATGGATTTTTTCATAGCTGAGTCTCATGGAACGTATGTACTTCATTGCCGCATCGAAAGAGTCTGGAAGACACACTTCTGGGAATCCTTTTTGTAACAAATTCATCGTTGCATTGAATGCGATGTTGCTCATACGACTGAAAGACTTTATATGAAGTAACTTCACAACAAATGTACATTGTACATATGAACATGTCGGTGACACCTTACGGTTCAGATGTTCCTTTACAAATTCATACATTTTTCTCACCGAGCACCTGACCCTTGCCCAAGTCAGCAATCAATTCAGACATCCCATCGACTCCAGGGCCTTCATCCTCCTCCATACCCGATATGTATAGGTTTTCCTAGACCATTTCCTGATCACCACCATCCCGTGGAGCTGCCTTATCCACATCCCCCTCTGTATCCGGCAGAATTGCGTTATCCTGTACATTTGCATCATCATCAACCATATCCTCCAAAGCTTCTCCATGATGGATCCACCTAGTGTAAGTGGTTGCCATCCCACTCACAAGTAAGTGAACTCCAATTCGCTCTATAGTCCCTATAGAGTTATTGAGGCATCGATGACACGGGCATAGTATTTCTTCGTCCTCAGCGTATCTTGTCCGAAGAAATGCCAAGAAATCCTGGACCCCTTTCTCATGATCGGTGGTAAAACCAGTACAACCGGTTATCCAGCGTTTATCCATCAGGAAAGTTTTTGGCGAATCCAACTCAAAATTACTGACCACAGAACGAATCGAAAAGAAGAACATTCTGCGAAATGAAATTTTCCGGATTGAACACAAAATTACTTACCAGATTGACACGCCGCTGCAGCAAGTATCACCCAGGTTGCACCCGTAGGAGTGAGCAGCCATTGGAAGTCGCAAATCACCTCCGGAATGATCCGTTTTGGTAGCCTACTCGCCTCTCCGTTCTTTGTTTTCCCGTTTTGGGGCAGCGGGCTGCGGGAATACTATTTTTGGCTACAGCACGGGCTTTTCTCCCGCCAACTTATCAGAACAACCGCTCCGTGCTGTGGTTGGGGTGGAAAGTGTATCTCATTAAATTGACACAACCAAGAGGTGGTGCAGTGGTAGATAGTGTTGTCTTGTTTCTATAGGTCTCTAGTTCGAACCCTTGCTATGGCAAACTATTTTTGCAACATTTCGTGACCGACAGTAGGAAACAAGCAGTTTCATGATCGTTACTCAGGAAGGTCCTTCCAGCAAAACATCAACAGAACGGACCAGCAAAACATCAGCAAAATTAATTCAGAATGGTGAGTATGCTCGACTCAATTTTAAATAGATTAAACCAAATTGGCATAATAAGATGGAATCTCATAGCACTCATCACCACAAAGTTCACACCACCAAGTAGACAACATCATAAGATGATGAGGTAGAAACATGTTTCTTAAGATTGTTGGAACTTCTCCAGCTCATTTCTGGCCTCCTGCAGCTTCACACTAGCAGCTTCACACTAGCAGCTTCACACTTCATGTTACATTTTTTCAAATGGGATATCTTCTCCCGGGTCTCTTGGTTAGCCTCTTCCATCAATTTGCAAGCCACTTTCAGCACGTCAGTATGTTCGTTCTGTAACTCATTAAATTCTTTCAGCGCGGTGTTCTCCCGTTGTAACAATAGCAGAGACAAGTCATTCAGTTGCTGTAACGATTGCTTATATATGCCCTTGTATAGTGCAGCCTCTTGTTCTTGCAGGTCTCTCTTCACTTTCTGGAGCTCAGCGACAGTGGCTTGAAGTTCTTGCAGAAGCTAGTAGAATACAAGAACCTATAAATCCATCAAACGATGCAAATTGGAAACTAACTGAATCTAACACCTATGAGTTGTGCAAAGGATAAGAATCATGATAGAATCCAAATGCCCCTTGTTGGTATTTCTTAACCTCACCACAAGTTGTACACCAAGCGCGAGCGTAAGATCCACCTGGGTATATTGATGGGTACGAAAGAATCCGCAAGCGCACAGAAATACCGCTGTAGCATTTCACCTCAGGAGTATTCCCAAGGGTATCGAATCCAAGGAACGGTGTGTACTACCTTCTATACTAGAAGAACGGTCCAAGGACACCAAGCCCCTGCTTGGGTAGAGAGATGATGGGTGCTCGGTTCTAGGGGGGTACAAGCTGCAAAGGATCTCGCTTCGGACACCGGACCCTCCTGGCTATAACAGTCGGTTCACGGCAAATGGTTGCCTACACCTGTATCCAAACGTGGGGGATTCCATAAGGGTCCAACGGCTGTCACTACCGCGGCCTACCCCAAGACAAACCGTGGGATGCAGGGCAATCGAAGGATAACCCGTAGTCTAGACACCACGTCTACACCACCGATTACTACTATAATACGACTACGTCTAGGCTCTCCCGTAGCATACTATAGCACTCTGTATAAATACGGAGTGACGAACTCGCAAGTACGGCTAGACCTTGCCCATCGTTGAACCAAGGTGGTGCGAGGTCGAACGACTAAGCACCAATTAATGTATTCCAATAAGATCTAATGAGATAACTCACACAAACGGAATGAAGAATTATTCATCTAATCAACAAGATCAAAGGATCGTGTCACGAAGAAAACGAGCCTCTAAATGATGAACAGACAAAGAACTCAAGAACATATCACCCATGCATGAATATCACTTTAGTCTAAAAGGGAAATACAGAAATACTCACTTTTCTCTAAATGAAGAACAAATGGGAGTCTCACCCACACCACCATCTACATAGCACCTACACCCAACTACACATGGAGAGGTGAGAACTCACCTCTCCAAGTGAGGAAATGAGAGAGGGGAGAACTTGGGATGTGTCTCCATTCTTACCCCCTCCCCTTCTATTTATAGGCCCGGGTCACTGCGTGAGAACACCCCAAGCACCACGAGAATGCCCTTAGGATCCAATGGGGAGACAACACATGGAAGATGGAGGCGAACTGCCTTAAGGTGGGGTCGACCGACCTGGGCCCACCACATCTTGCGTTGTGCTTTCTCCCAGTGACTGATATGTGGTCCCTTATGACGGTTCCAGGTGCCCACACGGTTTGGAGGCGGTTAGCTCGGGTTGTGGGCCCTTGAATCCTTGTGCTGAACACGTGGCGATGTCTGATTCGCCGAGAAGTGCTTCTCTTGGATTGATGAGGTGTCATGGACACATGACATCTTGTGTGCCAGCACATCGCCACATAACCTGGTGTGGGTCCTACCGGGCTCATGATTTAGTGTGATCTTATCTTGTGCATATCTCTTTCATCCGAGCTCCGAAGTATACAAATGATATATCCATTTCGATCGCCTCAACGAGCCCGTCACAACGATGCAGTCCAAATTGGCATTTGGGACTGTTTATGATGATGCCATATTCATGCCATTAATGCACTTGCTTCTTAGCTATATCATTTCATGTGTATTCTGGTGTGTCCTGCAACAAAAGATAGAAACACCAACACTTGTGGAAATTGTCAGTATAAACCCCTATTCTAGTGTTGATGATCACTTTCCGTTTATTCTATATAGGTATTGACAGCCTAAAAGTGGTACTTAACAGCCATCAACAACTCCCCCACACTTGACCTTTGCTCGTCCCGAGTAAAGGGAGAACAAATCAAGTGGGACATGATATCCAGGGATATGAAGCGAGCATAAGAGATATTCCAAACCATACCTTGTACTCGTGAACTCTGTGGAGTGTCTATCATGCCATCTTGGGCGGTTGAGGAATGGAACGGTCATGAATCAAATTACTTCTGCTCATCATGTCAAGTAACTTGGGGTTTTGCAATAAGTTTTCAAAACAAACCTTGCTTAGCTCCTCATTTGATTCTCTCAGATCGCTCAATGTGTATAAGTCCTCACCAAGGCATTAGAATTGCCTTTCTTCATCCTACTTTTAATGATGGCTATATGTGGAGCTCAGGGTAGGATAAAAGATAAAGCATACTTGTTTCACATATATTGCAAAGTCAAAAACTGGATCCAAGAGGAAAATCAAATCATACAATCAGATCAAGATGCGCACGTGTATGGGTATGATGGGTATGGTAAGGTGGATACTAGGCCCGAAATAGGTACTAGTTATTACCATCTAAATTATGAAACTCCTTTTTGCATGATTTTCTCCTCTCTCCTTCTTGAAATATTTGATTCACGAGCTATCTTCTCTCTCTCTCTCTCTCTTTTTGGTCATGCTTTTGAGCATGTCTTTCTCTCTCTTTTCTTTCTTTTTGCATACCCTAGTCTCTTTTGGAGATATTTGGAGAGGGGTAAATCATGAACAACGCATGGAGCTTTATTTGGTGGAATAGATGGATGATGCACTGCTAACTTCCAGTGTAGAAGCATAGCAAGGGGAAATGGTGGTGTGCACATAAATCTTGATCATGAAAGCATGAAAAGAACTCTCACAAGGGTCACAACAATTTGACAAAGCTCAATGCAAAAACAAGCAGCATATGAGTATAAGGTTTTCAACTAGAACATCATATGACTTTGGTAGGACTATGGCATATCAAAGAGGAGCTTTGCAAAGAGTTTTCAGATTTTTCAAATAAAATTCCCAAGCACTCAAGCATTAAGCGCGAAGATCATATCATCAAACCATATCTCAAACACCAACTACTTAGATGAGCATGAGTTCCCTAATGATATTTGTTCACAAGCATCAAGGTAATGAGTAAGGAATAAAACATATGCAGGCCAACCACATGAATCATGTAGAGCAAGCAGAGCACCATTTTTTGAGTTTGATTTATGGATAAGAATTGAAGAGCATTCAAACTCATAGGTAGAGAGAGTGAGATGAAGGGTGCACATACCATCGCTCCTAAAGGATATGGGGAACAAGGAAGACTAGTGGTGATTTGGCTAACCCGTGGGGTAGCCAGCTTACTCTAGTTTACCTTGCCCTTGTCATGAAGGTGTAGTCGATGTCGTGCAACCCTTGTGTGGGAGTTCTCGAGTGGATATGATGATGATGAGATCGAGAGGACTCCCCCACACTTGTTCTTGTACCTGGTGTTGTTCTTCAAGCAAAAGTGGGAACAAAAGATGGACTCTACTGGTTTGAGAACCATAGAGCATTTATTTGAAAGCAAAATTTTTTTTTTATCGTCACCATGTCATTTGCTCAAACAACGTTAGGTCAATATTGCACTTCAGAAACAAAGGAGGATATACTTACCTTGGACCTTCGAGAGGTCATATGTACCTCATTTGTATGTTGTGCAACATGAATCCAAACCTTTACTTACCTTCCCATTTCAATCTAACTTGATGACTTACCCGTTTGAATTTGACAATTTTCTGAAGGGGTTAGTCCATATACATGCAACCAAGATCTTATGAACGCATAACTCTAAGGTTCATCAATCAAAACTCGATACCATGTCTTGTTTTGACTGAAGAAGACAATTTTAACCTAAGCACCATGCTTAATTTAAAATAGTCTATGAATGTGAGGTGCAGCACACATTCAAACTAGAGCATATGAACAAAGATAAAGGAAGCATGTAAACATAATCAAGATATACATCAAAATGGGCATAAGCATGAGCACAAGATGGTGAACCTCGGGCAACCTCCCGAAAGGGCTTTGTTTAAAGTCAAAAGCAGGACATACCTAGCTAGTCAGGCAAGATGAAAGAGCTAACATCATCTCCAAATCAGGAGAGGAGCTTTACTCGGGATGCTCACATATCTCCCCCACACTTGGGGTTTGCATTGCTAAGTAATGAAACTCAAGTGTGTGGAGATCGAGCTTCCTTTGTAAATGTTCCCTCACCAAAATCTTACCAAAGTGTTGTAGTTGATGTAGCTCACATGTTCTTAGACATCACCTGTCCATCGTTCTTTTCAATCTCCACCTGAAAGGTTAGCGACTAAAAATACCCGAAGGACAACTTATGCCAAAAATATGTTCTTGCTTTTATTCAAAAGGGAAATAAAACCTATGCTAATCCAGGCTATCTCCTAGTAGTGCTTTGTTTATTCAAGGTCATAAGCTCGACCATGGGAGATTTCTCTTGCAGCCACATTGGTGGTGTCCTTCCCATCTCACAACCAATCATCGATGAAGCAGTGAAGCTCTAGCTGCAGGGTTAGTGCCACATAAACGAACACGAGTCCAAAAAATGACAAAGCTAAAGGCAGACATGATCATTCCAGGGAGGCTACTGAAGGACCGATTAGGCGACCAGAGAGGGGGGGAGTGAATGGGAGCCGATAAAAATTCTTCTCCGAAGAGTCGAACTCGACTATGCCCCAAAATCAACTCCAAATCCGAGCACACACGATGGAGACGTAATCGCCAAGGTCACGTAGTCACAACGGACCTACCAACCCTAGGAGTGATCCTTGGTTCAACTAGCGGAAGAACAAATCAAAGAACCAAGGAACTTAGCCAAGTATGCGAGCCAGCGGCGGAGTGTCCGCAGGGGTGGGGCGGACTGTCCGCGAGGAGGGGGCAGACTGTCCGCGAGGACCGAGCGGACTCTCCGAAATTTCAGCCCGAACCTCCAGTAGCTCCCTACGAAAAACGAACCGTCCGATGGTTCACATAGGACTGTCCGACGCCCGCGGACCGTCCGTGCCTCGCTTGCGGACTGTCCGACAAACCCCTTGCAACAAGAATCCAAGACCCAAGCGGATCGAACCACGAGCTCGAAAAACAAGAGACGAAATCGATGAACTGGGCACCTCGCGGACGGTCCGCGGTGACCTCGCGGACGGTCCGCCAGGTGCGAATCAGCACAGAAAACAGCCTCGAGGGAAGAAGGGGAAATCCAAAACAATGCAAAGAAGCTTTTTCCAAAAGATCTCCTCCAAAAGATCAACCCTTCACTACCAGAAAAATGATTTAGGGTAAGAACCCTAGAGAGAGAGCTTTTCCTCAAAATCACCGATCTCCCGATTCACCCAATGGACTGAAGCCAAACTTTAGGGGAAGTGGATTTGCCTCAATGAGAAGCTATCCCTAAAATTTCATGGCCCCAAACGCACTCAATCTCGCGGAATCGAGGATTTCGTGATGAACACCAAGAACTAGAGGTAGAGAGGAAGAACTTCAAACCGAGCCGATTCGTGGGGTTTGTGGGTGAAAGATCACCAGGAGAATGGTCACACAAGATCTATGAGTGATCCCCACAAAGAAATCCCCACCAAAACGCACTCAAATCCGACGACCGAAAAATCCTCCAAAAATACCTCTGAAAATCACATAAAAGAAAAACACTCGGGATTGAAGGATTTGGCACAAGATTAAGATGAAGATTTCACTATGAATCACTTAGCCATATCCGGTTACAAGCCACTCTCAAGAATCACAAATCTTGGATGGCAAAAAGCTCAAACAAAGAGCCACTCACACCTCTCTCCCTCTCTCCCCAAAAGCACCCCAAAATGAAAGAGCACTACCACCTACAAGCCAAAGAGTTGGCTGAAAATTCAGCCCCCTCCTCCTATATATAGGCCCTCCGGAAAAGACCGAAGTGCCCCTACACTAGGAGATACAATACAAGCCCTCACAGGGGCATTTTGGTCAACACATGAAGTTCTCCTTCGGACGACCGCGCATCCATCGGGCCTTCGCGTCCTCCCAACGCAAGCACCTCGATCATGCCGCGTGTCGCCCGCTTCGAAGCTTCTCGGCGCGCCCGGATCCCATCTCCGCCCGCCGAGCCTCCGGTCTTGGTTTTGTGGCTCAACCAAGTAACCCCGACGGTTTTGTGGTGAACCACCGAAAACCCCGCATGCAAGGCACAACCTCACCTCGCCAAGCATCGGGCCCACCAAGCCTTTCACCTCCGGCTCCCGGACAATCTACTCGGTCTTGCCCCGTTCAATGACTTGGCCGCTACCTTGCACCGGCTCGACCTTGGTTTTGAGGCTCAACCAAGAAATCGTACATGACTTCGTCTTGCTTTTCTTGCCACCATGCGGCCCGCACTTGATCCCGTTCGGCCACCGGGTCCATCGAGCCGAGCCTACTTGTCTCTCCACTCCTCGGAGGCCACACAGGCTAAGACCTTTCGCGCCCACTCTTCACCTACACCAACGCAAATCAAGCCGCAACCTGCGCCTGCAATACTCGACCAAGAGTCAGTCCACACCACGTTGTCAATCACTCATCACACCAAGGAGCGACCATCCACCGGTCCTCGGACGCTCCGGTCCTCGATCTCCCCCTTGATGAGTGCATTGACAACACACACAGTCACCAATTCATAAGAGGAAGAAAAAAAAGAAACGAACAAAGAACCGAAGCAAGTGATCAAAAGCCAAACAAAAGCCAAAAACACGATCACTTGAATGAGAAAGTCTCGATCCCCTAAGGCAAGGGCAACGGCTCAACACAACCGAGTCAAAACGCTCAAAATACCTACTCCTCAAGGTGAGGCAAAAGGGCTCGACACCATCGGCAAAAGAGCACAGCACAAAGCAACGCACATCACAAAGAAACTTCAGGCAACACAAAGAGCTCCCAAAGCATGAATGCAAGCTCCCCTTGAACAAAAGTGTGCAAAACTCAAGTTCTCCCCCTGAAATGAGTATCCCTCTTTTTCTCCCTCTTTATGCAAAGATTCTCCCTTACAAAGTGCATCTCTCCCCCTTGATATGAATTGGATGCACAACTCTCCCCCTTGTTGGTAATGCATGAATCAAGGCTACAAATGCAAGCATGTGCTTCTCAAATAGACAAAGAGCACTACAACATGCTAAAAATGAGACATAGACAAGAACGATAACCACAAATTCAGTACAAGCATCGCCAACGAGATAGATAGGGACATATAAGCATGTGACATAGCCATGATCAACAAGAAGCATTTTTCAACAAAAATTTCCCTCTCATGAGCATAGGACTAAACATGGCCAAAATGAGCACAAACAACATATAGCCCACAAACTTCATGCAAGGTCACAAGTTCTCATCACAAGATCATCACAAACACCTACAAGCTATCTCATGTCATGTCAAAGCCACCGAGCCATGTGTCTACTTCTAAACATGAGACTTCTCAATGGTAGACATCATGCTACGGTTTAGCACCCAAGATAAGGAAATTAAAGTACAAATGACATGATACCAATTGAGGGCAAATTCATCAAGCATAGACATTTCAACATACCAATTTCATGATTTAAGATTAAGCATGGTACATGAAGTGCCTTTGCGGCAAAAAGAAGTTTAGGCTTCTCCACAAGGTAGCATGTTGGCTAAACATTCATGATGAAAAATGGGTCTTTGACCCCAAATGAAAAGAACATAGTTCCCAAGCACAAATTAAGCTAGATATAGCCATATGCGCACAATTTGAACATGAAAGGCATTCAACTCACAAGAGAGGATCATATAAAGCATTTTCACAAAAATAAGCCATCCACAGGCATATACATCTCTAAGCTACCAAGATCATAGCTATACATCACATGAGCATCACTAGCAAAGTCATAAGCTCAAATCCAGCATATCATAGTGATCCAAGTATATAGGAGAAGCACATCCTCCAAAGCATATGATGCAAATGCAGTCTATGATACAAGGATGCTGAAAATGATATGTGACATGAATGGACCATGCAAGATGCATATGTACGTGTGATCCCAATCCCAAACTCAAAAAGGACAAAAGAGCACAAAACTCACAAGCTCTCCCTAAACACATGCACTAGGGCCAAAGAGCATACAAAGCTCACCCTAAGTGCATGCTATAGGGCAAAGAGCAAAAGAGACCAAATGACTTGATGAAAACCACACAACTCAAAGTCTCCAATCTACTTACCTTGATCACTCGCTCTCGTCCATCATCCCTGAAAGTGATGTTCTCCTTCGACATCACCGGGGTGAGGCTGGAGGGCCACCTTCGATCTCCGATCATGTGTCGCTAGCCTCCGGTGTCAATCCACCAAAAGTCCTCCAAGCCTCCCGCCTGCAAAATCAAAACCAAGAGCGAGAACGAGCAACTTACTCAACACTGGGGTTAGCACAAAAAGAGTCAAACCAGTGCCGTGCCATTTGCTCAAAAGTGGGGTTAGCAAAAATCATCCTATCACGCCTAGCAAAGCTGGAACCACCACAGGGAAACCACTCCCGTCTTGCTGGAGGAGTACGAGCACCACGAAAGGGAAAGCATGGTCCGTAGTCCCTTTGAGACTCAAAACTGTGACCCCTCCCATACTCGTATCGACCACGAGGTGGAGAGCGTCCAGCAAACTCAACACCACCAGACACAACACACCAACCAAATAAAAGCTCCAAAGATCTCACTTGAGTACCATAGAAAGGATACCAATTGAAGATCACAAATGGCTACCAAAAGCCAAGCAAACTCTTGAAACCAAATTCCCATCGATATGCCAAGCTCCCCCTCAACCAAAGCCAACTAGCGAGCAAAAGCTAGGAAAAGAAAGAGCAAAAGAAAAGCTCTAATCCCAAATGAAAAAAAGAGACAAAACACCACCCGAAGACAAGACAAGCCCAAAGCCACAAGGAAAGCTCAAAACATGCTACACAAAGCATTAACAATACCAGTTAAGATGAATAAAGCATTGTAACATGATTCCACATATAGATGAATGTAAGCATGGGCTAGCAAGCATGTCAACAAGGTGCATAACTATACAAAAAGCCTAGCATAAAAAAATACTAATGAACAACATGCCAAACATGATACAAGAACTAAACAAAGGCATGATACAAGTTCACATGGATCAACCACCAAGATATATCACAAAGCTAGCATGACAACATATACATGAGGGGGCAAACATGCTAACAAGAGAGGATACCATGGAGCTAGACAAAAATGATATGGATGAACAACATGACATAGCCACACAAGACCAATGATAAAGCATGAAATGAAGTTCATAAATATCATCTACCACAATATCATACAAAGGATAGCAAGATAGGTACACAAGATCACAAAGGTATCATGAACAAAGTGGCTAGCCTACCATGGTTTATACACAAGCATGACACAAGAGCAAAGCATGTAACAAGTATACAAGTGAGTACAAGGAGAAAAGGAAAACTCACTATACATGTGTACAAAGGCTTTCTAGAGTCATTCAAAGCGGTGTGGAGAACCATCATTTCTTGATCACCTCACGGACAAAAGATCAAGTACCATCGAGCTCATGTTCTCCAACCGCATCTCCATACCTACACATAAGGAGACGAAAAAGACCAAGTCTTGGATCCCAAAGGGTTAGCAAGCACATACTTGGGAATCCAATACTTGGTCACACGGGTATGCGATGCACTCAACTTATCATGTGAGTTAGCATGATGCCAATGCCGGTTAGAATGAAAAAGTTTTCGAACACCCTTAGAACCATGCCTCAAAGAAGCGACCCACGAAGAAAGATGAGTGCTACCACAAGCAAAAAGGCAAAAGTCCCTCGAGGTCGTAGGAGAATAACCAACACAAGCGCCACTGGAAGCATGTCGCGAACCAACACAAGAAGCACTAGAAACATGTCCACGAGCATGGCCTAACTCACTAGAAAGAGTGTCATAAAACCCGTCCACAAATTGTGCCTTCTTAGGCGCACAAGTGTCCATGCCATGAAAAGGACTATGAACACCCAAAGTCCTAGAAGCACTAGCACGCCGCATTCTCCTTGCCCGGCGGTAGCAAAAGCTCTCTTGATGCCCATCCTTCCCACAATGAGAGCAATGGTACAAAGGCCTATCGGGAGGCACGGTCCAAGTGGACGAATCACCATTCTCTTGTAAGTGAGAAGTCCCTTGGGACTTAGAGCAAGAAGCATCAACCTCAACACTCGACTTGGTGCCAACATTAGAATCACACGTGCCATGAGAAAGACTACGTGGCTTCTTAAAAGCTTTGGCACGCACACGTCGCTCGTGCTTGACACGACGAAAGCAAAACTCCATGGTATGCCCATCTTTCTTGCAAAAGGTGCAATGGAACTTCGGTTTGGAAGTATGAGTTCCAAAGAAATGAGAAGCACCCTTGCCATTCGAATCACCTTGGGCAACACTGGAAGAAGCAACAAGCTTAGGAGTAGCTATGGGAGAGCTATCCAAAGCACTAGCACACTTACCACCATCCAAAGACTCACACTCAAGAGAAGAAGTCAACTTCGGTTGAGAAGAAGCTATTTTGGAAGCATCAACATCGGAGTTACAAGAAAAGCGAAAATCCAAACCCTTGGCACAAAGACTCTTGCACCTTGTGCGAGAAACCTCATTTTCATATTTGAGGCGCTCACAAGTACCACATGTCATATTTCTTAAATTATCGATTTCTTCTTCAATGCATTTAGCATATGTGGTACGCAAGAGTTCATTTTCTTTCTCAAGGTTGGCACTCATCTCATCATGCTCAACCAACTTGGCGCTCATATCCTGACGCATCTTTTTCAAAGCTAAAACTTCACTTTCCAAATCAATGCATGACATGCAAACAAAATCACATGAACAAGCAACATCATTTACATCTAACAAAGCATCGACCTTATCACAAGAAGTATGGCAAGCATCCTCAACAAGCAACAAACAGCACTTGCTACGAGGCATGGATTTCATATCACAAATTTCAGACCTAGCATGCTCAAGTTCATCTAGACATGTGGTGTGAGTCAATTTTAGTTCATTTATTTCAGCAAGCAAAGACTCACAAGAAACACATGGCAAGGAAGCACTTGTCTCCAACAAAGCAATCTTACTTCTAGCCACATCAAGATTAGTATTCAAAGCAACACAAGAGTTGCACGACATAGAAGCATTAGATTTCAACAAGTTAATTTCAGATTGCAAGTTAGCAAGAGATGATCTCAATTCATCATTCTCAAAATCAAGATTGTCGCATGCTCTTCTAAGAGCTTCAACATGCTTTTCGCGACAATTAATTTCATCTTTTAGTTTCTCATTTTCAGAACACAAGGCATCACAAGATTTGCATGGCAAATGTGAGTTCTTAAGCTCAACAAGCATCTCGCATCAACCAATAATACCTTGGGAGAGCTTCACTTTGCTTCTCTTGATAAGCTTGTCGTGGAGATCATCTTCTTGATCCACCAAAAGCCGCATCAACGCCATTGCTTCCTTATCTTTCTTCAACTCCTCACACTTCCGTCTCCACTTGCGGTCATCTCCCGATGCAAACTCCATCACATCAATCACTTAAGAGAAAGACACACAAGAAGAAGAGCTTGGTGCCATACTCAAAGCACCGGTTAGGATTAGTTGAAGGCAATCTCAAAGCGCGCAAACCATAGCCGCAAGCAAAAACACACTTTTCTCTGTCGCCCTATGGATCACAAAGCCGGTTAAGGTGAAGTGATCCGTAACCAAGCTCTCATACCAATTGAAGGACCGATTAGGCGACCAGAGAGGGGGGAGTGAATGGGAGCCGATAAAAATTCTTCTCCGAAGAGTCGAACTCGACTATGCCCCAAAATCAACTCCAAATCCGAGCACACACGATGGAGACGTAATCGCCAAGGTCACGTAGTCACAACGGACCTACCAACCCTAGGAATGATCCTTGGTTCAACTAGCGGAAGAACAAATCAAAGAACCAAAGAACTTAGCCAAGTCTGCCAGCCAGCGGCGGACTGTTCGCAGGGGTGGGGCGGACTGTCCGCGAGGAGGGGGCAGACTGTCCGCGAGGACCGAGCGGACCATCCGAAATTTCAGCCCGAACCTCCAGTAGCTCCCCACGAAAAATGGATCGTCCGACGGTTCACTTCGGACCGTCCGACGCCCGCGGACCGTCCGTGCCTCGCTTGCGGACTGTCCAACAAACCCCTTGCAACAAGAATCCAAGACCCAAGCGGATCGAACCACGAGCTCGAAAAACAAGTGACGAAATCGATGAACTGGGCACCTCACGGACGGTCCGTGGTGACCTCGCGGACGGTCCGTGGTGACCTCGCGGACGGTCCGCCAGGTGCGAATCAGCACAGAAAACAGCCTCGAGGGAAGAAGGGCAAAATCCAAAACTCGATCAAACGAACTCTAAAAATCACGAAATTTTAACCACAGCTCCACAACAATACAAAGAAGCTTTTCCCAAAAGATCTCCTCCAAAAGATCAACCCTTCACTACCAAAAAACTGATTTAGGGTAAGAACCCTAGAGAGAGAGCTTTTCCTCAAAATCACCGATCTCCCGATTCACCCAATGGATTGAAACCAAACTTTAGGGGAAGTGGATCTGCCTAAATGAGAAGCTATCTCTAAAATCTCATGGCCCCAAACCCACTCAATCTCGCGGAATCGAGAATTTTGTGATGAACACCAAGAACTAGAGGTAGAGAGGAAGAACTTCAAACCGAGCCGATTCGTGGGGTTTGTGGGTGAAAGATCACCAGGAGAATGATCACACAAGATCTATGAGTGATCCCCACAAAGAAATCCCCACCAAAACGCACTCAAATCCGACGACTCAAAAATCCTCCAAAAATACCACTGAAAATCACATAAAAGAAAAACACTCGGGATTGATGGATTTGGCACAAGATTAAGATGAAGATTTCACTATGAATCACTTAGCCACATCCGGTTACAAGCCACTCTCAAGAATCACAAATCTTGGATGGCAAAAAGCTCAAATAAAGAGCCACTCACACCTCTCTCCCTCTCTCCCCAAAAGCACCCCAAAATTAAAGAGCACTACCACCTACAAGCCAAAGAGTTGGCTGAAAATTCAGCCCCCTCCTCCTATATATAGGCCCTCCGGAAAAGACCGAAGTGCCCCTACACTAGGAGATACAATACAAACCCTCACAGGGGCATTTTGGACAACACATGAAGTTCTCCATCGGACGACCGCGCATCCATCGGGCCTTCGCGTCCTCCCAACGCAAGCACCTCTATCATGCCGCGTGTCGCCCGCTTCGAAGCTTCTCGGCGCGCCCAGATCCCATCTCCGCCCGCCGAGCCTCCGGTCTTGGTTTTGTATCTCAACCTAGTAACCCCGACGGTTTTGTGGTGAACCACCGAAAATCCTACATGCAAGGCACAGCCTCACCTCGCCAAGCATCGGCCCGCCAAGCCTTTCACCTCCGGCTCCCGGATGGTCTACTCGGTCTTGCCTCGTTCAATGACTTGGCCGCTACCTTGCACCGGCTCGACCTTGGTTTTGAGGCTCAACCAAGAAACCGTACACAACTTCGTCTTGCTTTTCTTGCCACTATGCGGCCCGCACTTGATCCCGTTCGTCCACCAGGTCCATCGAGCCGAGCCTACTTGTCTCTCCACTCCTCGGAGGCCACATAGGCTAAGACCTTTCGCGCCCGCTCTTCACCTGCACCAACGCAAATCAAGCCGCAGCCTGCACCTGCAATACTCGGCCAAGAGTCAGTCCACACCACGTTGTCAATCACTCATCACACCAAGGAGCGACCATCCACCGGTCCTCGGACGCTCCGGTCCTCAGCTATGACAGCTCCTGGGGTGATCATGGGACTCGAGAAGCTATAGCACTAGGGTGGTGAACCTCGGAGATGAGAAGGTTGAGCACTGAGGCTAGTGCTCTCGCAACTGACCTTCGACTGCACTCTGCTCAGAAAAACACACGGCCTCCTAAAGAGGATAGAGTAGAAACTCAAATGGTCGGCATACGTTCAGGAGCTAGAGTTTGGGTGAAGGGTGAGGTTCAGCTCATCCTTCCCTTAGGCAGAGGGACTGATGTTCTCATCAAAATGATGAAACATCCTGAGGTCTAGCCTAAGCTTCCAATGGGAGGTTATAGATAGACTGGAAAGATCCGCTCCCATTAGGCATCGATCGATGATCTTGGCATCATAAATGAGTGCACACGATTCGACCGGTATGTGATCATGCCCCTTCGGTCAGATAGGTGAATCCTCATGGATTATAAAACAGAGACCGATGCCTCAGCCCATACGTAACCTTGGTGCTAGGCACCTCAGCTCGAGTCGAGACGTAGGAACATGATAGACCTATCGTACTCTCCTTAGGAGATCATAACTAGGACCGATCAAGTCATCCCGGCCGAGAATGATTCGTCCTTTCCTAATTACTCTCTCCATCTGTTGACGCGAAAATAGGACGTCACCTCCGCGCGCAGCACACGTGATGCCCCAGTCTGTAGCGAGGCGTGCCAGCCAATCTGACCTGTTGATTGACAATGGAAAAATATTAGGGATCGGCTAGAGAACCAATGGCCTTGTAGCGACACGTGTACTAGCCAATCGGTCGATACGAGTAAAGCGGGATCGGCCGGCTCGAGGGCGACCGAAGCGCGGGTGCGTGAGTAGATAGATCGGCTGAGATCTGCCGATCGTGACGTCAGCACTCGAGTAGATCGGAATCGACTGCGGTATTAGAAGCTGATAGGATCTAGATCGAGTGGGATAATGGTGATAATAGCTAAAAACCACAAGAATTGGTACGAAAACTTGCAGATCTAGCTAATATCGGTAAGGGGTGAATAAAGAACTAGACGAAACCTCAGCAATGCGCCCGGAGGTTAAAGCCTAGGGTTATTCGGTAAAACGGTACTCACAAGCTTGCCGGAGATTGATCGATGCAGCCCGACGAACTTGAAGGACGGTGTTGTAGAAAAGAGGAAAAACGCAATGGCGAAGTCGCCAGAAAGTAGATGCTGTAAAAGTAGATGCTGTAAAGTAGATGCTGTAAAGTAAAGGGTTTGCCCGGAGGCGGTTTGTTTGATATTGGTGTGTACACTTTTTCCCGACCACGTAGGGTCGCTATTTACATCCTGAGGACAACCCGACTCCTAACCAATCTCGGCACTGTTTACTTGCATCTAAAGAAAGACGAAAACTACTAAAAATAGAAAAGGACTCTCGCAGGAGTCAAAAACCTTCTAAAAACTGACTCTTGACCCTTTGCCAATCGTGGATTGACCCGCCTCCGCCGTACTTTTCCTTTTGGCGCATCTTCTTGATTGCCGCCTTCTTCCCCATCGGCTGACCATTGGCCGATTGGTTTGACCCGCTGGTCCATCGACAGACCTTATGACCATCGGCGAGTCTTGTTGACCACCCTTCTCTTTCCTCAATTGGCCGATTGCACTCTGTTCTCATCGGCTACTCCTCCTTATCTCTTTTGACTTGTTTTTCCAAAAAACGGTGTCAACACATGCCCCCCAGTTTCAGAGTAAATAATCTTTTGCTCTGAAATTTCCTCGAATCCGTTATCTTCCTGATTCGAAGTCGGCTGAAGAATCCCAACAAATCTTAGGGGTCATAAATACAACTGCCTTAGCTTTCTTTTTCCCAAATCTTATCGCTTCAACAGTTCAAGCTTCCGGACGACAAACCCTAAGCTCTAGAGTTCTTTCTGCTCCATGGCGTCTTTAAGTTCTATTGGAGGTCCTCACGCAGCTTCTGCGCCCCTAAAGGCGTCCCTCTCCTCAGTTCCCCTGGTATTTCGCCTACTCTTCTGTTTTTATTTGTTCCTGAATGTCGCCGTACTGCTTTACCTAGATTCATTTGATTTTTTCATCAACTTAGATCCAACCTCACCATTCCTGTTGATGATAAGCCTGGGCTTACTTTTCTTGGACCAATGGGTGATGTTGATCCTACTGAGATGATTAATCTTGAAACTAGCCGAATCCCTTTTAAACAAGCTTCTTTGAATTTGGCCGATTGGGATGGTTGTTTTAGATCTTGGACGGGGTATGCTAAAGGATGGAGAAATTGGTACCGTAGGGTATCTGCTAAGAATAGGGGTTCCTGGGAGAAATATAAGATCAATCAATGCATCACCCTGTCTTTGTCTGATATGTCTTCGAATGAATCTCTCCTAATAGCTGCCTCTTATTTTTGGTCTAATGCTCTTAATGCCTTCTTATTTGGTCACGGGTCGATGACCCCAACTTTGGCTGATGTCCTTCTATTGACTGGTTTGGATATTTCTTCCTCGGATGCCCTCTTCAGTTGTCGTGACCTTAAACTTTCCCATCATTTAAAAACCAAAAATGTGGGTGGCTGGTCAGGATATATCTCTGAGCATATGAAGGAAGGCATCGTGACTGACAGAGAACATGTGGCTTGAAAAATTCATCTTTTGTGACAAGTCCTTTGGCCCTACCTCCAATTACCAGATTGTAGCCGAACGGTTAGTCATTGGATCTTCCATTCCTCTCGGCAAATACCTTTTGAGTGCGGTGTACAATCTCCTTCATCAAGTGGCAGTCAGTCTGTCAACCAACTCCCCAATAGGTACTCCAGGAGGTCCTTGGTGGTTTATCAACATGTGGCTGAATCTCCACCTCTGAGATAGATTGGAACAAAATATCTTTGATATGCGTTTTCCAGGAGATCAGCCCAATGGTACTCCGATTGTTAAACGTCGATGCATGAATTTTGGAGAAGCGGTTTCTGTATTCCCAGGACATAAGAAGACCCCATCTCATATAGCAGAACATTTCAGGAGCTTTTACCTTGGTTTCAACCCGGGATTCATTATCTGGTTTGCATACACAGATGATGACAACAATTTTGAGGCTTTGTTCAGCTTTGACGATATCCACAGAGATGATGAAAACAGGATTGCCTTTGTCAAGATGATCAAACCAGGGCTCCTTCCTTCTTGCTTCTTTGGGAAGGATCAATCGGCTACTTATGAATTTTACAATCCTTCAGTGAGTGCTCGCCAGCTGGGGTTTGGTTAGTTGCCGATTGGTCTCTATTTCTCTGATTTGATGAAACCACGGGAGATCATTCCTGATGGCATTCATTATCGGCATCTCCTGGACCGGGTTCCTAATTCTGCCACCATCAATCTTGATTCCTGGAAGTTCTCCAGCTTTTCTTCTCCTCTTTTTAATATCTGGTGGGCGGAATGTTGTGATCATCTCTACTACGTATCCCCGAGACTTTATTGTGAGAAGTTAGATTCTGCATATAATGCTTCAGCCGATGAGGTACTTCTATTTGATTATTGCATAAACTTATCTTACTACGTCTTAACTATCATCCCCTCTTTTCAGCCTGAAACCACTGAACCTCCTGCTACCAGTATAAGTGGAAAGCTGATTTATTATTGGCCACCAAGACGAATTCCGTACATCGGCTATAATGCTCCTTCAATCTCCTTAGTTATGCAGGGTCCTGCTCCAGACAAATTACTCCTGTCATCTCTCAAGAGGAAAAGCGGGACTAGCAAAATTCTTTCTCGCAGAACAAAGAAGAAAATTGACACAAAGGTTGTCGATGCCTCTGATATGGCCAGAGTATTAGCAAGTGCCTTCAAGGTACTGATCTTCACCCTTTTCCCTTTCCTTTTTGTATTTTTCTAATTGATCATCTTTTTTCGGCCCAGTCTTCAAGTCAATCAATACGAACTGGTAATGCTGATTCTAATCAAGGTCCAGTTCTGGGGCCAATTCAAGAAGCTTCAACTGATGATATTTTGGTTGAGTCATCTGAGCAGTCTCAACCAGATAAAGTCATGGGGGATCCGGCTGATAATATTCTAACTTCATCGATCGAACAACCTGAATCTCAGAAGACCAATGTCTCAGATGCTCCTATTAGTCAATTTTGACGTTCTCCTGAACAGGCCGATTTTCAAACTGAACAACCAGCTGAGGTACAATCTTCATTGGTTGTTTCCTAATTACTCTCATCGTTTAACATCCTTGTCTTTGTTCAGGATGTGGTTGAGGTGCCAATTGAGACTCATGATAAGTCCTTAAATACCCTTCAGCATGATACTAGTGACCAATCAAAACTGCCCATCTTCGAGGCTCCTGAATCAGGATCAGCTGAAAATCCGATTATTGAAGTGCAGACAACTTCTGCTGTAGAGGTAAACTTCTTGATCTCCTCAAGGTTTTCTTCTTAATTCCTTTTGCTCACCTTATTCTTCTGCAGGTGCCACCAATCTCATCTCTTGTTGTTCAGAGTACATCAGCAGTCTCCCTTCCTGATGATGTGAAGGCCAAACTGACTGAGGTGCTTCCACTACTGAACCAAGACATTGACCAACTCGTGCAAGATGTTGAGCTGATTAGAATTATTTTCAAGTAGATCCAAAGCCAATTGCCTAAAGAACTCAAGGCGAAGATGCTCCAAGTTGCTTTCATCGAGAATCGGCAGCTCGTAGTCCAGGAAGCCCAAGATCGGCTGGATGAAAGGAAGCGTCAAGAGCAACTTACCCAGGACAAGGAGAAACTGGACAGCAACATGGCAGATCTTGACAACAGGATTGAATTCCTGGCTTCTTCTCATTCTGACATTGTCAATAACATTGATCGTCTGAAGAAACGTCATGTTGATTTGATGAAAGAACTTGGTCAGGTTGAACAAGACTTGGAAGCTGAAGAGCAGAAGCTTGCAGATCTTCCAGGCACTATAACCACTATGCAAGAATGGAAGGACAACATTGCTCAACAAGCTCAAGCTCTTCGCGAACAAGGACAGCCGATTCCTGGTTCGGCCGATGATGATCGCCAGGAGATAGCGGCGGTCGATCAACTGCGTCTGGACCTCATCAATGCCATCCATCTTTTAGGCATAGTTTAAACTTTATTTGTAATTTTCTAAACTGTGATTGGCCTTTACTGGCCAACTTCCAACGCTCTGTGTTAATTGTTTTGACCAAATGCTCTGTTCGGCCTTTATAAGTTGCCCAGATCCCTTTAGTCCTTTGAACCGTTATTTTTCCTTTGCGATGGCTTCCTCTTCTTCCTTCTCCTCTGTGAATCAGGTTGGTTTTTTCTTTCACTTTTTCTTCATTCTCATGATCTCTTTCCTTGATGTTTCTTCTTTTCTCAGTCCCCAAATCGTGATACTGTGGAAAGGATCATGTTGAATATTA
The DNA here is from genome assembly GCA_036936925.1 of Cenchrus fungigraminus. Taxonomy (NCBI): domain Eukaryota; kingdom Viridiplantae; phylum Streptophyta; class Magnoliopsida; order Poales; family Poaceae; genus Cenchrus; species Cenchrus fungigraminus. Next base: position 85,996,040 of record CM072770.1, on the reverse strand, counting down.
ATGCCTTTGGTGCGAATCGGCCAACCCCACCGTCTAGACAAGAACGTGGTCTCCGTCTGGTGACTGCAAATGATGAGAAGAAGTTGGAAGTTCTTGAAGCCAGGAGGACTGCTCTCCTTCAGGAACTAGATCATGTGGGTGAAGAGATAACCCAAGTTAGAGCAGAACTAGACAAGGCAAAAAGCCTCCTTTGAATTCTGATGTACTATCAGCCGATGCAATCGGCCTTTTATGAATAAAATCATTAGCTCTTATGGGTTTCGATGGATCTGACTGTGCTGTTTCTTGGTGATAAATTCCCACCCACACTTGTAGGCTCTCTTTTATGACTTGGTTCAACTTCCCTGCTATAAAATGCAACTCGCCTCTCGGGTGTCACCATATTCTTCTGAGTATGCATCGAATTAGTTTTCATTAGGAATAAGAGGCAAGCCTCTTCTAGAGTGCTTCCAGGAAAATGCAACTATTCCCATTCCTTGACAAGTTTCTTCTTGAAGTGTTCTTGCATCCAAATGATGCATCAAAGCTTGTCGTTGTTGCTGGAAATGTTGAGAGAAGAGAATCCTGATGGTCTCCTCTTTTGGAGTACAGAGTGGGGCCACACATTACTATTCAATCCTCCTTCAAAGCCAACCCCTGATTTTTGGGAAACGCATCACTGCATGCCTGCCTATTACCCAGTCTGAGACTTTCACGGGGAAACTGTTCTAGCTTTGACTGCATCGGATGCTCTTCATTTCCCCTTTTTCAATTCCCTCTTGTAGTTATCCCTTCTGAATCCTGAGGCTATAAATAGGTCTGAAGCTCAATGGAGAAGATACACCCATCGGCCATGGCGCAATCAACTCAGATAGATTATAGGCTCTTGTTGTATGACTATTCTCTTTTCTTCTCCCCCTTTCATGGCTAGAAGAATTCTTGTGAAGTAGTGTAGCGGCCCTTCTTCTTCTTCGTCTCCTTTTAAAAAACCAGGAGGCACCATAGCTAGAAAAATCCTTGTGAGGATCTGGCTTTAGGGGAAGGAGCAAGGTAGGGTGTCTTGCTACACATTTATAAGTGGAAGAGCGTGCCCAAGGAACGTCCATCTTGGTCATCAACTTGGGCTCCTTCTGGCGGAAGATTGCAGAATCTGGCGAAGATCTTAGTCTTCCGTTTCCTCTTCGCTTGTGTCCTTCTCTCATTCATCGATTCAATATCCTCATCATACTGGAGATTAGGACAACGCTTTTCTTGAGAATACATGTAATCTGTAGATCTGAGTTGTAATATCATTGTTGTAATCCGAAACAAAGGAAATGAAACTGCATTCATTTTGTTCTGAAGGCGATACATGTATTGGCTATAACCGAATATATCAATCTTTCACATAGATTTTACATTTTTTGCACTAAAGGCGATTCTTTACAGATATCAGCTATTCTACTAGAAACGATTACACTTGCAATCGACTATAGCTCGAAAACTCAATCGGCCGATAGGCAAGATATGACAATCGCTTACATAACTGCTTGTATACTTGGGCGACCCATCCATCGGCTGCTGTGATTCCGAGCCCAAGCTTCCCTTCGTCTTCAATGAACTGATCCATTAAATCTTGTCATCAGAGCCGACTGCTTGAACCGGCTTTAGTCCGAAATCGGACACTTTGAGACACTTGGTATCCCATGCTTTTCCAGATATGCAGCTCACTCGATCATAGGTCCATCCTTGTGCTTTTATAGCTGCTACTGTCAAGGAGGTTTCTCCTTGGACCACCTCCACTGAATCTCTGATCCATTGGATGATGCATTGATGCATTGTAGATGGTATGCAACAATTGGCATGTATCCAATCCCGACCCAGCAGTAGATTATAAGATCCCCTCCCTTTAATGGCAAAGAAAGCGGTTGGAAGGGTCTTACTGCCGATGGTGAGCTCCACGCAGATTGCACCTTGAGCTGGAGAGACGTTTCCTTTGAAGTCCACCAACATCATGTCGGTTTGGGTTAAGTCTTCATCAGACTTTCCAATCTTGCGCAGCATGGTGTATGGCATCAGATTCATTGCTGCTCCTCCATCCACTAGCATCCTGGTGACTGGCTTCCCGTTGATAAAGCCTTTGAGAAACAATGCCTTCAAATGCTGTCTCTTCTCGTCCTCTAGCTTCTCAAAGATAGCTTGTCTAGGTTCCAGTGATAACTGAGCCATGCTAAGTTCTTCATCGGACACATCCGAATCAACTGGAGCCATGAACTCTTTTGGTAGGAAGACAACCATGTTTATGTCAGCTTGTGGTTTGTCATCCTCTCCATTATCGGCCTTAGGCTTAGGGACCATACTTTATATCGAATCTTCTTCTTGTCCAGCACACATCTTTCTGCTTCTTCTTGCTGTTCTAGCTGGCGTAGGCGCTGGACTCTCCTCTTCTGGGACTTGGTCAAGCCATCTGGACACCACTGTGGATTGGGCTTCTTACGTGTCTGGCTTGATCCTTCATCATCCAGTTGCAGCGTGCGTCGACGCACAGGAGCTCGGCACATGATATCCTCGTCGGGGACCAGAGAATCGGCCATCTCTTCTAGCCGATTGTTTGACTTTTAATTGACTCGGCCTCCCAGCTGATCATAAACGCTAGCCTTGGCCCCCAGCCGATCGTGGATACTAGCCTTGCCCCCAGCCGATCGCGGATTGAGACCCGTTGATTGCTGAATTCATGGTGATCTCCGGCTGCAGGTCTTCTGTCGTCGAAGCAAAATCTCTTAAATGAGCTGCTGTTGTTGTAAGCTCCATTGCATTCTGGACAATTCTCTACTGTTGCAAGTTTGATCCCTTCTTCCCAGCAATACTTGAAGAACGGACATCTCCAATGTCCTTCATTGCACCGTGCCCACTCCTCTCTCCCTCTGGCTTTCTCTTGTCGGCGTTGAAACTTATTGATCAGCATTTGGGACGTGACAGGTCGGTGCGACTTCAAGTCTCCTTCTTCAAGCAGTAACCCTTTTCTTTTGACATCGGCAGCGGTTGCTTGTACCTTGGGATCGACAGCTCCATTATTTTGAGCCGAATAAGACGTCAGCAGCTTAACACGTGACGTGTCTTTGCTAGACACCTCAACTGTGTTATTTGGGAAGGGGTGCTGATCAATCTTCATTGGCTTTTCAGTTTTGGTAGGGGTTTCAAACTTAAGCCTCTCTTGCTCAATAGCTGATTGGATCTGTTGTCTGAAGATCTTGCAATCATTGGTGTCATGCGACGTTGCGTTGTGCCATTTGCAATACTTCATCCTCTTCAGCTCCTCTGCAGATGGTATGGTATGGAACTGAGAGAGTTTAATCTACCCTTGCTGAAGCAACAGATCAAATATCTTATCGGCCTTAGTGATATCAAAGCCGAAATTCTCAGGTTCTTTCTTGCCAAAGGGACAGGACACTGTCTTCTTGCCTTTGACCCACTCTGCGAGTCCTATCATATTGTCTTCATCTTCTGAATCAGAGTAATCCACATAAGACACCTTCTTCTGAAAGTTTCTTCTAGGCTCATAGGACTTTGCAGTTTCCTGACTCATCCAACTGACCAGCTGGCTGAGACTCTCGAAGTCGTGTGATGCATATTTCTCCCTCAAGGTCGGCAAGAGACCTTGGAACGCCAACTCAGCCAGTTGTTTGTCTCCCAGGTTCAGACTATAACACTTGTTTCTGACTTCTCTGAACCTTTGAATGAATCCAGCAATTGTTTCATCGTTCCTTTGCTTGAGCCTGGTCAGATCAGTAATCTTCATCTCATGGATGCCAGCGAAGAAATAATTGTGGAACTGTTGTTCCAAGTCGGACCATTTGATAATGGAATTAGCTGGCAATGATGTAAACCATGAGAATGTTGGTCCTGATAGAGATGAAGAGAACAGCCATATCCTTAGTGCATCAAAGTTCCCTGCTTCTCCACACTGTATGATGAATCGAGTAATATGCTCCATTGTGGATGTTTCATCTTGCCAAGAGAACTTGGTGAAGTCTAGCACCTTGAATCTTGGAGGGAACGGTATTTGATCGTAGCCAGATGGATACGGTGTCCTGTACATGCAAGATAGTTGCTTGGGCTTCATCCCATATTGCTTTTGCAGCATCTCCGAGAAGTGATCCATCAACTCTTGCTTCACATGAGACTTCAATTCGGCAGATACTTGTTCAATTGCTTGCATTTCAGCTGATGGAGTCTCTGGAGGCTATTCTTCTGAGGTTCTTGGCTGTGGATTTGGTGTCATCAATGTTCCTGCCCCAGAAGAACCTTGCGCATTTGGTTGACTTGCAACAGGTCGAGTTTGTCCGATCGGCTGACTAGCCGATGGGGTTGGTTGATGCAAGTTCAACTAGCTTGAGATATCCAATTGATTCAGAAGCATTTGCAGCACTTGTGCAGGATCCACCTGTGGAATTACTAGCTGTCCCGTCACCCCTTGATTGATCGGCTGCTGAGGCGATGATCTTGTATGAACCACCGTATTAGTCGGGGTTAAGATAGGTTGCATTGGCATTGACTGTTGTAGTGGGGCAGTCTGCACGAGCATCCCTAGCGTCAGCTGCTATAGCGGAGCAGTCTGCATGGGCATCCCTAGTGTCAGCTGCTGAGCCGATTTCTGAGGTTGAACAGGAGCTTTTCTTTCTGTTGGTATAACCATATGAGCGTGAGCTAGACTGATCTTGACTTTTTCAAAAGCCTTGCTCCCGTGATTAAAGTAGACAAATTCTACTCCCTCCTTGTTCATGTGTACAGTCCCTGGAGTACCTCCAAACATGGCTTGATAAGATTGTGGGTACTTCACTTCTAGAACTTCCTCAGGTTGGGGTTCGAAGAAATTTGAGATGTTAGTCTCAAAATGATCACGAGGCAAATCCCATCCTGCAAGCTTTCCATCCTGGTTTCTCATGGTAGGATACTTTTGATTCTGCACTGAGAATGTTTGATCTTGAGCGTTGAGCTGTACTGAATGTGTTTGGACCACAGGCATAGTAACAGCAGGATCTTTGGCCTTATCTCCAATACTTTGATTCAGAATCGGCTGGGAATCTGATGAAGATCTAGGAGCAACCTGTGGAGATGGTGAAACCCCTACTGTCGGGTCATCAATCGGCGGGGAAGCCGATTGGTCATGTTGGAACACTAGAGGAGTTCAGTTTGGTTGAAAATATGCAGGTCCCAGGTATCCTCCTTCTGCTCCTTTCTTGAGTGCTTCAATTAGACTATTCTGAACGGTATTGGCGAAAACCTTAGCTTGATCAATTATCGTTTGATGCATCGCCTTAGTCATCATGTCTTGAAGCCCTTCAGGATCGGCTGAAAAGGTGATTTGCTTAGGTGTTGGCAAAGGATTCTTCTTGAAGACTCCACCTTTAGTCTGACCGTATGATGCCAAGCAAAGCTCTTCATAATGCTTCATATGAGCTTCAAACTCAGCTTTGTCTGCATCTTTCAGCTGATCCCTGGTGATTGCTTGGACGTTGTCCGGGTCAATCTCAGAACTACCACTCTTCGTGTTCTTTGTCATTGTTGACTTTTTTCGGGTCCCACCAGGCATGCCAAAAGTGTGTTGACGCGAAAATAGGACGTCACCTGCGCGCGCAGCACATGTGACTCCCCGGTCTGTAGCGAGGTGTGCCAGCCAATCTGACCTGTTGATTGACAATGGAAAAATATTAGGGATCGGCTAGAGAACCGATGGCCTTGTAGCGACACGTGTACCAGCCAATCGGCCGATACGAGTAAAGCGGGATCGGCCGGCTCGAGGGCGACCGAAGCGCGGGTGCATGAGTAGATAGATGGGCTGAGATCTGCCGATCGTGACGTCAGCACTCGAGTAGATCGGAATCGGCTGCGGTGTTAGAAGCCGATAGGATCTAGATCGAGTGGGATAATGGTGATAATTGCTAAAAACCACAAGAATTGGTACGAAAACTTGCAGATCTGGCTAATATCGGTAAGGGGTGAATAAAGAACTAGACGAAACCTCAGCGATGTGCCTGGAGGTTAAAGCCTAGGGTTATTCGGTAAAACGGTACTCACAAGCTTGCCGGAGATCGATCGATGCAGCTCGATGAACTTGAAGGACGGCGTTGTAGAAAAGAGGAAAAACGCAATAGCGAAGTCGCCGGAAAGTAGATGTTGTAAAAGTAGATGCTGTAAAGTAGATGCTGTAAAGTAAAGGGTTTGCCCAGAGGCGGTTTGTTTGATATTGGTGTGTACACTTTTTCCCGACCACGTAGGGTCGCTATTTATATCCTGAGGACAACCCGACTCCTAGCCGATCTCGGCACTGTTTACTTGCATCTAAAGAAAGACGAAAACTACTAAAAATAGAAAAGGACTCTCGCAGGAGTCAAAAACCTTCTAAAAACTGACTCTTGACCCTTTGCCAATCGTGGATTGACCCGCCTCCACCGTACTTTTCCTTTTGGTGCATCTTCTTGATTGCCGCCTTCTTCCCCATCGGCTGACCATTGGCCGATTGGTTTGACCCGCTGGTCCATCGACACACCTTTTGACCATCGGCGAGTCCTGTTGACCACCCTTCTCTTTCCTCAATCGGCCGATTGCACTCTGTTCTCGTCGGCTACTCCTCCTTATCTCTTTTGACCTGTTTTTCCAAAAAATGGTGTCAACACCATCCTCCCACGAGACAAGGCCTCAGGGAGAAGGTCTAAGGAGGGGTACGAGAGGGGAACCCAAGGGTAGACTCTGTGCTAAGCAATCTTTCCCTTAAATTCCTACTATTCAGGAATGGTATCTTCAGCCAGAGCTTAAAGCCTCAGCTCGGCCGATGATGGATCTAGGGGGCTCAACATTTCCTCTGACGGGCACCTCATCGACCGGGATGCAAAGGGAGCTGAAATCCTAGAGATATTCCACGATCTCTTTTCCCTCAGCAGCATCCAAGTGCACAAAAGAGCCTCCAGAGAGAGCATTAAGCCGCATGGCATTGTCCTTCTGTAACCCATACCGGAAGTGCTGAAGCAACATCCAATCAGGAACGTGGAGGACTGGGTAATCTTCCGCCGAGAAGGCGAAGTGATTCCATACCATTCCTAGCGATTCCTCCTCACCTTGCTCGATATTGAGAATCCTTATCCTCAACGAGATGACATGTCGTATCGGGGAGAATCGGGAGAAGTAAGCTACTCTCAAATTTTCCCAAGTGAGGTGGTCTCTACCAAAACAACGGTGTCAATCCCGTGCTTCCCCAGAGCGGGATAGCGAGAAAGATTCCCTTTTCCGAGCATCTAATGATTCTTCGATTTCACTCGGAGTTTCAATCAGACACTCGTAGTCTCTCACATGATCGAGGGGGTTCTCATGAATTGACCCCGAGAAGGAAAGATCCTGAATTAGCTTCATGAGGGAGGGGTGAATCCGATAGCCAGATGAAATAATGAGTTTTGACAAGGGTGGCTCTGAGGGTTCACTCCTCGAAGGTGAAAGGTGTTTACAAGGATAACCTTCCAAGGGTAGCGGGGGTAAAGGTAGAAGTAAAGAAAACGGAAAAGGATATCTCGAAGGGTAACGGGGGTAGAGGTAGAAGAAAACGAAAAAGGTACATACGAGGACCACTAGGTTCGAAGATAGATACAGCAACCGTTCCCCGGCAACAGCGCCAGAAATGCTTGTTGGTATTTCTTAACCTCACCACTAGTTGTACACCTAGCGTGAGTGTAAGATCCACCTGGGTATATCGACAGGTACGAAAGAATCCGCAAGCGCGCGGAAATACTGTTGTAGCACTTCACCTCAGGAGTATACCCAAGGGTATCAAATCCAAGGAACGATGTGTACTACCTTCTATACTAGAAGAACAGTCCAAGGACACCAAGCCCCTGCTTGGGTAGAGAGATGATGGGGTGCTCGTTTCTAGGGGGTACAAGCTGCAAAGGATCTGGCTTCGGACACCGGACTCTCCCAGCGATAACAGTCGGTTCACGGCAAATGGTTGCCTACACCAGTATCCGAACGTGGGGGATTCCATAAGGGTCCAACGACTGTTACTACCGGGGCCTACCCCAAGACAAACCGTGGGATACAGGGCAATCGAAGGATAACCCGTAGTCTAGACACCACGTCTACACCACCAATTACTACTATAATACAACTTAGTCTAGGCTCTCCCGTAGCATACTATAGCACTCCGTATAAATACGGAGCGACGAACCCACGAGTACGGCTAGACCTTGTCCATCATTGAACCAAGGTGGAGCGAGGTCGAACGACTAAGCACCAATTAATGTATGCCAATAATATCTAATGAGATAACTCACACAAACGGAATGCAGAATTATTCATCTAATCAACAAGATCAAAGGATCGTGTCACGAATAACACGAGCCTCTAAATGATGAACAGACGAAGAACTCAAGAACATATCACCCATGCATGAATATCACTTTAGTCTAAAAGGGAAATACAGAAATACTCACTTTGCTCTAAAAGAAGAACAAATGGGAGTCTCCCACACCACCGTCTACATAGCACCTACACCCAACTACACATGGAGAGGTGAGAACTCACCTCTCCAAGTGAGCAAATGAGAGAGAGGAGAACTTGGGATGTGTCTCACCCCTCCCCTTCTATTTATAGGCCCGGGTCACTACGCGAGAACACCCCAAGCACCACGGGAATGCCCTTAGGATCAAATGGGGAGACGACACGTGGAAGATGGAGGCGAACCACCTTAAGGTGGGGTCGGCCGACCTGGGCCCACCACGTCTTGCGTTGTGCTTTCTCCCAGTGACTGATACGTCCCTTATGACAGTTCCAGGTGCCCACGCGGTTTGGAGGCGGTTAGCTCGGGTTGTGGACCCTTGAATCCTTGTGCTGAACACGTGGCGGTGTCTGATTCGTTGGGAAGTGCTTCTCTTGGATTGATGAGGTATCATGTACACATGGCATCCTGTGCACCTGCACATCGCCACGTGGCCTGGTGTGGGTCCCACCAGGCTCATGATATAGTGTGATCTTGTCTTGTGCATATCTCTTTCATCCGAGCTCCGAAGTATACAAATGATATATCTATTTCGATCGTCTCCACGAGCCCGTCACAACGATGCATTCCAAATTGGAATTTGGGACTGTTTATGATGATGCCATATTCATGCCATTAATGCACTTGCTTCTCAGCTATATCATTTCATGTGTATTCTGGTGTGTCCTGCAATAAAAGATAGAGACACCGACACTTGTGGAAATTGTCAGTATAAACCCCTATTCTAGTGTTGATGATCACTTTCCATTTATTCTATGCAGGTATTGATAGCCTAAAAGTGGTACTTAACAGCCGTCAACACCCCTTCACAGTCTACAGCTCAGAGATAGTCTCTTCAATCTATCAATCCATAAAACGACACAAATTGAAAATATAAGGATCTATCAATCCTATCAATTGTGCACCTTCAGAAAAATCTATAAATCGAGTGGCATGAAGAACATCTGGAAGCTACTAAAATACAAGAACCTATCATAAGATGATGTAAATTGAAAACTAACTGAATCTAACACCTATGAATTGTCTATAGCCTATCAGCTTCTAACACCAATCGAAGTGCAAATCTAAGAGTGCAATGAAATCTGAATCTAACATATATGATCATCAATCCTCCAGATCCCTAAATCTCGATATCCCCAAACCTAGGAAGATAGGGGACATATAGCGGCTAAAACCAGAGGAGAGGATTGACCTCGTCGTGCTGTTTCATCCTCTCGTTGCTTGGATATGGCGGCGCAACCATCTTCCCGTCGCCGCTAGGATCCGCCATTCCTACCGAAAGTCTCACCTTGGAATTGCTGATCTGCGTAGCAAAAGTAGAGAGTCTTTACGAATGTAGTGAAGCGTTTCACCTTCGAATTACCGATTTATATTAAAGACTCACATGAAATTTATAGGTGGGACCTGGTCAATGTAAAAAAATTCCCTTCGAGTGGGACCCTGGAACTATTTATGACGACTTGGAACACTCTATTTTCAAAAAAATTCTTACATGTGGGACCAAAGTTGGTTTATGACGCCGCTGACATGGCGAAAATGCTTACATGTGGGACCCTGGAAAATTGTATGACGACTTGGAACACTCTATTTTCGATAAAATGCTTACATGTGGGACCCAACTAAATTTTATGACGACTTGGAACACTCTATTTTTAAAATAATGCTTACATGTGGGACCAAAGTTGGTTTATGATGCTATTGCGGAGCTTATGGCGTCACAAAACAAGCATGGAACAGTGAACGCTCAGCTACAGTAGCAAACGTTATGATGAAAGTTTTTCTGTCACTAAATTTGCTCGGAAGTGAAATATTATGACGAGATCAGCCACAAACGTCATAAATCAATGACGCTAAAATGTGGTTGCGTCACTAATCAACGATTTTCTTGCAGTGTTGTTTTACCTTAAGTTGTTTGTAGCTTAATCATTGTGCTTCCGCTTCGATCTACCTTGGTGTGCTTGTGCTGTGTGCAGGGACTTCATTGACACGCTTGGAAACACCTGTTGAAGTCCTACACCAAGTTTGGTTTGTGCTAGAACTCGTAGGGGGCTTATACTAGACTGTTGGTTTTCTGCATAGCAAAACCGGTCTGATCGGTTTTGGAAACCGGTCTGACAGGTTTCGGTACTAACAGTGGGTTGATGTTTTTAATAAGTGCAGATTCGTCTATTCACCCCCCTCTTGATGACATCCAAGATCCTTTCAATTGGTATCAGAGCAAGGAACTCCAATTCGAGCTTAATCGCTTGGAGATAAGATGTCAACAACATATGAGGTATCTTTTGAGCCATTAGCTTTACGTGGCTCAAGCTATGATTCTTGGTCAGCTCATGTACTTAATGGAATTAGGACCATTGGTCCACATGCTGAGCAGGTTGTAGTTGCTAGTATTCTTCCTCCTCACACTAGAGTAGACAACATTGACTTGTCGAGCTTATCTCTAGAGGAGTTAGAATGTTGGCAACTCAACGCTCAAGTTACTAATTATATTCGTAGTACCTTGAGTTGTGATGTGCAGGAATTAATAAGTGGTGATATAATTGATGCACATGACATTTGGGAGATTTTCCAAGATTTTTATGACATACCCAAATGTGAAGATCAAAATCATAGAGCAAGCATGCAAGAAGAAGCCACAGTTGCAAAACACTCATCTTCATGTGCTCATGATGACATCTTGGCTAAGGATGATGAGAAAAGCGAAATCAAAAGCAAAGATGAAGATTTGAGGTTTGAGCATGACAAGCCGTCAACAAGTGAGGATCAAGTGGCAAGTGTGCCTTCAGAAGAGTGCTCCACCTCAGAAGCACACACTGATCCTCTAGTGATCTCACCCATGGATCAACAAGGCAAGAAATGCAAGATTGGTGATTCTGCGGAAAAAGCGGTCCGACTGGTTTTTGAAACCGATCTGACCAGTTTTCACAGGATGAACGCAGTCAAGGGTAATAAGCGTTCAAGAAGGCGATGAAGACAAGCATCTGTGTTTTCCAAGTCCTCAACTCCCAATGTTGATGATCACAAGTGCTTGATGGCCAAGAAGAGCAAGGAAACCAAGGAAGATCAAATGACGAAGAGAGTTGAAGACCAAGTTGACATCATAAAGTCCTTAACTCAAAAGCTTGAAACCTTCAAACTCTCACACTCTACATTGGTCAACAAATATGATGTCTTGCTAAATAAAGTTGCTTGTGCTACTAACTTGTCTACATGTGTAGCATTTTTGGAGCAAGAAAAGAAAGTGCTCAATGATAAGCTTGAAAATCTCACTAGCGAGCATATGGCTTTGCAAGCATGTCACAAGGAGCTTGAGTGCTCTCATGATAGGCTTGTGGAATCATATTCTTGTCTAGAAGTAGCTTATGAGGTTGTGTACTTTCGGTAACATCTACTAAACCTCTCTCACACACATGCACATGCTCACATGTCAATATTGAATTGTCTTGTACTAAACCATGTTGTTCTCAAGCAAGCCAATCTAGTATTGAGCGTGTATTTGTAGAGACTTGTGATGACCTCATCATGAAAAAGAAGCTTGATCACATATAATGTTTCAAGTGCTCAAACATGGGGCACTATGCATCTATGTGCTCTTCTCAGCTTGAAGGCAAGAAGAAGAGACCAAGACAACTGAGGAAAAGGATATGCTACAAATGCAAACAACATGGACACTTCATTGAGACATGTCCACAAGTGACAGGGGTAATGTCTGCACCAAACCGGTCTGACCGGTTTGGGAAACCGGTCCGACCGGTTTTGGCAGTTGCAGTGCCTCAAGAGCATATCAGGAGGAATCAAGCTTCTACAACAAGCAACAATACCAAGAAGGAACAAGTGAGCAAAAACAAGAGTAAGGCTTCCGCAAGCAAGATCAAAAGCCGCATTTGCTACACTTGTCGGTCAAAGGGACATGAGAGTAATGATTGTCCAAATGGTAACATTCCTAAGTCAAAATTTGTTGATTATGCATTTTCTAGACTTAGGGATGACAAGAATGGTATCTATGCTACTAGAGTGATTACTTCACCTCAAACTAGCATAAGAGCCATTTGGATTCCAAAATCTCTTATGACTAACCCTAAAGGACCCAACATGGTTTGGGTACCAAAAAGAGCTTGCTAGAATTGCAGGAGTATGGAGATGCATTAGAGGCTTAGCAAAACTCAAGAGAAGGATTATGAGCTAGAATAATGCCAAGCATCAAGTCTAAACTTTTATATCCCTATTCCAATGACATCTCGAGCAAGTTGATCTAAGTGGTGCAGGTGAAAGGAGAAGTGAAATTGTAAGTAAATCAAGCATTTGGCCAAAGGTGATGTTAGACCGAGTTGAAGCTCAAGAAAAGATGAAGAATAATTTCCAAGCTTCAACACCAACTCAAAGGGCCAAACACCCCTAATTTTGTGGAAGTGCAGACCCCAGAGGTTCTGAGCAATTCCATGGAGGTTCCAGAAATTGCTGCAGGATCTCAACCTCTGGGAAATTCTTCGGAGGTTCTAAGATCTGGGAATTCATACTTATAGAGCATCAAGAATCAGGGTGATTGTCATCAATTGAAGATTCATGAAAATATGCCTGCATCATGAGCTGCTGGAGACTTGAAGGATTGCTTCACTTGGGCTCACTGGCAAAACCGGTCTGACCGGTTCTGGCCTAGTGCTGCCCAACTGATTGATATACTTCAAGATTAATTCAAGAACTTCATTTCCAAACCCTCAGCTCTTGAATAGCATCATACAAGTACTGTCTTGGTGATAGTAAGTACTCTTGGCACAATTTCAATATTTGCAAATTATTTTCTCTTGTGCCTTGACCAAATTGTGAAGTGACCTCTCCAAGATCATTAAATTGACTAAGTGCTCATTTCATGCAACTCAAACCCATGAGGCACCTATTTAGGGGGAGATCACTCTACAATTTGTGTTTTTGAGACTAATATTTTCATTTAGTGATTTTTGTAGTCTCAAAATGAGAGCTTGTCTCTCTCCCATGGAGTATGCTATGACATTGAGTCCAAAGTGGTAAAATTATCCTAACCATTCTCTTTGGATTATGAAACTAACCTTAAGCATAGCTACTCACCACAATATATTTTAAATTCCTCGAGTTGGACTAAATTGCCAAAATGGTGCATGTGACCTTAGTCGTTCACATTATATCATATGCTCCATAAACAAAGGGAATTTGATCTATATTGTGAGGTTTCAATTTTTAGTGAGCCTCTTGTCTCTCTAACCCAAAAGGTCACTCAGGATTGGAACCAGTGCTTGTTCTATTTAAGTGTCTCTCTTGTGTTGTGCTTAAACTGTTTATCAAAATGAGAGCTAGAACTTGGACTTAACATGGCAATGCACAAGTCAAAGGAAAATCATAATTCACCAATGTGAAAATGTGATAAGCTAGAGGCAAAGGTATGGTTCACACTCACTCTTATTTTATCTTTATCATCTAGAATTTGTTCATGCTAGTGTGTGCATTCTCTTGGCATGTGGTCTATTCAAGGTTCTCTCTTGTGTGCCTATTAGATATTTAATTGATGCCAACCTTTATATTGGCTTTACGTTAAATGCTTGTTATAATGTGAGAGGCATGAATTAAACATCCCAATATGGTCCTAAAACTTGTTTAGCCACATACTTGTGTGACATAGGTTAGATTTTGAAAAACTCAACTAGCATGATAGGTAATGTGTGATATTTGAAAATATTTGGTTTTTGGTCTTCATGACCCGATTGATCCACTTGTGACTATAGTTAACCTTGCTTGATTGATGGCTAGTCACAAGTGGCGAGATTTTCTGAAGTCCAACATATTCTTCATATCTATCTCTCTCTAAGTCTCTTGGAAGTATCAAGGAGCTTTTGGACATCATTGGAAAAATCTCTCTGTGGAAGTTATCTAGTGACTAGTGCTTATATGAATATCTCTATCTCTCACTAGATCTATCTCAAAAAGAAAAAAGAGCAAAATTCTTTCAATATCCTATCCTTCCTTTCTAATCACCACTCTTGGAGAAACAGAGGTTTTTGGAAAAGAGTTGAAGCTTCAGGTCTTTCAGAGAAGAAACTAGCATCTGGACATCTCTTGAACACATCTCTCATATTAGTTCATGGAACAAGCTTCAATTTCTCATGCTCTTAACGTCAGCTGGTTTCCTGAGGGAAATCAGTCTGACCGGTTTCAGAAACCGGTCTGACTAGTTTGCCTCAGGTCCACCTCTTTATGAGCATCCCGTGAGGAATATTCTCTCTCACCTCCTCATTCCATCCCCACTAGTCCAGGCTCGTGTTCATCCCTCTCTCCCGTGCTTTCCCTCTCCAACTCATCTCTCAACCATGGTTGCTTGAGATTGGACCAAGGAAAAGGTTTCCCCTTTAGAGATTAAGGCCTTGAGGTGTTAATCTTCGGCTTGACCGGATTGGAGACCGTTTTTGAGACTCTACTCATTTCCCCCCATCCTCTCAAGGTATTCAAAAGTTCTCTTTGCCCGATCTCTTAGCTCCATGCATATCTCTAGGATTCCTTTGAGCAATCATCAACTAGTATGCCCAGGAAGCTATCTCTAAGTTTTGAATCAATTTGGTTGGCTACATTTCAAAATCCACTTTCTAGGGTTTCAGCCGGCGAAACCGGTCTTACCAGTTTTATTAGACAACAACCTTCTTTTTGTCCATATCTTCAAACCTAAATCTTGTCGAGTCTCAATTCAATTCCTATGGACCTTATATCTACTTTTTCACATATTCGTGGTCAGGAATCAAATGTCGAACTTCTTAAAGACCTACTCGAGGACAAGAAAGAAAAAGAGGGTTGATGAGCCGGAAGTTGATCCGGATCCTGTTGAGCCCTCCGGTGCCTCCAGTGGCCATGTCTTGAGGCCTAGGATACCTAGAGTAGCTCAGATAGGGGGTGTGGATGAGATTGTGGAAGAAGAACGGCATAGGACATCTAGTGATGATGATGAGAGTGATGAGAACTACAGAATGCAGTATAGGGAGGGAAAAGGACCAGTAGGTGATGATGATGATGATGACGACGAGGATGAAGAAGAGGATTATGGTGGAAGGGAAAGAGAAGCAGAGGAAGAAGAAGAGGAGGGTCAGGAGTAGCTTTTGCTTGACATTAGGAGGTCAGTCAATCCAGGCACTCATCACATGGTAAATTATATTGGATTGGGAAAGACTGAGGCAGCAAGGAGGAAGAGAAGGGAGTGGCCCTATAGTGAGCCCAAGGACATGACCAGTGGGATAGACTATAGGTTCCATACTTTCTTTCAGCAGGACTACTATTCCACCGCCATCATAGCCAAGAAAAAGGGCATTGTTGCAGAGGCTAGATGGATAGATTGGGGCTATATGGAGAAGGCAAACAATGCAATTTTTAGAGATATCATTGAGTTTTGCACTACTCTGAGGATTAAGCCTCTTATGGATTTTAGGCACAGTTGGAACATGGAGATTATTACACAATTTTATACCACTGTTGCTTTTGAGGAAAATGAGGGTGCAAGGAGGATGTATTGGATGACCGAAGGCACTAGACACAATGTCACCTTCACACACTTTGCGGATGTGACTCTCCCTTGTATTCACTATGGCACTCGTCCGATGGAGCCTAGAGAGTTGAGGTTCATGTACCCAAGAAATAAGCAAGGAAATGCGGGATATGTTGCAGGACTTTACACCTACTATAGTGTGCTTAACCGCATGTTTCGGATGACACTCACACCTAGGGGTGGAAACCCGGTGGATATCTCTAACTTAGCTAAGGACTTGCTCGTTCACACTAGGCCTCCCGGACTTCCATTCTCAGTGGTGAATTCATTTGGGAGGAGATCAAGACCATTAGCAAGAGCCCCTAAAGGTTGTGTGGTTATGCACCTTACATTATGCATATCATTGAAAAGGTGTCAAAGAAAAAATTCCTCAAGGATGCAAAGCATGAGCCCTTTAGAATCCCGGCACCCAAGAACATCAGGACCCCCTCACCTGGCAGATATGATGAGATTCAAATGGAGGAAGGAGAAGAGCAGGAGCAGCAGTAGCCAGCAGGGGCTACTGGACCTGACCAAACCGGTCTGACCGGTTTGCATCTGGCAGCAGTCAACCAAGGGACAAGCCACCCTCTCCTATACACTGACTCATGAACTTTTTCACCTCTATGTGTAGGAGTCAGAGGGACATAATGGTTGAGCAGCAGAGGTATGGGAAAGAGAGGAAGCAAATGAAGGGCACTCTCAAATTATTGCACAGTCATCATGGATTCGAACCTCCTAGATCCTCCATCTCTCCCGAGACGGAAGAGCCCGAGATTCCTTCAGTGGATAGCATGGTTGCTCAGCTAGGCTCTGAAGGCTACTTTCAACAATATGCTCATCACTATGGATATCAAGTGCCTCCTCCTCCACCTCCTCCTATGGGTCCTTCGACTAGTGGAGAAAATCTTGTGTCTCAAGCTTATCAGTCGCTCTTTGGAAATCTCGATGGTGTGATGAGTCTCTAATTCTTATACTTAAGCATCTACCATTTCCTCTCAAGTTCATAACTAATCCTTAAAATTCTCTCTTAGATTACCCCGCTCGGCTCGGTGCTCCTCCAGAGTATGGTGGTTAGTGATGGTCAAGTCAGCAGCACATCTTCTCCAAGTTTTTAGTGATAGATGACGAAGGGGGAGAAGAAAAGAAGATTAAAGCTTATCTCTGTCTGTCTGTGCTGGTCCGGTCTGACCGGTTTCTCAAACCGGTCTGACCGGTTTGTGCTGAGCACTCCCAAGCTCTTGTTGTATCCAGTTATCTTTACCTAGAGAACTTGTAGAACTTGTTGAGAGATTTGAATTTGTAATAATTATCTATTGAACCTTATCTATGTGTTGGACTTGAGAACTCTTATAATGTGTGCTACCATGTGTGTAATGTACTCTAAATTTTCTAAGTGACTTAATGTTAGTTTTTGATGCATGGTTGTATGGTGAATGAGTTGTTTTTCGAGCTTACCTTGTTTTGTGTACTGAATGGGTGAAACCGGTCTGACCGGTTTTGCCCCAGACAGCACACACCTCTGTTGTGTTTCGTCTTTTGATTGTGTTAACTCATGTCATGTGCATCACACATTTGTTTTATTTTGTCACACACACACGGGCATTACACTAGTCAAAGATAGTGGAACACTCCATCTATTGCCTTGGCGATAGGTGTGAAAGAGGAGCGGATTGAAAGAAATCCCAAATCCCTTGTGGGTTACCTCAACAACATGGACGTGGGCCAGCCTTAGTGGCGAGCTGAACCATGGGATAAATCCGGTGTCTTTGTGCCTTTACTTCTTTATATCTTGCTTGTTTTACCTTGAGTTGTTTCTAGCTTAATCTTTGTGCTTCCGCTTCGATCTACCTTGGTGTGCTTGTGCTGTGTGTAGGGACTTCATTGACACGCTTGGAAACACCTGTGGAAGTCCTACACCAAATTTGGTTTGTGCTAGAACTCGTAGGGGGCTTATACTAGACTGTTGGTTTTCTGCATAGCAAAACCGGTCTGACCGGTTTCGGTATTAACAGTGGGTTGAAGTTTTTAATAAGTGCAGATTTGTCTATTCACCCCCCTCTAGACGACATCAAGATCCTTTCAGGCGTGGGGCACGACCTCCATGGCGCCCACGTGCTCCAGCTCCGACCGGGTTGGGGGCATCCTCCTCAACGTCCTCTCTGGCTGCCTCCTCGAAGCGGTGGAGGAGTCGTCCGGACCTCCTTAGTCCTAACTTCAGTTGCAAGATTTGAGATTAGGAAAGGTAGGTAGCAGGTAAAAGGATAGGGTATACCCAAAAAGAGGAGTATCTAGATAACACTCAAACAATGTCACACAAGCAATAAGAAGCATGAACTCCATGAAACACCATGAAATCCATAACACTCAAGCAAGGTCACCACACAAAGGGTGTGCATCCTGGGGTCTACTCCAGCAACCCACGAGATTACACGGCAACACATCAAGTTAAAGCGTGATTCATCAGGGGGTGGCATCTAAAACTATGTCCGAAGCAGGTGGTGTCTCGGAGGAGTACTCCGAGGTCATAGCTGGGTAGGGTGACTCTAGATTCGAGTAAGGAGACCTCCTTAAGTTCCATTACTCTCCTTTGATTCGAAAGCTCCCAAACTGAGTGAGCTCTGGTAGTTAGGTCTAGAATTTATCGCTGTTAAGGTAGTTAGTAAGAAGTTATTAAGTCAATCAAGGTATATATATAATTTCAAGGATTTATATAAAGATCAATGGTTAAAGGCTTCCCTACACTAATGGCCATTTCTAGGGCTTGTCCTACGGTCAAGCACGGCTCTGATACCAACTGAAACAGACCAGATTTCCGCGGACGAAAATCCAACCCTCTGCACCTCCGTGGTAGTACCAGGAAGGCTACCACGTGCAATCCCTGTCTCAGCAATACCAAAATCCATAAAACATAAGCAAAAGAGAAGGATATAATAACAACATTTATTTATTACACTAATTAGAGTACATCTCTTTGGCACATGTAGGGTACAAGTCCATCAAGACTAAAACAAACAAGGTAAAATCCAACACAGCGGTGCATATGAAGCGAAGTCGACACCAACCCCTCAGGCAGCTCGAGCGAAGAACCAGCCCTAGTCCTCCCATCCATCGTTCTCGAAGTCGTAGACCTGCTCTGGGTCAGAAACGCCAGGATCTACCAGATAAGCGGGTAGGTCATGTCAGCTTCCCAACAAAGGGCAAAAGCTGTGGTTGAAACTACTATGCATGGGTAAAACCTATAATGGGTTGTAGAAAGCTGTAGCAAAGCAGCAGCGCGGAAGCAACATTCAGAGGTAAGTAGAAAACAGCGAGGTCAACACCTCAGGGAGGTTCGCACCTCTGAGGTCCTCACCTCCGAGGCCAATGCCTCCGGGGTCAACAGCCCTCAACAAGGAATCCAACACCAAAGCACTGAATCAAACCCACGATCTAGCTCCCAACTCTCATCTGCGATGTGGGCCCGCCTGCTCCTATCCCCACATCCCAACGGCCAAAGCTGGGCTCACTCACTCGGGGGAGAGAGAAGAAGCACAAGAAAAGAGTCTAGTCAGGTGAGAGATCAGTGGACTGTCCATAACTAGTGGACACGAACTATAGCTATAGATTTAAACACTCTTCAGAGGTTGTACATCTGTATCCACTCGAATTAATAGAGCCAAGATGGGGATCAACCATCCCAAACTCTACCATATGGATTGAGTCCTAGTAAGTGGATAGCACTCTCCTATTTCTTCGAGCCTGACTTGTCCGCAACTAGGGAACACATCACCCAGCCTTGGTCCTCGAAGTTGTGGAACCATCCCCGGGCCAATCCCAGGGCGACGTCTTCTCGAGGGGAACACATCACCTCCTCGCATGATCACACCGATCCTCCTACAGGCTGAATGTTGTCCACTACTAGTCTCGCCCCGCACCCCTGCCCATAACAGGGTGGATGATATGTACGAAAGTAGTCCAAAGAAGCAAGGTCAATTGACGATCGGTACCTAAGGGCAGGGAGCGAGCACCTCAACAACTCCACCCAATCCAACACGCCGCTAGTGGTCAGGGGCTAGGTCGCATCTCCCCTAGTTAGGCAGTCACAAGTAACCATAAGGCTCACTCCCACCAAAACACGTCAAGGAGTACACACTCACCCAAAACACACACTAGAGTGCATCGAGATATCCCAATCTCAATCCATACCAGGAATCCATCCATAATCAAAACATAAAAGTATGGATGGTAAGTATATGGGACTAGTAAGGAGTCTGTAGCTAGTCCCGATGTGGGTAAAGCAAGGAATCAGGATATATCAAACATCAAGGTTTGGCTAATCAAAATGGCTATGCAATTCAACAAAGCAATGCATATATGAATTGAAAGCACTAGCATCTATTAGCAAACATGGGATCTACATGGTTCGGAGTGACATGACACCTGCGTAGCATTCGTCGTTCACGTAGTCCTTGACGGTGTAGACGGGGTCCTCGGGATCCTCCGGGTTGAAGCTCGGGCCTGGATGCACGAGATTCGACGTGTGTAAATTTACCGGCAAACAACTAAGCAATAACTCCAATGATAACCCTTTTTCAGAAAATCCAAATGAACTCGATCTACCTACAATCAGCACGGTTTCGAAAATACAAAATTATTGAAATTGGCTTTATATTTTTCTGAGCTTCCTAAAAATAGTTATGATTTTTCAAAGGTAAAAGCATTTATAATACATTTATTAAAACCTTTATTAAAAACAAAAAGGATTTTTATTAAAAACATGCTGACGTCAGCATGACATCAGCAGTCAGCGAGTTAGTGGGCCTTTATTGGTCCGAAAGTACCAGTGGGCCAAAAATGGCCCAATGGACCTGGCCCAACAGGACCAGTGGAAAAAGTCGACAAAACAGCCCTAAACTCTACTGCACAACACAACCTTGGAAACGACGGGCTAGACGGGCTTTGATGGGCCAAAACCCTAGCTGGAGCCCATCTATGGTTTCTGCACACAGAAGTCTAAAACTGGTCCTCGAACTAATCTAGGGTTCAGCGAAGCACCTCAAACTTGGTTGGGGTTCACTGGAGCTCCTCGCCGCTTGGGTGCGGCGTCGGCGTGACCCCGGCGTGGCGGGCGGCGAACGGCGGAGTCCGGCGAACAGCCGCAATGGCTCTAGGCAAAAAGGAAAGGTCACCGGAGGTTAGGCTAGGTCATGGGTGTCGTTCCGGCGTGGCCAACGCCCGGGCTTTGGATCTCCGCGGCCGGTGAGCGGTGTGCCATGGCGCGGTGTGACGCGGCGCAGAGCTCCGGTGCAGCGCTGCGTCCGGCGGCGACAGCGAGAGGCTCCGGTCTAAGAGGTGGCTTGGGACGGCGGCTAGGTCTGGGTCAGATCCACGGCACGCGTGCGGGCTCACAAAGGTGCTTAGGTGTGGCGACGGAGCACTGCGCGTGCGGCTGCAGAGCGTGACGTCGCCCGACACGGCACTGGCGTGCGCGGCAGCGCAGAACAAGGCAGCCAAAGGCCACGCCTTTTGCCTCTACGATGGGGTGCGTGCGGCTTGGCTGCGGTTCACGCGCGCGAGCACCTGCAAAAGAAACACATGGCGCGAAGGCCGGTTCACAGAGACGCGAGGCGTGGTGAGCGGTGCTTGGCGCACGACGGAAGGCACCGCGGCGAGATTGGGACTGCAGTTTCCCGGGGTTCAAAGGCACAGCTTTTTTGTGCTGGGGCGCACAGCCAGGGGTTCTGGGACACGACGACGAGGTCCCTGCACGAAAAGATGGCTCGACGGCCGGACACAAGGAATGACGGCGGCTTGCTCCGCCGGCTCGAGGGCCGGCACACAGGCATGAAGGGCAAGGGAAAGGTGAGAGAGAGATAAGGGGGCGATGACGCTCACGGTGGGGCGATGGTGTAGGTGTAGCCAGCTTGACAAAGATAGCCGGTGTGGTGAAGAGGTACACGGCGGCGCGGTGTCTCCTCTGCTCCGGCTCCGGCTTGTCACGGGTGCCCTCCTCTTCTACACGGGCGGCTCCGGCTCCGGCGCGTCGGTGGTGTTGCAGTGCGCGACTCCTCCTACTCCCTCTTCCAGTCTTCCTCCACTTCCCCTCCTTCTCCTTCCTTGCGGCAGTGAAACAGAGAAAGTGGGAAAACCCCAACTGGGTTGGTGGAGAGGCGGCTAGGGTTCAAGTGCCTCTAAAGGGACTTTCCCCCTGCGGATCCTTCTGGACTGGATCACGGGTGCGCACGCAAGCTCAGCGTGCGTGCCAGCTCGGCAGCCCGACCGTCCCATCCGTGCGCGCGTGTGGGGCGGCACGGCACGGTCGAGAGCAGAGGAGGAAAAGGTGAGGGAGATGGTGAGAGAGGGGATGAGAGGTGGGGTCCGGCGGTCATACAGAGAATGAGAAGGGAAAGGCTCCAGTGGGCTACTGGGCTGCTTTGGTGCTGGGCCGATTGCTGGGTTAGGTGGGCCGGTGGAAACTCGGGGTTGTTTGGTGTCCAGTGCTAAAAAGATAAGGGACGTCCAACAGACTTCGACTATGGTCAGCAGGCCCAAACTAGATGTTAGTGTTTTAAAATTATATTTGAAATTAGATTTGTTTAGAGTTTGAATTCAAACAGCACACTGTGAGACATGGGTACCCCTAGGTCCCCACTGACCAGGCTCACGACCGTCCCCAACAAGTGGGTCCGGCCTACCAGAAGACCCGCCGACCTGACAGTGGGCCCAACCGACCTAGTTGGTGGCCCACATGACCTCCTGAAGACCTTCTAGAAGATTCCAAGACGACCTTGTCCAGAACGACTTCAAGACTTGGCGTGCAAGACAAGACAATGGTGGATTCCGACAAGGCAGTCCGACGTATATGGCAAATCGTTGTAAACAACTAGACTTAGGTCTCCTGGTCGTAACCGACTAGGAGTCTGGGCGCCGACCTTGTCCGCTGGCCAATATAAGGCGGGTAGGGCGACCCCTTGTACAATCACGCAATCCCTAAGCAATCTACACTGACAACTGGATGTAGGGTTTTACTCTCCGGAGGCCCGAACCAGTATAAACTCGCCGTGTTCTTCATGTTCCGTGTGCTCATGTGCAACCTTCAAGTTCTTAGCCCTTGATTTCACCCCGCCGAACAAATAAACCACCAGGGATAACCCCCCTGTGGGCTGTCCAGGTCTAAACCTCTGACAGTTGGCACGCCAGGTAGGGGGAAATCCAGGGTTCTTCGTGCAACTCGATGGCTTCACCAAGCAGCGTCATCTTCCCGGAAAGCATGGCGGACTTTCTCGCCAATCCTGTTGACATCTGCTTTGGCTCTATGCCGGTGGAATCCACCGCTCCAGCCGCCTGCCTCGTCATCAAGGGCAATGCGGTCACCTCCAACTAGCAGGTCGAATCCGATCTGCTGACGGAAACCCACCCACCCACTCCTTGCGACCTGATCGCGGGGCTCGATCGCGTTGAAGACATGGTCTCCATCACGATCAAGGTCTGTGAGCGCGCCAAACGCCCTCACAGGACCCCTGCACCTTCACCCCGCATGCCCCTTGGCCTGCGGAACGCAGCTCATGTAGCATCTCTCTACATGAAGAACAAGATCCAGATCGAATCTAGACCCAAGATCCCATATCGTCAAAACTGCAGAGGTCATCTCGACAACCCTTGCCTCGTCCACGAGGACTCCAAACACACGGCTCGCCAGTGCCGTGTGCTCAAGAAGCTTCGTCGACCTCTCATCACGGCTCATCACTGTCAGATCAACCGCGAGCCGTCCCCGGACTGTCTCGCATTCCAGATTGCTTGTACAACCATCTCTCCCAACAACCCGGGTGGCATGTTCGAGATCCCAGAACGAGAGGTCCTCGTAGTCTCCGCCGATGTGCCTCCTCAAGCTGGTGAGACAGATGAGCAGTGCCAACAGTGAGAGAATTCTAATGCCGCACGAGCTGTGCATCGTCAGCAGGAGATAGATGCAGTTGTAGCAGCCGCCCAAGCCCCAGGTCAAGCCGCGGGCAACATCGTACCAGGTGTCGGCAGTCAACCCGCAGGCAACGTCGTAAATAGGGGACCACCCCCTGCGGCCCCAGCCGCTCCTCAACAGCAGGAGAACGAACCTCGTCGACACCACCTACGTGCCAGAGACCTCCTGAGGGACTTTGAGCAAGATGGCCACGAAGTCTACAACTCGCCTCAGGCTAACCTAGGCGCGGCCCTTGCCGACCTGGGACAACTTGAGGACACTCCTACAATACGACGTCTACAATCTCACATCCGTATCGCCACCGCCTAGGTCGAAGAAAGAGGTCCAGGATACAGCAGATCGGCCTCAAGTTCCTACTCCAGGAGTAGGTCGGAGCAACCCCACCATCGTCATCACAACAATGATAACGCTCCCCATCCGCCTGTGGCCGAAGAGGGAGGTGGTGAGAATGAAGTCGTGCAGCCAGTTAACGCTACTGCCAACGCAGCAGCCAATCCAGCTGCCAACGCCACCGGTCATGCTGCCAGCAATGCCATCAACAAATCCGCCAATGCTGCTGGCGCCCAGTAGTAGAACATCGCTGGTAATGCAAGACAAAATGCGGAGCTCAACCTCCACTAGCACAAGCTACACGTGCTCGGAGCAATCAACGTCAAGCCATACGAGATGAAGTGGAGATAGCACGACGTGCTAACTACGACCGCGACAACGGGGTCCCTGATCACCTTGATGGCAATCACCCCATCCAAGCTACAGACCTCCGGGAGATGCATGATCGAGAGCTCCTGCATCGTGCCCAGTACGACCAGGATAATGGTCCTCCTGATGACCTCTACGTCATCCCGACAGCCTACGCTCCAGCATCTAGTCCTGGAGCAATCAACAACTTTCCAGCATTCTCACGACGTCTCAGGACGATCAGATACCCCAAGGACTTCAAGCCAGCCATTGAAAAATACGACGGCCGCTCGGACCTGACTATTTGGCTCAAGATGTATAGCATTGCTGCCCGGGTGTCTGGAGGCAACAAAGACCACATGGCAGGATACTTTCCTCTTGTGATGGGTAAAGAGCCACTCCTGTGGCTCGACAATCTCCCTACGGAGTGCATCACCTCGTGGGCGACCTTATCGCGGCTCTTCACGACCAACTATTAAGCGACCTACAACCGCCCCGGCAACACTCACCATCTCACCAAAGTGCGGATGAGGAAGGACAAAACTCTCCGTGAGTACACCAACTGCTATTTCAAGAACCGCAACACTCTTGCGGGCGTCAAGGATGAAGATGTCATAGCGTACTACAAGAAGGGGGTAACTAACCTCAAGCTCTTCGAGAAGATCCATGAAGCTGATGCCAACATCATCGCCGACCTCATGGCCTACGTCGACAAGCTCGTCGATACCCAAGATGCAGTGGTACACGACATCAAAGGAGAAGATCCCGATGATGGTGACGGCAGATCGCTTTGCGCGATCTGGCGAGGTCTATGCGACTGATCCACCTAGACCTTCCACCTTCCTCGAAGGTGACTTCAACATCGTTATGGACGACCAGTGCCAGTTCCACCGTGACGCCAAGCACACCATGAGGGAGTGCGAGCAACTGAAGCGCGCCCTAGGCGTGCCTTCAGAGCCAAAGAAGACAAGGAGCAGCAACAACGACGACCAGAACAATGGTCGTCACTATGACAATCGCAACCGTCGACCCGATCGACGTGACTACCGTGACAGGTGACCTTACCATCACAGTGACGACAGTGATCGCCGCGATTATCACCGCGACTACCGCCGTGGTGACCGACGTGATGATCGACACGACGACTACCACTGCGACGATCGCCGCGATGATTACCGCGACGATCACCGTAATGAACGCCGCGACGACTGGCGTGACGACCGCCGCCACCACGATGATCGCAACAACGACGACAACCGTCGTAAGGAGCCAACTCCTCCACCACCGCTTAAAGCAAGCAACCCTAACGGCGTGTTTCAGAACGCCAAACGGCAAATCAACTTCATCGTTGGTGATCGCCAAGCAGCCAAGAGCAACAGACAGCAGCGATCGAACGCAAGGGAGATCGGCCAAGTCAACACTGAAACTCCTCAACCTCTGCGGTGGTCGGAGTTCCCTATCACCTTATCCAGGAAGGACCACTAGGTCCACATACGCGACCCCGGGACCTACCCGCTGGTCGTCAACCCCATCATGGACGGCGCCTTCCTGCCCAGGACCCTTGTTGATGGAGGTAGCAGCCTAAACATCATCTTCACCGAAACACTGAAGAAGATGGACTTCGACTTCTCCAAGATGACTGCCTACGACAAACCCTTCTACGGGGTCGTGCTCGGCAAGGCTGCATACCCCATAGGTCCTGTATGCCTGCCGGTCACATTCGGCAAAGAAGACAACTTCCGCACGGAGTACCTAACGTTCGAGGTCTCGGACTTCCGCTCGTCCTACCACACCATCCTTGGTCGACCCATGCTGGCCAAGTTCATGGCCATCCTGCATCACACCTACCTCATCATGAAGATGCCAGCACCGAACGGGATCCTCTCCATCTACGGTGACATCCTCGTCTCCTACAAATGCGAAAGCGACACGGTCGACCTCGCCAAGGTATCTGCATGTAAAGCTGCGGCTACGATCATGGTCGCTCAGGCCGCCAAGATCGACCAAACCACTCTGAAGGTGCCAGAGCAGAAGCGTACAGCCACCGCCTTGGACGCAAGTCCCACGGTGAAGAAAGTTTGCCTCGGCCTGCCTGACGCATCCAAGGAAGTCACCATCGGGGCCGACCTCGACCCCAAATAGGAACTCGCGCTCACCAGTTTCCTCTAGGACAACACCGACATCTTCGCGTGGAGCCCGTCTGACATGCCCTGTGTCCCCAGGGAGCTGGCTGAGCACGCCCTTGAAGTAAGCAAGACAGCAAGACCTATCAAGCAAAAGCTCCGGCGATTTGCGAAAGATAGAAAGCAGGCCATAGACGTAGAAGTCTGTAAGCTCCTAGCTGCAGGATTCATTCGAGAATGTAAACACCCGGTTTGGCTTGCAAACTCGGTCCTTGTACCAAAGAAAACTGGAGGATTAAGGATGTGTATCGACTACACCGACCTCAACAATCACTGCCCGAAAGATCCCTTCCCTCTCCCTCGCATCGACCAAGTCGTGAACTCCACGGCCGGCAGCGTCCTTCTATGCTTTCTTGACTGCTATTCAGGGTATCACCAGATAGCCCTGAATCCCGATGACCAAGACAAGATAGCGTTCATAACGCCCAACGGCATCTATTGCTACAAGGTCATGACCTTTGGCCTGAAAAACACCGGTGCCACCTATCAGAAGGCGATTCAGAAGTGTCTGAAGTCCCAGATCACGAAGAACATGGAAGCCTATGTCGATGATGTGGTCGTCAAGACCACTGAACAAGATCAGCTTGTCACCGACCTCGCCAAGACCTTCACCAACCTATGCACCTACCAGTGGAAGCTCAACCCGACCAAGTGCGTCTTCGGTGTCCCCTCCGGGTTGCTTCTGGGCTTCATGGTGGGACACCGAGGCATCGAAGCCAACCCCGTCAAGATCGACGCAATACGCAGCATGGCCATACCATCTTGCAAGAAGGACGTCATGAAGCTCACAGGTATGATGGCGGCCCTGGGTCGTTTCATCAGCAAGCTCGGCGAAAAAGGTCTACCTTTCTTCAAGCTATTGAAGAAAGCAGATAAGTTTGTATGGGACGAAGAAGCACAAAAGGCTTTCGAGGCTCTCAAAGAGTCCTTGACCACACCTCCAATCATGACTCCTCCAATACCCAAGGAAACACTCCTCCTCTACATCTCCGCCACCACTAATGTGGTCAGTACGGTTCTCATCGCCGAATGAGAAGAAGAAGGACAGGCCTATCCTATTCAGTGACTTGTGTATTACGAGAGCGAGGTCCTGGCCGACGCTAAGACACATTATTCACAACCTCAGAAGTTGCTCTATGCACTCCTGATTACGTCGAGAAAGCTACGACACTACTTCCAAGCCCACAAAATCAAGGTACCCTCATCTTAACCACTAGGGGAGATCATCTGCAACCGTGACGCTAACGGACGCATCGTCAATTGGTCGGTTGAGCTCGGGGAGTTCGACATCGAATTCTGCCCCTGGCAGGCGATCAAGTCGCAAATCCTAGCTGATTTCATGTCAGAATGAACGAAAATCCAGATGTCCCCTCCCAAGGAGAGGCCTGAACACTGGAAAATGTACTTCGATGGTGCATTTAATCTCGAAGGCGCAGGAGCAGGAGTGCTATTCATCTCTCCTTAGTGAGAGCAGCTTAAATACGTCCTGTAAATATACTACAAGGCCTCCAACAATGGAGCAAAGTACGAGGCTCTAATTCATGGGCTCCGTATCGCAGTGTCCCTTGGCATCAAGCGACTACTGGCATATGGCGACTCCAAGGTCGTCATCGAGCAAGTCAACAAGGAGTGGGATTGTGTCAAAGACACAATGGATGCTTACTGCGCTAAGATCCGTAAGCTCGAATGCCACTTTGACGGGATCGAGTTTCAGCATGTGCCACACAACAACAATGTGGCTGCCGACGTCCTATCTAAACTTGGCTCCAAACGAGCCCTAGTTCCGGCGGGTGTGTTCGTCCAAGACCTATGCAAGTCATCAATCAAGTTGTTGGATCTGGGCAACCTGGACCAAGCACAGCACGACCCAACTCCAGCACCTCCCCGCGACGTGTTGATGACAGAAAAAGAGGATGATTGGCGCGAGCCTTTCTTAGCCTGCCTGCTCGACCAGTGAGTCCCAGAAGACAAAGCTGAACGAGAGTGTATCACATGACATAGTGCTAACTACGTCGTGATTGGCTCCGACCTCTACAGAAAAGCCGCCTCTACTAGAGTCTTGATGAAATGCATCTTGCGATCAGAAGGTCTCGAGCTCTTGACTGAGATTCACGGCGGTGAGTGTGGCTGCCACGCAGCATCTGCCAACCTGGTCGGCAAGGCCTATCGATCGGGTTTCTACTGGCCCACGGCCATGACTGATGCCAAAGACCTTGTAAAGAGGTGCAAAGGATGCCAATTCTTTGGTAAACAGCAGCATCTGCCAGCTCAAATCCTGCGCACGACTCCCCCATCATGGCCCTTCGCCATGTGGGGCCTCGACTCCATAGGACCATTCCGAACCGCTCCGGGCGGCTACAAGCACATCCTTGTGGCCGTCGACAAATTCACCAAGTGGATTGAAGTCCGACCTGTCGCCAAGGTCACGTCGGAAGAAGCGGCAAAATTTATACAGGAGATCACACATCGCTTCGATGTGCCCAATAGAATCATCACCGACCTCGGGTCGAGCTTCACAGGGTCTACCTTCTGGGATTTTTTGCCAGGACAGCATGATTGATGTTTACTACTCTTCGGTCGCCCACCCACTGTGCAACGGCCAGGTCGAACGTGCTAATGGCATGGTTCTTCAAGCTCTCAAAGATCGTATCTTTGATTATGCTTCAAATTACGCTTCTCGGTGGTTAGCCGAGCTACCACACGTGATCTGGGTCTGAGGACCCAAGTCAGCTCTGCTACGGGCTTCTCGCCCTTCTTCCTGGTATACGGCTCAGAGGCCATCCTACCTACCGATGTCACCTTTGGAGCCCCACGAATACAGTTCTACGAAGAAGGAGAAGCCGAGCAAACCCGTCGCGTTGACCTCGATAGCCTTGAGGTGCAAAGAGTGGCAGCCGTTATGAGGCAAGGCCGCCACGACCAGGGCTCCCAAACTGTCTCTAGGGACGGGATTTGGGGAGCCGCGGTTACCATTTCTTCCAGACGAGTGGATTTGAATCTAAATGTGACTAGGGTTTTTATGCGCATGCGGAGCGGCGCGGCGCGTGGGTCGCGGTGGTGGCGCGCGGTCTGCTAGAGATGGCGGAGGCAAGCTCAAGCTTTGAAGGTGGTGGCTGGATGCGCGAGCACGGTGGAGAGGGTAAGAAGGAATCCGGTGAGGGTGGCGAGAGGAGGAAGATGGTGGAAAGGGAGGGTCAACGCCCGTCCCCCGCAGCTCTATTTATATGGGCCCAGCCATGGACGCCCGTTACGGATCCGCCGCTGCAACGGATCTGCTACAACGGCTATGAGCCGCTAATTTCGCGAGACGATCTCGCCGGATTTCACGCCAACGGCTATATGCCCAACGGACGGACTGGCGACCTACACTCTGAGTTTAGGTCGTCTACACAACAGTACTACCATGTCGTCCTGATAGTAAACTCGATCTCCACGAGGTTGATAAGCCCCCAAATCACTTCATATTAGGTCTTTGATGAATAATTTCTTCAAAACGACCATTACATGATAGAAGAGAGCGAACATTACACGAGAACTTCGAAGGTACACAAGTCGCCTGCGACCTCATTGGATCCAGAACCCGTTACAAGATACAAACCTATTTGAAGACCTGATCTACCAAGAGCAATCCTTGAGGTGTTCCCTGCTATAGCAGAGCACATCGCAAGAATTCTTCTAGCTTCAGATCCTCGATGGTGGCCTTGCGGTGAACGCCTACACGACGCTGCGCATAGCAGGACACACTTTGTGCCTAACTATAGAATGCAGACACGAGCTTGCTCTTCGGCGCGTCCTACGAGCCCTCGACGAGCATCTCATGCTTACCAAGAACCTGCAGCATCACCTCGGGCCCCTACAGCATCACCTCCAAACTGTCCATGACTCTTCACTGAGGCACGGTACAAAGAGTGGGGGTGACACCTCTACTTCGCAAGTATTCTTCCAGCTCCAAGCTTCTACAAACTTCTCTTCCTACGCTCTGGTGGACTGTTGCATGCCCATGGCATGGCCGGAACTCTACTCTGCAGCTTCATAGCTTAGCAATGCTCGGTGCTTGCTTTCTCCAGCCCTATGGTGCTATTTATAGCCCGCATTAGGCCTTGACTGGCTGGTAAAGTGGTGACACTGTTACCACATGACCAAGAGGACCTGTTGGCATGTGGATGACTTAAAGCGATGTCCTCTTCCCTTACTTTACGTCGCCTTTGTCGCTTATGCATCATTGCTCCGTGAGGCCGCCGCGGCGCCACATGGATACAGTACACCTCTCGGTCAGTGGACGGTTTGTCGTTTTCTAGGTGGCAAGAGAATCTCTGACCACTGTTGACCCGTGACCCTGCAGTCTACAGAGAGATAAGCCTGACTCTACGTCAGAGGGCCCTGCACCTCGTTACATCTGCGGACGACGACGATGATTAAATGCACCCTTTACGGCTCTACGTCCTCAATGCACCCGCTAGGCTCTGTGTCCTGGTGCACCCGCTATGGCTCTGCACATAAACGGACCTATTCCAATCATCCTATATTTTTGTTCCCTAAGCAAAATGGTCGTAGGTTTGATTGAAGACCTTCCGAGGTAGGTGTGCCTCGCTACTCTGCCAGATCCGTTTGGGCGCCTGGAGATCAGAAGCTTCACGTCTACGATTTCGTCGGGCCCCGTGGTCGGTGTGCCTATTACTAAGGTCGTTGGTAAGACAACTTAGTATCATGGCTCTGCTAGATGGCTGGCAGCTATGCTGGTCGTCTGGGCACCAAACTGACCTCCATGAGGTCGACGTGCTTTCATACCTAGGTCTTGCAATACTTCGGTATGTCTACGGCTCTGCCAACCTAGTTGGGCGCCACGGATGCATGACCTTCCGAGGTCGGTGTGCTCTTGTAGCCCTGCCAGCCTGTTTTGGACCTTCCGAGGCCTCCCTGTGGGGTGCGCGCCTAATGGCCCTGCCAAGTATTTCCGGATGCTTGAGCGCTTTTGATTTGAAACCTTCTTGAGGTCGGCATGCCTCGAGTGGCTCTGCCAGACTCTTTGCAGCTATGCAGGATATCTGGGTGTCTCTACACTCCATATGTTCAAGATCACTATCTTTCTGTGGATTCATCGTTGATCGTTTCGACCACTACAGAAGACTTCTTCATGCGACGTGCCTTTCAAGATCCTACCGGGTATCCTCAGATACTGGACATTATTGATTTGAAGCCTCTTTGAGGTCGGCACGCCTACAAGGCGTCCTCGAGGTCAGCCCTACCAGACTCCTTGCAGCTATGCTAGGAGATCTAGGTGTCTCTACACTTCGTTCGACTAACACCATGACTAAGTTTTCTTCTCTTTTTTGAGCATCAAACCAGCCATGCTGCCTGCTTTAATGCTCGGGGATTACTCTACGAGAGCGTCTCCGATGCCCTCTTGTTTTCTTCGTCGTACCGACCTGATGGGAAACCTGTTTCTCATCACATCGTTACTCGACCTTCTTTTTCTTCTTTCTTTTTTTTGGATCATCATATCGGCCATCCTACCCAACACGATGCTCGGATACTACTCTATGAGTGCATCCTTGATGCCCTCTGAATTTTTTCATCGTCGTTTCGATCTATTGGAAGTCGGCTTCCTATAGGTCGTCACTCGACCTCTCTTCATTCGGCAAGACTACAAACAGGTCGGCTGCTAAGCTGATTCGTTTCTTTTCCTTTTTTAGACTGACGTGCATGCTATTTGACCTGTCGATAGCTCTACGACTTCGCCATGACCTTCTAAGGTCACTGCGCCTACACATCGCTCGGGGCTTGTGAGACATGGGTACCACTAGGTCCCCACCGACCAAGCTCACGGCCGTACCCGACAAGTGGGTCCGGCCTACCAGAAGACCCGCCGACCTGACAGTGGGCCCACCCGACCTAGTTGGTGGCCCACACGACCTCCTGAAGACCTTCCAGAAGATTCCAAGATGACCTTGTCCAGAACAACTTCAAGACTTGGCGTGCAAGACAAGACAATGGTGGATTCCGACAAGGCAGTCTGACGTATATGGCAAATCGTTGTAAACAACTAGACTTAGGTCTCCTGGTCGTAACCGACCAGGAGTCTGGGCACGGACCTTGTCCGCTGGCCAATATAAGGTGGGCAGGGCGACCCCTTGTACAATCACTGAAGGACCGATTAGGCGACCAGAGAGGGGGGAGTGAATGCGAGCCGATAAAAATTCTTCCCGAAGGATGAACTCGGCCTATGCCCCAAATCCACAACCAAGGATTCCCACACGAGCTTGCCAAGGTCGCGTAGTCACAACGGACCTACCAACCCTAGGAATAAGTCCCAAACCAATCCAACACAGAAGCACAACTCAAAAAGCAAGGGACTTAGGCAATCTGGAAAGCACCAGGCGAACTGTCCGTAGTGTCCGGGCGGACTGTCCGCGAGGAGGGCGCGAACTATCCGCGGGTAGGGGGCGGACCGTCCGAAATTGTTACCCGAACCTCCAGTAGTGCACCGAGAAAAACAGACCATCCGTGATGGACCAGCGGACCGTCCGCCTCGTCACGGACCGTCCGACACTCTAGTACGGACCGTCCGCAAACTTCATGCACCAAAACTCCACCGACAAAAAAGATCGAAAGGAAGGCGCTCAAGAACTCGCATGAATACGAAGAATAGCCCGGCTGTCAGGCACCTCGCGGACGGTCCGCGGTGACCTCGCGGACGGTCCGCGGCTACCTCGCGGATGGTCCACCTGGTGCGAATCAGCACAGCTGAGAAACCTGAGAAACAACCTCAAACATCCGATCGACGGATCTCCCAAACCACATGGAGTCTTGAGACAAAATTTTGGGGAGATGATGAGTACCCTAAAGTGAAGATATGCCCCAAAAATTACGGTCTCTAACTCACTACAACTCCCGAAATCGCAAATCTCGTGCCTCTACCTCAAGAACACGAAGAACTCGAAAACCACCAAAATCAAAGGCCTTCCTATGGGATTTGAGGGGCAAGATCACCAAGAAAAGAGGCACACCAACCTCATGTGTGATTCCCAAAACAAATCCCGCACAAAAACACCTCCAAAAGCTTCTCACGAAAATCCCAAGAAAGAGCTCCGAAGATCACCAAAAAGGGAAAACGGGAGAGACAACAAATAGCCTTGAGGAATCACGCCGAATCTTCTATACATGCAAAGAAAGATTCATACAAGGTCTAGCTTGCCTCCTGATCATCCATCCCTCTCTAAAGATCTCACCATGAAGCTCTCAAGCTAGTCCTATGGAAAAACCTAAGGAAAATAGGAAGGGAAAATGAGAAAGCAAATGAGCTAGGGTTCCAAGTGGTGGCTGCCATCCTCTCTCCTCTAAGTTTATATGGAGGAACCGAAAGACGAAACTACCCCTATTACATAGTACTAGGATACATGCCCCCGAAGGGCACTTTGGGAATTCTCATCGTAGCACCATCGGACGGATGCCCGGCGACCGCACCTCGCTTCACCTCGACGCAAGCCTTGCGATCCCGACGCGTGTCCTCTGCTTTGAAGTCTCTCGGCGCGCCCGGATCCCGTCTTCACCCGCCGAGTCTTCGGTCTTGGCTTTGTGGCTCAACCAAGGAACCTTGACGGTTTTGTGGTGAACCACCGCAAACCCCGCGGACTCGGTGCAGCCTCCACGCCAATCCCACTCATGACTTGGCGTCGTCCCGACTCGGTGTTGGTTTTGTGGAGTAAACCAACCAAACCCCGCGTGCAGACTTCGGTTGTGAGCCACTACCCTGCACCGGCTCCACCTTGGTTTTAAGGCTCAACCAAGAAACCGTACCCGACTTCGTCTTGCTTTTCTTGCCACCATACGGCCCGCACTTGATCTCGTCCAGCCACCGGGTCCATTGAGCCGAGCCTACTTGTCTCTCCACTCCTCGGAGGCTACACAGGCTAAGACCTTTCGCGCCCGCTCTTCACCTGCACCAACGCCAATCAAGCCACAACCTGCACCTGCAATACTCGGCTAAGAGTCAGTCCACACCACGTTGTCAATCACTCATCACACCAAGGAGCGACCATCCACCGGTCCTCGGACGCTCCGGTCCTCAATCACGCAATCCTCAAGCAATCTACACTGACAACTGGACGTAGGGTTTTACTCTTCGGAGGCCCGAACCAGTATAAACTCGTCGTGTTCTTCGTGTTCCGTGTGCTCGTGCGCAACCTTCGAGTTCTTAGCCCTAGATTTCACCCCGCCGAACAAATAAACCACCGGGGATAACCCCCCTGTGGGCTGTCCAGATCTAAACCTCTGACACACACAATTAACTCCAAATAAAATCCAAGAAAAATCCAACTCACATAATTTACCATAATTTGAATTTATATTTATTATATATGCTTTTTATTTGTGGAGAATTTAGGAGAGAGGCTAGCAAATTAGGATAAAATTTGGTAGCACACAATAACAATCAAAAAGTTTTAAATTTTTCAAAAATTCACACCTTGCTAAAACGCGGTCTATTATAGACATCAATGAACGCACTACACGGTCGAGGTCTAGAAATGTCTCTCACTTTGCTCATTCAGCTTTTGTTGCCACCTTTGAGCCGAAAGACATTGGACACACACTCTCTGATCCTAATTGGGTGAATGCTATGCATGAGGAGCTAGAGAACTTTGAGAGAAACCAAGTTTGGGAGTTAGTAGAGCCACCACCACATTGCAAACCTATCGAGACAAAATGGGTGTGGAAAAACAAAGACGGTGAGAATGGTGACGTGGTGAGAAACAAGTCGAGGTTGGTTGCTCAGGGTTATATCTAGAAAGAGGGGATAGACTATGAGGAGATATTTGCTCCTGTAGCCCGTTTGGAGGCCATTAGGATCCTTCTAGCCTTTTCTGAGGCTAAAGGGTTCAAATTGTACCAAATGGATGTGAAGAGTGCCTTCTTGAATGGGTTTTTGGAGCAAGAGGTTTATGTGAAGCAACCATCAGGCTTTGAGAGTGTTGAGTTCCCACACTGAGTTTATAGGCTGAGGAAGGCTTTGTATGGGCTGAAACAAGCTCCACGGGCATGGTATGGTAGGTTGAGGGGGTTCTTTTTCAGCAAGGGGTTTGAGATGGGCAAAGTAGATAAGACTCTATTTCTCCTCAGGCAGGGCGATGATATCCTAATTGTTCAGGTGTATGTAGATGATATTGTCTTTGGCGGCTTGTCTCACTCTTTGGTTGCAAGGTTTGCAGATGACATGAGCAAAAAATTCTAGATGTCTATGATGGGAGAATTGTAGTTCTTTCTCGGGCTTCAGATCAAGCAGGCTAAGGAGGGAACATTTGTACATCAAGGCAAGTACACAAAGGATATCCTCAAGAAGTTCAAGATGGACGACTCGAAGCCCCTGTCGACACCGATGAGTACAACTACAGCGCTCGATGCGGAAGAGGACGGAGAGCCCGTGGACCAGAAAGAGTACCGAAGCATGATCGGCTCCCTCTTGTACTTGACGGTGACGAGGCCAGACATACAGTTCGTTGTGTGCCTGTGCGCTCGTTTTCAGGCGTCACCGAGGACTTCACATCGGCAGGCTGTCAAGCGGATTTTCAGATATCTTCGATACACTCCTGAGCTTGGTCTTTGGTACTCGGCGTTCTCTTTTCTTTCTCTTATTGGTTTTTCGGATGCCGACTTTGCAGGGTGTCAGGTCGATAGGAAGTCGACTTTGGGGACGTGTCTGTTTTTGGGTTCCTCTTTGGTTTCTTGGTCATCTCGCAAACAGTCAAGTGTAGCACAGTCAACCACAGAAGCCGAGTATGTAGCTGCTACTAGTTGTTGCTCCCAGCTGCTTTGGATCACCTGCACGCTGAGTGACTTTGGTGAGGAGTTTACCCATGTTCCTCTTATGTGTGATAGCACGAGTGCCATTAGTGTTGCCGAAAACCCCGGGCTACACTCCAGAACCAAACATATAGAGGTGAGGTACCACTTTTTGAGAGACAATGTGGAGAAGGGAAACATAGACTTAATCCATGTGCCAACCCAGAAATAGCTCGCAGATATCCTAACCAAACCTTTGGACCAAGCTACATTTGCTCGTTTGCGGGGTGAGTTTCGTGTGGTTTTTCCTTTTTGAGCTTGGGTTGGGGGTCTAATGTACATATGCATCTTGCATTTTCATTTCTGTAACATATCATGTTTTGCATCTTTGTATCATAGATTGCATTTGTATCATATGCTTTAGAGAATATGCTTCTCCTATATACATTGATCACTTGATATGCTGGATGTGAGCTTATGATCTTGCTTGTGAGCTCTTGTGATGTATATCTATGCTCTTGATAGCTTTGGAGATATATGCATGTGAAATGGCTTATTTTTGTGAAAGTGCTATATGTGATCCTCTCTTGTGAGTTGAATGCCTTTCATGCTCATTTTGTGCTCAAATGGCTATATCTTGCTTATTTTATGTTTGGGTATCATGCTCTTTTCATTTGGGTTCAAAGTCTCATTTTTTCATCATGAATGTTTAGCCTACATGTACCTTGTGGAGAAGCCTAAGCTTCTTTTTGCCGCAAAGGCACTTCATGTACCATGCTTAATTTTAAATCATGAATTTGGTATATGAAATGCCTATGCTTGAAAAATATGCTTCCATGTCACATGTGCTTTAAATTCCTTATCTTGGGTGCTAAACCTTTGCACGACATCTACCATTGAGAAGTTTCATGTTTAGAAATAGACACATGGCTCGGTGGCTTTGACATGACATGAGATAGCTTGTTGGTGTTTATGATGATCTTGTGATGAGAACTTGTGACCATGCATGAAGTTTGTGGGCTATATGTTGTTTGTGCTCATTTTTGGCCATGTTGAGGTTCTATGCTCAAGAGAAGGAATTTTTGTTGAAAATGCTTCATTTTGATTATGGCTATGTCACATGCTTATATATTCCTTTCTATCTTGTTGGCGATGCTTGTACTGAAGATGTGGCTATCTTGCTTGTCTATGTCTCATTTCTAGCATGTTGTAGTGCTCTTTGTCTATTTGAGAAGCACATGCTTGCATTTGTAGACTTGATTCATGCATTACCAACAAGGGGGAGAAAAGTACCCAATTCATTCAAAAAGGGGGAGTTTTGCATCAAGGGGGAGAAATGCATTTGTTTAGGGGGAGCTTGCATTCATTCTTTGGGAGCTCTTTGTGTCGCCTGAATTTGATTTGTGCTCTTTTGCCGATAGTGTCGAGCCATTTTGCCTCACCTTGACAAGATGGAAATTTTGGAGCATTTTGTCTCGGTTGTGTTGAGCCATTGCCCTTGCCTTAGGGGACCGAGACGTTGTTGTCTAAAGTGATCTTGTTTTGGCTTTTATTTGGCTTTTGACCACTTGTTTGAGATTTTGGGTCATTTCTTTTCTTTTTCTCTTTTCTCTGAATTGGTTACTATGTGTGTGGTCAATGCACTCATCAAGGGGGGGATTGAGGACCGGAGTTTCTGAGGACCAGTGGATGGTCGCTCCCTGGTGTGATGAGTGATTGACAACGTGGTGTGCACTGACTCTTGGCCGAGTATTGCAGGTGCAGGTTGCGGCTTGATTTGCGTTGGTGCAGGTAAAGAGCGGGTGCGAAAGTTCTTAGCCTTGCGTGGAGAGACAAGTTGGCTCGGCTCGATGGACCCGGTGGCCGAATGGAATCAAGTGTGGGCCGCATGATGGCAAGAAAAGCAAGACAAAGTCATGGACAGGAGCTGGTGCAGGGTAGCAGCTCACGACCGGAGTCTGCACGCGGGGTTTGCGGCGGTTCCCCACAAAACCGTCAGGTTACTTGGTTGAGCCACAAAACCAAGACCGGAGGCTCGGCGGGTGGAGACGGTATCCGGGCGCGCCGAGAAGTTTTGATGCCGGGGGACACACAGCGGGATCGCTGGGCTTGCGTCGGGAGGACGCGGACTACGGCGAAGGTGTGGCCGCCCGATGAAATGGATCGCTACTTGACCATCTTGCCCCTGAGGGGTGTGTATCTTCCTTTACGTTCTAGGGGTAGCTTGGTCATTTGCCCAACCCGGAGAGAGTTCATATATATATAGCTCTTGGGTTCCAGGGCAACTCATCCATCTAGACTATTTCTCATTTTCCCTGCTCTTTAGGCTAGATTTTCTTCATGATTTTGTAGAGAATCTAACCTCTGGTGATTTTCGTGGTTGCGTCGATTTCCTTCTCTTGGCTCGAGTGATTTTCGTGTCTTTTTCGGGCTACTTTGCAGGATTTTTGTGTGCGGCTTGTTCCTTTGATTCTGAGGTGTTTGTGTTCGGATTTGTTTGTGGGGATCATGGATAGATGTCTTGTGCATCTTTGTGCTTGATCTTGACCCCTGAAGCTCCGGATTTGACCTCCAATTCGACGATTTCGGTTGGTTCCCTAGCTTTGTTCTTGAGCTCGGTGTGTGACCGATTCCCGACGATTTAGTGTGTTTGAGGCTCCAAGTTTTTGGGTATAACATCCCCTAGGGACACTTCTCCTTTCCCTAAAATCTTGTCTGAAACCATGTAGCCATTTGGGAGATCCATGGATGACTAGGTAGAGTTGACTCTCATTTTGCAAGTTCTGTTCGTGCTCTGCGAGCACAACAGACGGTCCGTCCTAGGGGTGCGGATGGTCCGCTGGTGTTAGGGTTTGTCGTGAGTTCGTCGTGTTCTTGCGAGCTCACGCGTTTGATCGGTTGGGGCTTTTACTTTTGGTTGTATCCTGTTCACAGACGGTCCGCCGGAGGTGGACAGACGGTCCGTCTAGGACGGACGGTCCGACGTGTTGTGTCAGACGTTCCGTATAGGTCGGGTGTGTTTCTGGAGGTTCTAGTGCTTAATACAGACGATCCGTCCTAGCTTCACGGACGGTCCACCATAGCCCTCAGACGGTTCGCAACCTCCACACGGATGGTCCGCCCTAGGCAGGCACAGTTGGCTAAGTCCTTTGCGTCTTGAGTTGTGCTTCCGCTTTGCAACTGGTTTGGACTTGTTCCTAGGGTTGGTAGGTCCGTTGTGACTACGTGACCTTGGCAAGTTCGTGTGGGAACCCTTGCGTGTGATTTTGGGACTAAGCCGGTTTTCTCTCGGAGAATTTTTTATCGACTCGCATTCACTCCCCCCCTCGCTGGTCGCCTAATCAGTCCTTTAGCTATGTTTTTAGACAATGCTAGTTTTAGGCTCTCTTGTGAATAAATGCTTTTATATGATCTTGACATGTTTTGGTGGTTTTGGTATGCTCAATTCAAGATTGGATAGCCTATTTTGATCATTTGGGGTCAAAGATCTTTTTCTCATCGTGAATGTTTAGCCGCCTTGCTTATCTTGTGGAGGAGCATAAGTTCCTTTTTGCTGCAAAGGCATTTCATGTACCCTGTATAAATCTGAAAATGAAGTGCCTTATACTTGAAAAATATGCTCACATATCATTCGTGCATGTTTTGCTTTGTTTTGGGTGCTAAACCATTGCATGCTGTCTACCAATGTGAAGTCTCATATATAGAATTAAACACATGGCTCGGTGGCTTTGACATGACATGATGTAGCTTGTGGGTGTTTATGATGATCTTTTGATTAGAATATGTGTCCTAGCATGAAGTTTGTGTGATATTGTCACTTTGGCATGTTTTGCTCATGTTTAGACCTTTGCTCATGAGAGGGAAATTTTTCGCAAAAATGCTCAATGTGATCTTAGCTTTGTCGGATGTCTATGAAACTTAGTGGTCATGAAGCTTATGTTCTTACGAAGCTATCGAGTATCTAACTTGCTCATTTGGTCATGTGTAGTATCTTGTGGTGAATTTTGTCTATTTGAGAAGCTATAGGTTGTATTTTTCCATTTTTTTGCCTTGATTCATGCATTGGCAACAAGGGGGAGAAGTTTGTGAAGGAAAAGTGCTTCTAGATGCATTTAGAGGGTTTTCAGGTGGTTTCGAGCAATTTCTGGGCTCAGGTTGTCACTAGTATGACCGATGGAGGTCACTGGTATGACCGGTCAGGGGTGAGTGCCCTGATCATATGTTGGTTACTGCTTGGACCGGTCTGACCGATCATAGTCGAGCTGGTGAGCTACTCTGTTTTCATGAAGGTTTTGGCATGCATTGGTTCAGGTTGAGCTGCATATGTTTTCATGAAGTTTCGTACGATGAAGAAAACAAGAGGGCGTCGAAGACGCTCTCGTAGAGTAGTCCCCGAGCATTGAAGCGGGCAGCATGGCTGGTTTGATGCTCAAAAAAGAGAAGAAAACTGAGTCATGGTCTTGATCAAACGAAGTGTAAGGATACCCAGATCTCCGAGCATGGCTGCAAGGAGTCTGGCGGGGCCGACCTCAAGGAGGCTTTGTAGGCGTGTCGACCTCAAAGAGGCCTCAATTCATCAATGTCCAGTATACGAGGATACCCAATAGGATCTTGAAAGATGTGTCGTATGGAGAGGTCGTTTGATGATGTCGTAGCTTGAAGTCATAATTTCCGGAGCTGTTGTCGATGAAGCTGTAGAAAAATATTAATTTTAAATGAATGGAGTGTAAAGACACCCAGATATCCCGCATAGCTGCGTAGAGTCTGGCGGGGCCACCCGAGGCATGACAACCTCAAGAAGGTCTCAAATCAAAAGCGCCCAAGTATCTGGAGATACTTGGCAGGGCCATTAGGCGTGCACCCCACAGGGAGGCCTTCATTCCCGACGCAAAATCCTAGGTGCCCAGAACAGGCTGGCGGAGCTATAAAAGTACACCGACCTCAGGAAGGCCACGCATCCAGGGCGCCCAACTAGGTTGGCAGAGCCGTAGACATACCTAGGTATTGCAAGACCTAGGTATTAAGGCATGCCGACCTCAAGGAGGTCGTTTTGGTGTCCAGACGACCAACATAGCTGCTAGCCATCCAGTGGAGCCAAGTTGCTAAAGTATCGACGACCTCAGTAATAGGCACACCGACCACGGAGGCCCGACGAAATCGGAGACGTAAAGCTTCTGATCTCCAGGAGCCCAGACGGATCTGGCAGAGCAGCGAGGCACGCCTACCCCGGGAGGTCTTCAATCGAACCTACGACCATTCTGCTCAGGAAACAGAAATATAGGCTGATTGGAATAGGTCCGTTTACGTGTAGAGCCATAGCGGGTGCACCAGGACGCAGAGCCTAGCGGGTGCAAATAAAAATGTCAAGTCGTAGAAGGAGGTCGTTCAATTGTTGTCGTATGTAGATGTACCGAGGCGCTGGGCCCTCTGACATATGGTCAGGCCTTGTCCTTTTCCGTAGACTGTAGGGTCACGGGTCAACAGTGGTCGGAGATTCCCTTGCCACCCAGAAAATGACAAACTGCCCGCGAATCAAGGGG
Source organism: Cenchrus fungigraminus (assembly GCA_036936925.1). NCBI lineage: Eukaryota > Viridiplantae > Streptophyta > Magnoliopsida > Poales > Poaceae > Cenchrus > Cenchrus fungigraminus. The sequence goes on along the minus strand of CM072770.1, from coordinate 85,953,865 downwards.
GGTACAATAGCCATGTGACTCTGCGGCGGGCTCGGGCATCATTGATGCACTAGCGACAAAGACATCGCGAGACAGGGGTAAAGTCATCGCCTTTAATCGTGCACATGTCTGCAGGCCCTCTAGACCACATGGCGGTAGTGTCATCACTTTGCCAACTACCCGAGGTCTGGCTTTGGCTATAAATAGCGTCGTGGTGCTGAAGGAGGCAGGCACTGAGCATTGTTGAGCTATGAAGCCACAGGATAGGTTTGAGGCCATGCCATGGGCATGTGTCCGTCCACCAGAGCATAGGAAGCTGTGTTTTGTAGAAGCTCGGAGCTAGAAGAACTCTTACGAAATGTAGGCAGCACACCCACTCTTTGTACCGTGCCTCTGCAAGGAATCAAGGAGAGTTTGGAGGTGAAGCTGTAGAGGCTCGAGGTGCAGCTGAAGGTCCTTGGTGAGCATGAGGTGCTCGTCGGAGGCTTACGGCCCGCGTCGAAGAGCAAGCTCGTGTCTGCATTCCATAGTCCGACACAGAGCATGCCCTGCTACGTGCGGCGTCGTCCAGCTGTCCACCGCAAGGCCACCATCAAGGTCCTGAGGCTAGAAGAATTCTTGCGACGTGCCCGGCTGTAGCTGGGTACACCTCAAGGATTGCTCTAGGTAGATCAGGTCTTCAAGTACGTTTGTATTTTTGTGTCGGGTTCTGGATCCAATAAGGTCGCAGGCGACTTGTGTACCTTCGAAGTTCCTGTGTAATGTTCGCTCTCTTCTGTCATGTACTGGTTGATTTGACGAAATTATTCATCAAAGACCTAAAGTAATGTGATTGGGGGCTTATCGACCTTGTGAAGATTGAAATGTGCTATCAGGACAACCTGACAACGATGTTATAGTCACAACCTAAACTCAGAGCGTAGGTCACCGGCCGAACCGTTGGCACAAAATCCGGCGAGATCATCTCACGTGATTATCGGCATAGAGCCGTTAGGGCGAGTTCCTTACTGTGGAAGGAGCCGCAACGGGCGGACCCTGTGGGACCCTTATAAATAGGGCAGCGGGGACCAACGTTGACCGCCCCCTTCATCTTCTTCCTCCCGTCGCCATCACCGCCGAAATCGGCGCGCCCTAGCCGCCGTGCACTCCATCGCCGAGCTTTGCCCTAGCATACTTAGTGCGCCGCCGTCTGTTGCAGACCGCGTGCCGGCGCTCCCATCTGCGCGCCGCTCCACTTTTCATGCGAATCAAAACCTTAGTGAATTTTTGATCCAGAGCTGCCCAATCCCAAGAAATGTCATCCGCGGCTCGTCAAATCCCGGACCCGCAGACGATGTGGGAATCCTCGACGGTGACCGAAGCGAAGATTCAGGCGTTGGTGGATTGTGGGCTTCTTCAGTCCAAGGCGGAGGTGGAGTGGAAGGCACCTACGGGCAAGACCTTCCCAACGGAGGACGACAAGGAGCAGGTCGTCTTCATCTCCTTCTTCGAGCGTGGGTTCAACATCCCCGCGGGTGATTTCTTCCGAGGCCTGCTCTTCTACTACAAGTTGGAGCTGGTACATCTCGTCCCCAACTCCATTACTGTAGTTTCGACATTCATCCACTTTTGTGAAGCGTTTTTGGGGATAGCACCCCACTACCTTCTTTGGCGACATCTTTTCTGCGTCAAGTCCACCGGCAAGTGTGCCGGTGTGGTAGGGGTTGTGATGTTCTGCTTGAGGTCGGGCCTCAAGTCAGAGTGGATTGATACCGATCTGCCCGACAACACTGCTGGATGGAGGTCGGAATGGTTTTACATCGCCAATCAACAGCCAGCACTCCCAAAGCGTACTGGGCACAAGCCCGTGAAGATGGCGGAGTGGGATATGCAGCTGTCCTCACGAGAGATGGATGATGTTAAGGAAGTTCTTGAATTGGTGCATGACCTCAAGGAGAGGGGTGTAACAGGAGGCTCGGTGGCGAGGTCGTTCTGCCACCGCTTGATCCAGCCGATCAAGGATCGAGTGCACCCGGCTTACGAGTATTGGGGACAGTCGGACCCTACTCGTGAGGTCAACCGCAAGGTCCCCAAGGAGGAAATGATGGCCAGGGTGTCGCAAATCTACGTCGGGCGTGCACGAATCAAGAAGTGCCCGAAGGCGTATTCATTGAGTCGGCCAGCTGACCCTGTAAGTCCTAGGACTACTAGGTCGCTTGCTCTATTCCTTTGCTTACGTCGTGCTTACTCCTTTGCTCTTTATCTATTGCAGGATCGGGAGATGCAGTTTTGGTGCCCGGCACCTCTTCCTAAAGGTGAGGAACCTCGTCGGAAGCTGAGGTCGGACAAGTACCAACCTCTAGCAGCTAGGCTGCTGGAGAATTACGAGTCAGACTCGTCAGTGGAGGCTGATGGAGATACCAACCCGGAGGTCGGTGACGATGTGGCGAAATGCCAAGAGACAAGCAGCGCCGCGAAGCCTGGTCGTAAGACGAGGGCAGCGGCGGCGAAGCAGTCAACTTCTAGGGCTGCTGCCCAGGTCGAGGCGGCCAAGACCGCCAAACTTGAGGCGGAGAAGAAGAAGAAGAGAAAGAGGAGGACGAGCCCTCCACCGGCGGTCGAGACGCCGGTGATTCCTGTCGGTGTTTTAGACCGGCAACCTACCAAGGGGAGTACCCGAGGTAGATGAATGTGGCCTCGCCGAGATTGGTAACTCGAAGGAGAGACACATGGCACACAATTTAGATAGGTTCGGGCCGCGAGGTGCGTAATACCCTACGTCCTGTATGCTGCGTAGCTCTGGATTGATTGGGTGTGTTTACAAGATGATGCGGATGATGAGATAGGGGTCCCTACCTCGCCTTATATAGTCCGGGAGGCAGGGTTACAAGTCGGTTTGCTAAAGGAGTTCTAGTCGTGTGCGGCTAAGAGTACTCTACATGGATCCGGGCATGTCTAGCTCCCTAACCGAGTACTAGTCCTCTGTATGCCTTGCGCTTCACGCCATCAGGTGTCGTGTAGCCCAAGTCGAGTAGTTCCAGGGGCCCACGGAGTAGTCGGTCCCAGTACCCACCTGAGTAGTGGGCCCAGGGATGTCCGTACGACAAGCCCCCGAGTACTTTGTAGTCGAGCAGGATGTCTTCGAGTAGTCTTGATGGCCTTGGCTAGTAGTCATTGAGCGTCCCCGAGTTCCACAAGCCGAAAGTCCTCAAGAATGCTCGAATCAACCCGAGGCTGGAAGGTACTCCAGCTGATCTTTGAGTAGTCTTGAAGTCTTCTCGAGTAGTCCCCAAGCGTCCCCGAGTGCTTCTCTCGAAGGTCTTCAATAGTACTCGAGTTGTCTTGATGAAGAAACCATATGGAAAATGCGATTCGGAGAATCACATTCCATGTGGAATGTAGCCCCCGAGCCTTAGGTTGAATCGCAGATTCAAGCTGAGGGTCAATCTGAAGTTCTGCCAATCTTATCCTGAAAAATCCGGAGAAAAAACCGAAGCACACGTGGCACGGAGCCCCCGAGCCTTGAGTCGAGTACTTTCGAATTGAAGGGTCATCTTGACTGTAGAATGTGTCCTGAGTGGGATCTTGATCTGGTGTAGCCCACTGAATCTGTTAGCTATAGTCGAGCCCCCGAGATGGAAAGCATCGAATACTAGAATATGAAGAGTCAGGCTGCCACCGCTGAGTCACCCGTCTGGCACTTTATCTGGACGCTTGGAACTGAGCCGTCCGATGGCTTATAAATAGCCGGTAAGCCCTTAGGGTTTTTTCACTCCTAGCAGTTGCATTCCACATATTAGATCCGAGTGTGCGCTCCCTCTACTCCTCTGCTGCCGCTGCCGCCGCTCAGAGGATTAGATCTACTTGCGCCTGCCGCCGTAGTCCGCCCACCTCCGTAGCCCTCAAGCGAATGCGAGTGAAGACTCCTGTGACTTGGAGGATGAAGGCGTCTCCAGCAAAGAGCAAGAAGACCGGTGCATCGAAGAAGAGGAGCCGTGATGAAGCCGGAGATGCCAGCCAGTCATCGTCGTCGCCGCCCTCGTCCCCTCGCCCCAATCCGGCGAAGGAATGGAAGAAGGCAAAAGTGAAGATCGAGGACCTCCTCGCCTTGGTCAACAGCGGATTCCTCCACGAGAAGGAGATGGATCTCTGGCGCACCGCCACCGGCGACCCGTATCCGATGGAGAAGAATCCGGACGAGATTCCAATGTTCGCGCGGTTCGTGGATCGTGGACTTGCGCTGCCGGCCAGCGACTTCTTCAAAGGGATGCTCAGGTACTACGGCATCAAGTACCTCAACCTCAACCCCAATGGGATCTTCCACACCTCCATCTTTGTGCACTTCTGCGAAGCTTTTCTGGGGATCAAACCCCACTGGATCTTGATCCGGAAGTTCTTCCGGGTGAAGCCGCAGCCGAGCACTGATGACCCGCGAGTAGTCGGAGGCGCCGGGATTCAGATGCGCGAAGACGTCGCCGGCCAGTACCTGCCATACAAACTCATCGACTCCAACCAGGACTGGAAGGCGAGGTGGTTTTATATCAGCAATCACCACCCCGAGTTGTCGAAGCCAAGCAGGCGTCAACCAAAGCATGTGCCGTGGTGGAACACAGAGCCCACCATGCAGGAGGGTATCCAGCTACCTCCCCTGCTGAAAATGATCAAGGCCCTGCGGGAGGCCGGACTGAGGGCCGAGCACGTGGCCTTCAGTTTCATGAAGAGGAGGGTGCAACATTTAATGGCGCGAGACACCCTCGGGTACCAGTACACGGGCGACAAGGACTCCTCTAGGATGCCCGGCTTCGAAGTCGAGGACGACGTCATCGTCGAGAGGCTGGGCAGAATCTTCAAGGATATGCCGCCGTACACGCCATGCCCAGTCCCCGAGTACTCCGCAGCTCGGCCGCCAAACCAGGTCAGTAGTCGTGACATAAGCCCCCGAGTACTGATTAGCTTGAAGTAGTCGTACTCACACGTGCTGTATGTTGTAGGACGATGTGGTGAAATACATCTCCATCCCGCCCTCCCCTCCGCGACTTGAGGAACAAACGCAGGGGAAGGCCAAGAAGAAGGAACGCCACGAAGTCGGTGAAGGTGATGATGCCGTCATCATCGAAAGCAGCTCTGATGATGAGGACGAGGAAACACTGCAGCAGCGGTTCCTGCTCCGCTCAAGGTTTAGCCGAGCTGGGATGACAGACGTTCCGGTCATCGTCGAGAAGCCATCTAGCCTAGAGGCTAGTCTGCCGGTGCCGCCAAGGAAGCCGCGCAACGCGACGCGGAAACGCGCCGTCAAGAAGCTGAAAATCTCCGAAGCCACCAGCCAAGAGGTGAGTACCACAACTAGAGTAGTCGGGTACCGCCAATAAGTAGTCTTGTGCTGACAAGCCCAATTGAACTATTGCAGGACATCCCCTCCTCGGACCCCGTAGATTAGGGCGACGAGGACGGCTGCGATACGGTGGGGACGGCAGCTGAAAGGAGTGTCAGCCCGCCTCCAACCACTGAAGAAGCCGTACCAGGAGCGGCACAACAAGAGACCGGCGCCATGGAGTCGCAGGCGTCGGTCGAAGAAGGACAGGGCCCTTCCCCGGCTGCAGCAGTAGAGCAGCCAGAGGAGGCTCATACTGAAGCCAAAACTGCCAGCGAGGCTGGCATAGTTGACATCGCCAGTATACTGGGCGCTCCGACTGTGACTGTGGTGCGGTCCACCCTGTAAGTTCTCTAAACTCTCGAGTAGGTGTGTAGTCATTAATCTTGTATTGCTGACTGGATACTTCATTATGCAGGAAATCCACGGACTTGTCGTGGGATGGTGGGAAGACCAGCACTCCGGCTGATGGAGAGGACCGCTCGGCAGAGGTGCGCGATCCCACACCACTGCCACAAGCTGAAGCCGCAGTGGAGTCAACACTTGAAGAAGCCACCTTAGTCGAAGGTATTTGTCCTGTCACCACTGGTAGTCATCATGTGTAGTAGTCGTAGTCGTTGAAATTGACTTCGTGTGCTCATCTTAGCAGGAGCACGAACTGAGGGAGCCGCGATCCCTGAAGCCGTAGCTATGGAGACGGCTACTGTGGAGACGGAGCCCACAGAACCAATTGCTAGGACGACGGAAGCAACAGCCCCCGGGCTGGGGACTACGGTATCCCCCGAGCTGAGTGCGGAAGCACGGGTCGATCCGCTCCCTGGGGCAAGCACGGACGTAGTCGTCCGCGAGCCCGTCATAGAAGAAGCCGCGCCGATTCGTTCGGCACCCATGCCAGAGGCGGCATCATCAAGCCGTGGGGGTCTGGAGCTGCTGGACGACAACCTCATCGACCCGGCTGTTGTTGCTCTGAGCATGGAGTCATGGCGCCGTACCGAGCAGTGGGTCAAGGTACATTACGAGTACCCTGAGTAGTCTTGCATTGCGAAATACAGAGTACCCGTTGACTATTTTGTCTTGCGCAGGATGTTGTTGAAAGGTCCCGCCAGAAGTTCGAGCTTCTGAAGGGGTATGGCGACATAGTTCTCCGCGCCGAGGCCTTGGAGAAAGAGCTCGAGAAGTCGAAGAAGCATTCTGCTCTGCTCCAGTCCAAGCTTGACGGCGCCTTCACCTAGTACCACAACGAGGGACAAGATATGCAGGCGAAGAGGGATGACTTGATCCGAAAGAACAAGTTGCTACGCCAGAAGAATAAAGGTACGTCTTTCGCCAAAGCCTTGGAGTACTTATTGAAGTACCTTGGAGTAATCTGACACTGCTTCGAGTTGTCTGCAGATCTTGAGGCAAGAGTTGACCAGCTGAAGGCTTCTGAAACGGACCTCAAGAACATTGTATATCGGGAGACCGACAAAAGAGAGGTACTCGAGTACAAGTCCACCCAGTTGAGCCATGAGTGTATCTACCACATGGAGCTCTGTGAAGCCTCAGATCGTGATCTTGTGAATTGCTATAAATCTCTGCAGAAACTGAATGAAGACTACGAGAAGCTCTGAGGCCAGTTGAAAGAACTCGAGGAAGCCGCACTGCTTATTGCGAGGCTGTTGGTACCACATCCAGGCGGGCCGAAGATTGCGCCATTGGTAGACAGGCTGAAGGAAGCCCCCGGGCGCTTGGCGACATACGTCAAGCATCTGGCGAAGTCAATTCCGAACCAGATCCTGGCGTACATGAAGTCTTATTTCCCCAAAGCCCTTGTGGACGTGGTGGCCGGCGGACTTGCGGCAAACTGTACTGATGATCAGTACAAGGCCCTCCTGGAGGAGATGGCGCCCATTGCTGAGCAAGTGGCGGAGAAGCTCAATCTGCAGTAGATGTACCTGTAGAGGTAGCTTAGGGTAGTTCATGTAAAACAAACAGAGTTGTTAGTAACTTGTTTGAATTATCAATGAAAGTTGTCCACGCTTTGTATGTGAAATGAGTACTCGTGGCTGCCACTTGCAGCGAAGTGTGCGGAATACCAAACCGTGGAGAAGTCGTGAGTAGTAGTACTCGGTAGAGTCTGCCTGATTGGAAGGCACAGTAAAGAAGTTGAGTAGAATCAATCTTTATGACTGATGAATAAGTACACCTGGATGGCCAGGGCCGTTTACAAGTGTAGTCGCCAGGACCCGTAGGCCTCCTACGGCTAAGTGGTGCTAGGGCCTTTGAGCCGCTTACAGCTGGAGATCCGTTAGTAGCCGTATAGGCTGGATCTAGAGTACATGGTCTTATAGACCACCGCTAGAGTCCTCAGTGCTCTGAGCAGCCCAAGATCTGTTAGTAGCCGTTGACGCTAGATCTTGGAGAGGGGTAGTCCGGAGACTAGTGCTAGGACCGAGAGGCCGCTTACAGCGAAGAGTCCGTGAGTAGCCGTATAGACTTGGACCCGTAGATGAGTAGTCGAGCGACTACGCGTAGAAGCGACACAGCTGGTCAACGTTCCACGAGTTGCTGATGTCGTCGCCTTCAACTGTTTGGAGGCGGTAGGAGCCCGGTCCGGTCACCTTGGAGACTGAGAAGGGACCTTCCCATGGTGAGGTGAGCTTGTGTAGTCCGTCCGTGTTCTGGATGCGATGGAGGACTAGATCGCCGACGTTGTAGGATCGTTCCTTGACGTTGCGATCATGGTAGCGTCGGATACCCTCTAGGTACCTTGCTGACAGGACGAGGGCGGCGCAGCAGGCTTCTTCGAGGCTGTCGATGTCAACCCGTCTGCTGTCTTCTGAGACGCCTTCGTCGTATTGCTCTACTGACGGGGATTCCCACATCACGTCGGCAGGTAGGATAGCTTCGAAGCCGTAGACCAGGAAGTAGGGCGACTGCCCTGTCGGCTTGGTAGGTTGAGTACGAAGCCCCCAGAGTGCGTTGGGTAGTTCCTTGATCCACTTGCCTCCTTTGGTGTTAGCTGCGTCGTGCAATCGCTTCTTGAGGGCATCGAGTACCATCCCGTTGGCGCGGGGGTGGGCGACTGAGACGTACCGGACGTCAATCCCGCTGTTCTCGCAGTACACCCAGAACTGGTGGTTGTTGAAGTTGGAACCCAAGTCTGTGATGATGCGATGGGGCAGCCCGTAGCAATGCACTAGCTCATCCAAGAAGTCGAGTACTCTGTCGGCCTTTGGGCAGGTGACCGGCTTGACTTCGATCCACTTGGTGAACTTGTCGATGGCCACCAAGACTCTGTTGAATCCTCCCGGCGCAGTTGGCAGAGGCCCAATCACGTCGAGCCCCCAGCAGGCAAAGGGCCAGGTTGGTGGTATGGTGACTAGTTTGTAGGCCGGGACGTGTTGCTGCTTGGTGAAGAATTGACATCCTTGGCACTTTCTGACGAGTTCTTCAGCGTCAGCCAGAGCTGTGGGCCAGTAGAAAGCTCGTCGGAAAGCCTTGCTCACCAGCGTGCGGGAAGACGCGTGGTTGCCACAGATGCCTTTGTGGATCTCCTCCAAGATGTTCTTGCCTTCATCCCGAGGTATGCACTTCATGAGTACTCCAGAAGTGGCACCCCGCCTGTAGAGCTTGTCTCCGACTAGTACGTAGGTCTTGGCTCGGCGGACGAGTTGTTCGGCCATGTTCTTGTCGGAGGGAACCTTCTTCTCGCGGATGTAGTCGATGAAGGGTTGTCTCTAGTCCACGTCGATCATCATGACCTCCTGACCGAACTGTGGTGGCACAGGGTCAGTGGTCGTTGGTGCCGGCTCCGGAATGGATGGCGCGTGAAGCTCGTGGACGAAGACTCCGACAGGTACTTGCGCACGAGTGGAACCAAGCTTCGACAGGACGTCCGCTGCAACGTTGTTGTCGCAGACGACGTGGTGGAACTCGAGACCGTAGAACTTGTTCTCGAGCTTGCGGACTTCCAGACAGTAGGTGTCCATGTTCTCCTTATTGCGATCCCAAGACTTGTTGACTTGGTTGATGACCACTGCGGAGTCGCCGTAGACTAGTAGCCGCTTGATGCCCAATGAGATTGTGAGGCGGAGCCCATGCAGTAGGGCTTCGTACTCGGCTTCGTTGTTTGAGACCTTCCAGAAGATCTGCAGAACGTACTTGAGTTGTTCGCCCTTTGGAGAAATCAGGAGTACCCCTGCACCTGCGCCCTCGAGCTTGAGTGAACCGTCGAAGTACATCACCTAATGTTCTGGCCGCTCGGTTGGAGTTGGTAGCTGATTCTCCCGCCACTCTGCCAAGAAGTCGACTAGTGCTTGAGACTTGATAGCGGTACGTGGCTTGAAGTCGATGTTGAGGGCGCCAAGTTCGACCGCCCACTTGGAGATTCTTCCAGTAGCATCCTGATTGCGGAGTATGTCACCGAGCAGGTAGTCGGTGATGACGACAATCGAGTACTCCTGGAAGTAGTGTCATAGCTTCTGCGAGGTGATGAGCACTGCGTAGAGTAGCTTCTGGACCGGCTGGTACCATGCCTTGGACTCTGACAAAACCTCGCTGACGAAGTAGACTGGTCGCTGGACTGGGTAGGCATGGCCTTCTTCCTGCCGCTCGACAACGATGGCAGTACTGACCACATGAGTAGTCGCAGCGAGGTAGAGCAGTAGCTGCTCCTTTTTGCGAGGAGCCGTGAGGACCGGTGGCTTTGACAGGAAGTCTTTGAGCTGCGCCAGAGCTTGATCAGCCTCCGTGGTCCACGCGAACTTCTCTTGGTGCTTGAGTAGCTTGAAGAAGGGTAGTCCCCGTTCTCCAAGCTTGGAGATGAATCTGTTCAGAGCCGCCATGATGAGGGCATGGCATCCAAGCATATGTCCATGATTGGCACATGGAATGAAGAAGGCGGAGTCCAGCAAGGATGTCCAAATCAAGACGGAGGTCCGAGTCTAATTCGGTTCGAGTCCCCAAGGTGGAGGCCCAAAATAACTCAAGTTCGAGTACGTCTCGGAGTTCAGGAGCAGCCCATAATGTTTTGGTCGCCCCAACCACATACAGAGTCCGTTTTGGATGTTCTACATATGGATGGAAAGCTAAGGAGATAAGCTTTCCAATGGCACCGGTCTCATGCCAAAAATCCATCGGAGTCAACGGGAATCATCGAAAGAAGAGGACATCCAGAATCTGCCAGGGCGCTGCGCCAATACCTTTTGGACTGTAGCGTCGCCTCTCGTGGCCGGCAGGGGCTGCGCCCCCTATTTAGATAGAACCCTCGTTTATTTTCAGACTTGAGTTTTGTTTTACATCTAGTTTTAGCTACACCAGAACACGCACAAATACGTGCTGTCCTCTGTGATTCAGAACTCCACCTTCGAGTGATATTAAGATTGCTCGCCTCAGATTCTTGTTCGTTCTTCGATTACGTACAGAAATTGATCTTCGTGATCAGGCTGATCTTGCGCCGGCAAGGTTGGTAACCATCGGGAGTTGGTTCAGCGATTGCATTGGCGCTTCGAGTCTCGCTCGTCGTAGTCGGATCGTGAGGGTCAACAACCACCAGATCGAAGTTATCTCCACTCACCGAAAGATCGGGCACTCCGCCTCTATCACACCATGCACCCGGTCAGCTTCTGTACATCCTTGATGCAGGTTGGAGCTTTCATATTGGTGATGGTGGAGATCTTCTCGGGGTTGGCTTTGATGCCGCGATGGCTGATGATGAAGCCGAGTAGTTTCCCAGATGGTACGCCGAAGACGCACTTGTTGGGATTGAGCTTCCATTGGTACTCTCGCAGGGATGCGAAAGTCTCTTCAAGATCGGCGATGAGCGTATCGGAGTTTCTGGCCTTGACGACCACGTCATCCACATAGGCTTCGACATTCTTGTTGAGCTGCTTCTTGAAGCAGGCCTGGATAGCTCGCTGGTATGTAGCGCCGGCGTTCTTCAACCCGAATGACATTGTCGTGTAGCAGTAGGCGCCGAACGGGGTGATGAACGCAGTCTTCTCCTGGTCTTCTTCCTTGATAGCGATCTGGTGGTACCCGGAGTAGCAGTCGAGGAAGCAGAGCAGGTCGCAGCCCGCTATGTAGTCGATGACTTGATCAATCCGCGGCAACCCGAAGGGGTCCTTGGGGCAGTGCTTGTTGAGGTCGGTGTAGTCGACGCACATCCTCCACTCGTTCGTGTTCTTCTTGCGGACGAGGACGGGGTTGGCAAGCCACTCAGGATGGAAGACTTCACGGATGAAGCCCGCCGCGAGTATGCCCGAAACACAAGTTTTGCATCTTTTACGTGCCGAAGGTTAGCGAAATGCTCTGAAACACTCCCAAACATCATTTTGGTTCGAATAGAGTAGAGTGAATGCTTTGCAACTTCGCTGCCCCAAAATAGTGCATTCAGGCCCGAAACACAAGTTTTTCATCTCTTTACGTGCCGGAGGTTAGCGAATGCTTTGAAACACTCCAAACATCATTTTGGTTCCAATGGGGTAGAGTGAATGCTTTGCAACTTCGCTGCCCCGAAATAGTGCATTCAGGCCCGAAACACAAGTTTTGCATTTCTTTACGTGCCGGAGGTTAGCGAATGCTCTGAAACACTCCCAAACATCATTTTGGGTCCAATGGAGTAGAATGGAAGCTTCACAACTTCGGTACCCCGAAATAGTGCATTCATGCCCGAAACACAAGTTTTACATCTTTTTACGTGCCGAAGGTTAGGGAAATGCTCTGAAACACTCCCAAACATCATTTTGGGTCCAATGGAGTAGAATGGATGCTTCACAACTTTGGTACCCTGAAATAGTGCATTTAGGCGCGAACACAAGTTTTGCATCTTTTACGTGCCGAAGGTTAACGAAATGCTCCGAAACACTCTCATACATCATTTTGGGTCCAATGGAGTAGAATGGATGCTTCACAACTTTGGTACCCTGAAATAGTGCATTCATGCCCGAAACACAAGTTTTGCATCTTTTACGTGCTGACGGTTAGTGAAATGCACTGAAACACTCCCAAACATCATTTTGGGTCCAATGGAGTAGAATGGATGCTTCAAAACTTTGGCACCCCAAAATTGTACATTCAGGCTCGAAAACAAGTTTTGCATCTTTTACGTGCCGAAGGTTAGCGAAATACTCTGAAACACTGTCAAACATCATTTTGGGTACAATGGAGTAGAATGGATGCTTCACAACTTCAGTACCCCGAAATAGTGCATTCATGCCCGAAACAGAAGTTTTGCATCTTTTTACGTGCCGAAGGTTAGCCAAATGCTCTGAAACACTCCCAAACATCATTTTGGGTACAATGGAGCAGAATGGATGCTTCACAACTTCGGTACCCCGAAATAGTGGATTCATGCCCGAAACACACGTTTTGCATCTTTTATGTGCCGAAGGTTAGCGAAATGCTCTGAAACACTCCCAAACATCATTTTGGGTCCAATGGACTAGAATGGATGCTTCACAACTTCGGTATTCCGAAATAGTGCAATTAGGCCAGAAACACAAGTTTTGCATCTTTAACGTGCCGAAGGTTAGGGAAATGATCTGAAACACTCCCAAACATCATTTTGGGTCCAATGGAGTAGAATGGATGCTTCACAACTTTGGTACCCTGAAATAGTGCATTTAGGCGCGAACACAAGTTTTGCATCTTTTACGTGCCGAAGGTTAGCGAAATGCTCTGAAACACTCCCAAACCTCATTTTGGGTCCAATGGACTAGATTGGATGCTTCACAACTTCGGTACCCCGAAATTATACATTCAGGCCCGAACATCTTTTACGTGCCGAAGGTTAGCGAAATGCACTGAAACACTCCCAAACATCATTTTGGGTCCAATAGAGTAGAATGGATGCTTCAAAACTTTGGCACCCCGAAATAGTGCATTCAGGCGCGAACACAAGTTTTGCATCTTTTACGTGCCGAAGGTTAGCGAAATGCTCTGAAACACTGTCAAACATCATTTTGGGTACAATGGAGTAGAATGGATGCTTCACAACTTCGATACCCCGAAATAGTGCATCCATGCCCGAAACACAAGTTTTGCATCTTTTTACGTGCCGAAGGTTAGCGAAATGCTCTGAAACACTCCCAAACATCATTTTGGTTCCAATGGGTTAGAGTGAATGCTTGACAACTTCGCTGCCCCGAAATAGTGCATTCAGGCCCGAAACACAAGTTTTGCATCTTTTACGTGTCGAAGGTTAGCGAAATGCTTTGAAACACTCCCAAACATCATTTTGGTTCCGTGGAGTAGAGTGCATGCTTTACAACTTCGCTGCCCCGAAATAGTGCATTCAGGCCCGAAACACAAGTTTTGCATCTTTTACGTGCCGAAGGTTAGCGAAATGCTCTAAAACACTCCCAAACGTCATTTTGGTTCCAATGGAGTAGAGTGAATGCTTGACAACTTCGCAGCCCCGAAATAGTGCATTCAGGCCCGAAACACAAGTTTTGCATCTTTTACGTGCCGAAGGTTAGCGAAATGCTCTGAAGCACTCCCAAACATCATTTTGGTTCCAATGGAGTAGAGTGCATGCTCTACAACTTCGCTGCCCCGAAATAGTGCATTCAGGCCCGAAACACAAGTTTTGCATCTTTTACGTGCCGAAGGTTAGCGAAATGCTCTAAAACACTCCCAAACGTCATTTTGGTTCCAATGGAGTAGAGTGAATGCTTTACAACTTCGCTGCCCCGAAATAGTGCATTCAGGCCCGAAACACAAGTTTTGCATCTTTTACGTGCCGAAGGTTAGCGAAATGCTTTGAAACACTCCCAAACATCATTTTGGTTCCATGGAGTAGAGTGCATGCTTTACAACTTCGCTGCCCTGAAATAGTGCATTCAGGCCCGAAACACAAGTTTTGCATCTTTTACGTGCCGAAGGTTAGCGAAATGCTCTAAAACACTCCCAAACGTCATTTTGGTTCCAATGGAGTAGAGTGAATGCTTGACAACTTCGCAGCCCCGAAATAGTGCATTCAGGCCCGAAACACAAGTTTTGCATCTTTTACGTGCCGAAGGTTAGCGAAATGCTCTGAAGCACTCCCAAACATCATTTTGGTTCCAATGGAGTAGAGTGCATGCTCTACAACTTCACTGCCGCGAAATAGTGCATTCAGGCACGAAACACAAGTTTTGCATCTTTTACGTGCCGAAGGTTAGCGAAATGCTCTAAAACACTCCCAAACGTCATTTTGGTTCCAATGGAGTAGAGTGAATGCTTTACAACTTCGCTGCCCCGAAATAGTGCATTCAGGCCCGAAACACAAGTTTTGCATCTTTTACGTGCCGAAGGTTAGCGAAATGCTTTGAAACACTCCCAAACATCATTTTGGTTCCATGGAGTAGAGTGCATGCTTTACAACTTCGCTGCCCCGAAATAGTGCATTCAGGCCCGAAACACAAGTTTTGCATCTTTTACGTGCCGAAGGTTAGCGAAATGCTCTAAAACACTCCCAAACGTCATTTTGGTTCCAATGGAGTAGAGTGAATGCTTGACAACTTCGCAGCCCCGAAATAGTGCATTCAGGCCCGAAACACAAGTTTTGCATCTTTTACGTGCCGAAGGTTAGCGAAATGCTCTGAAGCACTCCCAAACATCATTTTGGTTCCAATGGAGTAGAGTGCATGCTCTACAACTTCGCTGCCGCGAAATAGTGCATTCAGGCCCGAAACACAAGTTTTGCATCTTTTACGTGCCGAAGGTTAGCGAAATGCTCTAAAACACTCCCAAACGTCATTTTGGTTCCAATGGAGTAGAGTGAATGCTTTACAACTTCGTTGCCCCGAAATAGTGCATTCAGGCCCGAAAACAAGTTTTGCATCTTTTACGTGCCGAAGGTTAGCGAATGCTCTGAAACACTCCCAAACATCATTTTGGGTCCTATGGATACAATGGATACTACACAACTTCGGTATCCCAGAATATTGCATTCAGGCTCGAAACACAAGTTTTGCATCTTTTACGTGCCGAAGGTTAGCGAAATGCTCTGAAACACTGTCAAACATCATTTTGGGTACAATGGAGTAGAATGGATGCTTCACAACTTCAGTACCGCGAAATAGTGTATTCATGCCCGAAACACAAGTTTTGCATCTTTTTACGTGCCAAAGGTTGGCGAAATGCTCTGAAACACTCCCAAACATCATTTTGGGTACAATGGTGTAGAATGGATGCTTCACAACTTCGGTACCCCGAAATTGTGCATTCATGCCCGAAACACACGTTTTGCATCTTTTATGTGCGGAAGGTTAGCGAAATGCTCTGAAACACACCCAAACATCATTTTGGGTCCAATGGACTACAACAGAAGCTTCACAACTTCGGTACCTCGAAATTGTACATTCAGGCCCGAAACACAAGTTTTGCATCATTTACGTGCCGAAGGTTCGAGAAATGCTCCGAAACACTCCCAAACATCATTTTGGGTACAATGGAGCAGAATGGATGCTTCACAACTTCGGTACCCCGAAATAGTGGATTCATGCCCGAATCACACGTTTTGCATCTTTTATGTGCCGAAGGTTAGCGAAATGTTCTGAAACACTCCCAAACATCATTTTGGGTCCAATGGAGTAGAATGGATGCTTCACAACTTCGCTGCCCCGAAATAGTGCATTCAGGCCCGAAAACAAGTTTTGCATCTTTTACATGCCGAAGGTTAGCGAATGCTCTGAAACACTCCCAAACATCATTTTGGATCCTATGGAGTACAATGGATGCTACACAACTTCGGTATCCCAGAATATTGCATTGAGGCTCGAAACACAAGTTTTGCATCTTTTTACGTCCCGAAGGTTAGCGAAATGCTCTGAAACACTCCCAAACATCATTTTGGGTCCAATGGACTAGAATGGAAGCTTCACAGCTTCGGTACCCCGAAATTGTACATTCAGGCCCGAAACACAAGTTTTGCACCTTTTACGTGCCGAAGGTTAGAGAAATACTCCAAAACACTCCCAAACATCATTTTGGGTACAATGGTGTAGAATGGAAGCTTCACAACTTCGGTACCCCGAAATTGTGCATTCATGCCCGAAACACAGGTTTTGCATCTTTTATATGCCGAAGGTTAGCGAAATGCTCCGAAACACACCCAAATATCATTTTGGGTCCATTGGACTACAACGGAAGCTTCACAACTTCGGTACCTCGAAATTGTACATTCAGGCCCGAAACACAAGTTTTGCATCATTTACGTGCCGAAGGTTCGAGAAATGCTCCGAAACACTCCCAAACATCATTTTGGGTACAATGGAGCAGAATGGATGCTTCACAACTTCGGTACCCCGAAATAGTGGATTCATGCCCGAAACACACGTTTTGCATCTTTTATGTGCCGAAGGTTAGCGAAATGCTCTGAAACACTCCCAAACATCATTTTGGGTCCAATGGACTAGAATGGATGCTTCACAACTTCGGTTTCCCGAAATAGTGCAATTAGGCAAGAAACACAAGTTTTGCATCTTTAACGTGCCGAAGGTTAGGGAAATGATCTGAAACACTCCCAAACATCATTTTGGGTCCAATGGAGTAGAATGGATGCTTCACAACTTTGGTACCCTGAAATAGTGCATTTAGGCGCGAACACAAGTTTTGCATGTTTTACGTGCCGAAGGTTAGCGAAATGCTCTGAAACACTCCCAAACCTCATTTTGGGTTCAATGGACTAGATTGGATGCTTCACAACTTCGGTACCCCGAAATTATACATTCAGGCCCGAACATCTTTTACGTGCCGAAGGTTAACGAAATGCACTGAAACACTCCCAAACATCATTTTGGGTCCAATGGAGTAGAATGGATGCTTCAAAACTTTGGTACCCCGAAATAGTGCATTCAGGCGTGAACACAAGTTTTGCATCTTTTACGTGCCGAAGGTTAGCGAAATGCTCTGAAACACTGTCAAACATCATTTTGGGTATAATGGAGTAGAATGGATGCTTCACAACTTCGATACCCCGAAATAGTGCATCCATGCCCGAAACACAAGTTTTGCATCTTTTTACGTGCCGAAGGTTAGCGAAATGCTCTGAAACACTCCCAAACATCATTTTGGTTCCAATGGGTTAGAGTGAATGCTTGACAACTTCGCTGCCCCGAAATAGTGCATTCAGGCCCGAAACACAAGTTTTGCATCTTTTACGTGCCGAAGGTTAGCGAAATGCTTTGAAACACTCCCAAACATCATTTTGGTTCCAATGGAGTAGAGTGCATGTTTACAACTTCGCTGCCCCGAAATAGTGCATTCAGGCCCGAAACACAAGTTTTGCATCTTTTACGTGCCGAAGGTTAGCAAAATGCTCTAAAACACTCCCAAACGTCATTTTGGTTCCAATGGAGTAGAGTGAATGCTTGACAACTTCGCAGCCCCGAAATAGTGCATTCAGGCCCGAAACACAAGTTTTGCATCTTTTACGTGCCGAAGGTTAGCGAAATGCTCTGAAGCACTCCCAAACATCATTTTGGTTCCAATGGAGTAGAGTGCATGCTCTACAACTTCGCTGCCCCGAAATAGTGCATTCAGGCCCGAAACACAAGTTTTGCATCTTTTACGTGCCGAAAGTTAGCGAAATGCTCTAAAACACTCCCAAACGTCATTTTGTTCCAATGGAGTAGAGTGAATGCTTTACAACTTCGCTGCCCCGAAATAGTGCATTCAGGCCCGAAAACAAGTTTGCATCTTTTACGTGCCGAAGGTTAGCGAATGCTCTGAAACACTCCCAAACATCATTTTGGGTCCTATGGAGTACAATGGATGCTACACAACTTCGGTATCCCAGAATATTGCATTCAGGCTCGAAACACAAGTTTTGCATCTTTTACGTGCCGAAGGTTAGCGAAATGCTCTGAAACACTGTCAAACATCATTTTGGGTACAATGGAGTAGAATGGATGCTTCACAACTTCAGTACCCCGAAATAGTGCATTCATGCCCGAAACACAAGTTTTGCATATTTTTACGTGCCGAAGGTTGGCGAAATGCTCTGAAACACTCCCAAACATCATTTTGGTTCCAATGGAGTGGAGTGAATGCTTGACAACTTCGCTGCCCCGAAATAGTGCATTCAGGCCCGAAACACAAGTTTTGCATCTTTTACGTGCCGAAGGTTAGCGAAATGCTCTGAAACACTCCCAAACATCATTTTGGGTCCAATGGAGTAGAATGGATGCTTCACAAGTTTGGTACCTTGAAATAGTGCATTTAGGCGCGAACATAAGTTTTGCATCTTTTACGTGCCGAAGGTTAACGAAATGCTCCGAAACACTCTCATACATCATTTTGGGTCCAATGGAGTAGAATGGATGCTTCACAACTTTGGTACCCTGAAATAGTGCATTCATGCCCGAAACACAAGTTTTGCATTTTTTACGTGCTGACGGTTAGTGAAATGCATTGAAACACTCGCAAACATCATTTTGGGTCCAATGGAGTAGAATGGATGCTTCAAAACTTTGGCACCCCAAAATTGTACATTAAGGCCCGAAAACAAGTTTTGCATCTTTTACGTGCCGAAGGTTAGCGAAATGCTCTGAAACACTGTCAAACATCATTTTGGGTACAATGGAGTAGAATGGATGCTTCACAACTTCAGTACCCCGAAATAGTGCATTCATGCCCGAAACACAAGTTTTGCATCTTTTTACGTGCCGAAGGTTGGCGAAATGCTCTGAAACACTCCCAAACATCATTTTGGTTCCAATGGAGTAGAGTGAATGCTTGACAACTTCGCTGCCCCGAAATAGTGCATTCAGGCCCGAAACACAAGTTTTGCATCTTTTACGTGCCGAAGGTTAGCGAAATGCTCTGAAACACTCCCAAACATCATTTTGGTTCCAATGGAGTAGAGTGCATGCTCTACAACTTCGCTGCCCCGAAATAGTGCATTCAGGCCCGAAACACAAGTTTTGCATCTTTTACGTGCCGAATGTTAGCGAAATGCTCTAAAACACTCCCAAACGTCATTTTGTTCCAATGGAGTAGAGTGAATGCTTTACAACTTCGCTGCCCCGAAATAGTGCATTCAGGCCCGAAAACAAGTTTGCATCTTTTACGTGCCGAAGGTTAGCGAATGCTCTGAAACACTCCCAAACATCATTTTGGGTCCTATGGAGTACAATGGATGCTACACAACTTCGGTATCCCAGAATATTGCATTCAGGCTCGAAACACAAGTTCTGCATCTTTTACGTGCCGAAGGTTAGCGAAATGCTCTGAAACACTGTCAAACATCATTTTGGGTACAATGGAGTAGAATGGATGCTTCACAACTTCAGTACCCCGAAATAGTGCATTCATGCCCGAAACAGAAGTTTTGCATATTTTTACGTGCCGAAGGTTGGCGAAATGCTCTGAAACACTCCCAAACATCATTTTGGTTCCAATGGAGTGGAGTGAATGCTTGACAACTTCGCTGCCCCGAAATAGTGCATTCAGGCCCGAAACACAAGTTTTGCATCTTTTACGTGCCGAAGGTTAGCGAAATGCTCTGAAACACTCCCAAACATCATTTTGGGTCCAATGGAGTAGAATGGATGCTTCACAACTTTGGTACCTTGAAATAGTGCATTTAGGCGCGAACATAAGTTTTGCATCTTTTACGTGCCGAAGGTTAACGAAATGCTCCGAAACACTCTCATACATCATTTTGGGTCCAATGGAGTAGAATGGATGCTTCACAACTTTGGTACCCTGAAATAGTGCATTCATGCCCGAAACACAAGTTTTGCATCTTTTACGTGCTGACGGTTAGTGAAATGCATTGAAACACTCGCAAACATCATTTTGGGTCCAATGGAGTAGAATGGATGCTTCAAAACTTTGGCACCCCAAAATTGTACATTAAGGCCCGAAAACAAGTTTTGCATCTTTTACGTGCCGAAGGTTAGCGAAATGCTCTGAAACACTGTCAAACATCATTTTGGGTACAATGGAGTAGAATGGATGCTTCACAACTTCAGTACCCCGAAATAGTGCATTCATGCCCGAAACACAAGTTTTGCATCTTTTTACGTGCCGAAGGTTGGCGAAATGCTCTAAAACACTCCCAAACATCATTTTGGTTCCAATGGAGTAGAGTGCATGCTCTACAACTTCGCTGCCCCGAAATAGAGCATTCAGGCCTGAAAAACAAGTTTTGCATCTTTTACGTGCCGAAGGTTAGCGAAATGCTCTAAAACACTCCCAAACGTCATTTTGGTTCCAATGGAGTAGAGTGAATGCTTTACAACTTCGCTGCCCCGAAATAGTGCATTCAGGCCCGAAAACAAGTTTGCATATTTTACGTGCCGAAGGTTAGCGAATGCTCTGAAACACTCCCAAACATCATTTTGGGTCCTATGGAGTACAATGGATGCTACACAACTTCGGTATCCCAGAATATTGCATTCAGGCTCGAAACACAAGTTTTGCATCTTTTACGTGCCGAAGGTTAGCGAAATACTCTGAAACACTGTCAAACATCATTTTGGGTACAATGGAGTAGAATGGATGCTTCACAACTTCAGTACCCCGAAATAGTGCATTCATGCCCGAAACACAAGTTTTGCATCTTTTTACGTGCCGAAGGTTGGCGAAATGCTCTGAAACACTCCCAAACATCATTTTGGGTACAATGGTGTAGAATGGATGCTTCACAACTTCGGTACCCCGAAATTGTGCATTCATGCCCGAAACACACGTTTTGCATCTTTTATGTGCCGAAGGTTAGCGAAATGCTCTGAAACACACCCAAACATCATTTTGGGTCCAATGGACTACAACGGAAGCTTCACAACTTCGGTACCTCGAAATTGTACATTCAGGCCCGAAACACAAGTTTTGCATCATTTACGTGCCGTAGGTTCGAGAAATGCTCCGAAACACTCCCAAACATCATTTTGGGTACAATGGAGCAGAATGGATGCTTCACAACTTCGGTACCCCGAAATAGTGGATTCATGCCCGAAACACACGTTTTGCATCTTTTATGTGCCGAAGGTTAGCGAAATGCTCTGAAACACTCATAAACATCATTTTGGGAACAATGGACTAGAATGGATGCTTCACAACTTCGGTATCCCGAAATAGTGCAATTAGGCCAGAAACACAAGTTTTGCATGTTTAACGTGCCGAAGGTTAGGGAAAGGATCTGAAACACTCCCAAACATCATTTTGGGTCCAATGGAGTAGAATGGATGCTTCACAACTTTGGTACCCTGAAATAGTGCATTTAGGCGCGAACACAAGTTTTGCATCTTTTACGTGCCGAAGGTTAGCGAAATGCTCTGAAACACTCCCAAACCTCATTTTGGGTCCAATGGACTAGATTGGATGCTTCACAACTTCGGTATCCCGAAATTATACATTCAGGCCCGAACATCTTTTACGTGCCGAAGGTTAGCGAAATGCACTGAAACACTCCCAAACATCATTTTGGGTCCAATGGAGTAGAATGGATGCTTCAAAACTTTGGCACCCCGAAATAGTGCATTCAGGCGCGAACACAAGTTTTGCATCTTTTACGTGCCGAAGGTTAGCGAAATGCTCTGAAACACTGTCAAACATCATTTTCGGTACAATGGAGTAGAATGGATGCTTCACAACTTCGATACCCCGAAATAGTGCATCCATGCCCGGAACACAAGTTTTGCATCTTTTTACGTGCCGAAGGTTAGCGAAATGCTCTGAAACACTCCCAAACATCGTTTTGGTTCCAATGGGTTAGAGTGAATGCTTGACAACTTCGCTGCCCCGAAATAGTGCATTCAAGCCCGAAACACAAGTTTTGCATCTTTTACGTGCCGAAGGTTAGCGAAATGCTCTGAAACACTCCCAAACATCATTTTGGTTCCAATGGAGTAGAGTGCATGCTTTACAACTTCGCTGCCCTGAAATAGTGCATTCAGGCCCGAAACACAAGTTTTGCATCTTTTACGTGCCGAAGGTTAGCGAAATGCTCTAAAACACTCCCAAACGTCATTTTGGTTCCAATGGAGTAGAGTGAATGCTTGACAACTTCGCTGCCCCGAAATAGTGCATTCAGGCCCGAAAACAAGTTTTGCATCTTTTACGTGCCGAAGGTTAGCGAAATGCTCTGAAACACTCACAAACATCATTTTGGGTCCCATGGAGTACAATGGATGCTACACAACTTCGGTATCCCGGAATATTGCATTCAGGCCCGAAACACAAGTTTTGCATCTTTTTACGTCCCGAAGGTTAGCGAAATGCTCTGAAACACTCCCAAACATCATTTTGGGTCCAATGGACTAGAATGGAAGCTTCACAACTTCGGTACCCCGAAATTGTACATTCAGACCCGAAACACAAGTTTTGCACCTTTTACGTGCCGATGGTTAGAGAAATGCTCCAAAACACTCCCAAACATCATTTTGGGTACAATGGAGTAGAATGGATGCTTCACAACTTCGGTACCCCGAAATTGTGCATTCATGCCTGAAACACACGTTTTGCATCTTTTATGTGCCGAAGGTTAGCGAAATGCTCTGAAACACACCCAAACATCATTTTGGGTCCAATGGACTAGAACGGAAGCTTCACAACTTCGGTACCCCGAAATTGTACATTCAGGCCCGAAACACAAGTTTTGCATCTTTTACGTGCCGAAGGTTCGAGAAATGCTCCGAAACACTCCCAAACATCATTTTGGGTACAATGGAGCAGAATGGATGCTTCACAACTTCGGTACCCCGAAATAGTGGATTCATGCCCGAAACACACGTTTTGTGTCTTTTATGTGCCGAAGGTTAGCGAAATAATCTGAAACACTTCCAAACATCATTTTGGGTCCAATGGACTAGAATGGATGCTTCACAACTTCGGTATCCCGAAACATTGCAATTAGGCCAGAAACACAAGTTTTGCATCTTTAACGTGCCGAAGGTTAGGGAAATGATCTGAAACACTCCAAAACATCATTTTGGGTCCAATGGAGTAGAATGGATGCTTCACAACTTTGGTACCCTGAAATAGTGCATTTTGGCGCGAACACAAGTTTTGCATCTTTTACGTGCCGAAGGTTAGCCAAGTGCTCTGAAACACTCCCAAACCTCATTTTGGGTCCAATGGACTAGATTGGATGCTTCACAACTTCGGTACCCCGAAATAGTACATTCAGGCCCGAACATCTTTTACGTGCCGAAGGTTAGCGAAATGCACTGAAACACTCCCAAACATCATTTTGGGTCCAATGGAGTAGAATGGATGCTTCAAAACTTTGGCACCCCGAAATAGTGCATTCAGGCGCGAGCACAAGTTTTGCATCTTTTTCGTGCCGAAGGTTAGCGAAATGCTCTGAAACACTGTCAAACATCGTTTTGGGTACAATGGAGTAGAATGGATGCTTCACAACTTCGGTACCCCGAAATAGTGCATTTATGCCCGAATCACAAGTTTTGCATCTTATTACTTGCCGAAGGTTAGCGAAATGCTCTGAAACACTCCCAAACATCATTTTGGTTCCAATGGAGTAGAGTGAATGCTTGACAAATCGCTGCCCCGAAATAGTGCATTCAGGCCCGAAACTCAAGTTTTGCATCTTTTACGTGCCGAAGGTTAGCGAAATGCTCTGAAACACTCCCAAACATCATTTTGGTTCCAATGGAGTAGAGTGCATGCTTTACAACTTCGCTGCCCCAAAATAGTGCATTCAGGCCCGAAACACAAGTTTTGCATCTTTTACGTGCCGAACGTTAGCGAAATGCTCTAAAACACTCCCAAACGTCATTTTGGTTCCAATTGAGTAGAGTGAATGCTTTACAACTTCGCTGCCCCGAAATAGTGCATTCAAGCCCGAAACACAAGTTTTGCATCTCTTTACGTGCCGAAGGTTAGCGAAATGCTCTGAAACACTCCCAAACATCATTTTGGGTCCATTGGAGTAGAATGGATGCTTTACAACTTCGGTACCCTGAAATAGTGCATTTAGGCGCGAACACAAGTTTTGCATCTTTTACGTGCCGAAGGTTAGCAAAATGTTCTGAAACACTCCCAAACATCATTTTCGGTCTAATTGAGTAGAATGGTTGCTTCGCAACTTCGGTACCCCGAAATAGTGCATTTTGGCCCAAAAGACAAGTTTTGCATCTTTATACGAGCCGAAGGTTAGCGAAATGCTCTGAAACTCTCCCAACCATCATTTTGGGTCCAACGGAGTAGTATGGAGGCTTCACAATTTCGGTGCCCCGAAATAGTGCATTCAGGCCCGAAGCACAAGTTTTTCATCTTTTTACGTGCCGAAGTTTAGAAAAATGCTCGGAAACTCTCCCAAGCATCATTTTGGGTCCAATGGAGTAGAATGGATGCTTCACAACTTCGGTACCTCGAAATAGTGCATTCAGGCCCGAACACAAGTTTTGCATCTTTTACGGGCCGAAGGTTAGCGAAATGTTCTGGAACACTCCCAAACATCATTTTCGGTCTAATTGAGTAGAATAAATGCTCCACAACTTCGGTACCCCGAAATAGTACATTTAGGCCCAAAAAACAAGTTTTGCATCTTTATACGAGCCGAAGGTTAGCGAAATGTTCTGAAACACTGCCAAACATCATTTTGGGTCCAATGGAGTAGAATGGATGCTTCACAACTTCGGTACCCCGAAATAGTGTATTCAGGCCCGAAACACAAGTTTTTCATCTTTTTACGCGCCGAAGGTTAGAAAAATGCTCTGAAACACTCCCAAACATCATTTTGGGTCCAATGGACTAGAATGGATGCTTCACAACTTTCGTACCCCGAAATAGTGATTCAGGCTCGAACACAAGTTTTGCATCTTTTAGGTGCCGAAGGTTAGCGAAATGCTCTGAAACACTCCCAAACATCATTTTGGGTCCAAAGGAGTAGAATGGATGCTTCACTACTTCGGTACCCCGAAATAGTGCATTCAGGCCCGAACACAAGTTTTGCATCTTTTACGTGCCGAAGGTTGGCGAAATGCTCTGAAACACTCCCAAACATCATTTTGGGTCCAATGGAGTAGAATGGATGCTTCACAACTTCGGTACCCCGAAATAGTGCATTCAGGCCCGAAACACAAGTTTTCATCTTTTTACGTGCCGAAGGTTAGCAAAATGCTCTAAAACACTCCCAAACATCATTTTGGGTCCAATGGACTAGAATGGATGGTTCACAACCTCGGTACCCCGAAATAGTGCATTCAGGCCCGAACACAAGTTTTGCATCTTTTACGTGCCGAAGGTTAGCGAAATGTTCTTGAACACTCCCAAACATCATTTTCGGTCTAATTGAGTAGAATAAATGCTTCACAACTTCGGTACCCCGAAATAGTGCATTTAGGCCCAAAACACAAGTTTTGCATCTTTTTACGAGCCGAAGGTTAGCCAAATGCTCTGAAACACTCCCAAACATCATTTTGGGTCCAATGAACTAGAATGAATGCTTCACAACTTTGGTACCCCGAAATAGTGATTCTGGCTCGAACACAAGTTTTACATCTTTTACGTGCCGAAGGTTAGCGAAATGCTCCAAAACACTGCCAAACATCATTTTGGGTCCAATGGAGTAGAATGGATGCTTGACAACTTTGGTACCCCGAAATAGTGCATTCAAATGCGAAACACAAGTTTTTCATCTTTTTCCGTGCCGAAGGTTAGAGAAATGCTCTGAAACACTCCCAAACATCATTTTGGGTCCAATGGACTAGAATGGATGCTTCACAACTTTGGTACCCAGAAATAGTGCATTCAGGCCCGAAACGAAGTTTTCATCTTTTTACGTGCCGAAGGTTAGCAAAATGCTCTGAAACACTCCCAAACATCATTTTGGGTCCAATGGACTAGATTGGATGCTTCACAACTTCGGTACCTCGAAATAGTGCATTCAGATGCGAACACAAGTTTTGCATCTTTTACGTGCCGAAGGTTAGCGAAATGTTCTAGAACACTCCCAAACATCATTTTCGGTCTAATTGAGTAGAATAAATGCTTCACAACTACGGTACCCTAAAATAGTGCATTTAGGCCCAAAACACAAGTTTTGCATCTTTTTACGAGCCGAAGGTTAGCGAAATGCTCTGAAACACTCCCAAACATCATTTTGGGTCCAATGGATTAGAATGAATGCTTCACAACTTTGGTACCCCGAAATAGTGATTCAGGCTCGAACACAAGTTTTGCATCTTTTACGTGCCGAAGGTTAGCGAAATGCTCCAAAACACTCCCAAACATCATTTTGAGTCGAATGGAGTAGAATGCATGATTCACAACTTCGGTACTCCGAAATAGTGCATTCAGGCCCGAAACACAAGTTTTGCATCTTTTTACGTGCCGAAAGTTGGCGAAATGCTCTAAAACACTCCCAAACATCATTTTGGGTCCAATTGAGTAGAATGGATGCTTCACAACTTCGGTACCCTGAAATAGTGCATTCAGGCCCGAAACACAAGTTTTCATCTTTTTACGTGCCGAAGGTTAGCAAAATGCTCTGAAACCCACCCAAACATCATTTTGGGTCAAATGGACTAGAATGGATGCTTCACAACTTCGGTACCCCGAAATAGTGCATTCAGATGTGAACACAAGTTTTGCATCTCTTACGTGCTGAAGGTTAGCGAAATGCACTGAAACATTCCCAAACATCATTTTGGGTCCAATGGACTAGAATGAATGCTTCACAACATTGGTACCCCGAAATAGTGATTCAGGCTCGAACACAAGTTTTGCATCTTTTACGTGCCGAAGGTAAGCGAAATGCTGCAAAACACTCCCAAACATCATTTTTGGTCCAATGGAGTAGAATGGATGCTTCACAACTTCGGTACCCCGAAATAGTGAATTCAGATGCGAACACAAGTTTTTCATCTTTTACGTGCCGAAGGTTAGCGAAATGCTCCGAAACACTCCCAAACATCATTTTGGGTCCAATGGAGTAGAATGGATGATTCACAACTTCGGTACCCCGAAATAGTGCTTTCAGGCCCGATACACAAGTTTTGCATCTTTTTACGTGCCGAAGGTTGGCGAAATGCTCTGAAACACTCCCAAACATCATTTTGAGTCCAATGGAGTAGAATGGATGCTTCACAACTTCGGTACCCTAAAATAGTGCATTCAGGCCCGAAACACAAGTTTTGCGTCTTTTACGTGCCGAAGGTTAGCGAAATGCTCTGAAACACTCCCAAACATCATTTTGGGTCCAATGGATTAGAATGAATGCTTCACAACTTTGGTACCCCGAAATAGTGATTCAGGCTCGAACACAAGTTTTGAATCTTTTACGTGCCGAAGGTTAGCGAAATGCTCCAAAACACTCCCAAACATCATTTTGAGTCGAATGGAGTAGAATGCATGATTCACAACTTCGGTACTCCGAAATAGTGCATTCAGGCCCGAAACACAAGTTTTGCATCTTTTTACGTGCCGAAAGTTGGCGAAATGCTCTAAAACACTCCCAAACATCATTTTGGGTCCAATTGAGTAGAATGGATGCTTCACAACTTCGGTACCCTGAAATAGTGCATTCAGGCCCGAAACACAAGTTTTCATCTTTTTACGTGCCGAAGGTTAGCAAAATGCTCTGAAACCCACCCAAACATCATTTTGGGTCAAATGGACTAGAATGGATGCTTCACAACTTCGGTACCCCGAAATAGTGCATTCAGATGTGAACACAAGTTTTGCATCTCTTACGTGCTGAAGGTTAGCGAAATGCACTGAAACATTCCCAAACATCATTTTGGGTCCAATGGACTAGAATGAATGCTTCACAACATTGGTACCCCGAAATAGTGATTCAGGCTCGAACACAAGTTTTGCATCTTTTACGTGCCGAAGGTAAGCGAAATGCTGCAAAACACTCCCAAACATCATTTTTGGTCCAATGGAGTAGAATGGATGCTTCACAACTTCGGTACCCCGAAATAGTGAATTCAGATGCGAACACAAGTTTTTCATCTTTTACGTGCCGAAGGTTAGCGAAATGCTCCGAAACACTCCCAAACATCATTTTGGGTCCAATGGAGTAGAATGGATGATTCACAACTTCGGTACCCCGAAATAGTGCTTTCAGGCCCGATACACAAGTTTTGCATCTTTTTACGTGCCGAAGGTTGGCGAAATGCTCTGAAACACTCCCAAACATCATTTTGAGTCCAATGGAGTAGAATGGATGCTTCACAACTTCGGTACCCTAAAATAGTGCATTCAGGCCCGAAACACAAGTTTTGCGTCTTTTACGTGCCGAAGGTTAGCGAAATGCTCTGAAACACTCCCAAACATCATTTTGGGTCCAATGGACTAGAATGAATGCTTCACAACTTTGGTACCCCGAAATAGTGATTCTGGATCGAAATAGTGCATTTAGGCCCAAAATACAAGTTTTGCATCTTTATACGAACCGAAGGTTAGCGAAATGCTCTGAAACTCTCCCAACCATCATTTTGGGTCGAACGGAGTAGAATGGAGGCTTCACAACTTTGGTACCCCGAAATAGTGCATTCAGGCCCGAAACACAAGTTTTTCATCTTTTTACGTGCCGAAGTTTAGAAAAATGCTCGGAAACACTCCCAAACATCATTTTAGGTCCAATGGACTAGAATGGATGCTTCACAACTTCGGTACCCCAAAATAGTGCATTCAGGCCCGAACACAAGTTTTGCATCTTTTACGTGCCGAAGGTTAGCGAAATGTTCTAGAACACTCCCAAACATCATTTTCGGTCTAATTGAGTAGAATAAATGCTTCACAGCTACGGTACCCTTAAATAGTGCATTTAGGCCCAAAACACAAGTTTTGCATCTTTTTACGAGCCGAAGGTTAGCGAAATGCTCTGAAACACTCCCAAACATCATTTTGGGTCCAATGGACTAGAATGAATGCTTCACAACTTTGGTACCCCGAAATAGTGATTCTGGATCGAACACAAGTTTTGCATCTTTTACGTGCCGAAGGTTAGCGAAATGCTCCAAAACACTCCCAAACATCATTTTGGGTCCAATGGAGTAGAATGGATGCTTCACAACTTCGATACCCCCAAATAGTGCATTCAGATGCGACCACAAGTTTAGCATCTTTTACGTGCCGAAGGTTAGCGAAATGCTCCGAAACACTCTCAAGCATCATTTCGGGTCCAATGGAGTAGAATGCATGATTCACAACTTCGGTACCCCGAAATAGTGCATTCAGGCCCGAAACACAAGTTTTGCATCTTTTTACGTGCCGAAGGTTGGCGAAATGCTCTGAAACACTCCCAAACATCATTTTGGGTCCAATGGAGTAGAATGGATGCTTCACAACTTCGGTACCCTGAAATAGTGCATTCAGATGCGAACACCAGTTTTGCATCTTTTACGTGCCGAAGGTAAGCGAAATGCTCCAAAACACTCCAAACATTATTTTGGGTCCAATGGAGTAGAATGAATGCTTCACAACTTCGGTACCCCGAAATATTGCATTCAGATGCGAACACAAGTTTTGCATCTTTTACGTGCCGAAGGTAAGCGAAATGCTCCAAAACAATACAAACATCATTTTGGGTCCAATGGAGTAGAATGGATGCTTCACAACTTCGGTACCCCGAAATAGTGCATTCAGATGCGAACACAAGTTTTGCATCTTTTTACGTGCCGAACGTTAGCAAAATGCTCTGAAACAGTCCCAAACATCATTTTGGGTCCAATGGACTAGAATGGATGATTCACAACTTAGGTACCCCGAAATAGTGCATTCAGATGCGAACACAACTTTTGCATCTTTTACGTGCCGAACGTTAGCGAAATGCTCTGAAACACTCCCAAACATCATTTTGGGTCCAATGGAGTAGAATGGATGATTCACAACTTCGGTACCCCGAAATAGTGCATTCAGGCCCGAACACAAGTTTTGCATCTTTTTACGAGCCAAAGGTTAGCGAAATGCTCTGAAACACTCCCAAACATCATTTGGGTCCAATGGACTAGAATGAATGCTTCACAACTTTGGTACCCCGAAATAGTGATTCAGGCTTGAACACAAGTTTTGCATCTTTTACGTGCCGAAGGTTAGCGAAATGCTCCAAAACACTCCCAAACATCATTTTTGGTCCAATGGAGTAGAATGGATGCTTCACAACTTCGGTACCCCGAAATAGTGAATTCAGATGCAAACACAAGTTTTTCGTCTTTTACGTGCCGAAGGTTCGAGAAATGCTTTGCATCATTTACGTGCCGAAGGTTCGAGAAATGCTCCGAAACACTCCCAAACATCATTTTGGGTACAATGGAGCAGAATGGATGCTTCACAACTTCGGTACCCTGAAATAGTGCATTCAGGCCCGAAACACAAGTTTTGCGTCTTTTACGTGCCGAAGGTTAGCGAAATGTTTCGAAACACTCCTAAACATCATTTTCGGTCCGATTGAGTAGAATGAATGCTTCGCTGCTTTCGTACCCCGAAATAGTGCATTCAGGCCCGAAACACAAATTATGCATCTTTTTACGTACTGAATGTTAGCAAAATGCTCTGAAACACTCCCAAGCATCATTTTGGGTCCAATGGACTAGAATGGATGCTTCACAAATTGGGTACCCTGAAATAGTGCTTTTAGAAGCGAACACAAGTTTTGCATCTTTTACGTGCCGAAGGTTAGCGAAATGCTCCAAAACACCCCCAAAGATCATTTTGGGTCCAACGGAGTAGAATGGATGCTTCACAACTTCGGTACCCCGAAATAGTGCATTCAGATGCGAACACAAGTTTTGCATCTTTTACGTGCCGAAGGTTAGCGAAATGCTCTGAAACACTCCCAAACATCATTTTGGGTCCAATAGAGTAGAATGGATGATTCACAACTTCGGTACCCCGAAATAGTGCATTGAGGCCCGAAACACAAGTTTTGGATCTTTTACGTGCCGAAGGTAAGCGAAATGCTCCAAAACACTCCAAACATCATTTTGGGTACAATGGAGTAGAATGGATGCTTCACAACTTCGGAACCCCGAAATAGCGCATTCAGATGCGAACACAAGTTTTGCATCTTTTACGTGCCGAAGGTTAGCGAAATGCTCCGAAACACTCCCAAACATCATTTTGGGTCCAATGGAGTAGAATGGATGATTCACAACTTCGGTACCCCGAAATAATGCATTCAGGCCCGAACACAAGTTTTGCATCTTTTACGTGCCGAAGGTTAGCAAAATGTTCTGAAACACTCCCAAACATCATTTTCGGTCTAATTGAGTAGAATGGTTGCTTCGCAACTTCGGTACCCCGAAATAGTGCATTCAGATGCGAACAGAAGTTTTGCATCTTTTACGTGCCGAAGGTTAGCGAAATGCTCCGGAACACTCCCAAGCATCATTTTGGGTCCAATGGAGTAGAATGTATGATTCACAACTTCGGTACCCCGAAATAGTGCATTCAGGCCCGAAACACAAGTTTTGCATCTTTTTACGTGCCGAAGGTTGGCGAAATGCTCTGAAACACTCCCAAACATCATTTTGGGTCCAATGGAGTAGAATGGATGCTTCACAACTTTGGTACCCTGAAATAGTGCATTCAGGCCCGAAACACAAGTTTTCATCTTTTTATGTGCCGAAGGTTAGCAAAATGCTCTGAAACACTCCCAAACATCATTTTGGGTCCAATGGACTAGAATGGATGCTTCACAACTTAGGTACCCCGAAATAGTGCATTCAGATGCGAACACAAGTTTTGCATCTTTTACGTGCCGAAGGTTAGCGAAATGCTCTGAAACACTCCCAAACATCATTTTGGTTCCAATGGAGTAGAATGGATGATTCACAACTTCGGTACCCCGAAATAGTGCATTCAGGCCCGAACACAAGTTTTGCATCTTTTTACGAGCCGAAGGTTAGCGAAATGCTCTGAAACACTCCCAAACATCATTTTGGGTCCAATGGACTAGAATGAATGCTTCACAACTTTGGTACCTCGAAATAGTGATTCAGGCTCGAACACAAGTTTTGCATCTTTTACGTGCCGAAGGTTAGCGAAATGCTCCGAAACACTCCCAAACATCATTTTGGGTCCAATGGAGGAGAATGTATGATTCACAACTTCGGAACCCCGAAATAGTGCGTTCAGGCCCGAACACAAGTTTTGCAACTTTTACGTGCCGAAGGTTAGCGAAATGTTCTGAAACACTCCCAAACATCATTTTCGGTCTAATTGAGTAGAATGGTTGCTTCACAACTTCGGTACCCCGAAATAGTGCATTCAGACCCGAGCACAAGTTTTGCATCTTTTACGTGCCGAAGGTTAGCAAAATGTTCTGAAACACTCCCAAACATCATTTTCGGTCTAATTGAGTAGAATGGTTGCTTCGCAACTTCGGTACCCCGAAATAGTGCATTTAGGCCCAAAATACAAGTTTTGCATCTTTATACGAGCCGAAGGTTAGCGAAATTCTCTGAAACTCTCCCAACCATCATTTTGGGTCCAACAGAGTAGAATGGAAGCTTCACAACTTCGGTACCCCAAAATAGTGTATTCAGGCCCGAAACACAAGTTTTTCATCTTTTTACGTGCCGAAGTTTAGTAAAATGCTCAGAAACTCTCCCAAACATCATTTTGGGTCCAATGGACCAGATTGGATGCTTCACAACTTCGGTACCCCGAAATAGTGCATTCAGGCCCGAACACAAGTTTTCCATCTTTTACGTGCCGAAGGTTAACAAAATGTTCTGAAACACTCCCAAACATCATTTTCGGTCTAATTGAGTAGAATGGTTGCTTCGCAACTTCGGTACCCCGAAATAGTGCATTCAGATGCGAACAGAAGTTTTGCATCTTTTACGTGCCGAAGGTTAGCGAAATGCTCCGAAACACTCCCAAGCATCATTTTGGGTCCAATGGAGTAGAATGCATGATTCACAACTTCGGTACCCCGAAATAGTGCATTCAGGCCCGAAACACAAGTTTTGCATCTTTTTACGTGCCGAAGGTTGGCGAAATGCTCTGAAACACTCCCAAACATCATTTTGGGTCCAATGGAGTAGAATGGATGCTTCACAACTTTGGTACCCTGAAATAGTGCATTCAGGCCCGAAACACAAGTTTTCATCTTTTTATGTGCCGAAGGTTAGCAAAATGCTCTGAAACACTCCCAAACATCATTTTGGGTCCAATGGACTAGAATGAATGCTTCACAACTTTGGTACCTCGAAATAGTGATTCAGGCTCAAACACAAGTTTTGCATCTTTTACGTGCCGAAGGTTAGCGAAATGCTCCGAAACACTCCCAAACATCATTTTGGGTCCAATGGAGTAGAATGGATGATTCACAACTTCGGTACCCCGAAATAGTGCATTCAGGCCCGAACACAAGTTTTGCAACTTTTACGTGCCGAAGGTTAGCGAAATGTTCGGAAACACTCCCAAACATCATTTTCGGTCTAATTGAGTAGAATGGTTGCTTCACAACTTCGGTACCCCGAAATAGTGCATTCAGACCCGAACACAAGTTTTGCATCTTTTACGTGCCGAAGGTTAGCAAAATGTTCTGAAACACTCCCAAACATCATTTTCGGTCTAATTGAGTAGAATGGTTGCTTCGCAACTTCGGTACCACGAAATAGTGCATTCAGATGCGAACACAAGTTTTGCATCTTTTACGTGCCGAAGGTTAGCGAAATGCTCTGAAACACTCCGAAACATCATTTTGGTTCCAATGGAGTAGAATGGATGATTCACAACTTCGGTACCCCGAAATAGTGCATTCAGGCCCGAACACAAGTTTTGCATCTTTTTACGAGCCGAAGGTTGGCGAAATGCTCCGAAACACTCCCAAACATCATTTTGGGTCCAATGGAGTAGAATGGATGATTCACAACTTCGGTACCCCGAAATAGTGCATTCAGGCCCGAACACAAGTTTTGCAACTTTTACGTGCCGAAGGTTAGCGAAATGTTCGGAAACACTCCCAAACATCATTTTCGGTCTAATTGAGTAGAATGGTTGCTTCACAACTTCGGTACCCCGAAATAGTGCATTCAGACCCGAACACAAGTTTTGCATGTTTTACGTGCCGAAGGTTAGCAAAATGTTCTGAAACACTCCCAAACATCATTTTCGGTCTAATTGAGTAGAATGGTTACTTCGCAACTTCGGTACCACGAAATAGTGCATTTAGGCCCAAAATACAAGTTTTGCATCTTTATACGAGCCGAAGGTTAGCGAAATGCTCTGAAACTCTCCCAACCATCATTTTGGGTCCAACGGAGTAGAATGGAAGCTTCACAACTTCGGTACCCCGAAATAGTGCATTCAGGCCCGAAACACAAGTTTTTCATCTTTTTACGTGCCAAAGTTTAGTAAAATGCTCAGAAACACTCCCAAACATCATTTTGGGTCCAATGGACCAGAATGGATGCTTCACAACTTAGGTACCCCGAAATAGTGCATTCAGATGCGAACACAAGTTTTGCAACTTTTACGTGCCGAAGGTTAGCGAAATGCTCTGAAACACTCCCAAACATCATTTTGGGTCCAATGGAGTAGAATGGATGCTTCACAACTTCGGTACCCCGAAATAGTGCATTCAGGCCCGAACACAAGTTTTGCATCTTTTACGTGCCGAAAGTTGGCGAAATGCTCTGAAACACTCCCAAACATCATTTTGGGTCCAATGGAGTAGAATGGATGCTTCACAACTTCGGTACCCCGAAATAGTGCATTCAGGCCCGAAACACAAGCCTTGAATCTTTTTACGTGCCGAAGGTTGGCGAAATGCTCTAAAACACTCCCAAACATCATTTTGGGTCCAATGGAGTAGAATGGATGCTTCACAACTTCGGTACCCCGAAATAGTGCATTCAGGCCCAAAATACAAGATTTGCATCTTTATACGAGCCGAAGGTTAGCGAAATGCTCTGAAACTCTCCCAACCATCATTTTGGGTCCAACGGAGTAGAATGGAAGCTTCACAACTTCGGTACCCCGAAATAGTGCATTCAGGCCCGAAACACAAGTTTTTCATCTTTTTACGTGCCAAAGTTTAGTAAAATGCTCAGAAACACTCCCAAACATCATTTTGGGTCCAATGGACCAGAATGGATGCTTCACAACTTCGGTACCCCGAAATACTGCATTCAGGCCCGAACACAAGTTTTGCATCTTTTACGTGCCGAAGGTTAGCGAAATGTTCTAGAACACTCCCAAACATCATTTTCGATCTAATTGAGTAGAATAAATGCTTCACAACTTCAATACCCTGAAATAGTGCATTTAGGCCCAAAACACAAGTTTTGCATCTTTTCACGAGCCGAATGTTAGCGAAATGCTCTGAAACACTCCCAAACATCATTTTGGGTCCAATGGACTAGGATGAATGCATCACAACTTTGGTACCCCGAAATAGTGATTCAGGCTCGAATACAAGTTTTGCATCTTTTACGTGCCGAAGGTTAGCGAAATGCTCCAAAACACTCCCAAACATCATTTTGGGTCCAATGGAGTAGAATGGATGCTTCACAACTTCGGTACCCCGAAATAGTGCATTCAGATGCGAACACAAGTTTTGCATCTTTTACGTGCCAAGGTTAGCGAAATGCTCCGAAACACTCCCAAGCATCATTTTGGGTCCAATGGAGTAGAATGCATGATTCACAACGTCGGTACCCCGAAATAGTGCATTCAGGCCCGAAACACAAGTTTTGAATCTTTTTACGTGCCGAAGGTTGGCGAAATGCTCTGAAACACTGCCAAACATCATTTTGGGTCCAATGGAGTAGAATGGATGCTTCACAAATTTGGTACCCTGAAATAGTGCATTCAGTCCCGAAACACAAGTTTTCATCTTTTTACGTGCCGAAGGTTAGCAAAATGCTCTGAAACACTCCCAAACATCATTTTGGGTCCAATGGACTAGAATGGAAGCTTTACAACTTAGGTACCCCGAAATAGTGCATTCAGATGCAAACACAAGTTTTGCATCTTTTACGTGCCGAAGGTTAGCGAAATGCTCTGAAACACTCCGAAACATCATTTTGGGTCCAATGGAGTAGAATGGATGATTCACAACTTCGGTACCCCGAAATAGTGCATTCAGGCCCGAACACAAGTTTTGCATCTTTTTACGAGCCGAAGGTTAGCGAAATGCTCTGAAACACTCCCAAACATCATTTTGGGTCCAATGGACTAGAATGAATGCTTCACAACTTTGGTACCCCGAAATAGTGATTCAGGCTCGAACACAAGTTTTGCATCTTTTACGTGCCGAAGGTTAGCGAAATGCTCCAAAACACTCCCAAACATCATTTTGGGTCCAATGGAGTAGAATGGATGCTTCACAACTTCGGTACCCTGAAATAGTGCATTCAGGCCTGAAACACAAGTTTTGCGTCTTTTACGTGCCGAAGGTTAGCGAAATGTTTCGAAACACTCCTAAACATCATTTTCGGTCCGATTGAGTAGAATGGATGCTTCGCAACTTTCGTACCCCGAAATAGTGCATTCAGGCCCGAAACATAAGTTTTGCAACTTTTTACGTGCCGAAGGTTAGCAAAATGCTCTGAAACACTCCCAAACATCATTTTAGGTCCAATGGATTAGAATGGATGCTTCACAAATTGGGTACCCTGAAATAGTTCATTCAGAAGCGAACACAAGTTTTGCATCTTTTACGTGCCGAAGGTTAGCGAAATGCTCCAAAACACCCCCAAAGATCAATTTGGGTCCAATGGAGTAGAATGGATGCTTCACAACTTCGGTACCCCGAAATAGTGCATTCAGATGGGAACACAAGTTTTGCATCTTTTACGTGCTGAAGGTAAGCGAAATGCTCCAAAACACTCCAAACATCATTTTGGGTCCAATGGAGTAGAATGGATGCTTCACAACTTCGGAACCCCGAAATAGTGCATTCAGATGCGAACACAAGTTTTGCATCTTTTACGGGCAGAAGGTTAGCAAAATGCTCTGAAACACTCCCAAACATCATTTTGGGTCCAATGGACTAGAATGGATGATTCACAACTTTGGTACCCCGAAATATTGCATTCAGATGCGAACACAACTTTTGCATCTTTTACGTGCCGAAGGTTAGCGAAATGCTCTGAAACTCTCCCAAACATCATTTTGGGTCCAATGGAGTAGAATGGATGCTTCACAACTTCGGTACCCTGAAATAGTGCATTCAGGCCCGAAACACAAGTTTTGCGTCTTTTACGTGCCGAAGGTTAGCGAAATGTTTTGAAACACTCCTAAACATCATTTTCGGTCCGATTGAATAGAATGGATGCTTCGCAACTTTCGTACCCCGAAATAGTGCATTCAGACCCGAAACACAAGTTTTGCATCTTTTTACGTGCCGAAGGTTAGCAAAATGCTCTGAAACACTCCCAAACATCATTTTGGGTCCAATGGACTAGAGTGGATGCTTCACAAATTGGGTATCCTGAAATAGTTCATTCAGAAGCGAACACAAGTTTTGCATCTTTTACGTGCCGAAGGTTAGCGAAATGCTCCAAAACACCCCCAAAGATCATTTTGGGTCCAATGGAGTAGAATGGATGCATCACAACTTCGGTACCCCGAAATAGTGCATTCAGATGCGAACACAAGTTTTGCATCTTTTACGTGCCGAAGGTAAGCGAAATGCTCCAAAACACTCCAAACATCATTTTGGGTCCAATGGAGTAGAATGGATCCTTCACAACTTCGGTACCCCGAATTAGTGCATTCAGATGCGAACACAAGTTTTGCATCTTTTACGTGCCGAAGGTTAGCGAAACGCTCCGAAACACTCCCAAACATCATTTTGGGTCCAATGGAGTAGAATGGATGATTCACAACTTCGGTACCCCGAAATAGTGCATTCAGGCCCGAACACAAGTTTTGCAACTTTTACGTGCCGAAGGTAAGCGAAATGTTCTGAAACACTCCCAAACATCATTTTCGGTCTAATTGAGCAGAATGGTTGCTTCACAACTTCGGTACCCCGAAATAGTGCATTCAGGCCTGAAAACAAGTTTTGCATCTTTTACGTACCGAAAGTTAGCAAAATGTTCTGAAACACTCCCAAACATCATTTTCGGTCCAATTGAGTAGAATGGTTGCTTCGCAACTTCGGTACCCTGAAATAGTGCATTTAGGCCCAAAATACAAGTTTTGCATCTTTATACGAGCCGAAGGTTAGCGAAATGCTCTGAAACTCTCCCAAAGATCATTTTGGGTCCAACGGAGTAGAATGGAGGCTTCACAACTTCGGTACCCCGAAATAGTGCATTCAGGCCCGAAACACAAGTTTTTCATGTTTTTACGTGCCGAAGTTTAGAAAAATGCTCAGAAACACTCCCAAACATTATTTTGGGTCCAATGGACCAGAATGGATGCTTCACAACTTCGGTACCCCGAAATAGTGCATTCAGGACCGAACACAAGTTTTGCATCTTTTACGTGCCGAAGGTTAGCGAAATGTTCTAGAACACTCCCAAACATCATTTTCGGTCTAATTGAGTAGAATAAATGCTTCACAACTTCAATACCCTGAAATAGTGCATTTAGTCCCAAAACACAAGTTTTGCATCTTTTTACGAGCCGAATGTTAGCGAAATGCTCCGAAACATCATTTTGGGTCCAATGGACTAGAATGAATGCATCACAACTTTATTACCCCGAAATAGTGATTCAGGCTCGAACACAAGTTTTGCATCTTTTACGTGCCGAAGGTTAGCGAAATGCTCCAAAACACCCCCAAAGATAATTTTGGGTCCAATGGAGTAGAATGGATGCTTCACAACTTCGGTACCCCGAAATAGTGCATTCAGATGCGAACACAAGTTTTGCATCTTTTACGTGCCGAAGGTTAGCGAAATGCTCCGAAACACTCCCAAACATCATTTTGGGTCCAATGGAGTAGAATGGTTGATTCACAACTTCAGTACCTCGAAATAGTGCATTCAGGCCCGAACACAAGTTTTGCATCTTTTACGTGCCGAAGGTTAGCGAAATGTTCTGAAACACTCCCAAACATCATTTTCGGTCGAATTGAGTAGAATGGTTGCTTCACAACTTCGGTAGCCCGAAATAGTGCATTCAGGCCCGAACACAAGTTTTTCATCTTTTACGTGCCGAAGGTTAGCAAAATATTCTAAAATACTCCCAAACATCATTTTAGATCTAATTGAGTAGAATGGTTGCTTCACAACTTCGGTACCCCGAAATAGTGCATTTAGTCCCAAAAGACAAGTTTTGCATCTTTATACGAGCCGAAGGTTAGCAAAATGTTCGGGAACACTCCCAAACATCATTTTCGGTCTAATTGAGTAGAATGGATGCTTCACAACTTCGGTACCCCGAAATAGTGCATTCAGCCCTGAACACAAGTTTTGCATCTTTTTACGAGCCGAAGGTTAGCGAAATGCTCTGAAACACTCCCAAACATCATTTTGGGTCCAATGGACTAGAATG
Source organism: Cenchrus fungigraminus (assembly GCA_036936925.1). Classification (NCBI taxonomy): domain Eukaryota; kingdom Viridiplantae; phylum Streptophyta; class Magnoliopsida; order Poales; family Poaceae; genus Cenchrus; species Cenchrus fungigraminus. The sequence continues at coordinate 85,914,189 of CM072770.1, read as the reverse complement.
AATGCTTCACAACTTTGGTACCCCGAAATAGTGATTCAGGCTCCAACACAAGTTTTGCATCTTTTACTTGCCGAAGGTTAGCGAAATGCTCCAAAACACCCCCAAAGATCATTTTGGGTCCAATGGAGTAGAGTGGATGCTTCACAACTTCGGTACCCCGAAATAGTGCATTCAGATGCGAGCACAAGTTTTGCATCTTTTACCTGCCGAAGGTTAGCGAAATGCTCTGAAACACTACCAAACATCATTTTCGGTCTAATTGAGTAGAATGGATGATTCACAACTTCGGTACCTCGAAATAGTGCATTCAGCCCGAAACACAAGTTTTCATCTTTTTACGTGCCGAAGGTTAGAAAAATGCTCTAAAACACTCCCAAACATCATTTTGGGTCCTATGGACTAGAATGGATGCTTCACAACTTTGGTACCCCGAAATAGTGATTCAGATGCGAACACTAGTTTTGCATCTTTTACATGCCGAAGGTTAGCCAAATGCTCTGTAACACTACAAAACATCATTTTGGGTCCAATGGAGTAGAATGGATGATTCACAACTTTGGTACCCCGAAATAGTGCATTCAGGCCCGAACAGAAATTTTGCATCTTTTACGTGCCGAAGGTTAGCGAAATATTCTGGAACACTGCCAAACATCATTTTCGGTCTAATTGAGTAGAATGGATGCTTCACAACTTCGGTACCCCGAAATAGTGCATTTAGGCCCAAAACACAAGTTTTGCATCTTTTTACGAGCCGAAGGTTAGCGAAATGCTCTGAAACACTCCCAAACATCATTTTGGGTCCAATGGACTAGAATGAATGCTTCACAACTTTGGTACCCAGAAATAGTGATTCAGGCTCGAACACAAGTTTTGCATCTTTTACGTGCCGAAGGTTAGTGAAATGCTCCAAAACACCCCAAAGATCATTTTGGGTCCAATGGAGTAGAGTGGATGCTTCACAACTTTGGTACCCCGAAATAGTGCATTCAGATGCGAACACAAGTTTTGCATCTTTTACGTGACGAAGGTTAGCGAAATGCTCAGAAACACTCCCAAACATCATTTTCGGTCTAATTGCCGAAATAGTGCATTCAGGCCCGAACACAAGTTTTGCATCTTTTACGTGCCGAAGGTTAGCGAAATGTTCTGAAACACTCCCAAACATAACTTTCGGTCTAATTGAGTAGAACGGATGCTTCACAACTTCGGTACCCTGAAATAGTGCATTCAGCCCGAAACACAAGTTTTCATCTTTTTACGTGCCGAAGGTTAGCAAAATGCTCTGAAACACTCCCAAACATCATTTTGGGTCCAATGGACTAGAATGGATGCTTCACAACTTAGGTACCCCGAAATAGTGCATTCAGATGCGAACACAAGTTTTGCAACTTTTACGTGCCGAAGGTTAGCGAAATGCTCTGAAACACTCCCAAACATCATTTTGGGTCCAATAGAGTAGAATGGATGATTCACAACTTCGGTACCTTGAAATAGTGCATTCAGGCTTGAACACAAGTTTTGCATCTTTTACGTGCCGAAGGTTAGGGAAATGTTCTGAAACACTCTCAAACATCATTTCCTGTCTAATTGAGTAGAATGGTTGCTTCACAACTTCGGTACCCCCAAAAAGTGCATTTAGGCCCAAAACACAAGTTTTGCATCTTTATACGAGCCGAAGGTTAGCGAAATGCTCTGAAACACTGCCAAACATCATTTTGGGTCCAATGGAGTAGAACGGATGCTTCACCACTTCGGTACCCTGAAATAGTGCATTCAGCCCGAAACACAAGTTTTCATCTTTTTACGTGCCGAAGGTTAGCAAAATGCTCTGAAACACTCCCAAACATCATTTTGGGTCCAATGGACTAGAATGGATGCTTCACAACTTCGGTACCCCGAAATAGTGCATTCAGATGCGTACACAAGTTTTGCAACTTTTACGTGCCGAAGGTTAGCGAAATGCTCTGAAACACTCCCAAACATCATTTTGGGTCCAATGGAGTAGAATGGATGCTTCACAACTTCGGTACCCCAAAATAGAGCATTCAGGCCTGAACACAAGTTTTGCATCTTTTATGTGCCGAAGGTTAGCGAAATGCTCTGAAACACTCCCAAACATCATTTTGGGTCCAATGAATTAGAATGGATGCTTCACAACTTCGGTACCCCGAAATAGTGTATTCAGGCCTGAACACAAGTTTTGCATCTTTAACGTGCTGAAGGTTAACGAAATGCTCTGAAACACTCCCAAACATCATTTTGGGTTCAATGAAGTAGACTGGATGCTTCACAACTTCGGTACCCCGAAATAGTGCATTCAGGCCCGAAACACAAGTTTTTCATCTTTTTACGTGCCGAAGGTTAGAAAAATGCTCTAAAACACTCCCAAACATCATTTTGGGTCCTATGGACTAGAATGGATGCTTCACAACTTTGGTACCCCGAAATAGTGATTCAGATGCGAACACTAGTTTTGCATCTTTTACATGCCGAAGGTTAGCCAAATGCTCTGAAACACCACAAAACATCATTTTGGGTCCAATGGAGTAGAATGGATAATTCACAACTTTGGTACCCCGAAATAGTGCATTCAGGCCCGAACAGAAATTTTGCATCTTTTACGGGCCGAAGGTTAGCGAAATGTTCTGGAACACTGCCAAACATAATTTTCGGTCTAATTGAGTAGAATGGATGCTTCACAACTTCGGTACCCCGAAATAGTGCATTTAGGCCCAAAACACAAGTTTTGCATCTTTATACGAGCCGAAGGTTAGCGAAATGCTCTGAAACACTGCCAAACATCATTTTGGGTCCAATGGAGTAGAACGGATGCTTCACAACTTCGGTACCCTGAAATAGTGCATTCAGCCCGAAACACAAGTTTTCATCTTTTTACGTGCCGAAGGTTAGCAAAATGCTCTGAAACACTCCCAAACATCATTTTGGGTCCAATGGACTAGAATGGATGCTTCACAACTTAGGTACCCCGAAATAGTGCATTCAGATGCGAACACAAGTTTTGCAACTTTTACGTGCCGAAGGTTAGCGAAATGCTCGGAAACACTCCCAAACATCATTTTGGGTCCAATGGAGTAGAATGGATGCTTCACAACTTCGGTACCCCAAAATAGAGCATTCAGGCCTGAATACAAGTTTTGCATCTTTTATGTGCCGAAGGTTAGCGAAATGCTCTGAAACACTCCCAAACATCATTTTGGGTCCAATGAATTAGAATGGATGCCTTACAACTTCGGTACCCCGGAATAGTGTATTCAGGCCTGAACACAAGTTTTGCATCTTTAACGTGCTGAAGGTTAACGAAATGCTCTGAAACACTCCCAAACATCATTTTGGGTCCAATGAAGTAGAATGGATGCTTCACAACTTCGGTACCCCGAAATAGTGCATTCAGGCCCGAAACACAAGTTTTTCATCTTTTTACGTGCCGAAGGTTAGAAAAATGCTCTAAAACACTCCCAAACATCATTTTGGGTCCTATGGACTAGAATGGATGCTTCACAACTTTGGTACCCCGAAATAGTGATTCAGATGCGAACACTAGTTTTGCATCTTTTACATGCCGAAGGTTAGCCAAATGCTCTGAAACACTACAAAACATCATTTTGGGTCCAATGGAGTAGAATGGATGATTCACAACTTTGGTACCCCGAAATAGTGCATTCAGGCCCGAACAGAAATTTTGCATCTTTTACGTGCCGAAGGTTAGCGAAATGTTCTGGAACACTGCCAAACATCATTTTCGGTCTAATTGAGTAGAATGGATGCTTCACAACTTCGGTACCCCGAAATAGTGCATTTAGGCCCAAAACACAAGTTTTGCATCTTTTTACGAGCCGAAGGTTAGCGAAATGCTCTGAAACACTCCCAAACATCATTTTGGGTCCAATGGACTAGAATGAATGCTTCACAACTTTGGTACCCAGAAATAGTGATTCAGGCTCGAACACAAGTTTTGCATCTTTTACGTGCCGAAGGTTAGTGAAATGCTCCAAAACACCCCCAAAGATCATTTTGGGTCCAATGGAGTAGAGTGGATGCTTCACAACTTCGGTACCCCGAAATAGTGCATTCAGATGCGAACACAAGTTTTGCATCTTTTACGTGACGAAGGTTAGCGAAATGCTCAGAAACACTCCCAAACATCATTTTCGGTCTAATTGCCGAAATAGTGCATTCAGGCCCGAACACAAGTTTTGCATCTTTTACGTGCCGAAGGTTAGCGAAATGTTCTGAAACACTCCCAAACATAACTTTCGGTCTAATTGAGTAGAACGGATGCTTCACAACTTCGGTACCCTGAAATAGTGCATTCAGCCCGAAACACAAGTTTTCATCTTTTTATGTGCCGAAGGTTAGCAAAATGCTCTGAAACACTCCCACACATTATTTTGGGTCCAATGGACTAGAATGGATGCTTCACAACTTGGGTACCGCAAAATAGTGCATTCAGATACGTACACAAGTTTTGCATCATTTACGTGCCGAAGGTTAGCGAAATGCTCTGAAACACTCCCAAACATCATTTTCGGTCTAATTGCCGAAATAGTGCATTCAGGCCCGAACACAAGTTTTGCATCTTTTACGTGCCGAAGGTTAGCGAAATGTTCTGAAACACTCCCAAACATAACTTTCGGTCTAATTGAGTAGAACGGATGCTTCACAACTTCGGTACCCTGAAATAGTGCATTCAGCCCGAAACACAAGTTTTCATCTTTTTACGTGCCGAAGGTTAGCAAAATGCTCTGAAACACTCCCAAACATCATTTTGGGTCCAATGGACTAGAATGGATGCTTCACAACTTAGGTACCCCGAAATAGTGCATTCAGATGCGAACACAAGTTTTGCAACTTTTACGTGCCGAAGGTTAGCGAAATGCTCTGAAACACTCCCAAACATCATTTTGGGTCCAATGGAGTAGAATGGATGCTTCACAACTTCAGTACCCCAAAATAGAGCATTCAGGCCTGAATACAAGTTTTGCATCTTTTATGTGCCGAAGGTTAGCGAAATGCTATGAAACACTCCCAAACATCATTTTGGGTCTAATGAATTAGAATGGATGCCTTACAACTTCGGTACCCCGGAATAGAGTATTCAGGCCTGAACACAAGTTTTGCATCTTTAACGTGCTGAAGGTTAACGAAATGCTCTGAAACACTCCCAAACATCATTTTGGGTCCAATGAAGTAGAATGGATGCTTCACAACTTCGGTACCCCGAAATAGTGCATTCAGGCCCGAAACACAAGTTTTTCATCTTTTTACGTGCCGAAGGTTAGAAAAATGCTCTAAAACACTCCCAAACATCATTTTGGGTCCTATGGACTAGAATGGATGCTTCACAACTTTGGTACCCCGAAATAGTGATTCAGATGCGAACACTAGTTTTGCATCTTTTACATGCCGAAGGTTAGCCAAATGCTCTGAAACACTACAAAACATCATTTTGGGTCCAATGGAGTAGAATGGATGATTCACAACTTTTGTACCCCGAAATAGTGCATTCAGGCCCGAACAGAAATTTTGCATCTTTTACGTGCCGAAGGTTAGCGAAATGTTCTGGAACACTGCCAAACATCATTTTCGGTCTAATTGAGTAGAATGGATGCTTCACAACTTCGGTACCCCGAAATAGTGCATTTAGGCCCAAAACACAAGTTTTGCATCTTTTTACGAGCCGAAGGTTAGCGAAATGCTCTAAAACACTCCCAAACATCATTTTGGGTCCAATGGACTAGAATGAATGCTTCACAACTTTGGTACCCAGAAATAGTGATTCAGGCTCGAACACAAGTTTTGCATCTTTTACGTGCCGAAGGTTAGTGAAATGCTCCAAAACACCCCCAAAGATCATTTTGGGTCCAAAGGAGTAGAGTGGATGCTTCACAACTTCGGTACCCCGAAATAGTGCATTCAGATGCGAACACAAGTTTTGCATCTTTTACGTGACGAAGGTTAGCGAAATGCTCAGAAACACTCCCAAACATCATTTTCGGTCTAATTGCCGAAATAGTGCATTCAGGCCCGAACACAAGTTTTGCATCTTTTACGTGCCGAAGGTTAGCGAAATGTTCTGAAACACTCCCAAACATAACTTTCGGTCTAATTGAGTAGAACGGATGCTTCACAACTTCGGTACCCTGAAATAGTGCATTCAGCCCGAAACACAAGTTTTCATCTTTTTATGTGCCGAAGGTTAGCAAAATGCTCTGAAACACTCCCACACATTATTTTGGGTCCAATGGACTAGAATGGATGCTTCACAACTTGGGTACCGCAAAATAGTGCATTCAGATACGTACACAAGTTTTGCATCATTTACGTGCCGAAGGTTAGCGAAATGCTCTGAAACACTCCCAAACATCATTTTGGGTCCAATGGAGTAGAATGGATGATTCACAACTTCGGTACCTTGAAATAGTGCATTCAGGCTTGAACACAAGTTTTGCATCTTTTACGTGCCGAAGGTTAGGGAAATGTTCTGAAACACTCTCAAACATCATTTCCTGTCTAATTGAGTAGAATGGTTGCTTCACAACTTCGGTACCCCCAAAAAGTGCATTTAGGCCCAAAACACAAGTTTTGCATCTTTATACGAGCCGAAGGTTAGCGAAATGCTCTGAAACACTGCCAAACATCATTTTGGGTCCAATGGAGTAGAACGGATGCTTCACCACTTCGGTACCCTGAAATAGTGCATTCAGCCCGAAACACAAGTTTTCATCTTTTTACGTGCCGAAGGTTAGCAAAATGCTCTGAAACACTCCCAAACATCATTTTGGGTCCAATGGACTAGAATGGATGCTTCACAACTTAGGTACCCCGAAATAGTGCATTCAGATGCGAACACAAGTTTTGCAACTTTTACGTGCCGAAGGTTAGCGAAATGCTCTGAAACACTCCCAAACATCATTTTGGGTCCAATGGAGTAGAATGGATGCTTCACAACTTCGGTACCCCAAAATAGAGCATTCAGGCCTGAACACAAGTTTTGCATCTTTTATGTGCCGAAGGTTAGCGAAATGCTCTGAAACACTCCCAAACATCATTTTGGGTCCAATGAATTAGAATGGATGCTTCACAACTTCGGTACCCCGAAATAGTGTATTCAGGCCTGAACACAAGTTTTGCATCTTTAACGTGCTGAAGGTTAACGAAATGCTCTGAAACACTCCCAAACATCATTTTGGGTTCAATGAAGTAGACTGGATGCTTCACAACTTCGGTACCCCGAAATAGTGCATTCAGGTCCGAAACAAAAGTTTTTCATCTTTTTACGTGCCGAAGGTTAGAAAAACGCTCTAAAACACTCCCAAACATCATTTTGGGTCCTATGGACTAGAATGGATGCTTCACAACTTTGGTACCCCAAAATAGTGATTCAGATGCGAACACTAGTTTTGCATCTTTTACATGCCTAAGGTTAGCGAAATGCTCTGAAACACTACAAAACATCATTTTGGGTCCAATGGAGTAGAATGGATGATTCACAACTTTGGTACCCTGAAATAGTGCAATCAGGCCCGAACACAAATTTTGCATCTTTTACGTGCCGAAAGTTAGCGAAATGTTCTGGAACACTGCCAAACATCATTTTCGGTCTAATTGAGTAGAATGGATGCTTCACAACTTCGGTACCCCGAAATAGTGCATTTTGGCCCAAAACACAAGTTTTTCATCTTTTTACGAGCCGAAGGTTAGCGAAATGCTCTAAAACACTGCCAAACATCATTTTGGGTCCAATGGACTAGAATGAATGCTTCACAACTTTGGTACCCCGAAATAGTGAGTCAGGCTCGAACACAAGTTTTGCATCTTTTACGTGCCGAAGGTTAGCGAAATGCTCCAAAACACCCCCAAAGATCATTTTGGGTCCAATGTAGTAGAGTGGATGCTTCACAACTTCGGTACCCCGAAATAGTGCATTCAGATGCGAACACAAGTTTTGCATCTTTTACGTGCCGAAGGTTAGCGAAATGCTCCGAAACACTCCCAAACATCATTTTCGGTCTAATTGAGTAGGATGGATGATTCACAACTTCGGTACCCCAAAATAGTGCATTCAGGCCCGAACACAAGTTTTGCATCTTTTACGTTCCGAAGGTTAGCGAAATATTCTGAAACACTCCCAAACATCACTTTCGGTCTAATTGAGTAGAATGGTTGCTTCACAACTTCGGTACCCCGAAATAGTGCATTTAGGCCCAAAACACAAGTTTTGCATCTTTATACGAGCCGAAGGTTAGCGAAATGCTCTGAAACACTGCCAAACATCATTTTGGGTCCAATGGTAGAATGGATGCTTCACAACTTCGGTACCCCGAAATAGTGCATTCAGGCCCGAAACACAAGTTTTCATCTTTTTACGTGTCGAAGGTTAGCAAAATGCTCTGAAACACTCCTGAACATCATTTTGGGTCCAATGGACTAGAATGGATGCTTCACAACTTGGGTACCCCGAAATAGTGCATTCAGATACGTACACAAGTTTTGCATCTTTTACGTGCTGAAGGTTAGCAAAATGCTCCGAAACACTCCCAAACATCATTTTGGGTCGAATGGAGTAGAATGGATGATTCACAACTTCGGTACCTCGAAATAGTGCATTCAGGCCCGGACACAAGTTTTGCATCTTTTACGTGTCGAAGGTTAGCGAAATGTTCTGAAACACTCCCAAACATCACTTTCGGTCTAATTGAGTAGAATGGTTGCTTCACAACTTCGGTACCCCGAAATAGTGCATTTAGGCCCAAAACATAAGTTTTGCATCTTTATACGAGCCGAAGGTTAGCGAACTGCTCTGAAACACTGCCAAACAACATTTTGGGTCCAATGGAGTAGAATGGATGCTGCACAACTTCGATACCCCGAAATAATGCATTCAGGCCCGAAACACAAGTTTTCGTCTTTTTACATGCCGAAGGTTAGAAAAATGCTCTGAAACACTCCCGAACATCATTTTGGGTCCAATGGACTAGAATGGATGCTTCACAACTTGGGTACCCCGAAATAGTGCATTCAGATACGTACACAAGTTTTGCATCTTTTACGTGCCGAAGGTTAGCGAAATGCTCCGAAACACTCCCAAACATCATTTTGGGTCGAATGGAGTAGAATGGATGATTCACAACTTCGGTACCTCGAAAGAGTGCATTCAGGCCCGGACACAAGTTTTGCATCTTTTACGTGCCGAAGGTTAGCGAAAAGTTCTGAAACACTCCCAAACATCACTTTCGGTCTAATTGAGTAGAATGGTTGTTTCACAACTTTGGCAGCCCAAAATAGTGCATTTAAGCCCAAAACACAAGTTTTGCATCTTTATACGAGCCGAAGGTTAGCGAAATGCTCTGAAACACTGCCAAACATCATTTTGGGTCTAATGGAGTAGAATGGATGCTTCACAACTTCGGTACCCCGAAATAGTGCATTCAGGCCCGAAACACAAGTTTTCATCTTTTTACGTGCCGAAGGTTAGCAAAATGCTCTAAAACACTCCCAAACATCATATTGGGTCCAATGGACTAGAATGGATGCTTCACAACTTGGGTACCCCAAAATAGTGCATTCAGATACGTACACAAGTTTTGCATCATTTACGTGCCGAAGGTTAGCGAAATGCTCTGAAACACTCGCAAACATCATTTTGGGTCCAATGGAGTAGAATGGATGATTCACAACTTCGGTACCTCGAAATAGTGCATTCAGGCCCGAACACAAGTTTTGCATCTTTTACGTGCCGAAGGTTAGCGAAATGTTCTGAAACACTCCCAAACATCATTTCTTGTCTAATTGAGTAGAATGGTTGCTTCACAACTTCGGTACCCCCAAAAAGTGCATTTAGGCCCAAAACACAAGTTTTGCATCTTTATACGAGCCGAAGGTTAGCGAAATGCTCTGAAACACTGCCAAACATCATTTTGGGTCCAATGGAGTAGAACGGATGCTTCACAACTTCGGTACCCTGAAATAGTGCATTCAGCCCGAAACACAAGTTTTCATCTTTTTACGTGCCGAAGGTTAGCAAAATGCTCTGAAACACTCCCAAACATCATTTTGGGTCCAATGGACTAGAATGGATGCTTCACAACTTAGGTACACCGAAATAGTGCATTTAGATGCGAACACATGTTTTGCAACTTTTACGTGCCGAAGGTTAGCGAAATGCTCTGAAACACTCCCAAACATCATTTTGGGTCCAATGGAGTAGAATGGATGCTTCACAACTTCGGTACCCCAAAATAGAGCATTCAGGCCTGAACACAAGTTTTGCATCTTTTATGTGCCGAAGATTAGCGAAATGCTCTGAAACACTCCCAAACATCATTTTGTGTCCAATGAATTAGAATGGATGCTTCACAACTTCGGTACCCCGAAATAGTGTATTTAGGCCTGAACACAAGTTTTGCATCTTTTACGTGCCGAAGGCTAACGAAATGCTCTGAAACACTCCCAAACATCATTTTCGGTCCAATGAAGTAGAATGGATGCTTCACAACTTCGGTACCCCGAAAAAGTGCATTCAGGCCCGAAACACAAGTTTTTCATCTTTTTACGTGCCGATGGATAGAAAAATGCTCTAAAACACTCCCAAACATCATTTTGGGTCCTATGGACTAGAATGGATGCTTCACAACTTTGGTACCCCGAAATAGTGATTCAGATGCGAACACAAGTTTTGCATCTTTTACATGCCGAAGGTTAGCGAAATGCTCTGAAACACTACCAAACATCATTTTGGGTCCAATGGTTGAATGGATGCTTCACAACTTCGGTACCCCGAAATAGTGCATTCAGGCCCGAAACACAAGTTTTCATCTTTTTACGTGCCAAAGGTTAGCAAAATGCTCTGAAACACTCCCGAACATCATTTTGGGTCCAATGGACTAGAATGGATGCTTCACAACTTGGGTACCCCGAAATAGTGCATTCAGATACGTACACAAGTTTTGCATCTTTTACGTGCCGAAGGTTAGCAAAATGCTCCGAAACACTCCCAAACATCATTTTGGGTCGAATGGAGTAGATTGGATGATTCACAACTTCGGTACCTCGAAATAGTGCATTCAGGCCCGGACACAAGTTTTGCATCTTTTACGTGCCGAAGGTTAGCGAAATGTTCTGAAACACTCCCAAACATCACTTTCGGTCTAATTGAGTAGAATGGTTGCTTCACAACTTCGGTACCCCGAAATAGTGCATTCAGGCCTGAAACACAAGTTTTCATCTTTTTACGTGCCGAAGGTTAGCAAAATGCTCTGAAACACTCCCGAACATCATTTTGGGTCCAATGGACTAGAATGGATGCTTCACAACTTGGGAACCCCGAAATAGTGCATTCAGATACGTACACAAGTTTTGCATCTTTTACGTGCCGAAGGTTAGCGAAATGCTCCAAAACACTCCCAAACATCATTTTGGGTCGAATGGAGTAGAATGGATGATTCAAAACGTCGGTACCTCGAAATAGTGCATTCAGGCCCGGACACAAGTTTTGCATCTTTTACGTGCCGAAGGTTAGCGAAATGTTCTGAAACACTCCCAAACATCACTTTCGGTCTAATTGAGTAGAATGGTTGCTTCACAACTTCGGTACCCCGAAATAGTGCATTTAGGCCCAAAACACAAGTTTTGCATCTTTATACGAGCCGAAGGTTAGCGAAATGCTCTGAAACACTGCCAAACATCATTTTGGGTCCAATGGAGTAGAATGGATGCTGCACAACTTCGATACCCCGAAATAATGCATTCAGGCCCGAAACACAAGTTTTCATCTTTTTACCTGCCGAAGGTTAGCAAAATGCTCTGAAACACTCCCGAACATCATTTTGGGTCCAATGGACTAGAATGGATGCTTCACAACTTGGGTACCCCAAAATAGTGCATTCAGATACGTACACAAGTTTTGCATCATTTACGTGCCGAAGGTTAGCGAAATGCTCTGAAACACTCCCAAACATCATTTTGGGTCCAATGGAGTAGAATGGATGATTCACAACTTCAGTACCTCGAAATAGTGCATTCAGGCCCGAACACAAGTTTTGCATCTTTTACGTGCCGAAGGTTAGCGAAATGTTCTGAAACACCCCCATACATCATTTCTTGTCTAATTGTGTAGAATGGTTGCTTCACAACTTCGGTACCCCCAAAAAGTGCATTTAGGCCCAAAACACAAGTTTTGCATCTTTATACGAGCCGAAGGTTAGCGAAATGCTCTGAAACACTGCCAAACATCATTTTGGGTCCAATGGAGTAGAACGGATGCTTCACAACTTCGGTACCCCGAAATAGTGCATTCAGCCCGAAACACAAGTTTTCATCTTTTTACGTGCCGAAGGTTAGCAAAATGCTCTGAAACACTCCCAAACATCATTTTGGGTCCAATGGACTAGAATGGATGCTTCACAACTTAGGTACACCGAAATAGTGCATTTAGATGCGAACACATGTTTTGCAACTATTACGTGCCGAAGGTTAGCGAAATGCTCTGAAACACTCCCAAACATCATTTTGGGTCCAATGGAGTAGAATGGATGCTTCACAACTTCGGTACCCCAAAATAGAGCATTCAGGCCTGAACACAAGTTTTGCATCTTTTATGTGCCGAAGGTTAGCGAAATGCTCTGAAACACTCCCAAACATCATTTTGTGTCCAATGAATTAGAATGGATGCTTCACAACTTCGGTACCCCGAAATAGTGTATTCAGGCCTGAACACAAGTTTTGCATCTTTTACGTGCTGAAGGTTAACGAAATGCTCTGAAACACTCCCAAACATCATTTTCGGTCCAATGAAGTAGAATGGATGCTTCACAACTTCGGTACCCCGAAAAAGTGCATTCAGGCCCGAAACACAAGTTTTTCATCTTTTTACGTGCCGATGGATAGAAAAATGCTCTAAAACACTCCCAAACATCATTTTGGGTCCTATGGACTAGAATGGATGTTTCACAACTTTGGTACCCCGAAATAGTGATTCAGATGCGAACACAAGTTTTGCATCTTTCACATGCCGAAGGTTAGCGAAATGCTCTGAAACACTACCAAACATCATTTTGGGTCCAATGGAGTAGAATGGATGATTCACAACTTTGGTACCACAAAATAGTGCATTCAGGCCCGAACACAAATTTTGCATCTTTTACGTGCCGAAGGTTAGCGAAATGTTCTGGAACACTGCCAAACATCATTTTCGGTCTAATTGAGTAGAATGGATGCTTCACAACTTCGGTACTCCGAAATAGTGCATTTAGGCCCAAAACACAAGTTTTGCATCTTTTTACGAGCCGAAGGTTAGCGAAATGCTCTGAAACACTCCCAAACATCATTTTGGGTCCAATGGACTAGAATGAATGCTTCACAACTTTGGTACCCCGAAATAGTGATTCAGGCTCGAACACAAGTTTTGCATCTTTTACGTGCCGAAGGTTAGCGAAATGCTCCAAAACACCCCCAAAGATCATTTTGGGTCCAATGGAGTAGAGTGGATGCTTCACAACTTCGGTACCCCGAAATAGTGCATTCAGATGCGAACACAAGTTTTGCATCTTTTACGTGCCGAAGGTTAGCGAAATGCTCCGAAACACTCCGAAACATCATTTTCGGTCTAATTGAGTAGAATGGATGATTCACAACTTCGGTACCCCAAAATAGTGCATTCAGGCCCGAACACAAGTTTTGCATCTTTTACGTGCCGAAGGTTAGCGAAATGTTCTGAAACACTCCCAAACATCATTTTCGGTCTAATTGAGTAGACTGGTTCCTTCACAACTTCGGTACCCCGAAATAGTGCATTTAGGCCCAAAACACAAATTTTGCATCTTTATACGAGCCGAAGGTTAGCGAAATGCTCTGAAACACCGCCAAACATCATTTTGGGTCCAATGGAGTAGAATGGATGCTTCACAACTTCGGTACCCCGAAATAGTGCATTCAGGACCGAAACACAAGTTTTCATCTTTTTACGTGCCGAAGGTTTGCAAAATGCTCTGAAACACTCCCAAACATCATTTTGGGTCCAATGGACTAGAATGGATGCTTCACAACTTGGGTACCCCGAAATAGTGCATTCAGATACGTACACAAGTTTTGCATCTTTTACGTGCCGAAGGTTAGCGAAATGCTCCGAAACACTCCCAAACATCATTTTGGGTCCAATGGTGTAGAATGGATGATTCACAACTTCGGTACCCCGAAATAGTGCATTCAGGCCCGAACACAAGTTTTGCATCTTTTACGTGCCGAAGGTTAGCGAAATGTTCTGAAACACTCCCAAACATCATTTTCGGTCTAATTGAGTAGAATGGTTGCTTCACAACTTCGGTACCCCGAAATAGTGCATTCAGTCCCGAAACACAAGTTTTGCATCTTTATACGAGCCGAAGGTTAGCGAAATGCTCTGAAACACTGCCAAACATCATTTTGGGTCCAATGGTGTAGAATGAATGCTTCACAACTTCGGTACCCCGAAATAGTGCATTAAGGCCCGAAACACAAGTTTTCATCTTTTTACGTGTCGAAGGTTAGCAAAATGCTCTGAAACACTCCCAAACATCATTTTGGGTCCAATGGACTAGAATGGATGATTCACAACTTGGGTACGCAGAAATAGTGCATTCAGATACGTACACAAGTTTTGCATCTTTTACGTGCCGAAGGTTAACGAAATGCTCCGAAACACTCTCAAACATCATTTTGGGTCGAATGGAGTAGAATGGATGATTCACAAATTCGGTAACTCGAAATAGTGCATTCAGGCCCGAACACAAGTTTTGCATCTTTTACGTGCCGAAGGTTAGCGAAATGTTCTGAAACACTCCCAAACATCATTTCCTGTCTAATTGAGTAGAATGGTTGCTTCACAACTTCGGTACCCCGAAATAGTGCATTTAGGCCCAAAACACAAGTTTTGCATCTTTATACGAGCCGAAGGTTAGCGAAATGCTCTGAAACACTGCCAAACATCATTTTGGGTCCAATGGAGTAGAATGGATGCTTCACAACTTCTGTACCCCGAAATAGTGCATTCAGGCCCGAAACACAAGTTTTTTCATCTTTTTACATGCCGAAGGTTAGCAAAATGCTCTGAAACACTCCCAAACATCATTTTGGGTCCAATGGACTAGAATGGATGCTTCACAACTTTGGTACCCCGAAATAGTGATTCAGGCTCGAACACAAGTTTTGCATCTTTTAAGTGCCGAAGGTTAGCGAAATGCTCTGAAACACTCCCAAACATCATTTTGGGTCCAATGGAGTAGAATGGATGCTTCACAACTTCGGTACTTCGATATAGTGCATTCAGGCCCGAACACAAGTTTTGCATCTTTTACATGTCGAAGGTTGGCGAAATGCTCTGAAACACTCCCAAACATCATTTTGGGTCCAATGGAGTAGAATGGATGCTTCACAATTTCGGTACCCCGAATAGTGCATTCAGGCCCGAAACACAAGTTTTGAATCTTTTTACGTGCCGAATGTTGGCGAAATGCTCTAAAACACTCCCAAACATCATTTTGGGTCCAATGGTGTAGAATGAATGCTTCACAACTTCGGTACCCCAAAATAGTGCATTAAGGCCCGAAACACAAGTTTTCATCTTTTTACGTGCCGAAGGTTAGCAAAATGCTCTGAAACACTCCCAAACATCATTTTGGGTCCAATGGACTAGAATGGATGCTTCACAACTTGGGTACCCAGAAATAGTGCATTCAGATACGTACACAAGTTTTGCATCTTTTACGTGCCGAAGGTTAGCGAAATGCTCCGAAACACTCCCAAACATCATTTTGGGTCGAATGGAGTAGAATGGATGATTCACAAATTCGGTACCTGGAAATAGTGCATTCAGGCCCGAACACAAGTTTTGCATCTTTTACGTGCCGAAAGTTAGCGATATGTTCTGAAACACTCCCAAACATCATTTCCTGTCTAATTGAGTAGAATGGTTGCTTCACAACTTCGGTACCCCGAAATAGTGCATTTAGGCCCAAAACACAAGTTTTGCATCTTTATACGAGCCGAAGGTTAGCGAAATGCTCTGAAACACTGCCAAACATCATTTTGGGTCCAATGGAGTAGAATGGATGCTTCACAACTTCAGTACCCCGAAATAGTGCATTCAGGCCCGAAACACAAGTTTTTTCATCTTTTTACGTGCCGAAGGTTAGCAAAATGCTCTGAAACACTCCCAAACATCATTTTGGGTCCAATGGACTAGAATGGATGCTTCACAACTTTGGTACCCCGAAATAGTGATTCAGGCTCGAACACAAGTTTTGCATCTTTTAAGTGCCGAAGGATAGTGAAATGCTCTGAAATACTCCCAAACATCATTTTGGGTCCAATGGAGTAGAATGGATGCTTCACAACTTCGGTACCTCGAAATAGTGCATTCAGGCCCGAACACAAGTTTTGCATCTTTTACATGCCGAAGGTTGGCGAAATGCTCTGAAACACTCCCAAATATCATTTTCAGTCCAATGGAGTAGAATGGATGCTTCACAATTTCGGTACCCCGAAATAGTGCATTCAGGCCCGAAACACAAGTTTTGAATCTTTTTACGTGCCGAAGGTTGGCGAAATGCTCTAAAACACTCCCAAACATCATTTTGGGTCCAATGGTGTAGAATGAATGCTTCACAACTTCGGTACCCCGAAATAGTGCATTAAGGCCCGAAACACAAGTTTTCATCTTTTTACGTGCCGAAGGTTAGCAAAATGCTCTGAAACACTCCCAAACATCATTTTGGGTCCAATGGACTAGAATGGATGCTTCACAACTTGGGTACCCAGAAATAGTGCATTCAGATACGTACACAAGTTTTGCATCTTTTACGTCCCGAAGGTTAGCGAAATGCTCCGAAACACTCCCAAACATCATTTTGGGTCGAATGGAGTAGAATGGATGATTCACAAATTCGGTACCTCGAAATAGTGCATTCAGGCCCGAACACAAGTTTTGCATCTTTTACGTGCTGAAGGTTAGCGAAATGTTCCGAAACACTCCCAAACATCATTTCCTGTCTAATTGAATAGAATGGTTGCTTCACAACTTCGGTACCCCGAAATAGTGCATTTAGGCCCAAAACACAAGTTTTGCATCTTTATACGATCCGAAGTTTAGCGAAATGCTCTGAAACACTGCCAAACATCATTTTGGGTCCAATGGAGTAGAATGGATGCTTCACAACTTCAGTACCTTGAAATAGTGTATTCAGGCCCGAAACACAAGTTTTTTCATCTTTTTACGTGCCGAAGGTTAGCAAAATGCTCTGAAACACTCCCAAACATCATTTTGGGTCCAATGGACTAGAATGGATGCTTCACAACTTTGGTACCCCGAAATAGTGATTCAGGCTCGAACACAAGTTTTGCATCTTTTAAGTGCCGAAGGTTAGCGAAATGCTCTGAAACACTCCCAAACATCATTTTGGGTCCAATGGAGTAGAATGGATGCTTCACAACTTCGGTACCCCGAAATAGTGCATTCAGGCCCGAACACAAGTTTTGCATCTTTTACGTGCCGAAAGTTGGCGAAATGCTCTGAAACACTCCCAAACATCATTTTGGGTCCAATGGAGTAGAATGGATGCTTCACAACTTCGGTACCCCGAAATAGTGCATTCAGGCCCGAAACACAAGTTTTGAATCTTTTTACGTGCCGAAGGTTGGCGAAATGCTCTAAAACACTCCCAAACATCATTTTGGGTCCAATGGAGTAGAATGGATGCTTCACAACTTCGGTACCCCAAAATAAGTTTCAGAGCAGTCATTTGCTGTGCCTTGAGTTCTATTCTCCTTCTTTTCGTGTCATGTTCCCTCACCCTCGACTTGCTCAGGGGCTTGTCAAAAGCCAATACATGGGTCGCAAGACCTGGGGGTGAAGTTTTGTTCCTCCCACTCGATATGCTCGAGGGCTTGGCCATGCCAACCTAAGGGTCGCTCGACCTGAGGACGTTATCCCTCATGATTGTTTACTTTGTGTGGCTATGAGCTTGCTTGGTCGTGTGGTTGCAATACCTGAGTCCTAGACTCGCCCCGTGCGCCTAATACATGTAAGCCTCCCTGCCGAGCTGTCGTGGTTGGTAAGCCGTCCTCTCTGTGAGAAGTGGTTAGCGGGGCACATTATAGAGCAATGCCTCAGGGCTACCAAGCTCGTATAAACATAAGTAATACATGACATTGAGCCAAAAGGAGACCATCATTGTTTTTACATGGCACGAAACGTTGTGCTCCGGCCAACAAGGGGGTACAACTCTAGGGCTACGACTACTCATCGTCGTCACCTTCGTATCAATGGCGTCCATGATCTTCTCCGCCGCTGGTTGCACCTCCGCCTCTACGGCAGGGGTCATTCGATGCATCTGTGCCTTCCTCGACCTTGACCTTGTCGACCTCGGGGAAGTGCGACTTCACGCGCACCAACGACTCCACCACTGCCGTCAAGCTCATAGCCCTCAAGAGATCCATTAGCTTCTGGGGTGCGGCCATGAGCCGATCAATCACCAGTTTGGGCTCCTCCCCAGCCACATGAGGAACCACTATGTCCATGACGTGGTCGGCATCGTTCTTCAGGTCGTTCACCTCCACTTCAAGTCCTGCAATCACCACCTGGTCATTTTGCAATGATTGCAAGGCTACCACGAGACTGACCTCAAGGTCATTTCGTGCTTCTTTTTCGTAAGCCAACTTTTCGCTCATGGTGTACTCACTCTCGATGGCAGCCTCGGTCTCTCTCTTGAGCTCTGCAGCGTCCTCATCAGCTGCCTTCAGGTCCTTCTCAAGGCTCCTGACCCTCTCCTTGGCACCCTTGAGGTCTTCATTGAGCTTGTCCTTTTCCCTGTGAAATTCGGTAGCGAACAAGATGTCGTTATCTTCGCAAATTCAATCCAGCAAAACAGAACTAAAGGTCGTGAGCCCTGGGTCTTACTAGCGCTCACAGTCTTCAGCAACGTGTTGGCGTCCCAAACTTTAAATCGCTCTGCTTCCAGCTCATTCTCGAGCCTTTTCTTCTCCGCAGCTGCCTCCTCCTTGGCTTGCTTGAGCTCCAGCTCAAGCTGTTGTGCCCGCACATGCATGGCCGTAGCATTTCTGCATTGGTCGGCCCTGCCCTTAGCATGGTCTGCCAATGAGTGCTTCAAAGACAAAAGTTAGGCCACTAACTAAAATTCAGAACATGAGACGACAACTACAATAGGGTGGACTACTTTACCTTAAAGGTGTTGTTGAGTGTCAAGATGGCACGTCGGACCTCCTTCATGTCTTCGTCATCCTCAAAGATATCTTCCTCCCAGGGAGTGCCGTTCTAGTCGATTTCCCGCCTCTTTAGTTCCTGAGCCAGCGATGGTGAACCCGGTCCTGTTCCGATGGTTGTTTTCTGGACCTGGCCGTGGTGGCTCGATTTGAGCCTAGTTTACCACCGGGTCCTGAGCCGACGTAGTGGGTACCGCATTGATCGGCAAAGGATCTTGAACTGGCGGGGGAGTTGACGTCGCCAAACCTCCAGTGGAACTCTTGGTTCCGACTTCTTGCTCAGACGTCGTCGTCCTGGCAGGAGAATCGCTGGCACCCGAGGTGCTCAGAGGTACAGCATCCGACCTGCATGAGTTAGTTCGTCAGTATGCATCGACCTCGTATAAACATTACGTGTTGAAGTGGCACTGAGGTCTTACCTTGCTGCTGCCTTTACACGAGCCTTCGGCTTCAGGGGCCGACCTGGCACCTTCGTCGGCATCTTGGTCTGGATACCAGCCTTCGCCAGCTGGGCATCCCTTATGCGGCGGAGGTCTTCCTCCGTCGTCTTCATCTCCAGCTCCCGTTTCCGCTTGGTGCCACAAGATCGTCCTTGCCTGACAGCGAGCCTATAGCTTCGTCCTTCTCCTCGATGTCCTCTGCCATCGGGGTGGGGTCTGCCCCCCCTCTTCCTTTTCTTCTTCTTCTTGGCCTCCAGCTTCACGGTCTTTGCCGCCTCGACCTTCGCCGCTTCGGTCTTCGACTTCGTCACCTTCGCGACAGTTGTTCTTCTTCGGCGCACCGGCTTAACAGTGCCTGCCGTTGTTGGCTGGCTCGTGACGTCCCCTCCGACCTCCTGGTCGCTGCTTCATTGGCTCCCACGGACGAGTCCGACAAATAATTCTCCAGCTGCTCAGCAGCTGGAGGTTGGTAATCCTCCAACCTCAATT
The DNA here is from genome assembly GCA_036936925.1 of Cenchrus fungigraminus. Taxonomy (NCBI): domain Eukaryota; kingdom Viridiplantae; phylum Streptophyta; class Magnoliopsida; order Poales; family Poaceae; genus Cenchrus; species Cenchrus fungigraminus. The sequence continues at coordinate 85,893,988 of CM072770.1, read as the reverse complement.
TCTGACGTGGCTCCTCACCACTAGGTAGAGGCGCAGGGCACCAATACTACATTTCACGTTCCTGCAAAATGAAATATTGAGTCTGAGAGGTCTTTCTCAAGGACACAAGAAAAGTCAAGATATCAAAGACCTCAAAGTCTCAGGACTTACAGGATCAGCCGGACGGTTCAGCGAATGTGCCTTTGGGCACCTCTTGTTGCGGATCCGCCCGGTGTAGAGTTGGGTGACCCTGGCCACCATCTCATCCTTGGAGACCTTGAGGTTCGCCTCACGAGTAGGGTCTGATTGACCCCAGTACTCGTAGGGCGGATGAACCCGATCCTTGATCGGCTGAATGAGATGACGACTAAAGGACATCGCCACCGCGCCGCCTGTAAGTCCTGCCTTCTTGAGGTCAGAAAGGATGACAAGCAACCCCTTGAGGTCTTCCATCTCGCAGGAGGTCAGGGGCATATCCCATTCTGTGACCTTCATGGGTCTGTGCCCAGTTCGCTTCGGAAGCGCCGGCTTCTGGTCGGCGATGTAGAACCAATCGGACCTCCAACCGCTGTTGTTGTCCGGCAGCTCCATGTCGATGAACTCTGACTTATGACCAGATTGTAAGCAGAACATGACAGAGCCTACGACGCCACCAGATTTGCCAGTCTTCTTGACGTTGAAGAAATACCGCCACAACAAGAAGTGTGGTGGTATCCCCATGTACGCCTCACAGAGGTGGATGAAGGAGGATACTACAGTGATGGAGTTGGGGACAAGGTGTACCAGCTCTAGCTTTTAGTAGTACAACTGCCCCCTGAAGAAGTCGTCGGCGGGCACACTGAACCCGCACTTGAAGAAGGACATGAAGACGACCTGCTCCTTGTTGTCCTCCGTCGGGAACTCCTCGCCGGTGGGCGCCTTCCAGTCTGCCTCCGCCTTGGGCCTCAGCAACCCGCGGTTCACCAGCGCCAAGAACTTATCCTCGGTCATCTCCAAGGGATCCCAGACCGTCTCCGGGGTGGGGATTTGGGATGTTGTGACTGCCATTTCTTCGCCCTCAAAATCTCTAGATTTGGATCTAAATGTGACTAGGGTTTTCACGCGCATGCAGAGCAGCGCGGAGCACTGCTCGCGGCGGTGGCGGGCGGATTGCTGCGGGCGGCAGCGAGCTCTGGCTCTAGCTGTGGTGGTGTGGATGCGAGAGCTCGGTGGCTATGGCACGGGGAGTACCAGCGGCGGAAGGAAGAAGAAGGCAGGGGAGGGGTCAACACTCATCCCCTTGGCCGTATTTATATGGGACCCACGGCGTCACCTGTTGCGGATTTATTGTCGTAACGGCTCCGCGACAACGGCTCTATGCCGCTTATTTCGCGCGAGTCAATCTCGCCGGATTTTCCTCCAACGACTCTAAGCCCAACGGATAGTGTTGACACTGTTTTTTGGAAAAACAGGTCAAAAGGGATAAGAAGGAGCAACCGATAGGAAAACAGTGCAATCGGCCGATTAAAGAGATAGAAGGACGATCAACAGGACTCGCTGATGGTCAAAGGGGTCTAACTCTGTCTATTGATGGGCTGGCAAGTCAACCAATCGGCCGACGGTCCACCAGGGAATCGGCCGATGAGAAGGAAGAAGGCGGAAGTCAAGAAGATTCGCCAAAGGCAAGACACGGCAGAGGTGGGTCAATCCACGATTGGCAACGGGTTAGAGTCAGTTTTAGGAGAGTTTGACTCTTGCATGAGTCTTTTTCTATTTTTAGTAGTGTTTGTTTTCTTTAGACACAAGTAAGCAGTGCCGTAATCAGCTAGGTGTCGGGTTGTCCTCAGGACATAAATAGCGACCATGCGTGGTCGGAAAAATTGTACACACCAATATCAAACATACCGCCTCCGGGCAAACCCTTTACAATTTACAGCATCTACTTTTCGGTGACTTCGCCATCGCGTTTTTTTCTTTTTCTTCAAATGTCATCCTTCAAGTTCGTCAGGCTGCATCGATCGACCTCCGGCAAGCTTGTGAGTACCGTTTTACCGAATAACCCTAGGCTTTAACCTCTGGGTGCATCACTGAGGTTTCATTTAGTTCTTTATTCACCCCTTACCGATATTAGATAGATCTACAAGTTTTCGTACCAATTCTTGTAGTTTTAGCTTTTATCAAATTATCCCACTCGATCTAGATCCTGTCGGCTTCTAACACTACAGCCGATTTAGACATGTTCGAGTGCTGACGTCACGATCGGCCGATCCAGCCGATCCTTTTATCCACGCTCTCGCGCACGGTCGCTCTCGAGCCGGCTGATCCCGCTTTTCTGTATCGGCTGATTGGCTGGTACACGTGTCACTAAAGGCCCATCGGTTCTCTAGCCGATCCCTAATATTTTTCCATTGTCAATCAACAAGTCAGATTGGCTGGCATGCCTCGCTACAGACCGGGGAGTCACGTGTGTCGCGCAAGGAGGTGACGTCCTATTTTCGCGTCAACACACTTTTGGCACACCCGGTGGGACACGAAAAAGTCAACAATGACGAAGAATTTGAAGAATGCTGATGTTGACCCAACCAACGTTCAACTAGTCTCTAAAGATCAGCTGAAGGATGCAGACAAAGCCGAGTTCGAAGCTCACATGAAGCGATATGAAGAACTGTGCTTGGCTTCATATGGTCAAACTAAGAGTGGGGTCTACAAGAAGAATCCTCTTCCAACACCCCAGCATATCACCTTCTCAGCTGATCGTCAAGGACTTCATGATATGATGAACAAGGCTATGCATCAGACCATGATCGATCAGTCAAAAGTCCTCGCCAATACCATCCAAAACTGTCTGACTGAGACGCTCAAGAAGGGAACGGAAGAGGATACGTGGGACCTGCATACTTTCAACCAAGGCAAACTCCTCTGGTGTTCCCAAAAGGTCAATCGGCTTCCCCGCCGATTGATGATCCAACAGTAGGGATTGCACCATCTCCACAGATTAATACAACTGCCCCTGATTCCTCATCGGATGCTCAGTCGATTCAGAGTCAGAACGTTGGAGATGTGTATAAAGATCCTTCTACTACGGTGCTGATAGTTCAAACCTATTCAGCACAGTCCACAATCCAGGATCAGACATTTTCAGTGCAGAATCATCACCAGCAATATCCTGCAACGAGAGATCAGAATGGAAGACTTGTAGGATGGGGTTTGCCTCATGATCACTTTAAGACTGACATCTCAAATTTCTTCGAACCTCATCCTGAAGAAATCACAGAAGTGAAGTACCCAGAGTCTCATCAAGCTATGTTTGGAGGTACTCCAGGAACTGTGCATATGACTAATGAAGGAGTGGAGTTTGTCTACTTTAATCATGGGAGCAAGGCTTCTGAAAGAGTCAAAATAGGACCAGCTCATGCACATATGGTTATACCAATGGAAAGGAAAGCTCCTATTCCACCTCAGAGACCGGCTCCTCAGCCGATCTTGGGGATGCCCATACAGACTACTCCACTACAGCAGTCAACATCAGTGCAACCTGTCTTCACTACGTGAAAACCTCAAATAGGTCACGCAGCATTTGTAACGGGCCCTTAACGCCCGTTACATGCACCCACATCTATAATGGTTGTTGTTTGGCGCCCGTTACCCATAAGCGCGGCAGGCCGACCCCAGGGTTGGCCTCCACTACGCCCGTTACCAATGTGGACTTCTGGTAACGGGCTTCTTAAGCACCCGTTACATGAATTCTTTGTAACGGATGTTAATTTGAGTCCGTTACAAAAGTTAAACCTATCGGTAACGGGCTCGTAAAGTCTGTTACCGATCAATGCCCTATCGGTAACGGGCTGTTTAAGTCTGTTACTGATTACTGCCGTATTGGTAATGGGCTATAAAGTTCGTTACCGATAATTTCGTACTGGAGATGCATGCTTGTTATGATGCGTCTCCTTTGCTGGTGACCCAATTGGATACGCTCGTTTCTTAGGACTTGTCTCCTTTGATTGCCACCCAGGGTCTCCTTTTTTCTCACATCGGAGACGCATGTTGTTATTGCTCGTCTCTGTCTTCTCCTTCCGACACCACTCGCTCTCTCTCTGCAGAAGGCCTCTCCCGTTCCGACAACAACACTTGCTCTCTCTCCTCAGAAGGTTACTCGCTCGATCTCTCTGCTCAGATGTCCCCGCTGGCCTGCCCATTTGCAGCCGCCAGCTGCGCGCGCTCTGAGGATCACGCATAATTTCTCTCCTCAGAAAGCCGGTGCTGCAGCAGGCCGACCGGCCGCGTGCGCGACAGCGAAAGGGGCCAGTGGACGTCGATCGCGGTGTCATCCAAAGCAGACGCCGCGGTCGAGCAGATGGCGTCCTCATCAAGGTGGAAATTAATTGCCGCCTTTTATTGAAATTCTTCAGTTGTCCTAATCCTCTTATGTTATCGGTTTTTTTGTGTGATGAATTAAGCTCATTTGGTGTATGGAATGCAGATGGCGTCTGCTGCTTGGGCTTGGATGTACAGACAGCCCCAAGAAGATTGGGAGAATTTCTTAAGCGGGGTCAATGGTTTTCTAAATCAAGCAGAGGCGGATATGAGAAACCGTGGTGTTCAGGCAATGCTTTGCCCCTGTATAGATTGTCTCAACCAGAAGAAATTCGCACAACGGGAAATCATTTTTCATCATTTGGTCACACGTGTTGGAATAAACATGGTGAGGAAGGCCTTAATGAACTCGAAGCAGGCTGCCTAAATTAAGGTGAAGTGCGACACCATGCTACCGACCATGATGAAAACCTTGATGATGGTGGAGTTTTTGAGGAAAATGAACCATTATTCCCACCAAATGTGATGAGGCCTGAGGATATCACTGATCAAGAAGTTAGGGGCTTCGATGATGGTGAGGTGTTGCAACGTGTGCACAATGTTGATCAAATGTTGCAGGATGTTGAGTTTCAACGAGTGTACACACCTTCTGAATTAGTGAGGCTGAAGCAGTTCATTGAAGATTCAAAGAAACCCCTCTATCCTGATTGCCAGAAGTACTCTCGCCTTTCTAGTGATCTAAAACTTCTGCAGCTTAAGGCAGATCTTGGTTGGAGTAACAAAAGTTTCAAACATCTATTGGATGTGCTTAGAGACATGCTACCTGAAGGAAACCAAATAGCAGAGTCTGTCTATGAGGCGAAGAAGATAATCTGTCCTCTGGGAATAGAGGTTGAAAAAATCCATGCATGCAAGAACAATTGTGTATTGTTTCGTGGAGATTATGCAGACCTTGACAAGTTCCCCAAGTGTGTCTATGATCGGTACAAGAGGAAAAAGGATGGTGGAGATGATAATAATGTTGATGACGAGAACGAGCCCGGCGAGATCAGAGGCAAGAAGAAGAAGGCTAACAGAGGGGCTCCTGTGAGGGTGGCATGATATTTTTGCATCATTCCTTGGCTAAGAAGATGGTTCGCAACACGAAAGGAGGCCCAACTCTTGCGTTGGCACGACGAAGGCCGAAAGGAGCTTAAGCAAGATGGCAAGTTTAGGCACCCCGTAGATGCAGCACAATGGGGTAACATTAATAACCACTTTCCGTGATTTGACAAAGACGTAAGGAGCATACGGTTTGCTATGAGCACAGATGTTCTTCTTCATGCTTGCAAGTGAGTAGGTAAATCTTACAAAAAATTGTACTGCACACAGATAATCACACAAGCATGTCTCTTGAGATGCAAAATCACACACATAGATTACAGTCATCATTGATACATCAGAAGGTTACAAAGCGTCCATCTATATTCATTATCACTAGGCACTACCAGGATGAGGAACATAGATCTAAACTAAGCAAAAGAGATATACTTCCATCGGCTTATTCTTCTTCATGCTTGCAAGTGAGTAGGTAAATCATACAAAAAATTGGACTGCACACAGATAATCACACAAGCATGTCTCTTGAGATGCAAAATCACACATAGAGATTATAGTCATCATTGATACATCAGATAGGGAGGCCTCAGGATCTTGGCCAGCTCGGCAGCCTCGAACTTGCGTCCGGCTCTAACTGAATCTCCGGCCGGCCAGAGGTAGAAGACCACTGCGGTGGTGGGTGCTGACTTGGCGATGTTGAGGCTCAAAGTTTGATCTTGCTCCTTCCCTTCCTGTCGGTCGATCGTCGGAGGTGAAGAGAAAGGAGGCTGCCGTCAGCTTGTTCTTCCTGACGAGATATGCTCCAGATTCTGGCTCCTTCTTCATCATGCTTACAAGTGAGCACAAGAGAAAGATACAACAGAGGGTGGAAACATATCCCTTCAAAAATCCTCCTCCTGGAGGAGAAGGGAAAGCAAAAGGAAGCGCAAATTTGACGAGAAAGATGTAGTGGAGTTGGGCTTCTCTCCCCAGACCTCAGTGATCTTTCCGTCGGCTTGTTCTTCCTGATGCAGGAGGTTCTGAGCTACTCTCCCCCCGACAGCTGATGCCAAATCACAAGGAAATATATCACAAGGATTTTTCTTGCAGCTGTGCTAGAGGGATGAGCAACCCAATCACCCATATCACAAGAATTCTTCTAGCAAATGAGAGAACGAGGAGTAAGAAGAGAGAAAAGCAAAAGCTTGCGCCCTACAAGATCTATTCTTTGTACCATAGCTAGATCTAGATCTAGAGAAGAAGGAAGCAAGTGAGGAGGACCGATAGGCGTCGGTGCCTTTTTATAGCAAAAACAAGGAAGGGATAAGATCGGTTGTCAAAAAAAAGAGGAAGGGATAAGATCAAGAGCACAGGAAACGGGAAGGTTCCCAAGAAATTGATGCCAGATCTGGTCAATGGGAAAATAGTTGCCCAGTCAATGGCTGAGAGCAGAGGCAGTGATTCCAATGTAGAATTAAATGATACGCGGATTAACCAAACGTCGTCTCCAATGTAGAATTAAAGCATACGCGGATTAACCAAACGTCGTCTGCAATGGAGAATTAAAGGATAAGCGGATTAGCCAAACGTCGTCTCCATTGCTTACTTAAACCGTGTTTGGAAACAAATCTCCTATATCTTCTCCTTCCAAAATAATTTAGATCCCCTGCCCCTACATCTTCCCGCGAAAAAATAGCAACTGCCTACTCCTCATCGTCACCATTCCCGACCGGAGACGAATAGCATGCCGGGAAGAAGCAGGCGGCACCAGCCGTCGTTGCTGCTGGACCTCCCTCAAGACCTTCGCATTGAGATTGCAGCGCGTGTCGGTGCGACCTCGGAGCAGCCCTTGGCTGACCTCCGCAGCCTACGCGGTACTTGCTCGACCATGCGCCGTGTGTGCAGCCACGACGATGTTGGCCGGCGTTTGTCGATAGAGGGGATAAGAGATGAGATTTCTTGGGTGTGGGACCCCACCACCTACAAAGCCTTCCTTGCTATGCTGACCGATCTCGGGAATCCGGAGGCTTGCTTCTTCTCTGGGATCAAAGCCGTGTTCATGGAAAACAGGGGAAGCAATGATCTCCAGCACGCCACCGAGGGTGGGCACGATGCGGTGGCCTATCTATACGCCATCTTGCTCTACAGGGACAATGGCGGTGCCGCCACTGACGACACCGTGAAGCGGTACATGAGGCGGGTCGCGGGCGGCGGCAGTACAACGTCGAGATGGCTGAGCAACGAGGGGTGTCTGCCTTTTCGCGAGAAGGCCGCCCGTGCGATCCACTCCTCGACTTGGCGCATTTGGGGTGAACCGCTGCCGCCTCCAGCACAGGTGCGCGGCGATCAGCTGTGGCGTGGATAAAGGATGGCTTGGAATTTCTCTGTTTTGCAGCGAAGACTGTAGGCTCCGCCGCGAAATGGTGAAGTTCGAACGGAGTATTGGAATAGGAAATCAGTAGTGGATTAGCTTTTGTATATTGCTCTTATTATCTGTGTAAATTTTTGGAAGAGCAGCAAAGCCGACGCGGGTTGTCAGTCCTGTGTCGCTACTGACTGTGGGGCCAGTTCTATTCGAATGAACAATAGTTCGCATTTCTCCTTTTAATCTGCAATCAAATGTTGTAACATGTATTTCTTCGTCGTAATTAGTCCAAATTTGATATTTTTTCTAAATTTTTCTAAAATCACCATATTTTCATTAATTTTATTGTTTAGTGTATATTCCGTTTCTTGAATAATGTTTATATGCCTTATTTTGTTCTTTGTAAGTACAACAACATATAAATAATATTTGTTTTACATAACCAATAGTGATGAAACTTTGCATTTCGTAAGCTTAAGGTGAACACAAGGTTTTGTTTGGTTTTCAAATGCATATGAGTTCGAACATGTTGCAAAGTGTGGAAAACTTCAATGTTCAAGCAACATTCTAGGAAACTATGTGAGAGATGTAGACATTTGTACACAAGTATATTATTCCTTCATCGAGACCATTTGAAATTTTGAAGACAAGGTTAGGTACCCAAATTATGTTGCCAAGTCAATTTGTAGATTTTTTAGAGCAAATTTGATCTTATTAGAATTATTATATAATTACCATGGGGTGTAAAAATGAAATATAAGAATTTTGGGCACACAAGTGTGACTGTTGATATTTTATTCAAATACTAAATGTCCAAATATGAATTGTTCGTATTTTTATGATTTTTTAGGTGCTGTTTTATGGGCTCCAATATTTTAGGAAAGCAAGTTTCATTCCAAAAAAAATAGTGACGGGCCCACGCGTCAGCGTCAGCAGCCAATATAAAAAAGATAACCGTTGCCTGCCCGCCCGGACCCAACTGCCAACAAAGGCGATGCAGGTTCACTAACCATCGTCGCCAATGACACTGGCCCACGCATCAGTGTCAGCAGGCTAACCCGCGTCCGTAATGACTATCCATTGTCTCTAAGATCTAATTCATCACAACAGATCTCCTGTTCACCACAACAGATCTCCAGTTCATCACAACAGAACACATATTATAGGAGACGTGGATGGATCTACTCGCGTCTATTAGATCGAGTTGATGACATACAAAATCCAACAACCAAACTAATTAACTAAGCAAATCATGATCGACAAACAAACTAAGCAATTCATGTCCAACAACCTGACGAAGACACAAAGACACACACACACACATTATTACTATACATGGTAGAGGAGTCTATCATTTAGTCGGTCACTACCGTCGGAGTCCCGCCGTCGTCGCCGCCGTGGCTGCCGTCGGAGCCGTTGTCGCCACCGTGGCTGCTGTCGTCGCCGTCGGAGCCGCCGTTGTCGAAGACGAAGTGGCGGCCAGCCCGCTTTACCACGGGGAGGTTCTCGAGCTTCTCAGGCAACCCGTGGATCCTTAAGGCGAGACCCTTCACGCTCGGGTCCTTGTCCACTTCATGAGGCGCCTTAATGTCGAAGGCCGCGCCAATATCTTGAAGCTTTCTGAAGGCGCTCCTGAGCAGGTTGACGACGAACTTAGTGTCGTCGAAGAACGGTTCCGCGTCAGCGTCCTTGGTCGCTGGCTCCTTCCCCTTCTCCAACTTCCTCCGACGGCGGCTTTCGTAGTCGTCATCCTCCCTTCGTCCCCGCTTTGCCAGTGGCAGAGGTTAGTCCTGCTGGAACCCCCAACGCCCTCTCTCTGCTCGGCCACCAAATCTGCTATATATTCATGTCAATGTGGATTAGGGAGACATGCCTTGATAGTTCATTTTTAATTGATTGACTGTGGATTTGATGGATGGATTTTGTTGCTCCAAGCCTGTTTGAATAAATTGTTGCTAACAGATGAAGTTATATGAACTGTTGAAATTCATTTTCATGTTCCTGGTGCTACAATTTTTGCACTGTAAATTCATGAAAAGCATTGAGGATGTTAGCATACTTTAATTCTGCTATGCTTTGAATGTACCAGATCGACAGTTATGCTTTGGACCTGTTAGCATACTTTAATTCTGATGGCCACATAATGTCAGTGGGAATTGCATCGCAGTGGTTTATAATGTAGTGATAACTAGACTGTCCTATGCTTTGTTGTGAGTGTTAATTGTTTCACTACTATCATATATACTGTTATTGTTGGTGTCATGATGTGTTGTGAGTGTTGTTTCACTACTGTCATATATAATGTCATGATTGCTTTATCCTCTTGTTGCATGTACACATGGAACACACAATCCATCGCTGCTGAAGTTGGACAAGGAAGTAGTTGAAGGAATTTATTCTCTGCTTTGATATATAAGCATATTGTTGTGTCCCTGTCAAAATGGTTAGCACCTATCCCTGTATGCTAATTAAGTAAAATATGAACTGTGTATGTCTATGCTGATTTTATTAACGACTTGTAATGATTTTTAGTGTAATATCAGCTATTTTGCCTGTCAGAGAAAACGAATTTATCTAATAAGAATTTTGTTTAGATTTTCAGTCTTTCTTATGTTGCTCTACAGACAACCTGACATATCATCTATGCAGTCTCCCACAACAACAAACTCCTCTACCTCCAGTGCACCATCACAGCCCATCGGCGGTGAAACTTCTTCACAGGGTCACTCAGCACAGACTGCTGCGAGTAGTACTCGATCCCGCGGGTCAAGGACACAAACCAAATGGCCAGAAGACAAGTTGACTGCAACTGGACTTGATGCCAATTTTTGGCCTACCCCAGGTGCTGCGAGGGATAGATTTGTATTGGCCTATGGCCTCATTGCTCGGGAGAGGGTGTCAATCAACAAGGCTGTTGATGATCTCTCACCAATTGAGAAGGAACATCTGTTCACAGTTTTAGAGGAAAACCTAGATTACCCAGCCAATCTGGAAGAATCTGTTCGCAAGAAGGCAATTAAGGCAGCTATATCAGAGATTGAAACCTTGCAACGGCGGTTCAAGTCCCATTTAAGAAAAAATATGTGAGCGAAGAGGAGACTCCCTTTGTGAAGCATGCCTTTTTGCAGCAACAAGACTGGGACATGTTTGTGCAGGAAACCAATTCTCCTTCATTTCAGCAATTGAGCCAGGAGATGAAACAAAAGAGAGCATTGCATAATAAGCCACACAAGACGGGCAGAAAAGGTTATCATGGTAAAAGGAAAGAGTGGGAGGAGGAGGATGCAAAGCTAGCTGCAGAAGGAAAACAGAACCCTTGGGACCAATTTCCTGGACGTTCGAGACCTTATCTGCGGGCAAGGGTAGGGAAGAAGAGGAAGAATACTAGTGAAGGAAGCGGGGGCATAACATTTAGTAACCCTGCGGTGGTGGGGGTAGCAGATAGGGTGAAAACACTTGCAGCTCAGGGTAGCGATGGTTCTTTCTCTGGGGTTAGGGAGGATGATATCCTCACCGCAGCACTTGAGACTCCAGAGCATCGAGGTCGGGTCCGAGGCATGTCTAGTTCACTTGGCTGGGGTAAAGGGTTTGGTGAAGAGTTTGCTGGAATGTATAGGAAGAAGAGGAGGAATTAGAGATCTGATGCTCATGATATGATGGACATAACATTTAAATCAGTTGTCCATGCTCTAAGACTATCATGCATCGAAATACCGAAAAATGTACTTCTTCCTTCCCAATTACCAACACCTGTTAGTAGCAGTGAGGAAGAAGACGTGCATGGTAGCGAGGAAGAAGATGTGCATGACCGTGAGGAAGAACATGTGCATGACCACGAGGAAGAACATGCGCATGACAGCGAGGAAGATGCGTGTGGCAGAGAGCAAGATCATTGGAATGCCAACGAGGACGAAGCGAATCAAGTGCACAGTGATAGTCGATCACCTATGCTGGACACAATAGATAAACTGACAGAGCCAACCGTGTGCAGCCTTTTGGATGGAACTGGGATTAATGTGGAGCTCGCACTAGCGAAAGTCTTTCCATTTCAAAAGGCTTGCCATTCAGTACCGGTGCAGGATGGGTATGTTGTGGTCCAACCTACTTATGTGTGGGCCATTGTGGGTCACTACCCTCTGCCTGTACCAATTGATGGGGGTGACATAGCAACCCTAGTTGAGGCTCTCGTTCAAAGGATCCAATGGCCAAAGGACAGGATCCTTATACCACTCACGACGAGACATCCCAACCCTGAAGCCGCAACAGGTAGCAGGGGTACAGCATCAGATGGAGGTACTGTAGCTCAGTGTCAGCAAGAGAAGGCTCAAAAGCAGCAGCAGCAGCAGATCAGGAAAACTACACAGCAGGAGCATCGACAATAGCCGGAGGAGCCCAAGCAAACTCCGCCTAAGCAGCAGCTGCAACATGAGGATAAGCAACAGACGAAATAGCAGCCTCTCCAGCAGCAGGAGGAGGAGCGCAGGCAATCTCCCCCTAAGCAGCAGATGCAACATGTACAACAGCCTCTGCAACAGGAGGAGGAGTCCAGGCAATCTCCACTGCAGAAGGGGAACCAGGCTAGGAAACCTCTGTCTAAAGATGAGATTCTTAACTGTATTATTGAGACAGAACAGGAATGACCAAAATACAAGCCTGGTGCACCTATGTTGTCAGAAGAAAACTTAGAGGCTGCTGGACCAAATTGTGCCAGGTTACATGCTTACATCATGGAACACAGTAAGGATAAACTTGCCTTTCCAGCAAAGGTGGATCAACACTACTTTAAAGGTGGTGGTGGTGCTTTAATGTTAAACATTGCATCCAGTAGCGTGTATAACCTTATAACCCTGGCTTCTCTAGATGTTACCTTCTTGAGGTTGTGGACATTGTAAGTCCCTGAAAATCTAAAAAGATATTTCTTTAATTTTGACCACAAAGTTCATGCATGCTAACAATTTGATTTTTTGTAGGAAAATGATGGACAAGGCAGTGGAGATGCAGATCAGTGTTGGGTTTTTAGATCCAGGTTTTATTACTTCCACAAATATTTCTTAGCATTCTGGCCTTGTTACCAAAGCAATCGCAAATGCAATGAACAATGACTACGTGGTGGGTGCCTACTACACTAGCCATTGGGTAACAGTGATCATCTGTATGAAGTTCAAAGAGGTTTGGTATCTAGATTCTGCTAAACAACATCCCCTGCTAAAGTTCTCAGATCTCAAATCTGTTGTGGACTGGTCAGTATCTTGTAGGTTTTGTTCACAAAAATTAAATCTCTTAGTTTTTCTAATCGGTATTGCTGACCATGCAGGGCCTTTGGTACAGTATCTTGTAGGTTTGGTTCACAAAAATTCAATCTCTTAGTGTTTCTAATCGGTATTGCTGATCATGCAGGGCCTTTGGTGATCATGCACAGGACCGAGTGACGAAAGGAAAGAAAAAAAGCCAAAAGCCACACTCAAGCACAAAACAAATCTTGATGTAAGACCGAGGTTTTTTTTATGGTCCCTTCTTACCTATTTGGTACTGCATTAACTTGTCATTTTGGTACCTCGATGCAGTGTGCTCAGCAGCCATGGCGGTCCTCTTTGTGTGGATTCCATGTGGCATTCCATATGTTAAGACTACTCAATGACATACCTGACATCAAGAAGGCTACTGTAAGTAGATAATAATGCTCAACCTTGTCTCTGCTCATATTCTCCATCTGATTTTAGAAACTGATTTCTACTTGTATTCTCATAAATGATTGTATTTTGTAGGATTTCAAAGCTGCTGTAGATGTTTCCATAGAAGATCTAAAGCATGTCCAGGAGATGCTGTGCGAGTACATTCTTAAGGAGACCATCGACCGAAAGGGCAACTTCTATAATGGTGCACCGTGAGTTCATTGTAGCCAGAAACTTGAAACCCATTCAGTCTTCTTTAGTCAGGTGTTGTTGCCTAAGAAACCAGATGTTGCCTGGTTCAGGCAGTTTTCTCATGACTCCATCCAAACAAGCCCTGATTAGAGTAACTTGAAACTTGATGGGATCTTGCTAGCTTGTCTATAAATGTGATCTTGCTTGTCTATAAATGTGATCTTGCTTGCCTATATCTGTGATGTGAGAATGTGTTTGTGATGTCTCCTTGCTGTGGTGGCTGCCATATCCTGGCTGGTTCCAGGATGGCAGGATGCAACCCCTGATGGCTGCCAAATCCTGGCTGGTTCCAGGATGCAGCCGGCAAGCAGGCAGATTACTATAGGGGTGGCCTACGTATCTGTAATGGGCGTTAATTAAAGCTCGTTACAAACACTGATCAGTGAGTAACAGGCTTCATTCAGAACGCCCATTACAAATATGCCAACAATGTAACAGGCAGTGTAAAAGCCTATTACCAGTACTGACCGGTGGGCCCCAGGACCTGGCCCTTCGTCGAGATAGAGGAGACGCGGGTTGACAGCACGTGTCTCCTTTAGTCGAGAGATAGCAGACGCGCGTGGAAACAGATACGTCTCATTTCGTCGAGACAGAGGAGACGCAGGTTCACAGCACATGTCTCCGATGTTGAGTTCACAGTAACGGGCTCTGTTTTCGTGCCCGTTGCCAAAGTTCCCTGTGGGCCTAGAGAAACAGCCATTTCACGTGACCGGTGACTAGTTGTGGTAACGGTTGTTGTTTGATGCCCATTACGAATCCTAGATGTGTTGAGACGCGTGTGAAATAGACGCGTCTCATTTCGTCTAGATAGATGAGACGCAGGTACACAGCACGCGTCTCCGATGATGAGCTACTGTAACAGGCTCTGTTTTGGTGCCCGTTACTAAAGTTCCCTGTGGGCCCAGAGAAACAGCCATTTCACGTGACCGGTGGCTAGTTGTGGTAACGGTCGTTGTTTGATGCCCGTTACGAATATGTGTTATCAGTAACGGGCATCTGCCCGTTACCTTTCTTGGCTCATTTGTAACACTTGATCGGTAACGGGCGCTTTGCTACTAAAGGCAATCTATGCCTGTTACCAAAGTGAGTTTTTCACGTAGTGCTTAACCCCAGCTAATACAGTTGCTCATACAAGATCGTCACCTCAATAGCCGGTCAACCAGGGGATGACAAGGCAGCCAGTAGCACAAGAACAGCAGGTGGAGCCTATGCAAACAATGCAGATGCTCCTAAACCAATTGGCTAACTCGGGCCAGTTGAATATGCATCAGCCAACTCCATCGGTTGGTCTGCCGATCGGACAGATTCCACCTGTGATGAGTCAATCAAATACACAAGGTTCTTCTGGAGCAAATGCATCAGCAGCACCAAACCCACAACCAAGAACTTCAGAAGAACAACCTCTAGAGACTCCATCAGCTGAGATGCAAGCGATAGAATAGATATCTGCTGAATTGAAGTCTCATATGAAGGAAGAATTGATTGACCATCTTTCAGAGATGTTGCAGAAGCAATTTGGGATAAAACCTTAGCAGCAGATGTATATGTACAGAACACTGTATCCATCTGGCTATGATCAAATACCTTTCCCTCCCAGATTCAAAGTGCCAGACTTCACCAAGTACTCTGGACAAGATGATACATCCATAATGGAGCATATCACTCGGTTCATCATACAGTGTGGAGAAGCAGGGAATGTTGATGCACTCAGGATACGACTGTTTTCTTCATCTCTCTTAGGGCCAGCATTTTCATGGTTTACCTCACTACCGGCCAACTCTATCATCAAATGGTCCGATCTGGAACAGCAGTTCCATAATTATATCTTCTCTGGCATTCATGAGATGAAGATTACTGATTTGACCAGACTCAAGCAAAGGAACGATGAAACAGTTGCTGGATTCGTTCAGAGGTTCAGGGAGGTCAGAAACAAATGCTATAGTCTGAATCTGGGAGACAAGCAACTGGCTGAATTAGCATTCCAAGGGCTCTTGCTAACCCTGAGAGAGAAATATGCGTCACATGACTTTGAAAGTCTTGGCCAATTAGTCAGTCGAATTTGTCAGGAAACTGCGAAGTCCTACGAGCCTAGGAGGA
Organism: Cenchrus fungigraminus; assembly: GCA_036936925.1. Classification (NCBI taxonomy): domain Eukaryota; kingdom Viridiplantae; phylum Streptophyta; class Magnoliopsida; order Poales; family Poaceae; genus Cenchrus; species Cenchrus fungigraminus. Next base: position 85,878,253 of record CM072770.1, on the reverse strand, counting down.
GCTTCCAAAAGAAGGTGTCTTATGTGGATTGCTCTGACTCTGACGATGAGGAAAATATGATAGGGCTTGAATAGTGGGTCAAAGGCAAGAAGACAGTATCCTGCCCCTTTGGTAAGAAGGAACCATAAAAATTCGGCTTTAACATCACTAAGGCCGATAAGATATTTGATCTGTTGCTTCAGCAAGGGCAGATCAAACTCTCCCAGTTCCATACCATACCATCTGCAGAAGAGCTCAAATGGATGATATATTGCAAATGGCACAATGCAACTTCGCATGACACCAATGATTGCAAGATTTTCAGACAACAGATTCAATCAGCTATTGAGCAAGGGAAACTCAAGTTCGAAACCCCTACCAAAGCTGAAAAGCCGATGAAGATTGATCAGCACCCCTTCCCAACCAATACAGTTGAGGTGTCTAGCAAAGACACATCACGTGTTAAGTTGCTGACGTCAGAATAGGCTCAAAATAAAGGAGCTGTTGATCCCAAGGTACAAGCAACCGCTGCCGATGTTAAAGGAAAAGGGTTACTGCTTGAAGAAGAAGACCTGAAGCCACGCCGGCCTGTCACGTCCCAAATGCTGATCAACAAGTTTCAGTGATGGCAAGAGAAGGCAAGAGGGAGAGAGGAGTGGGCACAGCGCAATGAAGGACATTGGAGATGTCCATTCTTCAAGTACTACTGGGAGGAAGGAATCAAACTGCTTACGGCAGAAAACTGTCCAGAATGCAACGAGACTTATAACAATAGCAGCTCTTCCAAGAGAGTTTGCTTCAATGACAGAAGGCCTACAACTGGAGATCACCGTGAATTCAGCAACCAACGGATCCCAATTCATCAACGGCTAGGGGGTAAAGCCAGCGTCCACGATCGGCTGGGGGGCACGGCTAGTGTTCATGATCGGCTGGGAGGCCGAGTCAATGAGAAGTCAAACAATCAGCTAGAAGAGATGGTCGATTCCTTGATTCCTGATGAGGATATCATGTGCCGAGCTCCTGAACGTCGACGCACCGTACAACTGGACGATGAAGGGTCGAATTAGTTACACAAGAAGCCCAATCCACAATGGTGCCCAGATGGCCTGATCAAATCTCAGAAGAGGAGAGTCCAGCGTCTACGACAGCTAGAACAGCCAGAAGAAGAAGAAAGACGTGTGCTGGACAAGAAGAAGGTTCGGTCTAAAGTATGGCGCCCTAAGCCCAAGGCCGATGAGGGGAAGGATGGTAAACCAAAAGCTGATTACATGGTTCTCCTTCTACCAAAAGAGTTCAAGACCCCAGTTGATTTGGATGTATCCGATGAAGAACTTGGGATGGCTCAATTAACACTGGAACCTACACAAGCTATCTTTGAGAAGCCAGAAGATGAGAAAAGACAACACTTGAAGGCATTGTTTCTCAAAGGTTTTGTCAATGGGAAACCAGTCACCAGGATGCTAGTAGATGGAGGACTGGCAGTCAATCTGATGCCATACACCATGCTGCGCAAGATTGGGAAATCTGATGAAGATTTAACCCAAACTGACATGATGCTGGTGGACTTCGAAGGCAACGTCTCTCTGGCCCAAGGTGCAATCTGCGTGGAGCTCACCATCGGCAGTAAGACCCTTCCAACCACCTTCTTTGTCATTAAAGGGAGGGGATCTTATAATTTACTGCTGGGTCGGGATTGGATACACGCCAACTGTTGTATACCATCTACAATGCACCAATGCATCATCCAATGGATCGGAGATTCAGTGGAGATGGTCAAAGAAGAAACCTCCTTGACGGTGGCAGCTACAGAAGCACAAGGATGGACCTATGATCGAGTAAGCTGCAAATCAGGAAAAGCGTGGGATACCAAGTATCTCAAGGTGTTCGATTTTGAGCTACAGCCGGTTCAAGTAGTCGGCTCTGATGACAAGATTAAATAGATCAATTCATTAAAGACGAAGGAAAGCTTGGGCATAAAGTCACGACAGCCGATGGATTGGTTGCCCAAGTATACAAGCGATTGTATAAGCCGATTGATATGTCGAGCCTATCGGCCAATTGAACTTTCGAGCTGTAGCCGATTGAGAATGTAATCGCCTCCAGTAGGATAGTCGATGTCTGTAAAGAATCACCTTTAGTGCAAAAATGTAAAAGAACCGGTGTATAATTAAAATATTCGGTTCTTCCAGAGCATGGCCGATACGCATATTGCCCTTAGAATAAATGATATATTTTTGTTTCCGCTGTTTCGAATTACAGCAATAATATTACAACTCAGATCTGAAGGTTACATACATTTTCAAGAGATTACAAGGGATACACGGTCCTGTCTCTAATATGATGAGGATATTGAATCGATGAATGAGAGAAGGATGCCACGAAGAGGAAACGAAAGACTAAGATGTTCACCAGATTCTGTAAATCTTCCGCCGAATGGAGTCTGAGTTGATGACCAAGACGACCGTTCCTTTGGCACGCTCCTCCACTGATAAATGTGTAGCAAGACAACCTACCTTGTTTCTTCCCCCGAAGCTAGCAAATCCAAGTTCTTCACAAGGATTCTTCTAGCTATAGTGCCTCCTGGCTTTTCAAGAGGGGACGAAGAGGAAGAGGGGTTACTACACTACTTCACAAGAATTCTTCTAGCTATGAAAGGAAAAAAAGAAAAGGAGACAGTCATACAACAAGAGTCTATGACCTATCAGAGTTGGTTGCGCCATGGTTGATGAATGTGAGTTTTCTCTATCGAGCTTCAAGCCTATTTATAACCCTAAATGGCAGAAGAGATAACTACAAGAGGGAATTGAAAAAGGCAAAATAAAGGGCATTCGATGCAGTCAAAGCAGGAACAGTTTCCCCGTGAAAGCCTCAGACTGAACAATGGACAGTCATGCAGTCATACGTTTCCCAAAAATCAGGAACCAGCTTTGAAAGAGGATTGAATGACAATGAATGGCCCCACTCTGTACCCCAGAAGAGGAGGTTTTTAGGATCCTTCTATCTCAACATTGCTAGCAACAACAACAAGCTTCAATGCATCATCTGGATGCAAGAAAACTTCAAGAAGAAACTTGTCAAGGAATGGGGATAATTGCATTTTCCTGGAAGCGCTCTAAAAGAGGCATACCTCTTATTCCTAATAAAGGCTGATTTGATTCATAGACAGAAGGCTATGGTGCCACATGAGAAGCGAGTTGCATTTTTATAGCAAAGAAGTCGAACCAGATTATAAATGGCACCTACAAGCATGTGTGGGAAGCTATTGCCAGGAAATAGTACATTCAGATCCATCAATGCCAATAAAAGGATAGTGATTTTATTCATAAATAGGCTGATTGCATCGGCTAATAGTACATCAAGGCTTAAAGAAGACTCTTTGCCTTATCTAACTCCGCCCTAACTCGGACTACTTCTTCATCTACATGATCTAGTTCCTGCAGAAGAGTAGTCCTCCTGGCTTCAAGGACTTCCAGCTTCTTCTCGTCGTTCGCAATCACAAGGCGGAGACCATGTTCTTGCCTGGATGGTTGGGTTGGTTGATTTGCATCGAAGGCGTTGATGCTCGACACGATCCTTTCCACGGTTTCACGATTTGGAGACTGGGGAAGAGATAGAGAAACATCAAAGAAGAGATCAGAGAAGAAAAAGCAAGGAAGAAACCAACTTGATTCACAGATGAGGAAGAGGAAGAGGAAGCGATCGCGAAAAGAAGTACAGTTCAAAGGGCAAAAGAGATCTTGCATCTTATAAAGGCCAATTAAAACGTTCGGTCAAAACAATAAATGCAAGGCGTTGGGAGTTGGCCAGTAAAGGCCAGTTACAGCCTAAAATTTACAATATTCAGAGAAAGATTAAACTATGCCTAGAAGATATATGCGTTAATGAGATCCAGGCGCAGCTGGTCAGCCGCTTCTATCTCCTGACGATCGGCATCGGCCGAACCAGGAATCGGCTGCTCTTGTTCGCGGAGGACTTGGGCTTGCCGTGCAATGGAATCCCTCTGTTCTCGCATGGTAGCGATGGTGCCCGGAAGATCCATGAGCTTCTACTCTTCAACTGCTAAATCTTGCTTAATCTGACCAAGCTCTTTCATCAGTTCAGCACGACGCCTCTTTAGACTGTCAATGCTGTTGACGATATCAGAACGGGAATAAGCTAGAAATTCAATCCTGCCATCGAGATCGGCCATACTGCTATCCAGTTTCTCCCTGTCTCGAGTAAGTTGCTCCTATTGCTTCCTTTCATCCAGTCGATCTTGAGCTTCTTGAACTACAAGCTGCTGATTTTCAATAAGAGCAACTTGAAGCATCTTCGACTTAAGATCTCTGGGCAACTGGCTTTGGATCTGCTTGAAAATACTCCTGATCAGTTCAGCATCTTGTACAAGCTGGTGGATGTCTTGGTTCAGTAATGGAAGCACCTCGACGATCTTAGCTTTCACATCATCTGCAAGAAGAGTGGCCGATGCACTCTGGACGACGAGAGGCAAACTTGGCGGAACCTGCAAGGAAAAGTGAACATCAGTGTGAAAACTAAAAAGAAGGATAGTTCAAGAAGCTTACCTCTGCAGCAGAAGAGGTTGCCTATGCTTGAATGATCAGATTTTCAGTCGATTCTGGTTCAGGAACTTCAATGATCGGCGATTGTGGTTGGTCACTAGTCGTTTGTTGAGGATCATCCAGAGATCCATCTTGGGTCTCAACTAGTGTGTCATCAGCATCCTGAACAAGAAACAAGAGCTTAAAAATGGACAAAAGAGCCAGGAATAAGCAAAGGGTTTTTATTACCTCAGCTAGAGGTTTCTCAGTCTGAGAAGCAGTTGGATTCTGGGTCTGATTCTCTACACCATGGTCTGATTTAGGTTGCTCAAATAACCCAGCCAGAGTGTCACCAACTGAAACTTTTTGAATTGGCTCCAATATTGCACCTTGACCAATACCAGCAGTATTGGTTTGTGCTGATTGGCCTATCAAACCCGAGGACTACACAAAGAGTCAATCAATCAGTCAAAATATAGCAAAAGAAAAGAAGGACCAAAGATGGTTAATACCTCAAAAGCATCTGCCAATACTCCAGCCATGTCTGAGATATTAACAACCTTGGTGTCGATCTTCTTCTTTGTTCTGCGGCTGAGAACTTTGCTAGTCACACCTTTTCTCTTAAGGGTCGACAGGAGCGGGTTGGTTGGAGCAGGATTTGTCTTAGGACCCTACATGACTGAAGAGATTGGGGGAGCTTTGTAGCCGATGTACGGTGTAGACCTCGGTGGCCAATAATTAATCAGCTAGCCACTCTTACTTCTAGCAGGTGGTTCAGAAGTATCAGGCTGAAGAAAAGGGGAGTGGTCAGAACATATTAAAGATACATGAAACAAATCAAGCGAGAGAATACCTCGTCAACCGATGCTTTATACTCAGGATCCAGCTTCTCACAGTAAATTCTTGGGGACACACAGAAAAGATGATCACACCATTCTGCCCACTAGATATTGAAAAGAGGAGAAGCAAAACCAGAGAATTTCCAGGAGTCAAGATCAATAGTAGAAGAGTCGGGGATCAGATCCAAGAGGCATTGATAACACGTACCACTAGGAATGACCTCCCGCGATTTGATCAAATTGGAAAAATAAAGACCAATCGGCAACTGGCCAAACCCCAACTGACGGGCACTCACTGAAGGGTTATAAAATTCATAGGTAGCCGATTGATCTTTCCCAAAAACACAGGATGGAAGAAGTCCTGGTTTGATCATTTCCACGAAGACAATTCTGTTCTCATCATCTTTGTGGATGTCATTAAAGCTGAATATGGTCTCAAAGTTAGTATCATGGTCTTCATATGCAAACCAGATGATGGACTCTGGGGTGAAGACGAGATAGAAACTCCTGAAATGCTCTGCTATGCAGGATGGAGTCTTCTTATGTCCTGGGAAGGCAGAGACTGCTTCCCCAAAATTCATGCATCGGCATTTTACAACCGTGACGCCATTTGGCTGATCTCCTGGGAAGGACATATCAAAGATATTCTGCTCCAATCTATCTCGGAGGTGAAGATTCAACCACATGTTGATAAACCACCAAGGATCACCTGGGGTGCCTATAGGGGAATTGGTCGACAAACTAACTGCCACTTGGTGAAGGAGATTGTAAACTGCCCCCAAGAGGTATTTACCAAGAGGGATGCAAGAACCAGCGGCTAACCGCTCGACTATGATCTGATAGTTGGAATTGGGGCCGAAAGATTTACCACAGAAGATGAACTTTTCAAGCCACATGTTCAGAAAAGCCACATGTTCTCTGTTGTTCACAGTACCTTCCTTCATGTGCTCGGTAATATAACCAGACCAGCCACCCACATTCTTGGTTTTTAGATGATGAGAAGGTTTGTCATGACGGCGGCCAAAAAGGACATCCGAGGAAGAAATATCCAAACCAGTCAGCAGAAGAACATCGGCCAGAGTTGGAGTCATCAGCCCATGACCAAATAAAAAAGCATCGAGTGCATCGGACCAGAAATAAGAAGCGGCTATTACAAGAGATTCATTACGAGACATATCAGACAGAGATAGGGTGATGCATTGACTAATCTCATATTGCTCCCAGAAATCTCTGTTCTTCGTAGACACTCTACGATACCAATTTCTCCATCTCTTGGTATACCCTGTCCAAGACCTGAAACAGCTATCCCAATCGGCTAGATCCAAGGAGGTGTTCTTGAAGGGGATTCAGCCAGTTTCAAAATTAATCATCTCAGAAGGGTCAGTATCACCCATTGGACCAAGGAAAGCAAGCCCACGCTTGTCATCAATAGGGATGGTAAGATTGGATCTGAGTTCCTGAAAGTAAGTAAAAGGAATCTAGGCTTCAGACAAAGCAAGGCGACGCATTGGAAACAAAAAAAGCAGAGGAATGAGGAAATACCGGTGGAATCGAAGAAAGAGACGCCTTCGGAGGCACAGGAGGGAGGTGAGAATCCCCGGCGGAGCTTGAAGAAGCCATGGATCAACAAGAACTCTTGAGCTTAGGGTTCGTCGCCCGGAAGCTTGGACTGTTGAAAGCAACGAAATTCAGAGGAAGAAGAGTCGAGGCAGTTGTATTTATGGCCCCTTTTCTGAAATCTATTTAGATTCTCCAGCCATCTTCGAACTAAAGAGGATACCGGATTCGAGTAAATTTCGGAGCAAAAAATTATTTACTCCGAAACTAGGGGGGCATGTGTTGACACCGTTTTTTGGAAAAACAGGTCAAAGGGGCTAAGAAGGAGCAGCTGATAGGAAAACAGTGCAATCGGCCGATTAAAGAGAAAAAGAAGGACGGTCAACAGGACTCGCCAATGGTTAAAGGGGTCTAACACTGTCTATCGATGGGCTGGCGAGTCAACCAATCGACCGACGGTCTACCAGGGAATCGGCCGATGAGAAGGAAGAAGGTGGAAGTCAAGAAGATTCGCCAAAGCCAAGACACGACAGAGGCGGGTCAATCCACGATTGGCAACAGGTTAGAGTCAGTTTTAGGAGAGTTTGACTCTTGCATGAGTCTTTTTCTATTTTTAGTAGTGTTTGTTTTCTTTAGACACAAGTAAGCAATGCCGTAATCGGCTAGGAGTCAGGTTGTCCTCAGGACATAAATAGTGACCCTGTGTGTCAGAAAAATTGTACAAAACAATATCAAACAAACCGCCTCCGGGCAAACCCTTTACAATTTACAGTATCTACTTTACAGCATCTACTTTTCGGCGACTTCGCCATCGCATTTTTTTCTTTTTCTTCAAACGCCATCCTTCAAGTTCGTCGGGCTGCATCGATCGACCTCCGGCAAGCTTGTGAGTACCGCTTTACCGAATAACCCTAGGCTTTAACCTCCGGGCGCATCGCTGAGGTTTCGTCAAGTTCTTTATTCACCCCTTACCGATATTAGCTAGATCTACAAGTTTACGTACCAATTCTTGTAGTTTTAGCTTTTATCAATTTATCCCACTCGATCTAGATCCTGTCAGCTTCTAACACTATAGCCGATTTAGACCTGTTCGAGTGCTGACGTTACGATCGGCTGATCTAGCCGATCCTTTTATCCACACTCTCACGCCTCGATCGCTCTCGAGCCGGCCGATCCTTTTATCCACACTCTCACGCCTCGATCACTCTCGAGCCGGCCGATCCCGCTTTTCTGTATCGGCCAATTGGCTGGTACACGTGTCACTAATGTCCCATCGGTTCTATAGCCGATCCCTAATATTTTTCCATTGTCAATCAACAGGTCCGATTGGCTGGCACGCCTCGCTACAGACTGGGGAGTCGCGTGTGTCGCGCGCGGAGGTGATGTCCTATTTTCCCGTCAACAGATAGATTGGTGACCTAATGCTTATCGCTTAGGTCGTAGAACCATTAATGCTATCATGTTGTCTTGATAGTACATCCGACCTCATTGAGGTCGGCAAGCCCCAACATGCCAAAATTATAGGTCTTTGGGGGAACAAATCCTTCAAATCGACTATTACATGACCGAAGAGAGCGAACATTACATGTGTGCCCCCAGGTACACAGGTCGCCTACGACCTATCTGAACCTAACACAAGTTACAAGATACAAACATATTTGAAGACCTGATCAACCTAGAGCAATCTTTGTCATGTTCTCTGCTACAGCAGAGCACATCGCAAGAATTCTTCTAGCTTCAGGACCCCAATGGCGGCCTCGCGGTGAATTTCGACATGACGCTGCGCCTAGCAGGTCGTGCTTTGTGCCTGACTATGGTTTGCAGACACAGTCTTCCCCGGGGAAGGGTGCTGTGAGCCCTCGATGAGTATCTACTACTCACCAAGAACCTGCAGTGTCACCTCAGACCTCTACAACATCACCTCCAAACTCTCCTTGGCTCTTCGCTGAGGGAAGGTGCAGAGATTGGTGGCGACTCCTACGCTTCGCAAGTATTCTTCTAGCTCTAACCTCCTAATTTTTGCATCCTACACTCTGGTGGACGGCCACATGCCCCTAGCATGGCCAAAATACTACTTTGCAGCTCCATAGCTCAACAATGCTCGGTGCTTGCTCCCAACCTTAAGCCGCTATTTATAGCGAGAGCGAAGACTTGGTTATGGCCGGGGGAGCCTTGACACTATTACCACGTGATCATGGGGTACTGTGTGCATATGGATGAATAAAAGCGAGATTCTTTTCCCCTACCTCACGACAAACTTGTCGCTACTGCATCAATGATGTCTGAGGCCGCTGCAGTGTCACATGGCTACAGTACACTCGTGGTCAGTAGAGCAGTTGTCGTTTTCTAGGGGTCAAGGGAATCTCCGACCACTATTGACCCGTGACCCTGCAGTCTACGGTGAGAGTGACTCCGCGTCAGATGGCCCTGCGCCTTGCTGCATCAACAGACGACGATGACGATAAAATGCACCCGCTAGGCTCTGCATCCTGGTGCACCTGCTATGGCTCTGCACGTAAATGAACCTATTCCAATCAGCCTATATTTCTGTTTCCTGAGCAGAATGGTCATAGGTTCGATTGAAGACCTTCAGGGGTAGGTGTGCCTCGTTGCTCTGCTAGATCCGTCTGGGCGCCTGGACTTCAGATTCATTAAGTCTACGATTTCGTCGGGCCCCCATGGTCAGTGTGCCCACTGCTTAGGTCATCAATACCTTTGTACCATGGCTCCGCTGGATTATTAGCATGGATCAAAGCAATTCTCCCTTTCTCAACATTATCTCTCAGAAAATGGTATCTCACTTCTATATGCTTGGTTTTGGAATGAAACATTGGGTTCTTTGCAACACTAATGGCACTCGTGCTATCGCATAGAAGTGGAACCTAAGTATACTCCTCACCAAAGTCACTCATGGTGTATGTGACCCAAAGGAGCTGAGAGCAACAACTACTACAACAACGTACTCGGCTTCAGTAGTAGATTGAGCAACACTCGACTTTTGCGGGAAGACCAAGACACCAAAGAAGAACCCAAGAACTGGCAAGTCCCAGAAGTGGACTTCCTATCCAACCAACACCCGACAAAATTCGCGTCTGAAAAACCGTGAAGCTCCAAAGAAGAAGACGCGGAGTACCAAAGGCAAAGTCGGGAGTGTATCGCAAATATCTGAAGATGCACTTAACTGCTTGCCGATGCGAAGTCCTTGGAGATGCTTAAAAACGAGCGCACAGACATACCGAGAATTGGATGTCCGGCCTCGTCGCCGTCAGGTACAGGAGGGAGCCGATCATGCTCCGGTACTCCTTCTGGTCCACGTGTTCACCTTCCTCGTCCGCGTCCAGGGCTGTAGTCGTACTCATCGGCATCGTCATGGCCTTGGAGTCCTCCATCTTGAACTTCCTCACAATGTCCTTGGTGTACTTGGCTTGGTGCACAAATGTTCCTTACTTTGCTGCTTGTTCTGGAGGCCGAGGAAGAACTGCAACTCACCCATCATGCTCATCTCGAATTCCCTGCTCATGTCTTTTGCAAACCTTGCAACCAAAGAGTTAGACGAGCCACCAAAGACAATATCATCCACGTACACCTGAACAATTAGGATATCCTTTCCATGCCTAAGGAGAAACAAGATCTGATCTACCTTCCCCATCTCAAAGCCTCTTTTAAATAGGAACCCCCTCAACCTACCATACGAAGCTCTAGGTGCCTACTTCAACCCATACAGCGTCTTCCTCAACTTGTACACCCTGTGGGGGTACTTCTCACTCTCAAACCTTGGTGGTTGCCTCACATACACTTCTTCCTCCAACACACCATTCAGGAACGCACTATTCACATCCATTTGGTACAATTTGAACCTTTTAGCCACAGAAAAGGCTAGAAGGATCCTAATCGCCTCCAAACGGGCTACAAGAGCAAATGTCTCCTCATAGGCTAGACCCTCTTTTTTTGTGTACCCCTGAGCAACCAACCTCGATTTGTTTGTCACTACTTCACCTTTCTCCCCCTCTTTGTTTATCCACACCCATTTTGTTCCAATCAGCTTACAACCCGACGGAGGCTCCACTAACTCCCAAACTTGGTTTCTCTCGAAATTCTCCAACTCCTCATGCATTGAATTTACCCAATTGTAATCAGAAAGTGCGTGTCCAATGTCTTTGGGCTCAAAAGTTGCATGGGCAAAGTGAGAGTCGTTTCGAAACCTCGACCGTGTAGTTCGTTCGTTGATGTTCCCGATGATCGTTGAAGCTGGGTGATCCACTTGTACTCACCGGGGAGCTTCTCGCCTCAAAGCCACCTCCCCCTCAGCAGCAGCTTCCTCTCGATATCGACACGTCGTCGTAGGTGTGGGAGAAGGCCCATCCTCGATCGTAGTCAAAATAGTATGTACATGCTCAGCCACGGGCGCCACACCACCATCCTCATCATCTCCTTGCTGCCTCACCTCATCCTCGAATATCTCCTCGCCAAGTTCCTCGTCACCTGCACACTCAAAAACAAGCGAACTACGTGGTTGTGTCTCGTCAAAGGTAACCTCGCAAGTCTCCACAATTTCGTTAGTTTCAAGATTGAGCACCCGAAAGGCTCTAGAATGAACGCATAACCAAAGAAAATGCCATCGACAGACCTAGCCTCGAACTTGTCTAAACTCTTCCCTTTCTTAAGAATGAAGCATTTGCAGCCAAAGACATGAAAGTGACTCACCTTGGGGGTACGACAATGCATCAACTCATAGAAAGTACTTTTCTTATGGACCCAGAGAAAAAATCCTGTTCGACACACAGCACGCGGTATTGACCGCCTCAGCCCAGAAGCTCCTCGGAGTCCTATGTTCATCGAGCATTGTCCGAGCCATCTCACACAAGATTCTATTCTTCCTTTCCACCACGCCGTTTTGAGGAGGCGATACGGACTCGAAAACTGGTGTTCAGGACCAAAGTCATGGCAAAAGGTTTCGAAGTGAGAGTTTTTAAATTCTGAGCCATTGTCACTGCGAATCGCTCGTATGGCATCTCTGTGCCTCTTGTTCTTCAGCCTCAAGACAAGATCTCGAACAAAACCAAACGTCTCCCCTTTTTCCACCAAAAAGAAAACCCAAGCATACCGAGAGTAGTCGTCCACCACAACCAGGACGTACCATTTCCCACCCACATATCACACACGAGCTGGGCCAACAAGATCCATATGGAGCAGCTTGCATGGACGCTCCGTCATCACATCGGTGAGGGGTGGATGGGAAGCAGCTACCATCTTAGCATGCCTGCACGGTGCACACACTAAATCCTTCTCGAACTTCAACTGGGGCAATCCTCGGACCAAGTTAAGTCCACTCAAGCGTGACAAAAGGTCAAAACTCAAGTGACCCAACCTCCTATGCCACTTCCACAACTCACCCGAAGAACCAGCCACGAAACATCTAGCAACACCCGAACTCTGAGAAAAATCCACTCGGAATATTTGACCCTCGGGAACAACCACACAGACAAGGTCACCTCAAGCATCAAGTATCGGAGAACCACCCGACTTAAACAACACCTCAAAACCTTCATCAAGAACCTGAGAAACCGAAAGCAAGTTAAATCCAAGTGACTTGACCAAGGCAACATGCCGTTGCCCATTGTCCCCAAAGGTGATTTATGTCTTTGACACCACCGGGGTGAGGCTGGAGAACCACCCCGATCTCCGGTCATATGCCTCGAGCAACCGGAGTTGATCAACCAAACGTTCCCCAAGCCTCCCACCTGAAATTCAAAAACGAGCACGTGAATGAGCAAACGACTCAATACTGGGGTTAGTACCAAAAGAGTACAACCAGTGCTGAGCCATCTGCTCCAAAGTAGGGTTAGCACGATCCATCCTACCACGAGAATCAACCCTCGGATCCATCCTACCATCTCTATCAAAACTAAAACCAATACGGGGAAACCACTCCTGTCTCGCTGGAGGAGTACGAAAGCCACAAAAGGAAGACCGTGGACCGTAGCTCCTCTGAGACTCAAAACTGGGACCTCTCCCGAACTCATATCGACCACGAGGAGGAGACCATCCAGCAAACTCAACACCACCAGACTCACCATGCCAACCACCAGTACTGCGACCAAAGGAACTGAACCGAGCATCATCACGAGCACGAAAACCAAACTGGCCAGCACCCAGACCAGCACCGGTCTGACCGGTCACCCTGACCGGTCTGACCGGTCACCCTGACCGGTCTGACCGGTGGTGCTCGGCCAGCAACACCACCTGCAGCCTTTCTATCTCCCCAAGCCGGAACCGTACGCCTTTGCCCTGGGCATTTGCATACAAGGTTCAAGTACACCATGAGAAGGTTGGTACTTGTCCTTGTTAGCCCACTCCTTAGCCATTCTCTCCTCTCGCTTTCTCTTGAAGCAAAACTCATCCTTTTGACCATCTCTCCCACAATACTCACAGTGAAACCGGATCGGTTTTTGCTTGGACTTTGGTTGTGGTTCCTCACTAGGCTTCTCTTTTGGTTTCTCCTCACTTGGTTTCTCTCCCTTTTTCCCAAAGAACTCGTTTCCATGTCACTCTTGAACTTAATGGGTTTTTGGAAATCATTTTTTTGGGGAGGAAACAATGGTGGATCTGGGGTTGTGTCAAGTCAGTTTCTGAATTGGTTTGGCTTAGGAGCATAGGCATTTTTGTGGAAGGTTTTTGGTGGAGCTTGGATATCACTAATCTTCTCTCCTCCCTCACCACTACATTCTCCAATCTTATCGGACCCAAGCGCTTGCCCATCATAGCGCTTGTATGCCTCTATCATCATCCTAAGCTAAGGCTCATGACCCGACAACCAACCCATCATTTTTCTCAACTCATCATTTTCATCCTGCAAACGATCAACATAATGTGCAAGTTCCAAATTCTTCACAGCATGCACTTCACAAGTGGAGCAGGAAGTAGCAATAGGAGATTTCAATTCAGCCTCAAGTGAAACAATGCGAGAACACAACTCAGCAAGCTTTTCATGCAACACAGGACAAGATGTGCAAGCACCTAGCAAAGTAGGCCTAGACTGCAGCTCAGCCAACTCAACCCAAAGCACATCTAGTTCCTCACACTTGGAGGCATGCTTTTCCTTAAGAGTAGTAAGATCAGTTAGGAAAGCAGAGAAATCAACACAATCAACCTCATCAGAAACAACAGGTGAAGCCTTAAGCGAATCTATCTCAAGCTTTAGCATCAAGGTTCTGTGTTTCTAGCTTAGCCACTCTATTCCTAGCATCCTCAAGCGAGGCCCTAAGTTCTTTCCTCATTTTCATAGCTTCCCTAAGCATGCCATCACGATTATCAAGCAATTTTCCAAGCTCCTTATTTTCCTGGCACAAGGAGAGTTCATCACGTACCTCATCCTTGGAGTTAGAATCCGAGTCGTCCTTGTGGCTCTTCTTGCTGCCGGAGCTGTGTGCCATGCCGCAGAAGCCGTCTCGCGTGAAGCAGCTCAACCTGCTCAGGTTCTTGGACCCCTTCCTGCTCTTGCGCCGATCACCTTCATCTTCACTGCTACTCGAGCTTGAGGTGGAGTAGGCGGAGCTGGAGTCGACGTCGCTTGCCCCAACCATCGCTCGGGCCTTCTTGCCATGGCCGTCCTTCTTCCTCGATCTCCGCTCATCCTTGTTCTTGTGCTTGTGCTTGTGATCGCGCCTCGACCGGTGCTTGTTCTCCGTCCTCGACCGGTACTTGTAGTTGTCCTGGTTTTCCATCTTCTCCGGACAGTCGGCGACGAAGTGTCTTGGCTTGCCGCACTGAAAGCATGTCCGTGAGTTCCTCCTTGTGTTTACCCGGTTCTCGTGCATCCTCTCGAACCTCGTGGTCAGCAGCGCCAGCTCGTCCTCATCTGGCAAAGACATAAAGGAAGACAGAGAGTACATACTGGTGGATGGGTTAGCGTTAGACTATGCGAGTTAGTCGGGCCCTCAAGCTTGGCTGTCACACCACGGTCCACCTCAACCGACTTGAGCTTCGAGAATAGCTCATCTACCGTCAGAGTCTCATACTTCTTAGACTCCAAGATGGCCTCGACCTTTCCGCCCCAAATGGTACGATCCAGTGAGTGCAAGAGCTTCACAGCTCTATCATGATCATCATACGGGAGCACGGTCACATTGGCCCTCATGTTGTTCAAAATCATCGTGAACCACTGGAACATCGTGTCTATGGACTCACCGGGCAGATGAGTGAAGTTCTCGTACTCTCTCCGGTAAGTCGCAAACAACCGAGCCTGAACCTGACTATTCCGAGCGTGAGCATTCTTGAGTTGCTCCCAAATCCTACAAGCCAAATCCTCTGTCTGAACCCGATCAAATTTAGATTGACAGAGAGCACGAAACAAGTAGTCGACTGCCTTGTTGGTGTCACGCATATCCCTCGATCCTGGAGCAAGGAAGTTAATCGGATGAACATAAGTTGTGTTCACCATAACATCCCAAAGGATCTGACCCTTGCCGCGGAGGAAAGCAGCCATCCGCCTCTGCCACATCTGGTAGTTCTTTCCATCGAAGTGCGGAGGACCCGATCCCCTTTCCTGATACGCCATCTTTGGATCTTAGACTAGTTAGAGTCCCGAAAGACCCGTAACCGGCTCTAATACCACTTGAAGGATCGAACTGGCGACCAGAGAGGGGGGGAGTGAATGGGAGCTGATAAAAATTCTTCTCGGGGCAGATGTCTTCTCCAACAAGATTAACTCAGCCAATCCAACACTTCTCCGACTCGAACTACCCAAGTTTGCCAAAGTCACGTAGCCACTCAAGTGCTACTGACCCTAGGGGAGCAAACCACTCAACCAACCGAAACAAACACTCCCAACACGTAGCGGAAATCCGCACAGCCTGCTGTCTGTGCCACATCGATCAGACTGATGGCCTGCGCCGGTCAGACCGGTGACACCGGTTAGACCGGTGGACAAGGCCGGTCTGGCCGGTGGCAACAATAGATGCACAGAAATATTCCAGGAAGCCTCAGTGACTCCTCTAGGCCCTAGAACAAAAATCACCTCCGAAACTCAAATTGAAGGGAACAAAACACCTTCACAAAACCTAGCAAATCAACCTGAAACCTGCCAAGAACTGACCAGGAGCACCACAGCCCAAAGCTACACATATCCAGCAATTCACCTAAGGAAAATCCCATTAGGGCCTGGCACCGGTCAGACCGGTCACACGCACCGGTCGGGCCTGGTCAGCTCGGGATGAACAACGAGCCGCGGGTCAACCCTTCCAAACAACCTTCCCGATCTCCCGATTCGCTCCATGGATTCGCGCAAGACTTTGGGGATACTAGGAGTACCTCATGGGCATCCCATACCTATGATTTAGTCCACCAAAACTTGCTAAATCAAGAGGAATCGAAGGATTTCCACTAAGAACACCACTTTCCCGAAACCTAAGAAAACCCCCAAATCGAGCACCTTTTTCCCACGGATTTGAGAGGGGGTCACAAGGAAAAGAACCATGAAGGGTTCATGCATACATTCCCAAAAAAACCACAAAGGAGAGGCCTCAAAACCACCACAAGAAAATCGCCAAGAAAAGGCTTCGAAAAACACCAAAAAGGGAAAACGGGAGAGACAACAAAAGGCCTTGAGGAATCACACCGAATCTTCTATACATACCATGAAAGATTCATACAAGGTCTAGCTTGCCTCCCGATCATCCATCCCTCACTAAAGATCTCACCATGAAGCTCTCAAGCTAGTCCTAGAAAATCCTAAGGAAAATACGAAGGGAAAATAGCAAAAACAAATGAGTTAGGGTTCCAAGAGATGGCTGCCATCCTCTCACCACTTGGGTTATATGGAGGCAACCGAAAGACGAAACTACCCCCAATACATAATACTAAGATACACACTCCTGAGGGGCACTTTGGGAATCTTCGTCGTTGCACCATCGGATGGATGTCCGGCGACCGCACCTTGCTTAGCCTCGACGCAAGCCTTGCGATCCCGACGCGTGTCCTCCGCTTCGAAGTCTCCGGAAGTCGTCGTCGCACACCGGTCAGACCGGTCCGACCCACCGGTCAAACCGGCCTAGTGCTGCTGCGCTTCGGTCTTTGGTCTTGGCTTTGTGGATCAACCAAGGAACCACTGGTTTTGTGGTGAACCACTGGAAACCCCGCAGACTTGGTGTAGCCTCTTGCCAATCACCACTCATGACTTGGCTCCCACGTCGTCCCGGCTCATCCTTGGTTTTGAGGCTCAACTAAGAAACCGTCCACGACTTTGTCTTGCTATTCTTGCCACCATGTGGCCCGCACTTGACCTCGGTGGCCCCCGGGTCCCTCGAACCAAGCCTACTTGTCTGCTCCACACCTGGACGCCTCACTGGCATCGACCTTTCGCGCTTGTTCTTCACCTGCACCAGCACCAATCAAGCCGTAGCCTGCACCTTTAATACTTAGCCAGGAGTCAGTCCACACAACGTTGTCAATCACTCATCATACCAGGAAGCGACCATCCACCGGTCCTCGAACCGCACAGGCTCTTAGGGGGCTACACCTGCGGGTGCACTAGCGCGCCCCCACGGAAAATTCACGCATGTTCGAAGGGAAAAATCCTACATAGAGCACCCGAGTACGTCACCTCGGGACCACCAGCCTTTGCAGGACTGGTCCCCATTCCAGCAAAGGCTCGGGGCTACTATCGGAGATGGTCATAAGGGGTCCCCTAACCAAGGGGATAATCACCCTCACAAAACACGAATCACTCAGAAGGGGACAAAGCATGTGCAAGGCCCAAGGCCCGCTACAGCCCAACAGTCACTCGGGCCCATCCATCGAGGGCGCTTGCTCGCGCACCCCATCTCCGCCTCGCTCAAGGGTCTCAGCGCCCCTCGAGCAAATCTCCGACTCGCTCGAGGGTCTCGGCCCCCTCGAGCGCGTGTAAAACTCCGCCTCGCTCGAGGCCGCCCCTTGACCGACGGCACCTCGCTCACCCATTCCACCTGACAGGGGCATTAAATGCCCTGATCCGCTGTGGATGCCAAAGTCAAAAGGCAAATCGCCTCCCATGACGCGCGGCTGACACCGCCTGGGGCTCTGCACGTCTGACCCCGTCACTGTGCGGCCGAACCTTGTCACTGTGCGGCCATCCTCGGCACTGTGCAAGAACTGCACGGCCCTGTGCGGACAGGCTGGCATCATTCCACGACACTGTACTGCCAACTCCGGTCCTCCCCCCATGGCGAGCCCCTCGAAGGGGTATGGGGCACCCTCGAAGGGTATACGGACGGCAACCAAGCGCACACGCCGCGGCACGGATTACGCGGGCCACGTCTCGTCCGCCAACTCCAGCACTATGCAGCCATCCCTAGCGCTGTGCACGCCGGCGACACCCTACGCGGATGGGACAACACCACTCTGGCACCTGTGACGCCAACTCCTGAACTCTCCCCCGTGGTGGGACCCTCGAGCGGGCATGGGCACACCCTCGATGAGTGTATGGACGACGACCAGGCGCAGACCCCGGTCAAAGCTACCCCTCGAAGCTATTCCCTGACAAGCTACCCCTCGAAGCTATGCCCGCGGAAGCCTGAGCTCGCCATCAACTCACGCCGGGCGCAAGGATTCACAAGGACGACGGTCCCGCCCGGCGTACTGCTCGCCAGTACGCGACCATTGTACATCTCACTATGCGGCATGCTTGTAACTGCCTCCCCTTGGCCTATAAAAGGAGGGTGAAGACGCCCATCCACGGGCACGCCAAAGTCATCCCACTGCGACATCACTCCACTCTCACACCCACACTTCCCCTCCACGATATTGGCACTTGCCTCAATCATCCTAGCAGGGACTAGGAGGATTCGCCTCCTCTCCCGCCTTGCTTGTAGCCCCCCTTTACGAGCACCCCGGTGCAAGATAATACAGTGCACACTCTGCTGGATGTATGGCCCCGTGGCCGGAACTAGGATAAACCTCGCGTCCCTGTGTTAGCATTTGCACCAACCATAGAGAGACGAAACACAACGCAATTCACTAGTTAGTGTCGGGACTAATCCGAACACCGACATTATGGATTTTTGTCGAGGTGAAAAATTGATAGGATTGATAGGTCCTTGTATTTTCAATTTGCATCGTTTCATGGATCGGTAGATTGAAGATACTATTTTGGCGCTGCAGACCGTGAAGGGAAATCTAGAGTCTGCCACGATTGTTAGCGTTTGCACAATTCTTAGGTGTTAGATTCAGTTAGTTTCTAATTTGCATTGTTTGATGCATCGATAGGTTCAGTTAGGACAACCATGCCCTTGCTGAGTTTATGTAGGTAGCAAACAACCAGGTTCTGTGGTGTTTGGTGGTTGTTTCACTGTACTCATACATTTGGATTCAAGGGATTCAGGTTTTTTTATAGACTAAGATGAGTTTATTTTTCAGGTCAAGATGAGTTTTCTCCATGGATGAGTTTATTTCTACAAGAACATCTTAATATTATTTTAGAAGATCTGGATGTCTCGTCCCGGGGAGGACTCTTTTAGGATATCCACAGAAATTTAAAACATAATATCTTAATTAGCTATTATAGAGCCAGAGCTTCAGTACTCACCTAACAACATGGAAAACTAAGTGCAGAGCTGGCTCTAAATACAAAAGACATTGGAATAAACACGTCAATGAATGGGTAGAGCATTGAGTTTGTTTGACTAGCCTTTTCTTCTAAATGTTCAAGAAGTTCGTTGTAAGTTGGACTGAAACGGGTACCTTGCCTATTAGTACCCATTTCAGTCCAACTGACAATGAACTTCTTGAACATTTAAAAGAAAAGACTGACCAAACAATTTGAATGTCCTACCCATTCACTAATGCATTTATTCCAATGTCTTTTGTAAGTAGAATCAGCTCTGCTCTTCGTTTTCTTGTTCTTAGGTTCGTATTGAACCTCTTTCTCTTTATCAGCTAGTTGTGATATTATGTTTTCAATCTCTTTGGAGATCCTAGAAGAGTCCTCGCCCTGTGATGAGACATCAAGATCTTCTGAAAGAACTTTAAGAAATGCAAGAGAGGCTTGCAAGACCAAAAATTCACGGTAGGAGATGCAGAAGGTGAAGGAACAGTTGCAAGAGGCCAAACATGAGATGGAGTTATGATTATGAAAGAGTAGTCATGATTATTGTGAAACTTGTATCATGCTTGTAATTTGGTGTTGGCTACTGGATCATCTTATGATGTTTGCTACTTGTTGGTGTACCGGTGGAGTGAACTTTGTAGTGATGAGTTGCTATGAGATGTCATCTTATCATGCCGATTTGGTTTAATCTATTCCAAATTGATTCGAGCATACTCACCATTCAGAATTCATACGCATTGCAATGGAGGTAGTGGGAGAATAATGGAGGTATGGTGATAATAGATAGAGAAGGGGGAAGTTATGGCTGAGGAAACTTCGGTCTGTTGATGTTTCGCACGGAGGACCTTCCTAATGGTAAAAAGGGAGGAAAAGCTAAGATGCTGTTTATTTGGATTGATCCTGAGTTGGATGGTCCATTCTTTTGATGGTTTGCAGGAAGGACCTTCCTGAGTAACAATTGTGTAACTGCTTGTTTCCAAGTGCCGACTATTCCACGTGGTCGGCCGCCGCGCGCCCGGAAACTAGACACGTCAGCCCCAACAATAGCACGGAGTGGGAGAAAAGCGCGCGCGACAACCAAAAAAGTTTTCCCGCAGACAAGTATATATATCTCATTTCTCTCGACGACACGGCGTACATGACGAGGGCCCGGATTAGGGCCCCCTTTGACGGCGAGATAATCATTCTTGAGGTGGAGTCTTCTGACACCATTGACAATGTGAAGGCCAAGATTCAAGATTAGGAGGACCGAAGACCCCTATCAAGACCATCACTGGCAAGACGTCTTGTTTCCGACCAGTTGGGAGCTTCCTCGACAAGTCTCCGCCTCGCACGAGGAGTCTCCACCTCGCACAACAAGTCTCCGCCTCGCACGAGGAGACTCCGCCTCGCACGAGGAGTCCTCGACTCCGACAACCTGATCGTTCACACGAGCAGTTTCCGTCTCCGACTAGGACGTGGTCCACGCAACGTGGTGCCACCCCGACGTACGTACTCCCCTGCTACGATGCGTGGGGCGCCAGTTCCCTATGCCATGCAAGCACACCAGCTGGCAGCACAGGCGGGCGGACGGCTCTGACGAAAGCCTTAATGCGGCACTGTTCGGCCGCACAGCCCTCAACACGTCGTCCCATCCCTGCAGCACGCCAACTCCGGCTGAGGCACTTGAGTGCCCCCTACGATTAGTGCTGGCCTACGATTAGGCCCTAACGTGGCGAGCTCATCCCGTACTCAAGCGGGACAAGTCAGCACCAAAGAGCTCGGAGGAGGCGCCAGGTGCCCGAAGTAAGCAGCCCCGCCCCGACACGCGGCGGCCTCAACGACAACGCAGTTCAGCCCCCTTCAATGCACCCTGACGGATAGCGACGTGCGAGAAGACGTCCCAGCGGCTGGCACTGAAGCTTTACTTAGTTTCCCTTTTTTGCCCCTCTCCCTTGCGTCTATAAAAGGAAGAGGAGGGCAACCGTCACAAGGGCTGACGAACTGAACTCTCACACTCCAGGGACTTGGGCTCGACACCCTCTCACGACAAGTTTGTTACCCCTACTACAAACAACCCTAGCACGAGAACACGACAGCTCGATACTGGACGTAGGGTATTACTCCACGGAGGCCCGAGCCAGTCTAAATCCCGGCGTCTCTTGTGCTAACCATCCGGGTCCGACACACGATCGATACAAATTTACTGCTCGGCGGTTGAGAACCCCGACAGTTGGCGCGCCAGGTAGGGGCACATCGTGTGTCTCGCCGAACACCACCACGATCTGGATGGAGGGCCGCGGGGTTTCGCTGACTCCCGGGGCCAACATGCGTTTCGGCTCCCTCGGCTTCGTCTACAGCTGGCCGACGGAGTCCATTGTCGGGCGCCCCTTCGCCCGACCAGCCCGCCCCAACGCCCTGACGGGGGCAGCGGGGTGCGCGACGTTCGTCTGAGGCTTCTCGGACGAGACGATCATGGCCATGTTGGGGCCAAACCCGACGCAGGAGCGTTTTAGGCTCGCCGCCTACTACCTCACCGACCTCGCCTTCCAGGCCAGCGGAGCCGAGCTGCTCGCCTGGGGGGAATTCATGGAGCGGTACACCGCCATGTACCCCCGTGGACAGCAAGGCCTCCCGGACGACCCGGTGGCGGCCTACATGGACGAGCTGCGAGCGTCCTACATCGCCTCGGATTCCGCGACAGCCTGGAGGACACCTCCGACACGCGCGCGTGACCCCACGCGCGAGTGTTTCGTCTGCGTGGCGCCGAGCTCAAGCAGCTCCACCGAAGCGGAGCCCGCGCCACGCCACCGTGCCACGGACGCCCAGCACTGGGCGCGCTTCGATGAGCTTGCCGAGGCCAGACGCCAGCTCGACGAGGAGTTGGTCAACCTCCACCGGGAGCTCGGAGAGGACCGCAGGCCCCGTAACCCGCAGCCAGCCCCGCAGCCAGTCCCGGTGCGGGAACAACGCCGTGAAGGAGACGGTGAGCGGCAGGAGCGTCGCCCTGCCGCCGAGCAGTCCAGAGCTCGCGCTCCGACACCGCCGGCTTGTGGACATCCACGCGACAACAACCGACACGCCAACAAGGGCGCGAACGTCGACGCCAACGCCGACGGTGACGCCCCGCCACTCTTCAGGCAGGCGTCGCAGAACTTGTCCGCTGCGTCCATGCTGCTGTGCGGCTGCCCGGAGGTGGCAACCTCCGAGGAGAGACGAGTGCGCCAGTAGCTCAAGGCCCTCCTCGAGGCGGCAGCGACACAGCAGGCGGAGAGTTCCTCCTCCCGCCAGCGGTCGGCGCATGACCGGGGGGCAGCGCCCTACGCGCATCGCCAAAACCCGTCCCCCTCACGGCATCAGGGCCGCTGGGATGGGGCCGGGGCTGCAAGGTTGGATATCAAGCAACGTCTCGGGCCCAACCGCGATGCCCGGGGCACCATCGAGGCTCGCCGACGTGCCGCTAGCGTCGACAACTACGGCAACGGTGACAACCGCAACCACCGCGACGAGCACCGCTCGCACCGACACGACGACCGGGGACGCGGGCGACACTACGACAGCGACGACGACCGCGACCGTAGCTGGTCGCCGAATCAGAGGGGTCCACGGGCTTTCGGACAGGGCGTGCGAGACGCGCGTTCCCCTCACGTTTCCGAGCTCCGACCAACGTCCCCAGGTGCGACGGGGACACTAACCCCAGCGTGTGGCTGGAGGACTACTGGCTCGTGTGCCACGCGGGCAGAGCAACATACAACCTCTTCATCATCAAGAACCTACCACTCTACCTCGGTGACTCCGCGCGGACGTGGCTCGAGCACTTGCCCCGCGGCAAGATCAACGACTGGACGGACCTGCGCTGAGTCTTCGTTGGCAACTTCCAGGGCACGTACGCCCGCCCCGGCAAGCAATGGGAGCTGCGCAACTGCAAGCAACAACAGGGGAAAGCCTGCGCGACTACATCCAGCGCTTCTCCAAGCGTTGCACCGAGCTCCCCGGCGCGACGGATAATGACGCCATCTCGGTGTTCCAGAACGGCACGACCTGTACCTCCCTCATCCACCGACTAGGGTGCCGCACGCCCCGAACTACTCGGGAGCTCCTCGACATCGCGAGCAACCATGCGGACGGCGAGGAGGCGGTCGCGGCGACGCTCAACATCCCTCAGGGCAAGGGGAAATAGGTCATGGACCAGGGCGAGGGGCCATCCTCGCACCACAAGAACAAGAAGAAGAACGACAAGCGTCGCCATGACGACAATCTACTCGCGGCGGTCGAGCGCAAGGCCTCACGCCCCAAGAGCAACCCGACCAAGGCCGGTCCCCCAAAGGACCACTTCGAGAGGCTGCTGGAGGCGCCATGCACCCACCACGAGGTCCCCGTCAAGCACGCGCTCAAGGACTGTCGCCTGATGAAGAACTACGTCAACGGCACGCTCAAGCCTAAGGTGGCTGATCCGCAGAAGAAGGTTGCGCCCCTACCCGACAACGACGACGATTATGCGGGAGCCCAATACCCGGGCGAGGACGGGGCGGTCCATATGATCTTCGGTGGATCCCCGGCGCGGCCCTTGAGATGCCAAGAGAAGATGATCCGGCGAGGGGTCTACAACGCCGAGTCCTCGACGCCTTCATACCTGAAGTGGTCGGAGGTTCCAATAACTTTCGACCGCAAGGACCATCCCGACCGCGTACCACAGCCGGGAGTCTACCCACTAGTGGTAGCTCCCCTGTTCAGGTCCAAGCGGATCCATAAGGTCCTGATGGACGGGGGAAGCGGCATCAACATGCTCTACGCGTCAACACTCGACGACATGAGCATCCCGCGGTCCAAGCTGCGGCCGTCGACCGCACCATTCCATGTGATCGTCCCTGGGATGGAGGTACTCCCGATCGAGCAGATCGATCTGCCCGTCATGTTCGAGATGCTGCAAAACTTTCGCACAGAAACCCTCACCTTCGAAGTGGTGGGGTTCTCGGGGACGTACCACGCCATCCTCGGGAGGCCAGCTTACGCGAAGTTCATGGCCGTGCCCAACTATACGTACCTCAAGTTGAAGATTCCCGGTCCGAGGGGGATCATCACAGTGGGAGCTATGTTCCAGCGCGCATTCGAGTGCGATGCTGAGTGCTTCCAATTTGCGGAGGCACTGATCCGGTCCGAGAGGCTCCACGCCGAGCCTCCCTCCGAGGACCAAGAAATCCCCGAGTCGTCCAAGCGAGCGGCCTGCTCTTTCGAGCCCGCCAAGGACGTCAAGGATGTGGCCGTCTTCGACGATGGCCGTACGCTCCGTATCGTGACGGCGCTCGATCCTAAATAGGAAAGCGTGCTCGTCGACTTCCTCAAAGCGAACCTCGATGTGTTCGCATGGAAACCCTCCGACATGAAGGGAATCCCGAGAGAGATTGCCGAGCACAAACTGAACATGAAGCCGGGATCGAAACCGGTGAAACAACGCCTCCGCCGCTTCAACGACGAGAAGTGCAAGGCGATCGGCGAGGAGATCAAGAAGCTTCTTAGTTCAGGGTTCATCCGAGAAGTATTCCACCACGAGTGGCTTGCTAACCCTGTACTTGTAAAGAAGAAGAATAAGAAATGGAGGATGTGTGTTGACTACACGGGCCTTAACAAGGCATGTCCCAAGGATCCGTTTCCTTTGCCTCGCATAGATCAGGTAGTCGATTCGACAGCTGGGTGCGAAACCCTCTGTTTTCTCGATGCGTACTCCGGGTACCACCAGATAGCGATGTGCATAGCGGACTTCATTCATCACTCCGTTCGACGCCTACTGCTACAAAATGATGCCCTTCGGGCTCAAAAACGCGGGCGCCACGTTCCAAAGATGCATGCGACGCGTCTTCGGAGATCTCATAGGACGAATCATTGAGGCGTACATTGATGATATCGTGGTCAAGTCGAAAAAGATCGGCGATCTAGTCCCAGACCTCACTAAGGTGTTTGCGAAGCTGAGAGAGGACGAGGTAAAGCTTAACCCCGAGAAGTGCGTTTTCGGGGTCCCGAGGGGCATGCTCCTCGGCTTTGTCGTGTCGGAACGCGGCATTGAAGCTAACCCCGAGAAGATCTCAGCCATCACGGATATGGGGCCGATCCAAAACCTAAAGGGTGTACAGCGTGTCACAGGCTGCCTCACGGCTCTCAGCCGTTTCATAGCGCGACTCGGGGAGCGTAGCCTGCCGCTGTATCGACTAATGAAGAAGTTCGACCACTTCGCTTGGACGCCCGAAGCTTAGGAAGCACTCGATTCCCTCAAGAACCTCTTGAAGAGCCCGCCAATCCTCACGGCTCCAGCGCCCGAAGAACCGATGCTCCTATACATCACTGCGACAACACAAGTGGTCAGTGCAGCACTGGTGGTTGAACGAGAAGAACCCGGGAGGTCGCTAAAGTGCAGCACCCGGTCTATTTCGTGAGCGAGGTACTCTCTGATTCAAAGACTCGTTACTCACAAATGCAAAAGCTTGTGTACGCAGTCTTGATCACCAAACGCAAGCTCCGCCACTGCTTCGACGCACACCCCATCATGGTGGTGTCCAAATATCCGCTCGAGGAGGTGATCCAGAACCCCGAGGCCGAAGGGAGGATAGCCAAATGGGCACTCGAGCTGATGGGGCAGTACATCTCGTATGCACCCCGCAGTGCCATCAAGTCACAAGTGCTGGCGGACTTTGTCGCTGAGTGGATGGAAATCCAAATTCCGTTGGCACCCATCGAGCACGAGACATGGATAATGTACTTCGACGGCTCGGTCATGAAGGAAGGGGCGGGAGTTGGCCTTGTCTTCATCTCGCCTCTGGGCGTGCGCATGGAGTACATGGTTCGACTTCACTTCCCCGCCTCCAACAATGTCGCCGAGTACGAGGCGCTCATCAACAGCCTACGTATTGCGGTCGAGCTCGGGATCCGCCGCCTCGAGATCAGAGGAGACTCAGAGCTTGTCGTGGATCAAGTCATGAAAGAGAAAAATTGTGTTGATCCGAAGATGGCGGCGTACTGCCAGGCCGTTCGCGAGCTGGAAGGCAAGTTCCATGGGCTCGAGCTTCATCACGTGCTACGCGACTACAACAAGGCTGCAGACATCCTCGCCAAAACTGAATCAAGCCGCAAGCCTGTACCGCACGGGGTCTTCGCGAGCAACCAGCATGCGCCATCCGTGCGCGTCGAGGGGGAAAAGCCGCAAGAACCTGTGATAGAGGCGGAGTGCCTGATCTTTCGGTGAGTGGAGATAACTTCAATCTGGTGGTTGTTGACCCTCACGATCCGACTACGACGAGCGAGACTCGAAGCGCCAATGCAATCGCTGAACCAACTCCCGATGGTTACCAACCTTGCCGGCGCAAGATCAGCCTGATCACGAATATCAATTCCTGTACGCAATCGAAGAACGAACAAGAATCTGAGGCGAGCAATCTTAATATCACTCGAAGGTGGAGTTCTGAATCACAGAGGACATCACGTATTTGTGCGTGTTCTGGTGTAGCTAAAGCTAGATGTAAAACAAAACTCAAGTCTGAAAACAAAAGAGGGGTCTATCTAAATAGAGGGGACGCAGCCCCCGGCGGTAGGAGGAGGGCGTGAACAGTACCGCGGTACAGTACCACGGGTACTATTCACGCAACCCGTGAACAGTACCGCGGGTACTATTCACAGCCCTAGTGCACCCTCACTTGGACCTCCTGTTGGGCCAGCTTTATTCTTCTGGGCCTTCGTTCTTTAACAGCATGATGTAATTCAATTCCTTCGCATGAGTCCGAGTAATTGGCCCAGTTGGCGGGAGTGGCGCCTGGGCCTGAAGTGGAGGCGACAATGGCGCCCGAGTCTGTGCAGGTGGTGCCTGGGGTGCTGCTGGAGGAAATATACTCGTGTCGTCGGTGATGTCCGCATCATCCTCCCCTTCTTGAACTGAAGTCGTCCTCGACGTCAATTCCTCATCTTCGCCCGCATAAGGTTTCAAATCTGCAACATTAAAACTAGTAGAAACACCAAACTCTGCAGGCAGGTCAAGAACATAAGTATTATCATTAATTTTGGTTAGCACTTTAAAAGGACCAGCAGCACAAGGCATCAATTTAGAACGGCGCAAAGCAGGAAAACGATCCTTTCGTACATGCAACCAAACCATATCACCAGGTTCAAAAGTAACAAGTTTTCTACCTTTACTACCTGCAACTTGATACTTAGCATTAGCAGCAGCAATGTTTTGTTGAGTTTGTTCATGCAGATTAATCATTTGTTCAACATGTGCAACAGCATCTATGTGCGGGGCGTCCTCAGCATCAAGCGAAAATAAATCAATAGACGCCCGAGGAATGTAACCATACACAATCTGAAAATGGCTCGTCTTTGTAGAAGAATGTGTTACATGATTATAAGCAAACTCAACATGAGGCAAACAATCTTCCCAACGTTTCAAATTTTTATCTAAAACAGCTCTAAGCATGGTTGACAGAGTCCTATTAACCACCTCAGTTTGACCATTAGTCTGAGGGTGACAAGTTGTACTAAACAGTAATTTAGTTCCCAATTCATTCCAAAGTGATCTCCAAAAATGACTGAGAAACTTAGCATCACGATCAGAGACTATTGTATTTGCAATACCATGCAAACAAATAATCTCTCTAAAGAACAAATCAGCAACACTGCTAGCATCATCAGTCTTATGACAAGGTATGAAATGAGTCATTTTGGAGAAATGATCAACAACCACAAAAATGCTATCCCTCCCCTTCTTTGTTCTAGGCAATCCCAAAACAAAATCCATCGAAATATCAAGCCAAGGAGAAGTAGGGACAGGCAAAGGCATATACAAACCATGGTTATTCGAACGTGACTTAGCTTTCTGACAAGTAGTGCAACGTGCAACAATGCGCTCAACGTCTTTGCGCATCCGGGGCCAAAAGAAGTGGGCAGCCAGCACCTCATGCGTCTTATAAACGCCAAAGTGCCCCATGAGACCGCCTCCATGCGCTTCCTGCAACAACAATAGACGAACCGAACTAGCTGGAACACACAGCTTGTTAGCGCGAAACAGGAACCCGTCCTGTAAGTGAAATTTGCCCCATGGTTTCTCATTAACACAATGAGCGAAAACATCTCTAAAATCAGCGTCGTCCACATATAGATCTTTCACAGTTTGCAAGCCAAAAATTTTAAAATCTAACTGTGACAGCATAGTATAGCGACGAGACAAAGAATCAGCAATAATATTATCCTTCCCGTTCTTGTGTTTTATAATGTAAGGAAAGGACTCAATAAATTCTACCCATTTAGCATGACGACGGTTCAGATTTGTTTGGGTACGAATATGTTTCAAAGCCTCATGATCAGAATGAATTATAAACTCGCGATGCCAAAGATAGTGCTGCCATGTTTGCAAAGTACGCACTAAAGCAAAAAGTTCCTTATCATAAGTTGAGTATTTCAAGCTAGCACCACTTAATTTCTCGCTAAAGTAAGCAACCGGTTTACCTTCTTGTAATAAAACAGCACCTAGCCCAATACCACTAGCATCGCATTCAAGCTCAAACACTTTAGAAAAATCAGGCAACAGCAAGAGAGGAGCGTGGGTTAACTTATCTTTCAATGTGTTGAACGCTACCTCCTGTGAATCACTCCAAGCAAAAGGTACATCTTTCTTTGTAAGCTCATGTAGAGGTGCTGCAATGGTGCTAAAATCACGGACAAAACGGCGGTAGAAACCTGCAAGGCCAAGGAAACTCCGAATCTGTGTAACCGTCGTCGGTGTAGGCCACTCCCGAATGGCATCAACCTTGCTGTTGTCCACCTCAATACCCTGTGGAGTAACAACATAACCAAGAAACGAGACACGTTGTGCGCAAAAGATGCATTTTTCAATGTTAGCAAATAAATGGGCAGCCCGCAACGCGTCAAAGACAGCACTCAAATGTTCTAAATGCTCTGCCATAGACTTGCTGTAAATCAAGATATCATCAAAATAGACAACGACAAACAATCCTATGAAGGGCCTCAGAACTTCATTCATCAAGCGCATAAAAGTGCTGGGAGCATTAGTCAAACCAAACGGCATAACCAACCATTCATATAAGCCAAATTTTGTTTTAAAAGTCGTTTTCCATTCATCTCCCAATTTCATTCTAATCTGGTGGTAACCACTACGCAAATCAATCTTAGTAAAAAGAATGGCACCACTAAGCTCATCTAGCATATCATCAAGGCGTGGTATAGGGTATCGATAACGAATGGTGATGTTATTAACAGCACGACAGTCTACACACATACGCCATGAACCATCTTTCTTAGGAACAAGTAACACAGGAACCGAGCAAGGGCTAAGAGACTCACGAATGTAACCCTTATCAAGCAACGCCTGCACCTGGCGCTGAATCTCTTTTGTCTCATCCGAGTTTGTACGGTACGGGGCGCGGTTTGGAAGCTAGGCGCCGGGAATGAGGTCGATCTGGTGCTCAATGCCACGAAGTGGTGGGAGACCCGGTGGCAAGTCTTTGGGAAAGACATCAGCATACTCCTGCAAAAGGTTAGCAACCGCAGGCGGAATATCCAAAGATGGTGCATCATCAAGGGAAACAAACACACTAGAGCATACAAGTGCATAGCATGGCAAAGGAGCATCTCGAATATCATCAAAATCAGCACGTGTAGCAAGTAACACAGGAGCATTCAACTTAATTTCAGATTTATCAAAAGTGGATGGTGATGGTTCCTGTTCTTTAGCAATTTTAACAGCTCTAGCAAGATCATCTTTAACAATTTGTTCAGGTGTCATAGGATGTATAATTATTTTCTGACCCTTAAACATGAGAGAATAATGATTCGAACGACCATGATGCAAGCTATCAGTATCATATTGCCATGGTCTACCAAGTAACAAAGAGCATGCTTCCATAGGAACAACATCACAATCAACATAATCAGAGTAAGCACCTATAGAAAAAGGAACACGCACCGATCGTGATACTCTAATTTTGCCACCATTATTAAGCCATTGAATGTGATATGGGTTTGAATGCTTATGAGTGGGTAACGACAACTTCTCTACCAGCATAGTACTCGCCAAATTGTTGCAGCTCCCACTGTCGATGATGATGCGAATCGACCGCTCCTGCACAACAACCTTCGTATGGAACAGAGTGTGTCGCTGATTCTTCTCAGCTGGGGCAACCTGTGTACTAAGAACACGCTGCACAACAAGACTCTCGTACCTATCAGCGTCTCCCGGATTGACATGTATGTCCGTCTTAGCTGCATGGTCAGTGGCAAGCAAAGTATGTTCAAGTTCTTCTGAATCACTAGCTGAAGAGTACTCACCATTATCAAGAATGAGTAATGTGCGCTTGTTCGGACAGTCCCGAGCCACGTGGCCACGTCCGCTGCAACGAAAACACGTGATATCCCGCGTACGGCCTATGGTAGGTGCTGCGCCTGTGGGTGGAGTGGCGCCTGTGGCTGGGGCGGCTCCTGCAGGCTTAGCTGTCTTCTCACGCGGTGTAGGTGTGGATGGCGCAGGGAGAGCAGGTGCTGAACTGGACGACAAGTTTCTACCTGCAAAAGTGTTAGAATATGTCCTCGAGCGGCGTCCCTGCACTTCGCGTTCAGCTTTGCAAGCAAACTCAAATAATTAGGTCATGTCAGCATATTCTTTATAATCAAGGATGTCCTGAATTTCGCGGTTCAAACCACCATGAAAGCGTGCCATTGCAGCGTCGGGTTCCTCCAATATACCACAACGAATCATACCTTTTTGCAACTCCTGGTAGTAGTCCTCAACAGACTGAGAACCTTGCTGAAATCGCTGCATTTTGTTAAGCAAATCACGAGCATAATATGATGGCACAAAGCGATGTCGCATAGCAGTTTTTAATTGCTCCCAAGTGGTCGGAACAGCAGTAGGATGTTTATTTTTATACTCACGCCACCAAATTAAAGCAAAATCAGTAAATTCACTAATGGCAGCCTTAACTTGAGAGCTAGCAGCAATATCATGACATGAAAATTTCTGTTCAACTTCTAACTCCCAATCAAGATATGCAGTAGGATCATATTTGCCATTAAAGGGTGGAATTTTAAATTTGATTTTAGAGAATGAATCGTTACCAGCAGGGCGGCGTGGTACACGGCGGGCACGACCGCGGCTGTCTCCGGCGTCCTGCTCAGAATCACCGCCATAGTCCTTCTGCAACTCTGTGATTGTGGTGTGCATAGCATCGAGTCGGGCCACGAGAGCGTCGAGTGTGGTCTTGGTGGCCGTCTGGGCGAGGCCGAGCTAATCGAAACGGTCGGTCGACGTAGTGATCGTTTCGTCCAGCCGTTCATGTACCATCCGAATGTCTGTGGATAGTCCTTCAACTTGTGCTCGCAAGTCTTGCAATGGATCAGTCGCGCCGCCTTCATCTGCCATGGTTAGCGCAAACACAAAAACAAAACGACGACAAAACAGGGTGGGACAACTCACAAGGCGCTCACACTAGTGCTGTTATCAAATTCTTATCCGTTCTTACCACACACATAGGGGCGACCTGCAACCAACCGGTGGAACCTGTGAAAGATTAGAGGAGCGATTGCCTGGAGAAACAAAATCTGCTCGTCGGAGAACTTTGTGGAGTTCTGGGTAGGCTGCACTCAAATCAAGGATTAGCACAATCAAACAATAATGCAAAGCAGAATAAGAGTGCTAAACACGTCACAATAGCTGCTGGCAACAAGTGAAATCGAAAGGATAGAAGCAAGGGAGGTGGCAAAAGGCACACAAAAGTCCTCCGGCGCGGTGGTGTGCTCACGGAGCCGCGACGATCACGGCGAGGCAGAAAAAACGACGCGCGGGGATGACACCACGGCAGCACGGCGTGAAAACGGTGGAGGGGGGCGCTGCGTGAGGTCCAAAGCCTCAGTTTCCCACGAGGAGGCACGGCGCAGGGACACAAAACGGTGTGCGGTAGCGCTCCTGCTGGACACGAACTCCTTTTTTTTGTTTCTTTCCCTTTTTTTCACCGACTACTTTCCTTTCTTTTTTTCGTTCTTTTTTTTATTCTTGTCCTTTCTCTTTTTTTTTGTAGATGCGGACTTAGGGGGGTGCGATCGGGGAAAAAAGTGTGGAGGCCGAAACTGTTTCTGCCCGCAATGGGGGCAACACCGCGCGACGGGAAAAATTCGTTCACGGCACGGACTAGGAGTCCTGCCCGTGCACGATGGGAACCGAAACCGGAAAGGGGGGCGATTGGAAAAAAAGAAACAACGGCGCGGGGGGGTGTCGCGAGGGGATGCCGCGAGGGTTTGGCGCCAGGGGGGTTGCGGCGGTTTGGCAGGGGTGGTGTGGCGGGCAGCAGAAGATACAGCGGTGGCTAGGTTTAGATGAAAGAAAAACAAGAAAGAAAAACACCGGCAACCAGTAATGATTGAAACGAATCAAGCACGCAAACTCAACAGTGACACTTATTGAATGAAAGTGCGAGGCTAAAAGGGGTTGCTGGGACAAGGTAAAAAATTTTGTTTGGGTTTTGTGGACTATAGGAATTAAAAAAAACACTCGATAAAACTCACCGATCAACCTGGAAAGCTGATACCACTTGATAGAGGCGGAGTGCCCGATCTTTCGGTGAGTGGAGATAACTTCGATCTGGTGGTTGTTGACCCTCACGATCTGACTACGATGAGCGAGACTCGAAGTGCCAACGCAATCGCTGAACCAACTCCCGATGGTTACCAACCTTGCCGGTGCAAGATCAGCCTGATCACGAAGATCAATTCCTGTACGCAATCGAAGAACGAACAAGAATCTGAGGCGAGCAATCTTAAAATCACTCGAAGGTGGAGTTCTGAATCACAGAGGACAGCACGTATTTGTGCGTGTTCTAGTGCATCTAAAGCTAGATGTAAAACAAAACTCAAATCTGAAAACAAAAGAGGGGTCTATCTAAATAGAAGGGACGCAGCCCCTGGCGGCAGGAGAGGGGGCGTCAACAGTACCGCGCTACAGTACCGCTGGTACTATTCACGCCAGCCCGTGAACAGTACCGCATTACTATTCACAGCCCTAGTGCACCCGCACTTGGACCTCCTGTTGTGCCAGCTTTATTCTTCTGGGCCTTCGTTCTTTAATAGCATGATGTAATTCAATTCCTTCGCATGAGCCCGAGTAATTGGCCCAGTTGGCGGGAGTGGCTCCTGGGCCTGAAGTGGAGGCGACAATGGCGTCCGAGTCTGTGGAGGTGGCGCCTGGGGTGCTGCTGGAGGAAATATACTCGTGTCGTCGGTGATGTCCGCATCAACCTGAAGGGCCAGAGATCATGGAGATCGACCAGCCACCTGAGCCGAACCTCGAGGACCCGGACTGGCGCTTTCCCATCCTCGAGTGGCTTGTCGAAGGGAAGCTACCCTCCGACTAGACGGAGGCACGCCGCATTGCCCGAAGAGCTAAAGCGTTCGTCCTCATCGAGGGCGAGCTCTACAAGCGGGGTGCGGCAGGCATTCTCATGCGGTGCATCCTAGGAGACCAAGGCAAGGAGCTCCTTCGCGAGATCCACGCCGGCACATGCGGACATCACGCCGGTCTGAGAACACTTGTCGGTAAAGCTTTCTGACAAGGGTTCTACTGGCCTACAGCGGTGGCGGACTCCAAGGATATCGTGCGGCGCTGCGAAGGGTGCCAGTTTTACGCTCGACAAACCCACCTCCCGGCGCAAGCGCTTCAGACCATCCCCATCACGTGGCCTTTCGCCGTGTGGCACCTCACATGGTGGGGCCGCTCCGACAAGCACCCGGGGGCTTCACGCATCTCCTCGTAGTGGTCGACAAGTTCTCCAAGTGTATCGAGGCTCGACCCATCGTGAATGTCCGCTCCGAGGAGGCCGTAGCATTCTTCACCGACATCATCTATCGCTTCGGCATACCCAACACGATCATCACCGACAACGGCACCCAGTTCACGGGGAAGAAATTCCTCAACTTCTGCGACGACAACAACAATCACGTGGATTGGTCTGCTGTGGCGCACCCGAAGATGAATGGCCAGGTCGAAAGGGCGAACGGCATGCTATTGCAAGGCTTGAAGCCTCACATCTTCAAACGCCTCAAGAAGTTCCGAGCGAGATGGGTGGCCGAGCTACCATCCGTTCTCTGGAGTCTGCGCACCACGCCTTGTCGAGCAACCGGCTTCACGCCGTTCTTCATGGTGCACGGGTCGGAAGCGGTCCTCCCCACGGACATCGACTACGGCAGTCCCAGAGTACGGGCTTACACCGAGGAGGGCAATCAGATCGCGCTAGAGGACGCGATCATCCAGCTCGACGAGGCGCGTGACGTGGCACTGCTACACTCCGCCAAGTACCAACAAGCCTTGCGACGCTACCACGAGCGCAACGTGCGCGCCCGCGAGTTCCAGGTCAGGGACCTGGTCCTCCGACGACTTCAAGGCAGCAAGGATCGACACAAGCTCTCACCCCCATGGGAGGGGCCGTTCATCATCGATCAAGTACTCCGACCTGGAACGTTCAAGATCCGATACGAGGACGGTCGAGTCATCTCCAACACGTGGAACATCGAACATCTGTGGCCATTTTACCCTTGAGTAAATGTTCATATCTTATAAATCAGTGAATAAATGCCGCACGCTTTGTTCATATATCTATGAGTTCGCAAACTTATCGGTTTCCATGTTTCTATATGTTGCAACTTTTCTAAAGGCTGAGTGGCGAGCATCTCTGTGCCTGCACAAAAACACTCTCCGCTCAGGGGCTAACCAGGGCACGATGCCCTCCTTTCGTTTTTTACGTTTTTTTCAAAACAAAAATCGACAACTATGTCGCGACCAATCGCATGTGCGAGAGGTTTTTTGGTGGAAGGCTCAACCTTGCGAGAAGTAAAGATGGCAGCCTGCGCGGGGCTTGGTACTGCTGCTTGTTCAACACTCCTAGCACCTATGCCTCCGTGGCTATGGTGCGAAGGCTTGCGAGCACAGTCCGAGTTCACAGGTTTCCATCCGACCTCTTTTAAGAAGCGCTCGAGCAACCGCCCAGACTCCGGTCTAAAACGATTTTGATGACAAATACGCGAGTTACTTTTCGAACTTTCCCGAGTACTCGGGGGCTGTGAATGCATGGCACCTCTTAGCGACTTGGGGTGGCTGGGCTCTCCGACTCCTATGCCCCCGCGGCTCCAGAGTAAAGTCTGGTCATCTCAAATCCCTAAGTTCTGTTACTTCGTTATTGTAGTCATCCCTTGGCACTCGAGAGCGTTCGAGCTGTAATTTCTTTGAACAAGTTCTCGATGACATAAAGCTGTTCATGACGTTACACATGCGAATTGTTCTTAATTGCCTACACCTAAATATGATACATCTAAAGTGAAGGCCTGGAGCTCTCTTGGTCTTCTGGTGTGTCTCTTGGTATCAGGTCCAGGTCCTTCATGGCGGTGTCGGCCATGTCGCGGGCGAAGGAGGCGCAGTCTTCCTCGAGTCGGTCGCAGTACTCGTCAGAGCTACCAGGGGCCCAGCCGCCACTCAGCGCCATGCGGTCCAGCCCTTGATAATGCGAGTCGAACATGGTGAGCACCCGGTGCACCACCCTCCAAGCAGTCGATAGCTCTCACTCCTTGACTACTTCTGGGAGGCGCTCAACCAGCTTCAAGAGCGCGTCGGGGAGTATCGGCCCGACGGGAATGCTGAGCCCTGACAGAATCCTGCCGATAGCTCTCCCAAGCTTGGCATGCTCTATGATGCTCGCCTTGCGGGAGGTCACCGACTCGCGCCGCGCGTTCTTCGCTTGCTCGAGCTCGGCCCCGACCTGCTCCCGGGCCATCCGGGACTGCTCTAGCTCGGCCCTAGTCTCTGAAAAGGTCGACAAGTGGCAATGAACAAACATGGGGCTGCCTAGTCGAGAAAAGAGTGAGGCAGGATCGAAGAAACTTACTCTCAAGCTGCTCCGACAGCCGCTTGATCGAGCCATCCTTCTCGAGGATCTTGAGCTCGGCGGCATTCACCTCCTGCGTTTTTTTCCGTGAGCTTCACGGTCATCGCAGCTGGAAGCATTCGAGGCCCACTCACCATCAACGTCCTGCGCCAATTTGGAGTTGGCGTCCCGGAGTCGGGTCACCTCATCGGTGGCGTCCTGGAGCTTGTTGACCACCTCGGAAAATTGCTTGTTGGCTGTCCAGAGGTCCGCGCTGGCGGTGGCCAAGTCTTGCTCCAGCCCGGCCACCTTCGATTTGAGTGTCATCTTCTCCTAGGCGGCGGCTTGGGCAGCGGTCTGGGCGGCGGCCTCAGCAGCGGCGGCAGCGGCTGTGGCCGTCTCGGCAGCCTCGTTGGCGGTTGTCGTGGCGGCCCGCAACTCTTCGATCTTTGCCTCCGCCTGGGCCAACCTCGCCTCAAGGGCTCCCGCTCCGTCGCGGCGCTGGCGGCCACGGCTTGTGCGGCCGTGGCGCAGTCTTCCGCGGACTTCACAGCGGCCTTGAGCGTGGGCCTCGACGACGCCTCGTTCGCCACCACCCCGGCAGAGGCCAGACGAGCGACCACCAGCTGCATCTCCAGCTGGGTCCTCTCCACTCGGAGCTCACCGATGGTGCGCGCTTTCCTTCTGCCGCACTCCGCGAGCGCCTGTTCCAGGCAGGAGGGCAACAATCACAAGATTTGCAAGAACAGAAAAGACAAGGTTAAGCTCCCGGTTCGAAGGGACTTACCGTCGTCGCAGGAAGGATGAGCTCGTCGAACACACGACGCGCCCACCCGAGACCCCCCTCGAGGCTGCGGTAGGCCGCGGCCTCCTCGTCTTCATCGTTGGACGCATCCGCCTCGTAAGCAGCCGCCCACGTGGAGCGCACGAGGTCAGTGATCCGCGCGCCGTCCTCCTCGGGCTCCGGCAGCAAGCCTGCTCCTGAACCCTCCCCGACCTCCTGGATCTCCAGGGAGGCGACTCCCACAGCGCTCCCGGCAACATCGTGTTCCTGTGGGACTGGGCGGGTCGGGCTTGCGATGGGCGTCGCTTCGATTACAGGGGCGGCAAGCCGGGGTGACGACGACTCTGGCGCGCTCGCTGCAGTCGTTCCCACGACCACGGCAGGGTACAAGGACGCGGCGTGAGTCAGCTGTGTGTCGGCTGCAGGTTCTCCGAGGACCTCCTTAGTTGCCTCCGACATGATTGGGGATTCGGGAGCCCCGGCAGCTCCGACCAGGCTCGGCTCCGGCTGCTCCATCGCGGCCGCGTCGAGCGCGGGCTCCTTGTCGATGGGCTCTGCTGCTCCAGTTGTGGTCGCAGCCTCGGGCACGGCAGACTCGGAGGCCTCGACCCCTGACTCCTCGGGTCTGACAGCAACCACTCCAGCGCGGCCTCGAAGATAGCCGTATCGTTGCCCGGGAGATCGGGCCCGTCAAGGTCGACGATTTCCCGAGGGCGGGGTGCCGCGGCGTCGACTGCTGGCACCTCCACCGCGTCCCCACCCACCTGCGATGTTGCAGGCGCCGAAGCATCCGCCGCCGCCGGCACCTCGACCTCGTGTCCGCCACCCGATGGCGGCGGGGGCACGATCTTCTCCGAAGACGCCCTCGCGGCATTGCCGCCTCCCTCAGTGGCCTCGACCGGCAACTCGATCGCCACCTGGATGACGTTCGCCTCAGGGGCCACCCGCCCCTCGGCCAAGTTGTCGAAGCTCGACACCGGCGGAGTTGTTGTCGTCTCGACGACCTTGGTCGCCACGACCAGCCCGCTCCTGGCCTGCTCTGCCAACGGTTCGGCGTAGGGAGGCGACGGGCGGGGCTCAGGCTGCGGGTCGCGCGCGCCCAGCACTGCGTGTTTCAGTGGCGCAAGGCTGAGCATGCCGGTGTCGGCGTGGCTGAGGCAAGTGCGAATTAAAGACAAGAAGCAAAACGACGACGAAGAACAGTAAAACGATGAGGAATAGTGAGCGAGAACCTACATGGCAGACCGGACGCGAACCCGCTTCACGGGCCTATCCGATGGGCCCGACTCGGGGGCTGGCCTTTTTGCCCCCGCCAGCTCGGAAGCTGGTTCCCGACGCTCCGCCGGTGCGGGAATTGGTCTGTCGCCCCCCGACGAATTGGGGGCGGCGCTTCGATCCCCCGACCGCTTGGGGACAGAGCTTCGATCCCTCGGTGGCTCGGGGGCTATCCTCCCGGCCTCCGCCGCGCCCTTGACTCCCACCAGTGGAGAGGGGAACTTGCACGGCCGGGGCGCCGCCGCCGCGGATGACTAGAGATTGGAGGCGCCGCTGGGGGATGCTCGTGTCCCCTCCTTGCGGTGCACTCAGTGCGGATGCCGGCGGGGTCGACCTCGCCTTGGACGATGAACGCCTCCTCAGGGAGTCCGAGTCCGGACGGTCGGAGCCGTTGAAGAGGTGGCAAGGGG
This sequence comes from Cenchrus fungigraminus, assembly GCA_036936925.1. Taxonomy (NCBI): domain Eukaryota; kingdom Viridiplantae; phylum Streptophyta; class Magnoliopsida; order Poales; family Poaceae; genus Cenchrus; species Cenchrus fungigraminus. Next base: position 85,839,417 of record CM072770.1, on the reverse strand, counting down.
AAGGTTCTCGCTCCGCCGGCAGCTTGGGCGGGTCGTCCCGGCGTGGGAGATCTCTCCGCCCCTCAGAGGCACGTGAACCGCCAGGGGCCACCTGCGAGCGGGTCACCCTTTGGTCTTCTCAGGCGGGGCGGGCTCCCCGCTGCGAACTGGAACCCGCGCCCTTCTCGCGAGCGACCGGCTCCGACCGTCGTGACGAGCTCACCTCTGCAGCCCGGCGCGGCGAAGATAGGGGCGACCTGGACATGCCGCTCCAATCTACCTCCACGCTCAGCTCGTCCCCACTCCACGGCGGCGACGGCGACGGATCCTCGTTGGAGGAGACATCACGCTCCCCCGCCTTGCGGCGCTTGATGCGATTGTCTTTCCTATCGCGCTTTGCGATCTCCTTCTCCTTGTGCTGCTCCTTGCGCTCGGCCCTCCGCCTGTCCGCGGCCGCCTAGTTGCACTTGAAGATCACCTCCTCCGGGAGAGGGGCCTTCGCGGGCACGAGGTGGGAGCTCCTCAGCAAAAAATAAAAAAGCAAAAGGAATTCAACGACCATCAAGAGTTTCTGAGAAGATCCAAATCGGGTGAAGACCTCGAACTAGTCGGAAAACTTATCGGAGGAAGAAACCACTACGAGCTTCCCAGTCCCCTCGTTGGGGAGCATCGGCAGGAGCTGCGACGGCGGCCACACGTAGGACGCCTTCCCGATGGCCACCGACACACGGTGCTGAATCTCTTCCTGCGATGGCAGCTCGGACGCGGTCACGGTCCCTGTCCAAGGGGCCCTCTTGGCTGTCATCTCACAAAGACGAAGAGGCCGACTCTGGAGCGGGACGACCCCCCGGGCGTGGTACTGGCTAATGACGGCCGCCAGGTCGACTCCGGCCTTGCGAAGGCGGGTCAGCGCTGCCCAGTGCTCCTTGAGCAACTTCTCTTGCTCCGCCTTCGGAGGTCCATAAGTCCAGCTTCTCGGCGCCTGGGCAATGGAGTTTCCGGTGAACTTCGGCAGCGTGTGCTCGGGGTCGTTCTTGAGATAGAACCACCCCTTGTGCCAGCCGCTGTTGGAGCTAGTCAGCGAGAAGGGAATGTACTTGCTGCCCCGGCCTTGCTTCATCCGGAGGTTGGCGCAGCCGATGGTCGCCGGGAGTGGGCCGTCCTTCAAGCATGCGAACATGAAGAAGTACTTGAAGAGGTGCCAGTGGGCACCGATCCCCAAGTACCCCTCGCACAGCGCCTCGAACGCCGCCATTTGTTGGACGCTGTTCGGGTTGAGGTGCTGAAGCTGGAGCCCATACTCGTAGAGGACAGTCCGGATGAATCGCCCGGCGGGGAAGGAGAAGCCACGCTCATGGAACGCCACGAACGAGACGACGTACCCCCTCGGCGGGCGCGGCACGGACTCATCCTCGGGCACCCTCCACTCTTCGGCATCGGTGAGCGGGGGGAGCTGTCCGGCGGCGACCAGGCGGTGCAGCATCATGCGGGACACGTTGGAGCGCGACCAATTCGACATGGCGACGGCGAGCTCTCGCGTATGGCTCCGGCCAAAGTGTCGGCGGTGCTATGGGCGTGAGAGGCGAAGGAGGCAGACGACGATGGCAGTGGAAAAGACAGGAGAGTAAAAGTTCCAAACCCTCCGCCGGCGCGCGGTTAAAAAGGAAGGGGCGCGGCCACCGGCCTTAACTGCTAGGCCCGCCACACCGAAAAGACGCCTGCCCACACGTGCGCGCACCCCGGCATAACTGACGCCCGCCTGCGCGACGCCTCGATCCCCGCTGGGCCCAGGTATCTGAACTGCCCTCGCTCCGTCTCTTCATGCCGTCCCATCCGCCACGTCAGCCACGACCTCCACGACTCCCGCGACTCCCACGACGCCCACGACCGCCACGACCGCCTCGGTGAAAGATCCCTGAACCACGACAATGCCACTGAAGATCAAAACCCCACAAGCAAGTCTACAACTCACTCGTGGGCTCGGGGGCTACATCCGGCGGATGCACTCGCGCGCACCCACCGAGAAGACTAAGAGTAAAACATCCTTACGACGCCTTTCATCTGAGCCTGTGGGCGAGTCCTTGACTCCCTCCCACGCTCGGGGGATACTGACGAGGGCCCGGATTAGGGCCCCCTTTGATAGCGAGATAATCACTCTTGAGGTGGAGTCTTCTGACACCATTGATAATATGAAGGCCAAGATTCAAGATTAGGAGGACCGAAGACCCCTGTCAAGACCATCACTGGCAAGACGTCTTGTTTCCGACCAGTTGGGAGCTTCCTTGACAAGTATCTCACTAGGAGAAAGCTTCTCCGACAAGTCTCCGCCTCACACGAGGAGTCTCCGCCTCGCACGAGGAGTCCTCGCCTCCGACAACCTGCTCGTTCGCACGAGCAGTTTCCGTCTCCGACCAGGACGTGGCCCACGCAATGTGGTGCCACCCCGACGTACATACTCCCCCGCTACGACGCGTGGGGTGCCAGTTCCCCATGCCATGCAAGCACACCAGCTAGCGGCATGTGCGGGCGGACGGCTCTGACGAAAGCCTTAATGCGGCACTGTTCGGCCGCACAGCCCTCAACGCGCCGTCCCATCCGACCCTGCAGCACGCCAACTCCGACCGAGGCACTTGAGTGCCCCCTACGATTAGCACTGGCCTACGATTAGGCTCTAACGTGGCGAGCTCATCCCGTACTCAGGAGGGATGAGTCAGCACCAAAGAGCTCGGAGGAGGCGCCAGGTGCCCGAAGTAAGCAGCCCCGCCCCGACACACGGCGGCCTCAATGACAACGCAGTTCAGCCCCCTTCAATGCACCCTGACGGGCAGCGACGTGCGAGAAGACGTCCCAGCGGCTGGCACTGAAGCTTTACTTAGTTTCCCTTTTTTGCCCCTCTCCCTTGCGTCTATAAAAGGAAGAGGAGGGCAACCGTCACAAGGGCTGACGAACTGAACTCTCACACTCCAGGGACTTGGGCTCGACACCCTCTCCCGACAAGTTTGTAACCCCTACTACAAACAACCCTAGCACGAGAACACAGCAGCTCGATACTGGACCTAGGGTATTGCTCCACGGAGGCCCGAACCAGTCTAAATCCCGGCGTCTCTTGTGCTAACCATCCGGGTCTGACACACGATCGATACAAATTTACTGCTCGGCGGTTGAGAACCCCGACAGTACACTACTACAACTCTGCAAGAGACTCACCGACACCATGCTCCTTTTTCTTGTGGCAAAGACTAGAGCTAGCGTCGGTGCTTAGATCTGCTCTTGCCTGTGGCGGGAATGGCGAATCATAGCGGCCATAGCGGCGAACGGAGAAGCAGGACTCGCTCCGGTCAGGTCAGTCCTCTGTTTTGCCATGCTACTTTGATCTGTCAAACTAGTTAAGGGGAATTCTGGATTTGGGGATATGGGTTAACAGACTATATTCATGTATTTTAAAGGTGTTTGGAGTAGAATCTGATAGCTCCAGATCACCGACGCCTGGTCCTCGTGAAGTTACCGTTCTAGATCCTACTGAAAATGAGTGCAAGGATGGGTTGCCTATCCATCTGAGGTATGACTGGACAGGTGCCAACCCTAGGCGTTGGTATGTATGCTGCTGCGAGGTAAACAATAACTTGTTTCACTTCTAATAAATGTTGCTTCTGCGTTTGATGGTAGTGTGGTTAATCGCAAATTATATGAACGAAATCGGTGACTGCAGACTGATGGCATGAAGTGCGCGTCGTTTAGGTGGATAGATCCTGAATGGGATATTAGGACTCTAAAAGTTCTAGAGAAACGGATGGAAATAAAGGGAAAAGCAGAAGAGGAAGCAAGATCGTGGAAAGAAGCATGTAGAGCTGCTAAGGAGGAGGCCAGTGTCAAAGCAGTTGAGCTGAAGACGATGACGCGATACTACGGGGAGGTAACCCATAACCTATTTGAGACGAGAAAGAAAATGAGAAATGATGCTCTGTTGTCTCCTACAGAAAAGGGTGAAGCCAATAGGTACCTAAAAGCTGAAAGTGAGGCAAGGATGTGGAAGGAAGAATGTGCAAAGGCTAACTGGGAGATTCAAGAGACTATCTCCGAGCTGCAGATGGTCAAGCAGCTCTTGGATTCTGCAACAATTGTGGTGAAGAAGGTGAAGGAATTGCTGAGACAAGCCTCATATAAGATGTCACTCAAGGACAACAATAAGACATAATGTGATTCGTGGTGTTATTGCTAGGAAGACGGTTTAGAGGTGCTAATCATGCTTGTATTTTGGTAGTTTCTACCTGACCATATTATGATATTTGCTACTTGTTGGTGGTGTGAACTTTGTGGTGATGAGTAGCTGTGAGATGCCATCTTATGATGTTTGCTACTTGTCCGGTCTGTTGATGTTGTGCAGGAAGGACCTTCCTGATTATCGAATGCGTAACTGCTTGTTCCCTACAGTGATTGTGGCAAAAACTCATATATATGCGCTGAATAATTGACGAAGGCTGATAATATAGATATTTGTACATTGAATTGCATTATAGGTGGTACACAATCGAAGTTCCGCATTACGGATAGCTAGGCAACAGCCATGTTCCTCGCGACCAAATCCAGTCCCCACGAACCTGCTTAATGCGGATCGCAGGAGTAGTGTTGACGCATGGAACAATACCTATTCCATACTGGTAGATCCAGTACTCACTCTTTTCATCGTGATGATAAGTTTGTAAGAAGTAAATATGATTTGCCATCAGGTTAGGCAAACCAGAAATGGCATGCTCTTCTGTAACAATGCACTTGTCAGGACCAAACAAGATGATCTTATTCCGGAACTCAGGAGCTCTCTCCCAGGGAATAGGCTTCCAAATGTTCCCGACGAATGAATGTAGAGTTAACTCTACCACCTGAACTTCTTTCTCCTCTAGAACCACAAAGAACAATCGGTCTTCACCTTCGAGTAGAGAAGAGTTGTCCATGCCAATAACCCATGACAACCGAAGTCCAACAGGATGGGGAGGTGCTGGAAGATCTTGCCCTAAGTAGATCCGCATGTGTTCAGAAGAACTGCACCAGAAATCTTCCGAATGTAGTGTAGTCTAGTCGGATTGGCTACCCAAATGCAACATGAAAATGGGCAATGAACCTAGCGTTGCAAAAGATTTCTCTAGCCAAAAGAAAGTATCACGACAAATGATTCTGCACCAGCTGCTATTTCAAGGCACAAGATACAAGCTTGGAGAGTAGCCATTTGGCTCCATTTTGGAAGTCGAGGAAGGCGAATGTGCTTCCGAGGAGACAAAAGATTCAGCATGAGCGCGTTGAACCAATCTCTGCAATCTAAGGCGACTAGGCTTCCAGATCCGCCGCAACCAATCAATCTAGTCCTTTTCCCAGCCAATGCAGGAAAGGAGACCTCAAAAAGCCACATATCAGCGATGAATGTGAATGTCACTGCTCCAGATTCATCGATAAATTCAGATTTCAGAATCCAAGGGTCAAACGGGCGTCCCTCAAGTGAACGAGCACAGTTCCAACCCTTGCAGACAGCTTTGAACATGATGAAATCTCTTGCATCACTGATCTTATTGGCGACGCTCACAACAATATCAGGAATACGATTCGCCCACGGACGAGGCATCATTGGCAGGATAGCCAAAGAACTTGGTTGTGGGAGAACAATGGAGGAGTTATAGCTCCAACAAAGACAAATGAGTGGAAAAGGTAGTCCAGAAGGTCCGGTATACTGATGTAAGGACCTTCTGGACTACTATTATTTCTTTCGGTCCATTAACATTCCGCTGAACGGTCTTTCCCCCTTCCTCAGAACGTACTCCCTCTGTCCAAAAAAATGCAATTCTCACTTCCTGATAAGTTTATATGAAGATATAAGTGTTAACACAATTTACTGTAAATTTAGTCAAAATTGAATTAGTTTGACCAGAATGGATCCCACATTATAGAAAACTACTCTAATCTTTTCGGGAGCAGTTTTTTCAATAATGGCTAAATGGGTTCCTTTGGCCATAAATACCCTAGTTTGGCAACCAACAAAAGCCCCCTTCTCGTCCAGTACCCTCTTCCTCTCCCCACTCTTGTAACCAACAAAAAACTCCATTTTCGCATAGCGCCCTCTTCCTCTCCCACTCTTGCAACCAACAAAAACTCCATTCTCGCACAGCACTCTCTTACTCTCCCCATGGAGCCATTGTCTCCTAGAGGTGCGGCGCAAGCCACATCCTCCTCATCTTCTGATGAAAGGGAGGATCCCAATTGTCTGATGAAGAGGAGGCAGAGCGGAGGCCCATTCGGGTGGTGGTTGACACATCCTCTGATGATTCGGAGTTTGTGGAATAAAATGAAATCCAAGATCATGTGCCTCTGAAACATCGCACCCCTCGCAAGTCAGCAAGAGGTGCCAAGGGTCAGGGGCGTGGAAGCACCGCCACTCATCGGGGAACTGTCATCTCCAAGCGCTGTCATCCTCTCTCATCCTCATCGGTCGGCGGTGGTCGATCTCTACCATCCTCACTGAGCAGAGACCATCATCGACCGGCCGTCATCATCCGCCATGGAGCGGCGCCAAGGCCGTGCTCGACTGACCGCCATGGAGCGGCGCCATCATCCTCCCATAGCGGCATTGGAGGGACGGCCTTATCCACGGGCGGTGCCCTGGGAGGTCCGCCACCATCTTCCACAGGCGGTGGCAATAGAGCGACATCCTCGTCCGTGAGCAGCTGCAACAAGGCGTCGGGTGCACCATCGACGAAGAAGCGGCGCCTTGATTAGTGGATTAGTGGTAACTGCTACTAGTAGAAGTAGGAGTAGAAGAAGCAGAACAAACTTTCGCCTTCTGTTCATCTGGTCTGATTGAATACTACTACTACTATTTTTTCCTTGTAAGATGTTGGTTTTTTTATTGCGTAGCAGTGACAGTTTAATCTAGTCTGACTGAAAACTACAAACCGGACTTTCACCTTGTGTTCATCTGGTATTTAAGAAATCAAGGGAATGGACTTTCCGTATACACCGAATTTATACCGAGGGAGTACACACACATTACCATTTTTATTAGAAACAACACAATCCAAATACAAACAACACAAATGCATGCATACGCATTGATTACGCATAAAGATGGATCGATCCACCATAGGTGGAAGTACAGCGACATACTCTGAATGACATACTACTAGCAATCTACCATCACGGTCCATACTACTACCATCACGACATACTACTACCATCACGGGCTCATGGCAATCTCGCCACTGCACGGAGTGCAGCAAAACATGTCTCTTGGATCAGATACTCCTCCAAAGTGCGATGCCTCGCCCTTGTATCCCAAAACCAGACAGGTGAAATGGCGATGTTATGCGCATGTAACAGCAGGTCATGAATGGTCCATTGCCTATGACCCCTGTGGCAAAAAGGGCACACCCACATACCTTCGTGGTAAACATGGGCGGGCCCGCCCTACTGAAGCCAAAGCAACACAAATCATTTCAGGTCATGCGATTTATCTTGTTCAATGAGCACTGGCCGCAGGGGTGGCATTTCAATGGGCAACAACAGAGGTGGCGGCCTGGGCTGTGGGAGAAAAGGTGGTGCCATGAGGTTCAGTTGATCCTGAGCTGCCATTGCCAGCGGCTGAACTAGAGGTGGCATCACCCCCGGGTGTTGCTGAAGTGCCGATGCCAGCAGAAGTGGAGGTGCCATTGGGGCCAGGTGCTGCTGAGGTGCCGATACCAGCGGAAGTGGAGGTGCCATTAGGGCCGAGTGCTGCTGCGGTGCCGATGGCAGCGGCTGAACCGGGTGGTGGTGAGGTGCTATTGCGCCTGACAGCTCCCGCTTCCCCGACTCCTCCAAGTTCCATGCTCCATCCCTTCCTTGCCCGGCCATTATCCATGTAATGCATACACAAACGAAGAACAAACCCTACAAAAGCTAACAATGTAATCGTCTCAACACCATGCATACATAAAGTAAACAAGATTAGCCAACAAAATGATCTCACCCTTGTATCCCACTGAAGTAGAGAAATGCAAGACGGCGAACCGATGAGTGTTGGCCTTGCCTTTCAAGAAGCTGTGCTGCACTCGCCAATTTATTGAGGACTATAGCGGGCACGTGAGCTCGGTGTAGCATCACTAAAGTTACTATGGAAAACGTGAGATGCTCGGAATATAGTCAGGCCTACGCGTGATAGGAATCTATCTAGGTCAGAATCTTCAGTGGCGTGCATCGATTACATGTGTGGACGATGGGTATCATGGGATGAGCCCGACATGTCTAGGTGTGTGTTTACTTCCGGACTTTCCTTTCTAGAGCACAAGAAAGTCTTGCGGACAAATCACGCCGCATCAGCTACATCTAATGGTCGTCTCAACTGCATCAGCTCATATCACATCAACTACGAGACAACTTTCTACCGTTTATATATGTAAAGTTTTAGGCGTCAATTAGATCTGGAGAATAAGATTGGGTGTTGTAATCAGATGGATCGGATGGTCCTTGCGTTGCAACATGCAGGGTGTGGGATGACTTGACAAGTCCTCCTCGATTAGGTATGCTGTGTGAGTCGAGACAGAAAAGGTCTACGAATGGTCTGGATTTGCACTTGATGATTCCCGTAAGCCTTGGAGACTGAGAAACGTGATGAACTTGTTGACGCGACAAGACCAAAATGGAATAAGCTGGAATTGGAAAAGCAATATGTGTGTGTGTGTGTAATATTAACATGCATATAAGCACAGAAGGGGATCTCGAATGGGCGTTTGGGAACGACACGCTCTCACAAGTTGATCCACATGTCGATCATTGAGAATTGCAGTTAAGGACTGGCACCGGGCGTTAACCGACGAACTTGTGTGCACACCCCCTCTGAACGGACGTGTCAATCATTGTGAATCGCACTTAAGGACTAGAACCGGGAAGTTCATGATGTGAACGTGGCCACACTCGCACTGAAGGGACGCGTCCATTATGGGTGGTAACTGATGTCTACGAACGGATGTTTCAGAACGACATATTCACTCCCACTATAATAAGAGACAGTTTAGGCACGAGACGATCATTGCAGGCCATTTGTGTTCATGGCTTTAGACGCTAAAATGATTCCTTCCATGCAAGTCGACTTCTCAGTCTCAAGCCAGGAAGTGAAAGCAGAAGGAACCGCAGGCCAATACAAGGAATCCAGTACATTCATGGTGGGCGGCCGTCAATGGAGGCTACGTTGCTATCCTACAGGTATGAATGATCATAAGTGGATGGATGTTCCAGATGGCATTGCCGTCGTCCTTGTTCCTGTGCACAAATCCCAAATGGTATGTGTCTCGTTGCTGCTATGAATACATACACTCACACATGGCGATATGGCCGCATTATATTATTGTTGTCAAGCCTGTGACTACTTCCTTCCACATAGGTGCGAGTATTATTACGTGCGATGGCTGTAGACCCAAACGATGAAGATGATACGTTTCGAGTTCAAGCTACAAAAGAAGTTTGTTTCATGAATCGGGATCTACAAGAAAGAGGATTTGAATGTCTGGTGGAGCATGATGACATTAAGTGCGTGACATCTAATGAAGATCGCATATACATATCGTGTGTTGTTACTGTACTAGAGGATGACTGCATTGAAGTTTCTCCTCCATTAGTACAAAGAAGCATATGCGAAAGCGTTGCAGCTCAAGCCCCTGTGGATGTTGTCTTCCATGTAGGTGCAGAATGTCGGGTGATACGAGCGATACGTGCTGATGTGGAGAAAGTATCTTGTGTGATGGAGGCAATGCTCTACGGCCCAGGAGTGGAGTCTAGATCTGAAACTATTACAATTATTGACACACACCCTGATAGCTTCTCGGTCTTGATCAAATATGCTAGGGAAGGATCACTCTCGGAGGAGGCTGATTTATGGGACACTCCTGCCAATGTCTGGACTTATTTACTCTCGGTCGCCGACATGTACCAAGTCGAAAGGTTGAAGCTGCATTGTGCGTCAAAGATGTGGGACATGGCAAGTGAGGAAACTGTGACTTCATTTCTACGATGGGCAATTCAGGCTAACTGCACACAATTGCATGACAAGTGCATGTCTCTCTTAGAGCGAATCTTTCCTAACGGAATACTCACATATGATTGGGTGATCGTATGCACTGATCATCCCGAATTTATGCACAATCTCCGTAGAAGATTATCTGAAGGGTTATACTAGGGTCCCCTGTAGTTTTAATGTTTTGTTTAAGTGTTTTTAGTCATGTAATAAATAGTTGAAATGGTATGTTAATTTGTTGCAGTGAGTACATTTGTAATGCAATAATCGGATCATCCGTCTAACGTGAATATGAAGTAGAGTATAGTCCTGTGTGTTTGTCCATTCCATGATCATGGTGGCACGGACGACCCAGTCAACAACTTGCCTCTCTGCGTAAGGTCACTAACGTTTGGGTCCGACACCCAAGCGATCTTTCGTTTGGGTCACTCACATTTGGGTCCATGATCCAAAGTCTTTCGTTTCCCGCTCTGGACCAGAAAGGCAGAACTTGAAATTTTGAATTCCCCGCTCCTCCTTCTGGTCCTCCCCGTTTATATATAAAACAAAGAGGGAAATCAGGCCACCTAATTGCCTCCTGGTAATTTTCCAAAATCAGGGGATCTTCTCCTCGACTGCCGAAGAGACCCAATAGACGTCCTAGCTACCGACAACGACTTCCTCTGCTATGAGCGGGAGCCTTCCTCTTCTATGAGCGGCGACCTTCCTTGGCAACGTCCTTGAAGCTGCAAGATAGTTCAAACTCGTTGCTCCGTCGACTCCCCCGAGGCTCACCCTGGTGGTCGCAGATCTGCAACAGTTGTGCAGAACATCGTGCTCAAGGCGCAAGGTCGGGTTGCTAAATTGAGACGGCATTCAGCACCTTCTCCCCTTCCTATTTGTCATGTTTGCGGTCTCCTCCCTGTATTGATCGATTCAATTAGATTGCTTCCCCATACTCTTTGGCTTTCTATAATATTCTTTCATGTCTGGGTGATTGTGGATCTACTGTACCCTATCGCAAGAGTTTGTTCGAAGTCATTTTTATTTGAGGTTTGTAGAAATTTGTAGATGAAATTATTGGACTGCTTCCCCATGCTCTTTGCCTTTGACTATTGTTGTTGCATGCTTGGGTGATTATGGATCTTCTGTTCCCTATTGCAAGAGATTGTTCCAAGTCAACTTATTTGAGATTTGTAGAAATTAAAGGATGAAATTATTATATTGCTTACCCATGTTCTTTGGCTTTCCATATTTTTGTTGCATGCTTGGGTGATGATGGATTGGCTGTGATCATTCATGTACCGCATTGAACTTAATAGATGAAATTGCTTCCGAATGTTAATGATCTCAACCCTTATCTCTTGTTCTTGTACTTGTTTCAGTGGGCCAAAGGGTCAACATCTGTAGTCGCTCCTGTTCAGACCTGCTCCAAGGTAACAAACTCAACACCTTCTTTGTTTCCGATTGCGAATGATCTCAACCCTTACCTCTTGTTCTTGTACTTGTTTCAGCGGGCCAAAGGGTCAACATCTAAAGTCGCTCCTGTTCAAACCTGCTCCAAGGTAACAAACTTAACACCTTCTTTGTTTCCGATTGCGAATGATCTCAACCCTTACCTCTTGTTCTTGTACTTGTTTCAGTGGGCCAAAGGGTCAACATCTGAAGTCGCTCCTGTTCAGACCTGCTCCAAGGTAACAAACTTAACACATTTATTTCCTTAGTTCGAATCAATTACAAGGTCCTAATCTGACTTGGGATCCACTGTTGCTAGATGGAAGCTACCAAGTCAATGATGCTTCTTCCCAAACAAATTAAAACAGAGGCAGCCGAGTACTCAAGAATGGGTTGTAGTAGTATTGATGAAGAGCGAGTTGATGCTCCCAATCAAGATGGGGTACAACTTCGACAACGGTTTATTGCTCACCAGAAAGAGTTATGTAGCTTGAAGAAGAAGACCGAAGAATTAGAATCAACTCTGAAAATGCAGTCGGCTGAGATTAAGAGGTTGTAGAAGCTAACCGAAGACAGTGAGGACCTCCTTCGTCTACTGCTTAGCAGTAAAAGATGAAGAGGTTAAGATCATTAGATCAAATCTCCACTGTCTCTTGTGATTATGACCTGGATTTAGCTTTGTTAATCAATGTTCCTTGTGAAACTGTTATCTTGTAATAGTTTGTGGTATGTGATGAACAATATGGTCGTGCTTGATAGTAAACAATAGTTTGCTTTATTGTATGAAGAAATATGTGTTGATTACTATTTTGCCAACTAGATCAGAATTATTCTAAAAAAAGGATCAGAATTGAAATGAAATCCATTAATATTGATACATGATTAGTTAATTTTATGTTGTCCTTCAGTGGGCTTAGCCCACTTTTAATTGGGCCAAAAGTCATTTTTTTCAAATTAACGTGACACTTAAGGCCGCAACAATGTGCACGCTTGTTGGACTCGAGCCAACAAAAATGGGCCCACCCTAATCAAATCTCATCTAAAAAGCTACAATTGGGCCCAACAAAATCTTTTTTGGGCTATATGAACAACGCCAGCCTACAGGAACAGTTTTGGGCTCAACCCAGCTACAAATGGGCCAAATTCGTTTTATGACGCATACGGTTTGTCACAATTGGCATGCCACATCAGATGCCACATCAGATTATGTCCAGCGTGGCAAAGCTACAGGAACGAAGTTATGATGCTTTGAATTGATGATTTTGCATGCGTCATTAAACTCATGACGTCGCGAAGTAAGGTCTCGTCATTTATCACGGTTTAGGACGCTCGATTAATGACGAAAGGTTTTCGTAACAACCGGCATCATTAATCGCGGTTTATGACGAGAAACGGCTTTTTTGCGTCACTAGTCGGCATATTTCTTGTAGTGGTATGTCTGTAGGGCTGAATCTTCAGATAGACCATATCTCCCGCACTGAACTCCCTCTCAGACCTGTGTTTATCTGCTTGGTGCTTGATTCTTGCTTGAGATTTTGTTAAGTTGTCTTTGATGATTTGCTGAGCCACTTGTCTGTTTCTAAGTGTTGTTCTTGTGCTGACAAGTTTGGGCAGTCAAGGATGACAACTTCAGCAACCATAGGAGGTCTAAAACCATACAAGGCTTGGAAGGGTGTCATATTAAGAGAAGTGTGGTAGAAAGAATTATACCACCACTCTGCTAATGACAACCAGTGAAACCATCTTTTTGGACTAGCAAAACACATGCATCTGAGGTAGCTCTCCAAACATTGATTTACCCTCTCTGTCTATCCATCGGTTTGGGGATGGTATGCAGAGGTTAAATGCAATGAGACTCCCATAGCTTTGACAAGAGATTGCCAAATAGAGCTTGTAAAAATTGGATCCCTATCAGTAAGTATCACCTTGGTTGGTCCATGTAATTTGAACACATTGTCTAGGAATAACTGTGCCACATCAGTAGCATTGTAAGGATGGGACAAGGGGATGAAGTGGGCATACTTGGATAACCTGTCAAGCACTGTCAGATGTTTATATCTGCACAGCCCACAGGGGGGTTAACCCCGGTGGTTTATTTGTTTGGCGGGGTGGAATCTAGGGCTAAGAACTCAAAGGTTGCGCACGAGCACACGGAACACAGAGAACACGGCGAGTTTATACTGGTTCAGGCCTCCGGAGAGTAAAACCCTACGTCTAGTTGTTGGTGTAGATTGCTTTAGGATTACATGATTGTACAAGGGGTCGCCTCGCCCGCCTTATATTGGCCAGCGGACAAGGTCGGCACCCAGACCCTAGTCGGTTACGACCAGGAGACCTAAGTCTAGTTGATTACAACCATTACCATATACGTTGGACTGCTTGTTGGAATCCACCGCTATCTTGTCTTGCACGCCAGTCTTGAAGTCGTTCTGGATAAGGTCGCCAAGGGAATCTTCTGGAAGGTCTTCAGGAGGTCGTGTGGGCCACCAACTAGATCGGTTGGGCCCACTGTCAGGTCGGCGGGTCTTCTAGTAGGCTGGACCCACTTGTCGGGGACGACCGTGAGCCTGGTCGGTGGGGACCTAGGGGTACCCGTGTCTCACAAGCCCCCGAGCGATGTGTAGGCGCAGCGACCTCGAGAGGGTCATGACGAAGTCTTAGAGCTATCGACAGGTCGAATAGTGTGCACGTCGGTCCAAAAAGAAAAAATAAATCAGCTGAGCAGCCGACCTGTTTGTAGTCTTGCCAAACAAAGAGAGGTCGAGTGATGACCTATAGGAAGCTAACTTCCAATAGATCGAAACGACGATAAAAAATTCAGAGGGCGTCAAGGACGCACTCATAGAGTAGTATCCAAGCATCGTGGCGGGCAGGATGCTCCGTATGATGATCCAAAAAAAGAAAGAGAAGAAAAAGTAGGTCGAGTAACAACGTGATGAGAAACAGGTTTCCCAATAGGTCGGTACGACAAAGAAATCGAGAGGGCGTCGAAGATGCTCTCGTAGAGTAGTCCCCGAGCATTGAAGCAGGCAGCATGGCTGGTTTGATGCTCAAAAAAGAGAAGAAAACTGAGTCATGGTCTTGATCAAACTGATTGTAGAGACACCTAGATCTCCTAGCAAAAGTGCAAGGGGTCTGGCAGGGCCGACCTCAAGGAGGCCTTATAGGCGTACTGACCTCGAAGAGGCTTCAAATCAACAATGCCCAGTATCTGAGGATACCCAGCAGGATCTCGAGGGGTGCGTCGCATGAAGAGGTCTTCTGTAGTGGTTGAAACGGTCAATGGTGAAGCTGTAAGAGAACATTGATCTTGAACGTACGAAGTGTAGAGATACCTAGATATCCTGCATGGCTGCAAAGAGTCTGGCAGAGCCACCCAAGGCATGCCGACCTCAAGGAGGTCTCAAATCAAAAGTGCCCAAGCACCCGGAGATACTTGGCAGGGCCATTAGGTGCGCACCCCACAGGGAGGCCTTCATTCCCGACATAAAATCCTGGGTGTCCAGAGTAAGTTGGCAGAGCTATAAAAAGCACACCGACCTCAGGAAGGTCACGCATTCAGGGCGCCCAACTAGTTTGGCAGAGCCGTAGACATACCGAGGTATTGCAAGACCTAGGTATTAAGGCACGCTGACCTCAAGGAAGGCCATTTTGGTGTCCAGACGACCAGCATAGCTTCTAGCCATCTAGTGGGGCAGAGGTGTATTAGCGACCTCAATAATAGGCACACCGACCACGGGGGCCCGACGAAATCGTAGATTTCAAGCTGCTGATCTCCAGGCGCCCAGACGGATCTGGCAGAGTAGCGAGGCACGCCTACCCCAGAAGGTCTTCAATCGAACCTACGACCATTCTGCTCAGGGAACAAAAATATAGGCTGATTGGAATAGGTCTGTTTACGTGCAGAGCCATAACGGGTGCACCAGGATGCAGAGCCTAGCGGGTGCATTGAAAATGTAGAGTCGTAAATGTTGTATTTGATCGTTACCGTCGTCTGTAGCTGTAGCAAGGCGCAGGGCCATCTGACACAGAGTCAGTCTTATCTTCTCCGTAAACTGCAGGTTCACGGGTCAACAGTGGTCGGAGATTCTTTTGCCACCCAGAAAACAACAAACTGTCCACTGATCAAGAGGTGTACTGTAGCCATGTGACGCTGCAGCGGCCTTGGGAATCATTGATGCACAAACGACAAAGGTGTCGCGAAGCAGGGGAAAAGGACTTAGCTTTTAATCAACCACATGTCTACAAGGCCTCTCAATCACGTGGTAAAAGTGTCACCACCTCACCGGCCACACAAGGCCTGGTTCTGGCTATAAATAGCACCAGAAGGCTGAAGGAGGCAAGCACCGAGCATTGCTGAGCTATGAAGCCACAGAGTAGTATTTTGGCCATGCCATGGGCATGTGTCTATCCACCAGAGCATAGGATGCAAAGTTTGTAGAAGCTTAGAGCTAGAAGAACTCTTGTGAAGTGTAGGTATCACCCCCACTCTTTGTACCGTGCCTCAGCGAGGAATCCTGGAGAGTTTGGAGGTGATGCTGTAGAAGCCCGAGGTGATGCTGCAGGTTCTTGGTAAGCATGAGATGCTCGTTGAGGGCTTGCAGTACACGCCGAAGAGCAAGCTCGTGTCTGCATTCCATAGTCAGGCACAAAGTGTGACCTGCTATGCGCAGAGTCGTGCAGGCGTTCACCTCAAGGTCGCCATTGGGGATCTAAAGCTAGAAGAATTCTTGCGATGTGCTCTGCTATAGTAGAGAACATGGCAAAGATTGCTCTAGGTAGATCAGGTCTTCAAATATGTTTGTATCTTGTAACAGGTTCTGGATCCAATGAGGTCGCAGGCAACCTGTGTACCCTCGAAGTTCCCATGTAATGTTCTCTCTTCTGTCATGTAATGGTCGTTTTGAAGAAATTATTCATCAAAGACCTAAAGTAATGTTGTTTGGGGGCTTAACGACCTCATGGAGATCGAATGTGCTATCAGGACGACCTGATTAACATTGATGTATATACGACCTAAACTCGGGGTGTAGGTCGCCAGTCTATCTGTTGGGCATATAGCCGTTGGTGTGAAATCCGACGAGATCGTCTCGCGAAATTAGCAGCGAAGAGCCGTTGCGGCAGATCCATTGCAGCAATAGATCCGCAACGGGCGTTCACGGCGGGACCCATATAAATACAGCCGCGAGGACGGGTGTTGACCCTCCCCTGCCATCGCCTTCTTCCTCCCGCCGTCCGGCGGAAGCTTCCTTGCCCTAGCCGCCGCTCTTGCGCGTCCACCCCACCACATTTGCAGTCAGAGCTCGCCATCACCATCCCTAGCAGACCACGCGCCACCACCGTGACCCAAGCACCACGCCGCTCCGTATGCGCATAAAAACCCTAGTGACATTTAGATCCAAATCCAAAGAGTCCCAAGAAATGGCGGCAGCGGCTTCCCAAATCCCCACCCCGGAGACGATCTGGGAGCCCTCGGTGATGACCGAGGAGAAGATCCAAGCGCTGGTGAATCGTGAGCTGCTCAGGTCCAAGGCGGAGATGGAGTGGAAGGTGCCCACCGGCGAGGCATTCCCGACAGAGGACGACAAGGAGCAGGTCGTCTTCGCCTCATTCTTCGAGCGCGGGTTTAATGTGCCCGCCGGCGACTTCTTCAGAGGTCTGCTGTACTACTACAAGCTGGAGCTGGTACACCTCGTTCCCAACTCCATCACTATAGTGTCGTCATTTATCCACTTTTGTGAGGCGTATCTGGGTTTACCGCCCCATTTTTTGTTGTGGCGTTACTTCTTCCAAGTCAAGACCACCGGCAAGCATACGGGCTTCGTAGGCTCGGTGATGTTCTGCTTAAGACCAGGTCTTAAGGTAGAATGGCTTGATATGGACCTGTCGAACAACACCGTGGGGTGGAGGTCGGAGTGGTCCTACATCGCTAACCAGAAGCCAATGCTCTCGAAGCGAACTGGGCACAGGCCCGAGAAGATACCTCAGTGGGACCTATCCCTCACCTCCCGCGAGGCAGAAGATGTTAAGGAGTTGCTCACCCTTGTAGCTGACCTCAAGAAGAAGGGTCTAACGGGGGGCTCAGTGGCGATGTCATTCTGTCGTCATCTGATCCAGCCGATCAAGGACCGGGTGCATCCGGCCTATGAGTATTGGGGTCAGTCGGACCCTGCTCGTGAAGTTAACCGCAAGGTCTCCCAGGAAGAGATGGCGGCCAGAGTTACACAGCTGTACACCGGGTAGATCCGGAACAGAAAGTGCCCGAAGGCGCACTCCCTGACCCGACCAGCTGATCCTGTAAGTTTCTTTAATGACTAGCTCGTCTCACAAGTTCTAATTTTGTTTATGCCTTAGAGGAAGACCTCTTAGACCTTGTTTCTTGTCGTTTGTAGGCTCGGGAGATGCAATACTGGTGCCTTGCACCACTGCCGACCGGCGAGGAGCCACGTCAGAAGTTGAGGCTGCAAGACTACTAACCTCCAGCAGCTGCGCTGCTGGAGAATTATTTGTCGGATTCGTCGGTAGGGGCTGATGAAGACAGTGACCCAGAGGTCGGCGATGACATGGTAGACTGGCCTGAGGCGAGCAGTGCCACAAGGCCGGGACGCAAGACGAGGGCGGCAACGGCGAAGCAGTCGAGCTCGAGAGCTGCCGCGACGGCCAAGGCAGCAAAGAGTGCTAAGCTCGAGGTCGCCAAGAAGAAGAGGAAGAGGAAGACCAACCCCACTCTGGCGTCCCAGGACGTCGAGGAGGAAGATGAAGCCACTGATGATCTGCCGGTTATTGATAACCGTGCAACGCCGAGGTCGCCAAGTCCCGCGACCAAGAGGCGGCGGGAGGTGGAGTAGCAGGTGACAGAGAAGGACCTCCGCTGCATTAGGGAGGCGCAGCTGGCTACAACAGGTGCCCAGGCAAAGATGCCTACGAAGGTGCGAGCTCGGCCCCTAAGGCCGAAATTGCGCGTGACGGTGGTCGTGAGGTAAGACCCCAGTGCTTAGACTTGTTCATTGATAATCGTTGTGAGGTCATAGCATATTGACAAAATTATTGCAGGTCAGACGCCAGACCTCAGAGCACCTCGGGTGCTCAAGGTTCTCCCACGAGGACGACGATGTCCGAGAAGGAGGTTAGAACTCAAGGTTTCATTGGTGATGTGAGGACAGCGACTCCCCCACCCATCATTGAAGTGGACCCGATCAACACGGTGCCAAGCATGTCGACTCAGGACCCGGCGGTGGACCAAGCTCAGATCAAGCAACCTCAGCGGGGCCTAGAAACAGCTGGTGGAGAGGTACTGAGTTCGACGTCGATGGGGCCAGACTTGAGGAGGCGGGAGATCAACTGGAGTGGCACTCCCTGGGAGGGAGACATCTTCGAGGATGATGAGGACATGAAGGAGGTCCGTCGGGCCATCTTGACGCTTAACGACGCGTTCACGATAAATGAAGCTGCCTTTGAAGTCAGTAAGCATCTTATCTTGTAAGTGTTATCGATGACCTGTCTTGTGTTTTTGAAGCAGTCACTTGCCAACCGTGCCTAGAGCAGGGCCGACCAGTGTAAGAATGTCGCAACCATGCAGCTGCAGGTGACAGAGCTCGAGCAAGAGCTCAAGCGGGTTCAAGAGGAGGCCGTGGCGGATAAGAAGAATCTCGAAGACGAGCTGAAGGAAGAGCAGCAGAAGAATCATGAGGCCGACACGCTTTTGATGTCTGTGAGCGCTGGTAAGACCAACTACCCACGACCTTGTTCGTCTCGACTTGTGTCATTGGATTTTGTATATGATCACTTCTGTATATCACAGAATTTCATAGGGATAAGGACAAGCTCAAGGAAGACCTTAAGGTTGCCAAGGAGAGGGTCCGAAGCCTGGAGGTAAACCTGCGGGCTGCTGATGCGGCGGGCGAGGAGCTGAAGCAGTTGATGAAGGCTACCGTGGATAGTGAGTATGCTGTGTCCCGGAAGCTGTCTTATGAGAAGCAAGCTTGAAGGGACCTTGAGGTCAGTCTCGAGGTAGCTTTGCAGTTGTTGCGGAATGACCAGGTGATCATTGCAGGGCTTGAGGTGGAGGTGAACGATCTGAAGAACGCCGCCGACCATGTAATGGACATGGTGGAGACGCAGGTCGCTGGGGAGGAGCCCAAGCCAGCTATTGACCAGCTTCTAGCTGCACCCCAGAAGTTGGTCGACCTCTTGAGAGTGATGAGTTTGACAGCGGCTACGGAGTCGCTTGTGCGAGTGAAGTCGCACTTTCCCGAGGTCGACATGGTCAAGGTCGGGGAGGGCCCAGACGCCACGAAGGATCTCCAAGCCGTAGAAGAAGTGAGGGTGGCCACTGAGAAGATAATGGATGCCATCGATTACGAGGGCGGTGATGGTGAAGAGTAGTCGTAGTCATAGGGTTGTACCCCCTCCTCTTCCAGTCATGTAAATAACATTGGTGATATTCTTTTGGTCTGCATGACATACTTAGTTTATGTTTGTACGAGCTTGGTTGCCCTGAAGCAATGTGTTTTTATCATGCCCCGCTAACCACTACTCACGGAGAGGCTAACTTACCAATCACCACGGCTCAGCAGGGAGACTTACGTGCGATCAGCGCGCGGGGAGGAGTCTGGGACTCTGGTTTTGCAACCACACGACCAAGCAGGCTCACAACAACATAGAGTAAGTAATAATGAGGGACGACGTCCTCAGGTCGAGCGACCCTTGTATTGGCTTTTGCCAAGCCCCCGAGCATATCGAGGGGGAGGAACAAAAAACTTCACCCTCAGGTCTTTCGACCCCTGTATTGGCTTTTGCCAAGCCCCCGAGCATGTCGAGGGGGAGGGTACATGACATGAAAGAAAAGAGGATAGAGCTCGAGACACAGCAGATGACTGCTTAAAACTAATATTTAATTAACAGGAAGTACAAAGACGAAGAGTACATAGCTGTAATGAAAACTATTCTACGGATAGAATCAGCGGAGATGCTCCACGTTCCATGGGTTGGGGACCCCTTGGCCGTCGCCCCACTGGAGGCGATATGTAGACGGGCTGATAACTTCTGTGACGATGAACGGTCCCTCACAAGGGGCGGACAACTTGTGCATGCCGTCGGTCTTCTGGATGCGCCTTAATACTAGGTCGCCAACGTTGAAGGAGCATTCTGTGATGTTACGATCATGGTAGCGATGAAGCTGCTGATCATGGCGAGCTTGTCTCATGACGGCTGCAACTCTCTGCTCCTCGAGGCTGTCAAGGTCGACACGACGAGTTTGCTCGGCTTCCCCCTCCTCGTAGAACTGTATACGTGGAGCTCCAAAGGTGACGTCGGTGGGTAGGATAGCCTCTGATCCATAGACCAGAAAGAAGGGCAAGAAGCCTGTGGCTGAAATGACTTGGGTCCGCAGGCCCAAAATCATGTGTGGTAGCTCGGCTAACCACCGAGAAGCATAATTTGAAGCGTCATTAAAGATACGATCTTTGAGAGCTTGAAGAACCATGCCATTGGCATGTTCGACCTGGCCGTTGCACCATGGGTGGGCAACCGATGAATAGTAAACATCAATCATGTTGTCTTGGCAAAAATCCCAGAAGGCAGATCCTGTAAAGGCCGACCCGAGGTCGGTGATGATTCTGTTGGGCACATCGAAGCGATGTGTTATCTCTTGGATGAATTTCGCCGCTTCTTCCGACGTGACCTTAGAGACAGGTCGGACTTTAATCCACTTGGTGAATTGGTCGACGGCCACAAGGATGTGCTTGTAGCCACCGGGGGCAGATCTGAATGGTCCTATGGAATCAAGGCCCCACATGGCGAAGGGTCATGATGGGGGTATCGTGTGCAGGACCTGAGCTGGCAGATGCTGCTGTTTGGCAAAGAATTGACATCCCTTGCACCTCTTTATGAGGTCTTTGGCATCAGTCATGGCCGTGGGCCAGAAGAAGCCAGATCGGTAGGCCTTGCCGACCAGATTGGCGGACGCTGCGTGGCAGCCACGCTCGCCGCCATGGATCTCAGCTAGGACCTTAAGACCTTCTGATCGAAGATGCACTTCATTAAGATGCCAGTAGAGGCGGCTTCTCTGTAGAGGTTGTTGCCAATCACGATGTAGTTAGCACTACGCCGCGTGATGCGTTCACGTTCAGCTTTGTCTTCTGGGACTCGCTGGTCAAGTAGAAAGGCTAGGAAAGGCTCGGGCCAATCGTCCTCTTTTTCTGTCATCGGGAAGTCTCGGGGAGGTACTGGATTTTGGTCGGGCTGATCTTGGTCCAGGTTGTCTGGATCCAACAGCTTGATCGACGACTTGCGTAGGTCTTGGCCCAACACACCCTCCGGGACTAGAGCTCGTTTGGAGCCTAGCTTAGATAGAACGTCGGCAGCCACGTTGTTGTTACGTGGCACATGCTGACCTATTTCTTCAACCTGGGTGGTGGCGATACAGATGTGAGCTTGTAGACGTCGAGTTGCAGGAGTGTCCGCAAGTTGTCCCAGCTCGGCAAGGGCCGCGCCTAGGTTGGCTTGAGGAGAGTTGTAGACTTCGTGGCCATCTTGCTCAAAGTCCCTCTGGAGGTCTCTGGCACATAGGCGTTGTCGGCGAGGTTCGTCTCGGTTTTGCTACTGCTGGGGAGAGGCTGGGGCTGCGGGGTGTGGTCCCCCATTGACGACATTGTCCGCGGCTTGACCTGGGGCCTGGGCACCTGCTGCAGCTGCATCTGCCTCCTACTGACGACGCACAGCTCGTGCGGCATTAGCGTTCTCTCGCTGTTGGCGCTGCTCATCTGTCTCACCAGCTTGAGGGGGTACGTCGGCGGAGACCACGAGGACCTCTCGATCCGGGATCTCGAACACGTCGCCCGGGTTGTTGGGAGAGATGGTCGTTCGGGCGATCTGGAATGCGAGGCAGTCCGGGGACGGTACACGGTTGACTTGGTGGTGATGAGCCGTGACTAGGGGTCGGCGAAGCTTTTTAAGCACACGGCACTGGCGAGCTGTGTGTTTAGAGTTCTCATGGACAGGGCAGGGGTCGTTGAGATGACCTATGGAGTTTCCACGGTGTGGGGTCTTGGGTCCAGATTCGATCTGGATCTTGTTCTTCATGTAGCGAGACGCTACATGAGTTGTGTTTGCAGGCCAAGAGGCATGCGGGGTGAAGGTGGAGGGGTCCTGCGAGGGCGCTTGACGCGCTCACAGACCTTGATCGTGTCGGAGAGCATATCTTCGATGAGATTGAGCCCCGCGATCAGGTCACGAGGAGTGGGTGGGTGGGTTTCCGCCAGCAGATCGGATCCGACCTGCTAGTTGGTGGTGACCGCGGTGCTCTCAATGACGAGGCAGGAGGCTGGAGCGGTGCTCTCGATGACGAGGCTGGATTTCCCCTACCTGGCGCGCCAACTGTCAGATGTTTAGATCTGCACAGCCCACAGGGAGGTTAACCCTGGTGGTTTATTTGTTCGGCGGGGTGGAATCTAGGACTAAGAACTCGAAGGTTGCGCACGAGCACACAGAACATAGAGAACACGCGCGAGTTTATACTGGTTCAGGCCTCCGGAGAGTAAAACCCTACGTCCAGTTGTCGGTGTAGATTGCTTGAGGATTGCGTGATTGTACAAGGGGTCGCCTCGCCCGCCTTATATTGGCCAGCGGACAAGGTCGGCACCCAGACTCCTGGTCGGTTACAACCAGGAGACCTAAGTCTAGTTGATTACAAGCATTACCATATACGTCGGACTGCTTGTTGGAATCCACCGCTATCTTGTCTTGCACGCCAAGTCTTGAAGTCGTTCTGGATAAGGTTGCCTAGGGAATCTTATGGAAGGTCTTCAGGAGGTCGTGTGGGCCACCAACTAGGTCGGTTGGGCCCACTGTCAGGTCGGCGGGTCTTCTGGTAGGCCGGACCCACTTGTCGGGGACGGCTGTGAGCCTGGTCGGTGAGGACCCAGGGGTACCCGTGTCTCACAACCACCACTAGTATAACATCCTCGTTCTGAGATTTAGGTAATCCTTCCACAAAATCCATTGATATGGGTCCAAGCCATTTCAGGCAGAGGAAGTGGTGAGGAGACCAGGGTATGGAACATTTTCTGATTTGTTTTTCTTGCAAACAGGCCAATTCTTAACAAAGTCAATAACTTGTTGCTTCATTTTGGGCTAGTAGAAGTTGAGTTTGATTCTTTGTTAAGTAGCTCTTTCACCAGAGTGACCACCCAAAGCAGAATTATGGAAACTCTGCAATAATTGCTGCTTCAAATCTCTAGTTTGTCCAATGTATAGCTTCCCTTTATATCTCAATAGGCCATTTGAGAATGTAAAGTGTTTGACAGCTTGTGAATCCACACTCAGCATTGTGATAAGATCAGAACATAGATTGTCTTGTGAATAACTAAGGGTTACTTGTTCAACCCACTTAGGAATTATTGTAGAGGTAGCCATAAGTTTTGTTGAGTGTTTGGCCATAGACAATGCATCTGCTACTTTGTTTGCTTTACCCTGCTTGAATTCCACGTTGTAATTGAGACCCAACAGTTTAATTAAGAGCTTGTGTTGAATCCCCTCCACTAATCTTTGTTCATGTATATACTTGAGGCTCTGTTGATCTGTTCTTATGATCAAAGATGTGCTTGCAAAGTAATGTTTCCACTTTTTTATGGCTTCCAGTATGGCCATAGCCTCTTTCTCATAAATAGAAGCTGCCATTGCTTTGGGACCCAAGGTCTTGCTGAGAAAAGCAATAGGTTGTCCTCTTTGCATTAGTACAGCCCCTATTCCATACCCACTAGCATCTGCTTCCAAAATGAAGGGCTGAGTAAAGTCAGGTAGTGCTAGCACTAGGGGCTGAGACATCAGGAGTTTTAGTTGCTGAAATGCTTGCTCTTGTTCAATGTAGAGAAAAGAGTCTTTCTTGAGAATATTGTATAGAGGTCGACAAGTAATGCCATATCCTTGAATAAACCTTCTATAATATCCTATAAGGCCCAAAAATGCCCTCAACTGGGTAATATTCTTTGGAGATGGCCAGTTCTGGATGATGCTGATTTTAGTAGGATCAATAGCAACTCCCTGCTCACTGATGACATGCCCTAGGTATTTAATTGTTGGTTGTGCAAATGTGCACTTACTGAGCTTTGCATAGAGTTGGTTTTGTGTAAGAACCTCTAAAACAACTCTGAGATGATGGACATGCTCTTTCAGTGTATGGCTGTAAATGAGTATATCATCAAAAAACACCAGGGCAAATTTCCTGAGAAACTATGAGAGGTCGGAATTCATGAGGGATTGAAAGATGGTTGGTGCATTTGTGAGACCAAATGGTAACAACACATATTCAAAATGACCCAGGTGAGTTGTGAAGGTTGTTTTCTGAATATCTAACTATTTCATTCTAATTTGATAATAGCCAGACCTCAAATCAATCTTGGAGAAAATTGTAGCTCCAAATAACTCATCCAAAAGGTCTTTAATTATGGGGATAGGATATTTGTTCTTAATGGTATTTGCATTTAGTGATCTGTAATCCACACACATCCTCCAAGTTCCATCTTTTTTCTTCACCAAAATAATAGGAGAAGAGTAGGGACTGATGCTAGGCCTGAGTAATTGAGATTCCAGCAAGTGTGTGATCAACTCCTCCATAGCATTTTTCTGGTGGTAAAGTAGTCTATGAGGTCTCTGGTTTACTGGTTTTGAGCCCTCTAGTAAAGAGATTGCATGATCCACAAACCTTTTTGGGGGTAGGTGTGTTGGCTCTTGGAAAATGACATCATATTCTTCCAGTAATGCCTATATATCAGGATGTAAAGATTGTTGTTGCTCTGTTTCTTTCCTTTTAGGTTTACTGTTCAGAACCAGAATAGCCACAGCATCCTTCCTCTTCATCATTTTACACATTTTCTTTGTACTGATAATTACACTCTTGCTGGTTGTGGCTTCATCAGTCAGGGTTATGAGCTCTTTACCATCTTTAGTGATTGAGAACTCCCTTGTTTTCAAATTAAGACCAACAGGGCTATGAGTGTAAACCCAATCAGCTCCCAAAATGATATCATATCCTTGAACTTCCAGCAACCTGAAGTCAGAAGTAAAAGCATGGCCTTGGATACTGTTATCACAGCCCACACAAGCAATGTTGCTCAACATAGTATTTCCATGTGCAGCTATTACTTTTACTGACTGCACAGTGGATATAGCTTGTTTAGCTTTGATAGCTAGTTTAGTAGTGATAAAAGAAGCATCACTACCAGTATCAACCAAAGCAGTAGCCACTTGTTTCCCCAACAGAACTTGCAGTGTAAAGGTAACTATAGGGTGAGCAGTACCCAGTAAGGCATTTAGAGACAGTTGCATCACTGGGATCTGTTCAGCATCAAAGAAATCTCCTTCCTCTTCTCCACCAGTGTCTTCCACTACTCCAATTTCTTCCTTCCCATCAGCATTTTCCATTACTATAACTGAATAATTTTGTTTAGCCTTGCAGACTTTTGCATGTCCAGGAACCCAGGCCTCTCTGCATTTAAAACATTTTCCTGCTGCCCTCAAATCAGCTATAGTAGGACCTTCTTTCTGGTCAGGGGGTTTTGTTTCTTTGGTCAAAGGTTTGTTTGGCCTAACAGTAGGGTTGAAAGCATTGTATTTCATAGAGAACGTATTTGTCTGCTCCAATCTTTTGGCATACCAAAATGCATCAGTTAAGGATGTAGGTTTGTGGCACTGTAAGTGGTGTTGTATGGGTTCCTTCAGTCCAGCAACAAAACTATATGTGAAATACTCATCATGTTAAGATGGATTGTCTCTCTTGACTAACCCCATCAGATCTTCAAACTTGTCAATATACTCAGTAACTGTGCCCACTTGCTTCAAAGTATGGAATTGTCCAATGGCTTCATAAGCGGAGGTGTGAGTGAATCTATCCCCTATCATTCTGCAAAACTTAAGCTAGGGAACATTAGCAGGTACACAACCAGTACTCCTCCACCATAATTCAGCTTGGCCTTTGATATACAATACAACCAATTTGACTCTGTCTTCATTGGACACTCCCACCAACTCAAAATATTTTTCAACCTTCCTAATCCATCCATCAGGATTAGTACCACTAAATTCAGGGAAAGATAACTTTGGGCCTTTTTCTACCATCTTATGTTGGGATTGTAATTGACTATTGAAATTGTTGGGCTGGTTGAAAGTATTTGGGGTTGGCGGTTTGGCTGGTGGTTTATAGGAATGGTCATGGGTGAAAGATTGTTGTTGTTTGGCTTGGGATGGGTTATTGGGTAATGGGTTAAATGGTTGGAATGTGGGTTTGGGTGGGTGGTTTGGAAAGGGGTTAAAAGCTTCAATTTCTTCAGGTGTCCAAGGGCAATCATTCCACAGGTAATCCACATCCACATCCTGGTAATCTTGGCCCTCTGTAGTCCCCTTGGTTTGCTGTTTGGGATTGGGTGTGGGTGGTTTCCTGTGCATCCACTCAGTCTCCTCCAAATAATAATAATAGACATTACCAGTAGGAGGTGGTTGGTAAATTTGTTTGTGAGCCAGTGTAACCTCCTTAGGAATATGGGTAGATTTATTCATCTGGGAATGAGTTTCTTTGGTGAACAGGTTCTGATCTTGAGCTAAGGCAGTAAATGTTTCATTACCTTTGACATTAGAGCCCTTGTCCTCCATAGGCTGCACTCCCACTTGAGCACCCACCCTTGTCATATAGGACATGATCTGATCAAAGTTGAGTGCCATAGAGTCATTGTGTTGTTCTTGATTCGTCATAAAGGAGTCTAATGTTCTTCTCATACCATCCAATTCAGCAGCTGCTGCATAGCGACGATCATATGGAGTCTGTTCTGTTTCCCCATTCTGGTCACCAATCTTCGCCATTGTAACGACCCGGGTTTTCGGTGAGGAAAACCCGACTCCTTGTACCCTTGTGATAGTCCCTGGATCGGTAGCTATCACGTACAGAACTCATTACAGAATAATATCATTTCCATACAACGAAATCAGAGTACAAAACAGAATATTTACATCCGAAATAATTCGGTATACGAATTTAGTATAAGCCCCTTGGGCTAAACGACAAGTAGAAATCATACGTAGCGGTAGCTAGGGCTTCAAGTCTTCATCTTCGATCATCACCACGGGCATCCTTGAGTGAAGCAACGCAACCCTTCCTTCATGGATTCCTTGAACTTGGACTCTCAAGCCAAGTCCAAACCTGCACACTCACAAAACTATCCCCAAGGAATGGGATAGGTTCACGTCACCGACTGTATGCAGCTTTAAGTGGCCTAAAGGATAAGAAAAGTGGCAAGGTAGAAGCTCAGGTTTCCTATGCAGCAGCAGCGAAGCATAAAAAGAAAACATCTCCATATAAGTCCCAATCCATACTCTCATCACAACTCGAGAACACCTGGTACCCCAGGGACCCGTCTCCACATCCTATCTCCATCTAGGGTCGATGCGAGAACTTCCTCTCCTCGCACCTCAATGATTGCAATCGGATCTGTGAGGTAGAGGGAGCAACTCTCCTCTCCCCGACTGCAACCACGGCTCACCACACTCTCAAACTATAGGGGGAGGTAGAAATCCCAAAACATGAGAACAAAGCTATCAAGGGACATGTCCGTGACCGAGGACGCGACTATAGCTATAGATCGAAGAACTCTGCAGAGCGTGTACACCTGTACCCAACTCGGGACGGAGCCCAGTCGGTAGCGAACCGACCAAACCCACCCTACCGTGCGAACTCTCGGTAGTTACGGTCCCATCCTGCATCCGGCCCTCAAAGCGATTCCCCCCGCAGTGGGAATTGCACCGGAACTGTTAAATGCTCCCGTGTGGCCACACGGGAGTCGCACTGAGAGAAGGTGGTCTCACTCCCACCTCTCCCCCACTGATACCCTCTATCCTGCTGGCAAGTATGGTTCCGCACTTGCCGAGCTCCACTCGGCCCTAACCCCACTCTCGGCGAGGTGGTGTGTACGTAAAGGTCCCGTGAAAAGGTCTGTCCACTCGCTTTCAGACCAGGGCGAGCTCATGTCCTCCAAGCGTACAGTAAAACCCCAACACCTGTGCTCCAAAAACCGTAAAAGCGGAAATGCACTGAGGAGTGCACCCCCATCCCCGATCCCAGATCGGTTGTTTCGAGCTCACCCCCGCCAAAGTACCCAAAACGCCTTCTCCTGCCGGTTTTTACCCCACACACGCCAAGAACCACTATTCCCATCCCAACACATGCATCGCGCAGCTCAGCGTATATACACACTTATATATATAACAGTAGTAGGGCAATCAAGGACAGGGTAATTAAAGAAGGCAGTGCAAGGTTCATCATCATGCATGTAAAGTAAAGCGCTAGCATACTACATAGCAATGCCTAATAGGTATTCAGAATCAGTCGGGCGTGAACACCTGTGTGCAAGTAGTCATCGTAGTTTCCGTAGTTGTACTTGATCTTCTGGCTCGTCTCCTCAGCTCTGGGAATTCCTAGATTCGCAACTATAAATAAACACGGTGTCTAGATGCAAATAACTCCAAAGAGAAGCAATAAAGAACCAAATAACTCCAAAAGCTAGTCTAGCGGGTGCTTCATGATTTTAGAAGAGTACAGAAACTGATTTCATATTTTCTAAGGTATAAACAATTTATTATGGATTTTCAAATAGAGAAATATTTTATGTATTCAATTCATTGCGATAGAGCACAAAAAACAAAAGCCAGCAGGTTAGAGATCCATACGCTAGGTTTTGGGTTGGTCTGCATGGTAAGTTGACTAGTCAACAATCATTGTTGACCAAGTCAAAGGGGAAGATCAAAGGTCAACCGGAACCCCACAAGTCATCCTATGGGTCCCGTATGAGAGATGGGACCAGGTTAGAAAGTTAGCTGCTTCACATGTTAGTGGGGCCCAGCGGTAGGTCCGCAGGCTCCTTTTGTAAGATTGGAGAGATCGTGCAGGATGGTTTTGCTATAAGCGACGTGGTGTGGCGAAGGTACTTAACTCAAGCTGAACCTGGCTGAGGTGTGACATGGTTGACGGCTTGGTTGGCCCACGCATCGTGCACGTCGATGGCGTGATACGGTCGCGGCGAAAGATATGGTCGGGACTCGAAAGACTGAGAATAGGCACTAGGAACTAAGATTAAGGCTCGACGGAAAAGGGCAAGTGCTGCTGCTAGCAAGCAACGCACAAGCAGGATAGATAAAGGGCTAAGGTTAGATTAGCACTTACTCGGCTTACAGATTTACAAGCAGCAACTACTGCTTGTTTAGATGTGTGAGCTTAGCACTACAGGTTTGCACTCGCATGCTCACATGATGGAACAAACGGGAAGATATAGGTGAAGCTAGACTCGTCCATGGCATGTAATCCATACATGACTGGGCTTAGCCTTGCTAGCATCTAACAAGATTTCTGTGAACATAAGCAACATCTTATGATAGAAGGGACATGGTCTGATTGTGAGCAGCCTAGTATGGGACTGAAACTTATGCTCTCAAACAGAGCAGACCAA
The DNA here is from genome assembly GCA_036936925.1 of Cenchrus fungigraminus. Taxonomy (NCBI): domain Eukaryota; kingdom Viridiplantae; phylum Streptophyta; class Magnoliopsida; order Poales; family Poaceae; genus Cenchrus; species Cenchrus fungigraminus. The sequence goes on along the minus strand of CM072770.1, from coordinate 85,809,489 downwards.
GGCCAAGGCTTGAGCTGGCTAGCACTTACATAGTTTAATACATGCAGTAGCTACAACTTACTTGCTTGGCTTGCACTAGCACCATATATCCTTCGGATTAAGAAGAGGACGTAGTTGCTTTTAGAAAGCCACCACGACAGTATGGATTAAGGAACAAGGCTAGTTAGCATGCTCAAAAAGGGATTAAAACAAGAGCGGGCCATGCTTCTAGCTCCTTGCTCAAGGCTGCAGCTCCACGATCTTGGAACAAAAGGGCTGAAGGCTAACGTGGTCATGACCAGAGCTATAGGAACACACGCAGCGGCTACTGAAGATAGCATTGCCGCTTGCTGATTTGCTTAGGTGAAAAGAATCAGAGGGAGAAGGGAATGTTGTTTGCTGCCGATTGGAGGAAGGTCGATGGATGAGGGAGTTGTTGCTGGTGGAATTGCTTGCTCGCTTGATTTGGGGAAGGAGAGAGAGGTCAGTGACTGCAGTTGTTGGCTCTTGCAGCTTCTGCTTGCTGCTTTGCTGCAGAACCATTGGAAAATGCTGGAAGGAGACGATGGATAGAAGGAGCTCGGCTTGCTTCTGGTGGAAGAAAGAAAAGAGATAGGGAGAGGAGGATTGTTGCTGCTTTGCTTCTTGCGGTGGAAGCACAGATCATAAGAGGAGGGCATTTGGCGTGCAACGGCGGCAGGGAAAGAGAAGTGGAGATGAGCGAAGAGGAGCGAGGATATTTAAGGAAATTAGAACAAAAGAATTAGACTATTTTTCCGGGAACGAATCAAATAGCAAAGTATTAAATCGAGAAGTCGGAAAATATCGTCATAATTCAAAAGAGCTCGTGGGAGATTTAATCCAATGAATTATAGCTTGTTCCCCGAAATCGAATCAATTGCAAATGATTAATTCAAAGAGTTGGATAATAATTCCATAATTCATTTATGAAATTCCAGAGTACTTTGGAAAACATTAGGCTGGGAAAGATTAGAAGGCCGAATGAGAGATTTAGTGAGCTTCAGGTGGCTTAGGGATGCACCTAGCGTTTCGAACTTGGCACAGAAAGGCTCGGTCTTGATCGACTTGGCGCAACTTTGCACGACGGCGAAGGCACCAGTGCGGCGGTGGCAGTGAGCATCGCTGGCACGCCCGCTCTCGAGCGCGGGTGCGTGCGCCAGGCGGTGCACGGGTGTGGCTACGAGCCCCTAAAGGCGAGGTCTTGCCTCCATGTGCGTGCACGTGCGCAAGCCAACGGCTTGACCTCGGCGACGAGCGGGGCGACGACGCGTGTACAAAGAGCACACGACGGTGCCTCAACCCGGCGAGCGCACGACAGCGAGATTCGGGAGGAACGACGACTCATCCGCAGGGTGCGGCGAGCTGAAGGCAAAACCTTCAGCCTCCCTGCGCGTGCGTGCACGCGTGAGCAGGTCGGCGGTTTGACCGCAACGACGACACAAGCAGTGCGGCGCGCTCGACGGCGAGAACATCAAGGCGACGAAGTAGAGAAGATCGGCGGCACTGGCCAGGGTGCTAGCGCCGGCGTGCTTGCTTGCAAGCGTGCGTTTATTTGGGATGAGGTTCGAGGGAAAGCCAAAAGGTGATGCTTTGCCTCCCGAAGGTGGACTCGTACGCGTGCAGGGCGATGACTAGGCCACAGTGGCGACTCAGCACGGCGTGCATGCGACGATGGTCGGCTAGGGACGATGGGGGATTGCTCGGTGGAAAAGAACAGAAAGAGGATGGCGGCAGTGCGGTGGTTCGCGCATGTGCGACGAAAAACCCCAAGCTGGCTTTGACGCCCACCAACTGTTCGACGGAAAGTTCCAAAGGGACTCTGAGGTGGCCAACACTTGCCGGCGGCGAGCTCTCTGGCACTCGGCGGAAAACGAACGACGGCAAGGTTCAGGAAGACTTAGGGAAACATGTAGAGAATGGAAAAGCTCAGGTTTTGAGGCCTAGGGCAGCAGCGTCGGCGAAGACGCGCATGGCGAGATGCTGCTCGGCAGTGCAGCACGCAGGCGTGCATGCACGCGTCGACGAGCGCATTGGGCTGCTTTGGAGGAACAACAGGGCGACACGCTAGGTGACCAAAGGCGAGGTCTTGGTCTCTCTAAGTGAGAGCGCGCGTAGGTGCAAGCCAACAGCCTGGTCACAGCAGCACCTCGGCATCGGCGTGTGCACAGAGCACACGACAGCGGCTGCCAAACACGACGGGCAAGCGGGGACGCACGCGCAGACGAAGGCAGCGGCACCTGCGGGCGTAAGGCTCGGCACGAAGACCGGCACACAAGCGACGGCGTATGCGCGGTGGGGCGAAGCAAGCAGGCACAGGTTTAACTCGGTCTCTCGGGCTTGGCCCATTTCTCCTCCACGGCACGACGGCCGGCACACAGAGCAGGAGAATGGACACGACAGACTCACCTAGGGCTCCTGGTCATGACGGCGAGCAGCGGTGAAGCTGGACTGGCGGAACAGGGGCACGGCATGGTGTAGGGGAAAACAGAGGTGTCGCGGTTCAGTGGGTCCGGCTCCCTGGTGTAGGCGTCCTTGACACGGGCGGCTCCATCTTCGCGGCGGACAACAGCTCCCTCGGACGGCTTCATCTTCACGGCGCCCGCGGCACACCGGAACGGTGACTGCGTCCTCGGCGCGGCGTCGTGGCGCAGCACCTCGATCGGCACCCACGGGCGGACTCCGGGCTTCATGGCGCGGCGACCTCCGGCTTCACTTCCCCGACGTTTCCCCCTCCTCCAACTCCTCCTCCTTCTCTGCTACTTGGTGTAGGCGGCGAATTTGGGGATAAATCCCCAGCGACGGAGCAGAGAGGATGAGGCCGGGCGGCTTTGGTGTCGTCGACGTGCGCGGCTCCAGAATCCTCGGCGAGCTCCGGTCGCGGCCACCCCGGCGGGCGCTCCATTCCCCCTTCCCTTCTTCTTCCCCCCTCTCCTCCTTTTCTCTCGCGGGGACAGGGACAAAAATCCCCAATGGTGGCTAGGGTAGGGAGGCGGCTGGTGGATGGGCTCTTTTACCCCGGGGGCTAGGGTTCCAGGGCGAAGGACGGACGGTGGGCGGCGATTTGGGGCGGCGTGGCGCACATCCCGCGGCTGCCAGCATGGTGGGGGCGGCGGCCATGGGCGGCCTCGGCGTTGCGCCGTGCCTCCCCTGCCCCACGACCGCGTCACGGGAGAGAGAGGCTGAGAGGAAAGGGAAAGGTGGGTGGGGACGGCTGACGTGCGGGCCCCACTTGGCAGCGACACAAAGAGCTGTGGTTGGTGGGAAAGCCGGCTGGGCTAAGGTGGGATGAAAAGAAAAGGTGGGCCGCGTGGTTGGGCAGACCAGCAGTGAAAGACCAAGGACCTCCGGTGAACTTCTTGAATAGGTTTAAGGCCCAAGCTACAAAGGGGTGTTTTCCTATTTCTATTCCTTACACCTATAAGATTCAAATTTGAATTAGAATTCGAATTTGAATCCCACACAATTAAAATCCAAAAGAAATCCAATAAATTCCAAAGTTCTCACACTAGCACTTTATAATCCCTAAATTTTATTATTTTGCTCAAAATAAATCTAAGAATTTAGGGGAGGATCATAGAAGACATCCTTATAATTTAATTAGGCACTCAATTTCATTCAAAAATTTTGAAATTCACATTTTTGCAAACATTAACATTCCGGAAAAATCCGGGATGTTACAGACTCCCCCCCTCAAAAGAATCTCGTCCTCGAGATTGAAGCTTGTCTGGGTACATTGGAGGTACCGATCATCTTCAAGTTGTGCGCGAGCTTCGAGCATCTTCAGCTTCATTGCAGTTGCCTTCTGGTCATTTTCAATCCTGTGCACACAACAAAAATCTCTGGAATTAGAAATTGTTCTGAGGTAAGGTCGATCTTGATCTCCATCTCTTGATTCATAGCATAGTGGTCCTTCATGTCTCTTCGTGAGTAGACTTGAGGGACTCTGATCGTAGATTCTCGACTCCTTGTATGCTTCTTCAAATTCAAGCAACTTCGAGGTAGTGGGTGGTTCCAACTTGAGTACCCTCTAATCCAAATTAGTAACTTGATTCCAAAATGCATGAGGTGGCTTATCCAAAATCTAGACCTCATATGGCAGTGTTGTCCTTGCGTCTTCGGTTAAAGAGGCATTTCTCTAATAGTCCTTATACTTGGCTTTTAGATGGCTTGTCCTCCTTTTGGGTTATTTGAGGTTCCTTAGACTAATAGTCTTCAAAGCATTTCGTAGTGGTGGTCTTTCCTATGAAGGGTAGCACTCGGGTTACCTATTCTAGAAGTCGAGTACAAACATGAAAATATTCGCTAATATATAGCCCTACACTCAATAGTAAGAATCACAAGATCCAATAAGATCCATAAAGAATCAAGCACTCAAACATGCAAAGCATTATAGATAGTGCTATCTCAAGGCTGACTCATGACCGTTGAGATCTCGCACACTAATCGGTCTAATTACTTCGTGGCAAGTCAAACAAGGTAGACTCTACTCTTAGTGGTTCAAGGTATTCTCATACCATCCAAATTATCTTCAGTATCATCCTAACTAGTCCACGTAAGAAATTACTTTGTCGCAGGTAAGGTAGAAGGTTTTTAAAGCAGGAAAGGCAGATTTAAAATAGTTCAAGGGGTATATATAAAATAGACCGTATAGAATGTTCCTAAGCTATCGACCAAACTAAGGTTGCGTGCTACGGTCAAGTACGGCTCTGATACCACCTGTAATGACCCGGGATTTCGGTGAGGAAAACCCGACTCCCTGTACCCTTGTGATAGTCCCTGGATCGGTAGCTATCACGTACAGAACTCATTACAGGATAATATCATTTCCATACAATGAAATCAGAGTACAAAATAGAATATTTACATCCGAAACAATTCGGTATACGAATTTAGTACAAGCCCCCTTGGGCTAAACGACAAGTAGAAATCCTGCGTAGCGGTAGCTAGGGCTTCAAGTCTTCATCTTCGATCATCACCACAAGCATCCTTGAGTGAAGCAACGCAACCCTTCCTTCACGGATTCCTCGAACTTGGACTCTCAAGCCAAGTCCAAACCTGCACACTCACAAAACTATCCCCAAGGAATGGGATAGGTTCACGTCACCGACTATATGCAGCTTTAAGTGGCCTAAAGGATAAGAAAAGTGGCAAGGTAGAAGCTCAAGTTTCCTATGCAGCAGCTGCGAAGCATAAAAAGAAAACATCTCCATATAAGTCCCAATCCATACTCTCATCACAACTCGGGAACACCTGGTACCCCAGGGACCCGTCTCCACATCCTATCTCCATCTAGGGTCGATGCGAGAACTTCCTCTCCTCGCACCTCAATGATTGCAATCGGATATGCAAGGTAGAGGGAGCAACTCTCCTCTCCCTGACTGCAACCACGGCTCACCACACTCTCAAACTACAGGGGGAGGTAGAAATCCCAAAACATGAGAACAAAGCTATCAAGGGACATGTCCGTGACCGAGGACGCGGCTATAGCTATAGATCGAACAACTCTGCAGAGCGTGTACACCTGTACCAAACTCGGGATGGAGCCCAGTCGGTAGCGAACCGACCAAACCCACCCTACTGTGCGAACTCTCGGTAGTTACGGTCCCATCCTGCATCCGGCCCTCAAAGCGATTCCCCCCGCAGTGGGAATTGCACCGGAACTGTGAAATGCTCCAGTGTGGCCACACGGGAGTCGCACTGAGAGAAGGTGGTCTCACTCCCACCTCTCCCCCACTGATACCCTCTATCCTGCTGGCAAGTATGGTTCCGCACTTGCCGAGCTCCACTCGGCCCTAACCCCACTCTCGGCGAGGTGGTGTGTACGTAAAGGTCCCGTGAAAAGGTCTGTCCACTCGCTTTCAGACCGGGGCGTGCTCATGTCCTCCAAGCGTACAGTAAAACCCCAACACCTGTGCTGCAAAAACCGTAAAAGCGGAAATGCACTGAGGAGTGCACCCCCATCCCCGATCCCAGATCGGTTGTTTCGAGCTCACCCCTGCCAAAGTACCCAAAACGCCTTCTCCTGCCGGTTTTTACCCCACACACGCCAAGAACCACTATTCCCTTCCCAACACATGCATCGCGAAGCTCAGCGTATATACACGCTTATATATATAACAGTAGTAGGGCAATCAAGGATAGGGTAGTTAAAGAAGGCAGTGCAAGGTTCATCATCATGCATGTAAAGTAAAGCGCTAGCATACTACATAGCAATGCCTAATAGGTATTCAGAATCAGTCGGGCGTGAACACCTGTGTGCAAGTAGTCGTCGTAGTTTCCGTAGTTGTACTTGATCTTCTGGCTCGTCTCCTCAGCTCCGGGAATTCCTAGATTCGCAAATATAAATAAACACGGTGTCTAGATGCAATAACTCCAAAGAGAAGCAATAAAGAACCAAATAACTCCAAAAGCTAGTCTAACGGGTGCTTCATGATTTTAGAAGAATACAGAAACTGATTTCATATTTTTCTAAGGTATAAACAATTTATTATGGATTTTCAAATAGAGAAATATTTTATGTATTCAATTAATTGTGATAGAGCACAGAAAACATAAGCCAGCAGGTTAGAGATCCATACGCTAGGTTTTGGGTTGGTCTGCATGGTAAGTTGACTAGTCAATGATCATTGTTGACCAAGTCAAAGGGGAAGATCAAAGGTCAACCGGAACCCCACAAGTCATCCTGTGGGTCCCGTATGACAGATGGGACCAGGTTAGACAGTTAGCTGCTTCACATGTTAGTGGGGCCCAACGGTAGGTCCCCAGGCTCCTTTGGTAAGATTGGAGAGATCGTGCAGGATGGTTTTGCTATAAGCGACGTGGTGTGGCGAAGGTACTTAACTCAAGCTGAACCTGGCTGAGGTGTGACATGGTTGACGGCTTGGTTGGCCCACGCGTCGTGCACGTCGATGGCGTGATACAGCCGTGGCGAAAGATATGGTCGGGACTCGAAAGATTGAGAACAGGCACTAGGAACTAAGATTAAGGCTCGACGGAAAAGGGCAAGTGCTGCTGCTAGCAAGCAACGCACAAGCAGGATAGATAAAGGGCTAAGGTTAGATTAGCACTTACTCGGCTTACAGATTTACAAGCAGCAACTACTGCTTGTTTAGATGTGTGAGCTTAGCACTACAGGTTTGCACTCGCATGCTCACATGATGGAACAAACGGGAAGATATAGGTGAAGCTAGACTCGTCCATGGCATGTAATCCATACATGACTGGGCTTAGCCTTGCTAGCATCTAACAAGATTTCTGTGAACATAAGCAACATCTTATGATAGAAGGGACATGGTCTGATTGTGAGCAGCCTAGTATGGGACTGAAACTTATGCTCTCAAACAGAGCAGACCAAGGCCAAGGCTTGAGCTGGCTAGCACTTACATAGTTTAATACATGCAGTAGCTACAACTTACTTGCTTGGCTTGCACTAGCACCATATATCCTTCGGATTAAGAAGAGGGCGTAGTTGCTTTTAGAAAGCCACCACGACAGGATGGATTAAGGAACAAGGCTAGTTAGCATGCTCAAAAAGGGATTAAAACAAGAGCGGACCATGCTTCTAGCTCCTTGCTCAAGGCTGCAGCTCCACGATCTTGGAACAAAAGGGCAAAAGGCTAACGTGGTCATGACCAGAGCTACGGGAACACACGCAGCGGCTACTAAAGATAGCATTGCCGCTTGCTGATTTGCTTAGGTGAAAAGAATCAGAGGGAGAGGGGAATGTTGTTTGCTGCCGATTGGAGGAAGGTCGATGGATGAGGGAGTTGTTGCTGGTGGAATTGCTTGCTCGATTGATTTGGGAAAGGAGAGAGAGGTGAGTGATTGCAGTTGTTGGCTCTTGCAGCTTCTGCTTGCTGCTTTGCTGCAGAACCATTGGAAAATGCTGGAAGGAGACGATGGATAGATGGAGCTCGGCTTGCTTCTGGTGGAAGAAAGAAAAGAGATAGGGGAGAGGAGGATTGCTGCTGCTTTGCTTCTTGCGGTGGAAGCACAGATCATAAGAGGAGGGCATTTGGCGTGCAACGGCGGCAGGGAAAGAGAAGTGGAGATGAGCGAAGAGGAGCGAGGATATTTAAGGAAATTAGAACAAAAGAATTAGACTATTTTTCCGGGAACGAATCAAATAGCAAAGTATTAAATCGAGAAGCTGAAAAATATCGTCATAATTCAAAAGAGCTCGTGGGAGATTTAATCCAACGAATTATAGCTTGTTCCCCGAAATCGAATCAATTGCAAATGATTAATTCAAAGAGTTGGATAATAATTCCATAATTCATTTATGAAATTCCAGAGTACTTTGGAAAACATTAGGCTGGGAAAGATTAGAAGGCCGAATGAGAGATTTAGTGAGCTTCAGGTGGCTTAGGGATGCACCTAGCGTTTCGAACTTGGCACAGAAAGGCTCGGTCTTGATCGACTAGGCACAACTTTGCACGACGGCGAAGGCACCAGTGCGGCGGTGGCAGTGAGCATCGCTGGCACACCCGCTCTCGAGCGCGGGGGCGTGCGCCAGGCGGTGCACGGGTGTGGCTACGAGCCCCTAAAGGCGAGGTCTTGCCTCCATGTGCGTGCACGTGCGCAAGCCAACGGCTTGACCTCGGCGACGAGCGGGGCGACGACACGTGTACAAAGAGCACACGACGGTGCCTCAACCCGGCGAGCGCACGACAGCGAGATTCGGGAGGAACGACGACTCATCCGCAGGGTGCGGCGAGCTGAAGGCAAAACCTTCAGCCTCCCTGCGCGTGCGTGCACACGTGAGCAGGTCGGCGGTTTGACCGCAACGACGACACAAGCAGTGCGGCGCGCTCGACGGCGAGAACATCAAGGCGACGAAGTAGAGAAGATCGGCGGCACTGGCCAGGGTGCTAGCGCCGGCGTGCTTGCTTGCAAGCGTGCGTTTATTTGGGATGAGGTTCGAGGGAAAGCCAAAAGGTGATGCTTTGCCTCCCGAAGGTGGACTCGTACGCGTGCAGGGCGATGACTAGGCCACAGTGGCGACTCAATACGGCGTGCACGCGACGATGGTCGGCTAGGGACGATGGGGGATTGCTCGGTGGAAAAGAACAGAAAGAGGATGGCGGCAGTGCGGTGGTTCGCGCATGTGCGACGAAAAACCCCAAGCTGGCTTTGACGCCCACCAGCTGTTCGACGGAAAGTTCCAAAGGGACTCTGAGGCGGCCAACACTTGCCGGCGGCGAGCTCTCTGGCACTCGGCAGAAAACGAACGACGGCAAGGTTCAGGAAGACTTAGGGAAACATGTAGAGAATGGAAAAGCTCAGGTTTTGAGGCCTGGTCAACAGCAGCACCTCGGCATCGGCGTGTGCATAGAGCACACGACAGCGGCTGCCAAACATGGCGGGCAAGCGGGGACGCACGCGCAGACGAAGGCAGCGGCACCTGCGGGCGTAAGGCTCGGCACGAAGACCGGCACACAAGCGACGGCGTCTGTGCGGTGGCGCGAAGCAAGCAGGCACAGGTTTAACTCGGTCTCTCGGGCTTGGCCCATTTCTCCTCCACGGCACGACGGCCGGCACACAGAGCAGGAGAATGGACACGACAGACTCACCTTGGGCTCCTGGTCGCGACGGCGAGCGGCGGTGAAGCTGGACGGGCAGAACATGGGCACGACACGGTGTAGGGGAAAACAGGGGCGTCGCGGTTCAGCGGGTCCGGCTCCCTGGCGTAGGCGTCCTCGACACGGGCGGCTCCATCTTCGCGGCGGACAACAGCTCCCTCGGACGGCTTCGTCTTCACGGCGCCCGCGGCACCCCGGAACGGCGACAGCATCCTCGGCGCGGCGTCGTGGCGCAGCACCTCGATCGGCACCCACGGGCGAACTCCGGGCTTCACGGCGCGGCGACCTCCCGCTTCACTTCCCCGGCGTTTCCCCCTCCTCCAACTCCTCCTCCTTCTCTGCTACTTGGTGTAGGCGGCGAATTTGGGGATAAATCCCCAGCGACGGAGCAGAGAGGATGAGGCCGGGCGGCTTTGGTGTCCCCGAGGTGCGCGACTCCGGAATCCTCCGCGAGCTCCGGTCACGGCCACCCCGGCGGGCGCTCCACTCCCCCTTCCCTTCTTCTTCCCCCCTCTCCTCCTCTTCTCTCGCGGGGACAGGGACAAAAATCCCCAATGGCGGCCAGGGCAGGGAGGTGGCTGGTGGATGGGCTCTTATACCCCGGGGGCTAGGGTTCCAGGGCGAAGGACGGACGGCGGGTGGCGATTTGGGGCGGCGTGGCGCGCATCCCGCGGCTGCCAGCATGGTGGGGGTGGCGGCCATGGGCGGCCTCGGTGTTGTGCCGTGCCTCCCCTGCCCCATGACCCGCGTCACGGGAGAGAGAGGCTGAGAGGAAAGGGAAAGGTGGGTGGGGACGGCTGACGTGCGAGCCCCACTTGGCAGCGACACAAAGAGCTGTGGTTGGTGGGAAAGCCGGCTGGGCTAAGGTGGGCCGAAATGAAAAGGTGAGCCACGTGGTTGGGCAGACCAGCAGCGAAAGACCAAGCTACATAGGGGTGTTTATTTCTATTCCTTACACCTATAAGATTCAAATTTGAATTAGAATTCGAATTTGAATCCCACACAATTAAAATCCAAAAGAAATCCAATAAATTCCAAAGTTCTCACACTAGCACTTTATAATCCCTAAATTTTATTATTTTGCTCAAAATAAATCTAAGAATTTAGGGGAGGATCACAGAAGACATCCTTATAATTTAATTAAGCACTCAATTTCATTCAAAAATTTTGAAATTCACATTTTTGCAAACATTAACATTCCGGAAAAATCTGGGATGTTACAGCCATATGTCTTGTGAATTCGGTTCAGGAATCGCCCCTCCCCAACCAGGTTCACAAAACAACTCACCACCGCCTGAGACACGGGTTTGCCTTGGGGATTTTACACAAGCACTTGGCTTGCAACCTTCAGCAAGCAGTGTCCCCTGCCAACTCCACCACTCATCAATCTGTTCGCAGCGCCCAGAATTTTACGCAATGACAACGCACTACAACCCTAGCTGCTAGCAGATCAAGAGCCTAGATTTTGGGGAAAATTTGGGTTGTTTCCACAAATCGGGATGGGAGGGTGGGATTTCACGCCAGTGAGCAGCAACCACCTCGCATCCTCCAATCGGACTCGACCTGCAGAACTGGTTGTGGAAGCGAAGGAATTTCGCCGAGAATCGATGGCTCTAGATACCAATTGTCTGGATCTGGAGGATCAAGACAGGGGAGAACAGGAAACGAAGGAACTTCAACTCGAATCAACGGGATACAAACGAACTGGTAGAGGATAGTAGCTGCGATTTCACTGAAATGGAAGGAAAACTGGTTCACAAGCCGATTACAAATGCCCACGATGCGAAGGCGATCAAATCTACAGCTACTTCCTAACTAGATGTATAAGTCCATCTGAATTGATAATCCTCACAACGTTCCCTCTCCTGAGCTTAAGACATGCTCAAGGATCGAAATGTAAATAATAAAAGTACAAGGGTTGATAAGCAAATAAGACAGAAATAAAGCAAGCTGTTGGATTGCATCTGGACGGCATCCTAGGCTTCAGGCTGAGCTCGTTATCCTGACACAGCACAACCATTGGGATTCGAAAGGGGATGGTTGTTGAGGGGTACCTTCAAATGGATCTGAAGAGAAAATCTCCATAGGAAAGATATCGACAGCTCAAGTTAGGGTGAGGAAGCTTGGACGTGGAGAGTGGATCGCCGCCATTCGCTTCCTCGATCCAAGCTTCTACGGGCTGCGGAGAAGACAAGATCTCCGGCGGTGTTCGCAGGGTCGTTTCCCGCGGTAGCGACGAAAGCGGTCGTGGCCTCGTGAGGACCATGCGGTTTTTGCTGAGAGAAGGTCAAGTCGAATTGTAGGTTGTCGATCGATTATGCCACGTAGCTGTGTGGGCGAGTACGGACGAGTCTGTGTCGGTCTGCACGGGCGACCGCGTGGCTGCTTCGACGCAAATGGTTGGCTCAGCCGCTCGGGTTATTCAGTACCCAGGGTGCCATATAATAATCGGAGAAGTGGAGAAGGATGTGTGCACTAGAGGAGCCGCGCGTGGATGTGGACTTGATCTTCTGGGCTCCTGGTCGCCGTTGCGCTCTGCGCACTGGCATGCGATCGTATCGTTACTCCGCCCGGCGGCTGACGCAATCACGTGATGCGAGCCACAATCGCTCTGTGCCGCCGTCGCTTCATGACTCACGAAATGGCACCACGACGCCAGGGGCGTAGCCAGGATTTCAACATTGGGGGGCTGAGCCGCCAATGCGCAATGGTAGAAGTGACATATATACAACACGATATATACACATGCTAACTCGAATCGAGCATTGATACTAAGTAAACCAACTATCAATGGTTCTTGTCCTCTTCATCTTAGCTAAACAATCAACAAAGCAAAAAGATTGAATCATTGAAAAATGCGTTCTGCAATTTGGGAGAAAACAAAACACCTGATCAATCGAATTGCAATTGGATTATAAGAGAAATCTTAGAGTGTTGCAGGCTTGCTGCAGCTAGTAGGGAGGACGAGGACGACACTGGCGTCGGCAAGGACACCCTGGCCGCTGGCCAGCAACCTGCACGGCGTGTGGTGCCCTGCCGTGGTGCCGCCGCCTGCAGTGAGAAGGGGCGGTCGGCGTTGCGTCAGTCAATCTGCGACTCTGCGGAATGTGAATCGACGACACTGGGTTTAGTACTATTTCTGCGACGCTGGGTTGAGCTGGTTAAAGCCATGGAGCTCCGCCGCCAAACAATCCCGCGCACCACAGCTGGGGAATAATAAGGCTGGCTTCGGTAGACACGTAGCTGTTGCTTTGCTGGTATACGGGTGTGATCAATTCTTTTTCTTTTTTATTAAGCTCGTGGGGGCCCACTTGTCTTAAACCCAAACCCATTTAAGCCAAACAAAAGATTGGATTTGTGTTCTCGTTTCCCTAATTCTAAACCCAGCCCTTCAAAACCCATTACATTTCCCTATCCCAAACCCAATAGCTATCCAAACGCAAAAAAAAAAAAAAAACCTAGGAAAAGGGCAGTGATGTGCGGGATTGTTTGGGTTTTAGTTGGTGAAGGGAGTGGTGCTACTGAAACTGCCATGGGTTAAGCATGCGAAAAAAATATGTTGTAAATTTTTCTTTTGTTTTTTTCACTAGTGGAAGTGCACGCACTACACGTGCGTGATATATAAAAAAAAGTACATACAAGATGTGATGCCATAATTATTGATATTTAACATTCAATCATAATTGGTTATGATAAAAGACATCCTGCTTGTTTCCCGCTTAAAATCATCTCCAAACTCCAATTTAAAAGGAATCACGTGTTATGTGGAGCATATATAATTAATAGAAACAAATAATATTATTAGTAACCCTAGCACTACTTTGCTTCCCCATATGTGTTTTGAAAGAACTAAAGTCGAAAAAATTTGAAAGAAAAATAAAACGTTAAACAAAGGCAATTGGAAACCAAATTTGAAACAACATATTTTCTATCCTCATTGTCACTGAAAAATATTTCTACATTGAAATAAATTCATATTGTTCTAAAAATGTTTTCTTTAAAATATACATCCCCAAAACTACAAAGGCTCTTTTTAGCATGGGGCTCGTTAGCCTCAGCCATGAGGCACCAGGGTCACTAAAACCACTCAAAAGCATGTTCCAAGACAATGAAGTCAGTTATCTGAAACCTGGTACCCTCAAGACCTGCAAAACAAAATACTATTGGCCAATGAGTGAATTATTCATGAATAGACGGAGTAGCAATACAACATATAAATTGGACCACAATCTTAAGATTTTTTTAAAAACATGACAATCCTATTTCCATAGAAGCCAAAAGATAAATTGATAGTATGTACTTGAGATCATGTGCAACGGCCGAAGAGTACCGATGGGACATGATAGAGCAAGTTGCAATTTGCATGTATCATGAACAATCAATCAATGTAATTCACCCTACCTAAGTTAGCAATTAATTGGATGGAACCCTTCATAGGTGGCATCATATTAACAACGAATTTCACAAACCAACAATTAACTTATTTTATAGAAATAAGTACAACCATGGCAAAAGGTCAAATACACACACATGCAAGTAGGAATATCCAAACACACAATTGCTAATTAATAGAAGACTCACATCACACATGTAAGAGGCTGCACAAAAGACAATAAATAAATCTTGAAAAAACAACATTTCGTTCCACATGGAAAGCAATCAAAATTATGAATTTCTCCCATACCTTGTACCACGCTAGAGGATGTTTTTGCACAGGTGTTCTCCCCACTGAGTGAATACAAACTCAAAGTCTCACCTTTCAGACCAACCTACAATATGGAGTTGTTTCGGTTCATACCTTAAACACATCACATAAGATTAAGGTTCACAATAATAACATAAATAACCTGATAGGTCCATCTCTGCAATGCAAAATCTCTTCCACCCCATACAGGCCATCTAGTGTCACAGGACCAAGAATTCCTGGATTTCAAGTCTCAAAATGTTCTCCCACATTCTGCAGCGAAGGCTAACAGAATGAATCTCAAGACAATCATACACCTCACCATCAGTAGTAGAGCACAATCAGTTGTTAAAAAAAGTGTGCCCACTAAATGGGAGGCTAACTGCTACACATATCCGTGAAGTAAAATCCTAAAGGAAACAATACACACGTAAATATTGATACATGACTGACTATTTTCTTTTTCTCCTTTCCAAACTTATGCACAAATAAATTCAAATTAGTTAGCAAACTGAGTAAATTTTTAGCATAGACTTTGATCCAAACAGCCAGACAATTTGAGGTTAACTTTCTTTATTTGTTTCAAATTACTTGAGCCTGTCAACTTGTTAAACAACTTTGTCCAAACACATCACTAATCCACCCAACAACATGTTAAGCAATTTTACCTGATCAAGCTTCAGTATATTATAAACATTAAAATGAGCGTTTCGAGGAGAATACTGAAAAAACAAAAGTGCATGACCTTTGAAAATTACCTGTTCAGTGTCAAAAATATTGCATATAATGTGGAAATCCCGTTGGAGCCACATTATATCACGATTTGCACCATGCATTACCTATTTCACAAAGAACGAATGAGCAACCAGAAATCTGAGTGCATATAGACAGAAACTACTGATGAGTTCTTTAAAACCTTTCTCTTGGTCGGATCTTGAAAAGTTCTTGCAAGTATATGCGAGGCTTAAGAGTGTCCACAATAAAGTCTTCCGTTCTGAATGAAATCTGCATCAAGCAGGTCCAACCTTGCAATGTTGTATTGATTGTGCTACAAATCCACCTAAAATGAAATAAAGGTAGGT
The DNA here is from genome assembly GCA_036936925.1 of Cenchrus fungigraminus. Taxonomy (NCBI): domain Eukaryota; kingdom Viridiplantae; phylum Streptophyta; class Magnoliopsida; order Poales; family Poaceae; genus Cenchrus; species Cenchrus fungigraminus. Next base: position 85,794,142 of record CM072770.1, on the reverse strand, counting down.
AACAATTTTTAACATCACGAAAGCCTTAGAAGTTGTTCTACTTCATGCCAGATGGTCTAGAACATAAAGGAGCACACCAAGTTAGGTAAAAAAATGTAATGCCAGATGGTCTAGAACATAAAGGGGATTGTTCTACTAAGCCAGATGGTCTAGAACATAAAGTTAGGTAAAAAAATGAAACATGAGCTTGTTCCCATATCCACCTACAGCATGTAATTCATGGTAGGAAGCCAGGTTAGTGTTGTCAAACAAAGAAGAAGGGGGAAACATACAAGCAACAATCCATCATAGAGAGGAAACCTCCTATCAAAAAGTCATACACAGGAACCAAGAACAAAGTTTTCATTTTTAAAATAGAATGATATACTTGGCAACCTCAAATTTTAATATTCGGTACAACATAAGTGGCAGGTAAGTATGGCATAGATTCATTTGGAATTTATAAACACAGAAGTGGATTAAAAATGCTTACAACACACTCAGTTACACCCTTAAGCTTTTTATAGCTAATTCCATCAAGCCTTTGAGATCCTCAACCAGCGTAAATGGTGTATCCTATAAATCAGCTGGCTTCACTGGTTCGATCTCAGGAAAATTTATGTCGACAAACTGGTCAACAAGTAGTTTTAGGCTTTGTGAGCTATGCAAATTTTAAGGGTACGATCATACGAGAGAAAGTAGAGTTGAGTAATTGTCAAGCCCGTGAATCACCGAGTAGGCCAAAATAAGATAAATGAGAGAATATGGAAAAAAACATAATAGGAGCCTTATTAATCACAATGGATATCAACATATTTGAGAGAAATAATACAATAATAGGTTTAATCTCCCAACCAGACCAAGAGAACATAGATCTAATTCTAATAAATCATCATACCAAAAATCATCAAGTCACAAGTTACACTTAAATTGCTCCGAGAAGCCGAGAATATATTTTGTGAAAAATCTATATGCTCAAAAGCTGAAAGAAACTCAGCTCCCAACTCCTAAAGCGATACTCAAGTAGGTGCTTTTTTATCAGACAAACAACAGAGGTAGCTACACTTGGTTAGCACCATTTGAGAGCAATAGGTAAAAAATGATACAGATGCAAGACTTGCATTTTAACAAAATAAAATTAAGGCATATTGAAAAGTTGCATCCTTATGAATTGAACAATTGTGTCCGTATGAATTTAATACCTTATAATTCCAGCTTCTATCTGCAATTTCAAAGTATCAAAACAGATGCCTTGTGCTGTAATAAGTTTCTTTGCCTTGCCCTGAAATCAGATAGGTGGATTAGCATACATATCTTTGGGCACCTTGTAAAATTGTATATACAGGTCCAGCATCTAGCTTACCTCTCTTTCATATTTATCGTACAGAATCTGAAACTCATCTGTTGCCAGCAATCAGCCCACGTGGCAAGCAGACCAAAGCAGTCAAAAGCAGGGCAAAAGAAGTCAATAATTATCCAATCGAGTTGCTCGAGGAGCAGACCAAAGCATCTTGCAGACAATTGAATTAGAAGGGAGCAGATCAGTAACTGTCTCACCGTTGCAAGCCGAGATCCGCGAGGAGTGGAAGTGGATGGGGCATGGCCGCTGCTCATGGGAGGCTAGTCGTCGGAGAAGATCCGACCCGAAACCCAGCCCCACTGCTCCTCCCATGGCGCCTCCCACCTCCCCAGCCGCCTCCCGTCCTCCCCTCCAGCGCAACAATATAATTCAGGTATGCAACAATATAGTGCTGACTTCATCAAAGAACCATAACAACTATGCAGCATCTAAACTGAACAATTATTGAAAAAAAATCAATTGATCTCTCAATGGTACAACACAGTCAAAGCATTATCTTAATCCTGATTTCATGTCTCTATCTATGAAGAGAAGAAAAGAATTAAAATAAAAGATGAAAAAAACTGGAACTGCCTTGGTAGAGTGTCCTCTCTACATCCATTCAAGAAAAGGATACTGCTAGAAACTAAGATGTCTAAATAGCAATATATCTCTTTGACTATTGTTTGATAGAACTACCGAATCACCCAAATAGACCACATGAGAGAGGTTCACCTTGTAAGCAAGCCTGCAGGCCGCTGCTCTTGTCCCACCCCCATTTACAGATGTTGAATGGCTCCACCCATGGCATCCCCTTTCTCCCAAGCTAATCGAGAGTGAATTAAGACTGCATTTTTTAAAAATAAGTTGCTTTAAAAAAATAAAGCAGACCAACAGCAGGCATAATTTGTGCAGCAACTATTAATTAAACCGGAGTGACCTTAAAGATTGATACATTAGTACAATCATATAGATGAAATGGTAGCGTCGTGGTGAAAAGAGAGCCAAGATGGCGGTGTTGTCGAGTAATGGATAATAAAAGGTTCTCGCTATCCCACATGTTAAACTGAAAACAATTACAAAGTAACAATGTTGATTCACTTGCCGTAGTCCTTCAAAATTTCTTCTTCCAAGCAAAAGAAAAGAAAAGGCTATAACATTTTCTAGTTTCCAAACAATAATGGTGACTTGCCGTAGTCACTTGCCGTAGTCTAGAATTTATAACTTGATGTGGTGCAGTAATTCTAGACCACTCAGAACATGGATTCATGAATATAAGATGATGCATACCCCCAAGGCAGTTCGCAGTACCATGCACTCATCCCAAAGGAATTTCCTACCTCAGTTCCTGCTTATCATCCTCGGACACAAGAATGTAGTCTATGTACCAACTTGCATTCCAATTAACAGGCAAAACCATTAGAGAACAAAGCAAAGGTTGTATCAAGCATTGTAAAATACCTTTTGTGTCCTAGAATATCTGAATGATAAAGCCAGGTCTTCAGACCATGAGCAGACAAGATAACAGAGTGTGGTCTTTTAGTCTTCCAGATTTTTCCTCCTGATCCATCCTTATATGTCCTTTTCCTATGAAAGCAAATGTCACACACCAATCAGGTACTGAAAAAACCATATCATGCAAATGATTAATGCTGCTGAACAAAATCTGAATGCATAGCACCAAAAGTCAACAGGCATATATGAATGCGTACATAATGAAGAAATCACAATCCCATAGCATGTACTATAAATGGCAGACATACAAATTTAGCTTGTGTAGTCCTCAACATTGTTTTATGTGCTGCCTACAAATTCAGCATGAGTGCTTGCATCTTGCCAGCACATGATTCTTTACTCGCACAAGAATAAAATCAATCAAGAAATTAAGAAGCATCTTAGGGGCAGGAACATCAATTTGATGTGACATTCTTGCAAATTGGATCTCCGAAACCAAATCCCTCGTAATTATAGCGTGTGCGATTATAGATTGCTTGCATCTTGCCAGTGGAAAACTGAGAATTTATAGCTTTAATTCATCAATTAGAAGAGGAGGAAGCAGCAAGGAAGATCTTACCGGAGATGGGGGGCACCGCCGTGGCTGCATGACGATCATCCTCATTTATGCATTCTGTCGAACACATTGCAGGCAGTAGAGTAGCATCAGGCGGGCCATAAAAAAGATAGGAAGAATAATCTGCAGGCGGACCTGGGGCAGGGAACCTTGTCAGTGCCGTCTTGCCGGAGCTCCACCGTGGGCGAGTAGTCCAGAACCGAACCTGGCCACGCACCGTCATGGAGCAGGCGGATGCACCGGCAGTCACTTGCAAGAGCTTCGCCGCCACCGGATTTTCCCTCAGCCCGGCGAGCCGAGCACGCCATGGAGCTACTCACCCATCAGCCGCCGTCGCAGTGTCGTCCTTGGATGCCGAGGCGGTGGCGGGCTTGGGAGCGGAGGGCGTCGCGGGTATGGGAGCGACGACAGCGGCACGACAGAGTCGAGGTGAGGAAGACAGCCGCGGCTGCTCTGGCCGGGGACGGGTGGTGGTCGTCGATCTGCGCAGTTGAGGAGGCAGGCAACGGCTTGGCTAGGCGCCGGAGCCGCGTCGACCTCGCCTCCGCCCGCCGCGCCGCCACACTGCAGCTCATCTCCGCCTGCCGCCGCACGACTGTCTCGCCCGGGCATGGGCTGCATCCGTTGCGCCTCGTTCGCGTAGATGAGGCCGGCGTAGGATGAGAGGGAATTGAGGAGGGGCGGAGAAAAGGGACATGCGATCGAAGGGGGGGACGGATCTTGGGAGCAGAGAAGGAAAGAACACGCGAGATTCGCGGGCGGGATTGGATGGGTGCGCCGGCGGGTGAGGGCGTTGGCGCGGTGAGAAAAAACGGAGGTTTGAGGCGGAAACATTTCGCATCACGTCGTTTTTTCGTCCTCGTGGGTTTCGTCTAGGTTTTTGGGTGGACCTCACCTGACACATGAGTCCTCTGTGAGAGGTGAGTATGTTTCCTTTTGGGTGAGAATTGTTTACAATTCTTTCTGCTTTTATATATTATATTATATAGTATATATAGATTAGCATGGACGCACCACACACGCGTATTATCAAATAATTTTGGTATGAAAATAATTGTTCTATGGCCCTGTTTGGTTCTCTGAATTTTCACCAACTACCCCACATCAATCTCCGGACACTGATTAGGAGCATTAAATGTGGATTAATGACAAAACCCATTCCACAAACCTCCACTTTAATTTTCGAAACGAATCTAATGAGCCTAATTATGGTATGATTAGAAACATCGTGCTACGGTAATCAATCATTAATGATAGATTAATTAGTTTTAATGAATTAATCTCACGATTTCTAGTCCCTTCGTGTAAATATTTTTGTAACTAATCTACGTTTAATCCTCTTAATAGATCTCGAAACGGGACCCAAAAGCTTCACCTATGAAACTAAACCCAAAAGCTTCAACTATTGTTAGGGGGTAAACTATAAAAAAATAGTACTACTGTACATCTATCTTTTTTTTTGTGATTAGTTCATTTTTGAATTTTGAGCAAACCAACGTGGTATAGAAAAAACAAGAGGAGTACTATTTTTTATCCCGGCGGATCACACCATTCGCCGTCGTGTCCCCCGGTGACGCGCGCCGCAGCGGAGCGCGCGGCGGGAGATAGTCGCGGCAGGTGCGGGTCGATTTGATCAAATCTGCAACCAATCGTCTCTTCCCACTCTGTACATAAGCATCTCAGCAAGTCAGCAGTCACCTCTCAACTCACGCACGCACTGCCTGTCTGCATCCTCGCCCCCCGGCAGATCTCGCCCGCTCCGCTCCGGCTGAGAAGAAATGGAGTTGCTCTGCATCGGGACAGCGGACACCAAGCTAGAGGAGCTCGTCTTCCTTGCCGCCAGACTCCGCTCCGCCCTTGCCGCCACTGCCTCTGATCCCAAGGTATACCCGTGTACAGTTTCTGCTTGGTCTCCCCCAGTAGAATTTAAGAGTATGAGAGGGCTAAAAGTGCCTGCGGCCAGTGCTAATTCTGTTGATGAGGAAATCGGTTCCGAATTGAACGGTATGGTAGATTGGTACCCATTCTTTCTTTTTTTTCGAGTAAAGAGAGCCTTTATATTGATTAAATCATGAAAGAGTTACAATCCCTCGACACATGATGCACGATACACACTCGGGAATACCCCTTATCAACACAGCAGTAGAGTTAGATCGGCGGCCGTGTTGACTTAACTCATGTGCAACTGAATTTTGGCTTCTCTTTACATGTTGGAACTTAATCTGTTATATCCTTGACATATACTCCTTTATATCTGATATCCATGGAGCTGAACTTGATCTATCTCTTTCACCTGACGACAAACTTCTTATACATGTAATATTATCTGATGCTAGAATAACGGGCCCTTGGCACCATTCCACAACTAACCTTAAACATTCACAACAAGCTGCAAATTCAGCCTCTTCTACTGATTGACAGTCAGAGAATAAACGCCACACTGAAATCACAACTTCCCCTTTGTAGTTCCTTACAACAACACCTGTACTTGTTTGTCCAGTGGCATCTATAAACTTTCATCGACATAATTTCAGCCAACCTTGTTCCGGAGAATTCCATGTAGCAACTGGCCGGGATACTCTTGCAATCTCATTTGCTACTAACTCTTTAGCTTTCTTTGATTCACCGATGATCCGCTTACCCTTAAGGGCATCAGCAGTGTTAAAGGACCATCCGGTCCATATAGGTAGCCCCCACCAATTAGTCAATATAGGTATGGTAAGTCACACAATGTATAATGACAACCCAGGTAACAAGGTTGGGACCCATGGGTGAAAAATAATCGGCACTTGTCAACTACCTGTGACCCTTTGTACACAGCGACATCACAAAGTATTGTTGTTTATTCCCTTGTGGCCGGTCTATAGCCATACGGACTGTTTTAGCATTTAATGCTATATGGACTGTTTGTGCAATGTATATGGTCAGGCCATAAGAGTGCATTTATTGTATAAAGACCATTTTCATAGCACATTGTGGGTGCCCTAACATCTTCCAAGAACACATCATACTGCTGGATTGACAAATTATCTAGCATTTGATTCAATTATTCTCATTGAACCTGCAATAGAGAAATATGTGCCTCCATGTGTGAGATCATTACGTACTGACCAAATTTTCCAAAGCGACAACAATAAAGTCGGCCTAGCATTCTCTGGCGTATTATCAAGGGCGATAAGAAACCATTCCGGACCCGTGTATTGTAGTTGAGAGATTTCCGGAACAGCCCACTTATTTCGGATTTTTGACAAAAGAGCACTGGCCTGTGGACATCTTGCCACCCTATGAGCCACATCTTCAGGCTCAAGTCCACAGATTGTGCATGTATCATCCTCAATAATGTGTCTCGCCTTCTTATTTGTGTTAGAAGCGAGAGCATTCGAGGCAAGTCTCCATGCAAACATACACACTTTTAGTGGAGCCTCAGCCTTCCAAATATTCCTTCATAGTTTCTCCCTTTTCTTTGGGTCGGTACTCGAAGCAATCTGCTCCTGACATTGAAGCCTCAAAGCCAATTTATATGCAGACCTTACTGAGAATAGTCCAGATTTATCAAAGTGCCAAGCAAATTGATCAGACATTTCATTAGACGAGATTCTTAACTTTAGAATAGCATCAACATCCATTGGTTGGAAGATACTTCTAATGATGCTACGATTCCACTCTCCTATGTTTATTCTCAAACAAGACAGAGACCCACCTAATTCTTGGCCTTCTACATTTTGTTACCACTTTTAGACAAACTTCTCTCGAATCCAATTATCCTGCCAAATCTGAATATTGCGACCATTTCCAATTCTTTGTATAATTCCTTTTTTCAGCAGCTCCAGTCCATACATAATTGAGCGCCATGTGGGTGAAATATTGCCACCAAAAACGGTATCTAGTAAATTCCCCCTCGGATAATATTTGGCCTTTAATAGCTTTGCACACAAGTTGGTTGGGTATAATAATAATCTCCATGCTTGCCGAGCTAACAGAGCTTGATTAAAATGACGTAAGTCTCGGAAACCCAATCCACCATTACTCTTGGGCTGTAGCATTTTTTCCCAAGAGTAAAGATGGGGATGGTTCGGGTCGAACCAGCGGTTCGCCGAACCGACCCAGAAAAAAACTCCAAATGGAGCCCTCCTCCAACCCATGAAGTTTCTATGGTTCAACAGCATCGATCCTGAGGATCGAGGGGTTCGATCCACCTCCTGGTCACTTCGTTGCCTCGCACCATGGAAGAGAAGAGGTAGCCAATGCCGGTCGAGACCAGCGACGCCGAGGCGGTGACGGAGAAGGACGCAGCGGAGGGGTCGAAGGGCGACGACTGGGTGGGCAGACGCAGTTCGGTGGGGCTAGTGCAGAGCGAGCACGGCAGGCCGAAGCAGCACAGAGCAACAGGGCCGAGCGCCGTGACTGTGTTGCGCTCCTGCGAGCACCTAGCTCGTGGCGCTCTCGTCGGCATCCTTCCAGATGGTCGTCATTGCTATCGACTCGTCCAGCAACAGGCGGCGGCGGCGGATGGCGGGCGAAGCCGGTAGGCATCGCTATTTGGCGGAGCGGCGGAGCTCGATTCCGGGTCGGCAATGGAGTAGGTCGCCAAGACAAGAAGGTGGAGGAGCTTGCGGCGGAGATCCCGACGGAGAAGGCAAAGGAGTCGACAGCGACGACGGTGATAGAGTCAGACGCGTAGCGTTGTTCTCCTGCAATCCGCCATAGAGCCTATGCGTAGTTGTCATCGGCAAGCCAGCGGCCGTCATCCTCTCGGCGTCCAAGCGCGATCTCCAGCCGTCAATGCTCTGCACATGCGCGGCGCGCCGCTTCGCTGGCGATCCGTGTCCGCAGCGGCTGCGACAGGCCGACAGCTACGAGGGTCTCTCATAGACCATCGGCGTACGAGTCCGCGGCGGTCAGCATGGTGGCCAGGCAAGGAAATTCGCACTCGCCGCCGCCGACGTCATGAACGACTGTCGAGTAGTACGGCGCGAAGCGTAGGCGTGGACGTCATCGTGATGCAAGCAAGCTAAGCCTTTTTCACGTAGTCCGTAAGCATGCAAGCAGGGCATATGAGTGCAAGACTTGTGAGATGGGTCGATCCGTGACATCCGTCGGAGCAAGCTAATGTGAAAATGGATCGGTGCGGTGCTCCTATACCAGCCGAGTGGATGGATGGATCGATTATGGTTCAACCTGTGGTTGAACCACGCCCATCTATACCCAAGAGCACCAATGTGTCTTCCTTTGGCCATTCTCTGCATGTTAAGGTCGTGGTTCAGGTTGCGTAGGAAGTAGCCGTGGGAGACAGGAGGACAAGGTCGGGATCTCGTCGGCGGCGAGGATGCAACGCCGTCCTGGCAGCGGCGTCGAGAGCGAGGGTAAAGGAGGCAGAGGCACTGGGGAGATTAACTCAATCTCCAGCTGGTTTCTTTATTCATCGATTGTCCAAGCTTTATAGCCTAATCACCCCACAAACTCCTAAACCAAATCTCAACTCCTAAACCAAAGCTTATCTCAAGAAATCCTAACAAACTGATCTAGAATGGTTGTTGTGCCACGCGCGTGCCGTTCCTGCGGTCCTAGCCACCTTGCGTCTTGTTGCGCCTGTGGAACACCTGGCCGACCATAACATCACCCCCTCCATCGACAAGCAGCTCGTCCTTGAGCTGAAAGTCAGGTAAGGCGGCCTTGAAGTCCTCAGTCGGCTCCCATGTGGACTCGCTCACTGGAAGGCTTGCCCACTTCACCAGAACCCGACGCACGCCGTGGCGGAGTTGTGCCTTGATGATGCGCTTTGGAATTTCGAGAAGACGACCATGTCGAAGAGGAGGTAGCGTCGGTGTCGTTGCTGGCGGCGCGCCATGGAAGGGCTTCAACACACCGACGTGGAACACATCATGAATGTGTGCTCCGATCGGCAACTGTAGCCGATAGGCGACCTCACCCACACGTTCCAACACCTGGAAGGGGCCTGCATAACACAGGCTCAACTTGCTGCGGGCGCCCAACACCAAAGATTGCACCGGCCGGTGGAGAATGCGAAGCCACACCCAATCACCGACGTTGAACTCCAGGAGCCGGTGGTGGGTGTCGTAGAAGTGCTTGGCGTACTCCTGCGCCCGGAGCAAGCGACCCCGGACGTCAGCCAGGAACACGTCGCGATCCTGCAGGAGCGTGTCCACCGTGGTAGTGCGCGTAGTTGCCGGCTCGTACGACACCAAGGGCGGCGGCGGGCGGCCGTAGACAACCTGAAACGACGTGGTACGAAGCTCGGAGTGAATGGAAGTGTTGTAACAATACTTTGCCCGCAGAAGCCAATCAAGCCACGCTCGAGGACGGTCGCTGGTGATGCAGTGGAGATACATGGCGATGGTCTTGTTCACCGCCTCCGATTAACCGTCCGTCTGCAGATGGAATGCCGTACTCATCTTGAGGGTGACACCGGCCAACTTGAACAAATCCCGCCACACATTGCTGGTGAAAATGGGGTCCCGATCACTGACAATCGACGCCTGAAACCCGTGCAGCCGCACGACATCGTTGAAGAACGCCGGTGCGACGGAGGCGGCGGTGTATGGGTGGCAGAGCGCAATGAAGTGCGCATACTTAGAAAACCGGTCGACGACGGTGAGGATCACGCTCTTGCCATGCACCTTGGGAAGACCATCGACGAAATCCATGGAGATATCTGCCCATACTTGTGAAGGAACCTCGAGAGGTTGGAGCAGTCCCGCCGGGTGCAGGGCCTTGGTCTTGTTCTTCTGGCATGTTGCACATGCGCGCACATACTCGCGCACGACGCGGCGGTCGTGGTCGACGGCAAAGTCGTGACGGAGGTGCCGGAGTGTCTTTTGGACAACTTTGTGGCCTGCGGTGTGAGCCATCTGGAGCACCGCCGACAATGCTCGTGATGACGCCGGCACAAACACGCGGGTGCCCTGGAGAATGAGTCCATCCTCGACACGCCATGGCACGCCGCGGGACTCGACGATGGAGTCCCGGAGGTGATGGAGCTCCTCGTCGTTCTGGAGCTCAGCGCGAAGATCCTCGTAGAGGCGGAACGTAGGGCCGGATAGGGCGGCGAGCGCCGGCTCCTGGTCGCGGCGTGAGAGCGTGTCAGCGACGACATTCAAATGCCCCGACCGGTACTCCACGGAGATGTCGATGCCGAAGAGCTTGCTAATCCATTGATGTTGCGGCACGGTGGAGAGACGCTGATCGAGCATGTACTTGAGGGCGTATTGATCTGTGCGGACGATGAAGCGGCGGCCCCAAAGGTACGACCGCCAGTGGCGCACCGCTTGAATGAGCCCGATGAGCTCGCGCTCATAGGCGGCGATCAGGTGGCGGGTGGCAAATGGCTTGCTGAAGAATGCCACGGGCCCTGCGCCTTGATGGAGTACGGCGCCGAACCCCGTGCCGAAGGCGTCTCAGTCCACCACGAACGGCTTGCCGAAGTCAGGAAGGTGGACCACCGGCGCCGAGGAGAGCGCCACCTTGAGCGCCCGGAATGCTGCCGTCGCGTCGTCGTCCCAGTGGAAACCCTCCTTGCGCAACAGCCGTGTCAACGGGACGGCCACTATGCCGTAGTCCTTGATGAAGCGCCGATAGTATCCGGGGAGGCCGAGGAAGCCATGCAGAGCACGAGCGGACGCCGGCTGGGACCACGTCGCCATGGCGACAACCTTGTCATCGTCCATTGCCACGCCTGTCGCCGAGATCACATGACCCAAGTATGCGACTGAGGACGTGGCAAAGGTGCACTTGGAGCGCTTTACGTGGAGCTGATTGTCGCGGAGGACGGAGAACACCGCGCGCAGGTGCTGGAGATGCTCAGTCCAAGATGCACTATAGATGAGAATGTCGTCAAAAAATACAAGAACGCACTTACGAAGGAAGGGTTGGAGTGTTCATCAAGCTTTGGAACGTGGTCGGCGCGTTTGTGAGTCCGAACGGCATGACGAGGAACGCAAAGTGGCCGTGGTGTGTCCGGAACGCGGTCTTCTCAACGTCATCCGGATGCATGCGCACTTGATGGTAGCTGACGCGGAGATCCAATTTGGTGAAGAATCGGGCGCCGTGCAACTCGTCGATGAGTTCCTCAACAACAAGAATTTGGGAACTTGTCCTTCACCGTGCGCTCGTTCAGCGCCCGATAGTCGACGCAAAACCTCCATGAATCATCAGGCTTCTTGACGAGTACGGGTGCCGAGAACAGAGAGGTGGACGGCCGCACGACGCCTTGCTCAATCATCACCGCGCATTGGTTCTCGAGCTCGTCCTTCTGGAGGTGGGGGTATCGATAGGACCGCACTGCAATGGGTGTCATGCCGGGGAGCAAGTGTATGCGGTGATCACACGCACGGCGCGGTGGCAGCCCAGATGGCGTCGAGAACACGTCCTCAAACGAGTTCAGCAGACGATAGAGGACACGTTCGCAACCCTTCATGGAGTGGAGGCACCCCATCGGTGGAATGTCAGATTGTGGCGATCCAATGCCCTTCCAGAGTATACGGCGGCCTTGATGACACAACGTCATACATAAGTCGTCGAAATCCCAAAGAATGGGTCCTAGAGTACGAAGGTATTTGATCCCTAGGCACATCGAAGCAGTCGAGCGGAATAGCCTAGCAATCAATGGTGAAGTGCTCGCCGCCGATGCAAATGGTGACGTCGCGCGCCACGCCGCGGCAGGCGACATGGGCACCGCGACTGTCCTGAAAGTGAAGGCCGATGCGCCGTGCGGCGTTCTCGTTGATGAAGTTGTGCGTCAACCCCGAATCAAGGAGGGCGGTGAGCTCGAAGGAGCCGACGGAGATTCGGAGATGCATTGTATCCTCGGTCCGGATCCCTGTGATAGCGTGGAGGGTGATCAGAGGCTCTTCTTCCGCGGCTTTTGGAGGATCGTCGAGCAGGTTGGGCGCCTCGTCGATGAAATCTGTGACCTCCAGGTAGAAGAGGCACTGGCACTTGTGACTGCGCACGTATGGCTCATCACAATTATAACAGAGTCCTTGGCGGCGCCGCTCAGCCATCTCTGCAGGAGAAAGGTGACGGAACGGTCGCGACGGCGGTTGTGGCGGCGGAGCGAGCGTCGCGGGTTGTGTCGGCACGCGCTGGTGACCGGTGCTGGCAACTGCAGTTGGCGTGCCGGGGGACAAGTGGAACGCGACGCGCTAGGTGTAGGGGCTGCGGCGCGGCGCTCATATGCCCGCGCCAACGCCATGGCACGCTGGAGGTCTTGAGGATGCCGTCTATGGTTCCATCCTGGCGGACAACAGAGGCACAAAGAGGATCGAGTCGGTTCGGGTTCCTGGTTCACTAGCGATGCAGAGGGCCTAAGGGGCACTTTGGTCTTTTTTCAGTGGGCCCGCTTTGCTGTCACAGTATAGGATGACGAAAGTAACAGAAGTGCTACTTGGGGAAGAAAATTTTCTCTAGCGCATGCATAGGAAAGATTTCAAGTTTGGGTGCTACAAAGGAGGAAGGTTTTTTGATGCTACACAAGTAATTTTCTCTTCTTTGTTCTGTTCCTGGTTTGCCGGAGAGGGCGCCCGCCACAGCCTGCTAGTGTTTGCTTGGGGGGGGGACTTGTCCCATTTCATCTGGTAGGAACCAACACCAGGGATCTTCAAAGTGAATCGAGTTCACACGAAGGTCTTGGCTGAATGAATTCTTTCTTCCAGCCGTCGGTACATCACATCTCGCCTCATGTGTCCAATGAATCCACAGAAAAGGCAGTCCATCTATGGATGTGCGACGACGGCGCCTTGGTGTCGTGCCCTCCCTGGAGGCGTCGTGTTTAGAGTCCCGGCTTGTGGTAGTGGTGGAGGTCGTTTGGTGCTGCGAGATGCGCGCATGGTTCGTGTTGCCTGGAGGTGTAGAGGGTCCATGGGTGCTAGAGGGCTTGAGCCACCATGCGAGGTGCAGTGGTGAACTCGGTGACGGCTGGGCGGAGGAGATGCTCTCATTCCGGTCTCTTATATCTGAGTCCTTGACAGAGGAGTGTGAGGCGGGGGAAGAGGCGAGGCCCCCACGCAGAGTGGTCAGGATCAGTGTTTTTCTTTGGTGCTGAGATGAGAGTGTTATGCTGAAGTTTCGCTGGATCAGAGGGATCGACGATCGTGTGTGTGCGGCTTGAGGTTGACAGTCCCATGGTGGAGCTGAGGGGGCCGTTCGGGTTTGCAGCGGGCTACGACTTCGGCGTGGCACAACGTTGGTGACAACGGCGTAGATGTCGACGGCTTGTTTCGAACTCCTCTCCCAAGTGGTGGGGGGTGGTGGTGTTTTGTGTCGGGTGTGTTTGTTTGTGTTCGAGGGTTTGTTCGTGTGGTGGTGTCCGCTTCGGCGCGTTATGTATCAATGCTTCTTCTTCTTAAATGATATAGCAGTGCTCCTGCTTTTATTTCGAAAAAAAGGCAGAAGTTAGGCAGCCTCTCATACCTTAGCTGGACCTCCACCTCCCCTCATGTAATTTCATCCACCACCATCAACTCCTTCCTCAGGGCTGTGTACAGAGGTAACAGAACTCTAGTTCTAATGAACCTATCATTGATACAACCCCTAGCATTGTTATCGATTTTCATAGTTGATCCTATACAATGTCCCAGATCAGAAGCAAGTTTCTTAGGGAGGAGGTAAAAAGGAATCTTCCTAAACTGAACCCACATCGGCACATGAGAGAAGAGAGCTGACGAGGGTCAGTGGCATCAGCTAGGCCCTCAACCAGGAACACATCTCCCCTGTACTGCAATGGTCCCTCAATGATGGCATGTTTCTGTTAGCCCAAAAGATCTATTCCATTCACCACAGCCTTCCAAAAAGGCCTTGGGTTACATATATATAGGTGCCACCAAGGGTTAACATGGTTGGCTAAGCATAACATAGGGGGTAAAATAAATAATACTAAGCTCCTAGACTTATTACTAACATTCTCCTCCTAAGTCTAGCAGCTGTTACATAGAGCAATAGAGCTTAAGTGCACTTAGGCACGCCCATAGAACAACAAAACAAAAACATTTACTCTTGATCCCGACTCCGGAGCGGTGTTCCTAGAACAGAGCCACCTCCTCGTCTTCTTCCACGACCTGCGCGACGAGGGCCTGGCCGCACCTCGGCTCGTCGTGGGCCTGACCACGCCTCGGTCCGTCGCGAGCCCGGCCCCGCCTCGGCTGGTCGCACTCCCGAGCAAAGTGGCCAGTCCTGCCACAGTTGTAGCACCCGTCGCCACCGTCGTCGTCCCTCCCCTCAGAAGTGGCCTCCTCGGCACCTCCTCGTGCATCGCCCTCAGCGCCACCACGCGCCTTGGGCGCCCTGCGTGGCTTCACCTTCCCACGTTTGCGTCCGTCTGGAGGCTCCCCCTTCTTCCGGCAGACGTGGCACTGGCAGTGCTCAGTGGCGTAGTAGAGCTTGCCACCGTCAGGGAAAGACTCGCCAGCCATCTCCTCCTCGTCATCCACAGCCTTGAACCGTCCCGTCAGCTCCTCGATCGTCAACGTCGAGATGTCGATCATCGTCTGAATGGCGATCTTGAGCTGTAAGTACTTCTTCGGAGAGCACCGGAGGAACTTTGCGACAGCTCTCTCCTCCGTGATCTCATAGTCGCCGTACTGCTCCAGCCGCTGCCTCAGGCTGGAGAGACGGAGAGCGAAGTCGTCGACCTCCTCGCCCGGCTTGAAAGCCAAGCGGTCCCACTCCTCGCGAAGCTTCTGTAGTGCAGACTTGCGGGCGCGGTCGCTGCCGACCCGTGCCGCAGCGATGGCGTCCCAAGCGTCCTTGGCCGTCGCCTTCCCGGAGAGGGCCGGCACCATCTCCGTCGGGACCGCGGAACAGAGCGCCTCCAGCGCCCGCCGGTCCTCCTGACGGCTCACGCCGCCCAGACGCACCGCAGTCCACATCCGGCACGCCTCAAGCTTCACCTTCATCATCGAGGACCACTCGGCGTAGTTGGTCTTCGTCAAGACCGGCCACTGTGTGCTGCCGGAGTCCCTGATGATGGTCTTGACCACCCTCGGGGGCGCGTCGTCGTGGTTGTAGTCATCGTGGTCGTAGTCGTAGTCGTGGACGGAGCGCCTCTCGTCGTCCTGACGACGCGGGTCTGGGACTCACCCGTGCACCTCCGCGGCCCGCTGCCGTGCAGCGTCCCCTGCAGGCACCTCCTGCGGCAGGGGACGAGCACCCAGCGCTGCAGCGTTGACGGGTGGTGCGTCGTGCCCAGCACCCTGTGCGGCGAGACCAAGCTCCTCCTGGTCACGCCGCACCACCTCGAGCGTCGCCTCCAACTCCTCCTGGAGCTGTGCTGCCTCCTGCTCCTGCTGGACAGCAGTTGCCCTGGTACGCCGAGCTGCCTCGGCTGCACGCGCCGCCGCGGTCTGCAAGTCCGCCGCACGTGCTGCCCGAGCTTCAGCCGCCCGCCGTCGCTCGTCTCGGCGCGCTGCCCGAGCCTCACGCTCCTCTGCTGCTGCTGCAGCCTCCTCACGTGCCGCCGCACGCTCGAGCTCCTCTGCCTGTTCGCTGAGGCGCCGCATGCGTTGTAGTGCCTCTAGCTCCTCCTTGAGGCGCTGTGCATCACGCCGCATCGCCGCTGCCGCCTCACGTCGCTGCACACTCGAAGTAATCGAGCTGCCGCTGGAGGAGGAGCTCCACGAGCCCAGGAGACCCTGCTCCTCGTCGGCCGGCGGTGGCTCGCGGACCACCAGAGCCGTAGCGGCCCTGCCGCCCGCGCTCTGTGCGTCCACGCCGCCTGCGCCCTGCGCACCCGCCTGGCTGGAGCCGTCCACGCCTCCCGCGCCTCGCCTCGTCCTCCTCGAGCCGGCCATGGGAGATGAAGTCGAAGAAGTCGCCTTAAGGAAGACGACGCCGGGTCCCTGACCCGCCGCTCATGTGCAGCCCTGCTACACCGCCGCAGGCCGCAGGAGCTCACTCTGCAGTCACCTGCTCCGCGTCGGGGAAGACCGCGCGCGCCCCCCGGACACGCCACCTCTGCCTCCCGCACGCGCCTGCGCAGCCCTGCTGCACGCCGGCCGCAGCTGCCTGGAGGAAGCTTGCTTGGAGCAGAGCAGCCCGCGCGTGGAGAAGACCCGAGCTGCGCCGAGCCCGAGCCGCCGCAGCCCGCGCCGCTCCTCTGCCTCCTGCGCGCAGGGACCCTGCCCTGCCGCGCTTGGACCTCAATCCGCGCGAAGCCTGCGCTCGCCTGTGAGCCGGCCGCCGCCGTAGGAGCCCTGCCCTGCCCGCCTCTGCTTCCCCGCACCGAGCCACTGCCCGCGCGAGCCCTGCTCCGCGCTGCCGCGTGCGCGCGCGCCGTCCGTCGCCGCCTGGCAGCCTCTGGGCTGGGTCAACGCCCGCCGCACCACGCCAATCCGCCGCCGCCGCCTCAATCCCGCGCCTCTCCGCCCGATCCGCGGGCGCCGCCGCCGGATCCGGTCGCGGGGAGGGTGGAGGAGGCCGCCGGCCGGCCGGATCTGGCCGGGGATGCTACGCCGCCGGCCTGGTGGGACCCGCCGCCGCCGGGGCTAGGGTTTGACTGGGTGGAGCACGGGAGAGAGGTAGGAGGTGGGAAGGATAGGCTCTTGATACCACTTGTTAGCCCAAAAGATCTATTCCATTCACCACAGCCTTCCAAAAAGGTCTTGGGTTACATATATATAGGTGCCACCAAGGGTTAACATGGTTGGCTAAGCATAACATAGGGGGTAAAATAAATAATACTAAGCTCCTAGACTTATTACTAACAGTTTCTGGTCACCTTCCTCTGAAAAAACAAGATATTTTCTACCTTCCTCCGACTCCAGCTTGTTGCCTTCCAGCTCCCCACGTATCCTCCATGCCTTCTTCATGTGGTCGAGCTTTTCTGGAGACACATACAACACAGACAAAAACAGACCAATAGCCAGGAACTCGGGTCGTCATATCTCTCGTGCCCTGGAATTGATCAACAGAACACGCTTATCACCCGCCACACTAGACCCAGCCACCTCCTCCCCAGCTCGCCTATGGACGGAGCTAGCCAAGTTCCTTTGTGGACTTCTCAGCCATGGAGCAAAGTGTCGAGCACCTTGCCTGCGTTAATGATGGATTGATTGTTGTTGTTTCAGTGATGGAATTTGCCTGACAATCCCTTCTCCTTTTATAGGTTCATCTTGAGACTTACAACTGGTTTCTTGATCCTTCAAATTACAGCATGTAAATATCTGTAACTCCTCCATGTTCGGCCTCTCGGGTGTAATTTCCTCCTTTTCTTTATGGGTGATATTAACCTCTGCATTAGAATCAAGCATTACATGGATCTCCGGACCCGGATCAGGGGGATCCTTATACACATCCCTTAGTATTCTTGCTGAATTGCTCTTCACGCCTGATATACGATTCTTCAAAACCTGTAGACGGTTGGCAAGGTCCTGTAGGTTTGCGGTGGCTAAATCAATTCTGGCTTGGAAGTGGTCGTCGCTATGGGATTTGGATTGCCTAGGAATGGGTCTTTTTTTTCTCGAACACGCAGGAGAGCTGCGTATCAATATATTAAGAAGAAAAAAGGGTGAAGCACCCATACATCAATCCAAGGTCTTACATTAAAAGGAGGAAAACCCCGGAAAACCCCCCCACATACATATTAAGCTAAATCACCCTTAAAAACAAAAGACAACCCGTGACCAAAGGACCTCCAAACTTAATCATTGGGCTGCAGGGCACGGAGATGAGCAATGGCCATGGACCTCCCTCAATGGTCCCGTAAAGCCATTGATAAAATTAGGAGAGGTTTTTTGTGGAAAGGAAGAAGAGATGTGAAGGGAGGGCATTGTATGATAGCTTGG
The DNA here is from genome assembly GCA_036936925.1 of Cenchrus fungigraminus. Lineage (NCBI taxonomy): Eukaryota > Viridiplantae > Streptophyta > Magnoliopsida > Poales > Poaceae > Cenchrus > Cenchrus fungigraminus. Next base: position 85,775,958 of record CM072770.1, on the reverse strand, counting down.
CCTAAAGTTACTCGACCACCAGATTTGGGAGGGCTTGGCATATTGAACCTGCAGCAATTAGGTTGGGCCCTCAGATTGCGATTGAAAGCCAATAGGATTTCGGGAATAGATGATTGATTGATGGTCAAATGGTACAAAGTACATATATATGTCACGGGCGTGCGGCAAGGAGCAGATGGGATAGCCGTGGGAGGTGGCCGGCCGCTGCGCTGCCGGCTTCTTGCCCGTGGCGGCGAGGTCGCCTCACGGCGACGGTAGCAGAAAGGGGATGAGAGGCAGAGAACAGGGGAAGAGAGATTAGATTGATTCTCAAGCTTAACTTTATTCCTTGTCCTGCTGGGTATAAGTAACCCCGGGATTACAACTCGTAATCGACTCAACTTCTCACAAATCAATAGATATCTTAACTAAATCTCTAAACATGACTGCTACTCTAGGGACTCTTGCCGGCGCCTCCTTCTACTGAACCCAATGCCGACCATGACATCTCTCCCTCCCTCCGGAAAGAGCTCGTCCTCGAGCTCGAACTGCGGATACAGCTTTCTGAACTCATCCACATCCTCCCACGTCGACTCACTGGGCGGCAGGGCTTCCCAGCAGACTAGAATCTACCAGCGGCCGCGCGCCAGACGACTTTTCACCACCAGAACTGGCGTAGGCAGGACTTGACCATGAAGCATCTGGGGCAAAGGTGGAGCTTCAACAGGTGGCGCACCGTGCAATGCCTTGAGAACGCCAACATGAAATACATTGTGGATACGAGCGCCCGCTGGTAGCTGCAACCTGTAGGCGACATCCCCAATTTGTTCCAGTATTTTGTATGGCCCATAAAAGCGAGGAGCTAACTTCCCTTTGGTCTGTAGTGGTAAGGAGGCCACTGGCCGCTGCAGCAATTTCACCCAGACCCAATCCCCCACTGAAAAAGTGACGTCCGTGTGCTTGGCGTCGTAGAATAGCTCCATCTGCTCCTGGGCTTGCAGCAAGCGTTCTCGCGCATCATGCAGGAACTCGTCGCGCTAACGCAGCATTTGATCAACCGCAGGAGCTTGTGCATCACCCTTCTCGTAGCCAACCATGGACGGTGGGTCACGGCCGTATACTAGCTTGAATGGCGTCGTCCCCAGCGATGAATGGAATGCTGTATTGAAACAGTATTCTGCCCACGGAAGCCACCGGAGCCACTGCTTAGGACGATCTCCAGTTAGGCAACGAAGATACATCACAATCACCTTATTTGCTGCCTCTGACTGCCCATCGCTCTGAGGGTGAAATGCTGAACTCATCTGCAGCTTCGTTCCAGACAGGCGAAACAGCTCCCGCCACAAGTTGCTTGTAAAGACCGGATCGTGATCACTGACAATAGAAGATGGCAGGCCGTGTAGATGCACCACCTCATCAAAGAATGCCTGAGCAACCGACGTAGCTGTGTAGGGATGTCCCAAGGGAATGAAGTGTGCCGCCTTGGAGAGACGGTCGACGACGGTAAGGATTACTTTCTTGTTGTTTACACGTGGCAGGGCTTCGATGAAGTCCATGGCCAGATCACTCCATATGAGCGTTGGCACCGGCAATGGCTGTAGAAGGCCGGACGGTTGGAGATGGGTCGTCTTATGCTGCTGGCAGACCATGCAGTCGCGGATAAAGTCTTGCACCAATGTCTTGTCACCAGGAACATGAACATCTGCGCGTAGCCTGTGTAGTGTACGCTGCACACCCTCATGGCCGGCTGTATGCGTGCGTTCCAGCAAGGATTGCAGGATGGGAAGGGACGCCGGCACAAAGACACGCCGCGCCTTCGTCACCAAGCCATCGATGACCTCCCAATCTGGCGCCTGTACATCAGTGAGGATGCACCTGTACTCTGTGTGTTCCCCGGCCTGGAGGCGTAGCTCATCCCAAAGCGCGAACGTAGGGGAGGAGGGCGCCGAGGCCTCCAGCGTATCAGCATCTCGCCGGGATAGAGCATCTGCCACTGTGTTCGTCCGCCCCGGCTTGTATTCGACGATGAATCGAAGCCCATTAGCTTGCTAATCCACCAATGCTGAGGAACAGTTGAGAGCCGCTGATCAAGGAGGAATTTGAGGCTGTAATGATCTGTCTTCACAATGAATGAGCGGCCCCAAAGGTAAGGTCGCCAGTGCTTGACGGCCTGTGCCAGTGCAATCAACTCGTGCTCGTAAGCTGCTAGGCCGGCACGCCTAGGCGCCATGGGTCGGCTGAAGAATGCGATCGGCCCATCTCCTTGGTGTAGAACTACGCCCATGCTGGACCCGGACGCATCACACTTCACAATGAACGACCGCTCGAAATTAGGCAATTGGAGCACCGGAGCGGTGGACAGCGCCCGCTTGAGCTCCTGGAATGCCTCCTCCGCTGCCTCTGTCCACAAGAACCCTTCTTTTGACAGGAGGCGAGTCAGCAGCGCAGCGATCGCTCCGTAGCCTTGGATGAAGCGGCGGTAGTATCCGGCGAGGCTGAGAAATCCGTGAAGAGCTCGAACGGAACGGGGGCGCACCCAATCAGCTACCGCCTGGACCTTCTGGCAGTCCATCGCCATGCCATCGGCGAACACAACATGGCCCAGGTACGAGACGGACGAGACGCCGAACTCGCACTTGGACTGCTTGAGGCGAAGCTGATGACGGCGAAGGGTGTCGAAGACGAGCCGGACATGGCGCAAGTGTTCCGCCCAATTAGTACTGTAGATCAAGATGTCATCAAAGAAAACAAGAACAAATTGACGTAAGTACCCGCCAAGGATATCGTTCATCAAGGCTTGGAAGGTGGCCGGTGCGTTTGTCAATCCGAAGGGCATCACTAGGAACTCGTAATGGCCCTGGTGTGTCCGGAACGTGGTCTTCTCCACATCGCCGACGTACATGCGCACTTGGTGATAGCCGGAGCGGAGGTCGAGCTTGGAGAAGAAGCGTGCCCCGTGCAGTTCATCCAGAAGTTCTTCGACCACCGGAATTGGGAATTTATCCTTGATGGTGATGGCGTTCAGGGCTCTGTAGTCAACGCAAAACCGCCACGTGCCGTCGGCCTTCTTGACGAGAAGCATCAGAGAGGAGAACGTAGATGAGCTCAGACGAATAATGCCTTGGCTGAGCATCTCGGCGCACTGGCGCTCCAATTCATCCTTCTGGAGCTGTGGATAGCGGTATGGGCGCACCGCTACAGGTTGGGCGCCGGTCTCCAGGTGAATGTGATGGTCATGGCGACGTTGAGGGGGCAGACCTGCGGGTGCGGAGAAGAGGTCCGCGAAGTCGCCCAACAGGCGCTCCAAGAGCTCCTCTCCTTGTATTTGGCGGCATGACGCGGGCGCGCGCCCTGGCTCACCCTGCCGGCAGACTCTCCTGCCGTCGATGAAGCAAGTCATGGAGAGGCGTGCGAAATCCCACAAGATTGGCCCAAGGGAGCGGAGCCAGTGTGTCCCCAAGATGAGGTCGTAGCCGCCCAACTCCAGGGAAAAGCAGGGGAGCCGGAACGGCTCGGCGCCCACCATGACGTCAAGGCCGCTGCAGAAGCCTCGACAAGGAATCTTGTCACCATTGGCGATGATGACATTGAGGCCTTCGCGCACCGGCTGGAGGGGAACGACCAAACGCGCCGCGACGTCGGCTCAGATGAAGTTGTGGGAAGAGCCGGAATCGACGAGCGCCAGGAACTCTTGTCTGTTGATGATGACATGGAGGCGCACTGTGTTGGCCGCCTCAACTCCCGTCACTGCATACAAGGTAATGCGCGGCTCGTCGTCAGCAGGTGCATCGCCGGCGGTTGCGCCGTCGTTCGGCGTCGTGTCGTCGTACTCGATGAAGAACAGGTGGGCGCACTTGTGGTTGCAGACGAATTTCTCGTCACAATTGAAGCACAGGGCTTGGTGCCTGCGCTCTGCCATCTCCGCGGGCGTGAGTCGGCGAACCGCGCGAGGTGGCGCCGTGTCCGTAGCCGGCGTCGCTGCTGGTGGTGGCCGCGGCTGTGGGAACGACCGGCCACGGGGAGCGCTCGAGGTGCGCGCTGTCTTCTTCTCGTACGCCCTGGCGAGGGCGAAGGCATGCTCCAGGTCCCGGGGTCCCTGCAGCTCCACGTCGATGCGGATGTCATCGCTGAGGCCAGATGTGAACAACTGCTGCTCTTGGCGCTCTGTTAGGGGGTCGGCGTGGCTCAGGAGAGCAAGGAATTTGCTCTGGTATTCCGCCACTGTACCCGTCTGTCGGAGGAGGCAAAGCTCGCTAAGGGGGTTGCTCTGGATAGGCGGCCCGAAGCGGGTGTTGCAGAGTTCGTAGAACTCCTCCCACGGTGGTTCGCCGCGGCAGCGCTCCAGGTGGGCATAACAATGGAACGCGTCACCGTCGAGGTGGTATGTCGCCAGCCAAACCTTCTGCGACGGCTCTGTTCGCTGGGCTTGGAAGAATTGCTCGCAGCGAGTTAGCCATGGCAGGGGGTCTGCTGTCCTATCATAGTGTGGGAACTCCGGCTTGACGTAGCGCGGCACCACGCCATCCAGCTGATGGCCCGAGCCGGACGAAGAAGAGTGCGCTGTCTTCAGGTTGAGCACCTCGTCGAAAGGCTTCTTGGGAAGGAGGTCCGGGCCATGCTGAAGCACCCCGTCCTTGTTGAGGATGCCCTTGCCGGCCAATCGCGGCTGCCAGGAAGGATTGGGTGGCAGCGCGGTTGGATTCGGCGGAGCCGTCGGATTCGCTTGAGCTGTCGGATCCGGCGGGCCCGTTGGATTCGGCGGGGCCGTCGGATTTGGCGACGCTGAGGACGTGACGTCAAGATCCGGCTTGGGGCGCTACGCCCTCCATCTTGGCGAGGCGGTCGCTGAGGCCCTCAATGGACTCCGCGATTTTGTCGAGGGCGGCCTGGAACTTGTTATCGCGCTCGGTGTTCTCCTGGCGGAGGACGCTGATCTCGTCGGCGACCAGCTTCTTCATCTCATCGGAGCTAGAGCCCATTGGAGACCCGGAAGCTGATACCAAGTTGTCACGGGCGTGCGGCAAGGAGCGGATGGGATAGCCGTGGGAGGTTGCCGGCCGCTGCGCTGCCGGCTTCTTGCCCGTGGCGGCGAGGTTGCCTCACTGCGACGGTAGCAGAAAGGGGATGAGAGGCAGAGAACTGGGGAAGAGAGATTAGATTGATTCTCAAGCTTAACTTTATTCCTTGTCCTGCTGGGTATAAGTAACCCCAGGATTACAACTCGTAATCGACTCAACTTCTCACAAATCAAAAGATATCTTAACTAACTCTATCTCTAAACATGACTACTACTCTAGGGACTCTTGTCGGCGCCTCCTTCTACTGAACCCAATGCCGACCATGACATATATAGGCAAGGATTATTAGGGTTTATAGAAACACCCTAATCCACGGTGATCCTTGCCTAATCTACCATCTATCTATCTTAATCCCCAAGGCAGCCGGCCCATTAGGCTTGGCGCTAGGCCTTAAGGCCAGCCCATAGGCGCTATTCTAACACTCCCCCTCAGTCGAAACGTCAGCCACTTTGCACAACGTTGAGACTGGACCTAAACTCCGTGAACACTGTAGAAGGCAGCCCTTTGGTGAAGATGTCTGCATATTGTGACCCGGTGGGAACATGTAGTACTCGAACATCACCGACGACGACTCTCTCTCGGACGAAGTGAAGATCAATCTAAAAATGCTTAGTACGCTGATGCTGTACCGGGTTGGAGGTGATGTAGACTGCACTGATATTGTCGCAATATACCAGTGTGGCGCGCCTGAGGGGGGCGTGCAGCTCCAGAAGAAGCTGGCGCAGCCAAGTGGCCCCTGCAACTCCATTGGCCACCGCGCAATACTCGGCTTTTGCACTTGACCTTGACACGGTGTTCTGGCACTAGACCAGGAGATGAGACTGTCCCCAAGGAACACAGCGTAGCCCGAGGTGGACTTGCGAGTGTCCGGGCAACCAGCCCAGTCGGCATCTGTGTAGACAAGGTCGGTCGAAGAAGACGGTCGCAGCATGAGTCCAAGGTGAAGGGTGCCTCGAATGTAGCGTAGAATCCGCTTCAAGGCTGCAAGGTGAGGCTCACGGTTATCATGCATGTGGAGGCAGACCTCGTCGTGTGAATGTCAAATACTGAAGAGCTCCAGCGAGGCTGCGGAAGTCTGTGGCAGCAGATGCAGACATAGGTGCCCCCTCAGTGGCAGCTACCTTCAGGTTGGTGTCAACTGGCGTGGAACAGGGCTTGCATTCAGACATCCCAGCACGGCTCAGAATGTCCACCATGTACTGTCGCTGAGAGAGGAGGAGACCGTCGCTACGACGCTCAACCTGCATACCGAGGAAGTGATGCAGGGCACCAAGATCCTTCATGGCGAATTCTTGCTAAAGTGCTAAGATGATCCGCTGAAGGAGGTCAGGTGAGGAGGCTGTGAGCACAATATCATCCACAAAGAGCAGCAGGTAGGCGGTGCCCGTTCCACACCGGAACACGAAGAGGGAGGTGTCTGACTTGGCCTCAATGAACCCAATAGACAGTAGGAAGGAGGCCATCCGACTTACCAAGCACGGGGTGCCTGCTTCAACCCATGCAGAGACTTCTTCAGGAGGCAGACGTAATCCGGATGAGCTGGATCCTCGAATCCGGATGGCTGCTGACAGTAGACGGTCTCAGACAGGTTGCCATGGAGGAAGTCGTTCTTCATGTCGAGCTGGTGAATGGGCCACAGGCGGGACAGAGCTAGGGACAGCAGGGTGCGCACAGTGGCAGGCTTGACGACAGGGTTGAACGTCTCATCAAAGTCGACACCAGGTCGCTGTGTGAAACCCCGGAGTACCCAACGAGCCTTGTACCGCTCAAGAGTGCCATCAGCCTGGAACTTGTACTTGAAGATCCACTTGCCTGTCACAATGTTGGCACCAGGTGGTCACGGTACAAGATCCCAGGTGTGATTCTGGAGAAGGCCATTGTGTTCTTCCTTCATTGCGGCGCGCGAGTTGCGGTCGGCAAGCGCGCAACGGAAGGTCTTCGGCACTGGAGGGAGAGAAGCGACATGGTAGCGGCAGGCATCTGGAAGCCGCTCTTGGCCCGGGTGGCCATAGTGTGCTGATTTTTCACCGGAGGGACAACACCACCACCCTTCGGCAGGGGGCGGCCGGAGGAGGCGCAACAGGAGCGGGTCGCCGGGAGTAATGCTGCGTGAAGCGACGATCCGAGTGCAGGGGTGGGAACCCGGGTGGAGGTCCCGCGCCCGCGCGAATAGCAGGCGGAACGTAGGCCGGGTAGGATGCTCCGGGTGCGCTGGGCGACGCCGTGGCCGCGCGTGGCGCGGGAGTGGCCGGCTTGGAGGGTGTCCCTGTGCCCATAGTGCATGAGGGACGTAGAGTGCGGGCACCAGCGAGTCTGCAGCGTTGTCGGCCGTCGGTGGGGGCGCCCTAGGCACAATCGCAGAGGGACCGGCAGGGGCGCTGGTGATAGCAGGGATGCCGGAGGAAGTGCCTCCAGACAAAAACTTGTGCACCAGCCCAATAGGAGGGAGTGCACAGTCAGTAGAATCGTCCTCAAGGAACTGGAAATCTTCTGGAGTGCTAGGACCGTGACGCTCGGCAAAGGGAAAGGTGGCTTCATCAAAGATGACATGCCGAGAGACGATGACTCGGTTAGACGAGAGGTCAAGGCAGCAGTACCCTTTGTGATGAGCGGAGTATCCTAGGAAGACACATAGGACAGACCGAGGGGCGAGTTTGTGGGGTGCGGTAGCCGATATGTTGGGATAACATTTACAGCCAAAGACTCGAAGGTGACTGTAAGTAGGTGGCTTGCCGAGAAGGGTGTGGAGAAGTCTAGAGTCTTAGTGGGCAAAATGTTAAGGAGAGTAGTGGCAGTGGAGAGTGCCTCGACCCAGTAGGATGGAGGCATGGACGCCTGAAAGAGCAGGGAGTGAACTACATTATTTATGGAGCGGATAATGCGTTCAGCTTTACCATTTTGAGGTGAAGTGTAGGGACAGGACATGCGTAGGTGGATGCCCTGCACAAGGAAGAACTGCCGGGAGCTGGAGTTGTCGAACTCACGCCTGTTGTCGCACTAGACGGCCTTCACGCGTGCGCTGAACTGGGTGGAGGCGTAGGCGATGAAGGCAGTGAGGGTGCTGAATGTGTCAGACTTGAGGCGTAAAGGAAAAGTCCACAAATAATGAGTGCAATCATCAAGTATGACCAAATAGTATTTATAACCAGAGATGCTAACAACCGGAGAGGTCCAAAGGTCACAATGTATAAGATCGAACTTATTAATGGCACGAGAAGTGGACTCATGAAAGGGCAAACGAACATGACGCCCTAACTGACACGCATGACACAACTCGGAGCAATCCTGAAGGAGACGCTGGATGCAAGCTTGGACAAAGCTTCATGACCGAGGTGGCCAAGACGCCGATGCCATAGCGGGGACGACGCCTGGGCGACCAAGGAGTGCGCTGGTGGGAGGTGGAGTGGGTACAGGGGCCCGGAGCTATTGCACCTGACGATCTCTCTCCGTGATGGAAGAACCTTCACAGAACAACCAGCGGGATCAAACTCAATAGAACAATTATTATCGATAGTAAATTGGCGAACAGAGATAAGATTCTTAATAATTTGTGGCGACACAAGAACATTATTAAGACGAAAATCAGGAGATAACTCTGTAGAGCCAATGACTGGAAGTGTGGAGCCATTACCGACAACAATGGACGAAGGAGTAGGGTAGCGCGGGAAAGAAAAGTGTGAAAGGGCGGAAGACTGAGATGTCATATGTGAAGTAGCACCTGAGGCGAAGTACCACTCGTTCGACGGCGGGAGGGTCAGCGTCGTCGTGCTGAAGGCGGAGGCGAGGGTGCTGGGATCCCAGGAAGGTAGGCCGGCCACAGTGTTGTAGAACCCCGGGGCAACCCACTAGCTGACGGCGTTTGGAGCGGCGACGGGTGGCGGCCTACGTTGCACATATACTTGGATACTGATACGGATACGTGATACGTCGACACTCCGATACGCCATTTTTTCAAAAATACGGATACGGGGATACGCGAATATATATATTATATTTATATTTAATAGAAATATAATCAAATGCACAATTCAAAAAATCACTTAAAAAGGTTATTAGATTACCTGATTCTTTGTTATTTTTATTTCATCATGTCTTCTGTTATTCATCCTCACCGGTGGCTCTTAATGTCGGTATGAACATGGAAGCAAACTGAAAATAACAACGACGTGGGATGCGTGTTGAGAGGGTCCTAAGTGCATAGAGGGCGTATTTATACACAGAATGAGGGCTTAAGATTTTTAAGTGTTGGGATAGAATCGGGAAGGTGTCAACAAATTATCAGAATTATTTTATTTTTTAAAATTATTTAAAAATGTTCGATACTTGTCTGACAAGTATGGAGTGATTATCAGTATCTGATACGAGGGCTTTCACAAGTATCCGCGCATCGTAGGTGGCGGCTGGGCAAAGTGGTGCTGTTGTGCCAGCAGCGCCTGCTGTTGTGCCTGCTGCTGCTGTTGCGCCTGTTGCTGTGCCTGCTGGTGCGCCTGGAGATGTGGAGGCACAGGGAGCGGGGTGAGCAGAGGTCGGGTCCCCCCCCCGGCCACATCTGGATGGAGCCCATCCACGGGTTGTAGAAGCTCGGCCAGGTACGACTGCCAGTGGCAGGCTGCTGGGCACCGGTCGGCTACTGGTGGCCACTCGTGGAGGGACGCTGACCACTGGGGGTTACGCCTCCTTTGTCGCCGCCGCCGCGCTTGCTCCGGCGGCTGTTGGTGTTCTTGTTGCCGGAGCCCGAAGCCAGCTGTGAAGAGGCGGTGGTGGAAGACATAGTGGACACCAGGGCGGTGGTAAGTGCCTCCTTCTTGTTCTCTAGCGAGAGCTCCTCAAGGATGAGGTCGTCACGGGCCTCCAGGAAAGTGGGGAAGGAGCGAGCGCGGCGAAGTAGCGTCCCGATGTGGCTGAACCACTCGTTGAGGCCCCGGATCACGTTGAGGACCAGCGTACGATCGGTGACGACCTCACCAAGGGTTGTGAGATCGTCCGCCATCTTCTTTATCTTGCGACAGTAATCGGTGACGGAGAGGTCCCCCTGGACGAAGTTGTGGAACCGCGTCTCGAGGTGGATGGAGCGGGCCTCGCGGTTGCCGAGGAACTGGGACTTGACGGCGAGCCAAGCGTGGCGCGCGGTGGAGCCCTGGGCAGCGATGATCTCGCCGTGATCGTCGGTGAGTGTGGCCACGATCCATGACTTGACGCAGTCCATCTGGGACCAGTCGGGGGACTCAGGTGCTGGAGCATCCTCCAGGACATGGCCTCGAAGGGAGAACTTGCCGAGGATGAGGAGGAATTGGTCGCGCCAACGGTTCAAGTTGCCCGAGTCGACATCAAGGATGGTGGTGATGTGGTTCCGGATGTTGCTGACGGCAACGACCTGGGAGTGGAGCTGGAGGAGAGTCACTGCCTCATGGTGAAGCTTGGCCGCGCGAAGGTCAGGAGGGGGCGCACCTCCAGAACCCGCACCAGAAGATTCCGGCGCGACGGCAGCGGCGGCATCCGCGCGTGCCTTGTCGTGCGGGCGAGGGCGTCGCTGGCGCGTTTGGCGGCCCCGTCACGCTCCTTAGCTGCAGCCTCCTCCTCGGCTTCAGCTGCACGGGTGAGGGTGGCGTCCCGCTCGCGCTGGGCGGAGGCGGCGGCTTCCTTGGCCTTCGCCGCGACGGCGTCGTCGAGGGTGGTGTTGGAGATGGCGTCCTGCTCGTCAGCCGCTTGTGGGGTGGCTGGAGGAGTAGTCATCGAGCGTAGCGGAGCAGAGGAGCGGCGCGGCAGAGGGGCGGCACGGCAGGGGAGCGGCGCGGACGGGCTGCCGGTGCACGAGGGTGCGCGCGGCTCGGCTGGGAGGCCGGCGCGCGAAGGGGTTGGGGGGCGCGGCTCGGCAGGGAGGCCGGCGGCGCGAGAGAGGTGGGGGCGCGGCTCGGCAGGGGTGCCGGCGTGCGAGGGTGGGCAGCGGAAGGAACCCTAGGCGTCGATACCATGAAAGCCAATAGGATTTCGGGAATAGATGATTGATTGATGGTCAAATGGTACAGAGTACATATATAGGCAAGGATTATTAGGGTTTATAGAAACACCCTAATCAATAGTGATCCTTGCCTAATCTACCATCTATCTATCTTAATCCCCAAGGCAGCCAGCCCATTAGGCTTGGCGCCAGGCCTTAAGGCCAGCCCATAGGCGCTATTCTAACAGCGATGGCTCTGGCTGCAAAAAACTGATCCGGAGAAACCATGGAGTTTTTTTCCCTATTCTAGTGCATCCGTCGGCCAGGGCGTTCTTCTCTAGTTTCAGAGGTTGGCAACGACAAGAATACTCTTTTTTGGACTGATAGATGGCTTCATGGGCAAATTATTGACAAGCTTGTGCCACATCTTTTTGGGTCAATTTCAAGCCGAGCCAAGAAATGAACAGTTTCAGATGCCCTTACTGATTTAAGATGGGTTGCTGATATTAGAGGAGCACTTACTGTGGCTGTTTTGACAGAATATCTTGACCTTTGGGACTTACTTGCCGAGGTGGTGCTGCAGCCAGAAATTGAGGATTCTCACATTTGGCAATTCGCACCAACAGGGCAGTATTCAGCAAAATCAGCTTATGGAGCTATGTTTATTGGAGCTGTCCAGTTCAATCCTTGGGAGAGGATCTGGAAAAGTTGGGCACCGGGAAGTGTAAATTCGTCATGTGGCTGGCAGCACATAATAAGCGCTGGACAGCCGATAGGCTTGCCAAGAGAGGTTTAGCACATCCGGAACATTGCCCGCTTTGCGATCAAGAGGAGACAATCAATCATTTGCTGCTGTCCTGTGTCTTCTCGCGCCAAATTTGGTTCTATGTTCTGGAGAAATTCTGTTTGCTAGCTCTTGCAGTCTTGCTCCACAACCTGATGAGCACTCCTTCGAGGAATGGTGGGATCAGGTGAGCCGAAAGGTTCCTGACCAAGTCAGCAAAGGACTGAACTCAATTGTTATCCTGGTGGCATGGTCCCTCTGGAATCACAGGAACCGATGTGTTTTTGATGGTGTGCAGCCTAACCTAAGTAGGCTTCTCTCTACCATCAGGGATGAACAGCATGTGTGGGAGTTAGCCGGGGCTCGAGGAATTGCTCATCGCCTGGGAATGGGTCTACAGGTATCTATGAGGATTTTCATAGGATTTCGGGTTTCTGGTGATAGGGTTTGTCAGGTTTCACGGGAAAATCTCAAATCGCCTCTGAGGAGCCGTGGGCGACGAACAGACGCGCGACCCCTCAGTTCCCTCGCAATCAATCACCAGTGTGAATTTTGTAGAGAAAAATAATGACTGTCTCGAATCATAGAGCTGTTAACAATGTGGTTTCTCAGATTGGTAGTCATTCTTTCAATAGGTCCTCTGCCTAATGGTGCATTAACTGGGATTTAGGGATTTAATTGGTTGAATAGTATGGTTGCAACTTGCAAAAGCTTTAATACGCCTAGTCTTATTCTAATCTGCAAAGTGTAGTTTGTAGTGTTGAGTGGTAGAAGGGCATAATAACTCCCATAAAAGAGGTGCTCATTGAGATACCTCCATAAAGAAAATGCAATACTATTGGCACTTCTGCACTTGTAGCATCTTCTTCCAGTGAAGGAATTCTCTACTAAAAATTTCCACTCTCAATAGGTAGTATTGTGGATTCGTTCACTGGTTTTAGTAGACTGAGATGATATTGCAGGTTCAAGTGAGCATAGTGGATGTCTCCACAACTGAAAAGACAACAGCGCAGGATCTTAAAGGCATCACATTTATCCCGAGAAATACAGTTCTTTCATGTCTTTTGGGTGTTGAGCAACATAACCTTCCAGATGACAGAGGTGAAGCAATTGCACTTGTTTCAAAGGCTCTTCAGAGCTTTCTGAAAAAAAAGTATGACAGTGGTACCCTGGTGGGTGCTGTTGGTTTAGGAGGCAGTGGAGGAACTGCACTAATTGCTCCTGCTCTGAGATCATTGCCACTTGGTGTTCCTAAGCTTATTGTATCCACTGTTGCTAGTGGTCACACTGCGCCTTATGTTGGAACATCCGACTTGATATTGTTTCCTTCTGTTGTTGACATATGCGGAATTAACAGTGTCAGCCGTGTTATATTGTCCAATGCTGCTGCGGCTTTTGCTGGAATGGTGCATGGAATCTTGTCGGCATCCATTGAGTCCAATGAAACTGCAGCAAAGCCAACTATTGGTATTACTATGTTTGGTGTTACAACACCATGCGTAAATGCTGTCAACGATAGACTGAACAAAGAAGGGTATGAGACACTTGTATTCCATGCCACTGGTGTAGGAGGCAAAGCAATGGAAGAATTAGTTAGGGGTGGTTTCATACAGGTAGTGCTTTCATGACTCTGTCTTTTTTCCATGTAATGATTGTACTTTATGTTTGTAGACTCTCATGTTACTTATATATGAATGCATATATAGGGTGTACTGGATGTAACGACGACAGAAGTTGCAGATCATATTGTAGGCGGTGTCATGGCTTGTGATGAGTCCAGGTTTGATGCAATTATAGATAATAAGATCCCTCTTGTTCTTAGTGTTGGAGCCCTGGATATGGTTAACTTTGGAGCTCGAGATACCATTCCTCCTGCTTTTGCAGACAGAAAGATCCATGTTCATAATGAGCAGGTTATATATCAATATCTCTAGTTGCTATGAGTGATTTTTTTTTTTGTTAGCTCCAACCCTGAATATGGGTTCATATAGGTTTATCCTATGTCATCTTTGATCATCTATAGCTAAACAATCATTTAGATTGACAACATAATGTTGATGTTATCGCCTTTATCGTGATTTTTTTATTATTTACAATTCTTTTCTTTTTGGAATTATTTATTTTTGTAAATATCTCTAGTCACCAAAGTGTCTTATTTTAGACCATGTCAATGTCCTAATAGACTTATTTGGGATACACATGTCGGTTGTCTCAATGGCTCCTCTAGCTATGTGCAATTTCTTAAATAATCAATATAAAATTTATACAAGTTCTAAGCAGAATGCATGTGAACCTTCCTGCATGCATTTGTTATCTTCACTTATTTCCAATAACATTCTAAGGTTTCTATTTATGGTGCCATCACTAACAACCGTGTAATTATTAAAGGTTTCATTGATGCGGACGACGGTCGAAGAGAACAAGAAATTTGCTAGGTTCATTGCTGATAAGATAAACAAATCTTCATCACAAGTTACTGTTTGCCTTCCCCAGAAGGGCGTATCTGCAATAGATGCTCCAGGAATGCCATTCTATGATCCAGAAGCTACATCAACACTATTGTGTGAATTAAACACACTTATACAGAGAACCGACATCCGAGAGGTTACTCATGTCTCATAATTATCAATGTGAAGCATATTTAGGGTGTTTATATTATACATGAACAGAGTTTGTTGGCTCTTGGACAGGTGAAGCTGCTTCCTTATCACATAAATGATCCTGAATTTGCAAATGCATTGGTAGATGCATTCTTGAGTATGGATATAAAAGCCTGTAGTACAGACCAACCTCAGCAAGATGGGAAAATAGTAAATTCTTGTTCGGGACAGAAAAGCTCAGATAGCTCCATTATATGGAGACCTCCTTTGGATTTTCCAGATGCAAAACCCGGTGAGTTATGATTTAACCCTCAGAAAATTCTGATTCTACTTGCATCTCATATGCCCTGTTACTGTCAAATAATGACTGTTGATTAAAACTTGTTTCAGGGTCAAAATAGGATGCTGTCAAGTAAATGGACAAATATGCACACATTAACTGGTTTGAACCTATGAAATCACTAGCAAAACTCAGAAACCATGCAGTAATCCTAGTACATAATACTATAATAGGCATCTTCATACTTCCATAAGGTTCTTGACGATACCAGTAAGCAACAATGGCAGAATAAATAATCAACTGCTGCGCCTATGACAATTATTCTCATTTTTCTATTTTGTTTGTCCTGAAGTCTGACACATGTTGAAGGGTGCACTAGATTCTTTTTTTTTGGCAGTGTCTGGCCATGCATTTATGAACCTGGATGCCTTAATTGATTGCTTTTCTATACTGGCAGAAACATTGCAGAAGACGATATCAATACTAAATAAACTAAAGCAACACATCAGTGAGGGTATTCCAGTTATTGGAGCTGGTGCTGGCACAGGCATATCTGCAAAGTTCGAAGAAGCTGGTGGGGTTGATCTTATAGTGGTATACAACTCTGGGAGGTTTCGAATGGCTGGAAGGGGCTCACTGGCAGGGCTCTTGCCATTTGCTGATGCAAATGCCATTGTACTTGAGATGGCCAATGAAGTGTTGCCTGTAAGTAGTTCAGAATCCAACCTCACTCCTATGTTGGTTAACTTTATTGTGGACAAATATTGACATATGATTCAAATTTAGGTACTTAAAGGAGTTCCAGTTCTTGCTGGGGTTTGCGCTACTGATCCATTCCGCAGAATGGAATACTTTCTCAAGCAACTGGAAACCATTGGATTTTGTGGTGTACAAAACTTCCCAACAGTTGGTCTTTTTGATGGGAATTTTAGACAGAACTTGGAGGAAACTGGAATGGGCTACAGGTATAAGTTCATCATGGTCTAAATTGGGAAACTGCATCCTCTCCATGCCATACTATTATTATCCTGAGTACCGCTTTGAGTTTTTTTTTATACGGGAAGGACACGATTCTTTTAGGTTGTTTAACTTTGATCTTATCCCTGTTAGCTTGGAAGTGGAGATGATTTCAAGGGCTCGTAACATGGGTTTCCTTACTACTCCATATGCTTTCAATCCAGAAGAAGCTGCTGCCATGGCCAAAGTAGGAGCTCATATCATAGTGGCACATATGGGTTTGACAACTGCAGGTTCTATTGGGGCAAAGACAGCTGTCACTTTAGATGACAGTGCTGTACGTGTTCAGGCCATCGCTGATGCAGCACTTAGGGTTAATCCTGATATAATTGTTCTCAGTCACGGAGGTACACTTCTTATCTTCTAGAGGCCTGTTGTCGATGCTCTTTTGTGATGCTTTTCATTGTGCATATAATCCTCCAAGGATTATGAAAATTGAGATAGTGGATAATGATTATGAGAATTCAGATTCTGAATAGTAATAATTTAGTTTGTTTGAATCTGGAATGATGATCCGGGTAGTGGATTGGTTGAAAGCTTATTTGTCTATAATACCTATAGTTTGGATAGGGGAAAATGATTGAAATAGGGGTACAATCGTTATTTCCCAACCTAAATCTCGAAATAGCTAGGAGATAGTGAGATTATTAGAATCTAGATGAGTAGATTCTTATAATCCATACTAGAATCCAACTCGTTTGTATCCATTAGTGACTAGTTTTAGCTGGATTATATAATCTCTAGGGATCCAAATGGGTCTAACTAGCATGCATGATTTCGTAGGTCCCATATCTGGACCTCAAGAGGCGGAGTTCATCTTAAAGAATACTAACGGGGTCCATGGATTCTACGGTGCATCAAGCATGGAAAGATTGCCAGTGGAACAAGCTATCACGAACACCATGAGGCAGTACAAAAGAATTTCCTTAAAATGAAAGTCTTCGTTCACAGGTGTGATTTACAGGCATGACCATCATTGCTGTTTATCTTTCGATACACATCGCAGATGTTTCCGAGTCTCGTGCAATCTGGCTTGCTATGTTTGCCTTTCCTAAGTGGAAGCGGGGCGTTGTAACTTCTATCTTGTACATTATTCCAAATTCCAATGTAACTTTCTTGTTGGAACTTGAGCATGAAGGATAATGAATATTTTGTTTTCTGAAGTTGTATAAATGTTCGGTCTTCGAGGATACGTTGTTATAAGGTCAGTCTCAATGAAGTTTCATGACATTAAATTTGTTGACATGATGAAGAAAGATAATGTGAGAGTTTCATGGGTTATGAGTAGAGTTTTGTCCCCATAAAACTCCGTTGACACAATTACCTAATTTTCAGTTTAGGTAATTGCGCTCATAAAACTTGCACTGAGACTAGTCTTAAAAAAATGATGCCAACCATAAAAAGGAAGATTGCGGTCGTCGTTGGTTGACTAGTGCTGGAACCTCGATGTTTGGTGGACTAGTGATGGAACTCTGTTGGTTGCAACGACTATCTGTTAGATCTACTACTAGTACACGTGGACCAATGCGACTCACCCTAAAGGGAGAAATTTCGAAATTTGACAATAAGTAGGCAGGGTTCACGCGATATAACATCGAGCATTTCGAAATATAACCCTCGTCATGTGAACTTCGATTTGAGAGATTTCGACCCTTTTATCGGATGTAGGATTTTTCTTTTTTGCTTTTGCTTCTCCAAACCATGGTGAATGGACATTTTCCCCCTTGCTCTTATCTCCTCCCTCCATCACTGACGTGTGGGACCCACATTTGGGTCTTCTTCAACCTCTAGACCGTCTGCTCGTCGCACGAGCACCCTGCCTGCCGCCCACCACTTGAGCACCCTTTGGATGGCATCCTCCAGGCACTACATCCCATCGTGGCACCGTGGTGGAGTTGCTAGCGCCTTCCCTACTGTTAAAGATGTTAGATATATGCCCTAGAGCTAATTGGATTGGATCCACTAATAGGCTTGATGGATTTGATCCATTAGTGTAGAGTTTTAATGGACTGCAAAGGTTGAAGGGCCTATTACTGACCTCTATATATATATACAGAGGTGGAGGGAGGGGAAAAACCCTAATTGCTGCTACAGTAATCACGTGCTACAGTCTATAACTATTTCATATAAAGTAGTGGAGGGAGGTTGAAGGTTGTATGACTTTAATCTACTTCAGTTATATAACTATTTCATATAAAGTAGTGTTAGCATGCATGGGTGATTTGTTCATGTGTTCTTTAATCGTTCATCAGTTAGAGGCTCCTGTTCTTGATGAACAATGCCTTTCGATCCAGTTGACAGAAGATTTACTCATGTTCTTGTTGTTTGTTCATAAGTTAGAGGCTCGTGTTCTTCGCGAACACGACCCTTTGATCTTATGGAATAGACGAAGTAGAACACGAATCCGTTTGTATGACTAGCCTAGT
The DNA here is from genome assembly GCA_036936925.1 of Cenchrus fungigraminus. Lineage (NCBI taxonomy): Eukaryota > Viridiplantae > Streptophyta > Magnoliopsida > Poales > Poaceae > Cenchrus > Cenchrus fungigraminus. The sequence goes on along the minus strand of CM072770.1, from coordinate 85,757,856 downwards.
TTGATCCAGTTAGATCACGTGTTTGTGTTGTATGAAGTTCGAGTTCAAGCTACGGTACACAGTGTAAGTGGTCAATTATCTGGTGGCACTGACCTGGGTCTGTTGACGGTTGATTGTCGTATCAAAGTTCATTTGGATTTGCAAGCGGACAAATCCTCTGTCGTAGTCAAGGGACCCTTCTTCCCTTAAGTGTGAGAACCCAAGGTATCGAATCCGTGGAACAATGTGCAACGCACGGATTCAATCTAGTAAAGCAAGGAAACTCTTTCTTTTGAAGAAGCAAATTGCATCTAATCTAAGAGATCATCAAGAAAACACATCTAATCTAATCTAATCTACTAACTCAAGAGGTAGCAAGACAAAGCAAAAAGATAACCGATCTAGAGAGTCTAGATCGTGCTTATGTTGTAGCTCCAAACAAGATAGATGAAGATAGAAAAACGAATCTCATTAAAAGCATCTTTAAACCGTGGCCTCCGATCCGATTCCGAAGACGCCCGCCTTTTGGAGCCACCATTCTGTTACAACGCACTCCTATTCGTGTGGGTTAGCCTAGGGCGAGTTCGAGAAGAACAAGTTGAAAACACTTGGTCAGTCCGGTATGCACCTCTAGCCACCGCGGCTACAAGAGCACCCTATGCAATCTATCTTAAGTATAGATTGAGTAAGAAGCAAAACCAAGGGAGAACAAAATCATCGAGAAGGCACTTGATCGCTAGAAATCGGATTCACTTAAAGACTTCACCATGAATGATTACATGAACAAGATCACCACCGGGATCCTACCTCGATCTTGATCCTTGCTCCGGAGCTCCGACGTGGTCTTCCATGCAAGGTTCCCACGTCGGCTAGAGAGACCCTAGACAACTAGCACGACCCTCCTCTCCGAGATGGTGTCCCTCAAGCTTCTCTGCTCCTCGGCGGCGGATGACGAATGAATTGATGCGTGGCTCTTGGCTAGGGGGCTATAAATAGTCCGAATGGCGGCTAGGTCAAAGGGGGCACCGAACCGAGCTCAGAATGGGCTGGGCCGGCCGGCCTGGGCCGACCGACCTGGGCCCGTTTCGGCCCAGTTCGGCCCCGGCTTCTTCCCCGGTTGCTTCTCGCGCGATTCCTCATTTGTGTGCACTTGCATGTGGGCCTTTGACGTCGTTTTCTTCGCGGTTAAGGCTTGCATGCTTGCCATCCAAGCTTCGCTGTTTTCTGGTTGAGTCCCTGAAGATTTGCACGTTGACGCTTCGGTCCTCGGGTCATTTGGAGTCATGTTCATCGCATGTCTTGACTCTTGTCGGGCTTCATGATCTTCTTCCAAAGTGCTTGATGAACTTATCCCGAAAGTCTCCTCTTTAGCGTAGATTTCCTGCGTAAACAATAAACTCCAAAATCGACATACAAGAGTGAACTTGTTATATACGGGGTGTTAGTTCCAATGGATAAGATATAAAATTCATGCCAACACCGAAGGTAAACTCATGGCTAGGTTGACGGAAATTCACCGTCAACATCTCCCCCATGCTTAAACTTTGCTCGTCCTCGAGTAAGCCTTTAATGAATATCAGTGTTGCCTTTCATTGCTTATACCCTGCACTTGATCATACACAAGAAAACATAATGCTCTCAAGGATTTAATCATTAAAGTTCCATAATGTACTAGCCTTCATCCTTATGGAGGGTAGATATTAAGCACTTCCCACAAGCAATTACCTCATGCTCTCAAATTTCAAATGAATCTTAGAAATTTTGAAATTAAGAGCGAGATGAAGAAAAAGAGCTAAACCAAGATCAAAAATAAACTTCCTTGCATCTTGCTCATGTACTCTCATCTCATCTTGTCTCTCAAAACCTATTCATTCTACTCCTTTCCCCTCTCAATATATATAGTGGAAGGCTTTATGTGGAGCTATATGGGAAAAGTTTAGTCCTACCAAGATATTATAAATGAGATGTTGTCAAAACAAGACAAGTTTCTCATGGTCTTACCGAGACTCGTCAAAAAGGTCATTAGAAAATAATGTTATATCAAGGAGGGGGAGAGAAAAATACACACACTTCGAGATAGGTGGACATGTGCAAATGGCAAAGAGTGATCCCGAGGCACAAAGGAAGTCCTCGTTATCGGATTGCACATGGTTGGAAAGATGAGTTTGGATCTTTTAATCTTGAAACTTTGAAATTCCTAATGCACTTTAGAGAACCGGGGAGTTCACTTTATTTTATTTTGATATCATACATACTCATATTTTTTTTCTTTTCTCATTTTTTTTCTTTCTTTATACTCACTTTTTTTTCTTTCTTTCTCTCTTATTTTTTTTATTCGCTCCCCTTGAACTCTAAAATTGCATTGTACCTACCTCCTCCCCCATGCTTAGACGTTTGCTGATCCTCGGGCAAAGAGGTGATAGAGATAAGGTAGGTACTAGAAATATTTTTCCTTTGGAGAGATATTTTGAAATCTTCAATCTTGGCACCATCTTGCGATCTTCCTCGAATTGACGATCCATACTCAATGATAGGTTGTGGTCAAGGAGGTAAACACAAAAGATGATATTTTAGTTTTAAGGGTGGATATCCGGCGAGGTTTGTGAAATCTCCGATGTGGGGATACACAATGCACGGATAAAAAGGCTAGCAAAAAGATAGATACACAAAAACGGAATGACCAGCTTCTTAGCCTCGGGCTAGAGAAATCATGGCCTGAAATAACTCACCCATAAATAAACCTTGTATACTAAGTTTTTGCACTCAAATATATATATGGTTCTGGATAGGTAGAGCAACATGCAAGTGGTATTTATGACAAGGTTAGCATTACTTTTAAGAACAAAAATAAATCATCTTTAATCCATCTAAAACTTGAGAGCACATAAAACACTATGGGTCTTTATTTTTATCATAACCTCCGCTAAAGATTAAGCTAGCATTTAGATAATTTCAGATTTATATTTTAAGAGAGCATTAGCTTAATCATGCATAAAACAAGTACAAAGATAAACAAAGCGGCAACTATCATCATATATCATCATGACACAAACTTTGTATCTTTGCCAAAGGTAAAAACAAGGTGGTGACTTTATTCATGATGAAAATAAAAACTAACACACATGCTGAAAATTTAAATAAAAACTGAAAACACTACGCATACATAGGCGCATACAAGCTGAAAATTAAAGAAAAAGGGAAAAGGAAAGATTAACTAAAGCTCCTCCTCTCTCTAATCTTCCGCCGGTGGTTGATATTGAGAATCTTGATTGTTGTACCCTTGCTCATAATAGGATTGCACCGCTTCTCCTATGAATTGTCCCGGCGGTGCTAAGTGAAGGCGTCCAAGCTCATAAGCGATGTTTGCATTTCCTTCACCCATTTGGTTTACATTGGTTTGGATGGCTGCGATATTTTGCATGTTTCTCGCAGCGTATCCTCCAATGATGGCCATACTTTGTTGTGGTTGAGGAAGATGTGCATATGGCTCCACAAAGGCTAAGTTGGGCACCGTAAAATTTGGTGGGGGCATGGCTGCACCACTCCCCCATGCTTGCATTGGTACACCACCGTAGTAACTCGGCGGCGCCGGAATTCCTCCAAATGGTGGCACATAATTTTGTTGCGCACCTCCTTCTTGGGCCGTGGAAGAACCTTCTCCTATAATCCTTCCTCTTTTATTTTTCTTCGCCGGCACAAGAAGTCCTTCCTCTAACCAATCTTCTTTCCCTTCAAGAAAAAGTCTTAATCTTCCATCCGGAAGGGGCAAATTCACCTTGGCCACTTTGAAGCCTCCTCTCTCATCTCCACTTATGTACTTGCCTTGCTTCATATACTCAAATCCAAGGGAAGTCCCGGCTAGGAGATGCTTCGGGTTTCTTGGAATTCCCGGTCTCAAAGAGATAGCCAACATGGAGAGATAACACCCCGAGCCAATATCTCCCGAACCCGATGTTGCTTCACAACACCACCGGTTGATCATAAGGTGAGTGGGGTCGATTGGCTGCCTGGCAATTAAAGCCGAGTAAAGCCAATTCACCTCCATGTCGGTTATCTTGGTCTCTCTCATTCTCCCCAAAATCCTCTTGCACATCCATGAGTGAAATACTTGGATGATGGGGTTCCGGATACTATTTCTTTGTTGGTGAGCTTCTCCCGCGATCATACTCCAAAAACCTTCCAATGTGCCTCCATGTACATCCACTTGTTCCGGGGCTCCCTTTTGAAAACCAAGTAATTCCCTAATATACTCATAGGGAACCACTTGTTCAACTCCCTCCAAACGGAATGAGAGACTCGGCACTCCTTCATCAAGGATAGGTGCCATGGTCATAAGAATTTCCAAGGCGAATTCCTTGTGGGTGTTTACCGACACTCCATTGGAGAATTGCACCCAACCTAGGTGTCCCAACATGTAGTAAATATCTGTATGAAAACCCAACACTTGGAGAGCTTGATCGTCGAAGTCGACGTTTGCCACAAGCCTCTTCTCAAGACGAGTGAGTTTCTTCTCCTCCTCCTTCGTCATGATGATAAACCCATACTTGGAGTACCGCGGAGCATATGGAGGTGGAGCGGATTATCGTGTCGAGCGACGAGGTTGGACGGGCGGCTCCTCCGTACGTCCTTGAGGTTCGGTGAACCTCATAGACGAGCTTCGTGTGGCCCTCATGCCACCGAGGAGAAGAGTGTCGTTCCTCCTCGGCGGTGCCGTGTCCTCCTCCATACTCCGAGGAGACTCGGAAACCAAGTGCCTCCTCGAAGAGGTTGTCGATGATGGCTTGGACGACGATGATCCCTTCTTCTTGGTGAAAAGGCTAGTAGTTTTCTTCCACATGGTTGCTGCACTCTCCTTACAAATATAAATCCGGGGTTTTCAACCGGTAACAAGGCACACAAATATTATTTGGAGTATGGACTTTGAGTGGAATTAGGATGGATTTTGTTGGACGAAACAAACTCGGAGTGGAAAGCTAAGTCTAAGGTGGTTCTGGACTACAAGCTCAAGCACACGAACAAGGAACTGGATGAGCGACTTACCTGCCGAAGGGGAGCACCTGGGGGCTTAAGAAGGGGGGAGGCCGGCCGGCCTGGGCCGACCGACCTGGGGTCCTCTCTGCCCCTTTCGGCTTCAATTTTCTCCAGTGCACTCCATGCTCCTTTGTTGCTTTGTGACCGTGTGATCCACGGGGTTGCACCGCCCAAACGTTCTTGTCCACTCCTTTGCTTGCATTATTGCTCCTTCCACTTGATGATTTTGCTTTGAGTCACTTCCATGCTCCCTTGCCTCACATGCCTCCATGATATTCCTGCAAAACAAAGCCTTGGCTGCCCCCCCATGCTTGTCCTTTGCATGTGTTGTTGGAGGGGCATCCCGTGATGCATCATGGTGCATGCATGGTTAGGTTAACTAGATTGCCTCCCTCTAAGCATGTCTTAACGCTAAGTACTCCTCTAATTTCGAAAAATAAGAGTAAACTCAGAGCTTGCAATGAGTTCAAATATAAATTTAGAGGAGTTTTTAAAGCATTAAAAACAAATGTAAGTCGAAAATGTTTTCCGACTACGTTTATTTTGGTCTCACCGGTATTGTTTGCTTCCATTAGTTGAGAGCAAGCTTTTCCCGGCTTGATCATGGGGGCATAGGTTTAGGTTCTAATTTTGGTTAAATGAGAGAGATTTTGAATGAAATAAAATTAAATGAGGCTTAGAAAAATTCTAACTCTAGAGAAACCAAGGATATGGATTTTCAAACCAACCAAAAGTCAAGTTTCTAGGTTCACGTGAGTCCTACCATGCGCTGAAATTTAAATAACATCTAGGTACAAAGCTTGGCTCTACTCGTGTGTTTTTAGCATGTAAAACAAGTCAACCATAACATCATGAAGAGGATGAAAGGTTGAGATAGGTTCTGAATTTTTTTGGTTTTGGTTTCTCGAAAAGAAGCAAATAACTCATAGGATGGCTCATGTAAAGGGTTTATGATCCAAATAAAATATCCAACCAAGAATTATGTCTCTAACAACCACTCTAAGTCTAATGTCTTGCGTAGCAAATTTCAAAACTAACTTACTTGAAAAGACTCAAAAAATCTTGAATCGGGTTGTCCTCCCGGTAGCTTATTCTTGACTCGACGAAACGGGTTGCCTCCCGCCTAGCGCTTCATTTATAGTCCATGGCTAGACTTCTTCACTTGATTACTTCGGATCAACGCTCTTTGCGGGCGTTGCAATCTTGGGTACCCACTTCCGCACCATCTTGGGCACGGGCTTATTCTTCGGCTTAGTCATTTTTTTGGTCTTTACAGGCTAGCTTTGTCCTTTGGTCTTGACGGATGCAACAACTTCCTTCATGTAGTGGCTCGACATCTCAAACTCCGGTCCTTCGGTCGTGATCTTCGTGGTCTCCTTAGTGTGATCCTCCAACTCTCCCGAATGAGTTTGAGTAGCCTTCGCCGTCTCGGGACCTTAGGGTTGTCTCGAAAATTCTCCTTTGTTACCCATCGGGTGCCCGACAAGTTGTCCCACTTGCGTCTCTAGCATCTTCATCATGATGAACACTTCACGGATAGAGCTTCCGACCTCCGTCACCTTACCATCTAAATTCTCCAATATTTTCTCCATAGCCTCGAACTTAGTGACGGCGTCCTTGTTGATTTAGCTTGCTCGTCCATGAAGTCCTTCAATTGTGTACAAAGAGGAACCAAATCTTGAATGGACGAACTTGCATTAAATCGGGGTTTACCTTGGACATGGCCGTACTCCTCACACTCCTCGCATGTGGATCTTGCCTCGGCAGCCTTCAGGTCTTGAGCTTCTCTCTCTATATCCATCTTCTCCATCCTCCTCATAAGGAAATCGATATGCCACTCAAGGAATTCGGCTCGCATGTATTCATTGAAACGCTCCAAAGCTTCCGCAATCGTCTCCATGGGAAATTGAACAAACGTATCAATCTTGTTGCGCAAACTCTGAGTCTTGGTCGGCGAATAAAATTCCTTCATAAAGTTCCTCATCAACGCTTCCCAATCTTGTTTTGACTCCGCCGGTAAAGTGTGGAACCAACGCAAAGCTTTTCCATGTAGTGAGAACGGAAAAAGCCTTGCCCTCATTTGATCTTGAGTCACCCCATCCTCATCGAAACTTTGACATAGTTGAACAAATGCTTGGAGGTGAAGGTTCGGATCCTCTTTACCGGTGAAAGGCGAGTGTTGCACCATGCGGATAGTTGAGACCTTGATCTTGAACGGCCTTCCGGCGTCTTGAAGGTTTATGATAGGTAGATCAACGTCATCCGGGGTGCATAGCTCGATCTTGCGCTCCGGTTGCGGTTGTTCTCCCATGGGTGGCGGTTGAGGTTGATCTTCCTTTGGACTTGGAGGTGGTGATTCCCTTGGAGATTCCGACGGTCCTTCGACTTCGGCTTTTGGATCTAGGGTTTCCAACCCTTTAGCTTGTGTTGCACTCTGCTTTGCCTGTAAAGTTTTCCTGGATCATCCACAAAAATATTTGGGTTTCTTGGAGAGGTAGCCAACCATCTCTGGTTAGGGTTAGCAAAAACAAAAAATCTAAAATAGAAAAATTAGGGTTAATCAAAAACTAGATTAGATTGATTTTTTTTTCTTTTTGAGGATGATCAAAGTTAAGAGATGCAAAAGAAAATAAAAAAAAACTGAAAAAATATTCACAAAAAAGCGATATTAGATTGGATCTTAATTGCTTGTTCCCCGGCAACGGCGCCAGAAAAAGGGGCTTGTTGACGGTTGATTGTCGTATCAAAGTTCATTTAGATTTGCAAGCGGACAAATCCCCCGTCGTAGTCAAGGGACCCTTCTTCCCTTAAGTGTGAGAACCCAAGGTATCGAATCCGTGGAACAATGTGCAACGCAAGGATTCAATCTAGTAAAGCAAGGAAACTCTTTCTTTTGAAGAAGCAAATTGCATCTAATCTAAGAGATCATCAAAAAAAACACATCTAATCTAATCTACTAACTCAAGAGGTAGCAAGACAAAGCAAAAAGATAACCGATCTAGAGAGTCTAGATCGTGCTTATGTTGTAGCTCCAAACAAGATAGATGAAGATAGAAAAGCGAATCTCATTAAAAGCATCTTTAAACCGTGGCCTCCGATCCGATTCCGAAGACGCCCGCCTTTTGGAGCCACAGTTCTGTCACAACGCACTCCTATTCGTGCGGGTTAGCCTAGGGCGAGTTCGAGGAGAACAAGTTGAAAACACTTGGTCGGTCCGGTATGCACCTCTAGCCACCGCGGCTACAAGAGCACCCTATGCAATCTATCTTAAGTATAGATTGAGGAAGAAGCAAAACCAAGGGAGAACAAAATCATCGAGAAGGCACTTGATCGCTAGAAATCGGATTCACTTAAAGACTTCACCATGAATGATTACATGAACAAGATCACCACCGGGATCCTACCTCGATCTTGATCCTTGCTCCGGAGCTCCGACGTGGTCTTACATGCAAGGTTCCCATGTCGGCTAGGGAGACCCTAGACAACTAGCACGACCCTCCTCTCCGAGATGGTGTCCCTCAAGCTTCTCTGCTCCTCGGCGGCGGATGACGAATGAATTGATGCGTGGCTCTTGGCCAGGGGGCTATAAATAGTCCGAATGATGGCTAGGTCAAAGGGGGCGCCGAACCAGGCTCGGAATGGGCTGGGCCGGCCGGCCTGGGCCCGTTTCGGCCCAGTTTGGCCCCGGCTTCTTCCCCGGTTGCTTCTCGCGCGATTCCTCATTTGTGTGCACTTGCATGTGGGCCTTTGACGTCGTTTCCTTCGCGGTTAAGGCTTGAATGCTTGCCATCCAAGCTTCGATGTTTTCTGGTTGAGTCCCTGAAGATTTGCACGTTGACGCTTCGGTCCTCGGGTCATTTGGAGTCATGTTCATCGCGTGTCTTGACTCTTGTCGGGCTTCATGATCTTCTTCCAAAGTGCTTGATGAACTTATCCCGAAAGTCTCCTCTTTAGCGTAGATTTCCTACGTAAACAATAAACTCCAAAATCAACATGCAAGAGTGAACTTGTTATATACGGGGGGTTAGTTCCAATGGATAAGATATAAAATTCATGCCAACACCGAAGGTAAACTCATGGCTAGGTTGACGGAAATTCACCGTCAACAGGGTCACAATATCCCGGGCCGGTCAGTGTCTAGTTAACAACGCAAGCATGGTGCTTGGGTTGAGTAGCTGCGTTGCATATGAGCGTGCCTCACAGTTTGTCTTGAGGTAGGCCACGGTAGTGACAGCCGATGGACCCTTTGTAATCCTCCACGTTCGGGTACGCTGTAGGAGTCTAAAGTCTAACAACCATCGTCGTGCGGAAGCGACGCGGGTGGTTAGCTCCCTGTTTGTGCCTGGGTGCTAAGCTGATATTCATACAATGCTAGTGTGACTAACTTGTATCTACTAACTTTATATGTATAGTACCTTAGAACCTAGAACTAACTCGTATGTTGCCTCCTAAGCCGTAGTGTACCAATGAGAAAACGAGTTCAAGTGTGTTCACACTACCTCACTATTATCATATCTTACCCATGTATTTGAGAACCTGATTCACTCCTGTCTATGACTTATACTCATTGCAATAGTGTTTGTCTTGTTAATCCGACTTTGCCTTCCTTGGATTCGATACCCTTTGGAATACTCTTTTGGGGAAATGCTACAATGGTATATCCCTACGCTTGCAGATTCTTTGTGATCGTCAGGATTACCATTGGACATTTTGTAACGCCCGCGTTTTAAGCCCGAATAAATCACCCCCTAAGTCACCCGTATTTTCTTGAATTTTTTTTTCCAAAATCTTTCCGCTGAGCTCGACCGTTTCCCGAAAAACTCAGATCATCAATTCTTTTCCCTCCTCCCCTCGACGCGCATGCCGCGCTGCCGCACCGCACGCGTGCAAATCCCGCTGGCACTGCCGCTGCCCCTCCAATCCCACACGCCACTACTCGAGTCGCCGCCGCTCATCGCGTCGTGTCGCACAGCACTGCCACAGCTCCGCGGTCGGCCTCCTCGCCGGGAATCCCGGGCCAGCCACGGCCCGGCTGGCCGACTCGCTTCGCCAGCCTCACCGCCGACACCGGGAATCGCCCGACGTCGCGTCAGCCCCGCATGGGCTCGAAACTCGGGAAAATTCCGCCAAAATCCCTTTCCCCTCTCTCCTAATTTTCCTAGATTTTTTCTAATTTTCTAATCCTTTTTCTCTTTTCTTTTCTCCTTTTCTCCTCCCCTTTTCCTTTTCCTATTTTCCTTTTTTTCCTTTTTCCTTCTTTCTTTTCCCTCTCCTCCTTTCTTCCTCCTCTGGCCGCGTCTCTGCTTCCGGCCCCGCGCCTCTACCCCGGCCCCGCCGGCCTGCCCCCACTCCAACGCCGCACGCCTGACTCCTCCTCAGCACGCGACGCGACCGCACACGCCAGGCCCCCACGACGCAGCCCCACGAGTCGGCGCTCCATCTCGACGCTCGCGCCGGTGCTACCACGCCGAGCACGCGACGCTCTACCGCTAGCGCCGCTGCCGTCGAGCTGTCACCTCGGTTACACAGCGCCGCCGCGTCGCTGTTGGGTATTTTAGCGACACACGAAATAAATCCGCAAGCGCACGGATACCGTTGTAGCTTTCACCTCAGAGTATTCCAACGGTATCAAATCCAAGGGAACGTGTGTCTACTAACTTCGTAAAGTCAGTCCAAGGACACACCCAGACAAGACACTACGTGAAAAACTGACTTTGGTAACGGGCATAGATTGCCTTTCGTAACGGGCAAAGCGCCCGTTACCGATCAAGTGTTACAAATGAGCCAAGAAAGGTAACGGGTAGATGCCCGTTACTGATAAGACATATTCGTAATGGGCATAAAACAACGACCGTTACCATAACTTGCCACCGGTCACGTGAAATGGCTGTTTCTCTGGGCCCACAGGGAACTTTGGTAACGGGCACCAAAACACAGCCCGTTACAGTAGCTCAATATCGGAGATGCCTTCTGTGTACCTGCGGCTCCTCTATCTTGACGAAATGAGACGCGTCTATTTCACGCGCGTCTCAGCACATCTAGGATTCGTAACGGGTATCAAACAACAACCGTTACCACAACTAGTCACCGGTCACGTGAAATGGCTGTTTCTCTGGGCCCACAGGGAACTTTGGTAACGGGCATGAAATCAGAGCCCGTTACTGTTAAATCAACATCAGAGACGCGTGCCATGAACCTGCGTCTCCTCTGTCTCGACGAAATGAGATGCATCTGTTTCCACACGCGTCTGCTTCCTCTCGATTAAAGGAGACGCGTGCTTTCAACCTGCGTCTCCTATATCTCGATGAACGGGCCATGTCCTGGGGCCCACCGGTCAGGACTGGTAACGGGTTTTTACACTGCCTGTTACATTGTTGGCATGTTTGTAACGGGCATTCCGAATGAAGCCCGTTACTCACTGATCAGTGTTTGTAACAAGCTTTAATTAACGCCCGTTACAGATACGTAGGCCACCCCTACAGCAACCTGCCCGCTTGCCGGCTGCATCCTGGAACCAGCTAGGATTTGGCAGCCATCAGGGGCTGCATCCTGCCATCCTGGAACCATCCAGGATATGGCAGCCACCACAGCAAGGAGACATCACAAACACATTCTCACATCACAGATATAGGCAAGCAAGATCACATTTATAGACAAGCAAAAAGATCACATTTATAGACAAGCTAGGATCGATCACATCAAGTTTCAAGTTACTCTCATCAGGGCTTGTTTGGATGGAGTCATGAGAAAACTGCCTGAACCAGGCAGCATCTGACCCCAACCAAGCAAGCCAAGCAGGTTTCTCAGGCAACAACACCTGACTAAAGAAGACTGAATGAGTTTCAAGTTTCTGGCTACAATGAACTCACGGTGCACCATTGTAGAAGTTGCCCTTTCGGTCGATGGTCTCCTTAAGAATGTACTCGCACAGCATCTCCCGGACACGCTTTAGATCTTCTGTGGAAACATCTACAACAGATTTGAAATCCTGCAAAATACAATCATTTATGAGAATACAAGTAGAAATCAGTTTCTAAAATCAGATGGATAATATGAGCAGAGACAAGGTTGAGCATTATTATCTACTTACAGCAGCCTTCTTGATGTCAGGTATGTCATTGAGTAGTCTTAACATATGGAATGCCACATGGAATCCACACAAAGAGGACCCCATGGCTGCTGAGCACACTGCATCGAGGTACCAAAATGACAAGTTAATGCAGTACCAAATAGGTAAGAAGGGCCATAAAAATACCTCGGTCTTACAGCGAGATTTGTTTTGTGCTTGAGTATGGCTTTTGGCTTTTTTTCTTTCCTTTCGTCACTCTGTCCTATGCATGTTCACCAAAGGCCCTGCATGATCAGCAATACCGATTAGAAACACTAAGAGATTGAATTTTTGTGAACAAAACCTACAAATACTATACCAAAGGCCCTGCATGGTCAGCAATACCAATTAGAAACACTAAGAGATTGAATTTTTGTGAACAAAACCTACAAGATACTGACCAGTCCACAACAGGTTTGAGGTCTGAGAACTTTAGAGGGGGATGTTGTTTAGCAGAATCTAGATACCAAACCTCTTTGAACTTCGTACAGATGATCACTGTTACCCAGTGGCTAGTGCAGTAGGCACCCACCACGTAGTCATTGTTCATTGCATTTGAGATTGCTTTGGTAACAAGGCGAGAATGCTGAGAAATATTTGTGGAAGTAAACAAATCTGGATCTAAAAACCCAACACTGATCTGCATCTCCGCTGCCTTGTCCATCATTTTCCTACAAAAAATCAAATTGTTAGCATGCATGAACTTTGTGGTCAAAATTAAAGAAATATCTTTTTAGGTTTTAAGGGACTTACAATGTCCACAACCTCAAGAAGGTAACATCCAGAGAAGCCAAGGTTATAAGGTTATACACGCTACTGAATGCAATGTTTAACATTAAAGCACCACCACCACCTTTAAAGTAGTCTTGATCCACCTTTGCTGGAAAGGCAAGTTTATCCTTACTGTGTTCCATGACGTAAGCATGCAACCTGGCACAATTTGGTCCAGTAGCCTCTAAGTTTGCTTCTGACAACATAGGTGCACCAGGCTTGTATTTTGGTCGTTCCTGTTCTGTCCCAATAATACAGTTAAGAATCTCATCTTTAGACAGAGGTTTCCTGGCCTGGTTCCTCTTCTGCAGTGGAGATTGCCTGGGCTCCTCCTCCTGTTGCAGAGGCTGCTGTGCATGTTGCATCTGCTGCTTAGGGGGAGATTGCCTGGGCTCCTCCTCCTGTTGCAGAGGCTGCTGTTTCGTCTGTTGCTTATCCTCATGTTGCAGTTGCTGCTTAGGCGTAGTTTGCCTGGGCTCCTCCGGTTGTTGTCGACGCTCTTGCTGCTGGAGAGGCTGCTGTTTCGTCTGTTGCTTATCCTCATGTTGCAGCTGCTGCTTAGGCGGAGTTTGCTTGGGCACCTCCGGCTGTTGTCGACGCTCCTGCTGCGTAGTTTTGTTGATCTGCTGCTGCTGCTGCTGTTGAGCCTTCTCTTGCTGACACTGAGCTGCAGTACCTCCATCTGATGTTGTACCCCTGCTACATGTTGCGGCTTCAGGGTTGGGATGTCTCGTCATGGGTGGTATAAGGATCCTGTCCTTTGGCCATTGGATCCTTTGAACGAGAGCCTCAGCTAGGGTTGCTATGTCACCCCCATCAATTGGTACAGGCAGAGGGTAGTGACCCGCATTGGCCCACACATAAGTAGGTTGCACCACAACATACCCATCCTGCACCGGTACTGAATGGCAATCCTTTTGAAATGGAAAGACTTTCGCTAGTGCGAGCTCCACATTAATCCCGGTGCCATCCAAAAGGCTGCACGCGGTTGGCTCTGTCAGCTTATCTATTGTGTCCAGCATAGGCGATCGACTATCACTGTGCACTTGATTCGCTTCGTCACCGTTGGCATTCCAATGATCTTGCTCTCTGCCACACGCATCTTCCTCGCTGTCATGCGCATGTTCTACCTCGCGGTCATGCGCATATTCTTCCTCGCTGCCATGCACATCTTCTTCCTCGCTGCTACTGACAGGCGCTGGTAATTGGGAAGGAACAAGTACATTTTTCGGTATTTCGATGCCTGATAGTCTTAAAGCATGGACAATTGATTTAAATGTTATGTCCATCATATCATGAGCATCAGACCTCTTGTTCCTCTTCTTCCTGTACATTCCAGCGAACTCTTCACCAAACCCTTTACCCCAGCCAAGTGAACTAGACATGCCTCGGACCCGACCTCGATGCTCTGGAGTCTCAAGTGTTGCGGTGAGGATATCATCCTCCCTAACCCCAGAGAAAGAACCATCGCTACCCTGAGCTACAAGTGTTTTCACCCTATCTGCTACCCCCACCACCGCAGGGTTACTGAATGTTATGCCTCAGCTTCCTTCACTAGTATTCTTCCTCTTCTTCCCTACCCTTGCCCGCAGATAAGGTCTCGAACGTCCAGGAAATTGGTCCCAAGGGTTCTGTTTTCCTTCTGCAGCTAGCTTTGCATCCTCCTCCTCCCACTCTTTCCTTTTACCACGATAACCTTTTCTGCCCGTCTTGTGTGGCTTATTATGCAATGCTCTCTTTTGTTTCATCTCCTGGCTCAATTGCTGAAATGAAGGAGAATTGGTTTCCTGCACAAACATGTCCCAGTCTTGTTGCTGCAAAAAGGCATGCTTCACAAAGGGAGTCTCCTCTTCACTCACATATTTTTTTCTTAAATGGGCCTTGAACCGCCGTTGCAAGGTTCCAATCTCTGATATAGCTGCCTTAACTGCCTTCTTGCGAACAGATTCTTCCAGATTGGCTGGGTAATCTAGCTTTTCCTCTAAAACTGTGAACAGATAGTCCTTCTCAATTGGTGAGAGATCATCAACCGCCTTGTTGATTGACACCCTCTCCCGAGCAATGAGACCACAGACCAATACAATGCTATCCCTCGCAGCATCTAGGGTAGGCCAAAAATTGGCATCAAGTCCAGTTGCAGTTAACTTGTCTTCTGACCATTTGGTTTGTGTCCTTGACCCGCGAGATCGAGTACTACTCGCAGCAGTCTGTGCTGAGTGACCCTGTGAAGAAGGTTCACCGACGATGGGCTGTGATGATGCACTGGAGGTAGAGGAGTTTGTTGTTGTGGGAGACTGCATAGATGATATGTTAGGTTGTCAGTAGAGCAACATAAGCAAGACTGAAAATCTAAACAAAATTCTTATTAGATAAATTCGTTTTCTCTGACAGGCAAAATAGCTGATATTACACTAGAAATCATTACAAGTCGTAAATAAAATCAGCATAGACATAAACAATTCATATTTTACTTAATTAGCATACAGGGATAGGTGCTAACCATTTTGACAGGGACATAACAATATGCTTATATATCAAAGCAGAGAATAAATTCCTTCAACTGCTTCCTTGTCCAACTTCAGCAGCGATGGATTGTGTGTTCCATATGTACATGCAACAAGAGGATAAAGAAATGGTCATGACATTATATATGACAGTAGTGAAACAACAGTCACAACACATCATGACACCAACAATAACAATATATATGATAGTAGTGAAACAATTAACACTCACAACAAAGCATAAGACAGTCTAGTTATCACTACATTATAAACCACTGCGATGCAATTCCCACTGACATTATGTGGCCATCAGAATTAAAGTATGCTAACAGGTCCAAAGCATAACTGTCGATCTGGTACATTCAAAGCATAGCAGAATTAAAGTATGCTAACATCCTTTTACAGTGCAAAAATTGTAGCACCAGGAACATGAAAATGAATTTCAACAGTTCATATAACTTCATCTGTTAGCAACAATTTATTCAAACAGACTTGGAGCAACAAAATCCATCCATCAAATCCACAGTCAATCAATTGAAGATGAACTATTAAGGCATGTCTCCCTAATCCACCTTGACATGAATATATAGCAGATTGGGTGGACTACATTATAAACCACTGCGATGCAATTTCCACTGACATTATGTGGCCATCAGAATTAAAATATGCTAACAGGTCCAAAGCATAACTGTCGATCTGGTACATTCAAAGCATAGCAGAATTAAAGTATGCTAACAGGTCTAAAGCATAACTGTCGATCTGGTACATTCAAAGCATAGCAGAATTGAAGTATGCTAACATCCTCAATGCTTTTCATGAATTTACAGTGCAAAAATTGTAGCACCAGGAACATGAAAATGAATTTCAACAGTTCATATAACTTCGTCTGTTAGCAACAATTTATTCAAACAGACTTGGGGCAACAAAATCCATCCATCAAATCCACAGTCAATCAATTAAAGATGAACTATCAAGGCATGTCTCCCTAATCCACATTGTCATGAATATATAGCAGATTTGGTGGCCGAGGAGAGAGAGGGCGTTGGGGGTTCAAGCAGGACTAACCTCTGTCGCGAATGAAGTAGTTGTTCTCGTGATGGTCGGAGGGGCCGGATCCACGTCGGCTCGTGGCCTGAGGTGGCCGGCTCGTCGTCGTGGCCGGGGATGACGGATCCGCGTCAACCGTCTTTAGGTTGGCCGGGAAGACGTCCGCACGCCAGTAACCGCGTCCTCGTCACTGTCGTCACGTAGGGAGCGGTGGGGCTGGAGAAGAGCAGGGCTGCGGCGGGGAGAGAGCGGCGAAGGCGAGCGGGGAGAGTGGCGGCGGCAGTGGGGAGAGTGCGGGCGTTGTGGATCTGTCTAGCGAGGAGCTGAATATGATCGGTGCGCGTAATTGTGTTTAAGGAAATTACTGGTGTGCCCTTGACGGCTCTGTGCTGCAATTGGAATTCCATGGGCATTATAGTCAATATAGGTGGGAAATTTTGAGCAGCCCGCGCACGATTTGCCTGCTGACGCTGACGCGTGGGCCAGTGTCATAGGCAACGATGGTTAGTGAACCCGCATCGCCTTTGTTGGCAGTTGGGTCCGGCGGGCGGGCAGCGGTTATCTTTATATTTTGGCTGCTGACGCTGACGCGTGGGCTAGCCACTATTTTTTTTCGAATGAAACGTGCTTCCCTAAAATATTAGAGCCCATAAAACAGCACCTAAAAAATCATAAAAATACGAACAATTCGTAATTGGACATTTAGTATTTGAATAAAATATCAACAGTCACACTTGTATGCCCAAGATTCTTAGAATTCGTTTTTACATCCCATGTTAATGATGTAATAATTCTACTAACATCTAGTGTGCTCTAAAAAATCTACAAATTGACTTGCCAACATAATTTGGGTACCTAGACTTGTCTTCAAAATTTCAAATGGTTTCGATGAAGGAATAATATACTTGTGTACAAATATCTACATCTCTCACATAGTTTCCTAGAATGTTCCTTGAACATTAAAGTTTTTCACACTTTGCAACATGTTCGAACTCATATGCATTTGAACACTTAACAAAACCTTGTGGTTCACCTTAAGATTACGAAAATGCAAAGTTTCATTACAGGAGGTGTGGAAAACAAATATTATTTATATGTTGTACTTACATAGAACAAGATAAGGCATATAAACATTGTTCAAGAAACGGAATATACACTAAACAATGAAAATAATGAAAACACGGTGATTTTAGAAAATTGTAGACAAAAAATAATCAAATTTGGACTAATTACGATGGAGAAATACATGTTACAAAATTTGATTGCGGATTAAAAAGAGAAATGCCGTCGGCGACGCGGGACAGATAAACTGTTCTTCATTCTCCAATAGAACAAAGGAGGAAGCAGAGGGCACCGCCGCCCGCCGCTGCCCCCGCCATGCCCGCTTCGGCGGTTTTGACACCCAAGAGGGCATCCCAGGCCTTGGCGGTGGCAAATGAGACCACCACAACCTTCGATTTGACTCACAAACGTGACAAATCAAATTTTATCTATCAAAAACCGATTAAAAACCGACATCCTCATAAAATCAAATCCGTGTTTAGTAATATCTAATAATTTACATTCAAGATAGATAATGTTCATTGATGCTTGCGCCTGCCCCTTCTCCTTCCCGCGTAATTGAAAGGCGACGCGTGGTTTTGGACGGTTTTGCGCCCGAAACGGAGCCCGATGCGCAATTGAGTGGCACGTACTGGCAGTAATGGAGTAGTGGGTGGGGGCAGAGGCGCCTGACGGTTCCGCGTCTTGTCAATATAACTCCCTCGCCTTCCCCTGCTTTCCCCTGCTTTTTCCATAATCTTATCATCTCTTTCGCTTCTTCTTCCTCCTCGCGATCCACCACTACAAATCTTCGGTCACCGAGAGAAGGAGGAGATGGCGTCGAGGAGCCCGCCGCTGTCGAAGCGGGGATGAAGGGAGGACGACGACGACGAAAGCCGCCATCGGAAGAAGTTGGAAAAGGGGAAGGAGCCGGAGACCAAGGACGCCGACGAGGAACCGTTCTTCGACGACAATAAGTTCGCCGTCGACCTGCTCAGGAGCGCCTTCAGAAAGCTTGAAGTTGTTGGCGCGGCCTTCGACATCAAGGCGCATCATGATGTGTACAAGGACCCGAGCGTGAAGGGTCTCGCCTTCAGGATCCACGGGTTGGCTGAGAAGCTCGAGAACCTCCCCGTGGTCAAGCGGGCTGCCCGCCGCGACTTCGTCTTCGACGACGGCGGCGACGACGGCAGCCACGGCGGCGACGACGGCGGGACTCCGACGGCAGCGACCGACTAAATGATAGACTCCTGCTTGGTTGAACTGCTTAGGTTGTGTTTGTGTGTTTGTGTTCGTCAGGTTGTTGAACTGCTTAGTTTGTTTCTAGATCATGAACTGCTAAGTTAATTAGTTTGGTTGTTTGATTTTGTTTGCTTAGTTAATTAGTTTGGTTGTTTGATCCATCCACGTCTCCTATGATATGTGTTCTGTTGTGATGAACTGGAGATCTGTTGAGATGAATTAGATCTTAGAGACAATGGATAGTCATTGCCGACGCGGGTTAGCCTGCTGACGCTGACGCTGACGCGTGGGCCATTGGCGACGATGGTTAGTGAACCCGCAGGCAACGGTTATCTTTTTTATATTGGCTGCTGACGCTGACGCGTGGGCCCATCACTATGTTTTTTGGAATGAAACTTGGTTCCCTAAAATATTAGAGCCCATAAAACAGCACCTAAAAAATCATAAAAATACGAAAAATTCGTATTTGGACATTTAGTATTTGAATAAAATATCAATAGTCACACTTGTGTGCCCAAAATTCATATATTTCATTTTTACACCCCATGGTAATTATATAATAATTCTAATAACATCAAATTTGCTCTAAAAAATCTACAAATCGACTTGGTAACATAATTTGGGTACCTAAACTTGTCTTCAAAATTTCAAATGGTATCGATGAAGGAATAATATACTTGTGTACAAATGTCTACATCTCTCACATAGTTTCCTAGAATGTTGCTTGAACATTGAAGTTTTCCACACTTTGCAACATGTTCGAACTCATATGCATTTAAAAACTTAACAAAACCTTGTGTTCACCTTAAGCTTACGAAATGCAAAGTTTCATCACTAATGGTTGTGTAAAACAAATATTATTTGTATGTTGTACTTACAAAGAACAAAATAAGGCATATAAACATTATTCAACAAACGGAATATACACTAAACAATAAAATTAATGAAAAGATGGTGATTTTAGAAAAATTTAGAAAAAAATATCAAATTTGGACTAATTACAACGAAGAAATACTTGTTACAACATTTGATTGCAAATTAAAAGGAGAAATGGGAACTGTTCTTCATTTGAATAGAACTGGGCCCCACAGTCATTAGCGACGCGGGTCTGATAACCCGCGTCGGCTTTGCTGCTCTTCCAAAATTTTACACAGATAATTCGAGCAACATACAAAAGCTAATCTACTACTGATTTCCTATTCCAATACTCCGTTCGAACTTCACCATTTCGCAGCGGAGCCTACAGTCTTCGCTGCAAAACAGAGAAATTCGAAGCCATCCTTTATCCACGCCGCAGCAGCCGCCGTTGCCTGCGCACGGCTGATCGCCGCGCACCTGTGCTAGAGGCGGCAGCGGTTCACCCCAAATGCGCCAAGTCGAGGAGTGGATCGCACGCGCGGCCTTCTCACGCAAAGGCAGACACCCCTCGTTGCTCAGCCATCTCGACGTCGTACTGCCGCCGCCCGCGACCCGCCTCATGTACCGCTTCGCGGGGTCGTTGGCGGCGGCACCGCCATTGTCTCTGTAGAGCAAGATGGTGTATAGATAGGCCGCCGCATCGTGCCCACCCTCGGCGGCGCGCCGGAGATCATTGCATCCCCTGTTTTCCATGAAGACGGCTTTGATCCCGGAGAAGAAGCAAGCCTCCGGATTCCCGAGATCGGTCAGCATAGCAAGGAATGCTTTGTAAGCGGTGGGGTCCCACACCCAAGAAATCTCATCTCGTATCCCCTCTATCGACAAACGCCGGCCGACGTCGCTGTGGCCGCACACCACCATATAGTATCTTAGGCAGAATATATTACAAGCAGGATTCAAATTCCACCACATCCCATATATTACAAAAAGGATTCATATTCCACCAATACATCGCATCCTTTATATTACAAAACGGATTCCATTTCCACCAATAGACACATCCTGCATTACAAAAAGGATTCAGCAGAAATCAGGCTTGCTTTTTCTTCCTTGATTTCTGTATATGGATTTTTTCACTATGGTCGCTTCGCAAGTACGGTGTTTTGTTAGTTCCCAAGAGTTGGGGCTTGTATGAAGTGTCAAAGGATGGAATTTCGTCAAACTGGTTGTATTCCTCCTCCTCAACAACATTTTCAACCCCAACAATCCTTTTTTTCCAGGCATAACCACAGACCAGTTCTTCTTTGCAAGGTCAGGTACATAGAACACTTGCTCAACATCGTTGGCGAAGACAAACGGTTCGTTTTTGTAACCAAAGACCCGGAGATCAACACTAACATAACCATATTTGTCCTTGCTCACAGCTCTCTTCCCATTGGTGACCCATCTACACCGAAACAAGGCTACCTTCAATCCTACATAATCAAGCTCCCATATCTCCTCTATTTGACCATAATATGTGTCTGTCTCCGTGTCATCATCATCATGACTGTCGTCGACGACGGCCCATACACACACACCACTATTTTGATAGATGCTCTTTTTATCCTGGGCCATGGTGTAGAACGTGTATCCATTGATATCCATTGCTTGGTATCTTGTAACAGTGAACAATGGCCCTGCTGCTAGATTCCTTATCTCGTCGGTAATTACAGCATTATTGCTGCATGTCTCGACATAATCTCGGAGCCACCTGCTGAAACCTTGCATGTGCATCTTTGCAAGCCAAGCCCTACCACGGTCAGGGTTGTCTTCACATAGTTGTCGTTTGTGCTCATTGGCAAACGGTGTAATTAGGTGCAGCTGTTGTATCACGGTGAAATGAGCCTTTTGGAAGGCATCTGGTTCCGGAGTGACTGACTTTTTCCCCAGGGTCCCAACACCTGAAAGCCTACCTTCATGCCATGAGCGAGGCACACCAATGGGGTTTTGTGGGTCCATATAACCCATGGCCCACTCCACTGCTTCGATGGTCTCGTAGCCACGAACAATGGCTCCCTCCGGAAATAACCGGTTATGTACCAATGATTTCAGGAATCCATAGAACCTCTCATATGGAAACATCTGATGAAGGTAAGATGGGCCAAGGAACCAGATTTCCCTCGCGAGGTGTGCTGTTAGATGCAGCATGAGATCAAAGAATGATGGTGGGAAGGTAGCTTCAAGCAGGCATAGGGTCTCGAAATGCCTCCTCTCTAAGTCCAATAGTTTTTCCTCATCAGTCACCTTCTGTTCTATTGCATTGAAGAATAAACACAAGCTCGTGACCGCGTCGCAAACCAGTTCCGCCTTGATACCTCTAAGTGCAACAGGAAGAAGAGCTGTCATTAACACATGGCAATCATGAGATTTCATCAAGTTGAAATTCATTTTCATGTCCTTCACCGACACTAGCCTCTTGAAGTTTGATGAGTAGCCTGAAGGTACTTTCAAATCATGCAAAAACTGACAGAATTCTTTTCTCTCTGCCTTTGACAAGGTAGTTGCAGCAACGGGAAGGTTCGTCCTCGTCTCTGTTTCCTCTGCATAGAGCTCCGGCCTAATGCCCAGTTCTTTAAGATCCTCCCTTGCATTTTTATGATCTTTTCCTTTGGACTTCTGTTGTAGCAATGTTCCACAAGTTGCTTCACACACATTCTTCTTGACGTGCATGTTGTCAATCGAATGACGCACATCCAACATCGGCCAATACTCTAGCTCCCATAGAATTGATTTCTTGTTCCACATTCCTTCTTCTTCTTCTTCTTCTTCACCATCTCGTTTCCTTCTTTTGCCAAGGGTTTTTTCAGTCAATTTGGGTAACTCCTCGATAGTTTTGACGTCCTTGACTTTCAAGTGGACCAGATCTCCAGTCACATGCAACGGCGCCTCTCGATTCTCCTTTTCCCCATTAAACTGACAATCCATGGCCCGGTATGGATGTTTCTTGCCGAGGAAATGATGGTGCCCCATAAATACGTATTTCTTTGAATGTCTTAGCCATACTGCGCAAGTATCTTCCAAGCAGTGTGGGCAAGCTGCACCTTTCCTTTTACTCTGGCCAAAGAGGTTGCGATGAGCCGGGTTGTCATTGATGGTGGTGAACAGCATGGCATGCATTGTGAACTCCTCACGCTTGTACTCTTCCCAAACCTCCGGCACACCAGGCTTCCACAATATCTTCAAGTCATCAACTAGTGGCCTCAAGTAGACATCAATACGGTCGCCAGGTTGCTTTGGCCCGGAGACCAATATTGTCAGCATCATATATTTCTGTTTCTTGCATAGCCAGGGTGGAAGGTTGTACAATGACAGCACGACAGGCCAGGTGCTATGTGTTGAGCTCTGGTTACCGAATGGGTTCACGCCATCTGTGCTCATAGCAAACCGTATGCTCCTTGCGTCTTTGTCAAACCACAGAAAGTGGTTATTAATGTTACCCCATTGTGCTGCATCTGCGGGGTGCCTAAACTTGCCATCTTTCTTAAGCTCCTTTCGGCCTTTGTCATGCCAACGCAAGAGTTCGGCCTCCTTTTGTGTTGCGAACCATCTTCTCAGCCGAGGAATGATGCAAAAATACCATGCCACCCTCACAGGAGCCCCTCTGTTAGCCTTCTTCTTCTTGCCTCTGATCTCGCCGGGCTCGTTCTCGTCATCAACATTATTATCATCTCCACCATCCTTTTTCCTCTTGTACCGATCATAGCCACACTTGGGGCACTTGTCAAGGTCTGCATAATCTCCATGGAACAATACACAACTGTTCTTGCATGCATGGATTTTTTCAACCTCTATTCCCAGAGGACAGATTATCTTCTTCGCCTCATAGACAGACTCTGCTAAGCACATCCAATAGATGTTTGAAACTTTTGTTGCTCCAACCATGATCTGCCTTAAGCTGCAGAAGTTTTAGATCACCAGAAAGGCGAGAGTACTTCTGGCAATCCGGATAGAGGGGTTTCTTTGAATCTTCAATGAACTGCTTCAGCCTCATAAATTCAGAAGGTGTGTACACTCGTTGAAACTCAACATCCCGCAACATTTGATCAACATTGTGCACACGTTGCAACACCTCACCATCATCGAAGCCCCTAACTTCTTGATCAGTGATATCCTCAGGCCTCATCACATTTGGTGGGAATAATAGTTCATTTTCCTCAAAAACTCCACCGTCATCAAGGTCTTCATCATGGTCGGTAGCATGGTGTCGCACTTCACCTTCATTTAGGCAACCTGCTTCGAGTTCATTAAGGCCTTCCTCACCATGTTTATTCCAACACGTGTAATTTTTTGTGAAACCACGTGTGACCAAATGATGAAAAATGATTTCCCGTTGTGCGAATTTCTTCTGGTTGAGACAATCTATACAGGGGCAAAGAATTGCCTGAACACCACGGTTTCTCATATCCGCCTCTGCTTGATTTAGAAAACCATTGGCCCCGCTTAAGAAATTCTCCCAATCTTCTTGGGGCTGTCTGTACATCCAAGCCCGAGCAGCAGACGCCATCTGCATTCCATACACCAAATGAGCATAATTCATCACACAAAAAATTTTAATAAAAGGGGGCAATTAATTTCCACCTTGACGAGGACTTTCTACGAGGCGAGCACGGCCGAGGAGGAGGATCGAAGGCGGCGTCGCGGCCGCGGTGACAGCGCGGAGGACGGTGCGGTCGACGTCCGCTGGCCCCTTTCGCCGTCGCGCACGCGGCCGGCCGGCCTGCTGCAGCACCGGCTTTCTGAGGAGAGAAATTAAGCGCGATCCTCAAAGCGCGCGCAGCTGGCGGCGGTGAACGGGACAGGTCGGCGGGGACATCTGAGCACACAGATCGAGCGAGTGACCTTCTGAGGAGAGTGAGTGAGTGTTGTTGTCGGAACGGGAGTGGCCTTCTGCGGAGAGAGAGCGAGTGGTGTCGGAAGGAGAAGACAGAGACGAGCAATAACAACGTGCATCTCCGATGTGAGAAAAGAGGCGACCCTGGGTGGCAATCAAAGGAGATGAGTCCTAAGACACGAGCGTATCCAATTGGGTCGCCAGCAAAGGAGACACATCCTAACAAGCATGCGTCTCCAGTACGAAATTATCGGTAACGGACTTTATAGCCCGTTACCAATACGGCAGTGATCAGTAACGGACTTAAACATACCGTTAATGATAGGGTATTGATCGGTAACGGACTTTACAAGCCCGTTACCGATAGGTTTAACATTTGTAACGGGCTCTATTTAACATCCGTTACAGAGAATTCATGTAACGGGCGTTTAAGAAGCCCGTTACCAGAAGTCCACATTGGTAACGGGCGTTGTGCTGGCCAACCCCGGGGTCGTCCTGGCGCGCTTATGGGTAACGGGCGCCAAACAACAACCGTTACAGATGTGGGTGGATGTAACGGGCGTTAAGGTGTAACACCCCAGGTATTTATTAAAGATAAATACCTTAATTAGTTGTGTTAATCAAGTTTAATTGGCTCCTAAACATGTTTGACATGATTTGGCACACATTTGCACAAAAGACCTTGGTCAAAGTCATAATTCTTGGTCAAACCCCTATAGATCCAAAAAGGCTGATTTGGTTTTCTTGCGCGTTCTCCAAATTTCACTATAGAAGTTCAAAATCGGTCAATATAAATGTTTTTTCTTATTTCCGGGAACACGTTTTTCGTAATTGGCGGACATTCAAATTTTGAGCGGAAGTTCGCTTAAATTCGAGTTGAACACACTGTGAACAGTGTTACAGGGCCGAGAAAACTGGCAGGTTCGTCACGCTTTTCCCGTCAAACAAATCATCAAAACATATGACGCCTTTTGGGAAAGTTGTAGTCCTATAGCTCCTCTACAACTTTTATTTTTGGAGATTTTCAAGTTATATTCAAGAATCGGGAGTTTCGCATTTTTGAACTTGGCTAAACAGAATAAAACGAGTGCCAGCCGCCGGTGTCACCGCGCTCTGCATCGTGCGCGCGCGTGCGCCGTGTTCCGCGTTGCCATACGTCGCCCGCCTGGTGCTCCGGTGTACGGCGCCCTCGCATCCTCCGCTGTGGACTCGTGCTCCGGATCGACTGCGCGCCCTCGCCTAGCGTATGCTGCGCCCAGGGGCTGCTTTGGCCATCCGCCGCCATGCATGCCGCCACGTGCCGCACAGCGCCGCTCCGTGCCTCGCCTGTGTCGCCACGGTGACGGGCCAGCTAGCCACCCAGCAGCCAAACCTTCAAGGTGAATCCTCCCAAGCTTTCCTCCCAGGCGCGCACACACACACCGAGCTCCTCCCTTGGTCGCCATTGGAGCCGCCACCGCCGAGCTATCTCCCCTGTCCACCATTGGCGCCCCGCCATGGAGCTCCCCATCCAGCCGCCTTCCCATCGCCTCCTGATCTCCCTACCACCCTCCTATGCCCACACGTGAGCTTCCCAGACCCTCAGCTCGCCACGGTCGAGTTTCATCTCGCTAGAGCAGAAGCAGAGGCGGCCTCAGATCCACCGAGCCGCCAAGGACCACCTCCGGCTCCTCCTCCGAGTCGTCTATGCATCAAAATCGAACCCTAGGTGAGCAAGGACTACTCCCCCGCCCGTTCCCGGCCAATCCCGGCCTTCTCCTCACCGGAATCCGGCCATCTCCATCTCTGTCCGCGGCCAGGGACTACATTGCAGAGGGCAAGTTCTTTCCAGGGTCCTAGATGCAAGATTCCAGGGACCCGGTTGTAAAAGACATTGTTAGGTTTCGGCTGCAACTTGGAAAAATCATTAAAAATCGTAGAAAAATCATAAAAATGTAAATCCCGCATTTGTTTTTCTTTGGATTCTTTGGGGTCTACCTTCTTCCGTGTATCTTGGGTTTATCTTGCAAGGATATAAATCGATCGATCGTCGGTCACTCGCCGTTATCTGAGTCGGCTTGACCACTGGCTACCCCATGTTTATTTATGAAACATTTTGGATTAATATTGTTGTTTGATTAATCTTGTTTGCACAACCATGCTTGTCTAGCTAGGTGCTCACCTAGAATGGTTAACATACTAGAACTTGAGCTAAAATTTGAAAGTAAGGATCAACTCTTAGTTGCTTTTGGCAAAACAAACCCACCAGCCAAAAAGCCTTGCATGTCTAGTTGTGCCTTTTATTTTGACGGGTCAGTCTTGCTGAGTATTAGTATACTCAGCCTTACTTTTGTTGTTGTTTTCAGGTAATCCCATCTGGCCTGGTTCTATTCCAGATGGTTGGGAGCTTGAATGGGAGAACGATGATGAGGAGTGATACATTGTGGATGGCCTCCCATGTGTATCCCGCGTTTAGTTTACTTTCTGCTGTTTAAAACTCTGAACCATGTTTACTTTTATGTACTCAAAACCTGGTTTGTAATATTAAGTACTTATGGACCTTTTATGTAATGTAATGTTGTACTCTGGTCCCGCCTTCGTGTGGGCTTAGCGCATAACTCGATCCTGTATAAGTGATTTACCGGGCATGACCCGGCAGAGGCGACAAAATACTTCTTTATTATTGCTTAATGGCCACGTGGACCGGCTTAGGCGATAATACGGAATTATTTTGGGCGGTTCTGTCACAGCTGGTACCAGAGCGAGATTATGCACTAGAGTAATTAAAATACCTTAACAAACCTGTTTTTGGAATAAAATTTGCCAAGATTAATAATCTTGCTAAGTGAGTAGGACGTTAAGGTCTTATCTAGTCCGAGAGGCCCTAGAGGGAATTTTTGGGTTCTTTCAGGTGGCTAGTACTCTATGGTGTATCTAATCTGACTTCCAGCACATTTTATTCCTGTCAAAACTTACATTCATGCACAACCATACTAGTTCATCACGTTTTGCCATACGTGGTGGTACCACAGGGAAGTCCTGTGAGGGACTAGTGGGACCTATTCCAATGGGTGCCACGTCGCGTCTGCGTCTCGTCACATTTTGCCATACGTGGACGTTCCGTATCTCAAAGATGCGAGGCAAGGATGCACTCCATTCAAACGGAGAGTATCTGAGGTTGGACGCTGTCCATGCAGCGATTTTACGCATGGATGCCGTTTCTATAGTGAACGGTAATGTATGTGGACGCTTTCGTGAGTGCTGGCACGAAAGGTTCTGAATGTCTGTGATTTTCTGCAGGTACACTAACCACGGTTGTTAGGTACGGTAATTAAGAAACGAATAGTTTTCGACTAGCTATTATAGGGAGAGACGTATTTATGCCTTGCCACCGGCACTAACTTCGTTTTTGAGCTTAAAAGCTTTGTGAGGAAGTTTAGGATGCTTTTTGCATCATGTAAAAGTTATCAAACCAAAACTGAACTTAAATCATGTGTTGCTTGGTCTCTATTTAATTTGTATTTCTTAAGGACCAATCATGCTAGTTTGATGCTTGAAGTGGTGTTAAGCAAAGATTGTAACTAGATGCTGTTCAAATTTTTCTAAGGATTATCTAGAAAATTTCTGGCTAGGTGCTCTTTAGGGAAATTGTTCATCACCTAGTTAAGAATGCTCTCTGAAATTTTCATGATTTTAGGATGCTTAAAACTGAAGTTAGGATCAATTTTGCTAGGCAAGGTCATGCTGAAATGCTGTTGAAATTCCTGAGTTAATCTGAAAACTCGAATTTTTACACATAGTTCCTAAATGTTTATGACCAGAGAATCTATAGGAAAAATGTTCATTATCTAGCTTAGATCATGCTGTAAAAATTTCATGTTAATTGGGTACTCAGTTTTTGAGTTATGGTCTTTTGAGTGAAGCTCTGCCCTGCTGAAATTTCTGGGCAATAGCACTCTGAAAATGGACCTTTTACATCCTTTTCCAAGTTGATTTAATTTAACCTTTGAATACCAAAAATGTGAGTTATAACATTTTTGTGTTGCTCTAAAAATTTGGAATTTTTTGGGGTATTGGTTTTTCAGTTATGAATTTTTTTCAGAACTGCCAGTTTTGCCATTGGCGTGTTGAACTCATTTTGGGGTCTAACATGCAATTGTATATGTTAGGCTACCCTAATAGTAGGTATCATGAGTGGATAGAGCCTACATGGAAATACCTAATGCAATGGTGATCCCCAAATTCTTAACTTTGAATAAAATCCTATGGATGCACAACCTTATGCAGCCATCTACGTGAGGAATAAAGTTAAAGCTATTTGTGATCACATTTGGGTCTGGTGATGAATACCAAAATGGTTCATAATTTTGTGATGGTCATGCTCACCAAAATTCAGCATTTTTGCATGTGTAGTTTGAGAAATATTGAATTTTTAGTAAGCTTCTGTTTGCTGTCAAAACTGCTAGACAGAGCTTTGGTAAATTAATTTTTCAACCCCTGTAAAAGTTGAATCTGTCCTGGGGTTGAATACCAAAGTTGAAGCTTATTAAATTCTACACATGCTTACCAAAATTTAGAAATGTTTGACATTTGTACAGAAAGTTATGGATTTTATACTCAGGGCTGTTATGATGTCTAAATTCTGAATTTTCAATAGTTTGAATTTTCGTATGCATATTCTACTTGCATTATGTTGAGCTAGCTTTGAATATGTATCTAAAGAAAGTTCAAATTTCCAGATGTCCGATAATGCACATAACACCCCTAGGGGTTCTGGTGTTCCTAGTGGTGGTGATCCTCCCCCACCCTCACAAATGACACCCGTTGAGATTTTTCATGGCTACTCAGACGGAAGTGTTGAGGCAATTCCTTCGATAAGCTTTCTCGATGCAATCCTGATTCTGAATTGACGATACACCGAGCGCTTCTAGTTTTTCCCCAACATCACGGTCAAATCTCTTGAGCTATTGAACCCATCCTTTTCAGTGCCATGCCAGCATTGCGCAGCATCGTCGCTTTGCCATATTTTGTCAAAGCTGCTGATCGCCGCCTGTGCATCACTGCAGCATCGCTGCCATGTCGCCAATAGCACCTCGACTATCGTGCATCCTTGTCATCATATCACTGGCGATCATCTACGACAAGTGTCACCTCTTTTGACCCAACAGGTGACCCATGCACGAAATGAAGGAGTTAAAGACAGAACACTCCATTCGCTTTCTTTTCCGAGTATACTAAACTCAAGAAACTATTTTTCTCATCCGAAATTGTTTTGGAAACTGAAGGATGTTCTCCGTAGATACCATAAGAAATTGACATTCTTATTAGGCATCAATAGAAAGGGATCATAAAGAGATGATCTAGTTCTTCAAATTCTTCCGACATATTGTTATGGAGTTTCTAAGAAACAACCATAACTGGATTTTTGGTCCTACTGGGGAAACTGATCCAATCATCATAAATTCAGGACGATGATCTCATCAAAGAAAATATAGAGAGTTCTCAACCATAGATGTTTTTCTCATCTCATTTCTTGCACCACGACCAAGTCTTGATAGTCGTTTGACCGCCTACATATCTGTGCTCCACCTGCCTCATGTCGTCTATCACTCCGTCACCCCTCACCGTAGCAGCCATTGCTCCAAACCCTCCGCCAATCCTACCACAAGTGGCTGGTATGCCACCACTGTTGCATCATGGCGACCCTCGATAAAAGGAGAGTATCGCTCGTCGTTTTCTACCACCTCTGAGCCAGACCTCCACTCGAGCTTTAAACCTCCATCACCATCTTTTCATCCAACCGCTCCTTCGGCGCTCACACCAACTATCTTCATCATTTGCGACATTCAGCATCAAGAAGGCTTTCCATCATCTCCTCGGTGACCCAAAGGAGAAGTTTAGAAGAAGGCCACAAGAAGGATCCAACCTGATGTCGCCAAACATGACTCGTTTTCTGGAGATGTTGATTCCATCTACTGGACTCTAGTAGGACTGTACGTCTGCTTTGTGTTCCAGTTCTTGATGGTTTTAGTTTTTCATGTGTACATTCATCGTCCGCTCCCGCACGAGCGACATTGATATCCTCATCAAGCCTGTTATCTCCCCTGGAGGTTTTCCTCTAATCTTGTTGTCAAATCTCGGGACGAGATTTCTTTTAAGGGGGTAGACTGTAACACCCCAGGTATTTATTAAAGATAAATACCTTAATTAGTTGTGTTAATCAAGTTTAATTGGCTCCTAAACATGTTTGACATGATTTGGCACACATTTGCACAAAAGACCTTGGTCAAAGTCATAATTCTTGGTCAAACCCCTATAGATCCAAAAAGGCTGATTTGGTTTTCTTGCGCGTTCTCCAAATTTCACTATAGAAGTTCAAAATCGATCAATATAAATGTTTTTCCTTATTTCTGGGAACACGTTTTCCGTAATTGGCGGACATTCAAATTTTGAGCGGAAGTTCGCTTAAATTCGAGTTGAACGCGCTGTAAACAGTGTGACGGGGCCGAGAAAACTGGCAGGTTCGTCACGCTTTTCCCGTCAAACGAAACATCAAAACATATGACGCCTTTTGGGAAAGTTGTAGTCCTATAGCTCCTCTACAACTTTTATTTTTGGAGATTTTCAAGTTATATTCAAGAATCGGGAGTTTCCCATTTTTGAACTTGGCTAAACGGAATAAAACGAGTGCCAGCCGCCGACATCGCCGCGCTCTGCGTCGTGCGCGCGCGTGCGCCGTGTTCCGCGTTGCCACACGTCGCCCGCCTGGTGCTCCGGTGTACGGCGCCCTCACACCCTCCGCTGTGGACTCGTGCTCCGGATCGACTGCGCGCCCTCGCCTAGCGTACGCTGCGCCCAGGGGCTGCTTTGGCCGTCCGCCGCCATGCATGCCGCCACGTGCCGCACAGCGCTGCTCCGTGCCTCGCCTGTGTCGCCACGGCGACGGGCCAGCTAGCCACCCAGCAGCCAAACCTTCAAGGCGAATCTTCCCAAGCTTTCCTCCCAGGCGCACACACACACACCGAGCTCCTCCCCTGGCCGCCATTGGAGCCGCCACCGCCGAGCTGTCTCCCCTGTCCACCATTGGCGCCCCGCCATGGAGCTTCCCATCCAGCCGCCTTCCCATCGCCTCCTGATCTCCCTACCGCCCTCCTATGCCCACACGTGAGCTTCCCAGACCCTCAGCTCACCACGGTCGAGTTTCATCTCGCTAGAGCAAAAGCAGAGGCGGCCTCAGATCCACCGAGCCGCCAAGGACCACCTCCAGCTCCTCCGAGTCGTCTATGCATCAAAATCGAACCCTAGGTGAGCAAGGACTACTCCCCCGCCCTTTCCCGGCCAATCCCGGCCTTCTCCTCACCAGAATCCGGCCATCTCCATCTCTGTCCGCGGCCAGGGACTACATTGCAGAGGGCAAGTTCTTTCCAGGGTCCTAGATGCAAGATTCCAGGGACCCGGTTGTAAAAGACATTGTTAGGTTTCGGCTGCAACTTGGAAAAATCATTAAAAATCATAGAAAAATCATAAAAATGTAAATCCAATTTTGTTAGTTTCCTGGTGAAGAACTCTACCTTTTCTAGAAAGGTTGTATAGGGTTTTTCTGTGTAGTTTTTGAATTAAAAATTCAAACTCAGTTTGATGTGTTTTTAGTGTAGTTTAAAATATACACATGATATGGAAGTAAATTTTGGATATGTTGCTCTTTATGGCACGTTCAGATTTGTGACTAATGTTGGCATGAGGTTGATGTGTAGATCTTTAATTATGATTTATGTAAGCTCTATGCTAGTTTAATCTTGATGCTTTTAATAACCCCTTTAATAAACTTTTCATTAAGCACAATGCACCCTAGGGCTTTGCTTTGATGAATAGTATCTCTGGTAGAATGGGTATGATTTTAGGATGTGTTTTGGTATGTGTTTTGGATTTAATATTGTGTAGGAGGTTAAATTCAAAATTTGAAAAATAATTTGAATCTGCACCTATGCTTTGGCCAGAGGCTTAGATTTGACATGTATGACTTGTAGGAGAAAGTTGAGATCAAAAAGTTTAGTAAATCTTTTTATATGAATTAATGGTGATTTACTAGGCTAAAATTTGTCTTTTTCGTATAAATTAATTTATAAATGATCTTAAGCTAGATTTTGGTTTGTGAGCTTAAAATAGGCATATGTTGCTGTGTCCAAAAGGTTAGGCTAGTTTGAGGTGTTTTTTTATTTAATATGGATTTATGGTTGAAAGGCTTGTTTTATGTAATTAAATAAAGAAATGGAAATTTAAGGTGTTAAATTGTGAAAGCATGTCATGTTTCTGTTTTTGAATTTTCAACACACCCCTTGCTGTTTATAAAGTTATTTATTTTACTTATGTTTAAATATGTACAGTCACCATCAAAGTTAACCTCACCTAATGCATATGCATGCGTTACGTGTAGATTTGCCGGACGGTACATACACGTTGACCCAGGAGGGAGACGGGGCTGTAGAGGGTGAAGTGAATGAGTTGGGTGTTTATCAAGACCTGGACCAAAGTCCGGAAGAGCCCAAGGCTGTTGCTAACTTAGAAGAAGGCAAGCACCGGTTGCATTAACCCAATTTCCTAGCTTGCAATTTATTTTCGTATTTATGTTATGTTATGTGCATTTAAGTTTCAGGAGTTGATTTGAAACCTAGATGCATGATCCTTAGGACTCCTATGCTCTTTTACTAGTATGCTAGGAACGCTAGTGCCATGCTCTAAGGATACGGTAGAAGTCGAGTAATGACTCATTGCTCGCGAGAAATAGGATGCTTATGTTGGAATCATAAGTTGGTTAAATTGACTCGCTCATGTGGTAAGAGCAATGGGTTCGGTCTCGACCGAGTAGCATGGTGCTGGTCTAAGCTATTGAACATACCAAGTGCTTGTCGGGAATGGGACCGGTAAGCCTAGTACCTAATGAACCAGTGCGGGGACTTTATCGCTACTACTCTTGAGATGCTTCTCCCGGTTTGCTCCCGGTAGTGCAAGTGTGATCCTGGACGTGCCGTGTGAGGGCGTTCCAGTAACCTTGTACTTAGGACTGTGGCGCCTGTCCCTAATCTGGGGAGTGACGGGAACCGCCTGGTCGGGGTAGACCCCGCATTTGTTTTTCTTTGGATTCTTTGGGGTCTACCTTCTTCCGTGTATCTTGGGTTTACCTTGCAAGGATATAAATCGATCGATCGTCGGTCACTCGCCCTTATCTGAGTCGGCTTGACCACTGGCTACCCCATGTTTATTTATGAAACATTTTGGATTAATATTGTTGTTTGATTAATCTTGTTTGCACAACCATGCTTGTCTAGCTAGGTGCTTACCTATAATGGTTAACATACTAGAACTTGAGCTAAAATTTGAAAGTAAGGATCAACTCTTAGTTGCTTTTGGCAAAACAAACCCACCAGCCAAAAAGCCTTGCATGTCTAGTTGTGTCTTTTATTTTGACGGGTCAGTCTTGCTGAGTATTAGTATACTCAGCCTTGCTTTTGTTGTTGTTTTCAGGTAATCTCATCTGGCCTGGTTCTATTCCAGATGGTTGGGAGCTTGAATGGGAGAACGATGATGAGGAGTAATACATTGTGGATGGCCTCCCATGTGTATCCCGCGTTTCGTTTACTTTCCACTGTTTAAAACTCTGAACCATGTTTACTTTTATGTACTCAAAACCTGGTTTGTAATATTAAGTACTTATGGACCTTTTATGTAATGTAATGTTGTACTCTGGTCCCGCCTTCGTGTGGGCTTAGCGCATAACTCGATCCTGTATAAGTGATTTACCGGGCATGACCTGGCAGAGGTGACAAAATACTTCTTTATTATTGCTTAATGGCCACGTGGACCGGCTTAGGCGATAATACGGAATTATTTTGGGCGGTTCTGTCACATATGGGCCCGTTACAAATGCTGCGTGACCTATTTGAGGTTTTCACGTAGTGAGAGGTAAGGATAGAGAGGATTCCTAAAGATAGCTCTAAAGATGAGATTAAAGGTCGATCTCTAGATAGAACTTGGCTCAGGATACCGATAGCCCTGACTTAACAGGCGATTCCAATATGCGGATCTATGTGGAACGGAGCTCTGACTATATCCAGCTGCGGAGGATCAACGAGGGCCAGAAGGGCTGTCACCACCTCCTGGACTGCCTCTACCTAACCTTGGGATAAGCCGAATGGATGATAACTGGTAGCGTGTCACAACGTCCACGCTGTGGTTACTGCCGTAGCCAATGGACTACGACACCGTGTACTAATAGAACTACGACCACAGAAGAGAACTGATCTCACTCACTATAGGTACTACTAGCTTATACTAAAGGCATACGAGAGAGAACTCGGTCCCGTACTATGCATCCAACGTATACGAACGACTTACAGCAGACGAACGCACAAACCCAGGATCTAAGCACTAGTAGAGGAAAAAGTCAACTCATGCAACCTAGCATAAACTATTAGAAAGGAATCAAGAACACACTTTATTCTAATCAGAGCATGCAAGCATATCCACTTTATTCTAAATGACGAACATGCATACAAACGGGATACAAACTTGTGCACCTGATCAACTAGATCGAGGAGGCGTGTTCGTGAAGAACACGGGCCTCTATGAACAGGCGAAGAACACAAGAACATATCACTTGCACTTTAGTCTAAATAGAAAATGCGAAAATACTTACTTTACTCTAATTGAAGAACAAGCATCCGTAGAAATACAACTCTCCCTCTCACTCTCCTACTCTCTAATCTACCAAGGAGAGGCCTCTCCTTTGAAGGGAAGCACTCATCCTTGGGTGAAGTGGTATGTCTCCTTTCTTACCCCCTCCCCTCATATTTATAGGCAAGGGGCAAGTGCTTCTCCCCCTCTTTCCAGCCTTCTCCACGTGCCACCTGGTGGTCTCCCGCGCAGGAACAGTGCTGGACAAGTTTCTTGAGGCGGTGGAAGAAAGAACCGGAAGAAAACCGGATCCTAGTGCCTTGAACCGGACCTGAACCGTGCAACCAGGCAAAAACCGGCACTAAAAAGGGAGAACCAAGGGGCAACCGGGCGGAACATGGAACCGACGTCCAACCGGCCTCCCGCGGCGCACCACGCGTCCCTGGCCGGGTCAAACCCGTGCCCGCGCGGACTCGCGCGCGCGTGCCGCGCTGTGACGGCGGGAGCGATCCGCGACCAGCCGGTGTGCGGCACGTGGCCGGGCGGGGCCCTGCCTCCCGCGCTCCTGCGGCCGATTCCCGCGCTCGTGCGCGTCTGCGTGAGGGGGGTGAGCCACCCAACAGGCTGTCGCCACGCGTCCCAGGCGGGACCCCGCGCGCGCGCCTGCGCTCCCGCGGGTGGGCGTTGACCCGGCGGGGGCGCTGCGGCAGCGCTATTGCGTGGGTCCAGCTGGGCCCGCCTGCGTCAGCTCTTGTACGGATCCTGCCACCTCTGATGACGTCAGCTTGCGTCAGCAATTCATGGATATTTGTCCTTTTCACATCTTCTTCATACAAACTCCGATTTAGGCAAATGATATGTCCATTCTGATCGTCTCGACGAGGCCGTCACAATGGTGTCATCAAATTTGGCATTTGAGGTTGTTTATGATGATGCCCTTTATAAGCCATTGCTTTACTTGTTCTCAACTACTGTACCATTTAGTACGTATTTCAGAGTGTCCTGCAACAAAAGCCAGAAATACCAACACTTGTGGAAATTGTCAGTATAAAGCCCTATTCTAGTGTTGATGATCACTTTCTATTCATTTTATGCAGGAGTTCACGGTGTAAAAGTGGTACTTAACAGCCGTCAACAACACCCCCACACTTGACCTTTGCTTGTCCCGAGTAAAGAGAGTCAGATCAAGGTGGTACATGATATCCAGAGGTATGAAGCGAGCATAAGAGATATTTCAAACCATACCTTGTACTTGTGAACTCTGTGGAGTGGCTATCGTGCCATCTTGGGTAGTTGAGGAATGGAACGGTCATGAATCAAATCACCTCTGCTCATCATGTCAAGTAACTTGGGGTTTTGCACTATTTTTCAAAACAAGCCTTTGCTTAGCTCCTCATTTGATTCTCTCAGATCGCTCAATGTGTAAATGTCCTCACCAAGGCATCATAATTGCCTTTCTTTCATCCTACTTTTAATGATGGCTATATGTGGAGCTCGGGGTAGGATAAAAGATAAGCATACTTGCATCACATCTATTGCAAAGTCAAAAACCGGATCCACGGGGAAAAACAATTCATACAATCGGATCAAGATGTGCACGTGTATGGATGTGATGGATATGGTAAGGTGGATACTAGGCCCGGAATGGGTGCTAGATATTACCATATATATATGATGAATGTTGTGGTGATGGTAAGGTGGACACTAGGCCCGGAGCGGGTGCTAGTTATTACCATCAAATTTATTAGAACTCATTTTTGCGTGATCACATCTCTCTCCTTTTTCTTCTTTATTTTGGACATGGGCTATCCTTCTCTTTTTTTTTCATGCCTTAGGCATTTTTTTCGCACTCATGCTTTGAGCATGGTGTTTTTTTTCTTTTTTTTCATAGCCCATGTCTCATTTTTGAAGAATACTTTTGGAGAGAAAGGTGTCACACCACATATGGAGCTTTATTTTTATGGAATGAATGGACGGTACAATGCTAACTTCCAGTGTAGAAGCATAGCAAGGGGATATGGTGGTGCACATGAATCTTGATCATGAAAGCACGAAAAGAATTCTCACAAGGGTCACAACAATTTGACAAAGCTCAATGCAATGACAGCATATGAGTATAAGGTTTTCAAGATAACTCATCATATGGCTTTGGTAGGACTTTGGCATATCAAAGAGGAGCTTTGCAAGGGGTTTTCAATATTTTCAAATAAATTCCCAAGAACTCAAACACTTAGAGAGAAGATCATATTGTCAAACCATATCACAAACATCAACTACTTAGATGAGCATGAGTTCCCTAATTATATTTGTTCACAAGCATCAAGATAAAAAGCACGGAATACAACATATGCAAGCCAACCATAGGAAACATGTAAGGTAGGTAGAGCAAGATTCCATGAGTTGATTTAGCAGATAAGATTTGAAACTCATTCAAACTCATGAATCAAAGAGAGTGAGAAAAAGGGTGCACATACCATCGCTTTTGAAGAATATGAGAGACAAAGAAGACCAGTGGTGGCTCAGCCTACCCAGGGGCAGACGATCACTCTAGTTTACCTTGTCCTTTTTCACGAAAGCGCGGTCGATGTTGTGCAACGCCTGTGTGGGAGATCTCCAGTGTGTATGTTGATGATAAGCTTAGGAGATCTCCCCCACACTTGTTCATGTATCTGGTGTTGTCTTCAAACAAAAAGGAAAAAACAAAAGAGGGACTCTACTGGTTCAAGAACCAGGGAGCCTTTATTTAAATTCAAATATAAATTCACCATGAGACCTGGCTCAAACAAGGCTAGCATGCCTTGGCTTACCTTTCCATTTGAATCAAGC
The DNA here is from genome assembly GCA_036936925.1 of Cenchrus fungigraminus. Classification (NCBI taxonomy): domain Eukaryota; kingdom Viridiplantae; phylum Streptophyta; class Magnoliopsida; order Poales; family Poaceae; genus Cenchrus; species Cenchrus fungigraminus. The sequence continues at coordinate 85,719,926 of CM072770.1, read as the reverse complement.
TTGATGACTTACCCCATTTGGATTCGAAAATTCCTACAAGGGTTAGTCCGCACATACAACCAATATCCATGAAAGCATATACTATAAGGTTCATCAATCAAGCTCGACACCATGTCTTGTTTGATTGAAGAAGACAATTTTAACCTAAGCACCATGCTTAATTTAAAACAACCTATGAATGCACGTAGCTAAACATGCACTCAAACCATAGCATTACCAACATAGATAAAGGGAGCATGAAAGCATGATCAAGCTATTTTCAAAGGGACATAAACATGAGCAAAAGATGGTGTACATCGGGCAACCTCCCGGAAGGGCTTTGTTTAAAGTCAAAAGCAGGACATACCTAATCGGGCAAGATGCACGAGCTAACATATCTCCAAACCAGGATAAGATTTGGATGAGAGGAATTTTACTCAGGATGCTCACATACCTCCCCCACACTTGAAGTTTGCATTGCTAGGCAACAAAACTCAAGTGTGTGGAGATCAAGCTTCCATTTGTAAATGTTCTCTCAACAAAAACTTATAAAGATGTTGTAGTTGGTGTAGCTCACATGTCCTTAGGCATCACCTGTCCACCGTTCTTTTCAATCTCCACCTGAAAGGTTAGCGACCAAAAATACCCGAAGGACAACCTTATCCTAAAATCATACTCTTGCTTTTTATTTGAAAAGGGAAATAAAATCTAACCTAATCCAGGCTATCTCCTGGTAGTGCTTTGTTTACGGTCATAAGCTCGACCCTGGGAACTTCCTTCCTGCAGCTATCAATGGTGATGTCATTCCCGTCTCACCACCAATTGTTGATGTGTCATCGAAGCTTTAGCTGCAAGGTTAGTGCCACAATGCATACACGAAATCTGCAATGCTTGTGGTAAACATATGCATCTACAACCATCCTTCTAAACTTTTTACAAGAGAGGACCAAAAGGTAGTTGTAGTCCTCGTGCGTGCTCAGTGCACTAAGCATGGCTGACTCTGGAGAAGCCTGATGTGAGCATGGTTTAGATGGTGTATCAAGAATGAAGCTACCATGCTCATAAATGGAATCCTTTCCTTTGGACTCTAGAGTCAGTGCCTCATAGATTTCCATGGCTAATGATTTCTCCATCTCAAGAGATACATCGTGGAAGCTCGATGTTGATTCTCGATGAAGGTCGAGAGCAACGTCGTACTGGCCAGCGGGAAGAGGCTCAAACTCGATCGAGGATGATGATGATCGCTCACCTTCACAAAGGTGAAGAGGATCTTCTGAGTCGTACTCCTGAGGGGTAGAAAATTCTACAACCTCAACGAGAATGGGCTCAAACGATGCGAGCGGAGATACATGCATCATCTCCTTGAGCGGGTTTTGCTTGGGAAGAGGGTTCACCATAGGACTTTCCGAGAACAAAGGGATGGTGGCAGAAGCGGCTTCGCTAAGCTTTTCATCTAGGCTCCCTCGGGATGCATCGAGAAGTTTTTCTGCTGGGGAGCCTAGGAGGAGATCAAGATCGAGGACATCAAAGATGTGGAAGTTTAGATTAACCTTGATCTTGTATATTAGGAGTGGCACCGCACATGCAACCCCCCGACACTCAAGAATATGTCCGGAGGGACAACTCTTGAGGAGTTTGTCAGATGGTATTAGCGTAACGTTGCCCAACAAAGTGTACGCTAGGTGCCATGGCATGACATTAACCTCCATAGTGGGGTTAAGATGGGCTTCTACGATAATTCCTTTTATGAAACAAGAAATGATCGTAGAGGGTGAACAAATCCAAAGTGCTTCGGAAAAGTTTCCCACTCCAGTCGACCACTTCTTCTCCATGGCCTCCATGATAGATGTTTCATTTGGAGGATCGGGAGGCAAAGGAGGTACCGTAGGCCTAGGGGAAGGTTCTGTCAAAAGATTTCTAGCTGGCTGAATTTGGACAGAAGAGGGCTCCTTCCCTAGTTGGACATCTAAGCAATTCGAGGTGTTTGTGAGGTTTTCAAAAGGGTCATCCTCGAATTGATAGAGGAACTCTGGAGGCTAAATTTCTTCTTCCTCCATTGTTCCTGGTTCGGGAGAGGGCTCAACGGTCGAAAATTGAGATGTGGAAACTGTAGGTTCAGGTTTGGCTGTTGAGAGACTCTCATGGATCGAATCTGATTCCTGGTGGGGTTCGTTACGGTCGGTAGGGAAGAAAGAGTTTTCTAAGAAGCTGTCTAGGATTGCTCTTCCTTCCACTAGAGTTTTGTGTGCAAACGAACCTCCAGCAGCGATGTCAAGATCTTGGGCAGCGTCCATGTCTAAACTCATGCAAAATGCATAAAGCAAGACATCATCGGGTAGGAATGAGCCAGGTCCAGATGCACAAAGGCATATGAACCTAGCCCATGCTGCTCCTATAGACTCCTCCTCTAATTGTTCGAACTCGAGAATATCCTCTGGGAGAGAGGCCATATGAGTATACCATTGCACCGTCCTCTCCACGAGAGAGAATGAGTTGCAAAAGTTATCTCGAAGTTTGCCCCAATCACCATTTACACCTTTTACAGTGTCAGTGTACCATTGCTCCGCCCTTTCTGATAGAGAGAGGGGGAACAACTTCCACCTTATGGATTCCTGTGGCATGCCTGGGAGAACCAGACGCGAACACAGTTCCTCGAATTCTTCCAAATGAAAGTAGGGGTCTTCATTGACCGCTCCAAAGAAGGGTCGATCCTGAACCATGCCCATAATGTGGAAATGAAGTTCATGGTTGGATGAAGATGTTGATGGATCATTGAACTCATAAGTTGAGGTGGAGAGGTCGTGAAAGGATGGCATCTCCATGGGTAACGGGGGTAAAGATAGAAACAAAGAAAAACAAAAGATACGAGGACCATTGGGTACAAAGATAGATACAGCAACCATTCCCCGGCAACGGCGCCAGAAAGCTTGTTGGGTATTTTAGCGACACATGAAATAAATCCGCAAGCACACAGATACCGTTGTAGCTTTCACCTCAGAGTATTCCAAGGGTATCGAATCCAAGGGAACGTGTGTCTACTAACTTCGTAAAGTCAGTCCAAGGACACACCCAGACAAGAGGTAAGGATAGAGAGGATTCCTAAAGATAGCACTAAAGATGAGATTAAAGGTCGATCTCTAGATAGAACTTGGCTCAGGATACCGATAGCCCTGACTTAACAGGTGACTCCGATATGCGGATCTATGTGGAACGAAGCTCTGACTATATCCAGCTGCGGAGGATCAATGAGGGCCAGAAGGGCTGTCACCACCTCCTGGACTGCCTCTACCTAACCTTGGGATAAGCCGAACGGATGATAACCGGTAGCGTGTCACAACGTACACGCTGTGGTTACTGCCGTAGCCAATGGACTACGACACCCTGTACTAATAGAACTACGACCACAGAAGAGAACGGATCTCACTCACTATAGGTACTACTAGCTTATACTAAAGGCATACGAGAGAGAACTCGGTCCCGTACTATGCATCCAACGTATACGAATGACTTACAGCAGATGAACGCACAAACCCAGGATCTAAGCACTAGTAGAGGAAAAAGTCAACTCATGCTACCTAGCATAAACTATTAGAAAGGAATCAAGAACACACTTTATTCTAATCAGAGCATGCAAGCATATCCACTATATTCTAAATGATGAACATGCATACAAACAGGATACAAACTTGTGCACCTAATCAACTAGATCGAGGAGGCGTGTTCGTGAAGAACACGCGCCTCTAAATGATGAACAGGCGAAGAACACAAGAACATATCACTTGCACTTTAGTCTAAATAGAAAATGCGAAAATACTTACTTTACTCTAATTGAAGAACAAGCATCCGTAGAAATACAACTCTCTCTCTCACTCTCCTACTCTCTAATCTACCAAGGAGAGGCCTCTTCTTTGAAGGGAAGCACTCATCCTTGGGTGAAGTGGTATGTCTCCTTTCTTACCCCCTCCCCTCATATTTATAGGCAAGGGGCAAGTGCTTCTCCCCCTCTTTCCAGCCTTCTCCACGCGCCACCTAGCGGCCTCCCGTGTAGGAACAGTGCTGGACAAGTTTCTTGAGGCGGGGGAAGAAAGAACCGGAAGAAAACCAGATCCTAGGGCCTTGAACCGGACCTGAACCGTGCGAACCGGGCGAAAACCGGTGCTAAAAAGGGAGAACCAAGGGGCAACTGGGCGGACCAAGGAACCGATGTCCAACCGGCCTCCCGCAGCGCGCCACGCGTCCCTGGCCGGGTCAAACCCGTGCCCGCGCGGACTCGCGCGCGCGTGCCGCGCTGTGACGGCGAGAGCGATCCGCGACCAGCCGGTGTGCGGCACGTGGCCGGGCTCGATTCCCGCGCTCGTGCGCGTCTGCGTGAGGGGGGCGAGCCACCCAACGGGCCGTCGCCACGCGTCCTAGGCGGGACCCCACGCGCGCACCCGTGCTTCCGCGCCTGGGCATTGACCCGGCCGGGGCGCTGCGGCAGCACTGCTGCGTGGGTCCGGCTGGGCCCGCCTGTGTCAGCTCTTGTACGGATCCCGCCGCCTCTGATGATGTCAGCTTGCATCAGCAATTCATGGATATTTGTCCTTTTCACATCTTCTTGATACAAACTCCGATGTGGGAAAATGATATGTCCATTTCGATCATCTCGACGAGCCCGTCGCAATGGTGTAATCAAATTTGGCATTTGAGGTTGTTTATGATGACGCCCTTTATAAGCCATTGCTTTACTTGTTCTCAACTACTGTACCATTTAGTACGTATTTCGGAGTGTCCTGCAACAAAAGCCAGAAACACCAACAATTGTGGAAATTGTCAGTATAAAGCCCTATTCTAATGTTGATGATCACTTTCTATTCATTTTATGCAGGAGTTGACGGTGCAAAAGTGGTACTTAACAGCCGTCAACAGTCACTGAGCTGCAGGCCGCCTTAACTCTGGCTCGTCGACGCCGCTGCCGCCATTACTCCCACCTGACCCGACCGGTCATCTCCCAGGCACAACACCGCCGCCAGCCGCCGGCCACCTCATACCACCGCCTGCGCCTGCCACTGCCTGCTCGCACGCCACCGCAATGTCGTTGCCCGATGGGTCACCTCCCACAGCGTCGCTGCCACTCCTGGATGCCGACGCCGTTTACTCCGGCCGGACAAACCGCCATTGCCGCAGAGAGCACGAGTTCTGCGTGCTCGGCTCCTGACCGCTCAACCGCCTTCCACGCGACTATAAAAAGGCCTCCGCCGTTCCCCATCTCACCCGCGCCCAAACCACCTCTCTCCCTGTCTCTCCCGAGCCCCAAGCACTACCACCCCTAACTCGCCCCTAACCACCGCCGACTGCAGTCCGCTGCCGACTGTGGAGCCACCTCCTCGCGCCGCCCCAACCCAAGGTGAGGGAGGCAATCGAACTCCCTCGGCCTCCTCTCCATTTCCCCCACTCCTCAACCACCGCCATGCCCTAGGCTGCCGGCAATCGCCGCCGCCGGCGGCCGGTCGCCCCGGTCAATTCCCTCCCCTGTTTCTGAATCGAGGCAGGGAGGAAGGAGATGTCCACTTTGCTAAAAGCCCCCTTCCCTTTTTCCTTTTCACAACGAGACCCTCCCACTCTCTCTCCCTCTCTCTGGTGTGTTTTGCCCGGAGCCCCTCGCTTCTTTTATTTTTCCACCGAAACCCCTCCCCCTCTCTCAAGACCTATTTCACCAATAAGCCCCTGCAGTTCTTAAGTCCTTTACCAATAGGCCCTTATCCTTTTAAACTACCCCTAAGTACCCCTTTAACCCATCATTTTATGCGCCTAATTTCTCCAAATTAATTCCAACTTTCGCCACATCCTTCCCGGGTCTATTCACACCAAACCATTCACCATTTTTTCCTAAAGTAATATTATTATCTCCTTTTTCTATTTATTCCCTCCTCGAGCTCAGCCGGTAGAACTTTATTCTCTAGTGTTGATTATGTGCTTGCTTGTGTGTACCCTAGCTGACGGAGTGAATGAGGGGGAACCCCAGGAGGAGTTCGGCGCCGCGTACTGTGCGCAAGAGCCCGAGGACCTAAACCGTGAGTAGGAGCTTCCGGAGGACTTTGAAGACGACAAGTTCAATCTCATCCTTTGATGCATGCTTTGGTCCCAGTTTTATAAACACAACCCTATGACCCGTTTTATAAATTGCATATTGTTTTACTACAAAAACCTGGTTGGATAGCCACCCTTGAGTGCTATGATTGATCTTTGATTGCCCTAAATGATTGCTTTAAAATGTGTGAGTGCTTTAAAAATGGGAATGGGATATTTTGGAAAATGAGTAAGGAACTGGGTAGATGGGATGGACGTGTGTGTCAGGAGTATTGGTGGGCTCGTACCTTTGTGGTTGAGCGTGTTGGGAGATGTCCATCTTGTCGTTAAGGACTGAGTTGCGTGACATCTCACCTGGCCCAATTATCGTACAACCACTCGACCGCTGTATCTGGCAATGGCTTAGCATAAACCCCACTAGTTAATCTACTTGCCATCAGGAGTGCGGGTGAGCAGCGGGAGATCAAGGAGTAGGGGTACGATCTGTGTGAGTTACGCCCTGGTTATGTGAGATAACCCCTTGGTTGCTTTTGTGATGGCTAGTAGGGTTAGCTAAGGTGGGTAATGGCTTTGATAGGATCCGCGCCGGCACTAAGGTGTCCGTGTGGCGGTACCCTACTTGTGGGTAAAGTGTACAACCTCTGCAGAGTATAAAACCTATTCGAATAGCCGTGTCCACGGTATTGGACGAGTCACGGTGTGGTCACAAAGCCAGTGTTTGGGATGATTTTCATGGCATGAGTTGATTTCTGGAAAAGTGTGAGGCTGTGTGCCTGGGCTATTGCGGACGGGGAGTCCGGTAGTCCTCAATTGGTTTTTCTCAAAACAACTAAGTTACTTGGGTTATAACAACATTGCGAAAACCTTTTCGAAAACAAACCCCTGCATGAGTAAAGGTGTTTTCACAAAATAAACCTTATCCTGATCCTTGTTATACCCTATGCATGATCTGTTGAATAGCCCCTCTGTGGGTGGGGTTGAACTTGTTGAGTACGTAGTACTCACCCTTGCTTGATTAACTATTTTTCAGAGGGGGATCCAGACTTTGTCCCGGAAGACGTTGAGTAGGTGGTCGTCCTGCACCCAACCCGTGCCTGTGGATTCAGGGACTCCACAGAAAGCTTCCATGGCACTAGACTCTGATGATATCTTAGAAGTCTTTAGTGTTTTAGTGTGGGCTGTAGTCCTTATGTTGTCTCTCATAATAGTGGTGCTTCAGTTCCCACTACCTCGACGGTTTGTACGGTGATGAACCATCTGATGTAATAAATATGTTACCAACCTCCTAGGATTGGTATTTGTATCACATTTAGTCACCTCTGATGAGGGGACACTTCAGGTGGGATCAAAGCCATATGTTGGCTGTAGGATGCAACCCATAGGACCCGAGACCTTTCCTAAGCGTTTCTCTAAATCTTTTCCCTGCTTAGCTCATCTTTCCATAAAATTTCTTACCCTAGCCCTTGCCTGGTTCCAGATGGCTGACATGGAATGGAGGGGAGGCGTCTGCCTCGCAGAGCCTAGCCTCCCTAAGTTACTGCTACTCAGCCTAGAACGCGTCGGAGTGGTGGACCCACCGGAGTACACCTATCGGGAGTACGATCGCAGAGGCACCCTTCGGTGTGATGTGATGATCTTCATGGGAATAAACACACTCTACCCCGACATTGATCCTTGGTTCATCTCCACCACTGGGTTTCGCTTCCCCGACACTTACCCAAAGGCTGCCCGAAAAGCCCTGCGACGCCTACGAGTGGTCTATAGGCAACATCTTTGACAGACTCCAATGGGATTTTTCCCACCCTATGGAGGTAGAGGACGCTCATGGATTGCCCGGATGAGAGGACTTGGAGGAGAAGAAGAAGACCTAGAAGATACGGTTTCCCACCTGTCCATTTACCTCAATGTCTTAGACCACCTTTACTATGAACAGGAAACGCAACTGAAGCACCAAATCCGCAGGGCAGAAAAGGCAGAACAGGAGATAGAATTAAAACGGATAAAAGCAAGACTAGCAGAAACTTCCCTAGCTAATCTGCAGCGAAGCTACGCCAAGGAAAGGTGATGCTCCCAAGAATTCAACCAAACCCTACGGGAGGAGTTTCTCAAGGAACGTAGGAGAAGAAGAGAAGTTGGGTTACTAGATGGAGAACCTGAAGAAACCCATTGTGATAAGGGCACCCAGACCGAAGATGAGATATTGGAGCAATGCCTTCCACCAAAGAAGCGTCGCATCCAGTTTGAGGAAGAATCCCCATAAGAGGGGAGTAGAGTACCTAAGCCAGAACTATCTAAGAATAAGTGTACCCCTGAGGAGTGTACCCGACCTTGTTGTAAAATAAAACCATCTATCTTTTGTACCCTACCCTTTGCACAACTTGTTCAACTCTACCCTTGTTTTTAGACGGCCGAAGATGGATGGTGATAGAGGGGGAGTGCCCGATCTTTCGGTGAGTGGAGATAAATTTGATTCGGCGGAAGTAGACCCTCACGATCCGACTACGACGAGCAAACTCGAAGCGCCAATGCAATCGCTAAACCAACTCTCGATGGTTACCAACCTTGCTGGTGCAAAGTCATCTTGATCACAAAGATCAATTCCTGTACGCAATCGAAGAACGAACAAGAATTATGAAGCGAGCAATCTTAATATCACTCGAAGGTGGAGTCTGCAATACACGAAGGCAGCGCTATGCGGCTGTTCGGTTGTAGCTAAAGCTAACTTGTAAAACAAACTCAAATTTCTAAGGCGGTGGCTACTGAGTATAAAAGGAGGGGCGTCCTAGGGTTGGGGCGTCCTAGGATGGGGCGCCCACAACTTGGGCCTAAGGCCCATCAAACTGGCGACGCAGCACCTTGGCAGATTCTGGATGTCAACTTGTTTCGACGATTTCTGTTGACTCAGGACGAATTTTGGCATGATACTGGTGCCATTGGAAGCTCTATGAAATTTTGCATCCAACCATATATAGAACGTCTAAAACCGACTCCGTATGCGACCTGGGCGTCCGTTTTATTGCGCACTGCTCCTGGACTCCGAACTGGGCTCGAACTTGAATCGCTTTAGGCCTCCACCTCGGGGACTCGAACCGGATTAGCCTCGTGCCTCCTCCTCGACTTGAACACCCTTGTTGGACTTCTTCTACTCCATTCCATGCACCAATCATGGTCGTATGCACGGGTGTCATGTCCTCATCATTCTCCCCCTTTTTAAGAAAAGTCCTCGACGTCGATTGTACTTGAAAGCGAGTCTGCACAACAGAAAGTTGAACGAGGTTGCGGAAATAAAGCAAACCAAAACAAATGGGAGGAGGAATGTGACCATGTTTCCAAATATGTATCATATCATGTCGCATAAAATTGTCAGCATCTTTGGAGACTTTGTCATTACGATCCTGCAAAAGATTAGTACCAACAAAAGACACAACAGGAATAGTTGGTTGATTGCACAAAAATTTAGCACCAAAAACCATAGGGAGTGACCAGCAATGCTTCCGTTCTTGCGAAAAATAACTACTAGAGGAACATGTGAATATGTTTGTATGAAGATTACCCTCTAATCTATCACAATCTTGCACAACAACAGGAGAATTCAGATTTGAACAAATATAAACCCGATGTACCATATATTGTCCCTTGTTAGAGTTGCTAATAACATGATATGAATGTCTAGACAACCATGGCAAATCAGCATATTTAAAAATTCTCTTTTCCAAACAATCTAGATTACACATCATCAAATTCAATGTAACCCAAGGTATGTAACGAAGACAACAAATGTAGCTCATCATTTTTACTAGCAACATGCATAATATGTTTATTTTCAGGACTAGCATGTAAAGCAGAAGTAGTAGCACACAATTCATCTTTATCACAAGAAACATCAAGTAAATCACCACGTGACAAGGATAAATCAAGAGATGGTTCCACTATTAATTGCTCAACTAAAGCATGATTTGTGAAAAAATTTAGCACATTAACACAATTCTCACCTTCTGTGAGTGTAGCACCATGGACATTACCTATGTTCTCAATACGAGTATTAGGTGCATTGTGAAGTGATGGTTCTGAATTTGCACATGAGGATGCGCCTGCAGGTTCGTCCATCCTCTCGAGCGGTGTAGTGGTGGGTGTGGATGGCGTTGGGCTCTCGAGCACTGTAGTGGTGGGCGTGGATGGCGCTGGGAGAGCGGCCGCTGAGCTGGATGTCGAGCTTTGTCCTGCAAAAGAGTTACAATATTGCTTCGAGCGACGTCCCTGCACTTCACGTTCAGCTTGGCAAGCATATTTAAATAATGTGGTTATATCTGCATATTCCTTATGATCTAGTATGTCCTGAATTTCGCGGTGCAAACCACTACGAAAACATGCCATAGCAGCGTCGTTTTTCCCTAATAACCCACAACGAATTATGTCTTTTTGTAACTCCTGGTAATAGTCCTCAACAGATTGAGAACCTTGCTGAAAACGCTGCATTTGTTTAAGCAAATCTCGAGCAAAATAAGAGGGCACAAATCTATGTTGCATAGCAGCTTTTAATTGATCCCAAGTGGTTGGAATTATACTGGGATGTCTTTTATTATAGTCATGCCACCACATTAAAGCAAAATCAGTAAACTCACTAATAACAGCTTTAACTTGAGAAGTAGCAGGAATATCATGGCTTGAAAATTGTTGTCCAACTTCTAATTCCCAATCAAGATATGCAGCAGGATCATATTTGCCATTAAAAGGTGGAATTTTAAATTTAATCTTAGCAAAAGAATCATTACCCGAATGGCGTGGCACATGGCGGCCACGACCATGGCTATCCTTCTACAACTCTGTGATCGTAGTGTGCAATGCATCGAGTCGTGCCACGACGGTGTCGAGTGTGGTCTGAGTTGACGTCTGTGCGAGCTCGATCCGATCGAAACGTGTATGTAGCGGCTGAATGTTCGCAGCAACTCCATCAACTCGTGTCCGCATGTCCTGCAGCTGGTCATCCCTCTTGTCATCGCCTGCCATGGTTAGCGCAAACACAAAAACAAAATCGACGACAAAACAAGGGTGTATTTGCTCACAAAGGCGCTCAAACTAGTACTGTTATCAAATTCTTATCCGTTCTTACCAAGCACACAGGGGCGAACTGCAACCAACCGGCGGAACCTGCGAAAAATTGGAGGAGCGATTGCCTGGCGAAATGAAACCTGCTCGGCGTAGAACTTTGTGGAGTTCTGGGAAGGCTGCACTCAATTGAAGGATTAGCACAATCAAACAATAATGCGAAGTTGCATAAGAGTGCTAAACATGATCAAACGTTGCTGATTTCAAGTGCAAAAGTGGAGGAGAGCAAGAGAAGCAAACTGTGAGAGGGGGAAAAAGGTTCGGTGGGAGGGGGCAAGGCGTGTGGCGCTGAACCGAGAGAAACCACGAGCAGACGAAGGGAAGGCGCGGCGTGTTGCCCTTGCGAGATCGCGACCCACCCAGGGGAAGGGCGGCGCGCGTGAGGCCTGGCAGGCCACCGAACTGTCCGGTTCCTTTTTTTTGTTTTTGTTTTTTTTCACTTTCCTTTTGTTATTGCCTTTCTTTTTTTTGACTTTCCTTTTTTTTGATAACCTGCCAAAACAGAATGGGGAAACCGTACAGGATGGATGCCGGCGCGGGGTCGCGAGCAGGGGGCCGCGAGGGGGGGTTCGCGAGGTATTCAGCGCGAGGGGATGGGAAAGTTCGGCGAGGGAAAGTTCGGCCAGAGGGAGTCCTGACGTGAGAGGAAAGGGGTCGCGCGATGATTGCGCGAGGGGGAGGTGGATCGCGACGCGAGGGGAGGAAAAAAAAACTGCGGCGTGGGAAGTGGCGTGGGAGAGGGCGATCAGGGGGGATGCCCGGCGCGGCCCTGGTCACGATGGGGCGCGAGGGGAGGGGGGTTGGCGCGATGGGTGGTTTGCCGTGGGATTCGGCGCGAGGGAAAAAAGAAACAGCGGAGGGGGTTGGTTTCGCGGTGCGAGAAGGGACGGCGCGCACGTGAGGCTCGGTGGGAAAAGTTTCCACCGAACCGAACTGTTCCTTCTCTTTTTTTTTGCTTCTTTTTTTTGGACTTTTTTTTTCTTTCCAAAAGAACTCACGGCAGGAAGGAAGGGGGCGCACGGGGGCACCGCACCGCGCGCGCGATCAGGAACGACGCGAGGTGTATGGCGGCGGTAGGTGATGGTGGTGGGCGGCTAGGGTTAAAAGAGAAAAAAAGAGAACTCAAGTAACCAGCAATAATTGAACGAGTAAAGCACACAAACTCAACAAAGCAAATTATTGAAAGAAAGTGCAGGCGAAAACGAGTTGCTAGGACAAGATCTAACCTAGAACAATTTTTATTTGGGTTTTTGTGGACTATAGGAAATAAAAACACTCGATAAACTCACCGATCAACCTGGAAAGCTGATACCACTTGATAGAGGGGGAGTGCCCGATCTTTCGGTGAGTGGAGATAAATTCGATTCGGCGGAAGTAGACCCTCACGATCCGACTACGACGAGCAAACTCGAAGCGCCAATGCAATCGCTGAACCAACTCCCAATGGTTACCAACCTTGCTGGTGCAAAGTCAGCCTGGTCACAAAGCTCAATTCCTATACACAATTGAAGAACGAACAAGAATTATGAAGAGAGCAATCTTAATATCACTCGAAAGTGGAGTCTGCAATACACGAAGGCAGCGCTATGCGGCTGTTCGGTTGTAGCTAAAGCTAACTTATAAAACAAACTCAAGTTTCTAAGGCGGTGGCTACTGAGTATAAAAGGAGGGGCGTCCTAGAGTTGGGGCATCCTAGGATGGGGCGCCCACAACTTGGGCCTAAGGCCCATCAAACTGGCGACGCAGCACCTTGGCAGATTCTGGATGTCAACTTGTTTCGACGATTCCCGTTGACTCAGGATGAATTTTGGCATGAGACTGGTGCCATTGGAAGCTCCATGAAATTTTGCTTCCAACCATATATAGAACGTCTAAAACCGACTCCGTATGCGACCTGGGCGTCTGTTTTATTGCGCACTGCTCATGGACTCCGAACTGGGTTCGAACTTGAATCGCTTTAGGCCTCCACCTCGGGGACTCGAACAGGATTAGCCTCGTGCCTCCTCCTCGACTTGAACACCCTTGTTGGACTTCTTCTACTCCATTCCATGCACCAATCATGGTCGTATGCATAGGTGTCATGTCCTCATCAGATGGATCCAAGTGTTGACGGTCCTTACAACAAATTTTTGACCGTCAACATCTCGGCTACAGTAGCGCTTTATAACGAATTTCATGTATGTTTTAGGTACTAACGAAGTTCCACGAGTTGTGTTGAGATTTTATCTACAGGTTCAAGATTAGGGAGCAATTCCGGAGCACCAAGCCACATAAGGTAGGCACGGCCGCACCTAGTGGTACGGCTGGCCCTACCTTGCAACACTATTTAGGTTCACACCGAGTGAAGTCCCGTGCATCAACTCCCAAAAGACCAAAACCATCACGATCGTGTTGGATCAAGCAAACATACCACAGGCGAGCTGCACAGGGGCCAGGAGGCAGGGCCGGCCGCACCACTAGGACCGGCCGCACCTGCCCGACTCACCCAAACGTGTCACCAAGCCTCGGTCACTTCAGGGAACACAGCTAGAAATGATCCTGATCGAGGAAACAAGGTCGGTTTGATCCAGAGGTTGAGATTAGCCTCGCTTGGATCCATGGACCCACAAGCAAGTGAACAACTGACATGGGACAGCGTTCAAGACTCCATCTACCCACTAGAGCACGATCCGAAGTGGATGACAAGAGGGTCCAGGGCCGGCCGCACCAAGAGGTTCGGCCGCACCTCCTTCACTCAGCAAACCGACCCACAACCGTCTTCAAACCGCCTCAGGGACCAAATCACAGACGCACGATCAAAGGCGGTGGAAAGTGGAGGGCCCGCCGCACCTAGAGGCACGGCCGCACCTCCTTGCTCGGCACTGCAGCTCCCGCTCGCCTACAAGTACCCCCTCCTGCAAGCATCGACCCATTGGGGTTATATATAGAGCCTGGCACCTCGTAGAAAGACACAAGTGATTAGAAGCAAGTGGCGGAGCCCTACATAAGTTAGTATTCAGAGAGTAGGGAGAGAGAGTTGAGTGTTGGAGTAGAAGCTGGAGTCTCAGTCTTCTTCCCCTTCCTCGGCGGGTGCGGTACAACTACGGTCGTCCACACCTGGGATATTTTGTAAGTTCGGATTCGTGAGTAACTAAGTCTCAAGTTATTTCATCATTCGCTCTTAGGTTCTTCAATTGCAGTTAGTAGTTTCTACTTGTTGTGATTGCTTTGCTTTGGATCTGAGTAAAGTAGTGCTTGGTTAGTGTAGACGTGGTGTCTAGGCTTCCCAGTACCTTGGAATGCTTCCCGGTTCAACGGAATAGTTGTGGTACCCTAGGGAGGTGACAGCTCCGGACGGGCTTTGTAGTCCACCACGTTAGTTCCGGCAGGTAGGAGTTACGACATCAGAGCCCCCATCTCATCCCTTTCCGTGGCTCTTTTCCCTCTGGCCCCGACGAGTGACACGTTTTGCCTTGATTCTATCCGTGACTCTCACGAGTCCCAAACTTCATCAGCTATCCCCTCTCTACCCGAAATCTACCCTTGCCTTTCTATCCTTTGTCACCATATCCCCCGGACGAATTAGTTCAGGTTCACAACACTTCTCGTTCCCCGCGGAAATCGGTACCTTGGAATACTCCCGGGTGAAAGCTACAACGGTATCCGTGCGCTCGCGAATCTATCTGTGATCGTGTAGTATACCAACAGGCTTTTTGGCGCCGTTGCAAATCTAGTAACGACGTAAGAAGTGCCAACAAGCTTTCTGGCGCCGTTGCCGGGGAACGGTAGCTGTTTTGATTCTGAACCCAGTTCGTCCGTGTATCACCCCATTTATCACATGGATTCAAATCCAACCCTTTTTTATTTTTCGGCTCCAAAGGGTGATTTATTGGAGCCTCCATCATCGCATCCCATCAAAACACGTGGCTATAAGCTTCACCCTGCTCTTATAGCCTTGGTCCGAGAGAATTCGTTCGCCGGAACGAAAGAGGAGAGCCCGTACATTCATTTGCGAGGTTTCGAGCAAATTTACTCAATAATCGTAATTGAGGGAATGACTCAACAAACCCTCAAATGGAAGCTCTATCCGTTTTCATTAACGGGAGGAGCAAAGAAACGGTACTCTTCCTCAGTCGGAAGCGTGGAGGGAAGTTGGGAAAAGCTTAGAGAAAAGTTTTGTCTGACCTTCTTCCCTATGTCTCGAGTAGCGACCCTACGGCTAGAAATCCTCTCTTTCAAACAACTAGACAAGGAGTCACTAGGGATTGCTTGGGCACGATTCACCAATTCTTTGGCCTCTGGACCCGACATTGGGATCTCAGAACCTATTCTTCTACAACATTTTAGAATGGGTCTCGATGTCAAGTCAGCCAAGTTTTTGGATACTTCATCAGGAGGCTCGTTCTCTCATTTGACTCCTAGTGAAGGGAAGGTGGTTCTAGGAAAAATCCTAGAAAACACTCCCTACACAGGAATTTTTGACGAATTCCCAGATGAAGAAGAAGAACCCAAGCCCGACGCTTTCTGTGGAGAAACCCACTAGAACCTTTTTGCATGAAGAACCACTCCTCTATCCCCGTGTGTACCCAGCTAATTTCTCGCATGACTTCGACGACGAATCAACAAACTCCGATCCACTCTCTGAATCAGAATTCATAGAGGAGGAGACTATCCTAGAAAAATTCATATCCACAGACACCCATCCTCCTCTTACCAAAACTTGGTTCACAGGGGAACCATTTCAACCTTATCGAGAGTTCGATCACCCCTCGTGTGACTTCATCTATGAATACTATGATGAGTTATTTGATAAACATTGGACGGAGAAATCCTTCCTGAGAAGGGAAAGAGACTCAACACACGAGAGAGAATTAGTCAACTTACCCAACCCAGAAGAGGTAAAAAGATGGAGAGAAAAGTTGGAATACATCTCCGCAATCAGTAGCCGGGAATGGTTGAGAGAAGCTGAAGGCATGGATCAAGTAATCCAGCTATATCCCAAGCTAAAGTCACTCTCATACCAAGTAGGAAACCTCTCTTACTAGGATGTGTTCTATGACCCTAGGGTTGATATCAATATCATTCCTATAAATGTATACATTTTTCCTGAAGCATACATTTTATCAATATCATGCCAAGTAGGAAACCTCTCTTACCAGGATGTGTTCTATGAGAGTGAAAAAATGTATTCAACTGCAGGCAAGCCCCATTGGGCATGGGCACTACCAGCCGCAGGAACGCCATTGCTGCCAAGCACGAGCCCCGTCATGGCCGCAGGCACCCGTCGGGCATGGGTGTCGTCGGTCGCGGGAGCGCCACCGTCGCCGAGTGCAAGCTCCAACATTGCCCGTGAGTCGGCGAGCCCTGGCGACAGTTGGAGGAGGAAGAGGGGATGAAGCACCTGGCGTGTGGGCCTACCGCCACCAGTTGATGGGACCCATCGTCAGCGTCGTGTAGGACCAGCGCCAAAAACCACCCTCGAAACAGGTGTGGGACTAAAAACAGACGGTTTTAGAAGTTGAGGGATGACCAACATCTAGTTTTGCGAATGAGGGATGAAAACTAGAGTTCAATAATAGTTGAGAGAATTTGAAAAGACTTTTTCCAAAGGAAATTACATTACAAGTTCCAATAATTTTGGTGGGCCATGCTTCGGACCGGGCTGGATTTCTAGGGATGCAAAATCCAATTAATTTGTACCCAATGCCAAATAAAAGAGATAATTCCTTATTTAACACCCAAAAATTTTCCTCTTCCTTATTTAGCACTCAAAAACTCATTCTCTCCTATTTGGCATCAAAATTTTTTACTTGTTCCTTTTGTAGCACTACCGTTACATCCGTGAGAAGCTTTGGTTAAAGTCATTGTGAAACGGTCATTCAGGGACAAAAATACCCCCAGACAGGCGCACAAACTGCTAGGGTCACCACACATGTCCACGACCGCCGCCATGGCGGGGGTTGTCCAGCGGTGGCGCAAAGGCTCCTACACCATCTACGGCTCCTAGATAACTCGCCCTGACGCTCGAACAACAACCATGATGACGGCAAGGTGCCTCTCGACTGCGACGGTTTACCAGGAAAACAGAAGAGGACTGTCTGCTATGAGGAAGACGGAGGCGCACGGCGCAAGGGTGGACGATGAGTTGAGGGATAGCTAGAGGAAGTTCAGACGGAGGTTATGCGGACAGGTTTGGCTGGCGGTGGTCGGACGGCGGTGGACTCCGTATTTAATGAAAAACTTACCTCCTGTGTCGATGCTACCTCCTGGTTTATGCCTTGCCCTGTCTCCGAGCGACGTCGGCGCGTAGCGGGTGTGGGAAACGCCATTGCCATCAGTGGCAAGCTGCTGCGGGGCAGCCACAAGCCTCTGACCTCCCTCTTTGGTCTTATTTTGCTGTCAACCTTTGATTCCAATTTGTGCCAAAACTTCCATTCAAACTCGGATGGATCTTTTATCAATCTTGCAGCTAACACATAGGGCTTCAAGCAATTGATTTGGAGTTTTGGCTTTCGAGCAACACAGCTCACCAGATTGGAGCTCGAAATACCCCCTGTACTCAACAGCTGAATGGCATTCAATTCGTCAGTTAGGTGTTTAGGAACAGTGGAAAAAAGGAAGGAGATGTGTGGGCCATTTGAGCCATTGAGTGGGAAGGACAAAAATGTCTTTTTAATAGGACTTAACTACTAAACCAACGGAAGTCTACCTAACTTTTTTTCGGAAAATTAAACTGAGGAGCTGACGCCAAAATCGGGCTAAGATTTTGTACTGTTTCTTTATTTAAAGCAAAAAAACGTTGTACTTTTTTAATATTATAAACAGAACTTTAACGAGAGGGCTGAAAGACCTGTCTGTCACCTGTGCGCTCAGAATTTAAATATTAAACATCACTTTGTATTCATAATCCATCTAAAAAAACTGTAACCCGGTCTTTATAGTTTACTCCTTTCCAAAAAACTTAAACGTTTATGAAAAAAATGCATTTTTCTTGTTATAGAAATGATAAAAAAAAGTACCACAGTCAACCGTCTTTTCTTATGACCACCGCGTTGTGTATGTCAGGCAAATTATTTTGCCTATATTAACATATTTACTACTCCCTTTCCAAATTAGCGTACGTTTGACTTTTTTATCTCAAATTTGATCATTGTTTTATTAAAAAATTATGTAAAATATTATATTTTTAATTCGTTTTATTAATATAAATCTCCATTTATGACTTCTGTTTGATTATATTTATACAATTTTATGAATGATACCGGTCAAATTTGTGGTTAAAAAGCCAAACTACCTATAATTTGGAATGGAAGGAGTGCTAGAAGTATTAGATTATCACATGCATTTTTTTAAAAAAAATGTATTTGTTAAGATGTGTGGTAGAGACTGAGGTGATAGAGCCATATGATTATTTTACGAATCAACTACACTAGTGTCGGTGTTGAGATTAGCCCCGACACTAACTAGTGAGTTGCGCTGTTATCAGTCTCTCGATGGTTGGTGCTGAGCAATGCAAAGACACGGTTTTATGCTGGTTCCGGCTGTGGGGGCCGTACGTCCAGCAGGTTGCGCGTATGCGCTGTATTGCAATGCACCAGGGGTGCCTGCAGAGGGGGGCTACAAGCGAGGCGGGAGAGGAGGAGGGTCCTCCAAGTCCCTGCTAAATGATTGAGGCGGAGTGCCAATATCGAGAGCGTGTGTGTGAGTGATTGTGGTTAAAAAGCGATCCCCGCGGCTGGGCGACCTCCTCCTCCTTTTATAGGCCAAGGGGAGGCGGTTTACAGGTGTGCCGCATAGTAGTTTCGTATAGTGACACGGTACTGGCGTGTAGTGCTCGCGATTTGACAGACGTCCTGGCGAATATCGGTCCCTGTAGGCGTCGCGGTGGCTTCCGTACTCGCTTGAGGTCAGCTTCGAGGGTGATCTGGCCGGTATTCATGCCTGGTCGCCGTTCGTGCATTGATTCGAGGGTCTTGCTGACGGGAATGCTTGGGCTGTACAGGGGCCGGTGTGGCGGCGTCCCGTCGGAATAGGGCTCTACACCGCCGAGCGTGGCTCCACAGTGCTGGGGATGGACGTGCCGGGGCGGAGGTGACGGAAAAGACGAGCTTCGCTCACTCCGCGTCACCGTGCTGTCCTGGCATACATTTTTCCTGAAGCATACATTTTTTTCTACTTGGCATGAGAGTGACTTTAGCTCGGGATATAGCTGGATTACTTGATCCATGCCTTCAGCTTCTCTCAACCATTCCCGGCTACTGATTGCGGAGATGTATTCCAACTTTTCTCTCCGTCTTTTTACCTCTTCTGGGTTGGGTAAGTTGACTAATTCTCTCGTGTGTTGAGTCTCTTTCCCTTCTCGGGAAGGATTTCTCCGTCCAATGTTTATCAAATAACTCATCATAGTATTCATAGATGAAGTCACACGAGGGGTGATCGAACTCTCGATAAGGTTGGAATGGTTGCCCTGTGAATCAAGTTTTGGTAAGAGGAGGATGGGTGTCTGTGGATATGAATTTTTCTAGGATAGGCTCCTCCTCTATGAATTCTGATTCAGAGAGTGGATCGGAGTTTGTTGATTCCTCGTCGAAGTCATGCGAGAAATCAGCTGGGTACACACGGGGATAGAGGAGTGGTTCTTCATGCAAAAAGGTGCTAGTGGGTTTCTCCACAGAAAGCGCCGGGCTTGGGTTCTTCTTCTTCATCTGGGAATTCATCTTCCTCTTGACCGCACCGTGTGTTCCCTCCCAGCGCAGATGAATCAACAAGGGTGCTTTAGCGTCGGCGAGGAGATGACAGGTGAGATGATGCCGCTGCGTAGCGGCTGGTGGGTCTACAGATCGACGAGCTGCAGCAATATGGTGTAGATCAATTTTATATGCCAGGTTTGTTTAAAGCACGTTCATCTTTTGCAGGCTGCAGGGGCACTACAACCTTTATTTTGTCTCAGTAGTCTTCTCTGAATTTTGAATGCAGAATAGCAATTGGTATGCTAACGTGCTTTGAAACACATTGTTCATCAGGTGCATGTCATTATGTCAAAATCAAACAAAAGATCATTCTTTGGCTAGGTATGTTTTGTGATTGGCTAGATCATTCCTTGGATAGATTTTTGATTAAATAAAATCATGATTTGCCTGCATAGAAATTGCACGGAGTGTTTTTAAAATGAAACTTCTGAATCTGACACTACAGCTCAGACATATGATGACACACTGAATCTGGGCCACTCTACATTGATATAACCATATTCAGTATTCAACAATTACACTTAGCAAACTATTTATTCTTAGCTTAAAAATGGTATTTCAGTTCCCTTCAGGACTATTAGTGGTTTCCATTTTGTTTGTAGGGAAGGATATTTCTCTAGCTCCAGTGTCTCTTCTGGTAAATGTGAATATATTGTTTTACTATTGTAACCTAGACAAATTGTGTGGCTTGCTGGCTTCTTCTGGTGGTGGGCTGAACAATGTTAGCAAAGATCAATTAATAATTGAGATCTGAATTTGTTTTCATTAAAAAATTGATAAGTAGAGCTTTTTCCATCAGAGAAGCTTCAGGTTACAATCTAATTATCTTAAGGCATGAGAACAATTTCAGGCTTTCCCATTCCCCCAACTTATTCTCACCAAAGTCTACCTGTCTAATATAATATTCACCACTGAACACATGATGGAATATTCTGATATTTTACTACAGAAAACAAACAGAATAGTTCAACATCCAAGAAAAAAAATGTATGCTTCAGGAAATTAGGACATTAGAGCCCCCTTCTCATCCCTTTCCGTGGCTCTTTTCCCTCTGGCCCCGACGAGTGACAAGTTTTGCCTTCATTCTATCCGTGACTCTCACGAGTCCCAAACTACATCAGCTATCCCCTCTCTACCCGAAATCTACCCTTGCCTTTCTATCCTTCGTCACCATATCCCCCGGACGAATTAGTTCAGGTTCACAACACTTTTCGTTCCCCGCGGAAATCGATACCTTGGAATACTCCCGGGTGAAAGCTACAACGGTATCCGTGCGCTTGCGAATCTATCTGTGATCGTGTAGTATACCAACAGGCTTTTTGGCGCCGTTGCAAATCTAGTAACGACGTAAGAAGTGCCAACAAGCTTTCTGGCGCCGTTGCCGGGGAACGGTAGCTGTTTTGATTCTGAACCCAGTTCGTCCGTGTATCACCCCATTTATCACATGGATTCAAATCCAACCCTTTTTGATTTTTTGGCTCCAAAGGGTGATTTATTGGACCCTCCATCATCATCGCATCCCATCAAAACACGTGGCTATAAGCTTCGCCCTGCTCTTATAGCCTTGGTCTGAGAGAATTCGTTCGCCGGAATGAAAGAGGAGAGCCCGTACATTCATTTGCGAGGTTTCGAGCAAATTTGCTCGATAATCGTAATTGAGGGAATGACTCAACAAACCCTCAAATGGAAGCTCTTTCCGTTTTCATTAACGGGAGGAGAAAAGAAACGGTACACTTCCTCAGTCGGAAGCGTGGAGGGAAGTTGGGAAAAGCTTAGAGAAAAGTTTTGTCTGACCTTCTTCCCTATGTCTCGAGTAGCGACCCTACGGCTAGAAATCCTCTCTTTCAAACAACTAGACAAGGAGTCACTAGGGATTGCTTGGGCACGATTCACCAATTCTTTGGCCTCTAGACCCGACATTGGGATCTCAGAACCTATTCTTCTACAACATTTTAGAATGGGTCTCGATGTCAAGTCAGCCAAATTTTTGGATACTTCATCAGGAGGCTCGTTCTCTCATTTGACTCCTAGTGAAGGGAAGGTGGTTCTAGGAAAAATCCTAGAAAACACTCCCTACACAGGAATTTTTGACGAATTCCTAGATGAAGAAGAAGAACCCAAGCCCGACGCTTTCTGTGGAGAAACCCACTAGCACCGTTTTGCATGAAGAACCACTCCTCTATCCCCGTGTGTACCCAGCTGATTTCTCGCATGACTTGGACGAGGAATCAACAAACTCTGATCCACTCTCTGAATCAGAATTCATAGAGGAGGAGCCTATCCTAGAAAAATTCATATCCACAGACACCCATCCTCCTCTTACCAAAACTTGGTTCACAGGGGAACCATTCCAACCTTATCGAGAGTTCGATCACCCCTCGTGTGACTTCATCTATGAATACTATGATGAGTTATTTGATAAACATTGGACGGAGAAATCCTTCCCGAGAAGGGAAAGAGACTCAACACATGAGAGAGAATTAGTCAACTTACCCAACCCAGAAGAGGTAAAAAGATGGAGAGAAAAGTTGGAATACATCTCCGCAATCAGTAGCATGGAATGGTTGAGAGAAGCTGAAGGCATGGATCAAGTAATCCAGCTATATCTCGAGCTAAAGTCACTCTCATGCCAAGTAGGAAACCTCTCTTACCAGGATGTGTTCTGTGACCCTAGGGTTGATATCAATATCATTCCTAAATCCTTAGTATTAGAGGCCTTTCCCGACGAACCCCTCTCTTTCTCTCAGAAGCGTCTCCAATGGATTTCGGGTCAAACCATAGAGACGGAGGGAATCCTTAAAGTCATCCAAACAAAGATTGGAGAGTATGGGATCTTCCTAGATTATCATATCTTTGACATCCCAAAAGGAGATCCACCCTTCATTCTCATCGGAAGACCCATTGAAGGGGTACTGAGTAGTGTGCTCGACCATGAAAAGCAGCCATATCATCTTGAGGTTCGAGATACACATCTCCAATGTCATAGACCTGAGGTTAAGAAAGAACATGTGTGGTCTATGGACATTCTTGAGGCGTCGACACTGGATTATCAAAACAGACTCGAGCATGAAAGTTTTATACTAGAAGGATCACAAATCCCATGCTCACATCAAAAGTTTCCAAAGTTATCAAGCCCCCTTTCCAATGACCTTTACGAAACCTACAACCTCCTCATTTTCCTTGTGCATGCTAACTTTGAAAGGAAGGTTGTAGATGCTTTTGTTTACCATAAACATTGCAAATTTTGTGGTCATTTTTTTGGTACTAACCTTGCAGCTAGAGCTATGATGGTTTCATCATCTCGATTGGCTGCAAGATGAAGATCTCCAGTGGTCGAGCTTATGACCCAAAACAAAGCACTATCGGGAGATAGCTCGAATAATCATTTAGATTTCCTTTTCAAATAAAAGCAAGAGCATCTCTTTAGGATTAGTCGTCCTTCAGGTATTTTTGGCCGCTAACGTTTCAGGTGGAGATTGAAAGGACCGATGGATAGGCAATGCCTAAAAACATGAGGGCTACACCAACTACAACACCAAGGTAATTCAGGGAGAGAAAGTATTACGAAGGAAGCTTGAACTCCGCACACTTGAGTTGTGTTGCCTAGCAATGCAAACTCCAAGTGTGGGGGAGATATGTGAGTATCCCGAGTAAGTTTCTCTCATACTAAATCTTATTTTGGTTTGAAGATGGTGTTGGTTCTTGCATCTTGCTCTCTTAAAAAACACAAAAATATTTGAATTTGAATAAAGGCTTCCTAGCTCTTCAGCTAGCAGAGCCTCTCTTTTTGTTTCCATCTTTTTCTTTGAATAATAACACCAGGTACAAGAGCAAGTGTGGGGGAGATTTCTCAGGCTCATCGAAACACAAAATTAAGATCTCCTGCCATGGTGCCGCACAACACCGACTACGCTAATCGACGAGGGATGAGGGAAGTGCACTAGAGCAAGTCGGTCGCCCCTGTGGTTTGGCCGAATCACCATTTGTCTACCTCATTCCCCACTTTCTCCAAGAGCGATGGTATGTGCACCCAATGCTCGACATGTTTCCTATGGTTGGCTTGCATAAGTTTTATTCCATACCTATTATCTTGATGCTTGTGAACAACATATCTTTAGGAAACCATGCCCATCTAAGTAGTTGATGTTTGAGATATGGTCTGATGAAATGATCTTTTCTCCAAATGTTTGAGTGCTTGGGAAATTTATTTGAAAATTTTGAAAACCCTTTGCGAAGCTCCTCTTTGATATGCCAAGTCCTACCAGAGCCATATGATGAGACATCTTGAAAACCTCATACACATATGCTACTTGTCGTTGCATTGAGCTTTGTCAAATTGTTGTGACCCTTGTGAGAATTCTTTTCATGCTTTCATGATCAAGATACACGTACACGCCAACATCCTCCTTGCTATGCTCAGTTGAGAGCTAGCATTGTACCATCTATCTATTCCACAAAATAAAGCTCCACACTATGTGTTGATCTCTCTCTCTCTCCAAGTTAATATTACAAAAGAGACATGGCTATAGAAAAACAAAATGGACACATGAAGGTCCAAGAAAAAAAAAAGTTGGACACATGAAGGTCCAAGAAAAAAAAGAAAAAGAAAAGATAGCCATGTCCACAAAATAGTCAAAATAGAGAGAGAGGATCATGCAAAATGGAGTTACAACAAATCAGATGGTAATAACTAGCACCCATTCCGGGCCTAGTGTACACCTTACCATCATCACAATGTTCATTATACATATGGTAATATCTAGCACCCATTCTGGGCCTAGTATCCACCTTACCATATCCATCATATCCCTACACATGCACATATTGATCTGATTGTATGATTTGATTTTCTCCTTGGATCCAGTTTTTGACTTTGCAATACATGTGATGCAAGTATGCCTCATCTTTATACCCTACCTTGAGCTCCATATATAGCCATCATTAGAAGTAGGTTGAAGAAAGGTAATCTAATGCCTTGGTGAGGACTATACACATTGAGCGATTTGAGAGAATCAAATGAGGTGCAAAGCAAGGTTTATTTTGAAAACTTATTGAAAAAAAATCCCAAGCTACTTGACATGAGGAGTAGAAGTGATTTGATTCAAGATCGTTCCATTCCTCAACTACCCAAGATGGCATGATAGACACTTCAAAGTTCACAAGTGCAAGGTATGATTCGGAATATCTCTTATGCTCGCTTTATACCATAGGAATTTTTGTTTTCACCTTGGTCCTTAACCTCTACTCGAGGACGAGCAAAGGGCCAAGTGTGGGGGTGTGTTGACGGTCCTTACAACAAGTTTTTGACTGTTGTTGACGGTGTATTTTGGTGCACCAAACATGTTCATTACACTTTGGTTTGGATTTGATTATGGAACTAACCCGCCACTAGGCACGCTAATGATATAACAAGTTCATCTTCGTATGTGCATTTGGAAGTGATATGTTTTTGCAGGAAAACGTGGACATAAAGGACGGAGTCACAACAAGTTCAAAGGAGCAATTGAGGAGTCCCGTTCGTGTTCGTGAGCATGATGAAATCACTCCCAAAGGTGGCAAGGACCGAAGTGTTACAAAGGAACATCCCCGAGGATTGAAGCGTAAAAGACCGAACTTCATGCGAGAAGACCCTCCATCTTGGACGCGAGGATGACATCGTCAAAATGGTGCAAATGGAGGGGGCAAAGTGCATAATGACAAAAGGACCCACGTGCGCGAAGGGGCGACCGAACCGGGCCAGGATGGGCCTGGGCCGGTCGGCCCAGGCCGGCCGGCCTGGCCCATCCCGAGGTTGGTTCGGCCCCCCATTTCTTGAGCGTGAAGATCTTTCAACCCTAAATACATGGAGGCACCGCCATTCGCAGAGGGGAGAGCCATTCGCCCGAGAGGCCGTCCACAAGCTAGAGAGAGAGAAGAGGAGGGAGATCATTCGCGAGAAGGATCGCTCTACTCGAAGGAAGCAACCACAAGTGGAGGAGGACGTCGAGGCCCTGCCAAGACACCCCCGGAGGAGAAGGAAGACACCGTCGGAAGCGTCATCATGATCAATGGTGCTATGCCTAGCACCTTGATGGGGTAATCTTCTCTTTTGTCCATGGGTTGTAATCGATCTTGAGATGTAATCGCTACTTTGTATGGTTATCTATCTATCATCTAGTGTTGAAGATGCTTTGTTGTTTAAGGCTAGATACCATGCCGTGTAGGGAGTAAGATCTCAATGCTCCCTTGGAACCATTCAATACGCCGTGTCCATCAAAGGTCTAGTCACGACTACCCCCGCGTAGTGACAGTATGGGGGGAGGGAAAGGACGAAACCGTGGTCACAACCCCCGATAGATTAGATTGGTTTTCATATCTTAAGCGGTTGCATGTTCAAGTATCGTAGACCCATGGGCAAGTGTCTTTATATATCTTGTTGGTTTAATCATCCTCTCTAGTGTAGCGTAGTAGTTCTCTAGATTAACTGTAGATTAGGGTTTGGTTAAGTTAGTGAGTAGTGCTAGATCAAACGCGTGTAATCCCCTTGCTCCGTGGATTGATAAGAACCTAGGGAATCCCCTTGGTGAAAAAGGTGTAGGTCCGTACGCTTGCGGATCGTAGGTGGATACGAGTTTTATCTGTCAACAAGCCCCTTTTTCTGGCGCCATTGCCGGGGAGCAAGCTAGTTTACATCGTTTGGTTTTGCATCTAATTTTGCTTTAGATTTAGTTTATCGTTTATTTGCTAACATCTAACCCCTATTACCAAGAAAACCACTTTGTTTTGTTTTTATTTTTATTTTGTTGTCTAGATGGCGTTCGTCAACCACCCAGTGGAAGAACCAGAGAAATCACTAAGGGATTACGCTAGTCCTCGATGAGAAGACATAAAGGTACAAGAGTCGGATTCGAAGCTCGAAGCGACCAAGTATGAAATCAAGGCTAAGATCATCGAGATGGCTGCGGCAACCCCATTTGAAGGGATGGACACGGAGAACCCATATAGACACATAAGGCATTTCACGACGCTATGCAACACGGTGCATCAAGAAGGAGTTCCCGATGAATGGTTCAAGTGGAATCTCTTTCCCTACTCACTTGCCGGCGAAGCAAAGCCATGGTACTCGTTTGTGTCCTTTGAAGTTGAAGGCAATTGGAACAAGTTGACGAAGAAATTTTGTGAGAAGTTTTTTCCAATAAGCAAGGTTCAACATCTATGGAGGCAAGTGATCACCTTCACACAAGGAGAAGAGGAAGGGATAGACCAAGCTTGGAATAGATTTAATGAGTTGATTGAACAAGGACCAAGACTCGGCTTCTCCAATGACGTACTCTTGCATACATTTTTCTTTTCCCTAACTCCTAGTTGCATGGAACATGTACAAATGTGTGCAGGTGGGGATCTCATGGAGGAAACACTCACGGAAGCTGCTCAACTTTTATAAAAGATTAGCAAAGCGGCGGCCATGCGAAGAGATTGGGAAACAAGACTTTCGGGAGAGCCGGAACACAATTCAAGGATGAAGACATGTGCTGAAATTTCTAAAGAGGAAACCCCGGAAGACAAGAAAGAGGAGCCAATCCCGGAAAATCTTGAAGAAGTACACATCAAGACAAGAACTACCCCAAGCGTTGACTTCGCCAAGTCAAATGAAACAAACAAGAGGAGTATGTCAAGCGCGAAGCCATTAAGGGAGTTCGAGCATATGGATTGGGTTCCAATCAATTACGGAGAAGTATTCGACAAGAGAAGACCGTTCCCTAACCAAAAGGGGATGACGAGAGCATTGGAAGCAGATTTTCCACCGGAAGAGCAAGCGGAAAACTCGTACGATCTTGAAACCACCGGTGAGATCTTTCAAAAGCTCTTTAGTGATGATGAGGTGGATCCGGAACACATAGCCGAGGTGAAAAGAATCATGGGGATCAAGCCTGAAGCATCGCCATACGCTCGCCTCGCCGAAGTTTATGCAATAGGATCCGACCAAGAGGAGAAGATGACACCACACTTGAGTTGCGAGATCAACGGAGTTCAATGCAAAGCTTTATGCGACATCGGAGCCCAAGTAAGTGTCCTATCCTCCAAAATTTACGATAAAGTTCAAGACCACAACCTAGACTTAGCTCCAACTTCAACAAAGTTAATTATGGGAGATGGTAGAACTATTAAACCTCTAGGTATTGCTTGCAACATTAATGTAATCATCCCTGGAAAGTGCATACCAACCGATTTCTTTGTTATAGATGCTTACCATAGTAATCATGATCACATAATCCTAGGTAGGCCTTTTCTTAAGTTGGTTGATGCCGTGTTGGATGCCGGAGAAGGCAAAGTAACAATAAATCTTAATGGAAAGAAGTACACATATAATTTTCTTCGTGTTTCTAATCACCCTTCACCTTTTCCTCCCGAAGATGAAGAAGTAGAGGAGGTAGGTAGTCTTTGTTTTGTTGAAACCCTTAGAGACCCGCTGCAAAGAGCGATGGAGAATCAATCTAATGATCAACAAGACGAGGAACTAGAGGAAGCAACAAAGGGATTAGAACCACATGATGGAAGCATGGAGGAAGAAAAATTTGAAGACATAGGAGACATTAAACCCGAAGAGCCACAAGTGCCCGAGGTGGATCTCAAACCTTTGCCCAAAGGATTAAAATACGAATTTTTGGGCCCAGACAAGACTTATCCAGTCATCGTGAGCGACGAATTAAGTCCCGAAGAAAATGAGAAGTTGCTGAATTTATTGAGAAAGCATAGGAAGGTGATTGGATATTCAATCAACGATCTCAAAGGACTTAGCCCAGCCTTTTGCACTCATCGTATACCTATGGAAGACCAATGTAAGCCCGTAGTGGACCATCAAAGAAGGCTAACCCACGCCATGCGAGAGGTAGTAAAGAAGGAGGTAATCAAGCTACTTGATGCCGGAATCATCTACCCGGTACCGCATAGCGAGTGGGTGAGCCCGATGCATTGTGCGCCGAAGAAAGGAGGTTTAACCGTGGTGAAGAATGAGAAGAATGAGTTAATACCACAAAGAACCGTGACCGGATGGCGGATGTGTATCGATTACCGTAAGCTAAACAAAGCGACGAAGAAAGATCACTTCCCCTTATCATTCATTGATGAGATGCTCGAGAGATTAGCAAACCACGCTTATTTTTGCTTTCTTGATGGGTACTCGGGGTTTATGCAAATTCCCATTCACCCGGATGATCAACACAAGACAACGTTTACGTGCCCTTATGGAATGTTTGCATATAGAAGGATGCCCTTCGGTCTATGCAACGCTCCGGCCTCTTTTCAACGTTGCATGATGGCAGTGTTCTCGGAATTCATCGAGGAAATTGTCGAGGTGTTCATGGATGATTTTTCCGTTTATGGGAAAACATTCGTGGATTGCTTGGCAAACTTAGATAAGGTTCTTACGAGGTGTGCGGAGGTAGACTTGGTGCTAAATTGGGAAAAGTGCCACTTCATGGTAAAGCAAGGTATAGTGCTCGGACATGTTATATCCGAGAGAGGAATTGAAGTGGACAAAGCTAAAGTGGAGACGGTTGAGCAACTCCCACCTCCAACGGATGTTAAGTCCTTGAGGAGCTTTCTAGGCTATGCTGGATTCTAGAAGATTTATTAAGGACTTCTCAAAGATCACTAAGCCTTTAACACAACTCCTTCAAAAGGATGGCTTTTGACTTTGATGAGAAGTGCTTAGCGGCATTCCAGACCTTCAAAAGTGCTTTGGTGAGTGCTCCCATTATTCAACCTCCGGATTGGAGTCAACCTTTCGAGATCATGTGCGATGCAAGTGACTACGCCGTAGGGGCGGTTTTAGGTCAAAGAAAGGAAGGCCGAGTTCACGCCGTATACTACGCTAGTAAAACTCTTAATGAGGCACAATTAAATTATGCCACTACGGAAAAGGAGTTGCTAGCGGTGGTGTTTGTCTTTGAAAAATTCAGATCTTACATCATGAACTCGAAGGTCATTGTTTACACCGATCATGCGGCCATCAAGTATCTCTTGGCTAAGAAGGATGCTAAACCAAGATTGATTCATTAGATCCTTCTTCTCCAAGAGTTCAATGTTGAAATTCATGATAAAAAGGGGGTGGAGAATGTGGTGGCCGATCATTTGTCTAGGATGAACCGTGGACAAGATGATAAAGAGCCCATAGAGGATAAGATGAGAGATGACCACCTCTACCGAATACTCGACAAAGATACTTGGATGATTGACATCATTCGAGCGATTCGGAAGATGCCTCTCGATCACTTAGATAGAAACACTCAAAGGAGGATAGTCTCCGAAAGCCGAAAATATTTTTGGGATTCACCTTATCTCTTCAAACTTGGCAATGATGGAGTTATGAGAAGATGTGTGCAAAGAGAAGAGAGGCAAGAAATTTTGAGAAAGTGCCACTCGGCGGAGTACGGTGGACACTATAGCCATTTTCGGACCCAAGAAAAAGTGTGGTCCAGCGGATTCTTTTGGCCGGAGATGCATGAAGATACTAAAAGATATGTTGCGTCATGCCCCGAATGCCAAAGAACCGGAAATATTTCTCAAAGGAATGCCATGCCCTTGAGGTATAATCTGCAAATCGATTTATTCGATGTTTGGGGAATAGACTTCATGGGGCCTTTCAAAAACTCACACGGATTTGAGCATATCCTAGTCATGGTTGATTATGTGTCCAAGTGGGTAGAGGCCATGCCATGTCGTAAAGCTTCCACGGAGGAATCCATTGCAATGATCAAGAGCATAATTTTCCCTCGCTTTGGTACCCCGAGAATTTTGATAAGCGATGGAGGAACTCACTTCACCGGGAAGAACTTCAAGAAGTGCTTGTCCAAGTTGGGGATTGAACATAGAGTCTCTACGGCTTATCATCCACAAACCAACGGACAAGCAGAAACATCGAATAGGCAATTAAAGAGCATTCTTAATAAAACTATAGAGGAGGGAGGCAAGGATTGGTCAAAGAAGTTGGATGGAGCTTTGTGGGCATATCGAACGGTGTTCAAAACACCGATAGATATGACCCCTTATCAATTTGTCTATGGCAAAGCTTGTCACCTTCCGGTTGAGTTAGAACATAAAGCCTATTGGGCGATTAAAGAGATGAACCTCGATCTAGATGCCGCGGTGGTAAAACGAAGAATCCAAATAAGTTAGCTAGAGGAGATGAGGTTAAAAGCTTACGAAAATGCGAGCTTACGAAAATGCGAGCATATATAAAGAGAGAATTAAAAGGTGGTATGACAAAAGGTTGAAGAAGAAGGAATTTAAAGGAGATAAGGTCCTCCTCTATAATTCGAGGTTTAAAACCTTCGGAAAGGGGAAATTGCAAAGCAAGTGGGATGGACCTTATATTGTTCATTCGGTGCTCTCCAATGGAGCGGTAACCATCATGGATGTGAAAGGTGATCAATTCATGGTGAATGGTCAACGGCTTAAGGTTTATTACGAACCCGACGTTGTGCCCCTTCACCATATTGATGTCTTCATCATGGAGGATGAGCCCGAACGTCAAGCCTAGGACGTAAAACAAGGTGAGCATTTTGTAAATAGCTCTTCTTTTATTTTTCTAGAGTTTCTCGCGAAGTTTTACCAGGCCATCTTTTTCACTTGGGCTAAAAATGCAAAAATAGTGGGACACGCGAAAAACCGGACCAAACCGGCCCGCAAACCAGGGCAGGCCGGCCGGCCCGGTCCGATCAGCCCAGGGGGCCTGGGTGGCGGTTCGCCCCCGGTTTCCTCTGGGACGCGCGCCTTCGACTTCCTTGTTTGGTCAGAAAATTTTAGGGAAGTCAAGAAAAGGAAAAAATGGTTTCTAGGGCATTCCTTCCCAGAATATTTAAAGGGACGTGATGGGAGCTCAGGAATCCATCCCAATTTGCATCCTTTTGCACCCAAGCAGCAGCCATGATGTACCCTAGGAGCGTGGAGATCAAGCTAGGCGCCGAGAAGCCATCGAAGCCGAAGGAGGCGAAGCGATGCGAGCTCAAGCTACCCATGGAGATCAAGAGGACCACTCGCATCCGTTGCGGAGGGCGTGTCCCGACCGGGGCAATCGCATCTCGCCACCACGTCAAGGAGGAGAGGGTCTCTACTCCCGTTCATAGGTCGGAGCGCATCTGAGGCATGAAGAGGAAGGATTACAAGGAGGTGTCGCCCGAGCCAAAAGATTACGGGGGGAGTGACTACTCTGATGACCGTAGCCCGAGCTCGTGGGCGGCCGCCGGAAGAGAGGACAACGACCTATACTATTGGGAAGAGGTGCCCAAGGAGAAGACTCCCGAAGGTCCTAACGGCGGTGGAGATCCCGGCGACGGCGACGACGGCGACGACACTGGCGATATCGACCCTTTCGGGATGCATCCGCTATGTTGTGCGGCTTGCCGTCACTCCATCTCGGAGCTCTATGCATCGGTCGATGAATGTTTCCAGGCTATGGAGGCAATGAGGCAGTGTATGGAGGACTTGGAACGAGTGGTCGAGGACGACTACAAATTCCTGAATCGGAACGTGCGGAAGTTGTTTGGCATGATGGCTCTTTTGCTTTAAAGACTAGTTTGGTTTGGTTTAGTTTTCGCGAGAGTTTGAGAGTCTTAAAGTTTTAGGTGTGTGCTTTTTAATTTTTCAAAGTTTCGAGTGTCTTAAATTTAGTGTTCGTGTCAAGAAAATCAAATAAAAAGTGTCCTTTAAATTTTTGTCTCTTACGATGCTTTTCTTCCTTTGCTTGTATGTTCGTCTTTAATTTTTGATATATAAACTTGAGCGATTGGTTTGAAACGTTTACCGTGGTGCTTAGTGGAGTTTCTACCTCTAAAAGTACCCGCGTCATGCTTTGATCTAGAACTTCGTTTTGGTTGTGCTAAGTTTGATGCTAAGATTGGAGGAATTTAATTCTGAAAATTATTGAAAAACCCTTGTAATAAAGGTTAGCGAATTCTCTTTTTCCAAGTTGAGAGATTAAGAAAAATCCTATACAAGGCCAATTAATATTCGCTCCACCATAAGTGCGGTTAGCATAATGAGTTGGGCTAGGATCCTTTTCTCTTGGAAGTTTTAATTTCGAGCAATGACCATGTCCTTGTGTTTATCTTTTATTGCTAGCCTCGTCATGCATTCGGTAACGAGACTCTCACATCGAAAGTCTCGTACATCGCCGAATTCCATACCCAAACCATAATATCTCTTTTGTGCATCGTATTCCTTGAACACAACCTATATTCAAAGTTTCATCTCGTCTCTAGCATGGTTTTTATTTTAAAATTAAGATTGTGTTTATGCAAGAAGAGATGAGTAAAGAGCTTTGAAAGAGAGGTAAAGATGTCAAAAAAAAGAGAGAGAGAAATAAAGAAAAAAATATATTTGTATGGAAAAGAAAAAGAAAGAAAAAAAGAGAAAAGAAAAAGAGGAAAAAGAAAGAAAGAGGAAAAACAAGAAAGATGTGAAGTGGGATGAATCAAGTGAAGGATAAATAAAGTGCAAGGAAGGATGTCACTTGTTGTTGAGAGACGAAACTTCCATTCTTTTTCCAACCATGTGCAATCCGACAACGAGGACGTCATCGGTGCCTCGTAGTCTTATTTTCTTTTGCCCTTGCACATGTCCACCATTCTATATCTTCTTATCCTTGATATCCCTACATTATGGTTAATTCTCATGATCATTGGCTTTGAAAGGTAAACAACCACTAGAGGAAGTTCTTAGCTTGACAATACTTGTGTTGATTGCACTAGCCATACCTATAGCTCCACTTTACATAATATATGAGAGACTTATGGGAGTTGAGAGTTTATGAATTGTTTAGGATAGCCACTTCATATGAGCGACATGTGAGAACTTGGAGAAAGTTTTTGTCTAATACTTGTTGCAAGAATTTTATTTTTGAAAAATCATAAAAACCCACCAATGGAAGCAAAGAAGTAAGCATGGCTGGAATTGAAGACCTCGAGTGAAAGTTATGAGTTGTGGGGTAAATCTCAATTTGGTAAAAATTCTAAACGCCCATGTTTATGTATGATGATCACTGCTTTATGTTTATTATATTAAAGATAAAGGATTGACTAACTTGTGAAGAAAGGATTAGCGGAGCACGATTTCAACACCTTGGACAAAAGTTCTTTTACGAGTACTTGCTCGAGGACGAGCAAGATCTAAGCGTGGGGGAGATGTTGACGTAGTATTTTGGTGCACCAAACATGTTCATTACACTTTGGTTTGGATTTGATTATGGAACTAACCCGCCACTAGGCACGCTAATGATATAACAAGTTCATCTTCGTATGTGCATTTGGAAGTGATATGTTTTTGCAGGAAAACGTGGACATAAAGGACGGAGTCACAACAAGTTCAAAGGAGCAATTGAGGAGTCCCGTTCGTGTTCGTGGGCATGATGAAATCACTCCCAAAGGTGGCAAGGACCGAAGTGTTATAAAGGAACATCCCCGAGGATTGAAGCGTAAAAGACCGAACTTCATGCGAGAAGACCCTCCATCTTGGACGCGAGGATGACATCGTCAAAATGGTGCAAATGGAGGGGGCAAAGTGCATAATGACAAAAGGACCCACGTGCGCGAAGGGGCGACCGAACCGGGCCAGGATTGGCCTGAGCCAGTCGGCCCAGGCTGGCCGGCCTGGCCCATCCCGGGGTCGGTTCGGCCCCCCATTTCTTGAGCGTGAAGATCTTTCAACCCTAAATACGTGGAGGCACCGCCATTCGCAGAGGGGAGAGCCATTCGCCCGAGAGGCCGTCCACAAGCTAGAGAGAGAGAAGAGGAGGGAGATCATTCGCGAGAAGGATCGCTCTACTCGAAGGAAGCAACCACAAGTGGAGGAGGACATCGAGGCCCTGCCAACACACCCCCAGAGGAGAAGGAAGACACCGTCGGAAGCGTCATCATGATCAACGGTGCTATGCCTAGCACCTTGATGGGGTAATCTTCTCTTTTGTCCATGGGTTGTAAAAGATCTTGAGATGTAATCGCTACTTTGTATGGTTATCTATCTATCATCTAGTGTTGAAGATGCTTTGTTGTTTAAGGCTAGCTACCATGCCGTGTAAGGAGTAAGATCTCAATGCTCCCTTGGAACCATTCAATACGCCGTGTCCCTCAAAGGTCTAGTCACGAATACCTCCGCGTAGTGACAGTACGGGGGGAGGGAAAGGGCGAAACTGTGGTCACAACCCCCGATAGATTAGATTGGTTTTCATATCTTAAGCGGTTGCATGTTCAAGTATCGTAGACCCATGGGCTAGTGTCTTTATATATCTTGTTGGTTTAATCATCCTCTCTAGTGTAGCGTAGTAGTTCTCTAGATTAACCGTAGATTTGGGTTTGGTTAAGTTAGTGAGTAGTGCTAGATCAAACGCGTGTAATCCCCTTGCTCAGCGGATTGATAAGAACCTAGGGAATCCCCGTGGTGAAAAAGGTGTAGGTCCGTACGCTTGCGGATCGTAGGTGGATACGAGTTTTATCCGTCAACAACCGTCAACATCTTGGCTACGGTAGCGCTTTATAACGATTTTCATGCATGTTTTAGGTGCTAACGAAGTTCCACGAGTTGTGTTGAGATTTTATCTGCAGGTTCAAGATTTGGGAGCAATTTCGGAGCACCAAGCCACATAAGGTAGGCACGGCCGCACCTAGTGGTACGGCCGGCCCTACCTTGCACCACTATTTAGGTTCACACTGAGTGAAGTCCCGTGCATCAGCTCCCAAAAGACCAAAACCATCACGATCGTGTTGGATCAAGCAAACACACCACAGGCGAGCTGCACAGGGGCCAGGAGGCAGGGCCGCCCGCACCACTAGGGCCGGCCGAACCTCCAGGGCCGGCCGCACCACTAGGACCAGCCGCACCTGCCCGACTCGCCCAAACGTGTCACCAAGCCTCGGTCACTTCAGGGAACACAGCTAAAAATGATCATGATTGAGGAAACAAGGTCGGTTTGATCCAGAGGTTGAGATTAGCCTCGCTTGGATCCATGGACCCACAAGCCAGTGAACAACCAACATGGGACAGCGTTCAAGACTTCATCTACCCACTAGAGCACAATTCGAAGTGGATGACAAGAGGGCCCAGGGCCAGCAGCACCAAGAGGTCCGGCTGCACCTCCTTCACTCAGCAAACCGACCCACAACCGTCTTCAAACCGCCTCAGGGACCAAATCACGGACGCACGATCAAAGGCGGTGGAAAGTGGAGGGCCCGCCGCACCTAGAGGCACGGCCGCACCTCCTTGCTCGGCACTGCAGCTCCCTCTCACCTACAAGTACCCCCTCCTGCAGCCACCGACCCATTGGGGCTATATATAGAGCATGACACCTCGTAGAAGGACACAAGTGATTAGAACCAAGTGGCGGAGCCCTACATAAGTTAGTATTTAGATAGTAGGGAGAGAGAGTTGAGTGTTGGAGTAGAAGTCGGAATGTCGGTCTTCTTCCCCTTCCTCGGCGGGTGCGGTACAACTATGGTCATCCACACCTTGGATATTTTGTAAGTTCGGATTCGTGAGTAACTAAGTCTCAAGTCATTTCATCGTTCGCTCTTAGGTTCTTTAATTGCAGTTAGTAGTTTCTACTTGTTGTGATTGCTTTGCTTTGGATCCGAGTAAAGTAGTGCTTGGTTAGTGTAGACGTGGTGTCTAGGCTTCCCAGTACCTTGGAATGTTTCCCAGTTCAACGGAATAGTTGTGGTACCCTAGGGAGGTGACAGCTCCGGACGGGCTTTGTAGTCCACCACGTTAGTTCCGGCAGGTAGGAGTTACAACATCAGAGCCCCCTTCTCATCCCTTTCCGTGGCTCTTTTCCCTCTGGCCCCGACGAGCGACAAGTTTTGCCTTGATTCTATCCGTGACTCTCACAAGTCCCAAACTTCATTAGTTATCCCCTCTCTACCTGAAATCTACCCTTGCCTTTCTATCCTTCGTCACCATATCCCCCGGACGAATTAGTTCAGGTTCACAACACTTTTCCCTGTGGAAATCGATACCTTGGAATACTCCTGGGTGAAAGCTACAACGGTATCCGTGCGCTTGCGGATCTTTCTGTGATCGTGTAGTATACCAACAGGCTTTCTGGCGCCGTTGCAAATCTAGTAACGACGTAAGAAGTGCCAACACCAAGGCATGTGCCAGGAGGAGCCTGGTTTTGCCTGCCTTCTTATCAACTCCCTAGAGCGCCTCGGTATCACTGAGCGCCCAAGGTACTATAGCAGAGAGTACGAGCAACTCGACACTCTTCGCTGTAGGGTGGTCCTCTCCATCGCCAGAAGCAACCGCTACCCCGACATCGAGCCATGGTGCGTGACCGCCACAGGGTTTCGACACCGGGATACCTACCCCTTGGCCCTCAGAAAAGCTCTCCGATACCTGTGCCAAATCTACGAAGACCACCTCATCTCCACACCCATGAGTCTTTTCCCTCCGGCCATCAGGACTCGAGTTTGGCAAGCCCGCATGAGGAACTTAGAATAGTGCCGCCACCAAGAAGACCTTTTGTACCATGCGGTGGCCTACCTCGTCTCCTTGGACCAACTCTTTGACGAGCAAGGTAGGCTCCTGAGGGAGCAAATCAGTCAGGCCGAGCAAGCAGAAGTCACAGTAATGATGCACCAAGTTCGAGTGGCTCAAGCTGAAGCAAGGACCGCGGCCACCATAAGTAGTGAAGCTGTTGCACATGAGGGCCTCAGGCAGATCCAGGATCAGCGCATACAGGAATGGACCAACAGTGGAACACCCATTCCGGCCATTGGAGAAGCACAAGTCCTACTTGGGACACCCCTCGTAGGATAGGGAGGAACTCTTGAGACCCCGCCAGCACCACCTGCAGCTGCCGAACAACCAACAGCGTCCGCAGGAGAAGAAACCGCCGCACAGCCCAAAGAGAATGGGAACCTTGAGGGCGATGATGATGAAGAACTGCTCATTCCACTGGAAAGCACACTCCGCCCCGGAAGATGGCTCACCTCGCGAGTAGCATGCCCAGATGCCCTTGCCGAGGGAATGAAGCCGTGATGGTCCGAGCTTAGAGTCGCACTCTTAGCTTTTGTCGTAGTACCAAGTCGTGTAGTTCGGGATGTATCCTCCTCTCATGGTTGAAATAAAGTTGTTTGTGCTTGTTTGTTTACTATGTGCTTGTTGTGCAGGAGTAGATCCTAACTTTTCAAAAAGAAATCTGCCTTAATCAACTTAAACATCACATAAAACCTAAATCTCATAGAAACCCGCTTCTCTACAGATGGTTTCAAGGCGCCCCGCTAGGACCCTCCAAGGCTCCGGCCGTGTCGACCCAAACGCAGAAGGATCACAAGCGGAAC
This sequence comes from Cenchrus fungigraminus, assembly GCA_036936925.1. Classification (NCBI taxonomy): domain Eukaryota; kingdom Viridiplantae; phylum Streptophyta; class Magnoliopsida; order Poales; family Poaceae; genus Cenchrus; species Cenchrus fungigraminus. The sequence continues at coordinate 85,681,732 of CM072770.1, read as the reverse complement.
GAGTGGAGCGCCCTAACGAGCAAGAAGTGAATCAGGGCAAAGGTGGAAGAGAAAATCGAGTGCAACCGCAACTCCCACCACCTGCCGTAGACCTAGCACAAGTGATGGCCAACCAGACTCTATTGCTGGAAGCCATAGCCAATGCCATCAACTGTCCATGGCCCCGTGTTCTGGGCATGAATGAGAAAGGGCCACGTGGAGGTGACCACGGCCCAGGAGGCCTTGCTACAGGCCAAGGCCGAAGCTGCGGCGGAGGTCCAGCGCGTGAAGAACGCCATGGCTCGGCATGTGGAGAAGGAGATAAACACCCTGAAGAAGGAGCTGGCAGCTGCCCAGAAAAGGGCGAAAGACGCCGAAGAAGACCTCCGGGTCATCGTGGAAGGTATGCTTGAACAGACCTTAGACCTTGACTTCCGGCAGTTAGGTCATTCCTTGACCTTGACCTTTGATACTTCCAGATGCCTAGGAAAAGGAGGAGGCCTTGAAGAAGGACCTTATGGAGACCAAGGACCAGGTGAGGGTCATCAAAGAGAAGACCAAGGAGGGCCAAGATGGTAAGTAATATTTTGCCCGAAGAGCTTCACCAGGGTTACGTCGAGACTTGTGGAATGTTACCGACCCTCTTGTGGTGATTGTAAGTCTTGAGAAGCAGCTCAATGACCTCAAGGAGGCCGTTGAGTACTTGATGGCCATCTACATCCCCCAGGAGGAAGGGGCGGAGCCCAAGGAGCTCGTTGCCCATCTGGACGAAGCGGAAGGTCGGATGAAGACGCTACTGCTGGACACCAACAGGCTCGCTGCGGCCGCAGCCTTGGCTCCTTCACCAGGTGCGCCCGGGTCTGCGCTCGCTCGGCTAGGGACTGCATCACAACAAAGACCCATCCAGTTTGAGACCCTTGGAACGTTCGAAGCAGCAGCTGGAAATCAACAAGGTCAATAGTAGGAACTCACCAAGAGCATCCGTGCGATCGTCCGCTATGCCGCCTTGAACTCGTCAAGGTCGTGGCGGTCAGCGACGATGTCGTCCTCCCACGGGGTCTCGGCATAGAGGCACTTATCGTCCTTGTTCCCGCCTCCAGGCCCGCTCGCCCTCCAGCTTGCGACTCCTGTGCTGGTGGCGGGTTGGCCACAAGCGGGTCGCTCTGGAGACCTTCAACCTGCTGCGTGCCGTCGGCTGCAACCTTCACCGCCTCTGATGTCACCGTCCCTGTGGCCCCAAGGGCCTGGATTGAGACATCTGCCGCCGATGTCGCCGGTGACTGTTCCACTGGCGCCTTCCCTCCCTTATGCCCAAAGGCCTCCTGGCCTGAGGCATTCTTGGCACTCTTCGAGGTGGCAGGCGTCGACCTACAAAGATGTGAAAACCCTCAACAAAGAAGAACACAAGATATGCAAGACCAACTACAAGCAAAGCACAGTTCGTTGACTTACTTGCCAGTGAGCTTCAACCCGACCTTTATAGGCTTGGGCGGAGCCTTCCTCGCCTTCTTCTACGACCCTGCGTCACCCGGCTCGTCCGCGCTCGGCTTTGAGCTCCCCTCCTCCTTCATGACCTTGCGGGGAGTCTTCGTCACCTGCTCGGCTGGTGCGTCGGGCGACCTCGTGTCGTCTTCTTCACCGACAACCGCCTCGGTCTCAGTGCTGGCCGTCGTCGTATCCGTCGATACGGCAGGGCCCCCCTCTTCCTCTTCTTCGTCGCCGCCGCTTGGGTGGCAGCGATCACTGCCGCGCCCTTGGACGCAGACATTTTGCCCGCAGCTAGCCGCGTACGTCGCGTCGGTGGCAAGGCAGTCTTCACCGCCACCCTCCCTGCGGCAGGATTTTCGTCATCACTGCCCACCGTTGAGTCAGAGAGGTAGTCCTCAATGCACTACTGCGGAGGCGCCTGAACGTCCCCCACAGCTCGGACCTTGAAGCTCCGCTCGTCCTCGTCACGCAACAGAGCTGGACACCAATACACACCCTCACGACCTTGAGTCAGAAGACCAACGTCAGAATCACCAAAAGACACAAAGGCAACAACAGCAATAAAGGTCGATTCTGAGCAAGGTCACTTACAGCTTCAGTGGGGCGGTACACGCTGAGTGCCTTATGGCACGTCCGGTTGCGGATGCGCCCGGCGAACAGGCCCTTCACCCACGCCACCATCTCCTCCTTGGAGACCTTGCGCCGTGTGACCCGAGTGGGATCGGATTGGCCCCAGTACTCGTACGTGGGGTGCACTCGATCTTGGATAGGCTGCAGAAGCCACCGGCTGAAGCTGATCGCCATGGTGTCGCCGGTCAGCCCTTCCGTCTTCAACCTCTCCAGGTCCTCCAGTAGCGGCTTGAGGGCGTCGGTCTCTCGCGATGTCAGCTGGTTGGACCATTCTGGCCCAGGTACAGGCGCGTACCCAGACCTTGTTGGAAGCGTTGGCACCGGGTTGTCGAGGTAGAACCAGCCTTGCTTCCAGCCTGTGGTGTTGTTAGGCAGCACCAGGTCGATGTACACCGGCTTCATGTACCGGCACAGCATGAAGCCGACGCTACCGACGACCTCGGTCTTCCCCATCTTCTTCAGCTCGAAGAAATACCGCCACAGGTGGAAGTGGGGCGGTATCCCTAAGTACGCCTCGTAGAGGTGGATGAAGGACGAGACTATGGTGATGGCGTTGGGAACCAGATGTACCAGGTTGATCTGGTAGAAGTAGAGCAGTCTGTGGAAGAAGTCACCCGTGGGGACCCCGAACCCGCGCTCGATGTGCGCGAGGAAGGCGACGGTCTCTCCGGTCCCCTCGGTGGGGAACGCCTCACCGACCGCTGGCCTCCAGCCTACCTCCGCCTTGGGCTTCAGCAGCCCGCGGGTCGCCAAGATCTGGATCTGCTCTTCCGTCACGGTGGACGGCTCCCAGATGCTCTCCGGTGTCGGCGTAAGCTCGGGCTCCATCTCTTCCTCCTCTACGCCGGTGGATCTAGCTTTAAATACTACGAACAACTTCGTGCGCATGCGAGGGTGCGCGGCACAGCGAGTCTAAGCGTGGTGGCTCCGCTGACTATGCTGGAGCGCTTGAGCGGCGGCAGCGGAACCCTAAGCTTTGCGCGGAAATGGAAGCGAGTGGGGGTCCCAACCTGCGGCTCGGCCTCTTATAGATGGGCCCAAGTGACGTTGTGGGCCGCCGCGCCCAACGTCTCTCCAGTGGATTTCTCGGTGACCCAACGGATCCTCGCCTAATGGATCTTTCGGCCTAACGGATACAGGCAATGACGGCTCGTGCCGTACGAGAATCTGCACCCGTTGGATTTTTGGTCAACAGCCCAACGGTCATGGACTCATTATGCACCACGTCTAAGCCCCAACCCCGATACTACTGATATTCACTTCAAGGTCGCCCGACCTACAGATGACCTACGGATCTGCCACATCACCTCTGTAAGGTCGATAAGGACCCGACATCTTTCTAGGTCGCCTCGGCCCACAAATGGTTGGTTCACACCATGGCTTCTAGGCCCAGCTGCCTACCAGGTCGCTTCGACCCACAGCGGTGGATTTTTTACCAATGGCCCTGTGCTTAAAGGCTCCACTGCCCGTTGGCGACCTCTTGGTCTTGACTACAGCTCCTTCCCGAAGTCACTGAAGCCCTGTTGCCTTCTAGGTCGACTAGACCTACAGTTTTCAGGTTGACTCCCTGCGTTGTGCCACTGCACAAACGGCTGTGTCGACCCAGGTCGGCACGGGATATTTGTCGATATTTAAGGCCTCCTGAAGGTTGGCATGCTATTACAGCCCCACGGGGACCTTGGTAGCCATACCATTGTCGCCTAGGCGCCTCTACATGCACTTGGGACGTACTGTTTGTCACACAAACATATGCGAAAAAGCTTCATAAGCTACAAGGACTTTGGCCCATGGCCAATTACAAGATACAAAGACATTAAAGGTCCTGAACTACCTTACATAGTGTTTGCGACGCAGCCTACACCGACGAGGTGTGTTGCAAGTTTTCTTCTAGCTTCAGGACCTACTTGGAGGTCTCCACCGCTGCCGTTGTCGCAGCTGCCACACAGCCACCTCTACTCGAGCTCTAGAAGGTTCATGTGGCACCCATACTTACGTCTGGGCTCTCCCACAAGATTCCAAATGGAACCAGCGTCACCTCGGGCCTCTCCTGGTGAAGCATCGTGGCCTCCAGCATCGCATCAGGCCTCGGCACGCAAGGCCTGTCGACACATGTACTGCCCCATGCTACACCTTGATTCCTCGCTGGGCCCGAGTGCAGCGGCTGATGGAGTTCTCCGAGCTTCGCAATCATTCTTCTGGCTTCAGTCATGAATGGCCTAGTTCTACGCTTTGGTGGACAGACACAGGCCCAATGCATGGGGAAATTACTATGGACCTTTGCCATGACTTCCTCAGGTGGCTTGAGTGCTTCGCTCGGTGGTGCGGGCGTCTATTTATACCCACAACACTTGGCCTTGGACCCTATCTGCAACTCAGCTGACATGGCGTTCTTATCTGGACGCTGTTCCCACGTGAAGCGCGAGGTCACTGTTTGCCTGTGGGGCCGTTGGCGCGCCTTTCCCCTACTTGACCACCTCCTGACACTTTTTTGTCCCTTATGGGCGGACAGCGACTACAGCTCTCTTTGGGGGCAGTCCCGTGACCATACAGTGTGCTTATGACTTAGGTCACGACAGCCTTCGGTGTTTGGCGCTTTCCTCAAAGATTCCAGGTGTTTTGTCGCATTCGTCCAGATCGTCAGAGCTTCAAGAAGGAAGCAGAAGCTGTAGGTTCTCTCTTTCTTCATTTTTCGAGCATCAAACCGATCATACTGGTCGCTTTACTGCTTGGGGGCTACTGCACGAGTGCGTTTTACGACGCCCTCTTCCTTTACGTCGCCTCGACCTATCGGAAGCTTCCTTCCACTAAGCCTCTGCTTGACCTACCTACGGTCGGCACTACGGCCTTTCTAAAGGTCGCTGGAGCTACTTCATGTTGCCTGATCCAGGTCAGGTCGGCGGTTCCTCAAGATCAAACTCCTTTCCTTCATCTCGACCTTCTGGTCCTACATTCCAGAAGCTTGATGTTCGACTTCGTGCGCGCACTGGAGGGGTTATTCTTCTTTTTGGATCCCCGTGCACCCTACACGACCTCAGCGGTGCAATGTCTTCGCCACGTCTCGACATGACCTCACTTCGGCCGCTACGCCTACACATCGATCGGGGGCTTGAGAGACATGGGTACCCATGGGTCCCCACTGACCAGTGTCCCAGAGGTCCCTGCCAAGTGGACCCGACCTGCCAGAAGCCCCGCCGACCTGCAAGTGGGCCCGAAGACCCTATCCGCAGACCCGGCGACCTTGGAAGACTCCGGGCGACCTTATCCAGATCTTCATGCTTGGAGTGCAAGGCAAGCTACTAGAGCGCGGCCCAGCACCGCCCGTAGGTCCGTGAATCATGAGATACTCCTTGTAATCCGGGCAGATAGTCTCCTGTTTTGTAACCGACCCAAATATGGGTCCACCGACCTCGAATGGAAACCCTAGCCCATTGTCCATATAAGGCGGCCTAAGGCTCCATTCGAGAGGACTTCTCCTCTCCGCATAATTCCCCCACCATACTGGACGTAGGGTTTTACTCTCCGGAGGCCTGAACCAGTCTAAACCCTTGTGTCCCCGTGTTCATCTCCATTCTTGCCGTGTTCCGAGTTCATCACGTGAATTACCACCTACGCTCTTAGTTCCCGATCCTCCCATTAACCTACAAACTACTTGGGTAGCCCCCTAGCAGATCTGTCCAAGTCTCAACCCCTGACATTTAGTCATGTAATAAACAGTTGAAACGATACGTTAATTTGTTGCAGTGAGTACATTTGTAATGCAATAATCGGATCATCCGTCTAACGTGAATATGAAGTAGAGTATAGTCCTGTGTGTGTTTGTCCATTCCATGATCCATGGTGGCATGGATAACCCAGTCAACAACTTGCCTCTATGCGCAAGGTCACTGACGTTTGGGTCTGACACCCAAGCGGTCTTTGGTTTGGGTCACTGACGTTTGGGTCCATGATCCAAAGTCGTTCGTTTCCCGCTCTGGACCACAAAGGCGGGACTTGAAATTTTGAATTCCCCGCTCCTCCTTCTGGTCCTCCTCGTTTATATATAAAACAAAGAGGGAAACCAGGCCTCCTAATTCCCTCCTGGTAATTTTCCAAAATCAGGGGATCTTCTCCTCGACCGCCGAAGAGACCTAGTAGATCTGCGGAGGAAGTAGCAACGGCGACCTAGCTACCGATGACGGCTTCCTCTGCTATGAGCGGCGGCCTTCCCCTTCTACGAGCGGCAGCCTTCCTCGGCAACGTCCTTGAAGCTGCAAGATGGTTCAAACTTGTTGCTCCGTCGCGAGGCTCACCCTGGTGGCCGCAGATCTGCAACAGTTGCGCAAAACATCATGCTTAAGGCACAAGGTCGGGCTGCTAAATCAAGACGGCATTCGGCACCTTCTTCCCTTCCTATTCGTCAGGTCTGCAGTCTCCTCCCTGTATTGATCGATTCAATTAGATTGCTTCCCTATGCTCTTTGGCTTTCTATAATATTCTTTCATATTTGGGTGATTGTGGATCTACTTTACCCTATCGCAAGAATTTGTTCAAAGTAATTTTATTTAAGGTTTGTAGAAATTTGTAGATGAAATTATTGGACTACTTCTGCATGCTCTTTGCCTTTGAATATGTTATTGCATGCTTTGGTGATTGTGGATCTTCTGTTCCCTATTGCAAGAGATTGTTCCAAGTCAACTTATTTGAGGTTTGTAGAAATTAAAGGATGAAAGTATTATATTGCTTACCCATGCTCTTTGGCTTTCCATATTTTTGTTGCATGCTTGGGTGATGATGGATTGGGTGTGATCGTTCATGTACCGCATTGAACTTAATAGATGAAATTACTTCCGATTGCTAATGATCTCAACGCTTATCTCTTGTTCTTGTACTTGTTTCAGCGAGCCAAAGGGTCAACATCTGTAGTCGCTCCTGTTCATACCTGCTGCAAGGTAACAAACTCAACACCTTCTTTGCTTCCGGTTGCGAATGATCTCAACCCTTACCTCTTGTTCATGTAATTGTTTCAGCGGGCCAAAGGGTCAACATCTGAAGTCGCTCCTATTCAGACCTGCTCCAAGGTAACAAAATTAACACCTTCTTTGTTTCCGATTGCGAATGATCTCAACCCTTACCTCTTGTTCTTGTACTTATTTCAGTGGACCAAAGGGTCAACATCTGAAGTCGCTCCTGTTCAGACTTGCTCCAAGGTAACAAACTTAACACCTTTGTTTCCTTTGTTCGAATCAATTACGAGGTCCTAATCTGACTTGGGATCCACTGTTGCTAGATGGAAGCTACCAAGTCAGTGATGCTTCTTCCCGAACAAATTAAAACAGAGGCAGCCGAGTACTCAAGAATGGTTACCAAATCCTTATGTAGTAGTGTTGATGAAGAGCGAGTTGACGCTCCCAATCAGGATGGGGTACAACTTCAACAACGGTTTGTTGCTCACCAGAAAGAGTTATGTAGCTTGAAGAAGAAGATCGAAGAATCATAATCAAATCTGAAAATGCAATCGGCTGAAATTAAGAGGTTGTATAAGCTAACCGAAGACAGTGACGACTTCCTTTGTCTACTGCTTAGCAGTAAAAGATGAAGAGGTTAAGATCATTAGATCAAATCTCCACTTTCTCTTATGATTATGACCTGGATTTAGCTTTGTTAATCAATGTTCCTTGTGATACTGTATCTTGTAATAGTTTGTGATATGTGATGAACAATATGGTCGTGCTTGATAGTAAACAACTGTTTGCTTTATTGTATAAAGAAATATCTGCTGATTACTATTTTGCCAATCAGATTGGAATAATTCTAAAAAAGGATCAGAATTGAAATGAAATCCATTAATATTGATGCATGATTAGTTAATGTTATGTTGTCCTTCAGTGGGCTTAGCCCACTTTTAGTTGGGCCAAAAGTCAATTTTTTCAAATTAACGTGACACAGAAGGCCGCAACAATGTGTGCACCTATTGAACTCGACCCCACAAAAACAGGCCCACCCTAATCAAGTTTCATCTAAAAAAGCTACAATTGGGCTCATCAAAATCTTTTTTAGGCTATATGAACAACGCCAGCTTACAAGAATAGTTTTGGGCTCAACCCAGCTACAAACGGGCCAAATTCGTTTTATGACGCATACAGTTTGTCACAATTGGCATGCCACATCAGATTATGTCCAGCGTGGCAAAGCTGCAGGAACGAAGTTATGACGCTTTGTATTGACGATTTTGCACGTGTCATTAAACTCATGATGCCGTGAAATAAGGTCTCGTCATTAATCGCGGTTTATGACGCTCGATTAATGACAGAAGGTTTGCGTAACAACCGGCATCATTAATCACGGTTTATGACGAGAAACAACCTTTTTTGCGTCACTAGTCGGCATATTTCTTGTAGTGGAAGGAAAAGATGGCAAATTTGCTGAATTGGAAACTAGGTTGTTGGCCAATGAAATATTTAGGTATACCAGTTTCTGAAAGTAGGTTGGGTATTATAACTTTCATGGGGCTAAAAGACAAAATGAGGAATAAGCTAGACCCATGGAAGGGTAAGTATATGCCCTCAGGAGGCAAGCTAATTCTCCCAAACTCGTGCCTAACTAGTTTGCCAATTTATATTATGGGCTTCTACTTGCTACACAAGGGGACCCAAGAGTCCTTTGATTCAATCAGGAGCAAAGTCTTCTTGTAGGGAGCCAAAGAAGAAAAAAAATATCACATGGCGAAGTGTGAAATGGTGAGTAGACAGTAGACCAAAAGACCAGGGAGGTCTGGGAATAACCAAAACTGAAATCATGAATGAAAGCTTCTTGGTCAAATGGATTTGGAAGATTGTTAAGGGGTCTGATGATCTATGGTATAAACTGCTACATGCCAAATATATGCCAGAAAATAATTTCTTCAAATCTAAGACAAAGGGGTCCTCCCAGTTTTGGCAACGCCTACATAAAGTGAAACACTTATTTAAATGGGGCGCTATTTACAGAGGGAAAAAAGGGGATACGATTCGTTTTTGGGAGGACATTTGGGTTGGCAACGCGCCTTTGAAGATCCAATTACCAGACATACACAAAATCTTTGATGATCTAGAAGCGTTGGTGGTAGATTACTATGACGAGGAAGGGTGGGAAATTGATTTTAGACGCTTTCTAACACACAGAGATGTAGAGCAGAGGGATGCTCTGCTGGATCTACTAAAAGATATCAGCTTAAGTTCCTCTGCGCAGGATGAACTAGAATGGGCTCTAGACAAATCCAAAAACTTCAGTACAAAATCTTTATACAGGTTTATGACTCACAGGGGCGTGATCATTGCCAATACAAGCAATATTTGGAAAACAAAATTGTTGTTAAAAATAAAAGTTTTCCTCTGGCAGCTTGCTCACAACAAACAACAGGTGGCTGCTTCCTTGAAGAAAACAGGATGGAAAGGAAATCCCCACTTTTGCTTAGAAAATGCAAATCATATTTTCTTTGCTTGTTCCATTGCGCAATTTGTGTGGTGCTGTATTCACTCTATCTTTGGATGGACAAAATCGCCTACATCTTGGAGTGACTTGCAAGGGGGCTGGTAACCTGATAATTTGAACATTCCCCACAGGTTTCAGTTATTCTTATTAGAAGGGCTTGTATGGGCTTTATGGAAGTCGCGCAACAAAATGACGATTGAGAAGAAATTCCCGACAAATCCACCTGACATAATTCGTTCTGGTATTAATTTTGTGCAGCGATGGTCTCCCCTGCTGAAGGAACCAGATCAGGAGTTGATCATGAAGGTATTGCACAAGATGCAAGTCTGGTTGGGCAGCTTCCGCCTCAGTGACGTGCTGGGGACAGTGAAATCTGAGGCCATGTCTGAAGTATGAAGCTGTTTAGACATTGAAGTCTGAAGATGCGTGAATGTTGAAATCTAATCTTGCTTGCATGTAATAGGCTATAGTCCGGTTATGTGGTGCTTAGCTCTGGAATGTTGTGGCCAGTCTGGCTGTGGGTCTGGCTTTCTATAAAAGTAGAGGCAATCTTCTTTTTTAAAAAAAAATCAGCGAAGATTCAAAATCGTTCATGGTTGCTTTTTGTTAAAAGATGGGCATGGAGCAGGTCGACCCATCGGTTCATTGACCCGGCCCATGAAAACGCCCTAATGGGCCCCTTGTTTATTCCATCAAACGGATTAGGATCAGCACCGCTTAAACCTTTGGGTCGAGAGGTTTGATCCACTTCTTCCCCACGGCGGCGGCGGCGTGCTGTTTCCTGCGAGCATTAGCGTCTCCTAAGCATGCGCGAGTGAGCTCCCGAGTCTGTCATCACTGTCGTCGTCGTCGCCGCCACCGCTAGCTGCCGCTGCCGCCGTCGGATCTCGTCTCTGTCGCGGCCATGCGCCGGTCTGCCACCGGATCCCGTCCGCCCCCAGTCTCCCTGGCGCCCACTGCACCCGTCCTTGCCTTGGCTGCCCACCTGTTGCTCTGCGCCGTCCGGCCGTCTGCCGGATTCGGTCCTTGCAGTGGACGTATGTCCACTCGAAGCTGTACTCTTGGATGACGAAGATGAGTTCCCCATCTTATGGTTAGTGAACAATTGTTTCTCCTATTGCTAATTAGAATGAAAGCGACCCATAATATCCATTGGAGCAGCGCGGGTCAGCAGCTAATTATAATGGATAGTCTGGTGCTTCTTTATACATGGATCCATGGTTCGATTTGGGTTCGCCCCAAGGATCAACCACGCTCATCTTTACTTTTCTTTCAGCGCGCAGTTTGCTTCTCTCACGCGCTTTCGCGTCACTTCTATTTCACTCGTCAACTCCTCCAGCCACAATAATAACCCCCTTTGCTATGCTATTCCTGTTAGTTGTTTCACTAGGGTGATGAACAATTAATCTATGAGCATGGAGATCCGAGCCTCGCGAGTGGAGTGCGCCCTAAGCACTGATCACCTGCCCGCCCATCCGATCATGGCTAGAAACCAAAGCAATCCCATGTACCAAGACGGCTAAAGCTGGCAACACGAACCCACACTATTGATCCAAGCGTGCTGTGCAACATTGGGGGCAGTGGTCTGTTCTGGCCGCGTCGCTCGTCGTTCCGCCGATCGGCCCGCCAAGCCAACAATGGAGGGGTTCTGCTTCGCGCGGTGCCGGTTCACGCGGCTTATGGCGGCGGTGCAGCTGGCGCTGGGCGTGTTCGTCATCTTCATCAGCATGGCGAGCCTCCACCGCTTCTACGCCACGAACAACCTCCTCCCAGGCCTCGACGACCCCACCCACTGCGCCAAGTTCCACACCGTCGCGGGCGGCGCCGGCGGGTATGCCGGTTTCGACATCCGCGCTCGCGGACCGCGTCGACGACGTGCTCGTCCAGCTCGCGGAGCTGCAGGACAAGCTCGAGGCCACGGCGCTCAAGATCGGCAAGAAGACCAAGAAGAGCAAGGCCCGCCATAAGCAGCCGGAGAACATGACCATGCCGGAGTTCAGGCGCTTCCTTGAGGATGAGGTGATCCACCCGCTCTACAGCGCGCACATCGCCCTCCGCCTCATCCGCATCCCGCACCCGGACCCCGACGGCAACGCCGCCACCCCGGCCGTCGACCCGCTCGTCAACTTCTTCACGGCCGAGGAGACACGCAAGTACGTGACGGCCAAGGCCAACCGCGACGGCCTGCCGAGCGTGTACGGGACCAACCGGACGTACAGCACCATCGGCCATGCCTGTGTTCTGATGCGGCAGGAGCTGGACGAGTACATGAGCTACGACGTCGGCGCCCACTGCCCCGACGACTGGGACCTGGGTCAGCGCCTCATGCTTGGCGGCTGTGACCCGCTGCCGCGCCGCCGCTGCCTCGCCCTGGCCTCCAAGTTCTTCAGCCGCCCGCTACCCATCAACGAGTCACTCTGGGCGCTGCCCGATGACCGTAACGTCCGGTGGAGCCGCTACCACTGCCGCGGCTACAAGTGCCTGTCCGCCCGGAACCAGCGCCGCGGCTACGACCGCTGCGTGGGGTGCTTCGACATGGACCGGGAGAAGTGGCGGTGGGTGGCCGCGGCGCGCAATGGCACCGCAGCCGCGGCGTCGTCCCTCGCTGACTTCCGCATCGACAACGTGCTGGCGGCGAAGCTCGGCGAGGTGCGGATCGGGCTGGACGTGAGCGTGGGCACCGGCAGCTTCGCGGCGCGCATGCGGGAGCGCGGCGTCACCATTGTGTCCGCGGCGCTGAACCTGGGCGCGCCGTTCGCGGAGACGATCGCGCTGCGGGGCCTGGTGCCTCTATACGCGACGATGAGCCAGCGGCTGCCGCTGTTCGACAACACCATGGACCTGATCCCCACGACGGGTTTCTTCGAGGGGTGGGTGGACCTGCAGCTGCTGGACTTCGTCCTCTTCGACTGGGACCGTGTGCTCCGACCCGGCGGCCTTCTCTGGGTCGACAAGTTTGCCTGCGCGCGCAAGGACCTCGACGACTACATGTACATGTTCCTGCAGTTCAGGTACAAGAAGCACCGGTGGGTCGTCTCCTTCAAGTCCAAGGACGAGGTCTACCTCTCCGCGGTGCTCGAGAAGCCGCCTAAGGTCCTGATCCATGCACATCGGCTCGGTCATCGGTCAGAGAGGCAATCTAATGAACTGCTCATCTGGTTGTTCGCCTTGTACTGATGAGCTTTGTAATTTAGGGACTGATGATTCAATCTGACTTGTTCATGAATAAATGCCAAGGTTTTGAGGTTGTTTTCCCCAGCCAATTCGAAATTCGACAATGCCCTCCCTCTCCATCTGGTTGCTTCCTCCCTTCAGTGTGGCTCAGTGCAGTGGTACTCTCACCTCTGTTCCAACCTTCCAGGTTTGCTTCAGTGTTGTGTTCCTCTGTTCTCTCCATATAAGGTTTTATGAATCTCAAAGGGAAAAAAAAGCTAAATATCTGGAATAGAGCCAAATATAAGGTTTAACATGAATGGTAGCTGAGTATAAAAAACAAACAGGCATGGTACTTCGTGATTTAAGCACTTAATAAACAAAAATAGAAAGGCAAAATTGGATATGAACCATCAAAAGAACACACATATAGGTATGTACCATTGAAAGAACGTTAATCGGATATTTACCATTAAAAAGTTACAAGTTTCAGATTTCTACCATTCTGTTGGCTTCCGTCGTAGCCTTTCGTCCGAGTCCGTCGCTCCGTCTTTTGCCTCCCTCCACGATATGCAAATGCATCTCCTTCCTCTCCCTTGAGGCATGCCATAGTAGCAGGATGTCGGCCGACGTGGTGGACGTGACAGCCAAGGGCGTCAGGCTGGAGCAGCATGCAGTGGGAGCGTGGTGCTGCTCCACCGCGCGTGGGGGCTAAGCAGCTCGTGTCCGTGTTCTCGCACCTTTTCCACACCATGCACGTACTCGTGTCCTCTTCGCCGTGCACTACTCGTGACGAGGACATCGCCAAGCTACTGGCACACACCACGACCTTTCCCAAGTTGTACTTCGTCCCTGACCTAGCTGCCACGTCCGGTTCGGAATCAGCCTACACCACTGCACGGTTTTGGCAATATCTCTATCGTACAATGTCGGAACGAAGCTACAAGAACTCCTTGGAAAGGGGACAAAGACGCCGTCGATTTGGTTCTGGTCCTAGCTCCAGAGCGTTTGTGGGTCATACTGTGTGACCACGAAAAGATGCTGCGTCACCTATTTTAGGCCAACTCGGCCTTTTATCGGGTCGGGCCTTCAGCCAAAGTTCTGGGCGCCCCCTCCGGCGTGACCCCAACCTTAGGACGCTCCCTTTTGGGTATAAACTCAGTAGCTGCCATCATTAGAGACTCAAATTTTTCTTTAGAGTTATTTGTCGTCGAACAGACGCCGTCTTCGGTTTGTGAAACCCCAACTTCGAGTGCTTAATCATTCATCTGGAGTCCTCACTATATGATGAGGACATCTTCCTCCACTATTACCCGTTGGCAAAGTCGCAACAAAATGGCCGAGTGGCCCTGTTGTAGTTGGGCGACAACCGTGTGAGCCTCATTATTATCCCACCTTGCTTAGCTTGGGAGGAGGAAGGCAGCTTAAAGGGGAGAGCCACCCTTCCCCTATTGGACTAGTCTTTTGGGGCGATTGAGCGTTTCCCTGATGATGGGTGCGCCGGATTACGGGGGCCAGGGTGTACGTGCCTGTAGTTGGAATCGCGATGGCCAGCTCGTGCGTGCCCGAAGCTTGATTCACAGGGGCCAGGGTGTGCATAACTGAAGCTGGATTTGCGGGGGCCAGATCATGCATATCTGTAGCTGGATCAGTGCATCGGGCTTCCACCTAGGGGCAAAGACGCAACAAAATTGGCTGAGTGGCCCAGTTGTACTCGGGCGGTAACCGTGTGAGCTCATTATCCCACCTTGCGTAGTTTGGGAGGAGGAAGTCACATTAAATGGGAGAGCCACCCTTCCCCTATTGGACTAGTCTTTGGGGCGATTGGGCCTTTCCTTGATGAGGGGTGCGCTGGATTACGGGGGCTCAGAGCGTATGTATATGTAGCTGGAATCACGAGGGCCAGAGCGTACATGCCTGTAGCTAGAATCGTGAGGCCAGGTCGTACATGCCTGAAGCTGGATTTGCAGGGGGGGCAGATCGTGCATATCTGTAGCTGGATCGGTGCATCGGGCTTCCACCTGGGCCGGACACATATCACTATATTTTTTAGTGCTGCGTACTTGTAGTTCTTGCTTGTGTTCTTCGTTTCGCAAGTAGGATTAGCCTTTGCGGTGAGGTCAACCGGATTGTGACACAGTTGATAACCAGAGGAGTTGTGGTGCTAGGGTTGCAGGAGTTCGGATCTATGGATTTGAAGTCGGATCGGTGTGTCGCACTCCACCAAAACGAGTTATCTTTCTCCTGACAGAAGATCGGGCACCCACATCCCCATCAACTCGTCTTTGGCAAGAGCACGGGCTCCAAGTCTAGTAAGAAGCAGGGCCCACACCACTCTGTGGAGGCGCACAACGTCGTCATCGAGCTCCACGTGAGAGATGGCGAATGCCCGCACCTACACTGTCGTCAATTCGTCATCACCCACCTCGCGAACCTAGAGGCCTCCATGTGCCTCTGGATGCAGTGACCGGCGTACAAGCTCCTGTGCGCGTTCAAGAAGGTCGAGATGGCGTGGGAGTTCTTATGCTTCGTGGCATGCTACCTTGACGGATCCACGCACAACTACCATCCTCCCTCGCGCCCACTACAAAGATTGTGCCGACTAGTGATGCAAAAAAAGGTGTTTCTCATTATAAATCGTGATTAATGACGCCGGTTGTTACAAAAACCCTCCGTCATTAATCGAGCATCATAAAACGCAATTAATGACGAGACCTTATTTTGTGGTGTCATGAGTTTAATGACGCGTGTAAATTCATAACAATATGGCGTCATAAGCTACATGCCATGTCAGACCAAAATCTGATGTGGCACGACTTTTTGTGACAAACCGTTTTGTCATTAAGTGAATTCAACCCATATTTTGTTTGTCCAAGCCCCAAAAACCTTGTCGTCATAGATTGAATTTGGCCCACTTAATGTTGCGCTGAGCCCAATAGTTTCGGTCGTCATAAATTGGTTTTAGGCCTTATCAAAGTTGGAATGAGCCCAATAAATGTGGTCGTCATAGATTGTATTAAACCTTATTAAGGTTGGATGGAGCCCAATATTGTTGTCGTGATAGATTGTTTTAGGCCTTATTCTGGTTGGATGGAGCCCAATAATTGTGGTCGTCATAGATACTTTTATGCCTAATTCTGGTTGGACCGAACCAATAATCGCAGTCGTCATAGAATGTTTTAGGCCCGATTTTAGTTGGATCGATCCCAATAACTGCAGTCGTCATTAATTTTTTAGGTCCAGTACTTGTTGGATCGAGTCTAATATTCGATGATGTCATAAATTGGTTTAGGCCCAAATGATGTTGGATCGATCCCACAAATCGCTGACGTCATTTTGAATTCGGCCCAGTTCATTTTAATTGGATCGTTTTTGAATTTGTAAAAAATAATGAGAAGAGGGGGCAAGCCCACATAATTTTTTGCCATGTTATTTTGGGCTGCACTCCAGGTAGCGCTTAATTAAATATAATTTAATCTCATATTACATGCTAATCAATTCAGTAATTGACATCATAGATAATATTTCCATACCACTGATACAAATAAATGTTTCGAATCACACATGACACATTATTATCAATGAACACAGAACAACCAAAAGCATATGGTCAGTAGGAGCTCACAAACCAATACATATGATATTTCCCTGGTCACAAATAAAGATGGTCTTGAAATAAAACCTACTAAGATAACAAAGCTCTGTACTCACAAACTAGCACAACTAGCTGGGAGGACACAAGCAGAAGACTAAGAAACACAATGACCATACCAAAGGCGCGAGCTTAGCAGTTGACGAAGGAGGGTCTTAGTAGTTTCTACTTGTTTCTTCAACCTCTCAATCTCATTAGTCTGCACTTTCATTGCTACATCTGAAGCAAGCCTTGATCTTCAAGTCTGTCAAAACTTGGTCCTGTTCAACAAAGATTTCACCAAGATCAGTAGCTTCATCTAGCCCTCCCAAAGAAACTTTCAGATCTTGAACATGTAGCGGCAGCTAGATAATCTTGAGGCATGTAATCAATGAATGGCTTTGATTTCACATTGGAGGGACAAGAATTGATATTTGAACTGCAAGGATTGTCCTCAATATTTCAACCTAAAAATGAAAGGAGAAGTCAAACTTGAACCTTAAACAAAGCAAGCAAATAAACTTAAGAATAATCCTAAGAATAAAGTAGGAGGATAATTATGTGTTCTGTTACATACCACGACATGTGACTGAATCTCAGCCATGCAGGAGTGGGATGTTAGGCCCTGCACAATAAGTATTAGGTCAATAGCCTTAGATATCTAGAACAGAGTGTACCGTGACCATTAGTAGACTTGCAGATAGATCTAGACACTGGTCAACTGTCAATTTCAAGGAGTATTGACCATCTAAAATTTGATGCTTAGAAATTTAAAAATGAGTTCATGAAACAACATATGAGAACTAATGGCCCCTCCTAACTTGTGTTATAAATCAGGAACTCGATCTAGAGTGGTCAAGGTAAGAGAAGGATCTCAAATCTAACACAATAAACAAAGCAAATTACTTTCTAAGCATAGCTCATTTATTAAGTTGTGTTACAAATCAGTAACTAGATCTAGAGCGGCCAAGGTAAGAGAAGAATCTCAAATCTAACACAATACACAAAGCAACTTACTTTCTAAGCATGGCTCATCGATTAACTTGTGTTACAAATCAGTGACTGGATCTAGAGCGACAAAGGTAAGATAAGAATCTAAGACTAACACAATACACGAAGCAATTTACTTTCTAAGCCAACGAAAATACTCCTAGGGTACTATACACAAAAGGAAATGACATTCTCACTTGTGAAGCTCCAAGAGTTAGGGGCCCATGGATTGACGAGGCATCGGGAGACGGTGCTTGCGCCGCATCCTTGCTCAACTGCTCAGATTGGCCAGCATAGCAGACGCAAGCAGAACACCGATATCTGCCGCCCACCATCTCGATGAGATACCCCTCCCGCTCCACTAGCAACGGCGAGGTCGGATCGCCATCGCAGATCTAGCTGAGCAGAGTGATGCTTTTTGGAAATAGAAGGCGGGAGTTTAGTGGTATAACGCGATAGAAATGGAGTAAGTATTTATTATTTGGGGGAGGCGAGGGAATACATAATTTGAAAATTTGGTAAGCTGCACTTGCTTCGGGGCCACTGACAAGAGGGGTTGTGCAAGCGTGGCCCCATATTGTCAGCAAGTTTGGGTGGGATTCCGGTGGCGTACAATATAGGGGGGAGATGAATATCTGGAAGAGGTCCATGCTTCAGCGAAGCTGGGTGCGGTTCCTGTCGTAGATCACAAAGCCTAATAACTTTTGATCCCACTATAATGCCTACACATCTATTTTTTAAGTCATGCGGATATAAGGAACTTCCTTCTGCGTTCTTATCTGGATCAAAGCACACTTGTGTACCCACCAAATATTTCGCATTCCTACCAGTGAAAAAGCCTGCATATTCCGCCCTATACTTTGTGACAGGATTCCTGAGCAGTATAGGCCTGCGTATTCTGAGCATCCCACGTATTTTCATGGCTACTATAATCCCGTGAGGCATGCTTTTGCCACGAGGTGCACACTGCCTTATGATCGATCATGGTTCGATAAATAGGCATGCCCAAGGCCTTTGCTCATCGTCTCTTCATCCTCCAGGCATTGTGCTAGTAGAACTCTATTTGGTTCTGCACGCTGTGAAAAGAGGTGACCTCTTAGCTTCCTCGTCGTGTTCTTACAGGTTACCATCATTGTTTGTGGTCAGTACTTATCATATTTACTTTGTTGGCGACTATGTGTAGGAGGATGGCTTCTGATGCGAACGGAGGAACCGCCAACTTCCATGATGTGCCACCTCCGTAGCAGCCAGGATACATGGATCCATATAATCTGTACGACATGGACGAAGCGGACGAGGAAGAAATGGAGTAGATAAAGAAAGATGCCTTAGCTTAGCTGCAGGAGCAGGGTTACACTCGTGTTCTTCGCCATGGTCGTTGTGGGTGCACTTACTGCAATCTTGCCCACTGGTAGTGGGGTTTTCGTAACATCCTGCAGCATGCTTCTGGCATTGGTCGCTCGGGACGTACCATGAAGTCGAGGGGTAGGCATCGTGCATTTAAGGAATATCTCCATACGAATCCTCATTATGCTACATTCTGTCATGCATTATGTATGGTGGAATAGGCGTGTGCTATATCCACCTCCATGACCGTGTCTGTTGTCTCCTCGTTGCCAAGTCCGAAGGTTTCGTTGCTGGGTGTGTGTGTGTGTGTGCGCGCGCGTGAGCCATTGCCAGTGCCAGTGCCACTGTACGAGTGTAGGTCTATGGGGATGTATCAAGTATGTGCATATTAAAGTTGAATAATTTGGGCAAGGTGACCATCATTTACATTTTGTATATTCTTGGCAAAACGGTGAATTTGGTCAAAAGGTAAATTGGTAAAATCGGTCATCATTTACGTGTGTATCTTGCAATGCAGTGCAATGGGATAAGAATAAAATATCACATGACCGACGGGAAGACATCAAGAAAGAACTCGTGAAACTACTCACAGCGGGCTTCATCAGAGAAGTGTTCCATCCCAAGTGTCTTGCCAACCCCGTCCTCATCTGCAAGAAGAACACTAATGAGTGGAGGATGTGCGTCGACTACACCGACCTCAACAAGCATTGCCCCAAGGACCCCTTCGGGTTGCTGTGGATTGACCAAGTCATCGACTCCACGGCGGGCTGCGACCTGCTCTGATTCCTCGGCTGCTACTCGGGGTACCACCAGATTACAATCAAGGAAGATGACTAGGAGAAGACTGCGTTCATCACCCGTTCGGCACATACTGCTACAAGACAATGTCGTTCGGGTTGAAGAACGCCGATGCTACCTATCAATGAGCCATCCAAGCCTGCTTCAAGAAGCAGCTCAACAAGAACGCCGAAGCTTATGTGGATGATGTGGTTTTCAAGACCAGGAACTCCGACACGCTCATCGCCGATCTTGAAGAGACTTTCACATCATTGCGGGAGCACCAGTGTGGAAGCTCAACCCAAACAAGTGCATCTTCGGCGTACCCTCAGGGAAACTACTCCGCTTCATCATCAGCCATCGCGGCATCAAAGCAAATCTCGAGAAGATCACCACCATCACCAACATGAAAGCTCCGAATACTATCAAGGATGTCCAGAAGCTTACTGGTTGCATGGCGGCCCTGAACAGATTCATCTCAAGACTTGAAGAACGGGGGCTACCCTTCTTTAAGGTTCTCAAGTGACAAGAGAAGTTCGCGTGGACCGAGGAGGTTGATTAAGCTTTGTTGCAACTCAAGGATTTCCTGTCCAAGCCACCGGTCCTCATGGCTCCTCGCAAACTCGAGCAACTACTGCTCTACCTCGCTGTGACTACTCATGTGGTTTGTACTGTCGTCGTCGACGAGCGGCAGGAAGAAGGCCACGCCTATCTAGTCCAGCGACCCATCTACTTCGTCAGCGAGGTTTTGTCTGAGTCTAAGACTCGGTATCCACCGGTGCAGAAGCTACTCTACGCAGTACTCATCACCTCGCGAAAGCTACAACACTACTTCCAAGAGTACTCAATCTCTGTGGTCATCGACTACCCTCTTGGCGACATACTCCACAACCGGGATGCCACAGGGAGATCTCCAAGTGGGTGGTCGAGCTCGGTGCCCTCAACGTCGACTTCAAGCCATGTACTGCCATCAAGTCTCAAGCACTAGTCAACTTCATGGCGGAGTGGCGAGAAAATCAACTACCCACACCTACGGAGCGACCAGAGCACTAGGTGATGTACTTCGATGGCTCACTCAAGCTCGAGGGCGCAGGCACAAGGGTACTCCTGATATCTCCAAAGGGCGAACAACTCAAGTACGTCCTGCGGATCTTCTGGAAGGTCTCGAACAACAAAGCCGAATACGAAGCTCTACTACACAGGCTCCGTCTGGCGATATCTCTGGGCATCAAGCGGCTACTAGTCTACGTCTACTCTCTTGTGGTGATCAATCAACTCAACAACTCCTGGGACCACAACAGAGACAACATGGATGCCTACTGCCTAGAAGTCCGCAAGCTCAAGAACAAATTCCATGGTCCCGAGTTCCATCATGTCGTCCGTGACAACAACATTGTTGCTGACGTCCTGTCGAAGCTGGGATCTTCTCACGCCCAAGTCCCAGCGGGAGTCTTCGTCCACGAGCTACACAAGCCATCCATACCGGAGCAGGCACCAGCACCATCGACCACTGATCCTGGGCTACCTCAGCCTAGTCAGGAGGTCATGATGATCGACGTGGACTAGTGACAACCCTTCATCGACTACATCAGGAG
This sequence comes from Cenchrus fungigraminus, assembly GCA_036936925.1. Classification (NCBI taxonomy): domain Eukaryota; kingdom Viridiplantae; phylum Streptophyta; class Magnoliopsida; order Poales; family Poaceae; genus Cenchrus; species Cenchrus fungigraminus. The sequence continues at coordinate 85,660,693 of CM072770.1, read as the reverse complement.
CAGAAGGTTCCCTCCGACAAGAAAGCAACAGAAAAAGTTGTTCGACGAGCCAAAAGCTACATACTAGTCGGGGACAAGCTCTACAGGCGAGGTGCAAAATCTGGTGTACTCAATTTGACTCCGGTTGCTCGAGGCATATGATCGAAGATCGTGGGTGGTTCTCCAGCCTCACCCCGGTGGTGTCAAAGGTGTACATCACGTTCGGGGACAATGGACGAGGACATGTGCTTTCGGAAGGTGAGGTAGGTAAGTGACAAGTTCATTCTCAGGCGTGTCGCTCTCGTCAAGTCGCTTGGTTTCAACTTGCTTTCAGTGTCCCAGCTTCTGCACGGGGGGTTTGAGGTGTTGTTTAAGTCTGGTGCTTCTCAGGTCCTTGATTGTTGAGGGGACCTTGTGTGTATGGTCATTCCGGAGGGTCAGATTTTCCATGTGGATTTTTCCTAGTCATCTGGTGTCGCTCGTTGTTTTGTGGCTGGTTCTTCTGGTGAGTTGTGGAAGTGGCATAGGAGGTTGGGTCACTTGAGCTTTGACCTTCTGTCTCGCTTGAGTGAACTTAACTTGGTTTGAGGATTGCCCCGATTGTGTTTTGAGAAAGGGAAAAAGTCTACATCACCCCCTCACCTATAAAGGGTGGACTACATAACCCCCTAACCTATGAAACAGTCTATATCACCCCTTGAACTTTTCAAAACCAATCAAATTACCCCTAAAGCAATTTTGAAAAAATCATATTAAATCACAGAAAAATCATAAAATGGAAAATCAAATTGTTTGGGACTCCAAATGAGTAGATCTACACAATGAACATGTAATATAATGTGCTTTAATATATTGTTTTTGTTGTAGCTTTAGAACTATGCTTTTCTTTATTATTGTAAAAAGATGTACTAAAGCATGCCATATTATACATTCACAGTGTAGATCTACTCGTTTGGAGTGTAACACAATTTGATTTTTCATTTTATGATTTTTTTGTGATTTACTATGATTTTTTAAAATTGCTTTAGAGGGTAATTTGCCCGGTTTTGGAAAGTTGGGATGATATAGACCGTTTATAGGTTGCGGGGTTATGTAGTCCACTCTCCATAGGTGAGGGGGTGATATAGACTTTTTCCTTCGAGAAAGAGTTAGTTTATGCACTATGTAGGCATGCCAATATGGTTGCCACTCACCACCCACCCCTGACCGATGTCATAACAGAGCGTCCATGCGAGCTGCTCCATATGGACCTGGTTGGCCCAGCTCGTGTGCATTCGGTGGGTGGTAAGTGGTACGTGCTATTTGTGGTGGACGACTACTCTCGGTATGCATGGGTTTTCTTTTTTGAGGACAAGGGTGAGACGTTTGGCTCTGTTCGAGATCTGGTCTTGAGGTTGAAGAACGAGAGGCACGGAGATGCCATTCGAGCGATTCGCAGTGACAATGGTACATAATTAAAAAACTCTTGCTTTGAAGCCTTTTGCTGTGATTTAGGTCTTGAACACCAGTTTTCTTCTCCGTACACCCCTCCCCGTAACGACGTTGTGGAAAGGAAGAACAAGACTTTGTGTGAGATGGCTCGGACGATGCTCGATGAGCATCGAGCTCCGAGGAGATTTTGGGCTAAGGTGGTGAACACCACGTATTACGTGTCGAATCGAATTTTCCTCCGAGCGTTCAAGAAAAAGACCTGCTATGAGCTTATGCATGGTCACACTCCCAAGGTGAGTCACTTCCACATTTTCAGTTGCAAATAATTCATTCTTAAGAAGGGCAAGAATTTGGATAAGTTTGAGTCTAGGTCGGTTGATGGTATTTTCCTTGGTTATGCTACTCACTGTAGAGCATATCGTGTGCTCAACCTTGAAACTAACCAATTTGTGGAGACTTGCGAGGTGACCTTTGATGAGACACAACCACGTAGCTCTTTAGTCTTTGATTGTGTAGGAGATGATGAACTCGGTGAGGAGATCTTTCAGGAGGATGTGCAAGAACATGGAGATGATGATGATGGTGGTGACGCAACCGCACCTGATCGAGTACCCACTACTACGACTACGATCGAGGACGGACCCTCTCCTACACCTATGATGATGTGCTAAGTAGAAGCTGCAGCTGAGGGGGAGGTGATCTCGAGGCGAGAGGCTCCCCGGCATGTACAAGTGGATCATCCAGCTTCGAGGATCATAGGTGATATCAATGAACACACTACACGGTCGAGGTCTCGAAACACTTCTCATTTCGCACATTCTGCTTTTGGTGCGTCTTTTGAGCCCAAGGACATTGAACACACACTCTCTGATTCTAATTGGGTAAACGCAATGCAAGAGGAGTTGGAGAACTTTGAGAGAAACCAAGTTTGGGAGTTAGTGGAGCTTCCACCGGGTTGCAACCCTATAGGCACAAAATGGGTGTGGAAGAACAAAGAGGGAGAGAATGGAGAAATGTTTCATAGGTTGCACATTTTTTTAATATAAATATATAACTGTGGGGACCTCCCCCACAGTCTTTCTTGTCAAAAAAAAGAGGGAGAGAATGGAGAGGTTGTGAGGAGATTAGGATCCTTGTAGCCTTCTCTATGGCTAAAGGGTTCAAATTGTACCAAATGGATGTGAAGAGTGCCTTCCTGAATGGTGTGTTGGAGGAAGAAGTATATGTGAGGCAACCTCTGGGCTTTGAGAGTGTGAAGTACCCCCACCGAGTGTACAAGTTGAGGAAGGCGCTGTATGGGTTGAAGTAGGCGCATTACTTGTTGTTCATATCCAACACGAGTAGATTTTTCAAAATATTAGCCTTAACAAGTTGATAACTTGATACAACATGATTTTAAAAATTTTTAGGGAAAACATTGATCTAATTTGGAGTTCATATGAGGGAGAAATACTAGATACAAGGTTCATGCAGAGATTAAAAAAGAAAAATGGGGCTTGTTCTTCAAGAAGTCAACAACACATCTGATTCTGGGGCCGACAGGTGGGACCCACCGAGACTTTGTGGCGAGTGCGAAGGACCCGGAAGTGGGACCCACCGAGACTTTGTCTGCGCGCTCGTGGCTCACGTCCCTTCGTGTGGGGTTTTCGTGTGGGCCCTTCGTGGTGGGATCGAACACACAATAATATACCCAGATATTCATCTATTTTTATTTTCTTTTAATGGTTTGAAATGTATTGAAATTCTAAGACATAAAAGAGTGCTCAAACGAGAAAGTTGTCAATACAATAGTTCTAGTACTTATCAAGATCTACAACTTTTACTTTGGTCATGTCCCCATCTGAGTTACCATCAACTATTTAAATTTCAGATTTCATCAGTTTAGAAATTCTCAAAATTCGTTGGGGCAACAAATGATTTCAAATGAAAAAGCATTGAATACGAAAGTTGTAGAACTCATCAACATCTACAAACTTTATTTAAGTCACTACTCCATTTGACAGAGTTTGAACAATCCAAAATGTGAATTTCAATAATTCTCAACTTCAAGCAAGATTTTTCATACACTAAATGATGACAAGTGGAAAAGTGACGAATACCAAAGTTTCATAATTCATAAAGGTCTACAATCTTTGTTTAGGTCATGTTGTCATTTTCGAAAAGTGTAGTATACATTGGTCATTAATCGTAGATTGACTTAGATAGTTTCTATCTAAGAGGCCTGTCAATTTTGTACTTCATGTTATTGCCACTTTAGGAAATGACAGAAATACCTAAATAAAGTTTTTAGATCCTGATGAGTTATGAAGTTTTGGTATTCATCACTTTTCCAGTTGACTTAATTTTGTGAATAAAAAAGATTGATTATTGTTCTCAATTTGTTAAATTGTTCAAACATACCGACAAGAGTAGATTTTTCAAAATATTAGCCTTAATAAGTTGATAACTTGATACAATAATTTCAGAAATTTTTAGGAAAAATAATGATCTAATTTGCCGTCATATGAGGGAGAAATACTAGATACAAGGTTCATGCAGAGATTAAAAAGAAAAAATGTGCTTGTTCTTCAATAAGTCTAAAACACTTCTGAATCTGGGGCCGACAGGTGGGACCCCCGAGACTTTGTGACGAGCGCAGAGGACCTGGCATGTGGGCGCTTCGTTGTGGGACCATTTGTCATCTGAATGGGGATGTGAGTGAACTATACTAGTTCTAGAATAGAAGGCAAACGGTCTCGCCGCCTAGCAATTTGCCTTCTTTCCCCGAAGTGTCGACTCTTGACACGCAAAACTGCCGCCGCCGCCTCCATCTCGCCCCATCCCTTGCTGCAGCAAGCCAAGGAGAGGAGCGGAGCAACGACGCTGGTTGAGCGGAGGGAGCACAACTCTAGGAGGCAAGCGCGCGACGCAAATGGGCGCTTCACGCGGTCCCCGGCAACTTCGGTGCCTCCGTCCACACGCGGGCCGGCGGCGCCGCTTCCTTCTCCAATCCGCCGCCCCTCGTCCGCGGCGGGGCGATCAGGAAGCCGCGGCACGTCAATCACTGTTTGTATTTGTTAAGCCTACAGAAGAATTGATGATCCCCAAGCGCAAGGATACCGGTGAGCACTTCACCCGGGAAGATGGGTTTTAAATATCGAATCCACAGGGAGAAGGGTAGAGAGAGTGGTCTGAGATATATAACTAATCCCTGAGCAGCTATCAAGGACTTGATAGAAAGAGAGGTAAGGACATCTTAAGGCTTTCTAGTTCTTACTCGCACAAGCTATGTTTATATTGTTCTCAGGGGGACATTGACAAGGAGAAACACTTAGTAAAGGGAATCTCCCGGCAACAGGGGTAGACCTACGATTCCTATAAATGGGAGGTGGATTACAAAGGACTCAATGGTGCTGTCACCACCACGATCTACCACACAATCCGGAATATAGGGGGCATTCAGAAGCTAGCTAGTCTAAGCACCACGCTTACACTAAACAGGCAACTTTAATTCAAGAGCTACAGGAATTAAAGTACTCGTAAAGAGTTATGAACCTCAAGAACAATAATAACAATGTTACTCACTTGAAGGAAAAAGTCTACTTCACCTCCCAACCTATGAGCGCTGGAACACATCACCCCCCAACCTATGAAAATGGATTTTTTACCCCCTGAACTTTCTAAAATAGGACAAATCACCCCCTGAAGCAGTTTTGAAAAATCATAATAAATCACAGAAAAATCATAAAATGGAAAAATCCAATTGTGTTGGATTCTAAATGAGTACATCTACACAATGAACATATAATATGGTATGTTTAGTACATTTTTTTACAGTTATGGAGAAAAGCATAGATCTAAAGTTACAACAAAAAATATGTACTAAAGCATTCCATATTGTATGTTCACTATGTAGAACTACTAATTTGAAATCCAACACAATTTGATTTTTCATTTTATGATTTTTCTGTGATTTACTATGATTTTTCAAAACTGCTTCAGGGGGTGATTTGTCCTGTTTTAGAAAGTTCAGGGGCTAAAAAATCCATTTTCATAGGTTGAGGGGTGATGTGTTCCACCCTTCATAGGTTGGGGGGTGAAGTAGACTTCTTCCCTCACTTGAATAAGAAGTTGATCTTTCCAAAAGGTCTCAAGATCAGGCTCCAATGGAGTCGATCCCAAAGGAAGAAGATGAAGAAGAGGCGCCGACAGGTCCGGGCCTTCCTTCAACTCCGCCTCTACAGCACTCTAATTCTCTCGAACAAGACTAGCTAGATCTGAATAGATCGTGGCTCTAATCTCTCAACTTGATACTAACTCTCCAATTCTAATTCTAATCTAGAGCTTTATCTCAGGTCGGCGTTGATGATCTGATTGAATGAATTGTTGTGCTCCCTGGGTCAAGGGAGCTGCTTATATAGTCGGAAGGAGGTACCACGTCACCGTAGGATCAAACCGACCTCAATATACGGCTGAGATTGCGTCTCATAGGCGGTGGAGGAAGGTTCCAGAAGCAGGGCAGATGTGGCCATGGTGGCAGGCCGACCGGCCCCACCACTGGGCCGATCGGCCTCTAGTGGGCCCCACTCGGGGTCTGCCTTGGCGTGGAGTCTTCTCGTCCCTTCTAGATTGAAGGGACCTTGATGCCGCCTAGAGGGGGGGTGAATAGGCGAGACGACCAAATAAAACTTTTTCCCTCGAAACTTGAGCTTCACTGGCACAGGCGGTTAGACCAGCCCTGCCAGGCGGTTAGACCGCCCCTGGTGTACTGAACACAGAGGGGGCGGTTAGACCGGGTCCTGGGGCGGTTAGACCGCCTCCACCCAGTGAACCTGCAAAAGATAACTCAAAGCTTCTCTTGACTTCTAGCAAGAACCTAAGTTCTTGAGTGGCTCCTGTAGATGATCACAAGCAGGGTAATGATCCCAGCACTCAAAGACAAGCACACCCAAGTAGATCGAGCGGAAGCAAAGTAAATATGCTAGAAATCAAAGCGAGTGAGGCAAACCACAAAGGAGAGATGAGGATTTGTTTCCCGAAGTTCACCGTCCACTAAGGAACGGCTACGTCTCCGTTGAGGAGCTTGTAAGGGAATTCTCCCACAACAAGCCGGGTCTCTTTCAACCGCTTTCCACCTTTCCACTAAGGCGATCTATTCCACGAAGTGGCAAGATCACAGCCCTCACAAACTTGCCGCTGCTCACCACAACCTTGGGAGCTAGCCGGCGACGCCTAGCCATCTAGGAGGTAAACCTCCAAGAGTAACAAATGCTTCAAAGGCTTTCCGACGCGAAGCACAAGTGCTCAAGCTATGGGATGCTCTTGCTCAGCTCACACAAGCTCACAAAGGCTTAAACTCTCAACCCAACACTAGGATATGGCTTGAATTGCAAATCTCACAAAGAGAGGGTTGGGGAGTGTTTCTTTGGCTTTGGCTTATGAAAAACAGCAGGGGGAGCACCTCAGCAACCCTAGAATCAGCAGCCCCAACAAGTGGAGCTCGTGGGGTACTTATACCCCACACAAAGAAAACTAGCCGTTAGAACTCTGGCCAGGGCGGTTAGACCGCCTGCCTCCGGCCAGTTTGAAAAACTAGGCGTTGGCCTGCCAGGGGCGGTTAGACTGCCCCCCTGGGGCGGTTAGACCGCCCTGGGCAGTGAGAGCCCAAAAACCCTTCTCTCTTCTCACAAGCACTCCAAGACGTGTTGAAGTGGCTAAGGTTGGGTTAGAGGTTTGTTAGACTACTCAGGAACTCTCTCAAGGCTAGTTCTCACTTAGGTCAACTAATGAGCACTTTTGATCTTTTGTCTTAGAGCTAATGTTGCATCCCTCTTGATAGTACGGCATTCCTAAACTCAAGAATAAATGTAAAACGGAGTTGATCACTTGAGGTTGTAGGTCTTCAATCTTGCCATACTTTCACAATTTCAACTTGAGGGCTTCCATCATAGCCGATGACTTGAGCAAATCCATACTTGGGCTAGTGACTTAGGATTTTCCCTTTTTGCATAAGAGTGCTTACTTTAATCCTTAAGTCACTCCATATTGCCAATCATAACTTATTGATGTGTTGCATTGCTTCCCTCGGTTAAGGCTTGGATATGATACTTGGAGACCCCACGGATGCTAGAACTTCACCTTAGCAAAACACTAATGGCGGCCGGGCCAAGACCCCAAAGATTGCTTAGTCCCTTACCCTAGACACCTCGGTTGATCTCTTCATCACTTACCCAATCCACTTTGAGTTCCACTTAGCTTCATCCTTAATTAAATTCCATTTGAAAATCCCGCTTCAAATGCTTATTCTTGATTGACAACGAATATGCAAGCTTCCAATTAAGAACCATAATTTTACGCTCATCCTTATGTCCTCTTTCAATTATCACATGAAGCCTTGCACTTGACTTAGAGAATTACCATCTTCTCTTTTGTGATCCTTGAAATCTTAATCAAGCTATGTCTATTATGGGAGACCAGGAATTGACCTTCTCAAATTATCTCAATATTTATCTTCCTTTATTGCTTGATATTTGTCACATATGCATTAGGATCATCCATACATTTGTCTTCTCCAATGTGAGCCATATAATATTCATCCACAAATAAATACTCCAATAATTGCTCATGAATTTCTAAATAAACCTGCTCACAAACTTAGACAAATGCATTAGTCCTTTAATTGTTTTGTCATTCAATTCACCAAAATCCACTTAGGGGCCTAGATGCACTTTCAATCTCCCCCTTTTTGGTGATTGATGACAACTCGATTAAAGCTTACAAATAAAATGTTTAAGCGCATTTTTAATTCTTAGATATAGCTAGAGCTCCCCCTCAATGTGTGCTTTGAATGGAATTTCAAAAATTGGCCTTAAATGCCAATAGCACATATTAGAAAGAAAACCATGAGAGCTCTCCCTATATCTTAGAATTAGTGGAGTGCTAGAGATGTGTGTGAAAAAATAAAACCGTGATGCATATGGCATGACAAGCATTCAACAAAGGAAAATGTGTGTGCTGTTTGGGCAGGGGTGGTCAGACCGTGGTTACAGGCCGGTTAGACCGCCTCCCCCTTTCAGCCTACACAAAACATTCACCAATTAATCCATGCATCACAAACTATCAGAAATGTCACTTGAGATACATAAATAAGTTCTACACACCCAGTAGCACTCATACAAATACTCAAGTCCACAAGATAAAGTAGAGATCCATTCATTACAAACCAAATCTCAACTCTCAGCTCACAAGGGCAGGGCGGTTAGACTGCCTACCCAGGGCGGTTAGACCGCCCACTGCAGAACAGCTAAACTAGGAGATGAACACATTGCTTTAATCCACTTCTTCTCCCCCTTTGTCATCAAGCATCCATAAAGGGCCTGGAGAAGATGTCGCTGCTGCCAAATCATTGTTGCTGCCACCTATCCCAATTGTCCTCTCCGGTGTTTGGATCTTCACATAGGCATATAAGAGAGAAATGAGATAACAAAGAGCTAGATATGGAAAAATTTCAGAAATAGAGGGAGGAGTGATTTTTCCATACCATAGGATGTGGCAGGTTGATCAAAGAATTCATGGGAGACACGTGCCGCCCATTCCTCATTCGATGGAGGAGCAACCCAAGGCTCTGGTGTCACCGCATCACCCTCAAACATAGTATCAAAACCAGTGGGTGGTGGAGGAGGAGGGGCCGAGGAGGAAGAAGCACCAATATCCGATCCAAAGTTACTTCCATATTGATAATAGAGATCGGAGTTGAGGAAGCTTTGCACCCTATCATCTACTGAGGGTATCTCAACCTCTAGAGGGGATGGTGAGATAGGAGACCTAGGAGGCTGAATACCGGCCTGAGTGTGAAGAGCCTTCATGGTATCCCTCATCTTCTTATCCCTTTTCCTATCCTTTTGCTGGGCAACTTCTATGTCTCTCTGTGTTCTGCACATACCAAGGAAGATGCTGATCAATTTGCGAAGCGGGGACTATGTTTCCTCTCTCCCTGCCAGGGGCGGTCAGACCGCTCCTGGGGGGCGGTTGAACCGTCCCCAGGCTGATATGCCTCCCAACTGCGTGGCGCCTCCCTTTCTTCAAATATTTGTTGCTCCTCTTGCTGATCATTCTGTGGAGATGGGACTCTCACTGTCTTGCTGGGTTTTGGTTGCAAAGGGCGATGCTTTGTGTCATTAGGATATGCCCTTTTTGTGACTTTCTTGATAATGTAGCTAATGTAGGGGCCATAGCTACCTAACCTTTGTGGATTTTCTGAAGAGTTCTTTATTTCTTGCCACAAAAAGTCACCAACATTAAACATCAGCTCACCAGGCTTCATGGCAACCATCAAGTTCCTCGGAAAAGCAGTGATATCCGAAGTGTTGCCATCCCTAGGCGTGAGAGTCTTCTTGAACAGACGGTTGAGGATCGAATAATATGTGTATAAACCCTTCACATGTCCCCAACTGTCCCTTGCAATCCTAGGATACATAAATGCCATCCTCTTTGCCTCAAGCGGGCCCTCATCATGGAGCTTCCGGGTGAACCCATCATTTGGTAATCTAAACAAAGTGAGAAAACTAGAGAAAGAGAGCTGGTGGTTCTCACCCTCAGTCATCCAAAACATAGCCCTCTCACTTTGCCCATTCTCATTTAGCACATAGCCAAAATAAACTGTCACATAAAGCAGGGCGATGAGCTCCTTGTTCCAATGTTGCTCAAAGCCCATGAGGACCTTAATCCCTTTCTCCTCACAAGCCTGAATCGCCTCATCAAAGATAGGATTATTTTTCCTCTCCATAAACTCCCAATCAACATACTGAGCATCGTTGGTGATTTTTGCCTTTCTACCAGTGATGATGGCGGTGGTGTAATAATCCTACTGAAAGAGGGTCCTAAATCTGTAATCTGTAGTAGTCCTAGCCTCACCAGCCGGATCGACTCTTCTCAACTTCACCACAGTGTCCGCCATCCCTGCCTGATAATAATCAATAGGTCCTCTGTAGGAAGGATAGTTAGGCTCTCTGATATAGGGCCTACCAAGCTGCTGATTACCACCCCTCTGTTCCTCTTCCTCATCCTCTTCCTCATCACTATCACCCTCACTGTCATCATCTCCACCTGCATCTCCCGGCTGACGCCAGCTGACTTCATAATTAAGAGTGGGATCCTCCACATCATCACCACTACTTTCCACTCTGTCACTCATCTCAATGTCATCACCATAGTAGACAGGTGGTGGCTGCTGTCCTCTAGGCCTCAAATTATGAGTGCTTGGACCGGAGGACGTCCCGGCGTCATCACTGCCTCTTTTCTTCCTTTTCTGAGTTCCGGCACCCCTTGGCATTACTGCTGTCCCTGGATCACAAGATGTGAAACAAAAGTGTATAAGACACCAGGAACAAGATTGGCTAGAATGAGCGTCGAGGCTCGGCATTCTAGAGCTATTGGCACAAAACTGGCCAGGGCGGTTAGACCGCCCCTGTCAGTTTTGAGCCAATGGCTCTTTTCGGCCAAACACAGCAACACAGTTGAAAGGATATTGATTTACTATTCATGAGACGTCCCTAGATAAAAGGAGATTAAATACATGCAGAAAACAAAGTTTTGGGCCGGACATGCGCAGGGCGGTCTAGACCGCCCTGCAGGGGCGGTTAGACCTCCCCTGACAGCCAACCCTAGTTTTGAGTTCATGACAATGTACTTAATGAAATTGAACCAAACTCTAGGAATGTCTTCTAGGGGTTGCCAGGTGATGTTCTACCAAAGGATATTCAAAGCTACTCATGGAGTTGATAGATCGGGAAAAAACAACATTTGAATACCTTTGGAGAGATGAAACCGAGGTGAAATCCAAGGAACCGGGTGGGGAACCGGTTCAGCCGCCTTAGGAGAGTACTTTCCACAGATTGGATTTGATTTTTGGTGGAGGAAGCTTCAAATCGCCATGGGAGGAGGTGTTGAAGCTAGAGAGGAGGAGTTTGGATTTGGGAAGAAAGGGGCTGCTCCTGGTCGCTGGAGAGAGAAAGGGGTGAAAGGATAGGGTTAATGGGCTGTAGAGTCACGGGCAAAGGGCAAAAATAGTAGGCCCGTGGGACCCGGTCTGACTGGGTGAGGGACCCGGTTAGACCGCCCCTCCCTTGACTGAGCAGATTGGAGAAACAGGACAAGATTCCGTTCCTCTTTTGATTTTAGACCCTCGGATAAACTGAAATTGTACCTGGGAGTTATTTTACATGTAGGGAACAAAACTAGGTGGGGCGGTTAAACCGCCCACCCCCTCCCCCCCCTCGGTTAAACCAGCCCTGCACAAAAACTCAACCAGAGACCCTTTAACGGTAGTTCCGAGGTAGGATCGGAAGTACCGGTGATTTCCATAATTTTGACAGTGAGCTCTTATCGGTAGTTCCGCCCTAGGGTCGGTAGTTCCGAGGAACACTGTTCCAGCCTTAGAGGATTTGATCCTTGACTTCCATAGAATATTTGGATAAAAGATATATAGAAGAATTTGATCCAAATTTCACAAATCTTAGAAGAACATGAGATAATCCAGATAATTCACATTCTTGATTCTTCCAAGAGTGATTGAGAGAGTGAGAGATAAAGATATGGATTTAGAGATTAATTATGGACTTGAGTAAAATATCACCACTTGTGACTAGCCATCAAACAACCAAGGGGAACTATAGTCACAAATGGATCAATAGGGTCACAAAGACCAAGAACCAAATATTTTTCAAATTAAGCACACTTCCTACACATGCTAGTTGGATTTTCGAAATATCTATCCTATACCACAAAGTGCATGCATCCTCATCAAGTAAATCACCTCTTTAGTATATTTAGCTCATACCCTACTCAAGAGACATTCACACGACACCAAGTCGAGTTTATGTGAAGGTATCAACCAAATATCTAGAGAGGCACACTAAAATTCACTTGAAACAATTACATGCTAAGCTGGTCACACTAGCATGGTATAATGGCCTAGATGCATTTCGGTATTTAAAGAGGTTCAAGAGGACATACCTTTGCCTTTAGACCATTTGAATTTGTGCATAAGTAAATATAAGGAAAGGCTAGCTCTTACTTGATTCTTTAAGATTTAGTAGTAAAGTCAAGAGCTTGCTAATGGTGCACAAATATATAAGACTACAAGTGTCACTAGAAGAAATTGTTAATCCCACAAATGACACAACCTTTGAAGTAAGCTCCCCCTCAATTAGTGCTTAGAGAATTTTGAATTTCTCAAACTTAGCACGCAATTCATTTAAGAACAAGGGAGATTGCTTCAAAGGTGTGTCTTGGCATAAAATGGTTTATCAAATTGAACTATGCCAAGAATCTCATTACCATTGCCTTGGAATCACCAAAATGTTGAAAATCAGCTCCATGTCGGGTCACCCGGGCCAAGGGGCCGGGTCACCTGCCATCCTCCAGAGACGCCTCGGGTCACCCGGTCATTAGGGCTGGGTCACCTGCCAAAAGCATTTCTGGGGGGGCAGGCGGTTAGACCGCCACTAGGGGGCGGTTAGACCGCCCTGCCCTTTTTGGTCATTTTGGTGATCTTTCAGCTTTTGTCCCTTGATAAGCCTCTATAATGCCTAGATAAATCCTTGCAAAGCTTATCACAACAAATGCTCTTCTAGAGAGCTATTAGGAGCATCGAATGGCATGAGAGAATAAAATTGTGAAAGTGTCATGGTCACTTCCTCATGCTTCACAAACCTAGGTCTAGTGATCCATGAGTGTTCACAAAGAACTAAGAGTGACCAGGGCATGACATTAAGTACTAGTTACCGAGATTGCATTGGTTGAGTGATTTTCACATTCTAGTCCTTCTCATGGCAAGATATTAAATAATCAATTCTTTCTACATTGCCATGACTTCAATGCAACTCGATCAACCTACAAGCTCAGCAAGCACTTCTTGGTACCCAACACTTGTTGGGTCCTACAAGATTAGTCACAAGATGCTTAGGAACCCAAATGGCCCTTGTACTGATTTGAGGTGAACTAATCATCCTCATAGTGCAAGTGCCAATCTTGTCATTCCTAAGCTTATGAAAATCATAATGGACAAGGTTGGATTGCGGAGTGTTACCATTTGGACAATCCTTGCCCAAGTGACCCTTCTTACGACAAGTATAGCAAATGCGGCTTTCGGCACTTCTTGGCTTGAGATCCATTTGCTTGTCTTGTCTTGGCTTGCATGGAGGCATCTTGCTTGAAGGGTGAGCTTTCTTCTCCTCGCTGCGGTGGTTCTTCATTGTGCTGGCCAGACCCGGTCTAACCGCCCTAGGGGGGCGGTCAGACCGCCCCTGGTCAGCACTGCTGGCTTGTGGGCAATCCGCAGCTGAGTGACCCTTCTCTTTGCATATATAGCACAATCTCCTTCTGGTGGATCTTCTTCTCTTCTTGGAGATTGTTTCTTGAGCCTTGAGCTTGGTGGGGCAATGTGAAGTGGCATGCCCCTCCTTCTTTTCTTGAATCTTGCTATTGTTGGTCTTGATGTGTTGTTGAGGATTTGAGCTCATGACGGTTGAACCCTTCTCAAGCTTCTTCACCATGTTATCACGGTTATCTTGAGATGGTTGCACTTTGCTCTCTTCCTTCAACACATACAAGTCTCTTTTAAGCTTTTCGACCTCTTGCTTAAGTTCATCATTTTCTTAGGCAATGAGGTCATCACAAGATTCTACAAATACATGCTCAATGCTAGATTGGCTTGCTTGAGAACAACAAGGTTTAGTACAAGCAAATTCATTATTGACAAGTGAGCATGTGCATGTGGGTGTGAGAGGTTGCAAGAATTTTACCGATGAAACAACAACCTCATGAGGAATTTCTAGTGAAGCATATGAATCCACAAGCTTCTTATGAGAACACTCAAGTTCCTTGTGAGTTGCTTGCAAGGCCATATGCTCACTAGTGAGCTTTACTAGTTGAGCTTCTAGCACATCATTGGCTTCTTCTTCTATCTTTGCTCTACATGAAAAGGATTTGATATCATGATCATATTTGTTAGCCAATGATTCATACTTACAAACCAAGGAGGCGAGCTCAGATTTGAGAAGTTCAAGTTCTCTTGTCGGAGAGCTTGAGGCTTCGATATTCTGGCTCTTGGCTCCCTTGGCCTGCCTCTTCTTCTTGCTCTTCTTCTTGGCCACGAGGCAAGCACCTTCACCGTAGTAGGTTGAAGCTTCTCTGTTGGGGGCGGTTAGACCGCCCCTAGGGGGCGGTTTGACCGCCTCCCCCAGAGATGCTCTCTCACTTCTCTTGCCTCCTTCCTTGAGGGTTGATGCTTGATGATCAGTGGATGTTGTAGAGGTTGTGGGGCACATCTCCACTGGTTCATCTTCATCATCACTCTCAACTTCATCCCATTTGGTGTGTACTATTTGAAATAGCAATTCCCAAATGAGATGAGCATCTTCACTAATTTCTTTGCTCTTTAGGATGAGATGCTTTAGTTCTCTACATACACAGCTACACAAAATGTTAGTAATAACGGCATTGAGTTGCTTCTTCTCCAATTCCTTTTGTGAGACACATGTCTCATCCTCCGGAAGGATACTCGCAACCATAATACCCTCAGCGGTGGGACCCAAAACCTTAAGTGCAATGAGAACATTAGAACGCCAAGAAGAGTAGTTTGAGCCATCTAGAGCTAGAGGCTCAAACGGTACCTCACAAGTAGTCGACATCGAAAAACTCCGAGCGGTTAAGCTCGAACCGGAGCACCAAGCTCTGATACCAATTGAAAGGACCTTGATGCCGCATAGAGGGGGGGTGAATAGGCGAGACGACCAAATAAAACTTTTCCCCCGAAACTTGAGCTTCACAGGCACAGGCGGTTAGACCGCCCCTGCCAGGCGGTTAGACCGCCCCTGGTGTACTGAACACAGAGGGGGCGGTTAGACGGGATCCTGGGGCGGTTAGACTGCCTCCACCCAGTGAACCTGCAAAAGACAACTCAAAGCTTCTCTTGACTTCTAGCAAGAACCTAAGTTCTTGAGTGGCTCCTGTAGATGATCACAAGCAGGGTAATGATCCCTGCACTCAAAGACAAGCACACCCAAGTAGATCGAGCGGAAGCAAAGTAAATATGCTAGAAATCAAAGCGAGTGAGGAAAACCACAAAGGAGAGATGAGGATTTGTTTCCCGAAGTTCACCGCCCACTAAGGAACGGCTACGTCTCCGTTGAGGAGCTTGTATGGGAATTCTCCCACAACAAGCCGGGTCTCTTTCAACCGCTTTCCTCCTTTCAACTAAGGCGATCTTTTCCACGAAGAGGCAAGATCACAGCCCTCACAAACTTGCCGCTGCTCACCACAACCTTGGGAGCTAGCCGGCGACGCCTAGCCGTCTAGGAGGTAAACCTCCAAGAGTAACAAATGCTTCAAAGGCTTTCCGACACGAAGCACAAGTGCTAAAGCTATGGGATGCTCTTGCTCAGCTCACACAAGCTCACAAAGGCTTAAACTCTCAACCCAACACTAGGATATGGCTTGAATTGCAAATCTCACAAAGAGAGGGTTGGGGAGTGTTTCTTTGGCTTTGGCTTATGAAAAACAGCAGGGGGAGCACCTCAACAACCCTAGAATCAGCAGCCCCAACAAGTGGAGCTCGTGGGGTACTTATACCCCTCACAAGGAAAACTAGCCATTAGAACTCTGGCCAGGCCGGTTAGACCCCCTGGTCAGGGCGGTTAGACCGCCTGCCTCCGACCAGTTTGAAAAACTAGGCGTTGGCCTACCAGGGGCGGTTAGACCTCCTCCCTTGGGCGGTTAGACCGTCCTGGGCAGAGAGAGCCCAAAAACCCTTCTCTCTTCTCACAAGCACTCCAAGACGTGTTAAAGTGGCTAAGGTTGGGTTAGAGGTTTGTTAGACTACTCAGGAACTCTCTCAAGGCTAGTTCTCACTTAGGTCAACTAATGAGCACTTTTGATCTTTTGTCTTAGAGCTAATGTTGCATCCCTCTTGATAGTACGACATTCCTAAACTCAAGAATAAATGTAAAACGGAGTTGATCACTTGAGCTTGTAGGTCTTCAATCTTGCCATACTTTCGCAATTTCAACTTGAGGGCTTCCAACATAGCCGATGACTTGAGCAAATCCATACTTGAGCTAGTGACTTAGGATTTTTCCCTTTTTGCATAAGAGTGCTTACTTTAATCCTTAAGTCACTCCATATTGCCAATCATAACTTATTGATATGTTGCATTGCTTCCCTCGGTTAAGGCTTGGATATGATACTTGGAGACCCCACGGATGCTAGAACTTCACCTTAGCAAAACACTAATGGCGGCCGGGCCAAGACCCCAAAGATTGCTTAGTCCCTCACCCTAGACACCTCGGTTGATCTCCTCATCACTTACCCAATCCACTTTGAGTTCCACTTAGCTTCATCCTTAATTAAATTCCATTTGAAAATCTCGCTTCAAATGCTTGTTCTTGATTGACAACGAATATGCAAGCTTCCAATTAAGAACCATAATGTTTACACTCATCCTTATGTCCTCTTTCAATTATCACATGAAGCCTTGCACTTGACTTAGAGAATTACCATCTTCTCTTTTGTGATCCTTGAAATCTTAATCAAGCTATGTCTATTATGGGAGACCAGGAATTGACCTTCTCAAATTATCTCAATATTTATCTTCCTTTATTGCTTGATATTTGTCACATATGCATTAGGATCATCCATACATTTGTCTTCTCCAATGTGAGCCATATAATATTCATCCACAAATAAATACTCCAATAATTGCTCATAAATTTCTAAATAAACCTGCTCACAAACTTAGACAAATGCATTAGTCCTTTAATCGTTTTGTCATTCAATTCACCAAAATCCACTTAGGGGCCTAGATGCACTTTCATAGATGCTTCTTTCTTGTATGCTATGTCACATTGGGTTCGGGAGTGTTCCGGAGCCTTCTAGACTTGTTCCTTTTCCTGTTTTTCTGAATAGTCCCTGCAATTTCATAGATTCACCAAAACGCGTGGAAATTGTCAGTGTAAACCCTAATAAGGTGATCTAATTGCATTTTAGTCCTTTTTCCAGTAAATGTGAGGGGATATATTTATAGATAAAATGTGTCAACAAACTCCCCCACACTTAGGCTTTTACTCATCCTCGATAAAAGGATGGTCTAACTTTAAAACAACCGTAGAGACAAAGAATTGATCATAATTATACTCCTTGGTCGTACTTGCACTATGGGATATCTGAGCATGAAACAGTTAGAAATAGGTCACCTTTTATTCTCAAATCAAGTCAACTGGAGAGCATTTGCATAATTTTTGAAAAGAAAAGATAGCTCTACTTACTCCTTTGTGATACTCTAAAGTCTCTCAATAACGTTCATCAAATCGTCACCAGAGCATTTATCATTTTTAAAGTACAAGGGGATCTCAAGAATGTAAAGATGTAGCAGACTTACCTTGCATAGGTTGCCGAGTCAAAGTTGGATCCATGGAGAGGTTTGTCATGAGTCATAGATCAAGATATGTGTGTGTGTCAATATTATTAAAGCAACCACTCTTTCTTTTTGAAATCCTCTATCTCCCTTTTTTGAAACATTTATAGGTATTTATTTCTTTTTCAGCGAGGTAACAAGCTATTTTGTGGAGAGGTGGGTTCTACTCACCCTCAGACACAGGTCCATTATTACTCTCTCACTTTTATTAGAGAAGTGGGCCCTGCTCACCCTCGGACAGTTGTCCATTTTTCTTCTCTTATTTATGCCTTTTTTCTTTTTCAGAGAGGGGGGGGGGGTTCTTCTGACCCGTAGAACACTTGTTCATTTTCTCCTCTCTCTCACTTTTCTCTCCACTCTGAATTTTCAACATTTGGCTTTTTTCATAGCTGTACCTCTTTTCAACAATTAAAATTTTATGGGAGATAGGGATCAAGACTTTTAGAGCATGGATACTTTAGTGAAAGCAGTGTACGTGATCTCGATCTTAGACTTAGACAGACTTCTCAACATGGGTCGTAGATTTGACAAAGCTCAACACAAGTAAGCATCAATTAAATTTATTTTCAATGATTGCTAAGGCTCTACTGGGACATATCATTGATCACAAAGGAGAAGTATAACTAATGATTTTAATCTTTTGAAATAAAGAACTCTCCAAAGACAAGATATAAGAAAGGGGGTCTCATTATTCTAACTTTATTCTTTCTCAAGTTTTAAGCATTTAAAGCATCCCAATAGCAACAAATATTTCTAGGAATATAATCATGCAAAACTTTTATCCTTAGGCTAACATTAAACAAGACATCTTTTCATGCTGGAAAGCAAAACAGAATATCTTCATTTTACTTCGAAACGGAAAGCAATTTACAAAAATTCGGAAAGTTTAGGAAGCAAACTGAGCGGTGGACGAAGCGTGGCCGAAACGGGCCCTGTAGCAGGCCGATCGGCCCAGGGAGGGGACCGATCGGTCTCCCCCTGCCGTGGGTCGGCTGCGTTTCATCGTGCGAGTCGACGGTTCCGTTCTTTTTCTGATTTTCTTAATTTTGGTCGCGGAAGATTCTATTTGGTCGTCGATTCTCTCCCTCACACTTGTTTTCTGTTATCTTGCATACACAACATGGTGGAGACAGAAACATATCCAGAAAATATAGAGAATAATTGTGGATCACTTCATTGAAAAGAGAGCACTTTATTACATGATTCCAAACCTAATTTTTAAAACAACTAATTTTAACTAAATCGAACTAACTTTTTAAGACTAAGACTCATGTGCTCTCTAACTATGGTGCTTAGATAGGGCCCTTGCCCTTATTCGAATCGCGGCTAGCATCTTCCTCATTGCCCCTACGCTTCTTCTTTCCTTCCTTCTCTAGGAGATGGAGGACGGACCTAGTGAGACTGCTATTCACGCAATGGATCTCCTTGCAGGTTTCTGCAAGAGATGCTACTTCCTGTGCGAGGTCAGCTACGGTCTTCTTGGTCTCCTTCTTTTGTGGCATACGCTGGCTGGCCTCGATGGCGGGAATCCTTCTAATCTGAGCTTCTTTAGTGCGGATCCCGTCGATGGAAACACGACTTGGAGGAGCAGTAGTGTACTTGTGCACCCTCATGTTGCCGTATGCATCCATGCGCACACTAGTGAGTCGCTCACCGTCCTTTGGCTTCTGCACGTCCATGTAGCTGGGAACACGGATCAGTTTCTTCATTGCGGCTTCACGGCGGCGATCGTACAACTGTGCGTACATCACCTGCTTGCATCCTTTAGGCGGCGGCAGTGTGCGTGGATGACTAGGTGGAACATATGGGAGAGTGTGATCAAGTGGTATGATGGCGAGCGGCTTTGGTTCCTTTACGAAGGGGGTGATTGCCTTGGCTTCTTTGCTGTAGGGGATGATCTGTTTGTCAGCCATGGCTGCTGGTTGGGAGGTTTATGTGAGAAAAGAAGGGAAGTCTACCCTCAGTTATATATCAGTCGTGATCTTGCACGAGGGGTTGATCCTAGATCAGGTTTGCTGCGGGATATCGTGATAACGATCTTGAAAACAACTTTTCCCATATCTACGCGACGAAGAGACCGTGTGGGCGAAAACCGGACGTGAGAGGAGACGGCATGGGCTGATCGGCCCAATGAGGGGACCGATCGACCTCCCCCTGTGTCGCCTCGCGATGTGTTTCGTCGTGGGGTGCTCTAATTCTACGCTTAACCCGAAAAACCCGAAGTTGGCCCATTAATCCTTAAAATTAATATTTTTGGGTATATTAAAGAATTCTAACACATCTAAATCTTCAGATTGTTTATTGGGCTCTAAAAATATTTTAAGGCGCTGACCATTTACCTTGAATATCTTACCTTCGTCGTCTTGAAGAGTGGCGGCTACGTGGGACGACGAACTCACCACCTTGTACGGTCCTTCCCACTTGCTTCGTAGCTTCCCATGTTCGAAGAGTCGTACCCTGGAATTAAAAAGTAATACCTGATCGCCTGGGTTGAACTCTTTCTTCTTGATTCTCTTGTCGTGCCACCTTTTGTTTCTCTCTTTGTAGATCTTGGCGTTGTGGTACGCTTTCTCTCTCCATTCTTCTAACTCAGATAGTTGCATCTTCCGTTTTGTTCCGGCTGCTTCAAAGTCCATGTTCCATCTCTTGATTGCCCAGTGAGCTTTGAATTCTAGCTCAACAGGCAAGTGGCATGTCTTCTCGTAACCAGTTGGTAGGAAGACATTCCAATGGGGGTCTTGTAGGCTGTCTGGTAAGCCCAGAGTGCTTCGGGTAGCCTATCTTTCCACCTTGTTCCCATTTTGTCCACCGTCTTCTGTAGAATATTCTTGATCAGCTTGTTTGACGTCTCTGCTTGACCACTAGTTTGCAGATGGTAAGAAGTAGCGACATTGTGTTGGATCCCATGATTTGCGAGGTATTTCTCGAAATGTTTGTCGATGAAATGCGATTCTCCATCACTTATCACTATCATAGGCATACCGAATCTTGGAAATATTATCTCTTCAAACATCTTTGTTGAGCTTCTGTTGTCGGCAGATTTGCATGGCATGGCCTCAACCCACTTGGAGACGTAGTCAACTGCCACCAAGATGTACTCGTAGTTTCCGGATTTTGGAAATGGTCCCATGTAGTCGATTCCCCATACATCAAAGAGCTCGATCTGAAGGTTGGTTGTCAATGGCATGGCATCCCTGGAATTGATGTTGCCATGCCTCTGACAGGAGTTACACCTTCGTATGAAGTCTTTTGTGTCTTGATACATGGTTGGCTAGAAAAATCTGCTTTGCCAGATCTTTGCATGTGTGCGGAAAGCTCCATAATGACCTCCTTATGGTGATGAGTGCACTTCTCGATGATCTTCATTCCTTCTACTGCCGGTACACACCTCCTGAGTAGCCCGTCAGCACATACTTGAAAGAGGTATGGTTCATCCCACAGGTGATGGCGACTCTCGTAGATGAGCTTTTTCTTGTCGGCCCCTAGTCGTACATATCCTGCAACGATAAAATTAACAATATCTGCATACCAGGGGTCGGATCGGGTGATCCGATAGAGCATGTCGTCCCTTAGTGCGTCATTGATGGGTAGTTCCTGCGATTTCGCAAAATGCATTCTAGACAAAGGATCGGCAACAGAATTTTCTACTCCCTTTTTATCTTTTATTTCTAAATCAAATTCTTGGAGCAGTAAAATCCATCTTATCAATCTAGGTTTAGCATCTTTCTTAGTGAGCAAATACTTCGGAGCAGCATGATCAGTGTAGACAATAACTTTTGCTCCTACCAAGTAAGATCTAAACTTGTTAATAGCATATACAACAGCTAGCAGTTCTTTCTCAGTTGTGGCATATTTAAGTTGAGGTCTCGTCAAAGTTTTACTAGCATATGCAATAGCATGATGTTTCTTGTCTTTTGTTTGCCCCAAAACAGCCCCCACAGCATAATCACTTGCATCACACATAATCTCAAAAGGTAAAGACCAATCGGGGGTTGAATAATGGGTGCAGAAATAAGAGCATTTTTCAGAGTGTCAAAAGATTTAAGACAAGCATCATCAAAATCAAAGGGAACATCTTTAGCTTGCAGGTTTGTAAGAGGTCTAGCAATATGAGAAAAATCCTTTATAAACCTTCTATAGAAACCAACATGGCCAAGAAAACTTCTTATTCCCTTAACATTCACAGGTGGAGGTAGTTGTTCAATCACTTCTATCTTAGCTGTATCTACCTCAATTCCTCTTTCAGAAACTAGATGGCCTAGAACTATTCCTTCCCTAACCATGAAATGACATTTTTCCCAATTAAGGACTAAGTGCTTTTCTTCATATCTTTGCAAAACCTTATCTAAGTTTTCTAGACAATCATCAAAAGTTTTTCCATATATAGAGAAGTCATCCATGAAAACTTCCATAATCTCTTCAATCATCTCAGAAAATATAGACATCATACATCTTTGAAAAGAAGCTGGAGCATTACATAGTCCAAAAGTGGACATGTAAAAGTGGTTTTGTTCTCATTACTAGGATAGATTGGGATTTGGTGATACCCAAAATACCCATCAAGAAAGCAAAAGAAAGAGTGATTTACCAACCATTCTAACATTTCATCAATGAAGGGCAGTGGAAAGTGACCTTTTCTTGTGGCTTTATCGAGTTTTCTATGGTCTATGCACATACGCCAACCAGTGAAAGTTCTCTGAGGAATTAATTCGCTCTTTTCATTTTTCACAACTGTCAGGCCTCCCTTTTTAGGCACGACTTGCACAGGGCTCACCCACTCACTATGTGGCACAGGATATATATTCCCGGTGTGTAAAAGTTTCAAAACTTCTTTCTTTACTACATCTCTCATCACACTATTGAGTCTTCGTTGGGGTTCTATAGATGGTGGAATATCAGGATCTATAGGAATGCGACGTGTGCAAAGGGCAGGACTGATGCCCTTAAGATCTTTGAGTGACTAGCCAAAGGCTGAGCGATGTTGTTCTAAGACAGTTATCAGCCTATGAGCATCTTCCTGAGTGAGTTTATCATTAATGATCACAGGAGACTCAAAATCATTGTGCAAAAAGGCATATCTAAGACCAGACGGTAATGGTTTAAGTTCAATGGGAGGTCTCGAGGTTTCCTTGAACTCATCGAGGGGTTCAGATTCTATAGGATTTTCTTCTTCTCCCTCGATGAAGAATTCAGTAACATCTTCTTGATTGGATTCTACGAAATGTTATAGATATGTTTCTTTCACCTCTTCCATTGGGTCTGGTTCTGGACTGGGTTTGGTCTTAGTATGGATCGAATGTGCTAAGTGTAAAGGAGCTTTAATAGTTTTGCCTAGGCAAATATCAAATTTCCCAGTGTGTCCTTCTTTAAGGAGTCTTTCTAAAGGATGGCCTATTAAAAGGTCAAACTCCTTAATATCAAAAATGTGGAAGCTCAGGTGAATTGACATGTCATTTACCGATATGGGTAGGACATAAAGAATTCTTGAACTTTGGACAATTTTTCCAGAGGAGCACTTTAATAACTTTGTCGTGGGAGAAAGTGGCATATTCTCAATAAACTGATCGAAAAAGGATAAAGCCATTATATTAATTCCCACAACTGGATTATAAAGAGCATCAAAGGGGGTTTCATAGATTATACATTGAATTGGTATAGAAGGTGAATCCAAGCGGACCACATCAGAGGAAAGCTCTGATTCTTCTAACCATTCCCCACTCATGATGGATGCAAGCTCCGTAGTGCTTTTTCTTGAGAAAGTTTGCTCAATAGGGTCGATCTCTTCAGGTGAAGATGATTTGCGCTGTTGAGGTTTCTTTCTTTATGATAATTCGAGGTATTTCCATAATCAAGAAATAAGTCAACCTCGATATCATTAATAAAATCAGGTAGAGGAATTTCTTCCTGTGGTGATTCTATTGGTTCGATAGCTATAGGTTGAGATGATTCTGGCATAGGTTCTGGTGTAGCTATTTCTTCTTCTAGAGTGTTCTCTTCTACAGGATCATCATTGGTGCTGGCTAGAATGTTATCTAGGATAGTTCTAACTTCACTGGATGTAATGTGTATGAATGATCCATGTGATGAGGTATTTAAGTAGGCTCTAGATTCTTTATTAAGACCAATATAGAAATGTTGAAGGAGAATATGGTCTTGAAGGCCTAGATCTGGTCCGGATTTGTAAAGGAGTTCAAAATGTTTCCATGATGAACTCATAGACTCACTATCCCCCTGTTTGAAGGATATGATCTGGGTTCTGAGGTTGACTACTTTAGATAAAGGGTAGAAATACATGTAGAAATCCGCACAGAGAGTTCCCCAATCACCTTTCTTCTTCTTTTTGGTTCTGTCATACCATTGGCGAGCTTTTCCTTTCAGTGTGAATGGAAAGAGCTTCCAACAGATAGTCTCGTCGGACATACCCTCAATGCGAAGGCAGTCACATGTTTGCTCGAACTGTTGGAGATGATGATAAGGGTCTTCGTCTTCTATTCCTAAGAAAGTGTTGGTTTGGACCATCTCTATTAACCGTGGGCGCAACTCATAGGCATCGAATAGAATTGGTTTAGATGAAGGTATGGGCCTAAGGCTGAGCTCTGAAGGTGCCGAAAAGTTTTAATGGGGGTAGTATCCATAAGGACAGTAGAAAAAAATCTAAAACTAAAAAGAAAAGATAAAAGTATGCCTACAAGATATAGTTATACTCAAGAGTTCTCTCTTAACCGTTCTCCCCGGCAACGGCACCAGATATGCTTGTTGGTATTTGTTAAGCCTACAGAAGAATTGATGATCCGTAAGCACGCGGATACCGGTGAGCACTTCACCCGGGAAGATGGGTTTTAAATATCGAATCCACAGGGAGAAGGGTAGAGAGAGTGGTCTGAGATATATAACTAATCCCTGAGCAGCTATCAAGGACTTGATAGAAAGAGAGGTAAGGAGATCTTAAGGCAGTCTAGTTCTTACTTGCACAAGCTATGTTTATATTGTTTTTCAGGGGGACATTGACAAGGAGAAACACTTAGTAAAGGGAATCTCCCGGCAACAGGGGTAGTCCTACGATTCCTATAAACGGGAGGTGGATTACAACGGACTCAATGGTGCTGTCACCACCACGATCTACCACACGATCCGAAATATATGGGGCATTCACAAGCTAGCTAGTCTAAGCACCATGCTTACACTAAACAGGCAACTTTAATTCAAGATCTATAGGAATTAAAGTACTTGTAAGGAGTTATGAACCTCAAGAACAATAATAACAATGTTACTCACTTGAATAAGAAGTTGATCTTTCCAGAAGGTCTCAAGATCGGGCTCCAATGGAGTCGATCCCAAAGGAAGAAGATGAAGAGGAGGCACCGACAGGTCCGGGCCTTCCTTCAACTCCGCCTCCATAGCGCTCTAATTCTCTCGAACAAGACTAGCTAGATCTGAATAGATCGTGGCTCTAATCTCTCAACTCGATACTAACTCTCCAATTCTAATTCTAATTTAGAGCTTTATGTCAGGTAGGCGTCGATGATCTGATTGAATGAATTGTTGTGCTCCTTGGGGTCAGGGGAGCTGCTTATATAGTCCGAAGGAGGTACCACGTCACCGTAGGATCAAACCGACCTCAATATATGGTTTAGATTGCGTCTCATAGGCGGTGGAGGAAGGTTCCAGAAGCAGGGCTGACGTGGCCATGGTGGCAGGCCGACCGGCCCCACCACTGGGTCGATCGGCCTCTGGTGGGCCCCACTCGGGGTCTGCCTTGGCATGGAGTCTTCTTGTCCCTTCTAGATGCTTCTTTCTTGTATGCTAAGTCACGTTGGGTTCGGGAGTGTTCCGGAGCCTTCTAGACTTGTTCCTTTTCCTGTTTTTCTGAATAGTCCCTACAATTTCATAGATTCACCAAAACTCGTGGAAATTGTCAGTGTAAACCCTAATAAGGTGATCTAATTGCATTTTAGTCCTTTTTCCAGTAAATGTGAGGGGATATATTTATAGATAAAATGTGTCAACAATCACCCAGCGCCCATATTCAACCCGCCGCCACTCTACCACCTGGGGCGCATCTACAGGCGGTCACACGGAAGGCCGGTACAGCCACTCGCTACCCCGCGTGGTGGTCGATGAGGACGTCAAGCAAGAGGATCCTACTACGCCACCAAGCAATGTAGGATTCACCCCAGGCCCAAGCAGGGGGGAAGAGAAGGCAGCAGAAGTAGATGAGGTAAGGGTGCTACAGGAAATTGGGGTTTTTCTTCTTGTGCTAGTTCTAGTGGGGTTTCTGTTGTGTGTGTCAAATTTCTTGTTATGATACAATGATTCAAGCACTATTTCTGTTAGTAGTCCTGTACAACTTTGATCTTTAGGATTTAAGTGAATTTCTTTTCATGTGAAGACGCTAAGCAAACTCCTAATTGCTTTGAACACAGCACTACTTTGTTCTGTGCTAGGATAGTATCTAGTGACATTGTGTCAGTACGATTGAATACATTGTTGAAAAAGAATCACTTTTGCTAGCTTCAATTGTTGTTAGGTTCTCTTATGCTAGATGAAGATTCACTTTTGCTTAGTTCCCTGATACTAGATAAAGATCCACTTTTGGTAGGTATATTGCAGATGCTAGATAACTTAGTTTTTTGAAGCAGAAACAATATCAAGCATTTGTGAGTACTTTATTGGTAGATTCTAGTTTCTTGTGCTATATTGCTTGTTATGGTACAATGATTGAAGCACTATTTCTATTAGATCGAACCTCCAGAGTTTCCTGCCACTTGGTTGCGAGGGGACAAGTGCACCTGCTCTGGAAGCAGTGGCTATGATGATGAGATCGACCCATCCCGTTGTTCGTATTGCCACAAACTCTGGGAAGTAGGCTTTCGAGTTGCAAAGGTGCCACGGTATGACAATGAGAAGGGGAAGCAGCAGAAGAAGGTGAACTAGTCCCCCCTCGAACCATCGTATTGTTAATTCTTCATATTTTGTTTAGGTTTGTATCGCTCTGCATGATGTATTTTTTAGTGTGAGTTAACTTAATCGTAGGTTGTTATAACATAAACTAGCTCATATGCTTAGCTTGTTCTTTGGTCAAATAGAAACTAGTTCATATGCCGATTTAGTTGGTAGTTTTTATAACAGAATCATCGTTTCTTTTTGTTATTTTCTGTCAATAACAATAGAACAAATGCTGAATGCTAGTCTTGCACACATTGTTTACGTAAAAAATAGGCTTTTAGGCAAATTGCTTCATAACTCAATTTGATGCCAAAGAGTTCTTGCAGGACATGAAGAAGAAGCATTAAAGCTTTGTGATGGCTGGAGGAATAAGAAGAAGAAGGATGAATGGCTAGCTTAACTGTTGTAGAGAGAACTTTGCCTAATCTTAAGTATCATGAGAGACTTGGATTGTAATAATCTATCTTATCTATGTGTTAGAATTGAGAACTTTATTGTAATGTGTGATATTGTGTGTAATGTCTATCTGTAATGCACTAAGTGACTGAATGCCAGTGTGTGATGTATGATTATTTGATGACTTCGTCTATGATTTGTTGTTATGTGTACTGATTGGGTGAAACCGGTCTCATCAATATCCACAATATTTGACAATGTGGTAGTACACATGTTATTTAATCTTACATACACTCACGTGGCTCAACGGGATTGAACTAATCGGGTGAACATATAAAATCTTATTCCTATGTGAAAAGTTGTAATTATTCAAATTTTGTATTTAAAACAAAACTAGTTGAAACAAGATTTAGATACTATATAATTTCAATTAAAAAGTCATCAACAACAAAACTATATAACTCATAAACATCTACAAACTTTATTGTGTTACTTTTGCAATTTTGAGAAAGTGGTACTATACGCTGGCCATTAATCCCTGATTCATTCACATGATATATGAAACTATGCCACAAACATGTCAAATTTGTACTACATGTTATTACCACTTGGAATTTGACAAAACGACCTAAAAAAAGATTGTAGATATTGATGAGTTATGAAACTTTGGTATTCATCTCTTTTCCATTTGACCTCATTTAGTGTAACAAAATCTTGGTTGTATTTGTTATTTTTTGAATATGAAAACCTTTCTGGATATAAGAATGACATGTGGGGTCACCCTGAGTCATTGACATGTGGGTCCGGCTGTCAAATTTTTGTTAAAGACTGAACATTGCCCGATGTTTCTGTACTCATTTGTGGGCCAAGAAGTGGCTGGGTCCACGCGTCATTGACCTTTGTGGAACCGCCGCCACCCCTTCATTCTCTCACTCCACCCACAGGAACCGCCGCCCCTTCGTCTCGCTACTTTTCTTGCAATCTTCCCATTCCCACTGCTTCAAAGGCAACCACCCTGCCGTCGCTGCCCCACTTCGATCAGTTTGCACACCACCAAACCGCTAGCCCCTCACGTGATCACATCTAGTGCAGGCCACTAGAGCGAAGATGAACTCGTCATCGACGGCGGAGTCCAGGGTTTCTAGGCACTGTCGTGCCCCGAAGCCCGCATTGGCGGGATCGTCGAGGCGCCCGGAGAATGCGGCGACGGTAGTAGCGAGGGGACCCACTGCGTCGCCCCCGGCGGCGGCGGAGGAGGAACTGGAGCCCGTCCCTGATGTTCCGCCAGGATTCAAGGACGCGGACTCCGACCGACGGGTGCTGAAGCGGAAGCCTGGTGAGGGTGTTCAACACCCCATTGTCAAGAAGGCCAAGACGGTGGATGCCTCATCCAGCGAGGAGGAGGAGTACCTGCACAAATGGCAGGATTTCGACTGGGAACGCCCGGTAAGTTTTGATCCTCCTACAAAATTAATTTGCCCCCTTTGCAATTGCAGAACCTAATTATTAATGTACTGATTAATCACTGAATTTAAGTGATTGTTTCTTTGTGTGAGAAATTGTTCCTGAGATGTAATTAATTCTATGAGTTCAAATTTAGGATTTCATGGATAGTATACCATTTTAGGCATTCATGGTACCTAGTACGCAAATGTGAACACAATTATGCAGAATATAGTTATGAACAGAAATGGCAAAAACTGATAGGAACCATCTTTGGCATTCAGTGCTACCTTGTCATCATGGTATGTTTTACTACAAAAGATTAATCTTATCTTATCTTAAAAATTTACCAGCAAATACACCAGCCTATTGTCCTGTTTTTTTGGATGTGCTTGCATTAACTAAAATTGCACTATGTTTTTAACTGAAATTGCACTCTATTTAATCAACATCCTGTTAGGCACTCGGTGCTAGCTACTATGCAAACTATAATACATCTGTTATTGCAAAGTTTGTTGCACTCATAAATGTCTCTTGCATTTTCTGCCAACATCTATCCCTGTTGTTCATTCATTTCCATTATTGCAAAATTTAGTATTAATTCATGTCTCCATTTCTTAATTTAGGGAGGTGGGTCCAAGGTGACGTACGAGTTCAACTTTCCACGAGTCAGGATCTTCGCGGAATGTTCTTGTTTTTAAGTACAAATCAGCAAAGCAATAAATAAATTAATAAACACATCACTTTGTAATCTTGACTGGCATAATTCTATCATGTGTTTTGACATCTATTATAAGGCGCATTACTTTGTTATAAGGCAATAGGAAAAATTCTTGAGAAACACTAGTCAATTTGACATCTGTTTGGTCAAGCAACTGATTCATCATGTACCAGGATCCTTTTTATGTTTACAAAAATCGGAGCGCAATCAAGAAAAGTACGGCCCAATCCCCATTGCGATATTCGAAGCCACCAAGTTGCAATTTTGCCGCCTGGCCATTTCAGGTCCCAAAAATCTCGCGCGCTTTCTTCCTCCCACACCACCTATA
Organism: Cenchrus fungigraminus; assembly: GCA_036936925.1. Classification (NCBI taxonomy): domain Eukaryota; kingdom Viridiplantae; phylum Streptophyta; class Magnoliopsida; order Poales; family Poaceae; genus Cenchrus; species Cenchrus fungigraminus. The sequence continues at coordinate 85,630,999 of CM072770.1, read as the reverse complement.
ACTTCCACCCCTCCCATCTCCGCCGCCACCGTCTCACCCACCTACATCACAACGATGGCCCGACGCACGCACACATCTCGCAAGCAGCCGCGCGACGCTGCTGGTTGCTTCTCGCGAAGTCCGTCATCAAAATCATCGACTCCATCAAGCCGCCACCACTCCTCATCCACCCCACGACCATGAAGGAGCCGTCGGCATGTCGTGGAGGCGCGGGTTGAAGTTGACCTGGACCACACGGTGAATGTAGAAGTCCCCTTCGTCCCAGTGGGTTTCCAATCTGCCATTACTGCCCCAAGGAAGAACGGAAGAATAGTAATCGTCGCCGAAGCCTCGTCGTCGCGCAGGAAGAACAAGGTGAGCCAGACCCTATCCTGCGTCTTTATCATTGAATGATAGTTTGCAATGTTACGTTGTGGCAGTAATTTTCGTGCCAACATATTTATACAATCTGTCAATGACAAATTGAAAAAAATTGTTTCGATGTAGCAAAAGAGCCGCCACTTATACACCCAGGCTTGGCCCACTACTTAATCGGATGCGGAAATGGGCATCGACGATTTTGGCCTGCAAGGATGCTTGTATGAGGTGAGGGTGCAACACTACTTATTTAGATGAAATGGAGTAAATTTGGTTTGTAATTATTGTGTGTGCCTTATGTTCTGATCGAGATTTGCATGTAATTCAGTTAAAAGGAAAGAAGTATGAGTTTTGTTTCCCAAAGATTCAATGCAAGATGATGCTAAATTAAGACAGCGATGAAGATGAATACGATGGACCTACTAAGTCTCTTCATGAGGTGATGTTCCTATCCTTTAAGTTAAACATCAGTCAGAGATTTTCTGAAAACATAATTTGCTACTAGCATGAATGTAGTTGATGACCTTTTGTAAATGCTTACTGCGACGCCCTTGTGAAATGTCAGATTTTTCAGATGGCTAAAGATCTTCGCATTGCAGTGAAGCGGAAGCATCAGAGGGGTGAGTTCTACACCCAGGAATCTGATGGGGAATGAAGCAGAGGATGAAGCGATCTGAACTGAAGAAGTAGATATGATATCTTCTTCTCTGTCTTTTGTCTGTTGCTCTTGCTTCTGTGATGAACACATATGTTGGGGGTACGATGCTACCTTAATAAGAAGAAGAAGATGTGTCTATAGTCTACTGAATTATGCTACCTTAAATATTTCATACATATATTGTCTTTTGACTGTTGCTTTTGCTTTGTTTTTTCATGATAATAATGGTGATATTGTAATTAAGGCCATAAAGTTGTCGTCATAAACATAAACATGAACGCACAGAAGTACTATATAACAAGACTCAAGCTAATCTTGCATACAAAACTCCAATCTTCAGCAAAATTTATTTATTGCACACAAATTTTGGACCTATTGCTTCAATAAAAGTAAACAAAGCAACCCCTAATTATTAAGAAAAACAGCTACCCCTAATTATGAAAAAAACCGTCGTTGTCTTGTCCATCTGAATTGGCTGGAGCAACCACTCCGTCACCAGTGTAGGTGTCATCAGCATCGTCGTCGTCTTTAGGTATGTCTGCATGATCCGGTTCAGGCATTGATTTAGCAAGATCAACAACAGAAGCATCAACACTCGTCCCTTCCAGATCTGGCCTCCTCCAAGTTGACACATCCTCTTGGTCCGCAACAGAAATTTTTTCAAAACCTATAACAACCTCGTCCATATCAGTATCACCAACATTAATGTCAGTGTCTTCCTCTCCTTCAGGCATGGCAAACAGGTTCCTAGGTTTCATTCTGAGGACGCTGCACCACTTTTCTTTCTTCGAATTCCCGCTTTTCACAAAGCACACTTGCTCCGCTTGTGTCACCAGGATGTAAGGCTCAGCTAAATAGCGATGCTGAGAGGTATCAGTAATATCGATAATCCCAAATTTATCTTTACTGTACCCTTTTGATCTGTTTGTTCCTAGTCTAGGAACATCATACCAGTCACACTCGAACAAAGTGACTTCCTGCCTTTCATGAAAATCAAGGATGTAGATTTTTTTAATATGTCCATACCATTCCATGCCATCTTTACTCTTGACGACAACACCACTGTTCTGTGTTGTTAGATTTTTCTCCACATGCGATGCCTAAAAATAGAAACCATTGATTGAGCACCTATTCTTCATAGTAGCTATATTTGTTTCAGGACCACGAGATAGAGAATAAATCATGGCATCTGCTTTCCCCTCCCTATGCAGGTTCCTCATCTATACTCACATATGTTTTGACAATATGTTACGACCACATTCAAAATTGACGAGTTTAAATTTAACACAAATGTATATTACTCACCTTTCGCTCGAACCATGATACAAATTCCTCAGTGTGCCTCCTTTCAACATTCTTCAATCCAGCTTTCTCCAATTCGGCCTTATGCTCACTGCAACATTTTTAAGAGAAAAATAATGAAAGTGAGATATGTAGTGTGGACCATGTAACAAGATTCAAATAATTTACATGTGTTACTTACTTTATCCATGGAAGGGCCTCATCATAGTTTGGTATTATGTAGTGCCTTATCGTCTTCAAGACTTCGGAACCTAGTACCTCCATATTATGCATAGAAGTAGTTCTCTTTCTGTTCATGTCCCTGCTCGCAAATACACTCAGACCAGCAGGTGGTTCATTAACAGCACTCTTTTCTTGACGCTCAGGCCGATAAATCTTTGTACTAACACCTTCAAAGAACCGAGTACAGAATGTAAGGCACTCCTCCGATATATATCCCTCTGCTATTGAACCCTCTGGGTACGCTTTGTTCCTCACATATCCTTTGATTGTACATAGGTACCTCTCAACTGGATACATCCACCTATAGCAAGCAGGGCCTCCGCATTCAGCCTCCCAAGCAAAATGAACTGGTAAGTGCATCATAATATCAAAAAATGCTGGAGGGAAAATCATCTCAAGACGACAAAGGGTCTCTACAATCGATTTGCTAAGTTCTTGCATCTCGGTCACTTCAATCTCCTTTGAACATACCGAGTTAAAAAACCTGCTAAGCTGGATCAACGGGAGTGCTACTTGTTTAGGCAATATTTCACGTACCACAAATGGTAGGAGTTTTTGTAAGATAACATTGTAGTCATGACTTTTCAGGCCAGAAACCTTGCATCCATCGACATCAACACATCTCCTAATATTAGCAGCATAACCATCAGGCATCTTAACACCTTGTAGAAAGTTGCATAGGATTTTCTTTTGATCACGACATAATGTGTACAACGCTGGTGGCATTTCGTATTTACCTTTCTCATCGAGAACTGGATGTTGATCCTTCCTTATACCCAATTCTTGCAGATCAAGTCGAGCCCTCTCATTGTCCTTACTTTTACAAGATGTCGAGCAAAGTCCCAAGCAGGCTCTCACAAATATTCTTCTCAATATGCATCACATCTAGATTATGGCGTACGAGCAATGAATCCCAATATGGAAGTTCAAAGAAAACACTCTTCTTCCTCCAGTTGTACCATCTAGTATCTTCATCACGATGCTTCCTCTTCTTAGAGGTAGTGGCTCCATAGATGACTTGCTCAAATGTAGCATACTGCTACTGAACTTGTTCACCGCTGAGTGGCACTGGTGCCTCCCTCATCTCAACCAAGTTATTGAAGCTGGCCTTGACCCTTCGCCACTTGTAGTTTACAGACAAAAAACGCCGATGCCCCATGTAGCAATGCTTCGAACCGAATTTTAACCACATGCACTCAGTGTCCTTGTGACAATAAGGACAAGCAAACCTCCCTTTGGTGCTCCAGCCAGATAACATCACGTAAGCTGGAAAGTCGTTTATTATCCAGAGTAACATGGTACGCATTTTAAAATTGCACTTATCCTTTGCATCCCAAGTTTCAACTCCGTGTTTACTTCAAAGCGTTTTGAGCTCATCGATCAGAGGCTGCAAATACACATCAATGTTAATCCCTAGAGATTTAGGCCTAGGAATTAGCATGGACATGATCCAATAGGATTGTTTCAAGCACAACCAAGGAGGTAGGTTGTAAGGAATTAGGATAACTGGCCATGTAGAGTAAGCCAAGCTCAACATCCCGAATGGATTGAAGCCATCTGATGCAAGTCCCAACCTGACATTACGTGGATCCTCTGCAAAGTCCTCGTGCGCCTCACTCACGACCTTCCATGCCCTTGAGTTAGCTGGGTGTCTCAGTTTTTGATCATCAATCAATTCTTCCTTGTGCCAACACATATATGTCGCTGTCTCCTCGTTCATAAATAATCTTTGCAGTCGAGAAATCAGTGGAAAATACCTCAGTATTTTACAAGGTAACCGCTTCTTTTTTGCTGCATCAGTGACAACCACACCAGTCCCCTATTCTGAATCTGTAAATTTCCACCTACTGGACTTGCAAGTTGGGCAGTTGTCCATGTCTGCGTACACTCCACGGAATAACACACAATCATTGACACAAGCATGAATCTTTTGGTAGTCCAAGCCAAGGTCTCGAATCACCTTTCGAACTTTGTCTAGGGAATCCGGGAGACAATGCCCTTCAAGCAGCACAAGACGGAATAATAACAGTATTTGCTCCATTGCAGCATTGCTAAGACCACACATGCACTTGATTTGATATAGCCTGACAATGAAAGAAACCTTTGAAGCCTCCTTGCAACCAGGGTACAACTCTATCTTAGCTTGTTCCAATAAATCGAAAAATTTGTGTGCTGACTCATTTGGCTCCTCTTCATTACCACCTTTAATTCCACCATGAATGGCACCACTGATCAGCGAGGTAAACAATTTATTGGTGGCCCACTGATCGTCATGATCGTCAAGATCGTCGTAATCATCCACATGGACGATAGGATCAGTAGCAAGATGATGACGTTTTTTTGGTCTTTTATGAAATCCCTGTCAAACCCTGATCTAACCAAGTGACCTTCGATAGTGTCTCTGTTATGATATGCCATGTGATGACACTTACAACATGGACATAGCTGAGACTCTCCTTCCTCTTCTACTCCAAACAGATCATCCATAAACTTGTCGAAGCCGCGTTGCCACGCATCATCTGTAGTTAGCAATTCCATCCAACTGCAATCCTCTTCACTTGCCATTGCAAGAAAACCAACTACAACAGATTTCTCCTAAAATAGCTAGGACAAAGGGCGTGCTCGATCAGTATAACATATTATTGTATTAAAATTAGATGTATATACAAACTAATTAACAAGCAAATAATATTCCATGCACATGGATCTCGTAATCGATTATACCTTGGCGGATTGGATCTGAAGAACAGACTTTTTCCCGTGGTGATGCAGGTTATCGCACTTGCGCTCGTGGTTCCAGATGATCAGAGCTTGTAGCGTCACCCCGGCGGATTGCGTGATGACAACAAGCAAGGATGTGTTGTTGGGTATTTTTCGTTCCTCGTATTAAAGGTCGATATCTATTGTTGGGTTACGATGGGTGATACGGCATAGAGTTGGGTTAGGACTCGGTGAAACAAATAGAGTTGGGTTAGGACTCGGTGTACAAAGATAGATAGTCATGTGCAGGATATGGTCCAGGCCCACAGGCCATCGAACAGGCCCACGTGGTTCGGCCGAACCAGTGGTTCGGCCGACCCATCTATGGGTCCGTTAGGCCTCCAATTTTGCCAGTGGTTTAGAGTTGAGCAAATGTCGATTTCATTGATGGGTCTCGGTTTTTCTCAAGGTTTAGAAAACAGGTCTTGGGCGTCGCATCAATTGTGACTAATAGTGCATTTGATCGCAACGGGGATATTTTTGTCGCAACAGCATCTTCTCTAGCGCGACGATTTCGTGTTAGCGTCGCCATACCCCTGTCTAGTTTGCAACAATTTCAATGCACGTTGCAATATCAAATATTTTAGTCGCAACGAGTGCATTTTCGTCGCTAAAAGTAATACTCTTTTGCAAGACATGGCACAACTAATAGTGACGTGTAATAGTCATTGTGATATGGGCAACTACTGCAACCGTTACCAATAAGCGTCGCAATACTGACGCCGCAATAGCAACAAAGGCCCATGCGTTGTCCCAATTGCCATTAAAATCGCAACGCTACACAATTGGTCGCAACACACACCCCTATCGTGACCAATATCGACTATTGTCATGTTATGCCCGGTTTATAGCGACCAAAACCACCTGTCGCCAAAAAAATTGGTCGCGAAATCCCCAAAACTACGTAGTGAGTGGAGATTAGCGGGAGGCAACACCAAGTTCGCGGGGTTTCTAGTGGTTAACCACAAAACCACTAGGTTACTTGGCTGAGCCACAAAGGGTACGTGGATTTGGCAAGAAAAGTGCACGGAGGTCTCCGAGTGATCTTGGGTTCCTAGGCCGAATTCTTGAATAGAATTTTTATCGGCTCCCATTCACTCTCCCCCTCTCTGGTTCGCCTTTCCGGTCCTTCAAGTGGTATCGAAGTAGGTTACGGGTCTTAATTGACTCTAACCAGTCTTAGATCCAAAGATGGCATACTAGGAACGGGGATCGGGTCCTCTGCACATCGATGGGAAGGATTACCAGATGTGGTTGTCGGTGTTTTAGACCGGCAGCCTACTAAGGGGGGTACCCGAGGTAGATGTTTGTGGCCTTGCCGAGATCGAGAACTCGAAGGAGAGACACGTGGCACACAATTTAGACAGGTTCGGGGCGCGAGGTGCGTAATACCCTACGTCCTGTAAGCTGTGTAGCTCTTGATTGATGGGGTGTTGATTACAAGATGATGCGGATGTCTAGATAGAGGTCCCTGCCTCACATTATATAGTCCGAGAGGCAGAGTTACAAGTCGGTTTGAGGGAGGAGAATTAGCCGTACACAGGTAGAAGTACTCTACATGGGTTCAGACATGCCTAGTTTCCTAACTGAGTACTAGTCCTCTGGTTGCCTTGCGCTCCACGCCATCTTGCATCGTGTAGCACAAGTCGAGTAGTCCCGGGGGCCCACGTAGTAGTCGGTTCCAGTACCCGCCTGGGTAGTGGGCCTTGGGATGTCCATACGACAAGCCCCTGAGTACTTTGTAGTCAAGCAGGATGTCTTCGAGTAGTCTTGATGGCCTTGGCGAGTAGTCCTAGAGCGTCCCCGAGTTCCACAAGTCAAAAGTCCACAAGAATGCTTGAATCATCCCGAGGCTAGAAGGTACTCCAGCTGATCTTTGAGTAGTCTTGAAGTCTTCTCAAGTAGTCCCCAAGCGTCCCTGAGAGCTTCTCTCGAAGGTCTTCTATAGTACTCGTGATGTTTTGATAGAAAACCATATGGAAAATGCGATTCGAAGAATCGCATTCCATATGGAATGTAGCCCCCGAGCCTTAGTTCGAATTGTAGATTCAGGCTGAGGGTCAATCTGAAGTTCTGCCAATCTTATCCCTAAAAATCCGAAGAAAAAACCGAAGGACACGTGGCACAGAGCCCCCGAGCCTTGAGTTGAGTACTTCTCTCGAATTAAAGGGTCATCTTTACTGTAGAATGTGTCCGTAGTAGATCCGTGATGCATTGAAATCCTCCAAATCCAGCAATTAAAGTCGAGCCCCCGAGATTGAGAGCATTGGGTACCAGAAGTTGAAGGGTCAGCCTGCCTGCGCTGAGTCAGCCGCACTGAACTGACCTGCCCAGTGGCTTATAAATAAGAGGGCAACCCCTTAGGGTTTTCCACTCGTAGCATTTGTCTTGCGAATATATCTGAAGAGCCTCCTCTCTACTGCCGCCGCCGCCGCCAGTAGATTAGATCTACTAGCGTCGCCGTCGTAGACCTCACCCCTGCAGCCCCCGAGCGAATGCGAGTGAAGACACTCGTGACTGGGAGGATGAAGTCTTCACCAGCGAAGAGCACCAAGACCGGCGCGTCGAAGAAACGGAGCCACGAAGAGGCCGGTGATGCCGGGCAATCATCTTCGTCATCCCGCCCCGCTCCGCCGAATCCAGAGGAGTGGAAGAAGGCGAAGCTGAAGACCGAGGACATCCTCGCCCTCGTCAACAGCGGATTCCTTCGGGAGAAGGAGATGGATCTGTGGCGTGTCGCCACTGGAGACACCTACCCGATGGAGAAGAACCCCGACGAGATCTCGATGTTCTCGCGGTTCGTGGAGCACCGACCCATACTCCTCGTGAGCGACTTCTTCAAGGGGATGCTGCAATACTACGACATTGAGTACGTGAGTCTCAATTCCAACGGAGTCTTCCACATCTCAGTCTTCATCCATTTTTGTGAGGCGTTCGTGGGGATCAAACCACACTGGATCCTCTTCCAGAAGTTTTTCCGGTTGAAGCCCCAGCCAAGCGCAGATGACCCAAGGGTAGTCGGAGGCGCCGGAGTGCAGATGCGTGAAGATGCCAACGGTCAATACTTGTTGTACAAGTTGATCGACTCCAACCAAGACTGGAAGGCAAGGTGGTTCTACGTCAGCAACCACCACCCGTCCCTGCCGAAGCCGAGCGGGTACCTGCCAAAGCACCAGTAGTGGTGGAACATGGAGCCCACCATGTAGGAAGGCCTCCAGCTGCCTGCGCTACTAGAGAAGGTGAAGGCCCTGAGGAAGGCCGGACTGAGGGCCGAGCACGTGGCCTTCAGTTTCATGAAGTGGAGGATCTAGCCACTGATGGCGCGAGACCATCTCGGCTACGAGTACACTGGAGTAGAGGATTCCTCACAGATGCCCGGTGAGGAGATCGATGACAAGCTGATCGTCGAAAGGTTGGGCAAGATCTTCAAGGATATGCCCCCGTACACTCCTTGCCCCGTGGAGTAGTACTCCGCATCGCGTCCACCAAAGATGGTTAGCAGTCGTGGCCACAACCCCCGAGTACTTAGGAGCTTGAGTAGTCGTACTCATACTTGTTTGTTCTTGTAGGAGGACGTCGAGAAGTTTGTCTCCATGCCTCCGCCTGCCCCCCAAGCTCAGAAGCAATCCCAGGGCAAGGCAGAGGCAAAAATGAAGGAGCGCCAAGTAGTCGGTGAAGGTGATGACACTGCCGTCGTCGAAGATTCGTCTAATGATGAAGACGAAGAGACGCTGCAATAGCACTTCCAGCTCCGGTCCAGGTTCCACCGAGCTGGGATGCCTAACGTGCCTGTTGAGGAGCCACCGGCTAATCTTGGAGATGATTTGCCGCTTGTGCCAAGGAAACCACGCAATGTTGTGCGCAAATGCACCGCGAAGAAGCTGAAGGTGTCTGAGGACACCAGACCAGAGGTAGGTACTACGACTTGAGGAGTCCAATACCTGTGGAGTAGTCTATTTTTGATGACTTGTGTTGTTATTGCAGGAAATCCCCTCCTCGGAGCGAACTGCCCGAGATGAGGAGGGAGATTGGGACACTGTGGGGGCGGTAGTTGGAGGAAACACCAGCCCGCCTCCAGTTGTCAAAGGAGCTGTACCAAGCGAGGCACAAGAACAGTCGGTGACTGTGGAGTTGAATCCGCAGCCGTCGGTGGAAGAAGCCCAAGGCCCTCCTCTTGCTGCGGCCGTGGCCGTTATGAAGCCGGAGGAGAGGGAGCAGGAGCCTCCCGTTGAAGAAGTTGCTACCGGGGAATCTGGGGAACTCGGTATCGTAGACATTGCCAGTCTGCTGGGCGCCCCGACCGTCACCGTTGTACGGTAGACGCTGTAAGTACTCGAACACTTGAGTAGTTGTTGAAGCATAATGCCATTTGTTGTCATGGTACTCTTTGTATAGGAAATCCACTGATTTGTCATGGGACGAGGCTGAGACAAGTGCTCCTGTCAATGGTGCAGACCCCTCGACAGAGGCACAAGAGACCCACGGTGCCGCGATAAGACGAAGGAGGAGCTAAGGCGATGCTTGAAGAAGCCACCGTTGTCGAAGGTATGGCTCCTGCTGGCTTGAGTACTTTGTCGTGTAGAGTAGTCGCCACAGCCTTATCTCACTGGCTTGTTGTTGACAGGGCCTCAAGCTGAATAAGACGTAATTCCCGAGGCAGTAGCTATCGAGGCAACTGCTGTCGAACCGGTGGAGGCGCAGGCGACGGCTACAGCCCCTGAGCCCAGGGCGGAAGCACGAGTTGATCCACAGCTAGGCTCGAGTACCGAGGTTGTTGTTTGTGAAGCGGTGATAGAAGAAGCGGCACCGCTGCAGTCGGCACCGATGCGAGAGTTCGGGACCTCGAGCTGTGGAGGCCTCAGTTGCTGGATGATGAGCTAATCGACCCGGCCGTCGTGTCGCTAATCATGGAGTCATGGTGCCGCACAGAGCAGTGGGTCAAGGTACGTCACGAGTACCCTGAGTAGCCTTGTAGTTGTGAGTACTAGTGCTGACTAAGCTCTTATGTTTGCAGAACCTTGTGGAGAGATCCCAAAAGAAGACTGAGATCCTCAAGGGATATGGCGATATAGTCATCCGCGCTGAAGCCTTGGAGAAGGAGTTGGACAAGTCGAGGAAGCACTCCGCGCTGCTCCAATCCAAGCTCGACAGTGCCTTCGCCTAATACCACAATGAAGTCCAAGACATGCAGGCGAAGAGAGACGACTTGATCAAGAAGAACAAGTCGCTGCGGCAGAAGAACAAAGGTATGCCTCCCGCCGTAGTGCTTGAGTACTGATTTTGTGGTTTTATGTAGCTGACTTTGTTGTGGAGTTGTCTGTAGAGCTTGAGGATTCTCTCCAGCAGGTCAAAGATTACGAGCTTGACTTGAAGAATATCGTGTACCGGGAGACCAATGCCCGAGAGGTAGCTGAGCAGGAGTTAGCCATAAGAACTCATGAGTGCATTCCTGCAATTGAAATCCGGCAAGCAACTGACGTTGAGCTCGTTCGCTGCATGCAATCCCTGCAGAAGCTCAACAAAGATTGCGAGAAGCTACGGCGTCCCTGAAAGAGCTTGAAGAAGCCGTGCTGCCCATCGCAAGACTACTTGTTCCACACGTGGCCGGTACTCAGCTGCGGCCACTAGTGGACAGGTTGAAGGAAGCCCCCGGGCGCTTGGCTACATATGTCAAGCACTTGGCGAAGTGAATCCCTAATCAGGTGCTCGCTTATCTGAAGTCGTACTTCCCCAAGGTGCCCGTGGATGTGGTGGCTGGAGGGCTCGCGGTGAACTGCACGGATGAGCAGTTTCATGCTCTGCTGGAGGAGATGGCGCCCATCGCAGAGCAAGTCGCCGAGAAGCTTAACCTCCAGTAGATGTACCTATAGGAGTAGATCATGTACATGTGTGGTAGTGTAAGATGAACAAGTTAGTGAAGAACTCGTTTGAATGTATCTGAGTTATTTGATTATTGTGGTGTACTGAGTACTCGTGCCGCGGCTTGCAACGAAGCCCACGGAGTACTAAGTCGAAGAGTAGTAGAATTCGATGGTAGAGTCATCTAGTTAAGAGACGTAGTAAAGAAGTTGAGTACAATCAAACTTTATTGCTGATGAAGGATTACACCTGGATGGCCAGGGCCATTACAAATAGGTAGTCGCCAGGACCCGTAGGCTGCTTACAGATAGGTAGTCACTAGGGTCCGCAGACCGCTTACAGCTGGAGATCCGTATGTAGCCATTGAAGCTGGATCTATGGAGTAGGTGGTCCGTAGACTGCTGCCAGAGCCCTTAGGCCGTGTACAGCCCAGGATCCATGGGTAGCCATTAACGCTGGATCTTGGTTGGGAGAGGTCCATAGACCAGTGCTAGGACCCGGAGGCTGCTTACCACTAAGAGTCCATGAGTAGCTGTGTAGGCTGGACCCGTATATGAGTAGTCGAGCGACTATGCGTAGAACCGACACAGCTGGTCGACATTCCATGAGTTGCTAATGTCTTCGCCTTCAAGTGTTTAGAAGCGGTAGGAGCTCAGGCCGGTGACCTTGGATACTGAGAAGGGACCTTCCCAAGGCAAGTTGAGCTTGTGTAGTCTTTTCGTGTTCTGGATACGACGGAGGACTAGATCGCCCACGTTGAAGGAGCGTTCCTTGACGTTGCAATCATTGTAGCGTCGGATACCCTCCAGGTACCTTGCTAACTGAACGAGGGCGGGGCAGCGGGCTTCTTCGAGGCTATCGATGTCAACCCGTCTGCTGTCTTCTGAGACGCCTTGGTCGTATTGTTCAACCGTCGGGGATTCCCACATCACGTCAGCGGGTAGTATAGCTTCAGAGCCATAGACCATGAAGTAGGGCGACTGCCCAGTTGGCTTGGTAGGCTGAGTACGAAGCCCCCAGAGTGCATTGGGTAGTTCCTTGATCCACTTGCCTCCTTTGGTGTTAGCAGCATCGTGCAGTCGCTTCTTGAGGGCGTTGAGTACCATCCCGTTGGCGCGCTCCACCTGGCCGTTAGCGCGCAGGTGAGCGACTGAGATGTACCAGACATCAATCCCGCTATTTTCGCAGTACTCCCAGAACTGGTGGTAGTTGAAATTGGAGCCCAGGTCTGTGATGATGCGATGGGGTAGCCCGTAGCGATGCACGAGTTCATCCAAGAAGTCGAGTACTCTGTCGGCCTTTGGGCAGGTGACCGGCTTGACTTCGATCCACTTGGTGAATTTGTCGATAGCCACTAAAACTCTGTTGAATCCCCCTGGCGCAATTGGTAGAGGCCCAATCATGTCGAGCCCCCCAGCAGGCGAACGGCCAGGTTGGCGGTATCGTGACTAGCTTGTAGGCTGGGACGTGTTGCTGCTTGGTGAAGAATTGGCACCCTTGGCATCTTCTGACGAGTTCATCTGCATCACCTAGAGCTGTGGGCCAGTAGAAAGCTCGCCGGAAGGCTTTGCTCACGTGCGTTCGTGAAGACATGTGGTTGCCGCAGACACCTTTATGGATCTCCTCCAAGATGTCCTTGCCTTCTTCTCGAGGTACGCACTTCATGAGTACTCCAGAAGTTGCACCTCGCTTGTAGAGCTTGTCTCCGACTAGTACGTAGGTCTTGGCTCATTGGATGAGTTGTTCTACCTCATTCTTGCCAGAAGGAACCTTCTGCTCGCGGATGTAGTCGATGAACGGTTGCCTCCAGTCCACGTCGATCATCATGACCTCTTGACTAGGCTGAGATGGTCCAGGATCAGTGGTCGTTGCTGTTTGCTCCAAGATGGATGGCGTGTGTAGTTCGTGGACGAAGACTCCCACTGGCACTTGAGTGTGAGTAGATCCAAGCTTCGACGGGACATCCGCTGCAACGTTGTTGTCGCGGACGACGTGTTGGAACTCGAGACCATGGAACTTGTTCTCGAGCTTGCGGACTTCTAGACAGTAGGCGTCCATGTTCTCCTTGTTGCAGTCCCAGGAGTCATTGACCTGGTTGATCACCACAGCAGAGTCGTCGTAGACTAGTAGTCGCTTGATGCCCAATGAGATTGCGAGACGGAGCCCGTGCAGTAGAGCTTCGTACTCGGCTTCGTTGTTTGAGACCTTCTAGAAGATTTGCAGGACATACTTGAGTTGTTCGCCCTTTGGTGAGATTAGGAGTACCCCGCGCCTTCAAGCTTGAGTGAGCCGTCGAAGTACATCACTCAGTGCTCTAGTCGCTCTGTTGGTGTGGGTAGTTGATTTTCCCACCACTCTGCCATGAAGTCGACTAGCACTTGAGACTTGATGGCGGTGCGTGGCTTGAAGTCGATGTTGAGGGCGCCAAGCTCGACCGCCCACTTAGAGATTCTCCCGATGGAATCCCGGTTGTGGAGTATATCGTCGAGCAGGAAGTCTGTGATCACGGAGATCGAGTACTCCTGAAAGTAGTGTCGTAGCTTCCGCGAGGTGATGAGTACTGCGTAGAGTAGCTTCTGAACCGGTTGGTACCGGGCCTTGGACTCAGATAGGACCTCGCTGATGAAGTAGACTGGTCGCTGGACTAGGTAGGTGTGGCCTTCTTCCCACCGCTTGACGATGATGGCAGTACTGACCACATGAGCAGTCGCGGCGAGGTAGAGCAGTAGCTACTCCTTTTTGTGAGGAGCTGTGAGGACCGGTGGCTTAGACAGGAAGTCTTTGAGCAGCGTCAGAGCTTGATCAGCCTCCACGGTCCACGCGAACTTCTCTTGATGCTTGAGTAGCTTGAAGAAGGGTAGTCCCCGCTCTCCAAGTCTTGAGATGAATCTATTCAGGGCCGCCATGCACCCGGTAAGCTTCTGGACATCCTTGATACAAGTCGGAGCCTTCATGCTGGTGATGGCAGAGATCTTCTCAGGGTTAGCTTCGATGCCATGATGGTTGATGATGAAGCCGAGTAATTTCCCTAAGGGTACGCCGAAGATGCACTTGTTGGGGTTGAGCTTCCATTGGTACTCCCGCAGAGATGAGAAAGTCTCTTCAAGATCAGCGATGAGCATGTCTGAGTTCCTAGTCTTGACGACCACATCATCCACGTAAGCTTCGACGTTCTTATTGAGCTGCTTCTTGAAGTAGGCCTGGATAGCTCACTGGTAGGTAGCGTCGGCATTCTTCAACCCGAACAACATCATTGTGTAGCAGCAGGCGCCGAACGGGGTGATGAACGCGGTCTTCTCCTGGTCTTTTTCCTTGATTGCAATCTGGTGGTACCCCGAGTAGCAATCGAGGAAGCAGAGCAGGTCGCAGCCCGCTGTGGAGTCCATGACTTGATCAATCCGCGGCAACTCGAAGGGGTCCTTGGGGCAGTGCTTGTTGAGATCGGTGTAGTCGACACATATCCTCTATTCGTTGGTGTTCTTCTTGCGGACGAGGACGGGGTTGGCGAGCCACTCAGGATGGAAGACTTCTCTGATGAAGCCAGCCGCGAGTAGTTTGGCGAGTTCCTTCTTGATGGTGTCTCGTCGGTCGTCGGCAAAGCAACAGAGATGTTGTCACTTGGGGGTAGCTTTAGGATCGACGTTGAGTGAGTGCTCGATCAGCCTCCTAGGCACACCTGGCATGTTCGCTAGCTTCCACGCGAATATGTCTCAGTTAGCCCGAAGGAAACTGATGAGCGCGTCTTCCTATTTGGGGTCGAGCCCCGCTCCGATCATGGTAGTCTTGCTGTTGTTGCCCGTCCCAAGGTCAACGGCCTTCAGCTGCACTTCCTTTGTTGGTTGAGGCTTGTTGGCAGTGTCGGTCTTCTCGGGTCTCTTGAGTTCGCTCGGAGCGAGCTTCTTTAAGGCGGCGAAGATCTCCATCATGGAGTTGGGTACTTGATTAGTTGTTGCGAACTCCACGGCTTCAGCATCGCAGTCGTAGGATTGCTTCAAGTCTCCTTGTAGCGCGAGTACTCCCTTGGGACTTGGCATCTTGAGTACCAAGTACACATAGTGTGGGATCGCCATGAACTTGGCCAGAGCTGGTCTGCCAAGGATGGCGTGGTAGGAAGTCTCGAAGTCCGCAACCTCGAACTTGATGTACTCGGTGTGGTAGTTCTCCCGTGTCCCGAAGGTAACTGGCAGGACCACTGAGCCAAGTGGTATAGCCACATTGCCTGGGACGATGCCGTAGAAAGGTGACGTGCTCTTGGTGAGCATGTCGGTGATGTCGAGGCCCATCTTCTTCAAGGTCTTGGTGAACAGGACATTGAGTCCACTGCCGCCGTCGATGAGTACCTTGGTGAGTCTGGAGCCTGCGACTACTAGGTCCAGGACGAGTGGGAAATGCCCTGGCTCAGAGAAGCTTGTCCACTGGTCCGTGCGAGAGAAGGTAATGGGTACCTCCGACCACCTAACAGGTGTTGGTGTCGCTGGTGCAATGGACAAGACCTCGCGCAGTGTTAACTTCTGTGCTCGCTTGGTGGGGTAGCCACCGAAGAGGACGTTGACTGTCTTGTCAGGATCTTGGAAGTCGTCGTTGCCTTCGTTGACTTTGCCCTTGCCCTTCTTGTCGTGAGGGTGGTGAGGCTCCGGAGTATCCTTGAGAGCCCGCCGAAGCTGGTAGCACTGTTCGGTAGTGTCGTTGTTCTTCGGGTGCCACAGACACTTCTCTTTGAGCAATTCTTTGAAGCCGCCGGAGGTCTTCTTGCTGAAAGGATCTTGTGATGCCTAGAGGGGGGCGGGGGTGAATAGGATCACTTTTAAAAATTCATGCACAAACTTAGCAGCAGATCAAATGTCGGGTCACCCTAACTCTACGTTCGGGTCACCCGCGGGGCGGGTCACCCTAACTAGTAGGCAGGGTCACCCTGAGGCAGGAAAACGTAAATGATTTGCTCAAGAGTTAAGCGAATTTACCGAAATCCGTTGAATCAAAAGTTCACTAGGAAGGATAGGAACAACCTGCACAAGATGATATAACAAGCAACAACACAAATATGGAGATCGATCCAAAACAAACTTCTAGGGTTAGAGAGAGGGATGAACTCAAACAAAGCGAGAGACAAGCGATTTAATCTGAAGTTCACTCCCACAAAGGAAGCTACGTCTCCGTTGAGGTACCCACTAAGGGTGGGCTATCACGAAGAGCCACTTGCCTCACCCAATCCCCACAAAGGATGATTGGTGCTCACTAAGAGAACTCCACAAAGAAGGGGTAATACAAACATTCCCGGGTGCTCCACACGGAGAGGGCACTCAACGGGCGACGCCTAACCGTCTAGAAGCAAACTTCAAGAGGAACAAACGCGAATCGATGAACCAAAGCCGCCACAAGTGCTTCTTGAGATGAACAAGTGAAGAGCTCTCACAAAGGGGCTTAATCTCACACCTCAAAGGTCTCTTACACCCAAACCCTAGGAGTAATCTTTGCTAGGAGTGCTTGGAAGGGAGTTAGGAGAGAGGGAAGCAAGCTTGGGAGGTGTTTCAATGGAAGGGGAGGCGGAACCCTAGAAAGGAGGGAGAAGGGGTATAAATACCACTTGCCCCGAACTAGCCGTTATGGGCTTGCTGCGACCTGTTAGGGTCACCCGCCCATAGGGGGCGGGTCACCCGCCCCTACTCAGTAGCAAAACGGGTCACCCTGACTCCAGAGGGCGGGTCACCCTAACACAGGGTCAAGGTCACCCACCCCTCACAGGACAGCTAAGAAAATGTGTTCGTGAGTGCGATGTGTCTCTCATAGGTTGTTAGATCTCCTCAAAAGCACTTGTGACAAACCTAGATCAATCAACCACGTCCCTCTTTATAGTACGGTGTTTTCTAAACTCAAATTCGAACCGAAAATAATATTAAACCACCATTTGAGCTCCAACACCAATAATAGAAAATTGAGGGGTCATCCATTGTGGTTCACATTTCTTTTCTTTTATCCCTGCACACATCTCATTAAAAACATCAAATACCCAAATTGTGATTGTCATTATCACCAAAACAATTAGGGGCCTAGATGCACTTTCAATCTCCCCCTTTTTGGTGATTGATGACAACGATAATTTGAGCTCACAAGAGAGGAATAAAATACAAGAATTGTGTCCAATTATTTAGATAGGAGCTCCCCCTAAATATGTGCTTGTTTAACTTGAATGGACTCAAATGCCAATTGCACATATTTAGAATAAGCTCCCCCTAAAACATTGCATACAACACATGGTGCATAAGTGTGAAAAGCAATATACCGTGATGCATATGACAAGATATATCACAACAATAAAGTGAGAAATAACAAGTCATCAACCAACACATGCATCACACATAATAATTAAGGTCTTACATCACACTAACATAATAGAGTACCACAAATAGATCTTACAAATAGAAAGGTCTCACTTGGCACACATCATGCATCACACCAAACATAGTTCATTACATGTCCATAAGCTAATACAAGAATAGATAGATAGTGAGGGGCTTCCATCCTTCAAATTCACTCCCCCTTTGGCAACAAGTACCAAAAAGGGAGCTACTCGGTGTTGTCGTCGTCCTCCTCATCATCACCATCGTGCTCACTACCACCATAGTCGTCTTCTTCGCCTTCATCCTCATGCACCGGAACCAAAGAGCCAAAATCTTCCCATGGATTAGCAATTGGAGAAGGAGGATCAAAGACCATAGGCTCACAGAGAGGAGAGTAAGGAATGTTTGCGTTGGCACAAAGCTCTTTCTGGCGCTTCTCAATCCTATGGTACTACTCAGCATGCCATTTCCTATCCCTTTCTCGCTCCCTAGCATTTTGTCTTCCCATGTTGAAACAAGCAAAGATGCCTCTAGCAAGATAGTCCAATTTGCCTTTCTTATCCTTTGGAACACCATGAGAGTGAGAAGAGCCCTCAACCGGTAAAGGTCCATAAGAGCAACTCTGAGATGAAGCTTGAGGATGAGCTTGTGAAGAAGAGGGACTGGCAGCACTTAGTCCTTCCACGGGATAGTCACCCGGAAGGTTTCCTCTAGGTTCAAGACCTGTGCGATGCTTACCAAGGTGAAAAGACTCATTGAGCTTCCCTTCTGGAGTATTGTACGGTTTATGCTCAATGTCAGCCTGGAGGTTGAGTTTTGTCACATGCTTGACAAGATGGAAGATATAAGGAGCATAGTGACATGCGGAGCCCTTGTGAGAACACTCAATAATTTCACTCCATAGAAAGTGACATGCATTGAATTGCGGTTGAGATGGTGCCATTTGAAACAATAAATTCCTTGCATACTTGGAGATTTTATCTGAGTTCCCACCTCTAGGACAAAGAGTGTTCCAGAAGAGAAGATAGAACAACTTATAGTATGGCGTGAGTCCACTAGGATGTCCATAAATGATAGCTCCATAAGCCCAGTCATACATGAAACTCATCTTGCTTACAGCTAGTTCATCATCATCATGTAGGCAAACAATGTTGCTGAAAGTGTTGTTGTCTTTAGCACCACGAAGACGGAAGAGCATAGCAAACTCACTCAAGGTGATAGAGAATTTCTTACCCCCAAGAGAAAAGTGCATGGTGCTTGCATTGTCATCAACATATAGGGTGGCATAGAATTGAGCAACGACCTCTTCATTCCAATCACATGATAACCGCATAAGATAGGATAAGCCAAACTCACGGCAACGAGTGTAAAAAGCTTGAGCGATATTTCCAAGAGGAAGTGTCAAATCATGCAAGTGTTGCCAATCATTAGTAGAACCAAAGATAATATCATCAACATAAATTTGACAAACAAAGATATCTTTTCCATTTCTTTGAATGAAGAGAGTAGAATCGGCTTTGCCTATTTCAAAACCGTTCTTGAGAAGAAAATCCTTAAGGCATTCATACCATGCTCTAGGAGCTTGCTTAAGCCCATAGAGCGCCTTATGGAGCTTGTACACATGGTTGGGGAATTTTGCATCTTCAAAGCCCGGTGGTTGCTCAACATAAACTTCGTCTTGGAGAGGTCCATTCAAGAATGCACTCTTCACATCCATTTGATAAAGCTTGAAATCATGATGAGTAGCATAGGCCAAAAGGATACGAATTGACTCAAGCCTTGCTACCGGAGCATAAGTCTCTCCAAAGTCCAAGCCTTCAACTTGAGTGTACCCTTTGCCAACGAGCCTTGCCTTGTTCTTTGTGACGACACCAAATTCATCTTGCTTGTTCCTAAAAACCCATTTGATGCCAATCACATTTTGCTTGGGTCTTGGCACCAACTCCCAAACTTCATTTCTCTTGAAGTTGTTCAACTCTTCCTCCATGGCAACAATCCAATCCGGGTCCTCAAGAGCTTGTTCCACACTAAGAGGTTCCAAAGAAGAAATAAACGAGTAAAATGCACAAAAATTTGACAATCTTGAGCGAGTTGTTATCCCTCTTTGGATACTCCCAAGTATGTTGTCGACGGGATGATCCCGTTGAACCATTTGATGTACTCTTGGGTGTGGTGCTTGAGATTGACGTTGAATGGGTCCATCATCATCTTCTTCAACTTGTGGAGCTTCTCCTTGAGCTTCACCACCTTGTTCTCCCCCTTGATCAAAGCCCCGTCCGTGATCGTCACCATGAGCTTGACTTTCTTCTTGATGAACTTGAGAACTTGGTGGTTCCACTATTGTTGATGATGATGGATCTTGATTACTTGTGTCAACCGGAGCTTGAACTTGAACCTCACGAGGCATCACTTCACTAGTGCCGATTCTAAAGATGGATACACTTGGAGGCTCTTCATCATCTACAAGGTTTTCACTAACTTGCTCTCTTTGAGAGCCGTTGGATTCATCAAATTTCACGTCTACCGTGGTCTTAACACAACCGGTGGTTTTGTTGAAAACACGATAGGTATGTTCGTTAGTTCCATAACCAATGAGAAAACCTTCATCAACCTTGGGTGCAAACTTTGAGGCTTTGGGTTTCTTGTTAAGTATGAAACACTTACACCCAAAGACCCTAAAGTAGTGCACACTAGGCTTCTTACCGGTGATGATCTCGTATGGAGTCTTATTCAAGTACTTGTGGAGGTAGAGGCGGTTGGCGGCATGGCATGCGGTGTTGATGGCTTCCGCCCAAAAAGAGTCCGGAGTCTTGTATTCATCAAGCATTGTTCTTGCCGCTTCAATCAACGTACGGTTCTTCCTCTCAACGATGCCATTTTGTTGAGGAGTGTATGGAGCGGAAAGTTCATGCTTGATGCCTTCTTCATCGAGGAACTCCTCAACTTGAGTGTTCCTAAACTCCGAGCCGTTGTCACTTCTTATGTTCTTGACCTTGAGCTCGAACTCATTTTGAACTCTTCTAATGAACTTCTTGACCACTCCCTTTGCTTCACTTTTATCTTGCAAAAAGAATACCCAAGTGAAATGGGAAAAGTCATCAACAATTACTAAACCATATTTGTTACCACCGATGCTTATGTAGGCAATTGGTCCAAATAAATCCATGTGTAGTAGCTTCAACGATCTTGATGAAGACAGGATGTTCTTGGCGGGATGATGCGCTCCAACTTGCTTCCCGACTTGACAAGCACTACACAACCTATCTTTCTCAAAAACAACATTCGTTAGTCCTAGGATGTGCTCGTCCTTTTGAAGTTTGGCCAAGTTCCTCATGCCAACATGGGCTAGTCGGCGATGCCATAGCCAACCCAAGTCAGATTTTGCCACTAAGCAAGCCTTAGGGTCCACCTTCACTTTTGTGACATCCACATAGTAAAGCTTTCCCCATAAATGACCCGCAAAGACAATAGAGGAATCCTCCCTTCTAGAGACGGTCACACCCTCATGGGTAAAGAGACAAATGTAGCCTTTCTCACAAAGTTATAAAACCGACAACAATTTGTATCCTAACCCTTCGACATGATAAACATCTTCAATTGAATTGGTTGTTGAGATAGCAATTTTACCTAGACCAACAACATCTCCTTGACCATTGTCTCCATAGATGATAGTTTCCGTAGGGGTGTCATAATGATCAAGGGATGCAAATAAGCCTTCATCTCTGGTCATATGATTAGTGGCACCACTATCAATCAACCATGCGCTTCCACCGGAGGAGTAGGCCTACAAAACAAGTTTAAGCTTTTGGTTTAGGTACCCAAAAAGATTTGGGTCCTTGGAGGTTAGAAGCATAAACTTTTGGAACCCACACACTCTTTCTCATGGCCTTCTTGGTGTAGGCCCCAACATACTTGACCACCATTTTACCATTGTGGTACAAGGTCACAACATAGTCACAAGTGTAGTTGGGAGAGGGCTTGTGTTCCACCACATTCTTCAATGCCTTTGATGGGAAATTAACCCCACCATTTCCTTTTGTGGTGTTCACAACCTTAGGCTTGTCCTTTGTTGTGGTAGAGGTGGTGACTCCATGGGCAATGTCCAGAATAGTATTGAGGTAGCCTCCCTTGTTCCACAAGGGGATTTCATGCCCTTTCACCACCACTCTACCATTGACCTTGTTGTTCTTGTAGTGCCCAAGTCCATGCTTGTCAACTACCTTAGGTATGGACTTGGCACCGTTCTTGCCTTGAGTGATCAACATGTTCAACCGGGCTATTTCCTTGTCTTTGCTTTTGATTCTCTCTTCAAGCCTTGCATGGTTAGTCTTAAGAGCATTTATATCCACATTAGAGCAAATTGAACAACTTTTGCTAGTGGAGGCATTAGAGTCAAGTGTTGCCTTAGGATTGGCTTTAGTGCTTTCCCAAAGAGCACTATAGTTTGCTTCAAGATTTTTATGTTTATCCATCAAGCATGAGAAGCTTGTTTGAAGCTCACTATGAGTGGCCTTTAGGGAAGCTAGAGATTCGTTTGCCAAAGTGTAGTCCTTTGACATCCTCTTGTTGGAGTTATTGGCCAAGGACAAATCCGTGGTCAACTTCTCCACCTTAGCCGCCTCTTCGGCAAGGCGTTTCTCTAGAGCAAGGTTTCTTTCCTTTTCAAGGATAAGCAAGTCTTCTTGCTCATGGAGAGACACTTTCTGTTTCTCTAATTTCTCCAAAAGCCTTTTTATTTCCTTATAGCCTTTTTTACTAAATTGTTTTATCATGTTGGCCTCAATTTCTTCTTCATTGTCTATGTCATCTATGTCACTAGGTGTGGATGAAGAAGAGGTGAGAGAGGATGAGGTGGTTGTTTCTTGTACCTTGCTCCCCCTTGCCATGAGGCAAAAGTGAGAGTGGTCCTCATCGTCGGAGAAGTTGTTGAAGAGGCGCGGTGAAGATGACCCTTGTGCCATGGCAATGGTTGCCATGCCTTGCTTCTTTGGCTCTTCATCTTCATCACTTGAGTCCCATTGTTGACCCACATGAGCACGCCCTTGGTACTTGTTCTTGAACTCCTTACTCTTCTCCTTGTATTTCTTCTCTTCCTCATTCTTGTTCTTGTTCTTGGGACACTTGGCAATGAAGTGTCCATACTCTCCACACTCATAGCATTTGCGTTGTGACTTCTTCTTTCTTTCATCACCGCCTTTCTTGGATGCCCTTGACTTCAAAAATTTCTTGTATTTTCTTATGGCAAAGGCGGTTTCTTCATCCGTGCTTCCTTCTTCACTTGTGTCTTTATTCTTGGTCTTGGAAGTCTTTGGCTTCACTTCTACCGCTTCACTAGAGCTAGCATTGAGGGCTAAGCTCTTGTTCACTTTCAAGCTTAGTGACTTCTCCACATCTTGATCAACTAGCTCTTGATGCAAGATCTCACCAAGAAGTTGATTGGGGGTCATTTTGTAATAGTTTGGATCTCTTCTTATCATGGTTGCTAGGTTTGTGTTCTTCGGGGTGAAAGCTCTTAGCAACTTCTTTGTGACCTTGGAGTCCTCCCAATCATCACTTCCTAGTGCTCTAATGTCCGAGACAAGGAGCATGAGCTTATCATACATTTCTTTTACGGTTTCTCCATCCTTCATGATGAATAGCTCAAGCTCTCCATTGATCAAATCAATTTTCCCTTGTCTCACATGCTCGGTCCCCTCATGTGCTTCCTTGAGAGTATCCCAAATCACCTTGGCAATTTGGATGTTCCGGACCTTGTTGAATTCTTGAGCACACAAGGATCCCATGATGACTCTTGTCGCTTGTACGTTGCGGTGGAGGTCTTGCTCATGCTCGATTGTGAGGGTTTCTCCTTCGGCGGGGATTGTCACACCTACAACCACAATCTTCCAAAGAGAAGGGTGAAGCCCGTAAAGGTGCATTTGCATATCATAAGCCCATTTAGGATAGTCTTTCCCATCGAAGTGGGGAGGCTTTCCCAAATGTACGGAATAGAATTTGTCGTTAGAATTATTGCCCGGAAATTGTGCATAGTTGTGGGGCACTTCGTAGAAGCCGGAGTGAGTGTACTTGGCTTGCTCCTTCTTGATCATCTTCTTGAGGAGCTTCTTGGCCATCTTCTTGGCCTTCTTCTTCTTCTTAGCCTTTCTTATCTTCTTTGCCGCCTTCTTTGCCGCATCATCATCATCTTTGACATCTTCATCACTTGACTCGGAGTCCGAGTCGGAATTGGATGAAGAGTCATCGGAGCTCTCAATGTAGGATGGTGTACGACTTGGAGCTTTGCCGGTGAGGTCACCGACTTGAGCAGCCTTGAGCTCTCTCTCTTGAGCTTCCTTGGCGGCGATTTCTTCGGCGGATTGGTTGTCTCCACTCCCCGACATCTTGATCCCTTAGCGGTTAAGCCTAAATCAAGGGATTAGGCTCTGATACCAATTGAAAGGATCTTGTGATGCCTAGAGGGGGGGTGAATAGGATCACTTTTAAAAATTCCTGCACAAACTTAGCAGCGGATCAAATGTCGGGTCACCCTGACTCTACGTTCGGATCACCTGTGGGGCAGGTCACCCTAACTAGTAGGTAGGGTCACCCAGAGGCAGGAAAACGAAAATGATTTGCTCAAGAGTTAAGCAAATTTACCGAAATCCTTTGAATCAAAAGTTCACTAGGAAGGATAGGAACAACCTGCACAAGATGATATAACAAGCAACAACACAAATATGGAGATCGATCCAAAACAAACTTCTAGGGTTAGAGAGAGGGATGAACTCAAACAAAGCGAGAGACAAGCGATTTAATCCGAAGTTCACTCCCAGAAAGGAAGCTACGTCTCCGTTGAGGTACCCACTAAGGGTGGGCTATCATGAAGAGCCACTTGCCTCACCCAATCCCCACAAAGGATGATTGGTGCTCACTAAGAGAACTCCACAAAGGAGGGGTAATACAAACGTTCCCGGGTGCTCCACACGGAGAGGGCACTCAACGGGCGACGCCTAACCGTCTAGAAGTAAGCTTCAAGAGTAACAAACGCGAATCGATGAACCAAAGCCGCCACAAGTGCTTCTTGAGATGAACAAGTGAAGAGCTCTCACAAAGGGGCTTAATCTCACACCTCAAAGGTCTCTCACACCCAAACCCTAGGAGTAATCTTTGCTAGGAGTGCTTGGAAGGGAGTTGGGAGAGAGGGAAGCAAGCTTGGGAGGTGTTTCAATGGAAGGGGAGGCGGAACCCTAGAAAGGAGGGAGAAGGGGTATAAATACCACTTGCCCCGAACTAGCCGTTATGGGCTTGCTGCGACCTGTTAGGGTCACCCACCCATAGGGGGCGGGTCACCCGCCCCTACTCAGTAGCAAAACAGGTCACCCTGACTCCAGAGGGCGGGTCACCCTAACACAAGGTCAGGGTCACCCGCCCCTCATAGGACAGCTAAGAAAATGTGTTTGTGAGTGCGATGTGTCTCTCATAGGTTGTTAGATCTCCTCAAAAGCACTTGTGACAAACCTAGATCAATCAACCACGTCCCTCTTTATTGTACGGTGTTTCCTAAACTCAATTTCGAACCGAAAAATAATATTAAACCACCATTTGAGCTCCAACACCAATAATAGAAAATTGAGGGGTCATCCATTGTGGTTCACATTTCTTTTCTTTTATCCCTGCACACATCTCATTAAAAACATCAAATACCCAAATTGTGATTGTCATTATCACCAAAATAATTAGGGGCCTAGACACACATTCACTTGCTATTGTCCTTTGCTGGGCACTGGACAGCCGCGACAGTGTTGTCTGGCTTGCGCTTGCGGTTAGGACCCGAGTAGTAGTAGTAGTTGTTGTTGCGACCGCCTTGGTCCTTGTTGTTGTTGCGACCGCCTTGATCCTTGTTGTTGTTGCCGCCCGTGTTGTTCTTGCTCTTGCCGCGATTGGAGTCGTACTTGGCATTAGCCTTGTCTTTTGATAGAGGTGGAGTGCCCGATCTTTCGGTGAGTGGAGATAAATCCGATTCGGCGGGAGTTGACCCTCACGATCCGACTATGACGAGCAAGCCCAAAGCGCCAATGCAATCGCTGAACCAAGTCCCTGTGGTTACCGACCTTGTTGGAGCAAGATCAGCCTGATCACGAAGATCAATTCCTGTGCGCAATCGACGAACGAACAAGAATTTGAGGCGAGCAATCTTAATATCACTCGAAGGTGGAATTCTGAATCACAGAGATTAGCACGTATTTGTGCGTGGTCTGGTGTAGCTAAAGCTAGATGTAAAACAAAACTCAAGTTCTAAATGAAACGGGACTCTGACTAATAAAGGGAAAAGGGGGCGCGACCAGCAAGGGCTGTCGCCCTGGCGTCGACGGCGTGGGGTGGCGCAACCCTAGGGCGCCCCCTATTGGGCCAGCCCTAGGCGCCCAGACACAAGGCCCCTATTGGGCCAGTCTTCAGTCTTCTGGGCCTTCATTATTCAGCATCATGACGAAGTTCAACTCTCTTGCACAGGCCCGAGTAATTGGCCCAGAAGGTGACGCCTGAGGAGATGATAGCGCCTGTTCTGGAGAAGGTGTTGCTGATGTAGATGTACTCGGTGTCGGTGTAGATGTACTCGGTGTCGCGGGTGTAGATGTACTCGTGGTGTAGGTGGTGTCCTCATCATCCTCCCCTTCTTGAACTGAAGTCGTCCTCGATGGCAACTCCTCATCTTCACCCGCATAGGGCTTCAAATCTGCAACATTAAAACTAGTGGAAACACCAAACTCCGCAGGCAGGTCAAGAACATAAGCATTATCATTAATCTTGGTCAGTATCTTAAAAGGACCAGCAGCACGAGGCATCAATTTAGAATGGTGTAAAGCAGGAAATCGATCCTTTCTGAGATGCAACCAAACCATATCACCAGGTTCAAAAGTAACATGTTTTCTCCCTTTACTACCTGCAACTTGATATTTAGCATTAGCAACAGCAATATTTTGTTGAGTTTGTTCATGCAAGCTAATCATGTTATCAACATGTGCAGCAGCATCTATGTGTGGTACGTCCTCGGCATCAAGCGCAAACAAATCAATAGGCGGCCGAGGGAAATAACCAAAAACAACCTAAAAGGGGCACATCTTTGTAGAAGAATGCGTAGCATGATTATAAGCAAACTCAACATGAGGCAAGCAATCCTCCCAATGTTTCAAGTTTTTATCTAAAACAGCCCTAAGCATGGTTGACAAAGTTCGACTAACCACCTCAGTTTGCCCATCAGTTTGAGGGTGACAAGTTGTGCTAAACAACAATTTAGTACCCATTTTATTCCACAGGGATCTCTAAAAATGACTAAGAAACTTAGCATCATGATCCGAGACTACTGTATTTGGAATACCATGCAAACAAATAATCTCTCTAAAGAACAATTCAGCCACATTGCTAGCATCATCAGTCTTATTACAAGGTATACAATGAGCCATTTTGGAGAATCGATCAACAACCACAAAAATGATGTCCCTCCCCTTCTTAGTTCTAGGCAATCCCAAAACAAAATCCATCGAAATATCAAGTCAAGGAGAAGTAGGGACAAGAAAAGGCATATACAAACCATGGTGGTTCAAACGTGACTTAGCTTTCTGACAAGTAGTGCAACGTGCAACAATGCGCTCAACATCTTTGCGCATCCGGGGCCAAAAGAAGTGGGCGGTCAGCACCACATGCGTCTTGTAAACGCCAAAGTGCCCCATGAGACCGCCTCCATGCGGTTCCTGCAACAACAACAGACGAATCGAACTAGCTGGAGCACACAGCTTGTTAGCACGAAATAGGAACCCGTCTTGCAAGTGAAATTTACCCCCATAGTTTCCCATTAACACAATGAGCGAAAACATCTTTAAAATTAGCGTCGTCCACATATAGATCTTTCACAGTTTGCAAGCCAAAAATTTTAAATCTAACTGTGACAGCATTGTATAGCGACGAGACAAAGCATCAGCAATAACATTATCCTTCCCATTCTTGTGTTTTATAATGTAAGGAAAGGACTCAATAAATTCTACCCATTTAGCATGACAACGGTTCAGATTTGTTTGGGTACGAATATGTTTCAAAGCCTCATGATCAGAATGAATCATAAACTCGCGATGCCAAAGATAGTGCTGCCATGTTTGCAAAGTACGCACTAAAGCATAAAGTTCCTTATCATAAGTTGAGTATTTCAAGCTAGCACCACTTAATTTCTCGCTAAAGTAAGCAACCGGTTTACCTTCTTGTAACAAAACAACACCTAGCCCAATACCACTAGCATCGCATTCAAGCTCAAACACTTTAGTAAAATCAGGCAACTGCAAGAGAGGAGCGTGGGTTAACTTATCTTTCAATGTGTTGAACACTACCTCCTGTGAATCACTTCTAGCAAAAGGTACATCTTTCTTTGTAAGCTCATGTAGAGGTGCTGCAATGGTGCTAAAATCACGGACAAAACGGCGATAGAAACCTGCAAGGCCAAGGAAACTCTGAATCTGTGTAACCGTTGTTGGTGTAGGCCCCTCCCGAATGGCATCAATCTTGCTGCTGTCCACCTCAATACCCTGTGGTGTAACAACATAACCAAGAAACGAGACACGTTGTGTGCAAAAGATGCATTTCTCAATGTTAGCAAATAAATGGGCAGCCCTCAACGCGTCAAAAACAGCACTTAAATGTTCTAAATGCTCTGCAATAGACTTGCTGTAAATCAGGATATCATCAAAATAGACAACGACAAACAATCCTATGAAGGGCCGTAGAATTTCATTCATCAAGCGCATAAAAGTGTTGGGAGCATTAGTCAAACCAAACGGCATAACCAACCATTCATATAAGCCAAATTTCATTTTAAAAGCCGTTTTCCATTCATCTCCCAATTTCATTCTAATCTGGTGGTAACCACTACGCAAATCAATCTTAGTAAAAAAGAATGGCACCACTAAGCTCATATAGTATATCATCAAGGCGTGGTATAGGGTATCGATAACGAATGGCGATGTTATTAATAGCACGACAGTCTACACACATACACCATGAGCCATCTTTCTTAGGGACAATTAACACAGGAACCGAGCAAGGGCTAAGAGACTCATGATTGTAACCCTTATCTAGCAACGCCTGCACCTGGCGCTGAATCTCTTTCGTCTCATCTGGGTTTGTATGGTACGGGGCACGGTTCGGAAGCTAGGCACCGGGAATGAAGTCGATCTGGTGCTCAATGCCACGAAGCGGTGGAAGACCCGGTGGCAAGTCTTTGGGAAAGACATCAGCGTATTCCTGCAAAAGGTTAGCAACTGCAAGCAGAATATCCAAAGTTGGTGCATCATCAAGTGAAACAAGCACACTAGAGCATACAAATGCATAGCATGGCAAATGAGCATCTCAAATATCATCAAAATCAGCACGTGTAGCAAGTAAGACAGGAGCATGCAACTTGATTTCAGATTTATCAGATGGCGATGGTGATGGTTCCTGTTGTTTAGCAGTTTTAGCAGCTCTAGAAAGATCATCTTTAACAATTTGTTCATGTGTCATAGGATGTATATTTATTTTCTAACCCTTAAACATGAGAGAATAATGATTCGAACGACCATGATGCATGCTATCAGTATCATATTGCCAAGGTCTACCAAGTAACAAAGAGCATGCATCCATAGGAACAACATCACAATCAACATAATCAGAGTAAGCACCTATCGAAAAAGGAACACACACCGTCTGAGTTATTTTAATCTTCCCACCATCATTAAGCCACTGAACGAAATAAGGATTCGGATGCTTATGAGTGGATAATGATAACTTCTCGACTAGCATGGTACTCACCAAATTGTTGCAACTACCGTTGTCGATGATGATGCGAATCGACCGCTCCTGTACAACACCCTTTGCATGGAACAAAGTGTGCCGCTGATTCTTCTCGGCTGGGGCGACCTGTGTACTAAGAACACGCTGCACAACAAGACTCTCGTACCTATCGGCGTCGCCCGGACATGTATGTCCGTCTTAGCTGCATGGTCAGTGGCAAGCAAACTATGTTCAATTTCTTCTGAATCACTAGCTGAAGAGTACTCACCATTGTCACGAATGAGCAATGTGCGCTTGTTCGGGCAGTCCCGAAACACGTGGCCAAATCCCCTGCAGCGATGACACTGAATATCTCGTGTACAGCCTGTGGTGGGAGGAGCTGCACCTACCTGCAAAAGAGTTAGAATATGTCCTCGAGCGGCGTCCCTGCACTTCGCGTTCAGCTTTGCAAGCAAACTCAAATAATTGGGTCATGTCAGCATATTCTTTATAATCAAGGATGTCCTGAATTTCACGGTTCAAACCACCACAAAAGTGTGCCATTGCAGCGTCGGGTTCCTCTAATATACCACAGCGAATTATACCTTTTTGCAACTCCTGGTAGTAGTCCTCAACAGACTGAGAACCTTGCTGAAATTGCTGCGTTTTGTTAAGCAAATCACGAGCATAACATGAAGGCACAAAGTGATGTCGCATAGCTGTTTTTAATTGCTCCCAAGTGGTCGGAATAGCAGTAGGATGTTTATTTTTATACTCACGCCACCAAATTAAAGCAAAATCAGTAAATTCACTAATGGCAGCCTTAACTTGAGAACTAGCAGCTATATCATGACATAAAAATTTCTGTTCAACTTCTAACTCCCAATCAAGATATGCAGCGGGATCATATTTTCCATTAAAGGTGGAATTTTAAATTTTATTTTAGAGAATGAATCGTTACCAGTGGAGCAGCGTGGTACACGGCGGGCACGACCACGGCTGTCTCCAACGTCCTGCTCCGAATCACCACCATAATCTTTCTGTAACTCCGTTATCGTAGTGTGCAATGCATCGAGTCGTGCCACAACGGCGTCGAGGGTGGTCTTAGTAGTCGTCTGTGCATGGTCAATCTGATCAAACTGCTCGTTCGACGAAGTGACCGTCGAATCCAGTCGTTCATATAGCGTCTTCATGTCCGTGGTAAGTCCCTCAATCTGCGTTCACATCTCCTGCAGCTGGTCATCCTTCATGTAGTCGCTGTCTGCCATGGTTAGCGCAAACACAAAAACAAAATCGACGACAACAATAGGGTGTAAAGCTCACAAAGGCGCTCAAACTAGTGCTGTTATCAAATTCTTATCCGTTCTTACCAAGCACACAGGGGCAAACTGCAACCAACCGGTGGAACCTGCGAAAGATTGGAGGAGCGATTGCCTGGCGGAACAAAACCTGCTCGTCGGAGAACTTTGTGGAGTTCTGGGAAGGCTGCACTCAATTAATGGATTAGCACAATCAAACAATAATGCAAAGCTAAATAAGGGTGCTAAACACGTCACAAAAGTTGCTGGAAACAAGTGACACTGAAAGGATAGATGCAAGGAAGGTGGCAAAGGTGGAGAGGGCGCAACAAATTGCTGTTTTTTTTGTTTTTTTTCTTCTCTTTTTTTGTTTTTTTGCGAGACCTCAAAAACTGATAATATGTACACAGAGGATCTCAAACAGCAAGTTACGACACACACACACACTCTCTCTCTCTCTAGAGTAAGGCAAACCTCAAAATATGGTAGCAAGAAAGAGAGATACAGATATGAAAGGGCGGGGAGGCTCGGTACAGCCTTGCAAAAACGAATAAGGGGGGCGGGGCAGCGCGATGTTCTTGGATGCCCTCGCGGCCAGGGAGCAGTCACGAACCGAAGGGGAGAGTGGCGCATGGGAGGAGTCCCACCGAACCGAACACATCTCTTCTCTCGGTTGGACTTTCTCTTTTTTTTCTGATCTTTCCCTGTTTTTTTAGATAACTTTCCTTTTTTTTACTTGCCAACCGAGGGGACGATCACAGGGTGGGACGTGAGGGGGGATGTGTTCATGCTGGAGACCGAGGCGCGAGGGTGGGCGGGGTGTTCACGAGGGAGGAGGGGTGAAACGTGTGTGGGTTGAGGCGTGCAGCAGAGGAAAAAAGCGGCGGCGGCTAGGGTTTAGAGGAAAACAAGAAAACACGAGTAATCAACTGCGATTGAACGAACAAGCACACAAATTCAACAAAGAAACTTATTGAAAGAAAGTGCAAGGCTAAAAGGGGTTGCTGGGATAATGATCTAACCTAAAACAAATTTTTGTTTGGTTTTTGTGGACTATAGGAATGAAAAACACTTGATAAACTCACCGATCAACCTAGAAAGCTGATACCACTTGATAGAGGTGGAGTGCCCGATCTTTCGGTGAGTGGAGATAAATCCGATTTGGCGGGAGTAGACCCTCACGATCCGACTACGACGAGCAAGCCCGAAGCGCCATTGCAATCGCTGAACCAACTCCCTATGGTTACCGACCTTGTTGGAGCAAGATCGGCCTGATTACGAAGATCAATTCCTGTGCGCAATCGACGAACAAACAAGAATTTGAGGCGAGCAATCTTAATATCACTCAAAGGTGGAGTTCTGAATCACAGAGATCAGCACATATTTGTGCGTGGTCTGGTGTAGCTAAAGCTAGATATAAAACAAAACTCGAATTCTAAATGAAACAGGACTCTGACTAATAAAGGGAAAAGGGGGCGCACCCCTAGGGGGTGCGGTCAGCAAGGGCCGCCGCCCTGGCGTCGACGACGTGGGGGCGCAACCCTAGGGCGCCCTCTGTTGGGTCAGCCCTAGGCACCCACACACAAGGCCCCTGTTGGGCCAATCTTTAGTCTTCTGGGCCTTCATTCTTCAGCATCATGACGAAGTTCAACTCTCTTGCACGGGCCTGAGTAATTGGCCCAGAAGGTGACGCCTGAGGAGATGATGGCCCCTGTTCTGGAGAAGGTGTCGCTGATGTAGATGTACTCTGTGTCAGTGTAGATTGTACTCGATGTCACGGGTGTAGATGTACTCGTGGTGTAGGTGGTGTCCTCATCATCTTCCTCATCGGCCCATGAAGTAATCACGTCCTTGAGCTTGATGATGGAACTTGGGCGGCGGCGACCGAAGTCTTCGAAGGTGCGACGGTGGTAGAGACCGTCTTAGAAGCAATCGATGACTTCTTTGTTGGTGACGTCGACTACGGTCGCGCACTTGTCGAAGAAACGACGCATGTACTGGCGGAGCGTCTCGTCTTGTTCTTGCTTGACATGCGCCAGGTCCATGCGAGTACCCGAGCGCCCCATGGCGCCCGCGAAGTTGCTGGAGAACTGGGCCTTCAACTGGTCCCACTTGTCGATCGAGTTCTTGTCAAGTGACTCGAGCCACTTGAGTGAAGCTTGGTCCAGGCAGATGGAAAAGTAGAGGCACTTCATGTCGTTGTTGTCACCAGCGTTCTCGATGGCCAGGGCGTAGCACCATAGCCACTGTACTGGGTCTTGCTTCGTGTCGTACTTGGAGATCCTGAGAGGCTTGAACTTCTTGGGTAGTAGCAGCGCGAAGTCGAGATGTGAACGCGGGAAAGCCGTCGCTAACGTTGGTAGTCTTCTTGGAGCGGCATATCTCGTGGATCCTGTGGCGGGCATTGTAGCTGCCACGTTTGTTGCCGGTGGCATGACTGTTCGCATGGCCTCGGCCTCCGCAATCACCGCCGCCACCGCGTCTGCCGCCGCCGCCGTGGGAAGAGCTGCCGCTGGTACCGCCGCCGCCTCCGCCGCCGCTAGCACCACCGTGTGAGGGTCCTCCCCCCGTAGCTCTAGAGCGATTGGGGGACGGCTGGTGTTCGGCGCGAACACGGTTGGGTCCGATGTCTGCTGAGGTGCGGCTGCAGCTGGTGGCTTCTTGGTCACAAGCTCTGGCGATCCTGTTGTCGACACGCATGAAATAGGCCTTCTCCACAATCTCGGCTATGAGGTCGCCGGTGCGGTGTCCCTGAGCGGCTCGCCCTATCTTGTTGATGGACATGAGGCATTGCTCAAGGGTCATGTGGTTCCGATTGGAGACTTCGTCCAGAGCCGCGTTAAGGTTGCAAATTGGTAGAGCTTCCCGAAGCCACCGGTGTCGGTCTGCTCGCTTCTGGTTGCGGGCACGCAGGGTGTTCTTGGCGTCAGTAGTCTCATCCATGGGTGCATTAGCTGACAGCTCATCATCAGATATGTCGTTGAGGTACCGGTCTACCTGGGCTTCTGAAGTGCTGCCTGTCTCGGTGACGAACACCTCGCGATCGGGTGTGCAGAGGCCGGGGTCGGTAGTCACTACATCAGTTGGTGTGTAGTCCTCTGATGTGGGAGTCACAGGCATTCCCTGCTGGAAGGGGAGTGTCTCGAGGTAGGCGACACAACATGAGTTGTCGTCGATCAGGTCTGCGGGCTTCTGGTCGGGCCAGTAGACAAATCTACCAGCTGGAGTAGACGTGATGACCAAGCCGGCGGCAGGTCCTGATAACGACTTCTCAGTGGAGTTGTACTCGGACTCAGGCTCGATCGGATCCAATCTGAAGTCGAACTCATAGGAGGAGTCCGAGTTGTAGTCAGGGACGGTGCTGGAGTCTGAGGAGTACTCGGAGATAATCTCTTTGCCGACCCGACGTGGGGTGAGCGCATCTGCATAGGCCGTGCTGGTGCTGCGGAGGCCGTACGGGAATTGCTTGTGCGGGAGGACTAGTCTACACGATGGCTCGGGAGCTAGCTCACGTGGCTCGACCCAGGTTGTCGTCAAGTTTGAGTTGGAGGCGGATCCAATCTCGAAGTCGGCGACTTGTTTGTAGAGCGAAATTTCGTCAAATTTTTCGACGTGTTGGCTCGTGATGACTTCGGGAAGCGTCACGAGTCCAGTCTCCGGGTCTGGGGTCATGGTGAGGTAGCGCTGGAATGAACCAGCACTGTCAGGGTGCAAACCCAGGAGCCGAAGACGAAGGTACCACCGCGGTTGAATGCGGCGGTTGGCTTGATGACGATGGAAGCCGTCGAGTTCGCCATGAGATCTTCAGCGAGATCCCCTACCTGGCCCACCAGTTGTCGGTGTTTTAGACCGGCAACCTACCAAGGGGGGTATGTTGACGGTGAATTTCCGTCAACCTAGCCATGAGTTTACCTTCGGTGTTGGCATGAATTTTATATCTTATCCATTGGTACTAACCCCCTTGGTATAACAAGTTCGTTCGTGCATGTCGATTTTGGAGTTTGATGTTTATGCAGGAATTTAGCGTTGAAAGCAAGACTTCCGGGTAAAGTTCATCAAGCACCTTGTGGCAAGACCTTGAAGCCCAGTACAAGTCAAGCAATGAAGTGAACATGACTCCAAGAAGCCCAAGGACCAACCCGTGAAGACGGAAAACTCCGAGGACCTGAACAGAAAATGTTGAATCTTGCGGGACAAGGAGCTTCATCTAAACCGCAGAGAAACTGGCGTCAAGGGCCCACATTCAGAAGGGAGAACGTTCTAGAAGACACGGGAAGCATCACCGAGGAAGGCGGCCACGAAATAGGCCAGAATGGGCCCAAGCCGGTCGGCCCAGGCCGGCCGGCCTGGCCCATATCTAGGCCCATTCGTGCCCCCCTTTGACCTAGCCGCCTCTCGGACTATTTATAGCCCCCTGGTCGAGAGCCACGCATCAACTCATTCGTCATTTGCCGCTGAGGAGCAGAGAAGAGAGGGACACCATTCCGGAGAGGAGAGGGTCG
The DNA here is from genome assembly GCA_036936925.1 of Cenchrus fungigraminus. Taxonomy (NCBI): domain Eukaryota; kingdom Viridiplantae; phylum Streptophyta; class Magnoliopsida; order Poales; family Poaceae; genus Cenchrus; species Cenchrus fungigraminus. The sequence goes on along the minus strand of CM072770.1, from coordinate 85,595,931 downwards.
AGCTAGTTGTCTAGGGTTTCCCTAGCCGACGTGGGAACCTTGCAAGGAAGACCACGTCGGAGTTCCAGGAGCTAGAAGCAAGATCAAGGTAGGATCCCGGTGGTGATCTTGTTCATGTATCATGTACTATATTGAATTATCAAGTTGCAATCCGATTTCTAGCGATCGAGTGTTTCTCCTACGACTTTGATTTCAATTGGCTTTTCTTACATTAAGATCTATTCTCGAGATAGATCATAGAGGGTGTTCTTGTAGCCGTGGTGGCTAGAGGTGCATGCCTGACCTTCCAAGAGATTTCAACTTGTCCATTGGACTCGCCCTAGGCTAACCCGCACGAATAGGAGTGCATTGTGACAGAACGGTGGCTCCAAAAGGTGGGTGTCTTCGGAGTTGGATGGGAAACCGTGATTTAAAGATGCTTTTCATGAAATTCAACTTGGCTATTTCTTCTTTGCTCAGAACTTCAACAAAAGCTTGATCCAATCTCTCTAGATTGGTTTTACCTACCCCTCTCTATCTCTTGCTACCTCCGGCTTTCATAGATTAGATTTGTTTCTTTCGATGTTCTTTAGATTAGATGCAAAAGCATTCCCTTTGAAGATCTAAGTGTTCTCGGCTTTAATAGATAGGTTCTTGCATCACCCATTTGTTCCACGGATTCGATACCTTGGGTTCACACTTAAGGGAAGAAGGGTCCCTTGGCTACGACGGAGGACTTGTCCGCTTGCAAGTCCAAACGAAATTGGATACGCATATACACCGTCAACAAGCCCCTTTTTCTGGCGCCGCTGCCGGGGAACAAGTGATCAAGATTCGATCTTTTATTGCTTTTCATGAATATTTTCAGTTTTCTTTTGGTTTTTCTTTTTGCATCTACTAACTTTTGATCATCCTCAAAATCAATCTAATCTAGTTTGACTAACCCTAGTTTTCTTAGATTTGTTTTTATTTTCGTTTTTGTATATATTTTGTTTGCTAACCCTAACAGGAGATGGACGGCTACCTCTCCAACAAACCCGAAAATATTGTGGATGATCCAGAAAAACTTTACAGGCTAAGGAGACGTGAAGCACAAGCTAAAAAGCTGGAATTTGTAGATCCAAAAGCGGAGGCCGAAGGATCATCGGAGTCTCCAAAGGAATCACCACCTCCAAACCCTAGGGAGAATCAACTTCCACCGCTACCGATGTGAGAACAACCGCAGCCGAAGCGCAAGATCGGGGAGCTATGCACCTCGGACATCGTCGACCTACCAATCTTGAACCTCACGGAGATCGGAAGGCCGTTCGAGATCAAGACCTCAACGATTTGCATGGTGCAACATTCACCCTTCACCGGTAAAGAGGATCCGAACCTTCACCTCCAAGCGTTTGTTCAACTTTGTCAAACATTCAACATGGACGGGGTGACTCAAGATCAAATGAGGGCAATGCTCTTTCCGTTCTCACTACTCGGGAAGGCTTTGCAATGGTTCTACTCTCAACCGGCGGAGACGGTGCAAAATTGGGACACCTTGATGAGAGCCTTCATGAAGGAATATTACTCACCGAGTAAGACTCAAAGCTTGCGCAATAAGATTGCTACCTTTGCTCAATATCCTACGGAGACTATATCGGAGGCATTCGAGCACTTCAATGAGTACACTGGGGTGGTTCCACATCACAAGTTCCCGAAGGAAGATCTCATTCAAAAGTTCTATCAAGGACTTACCATGGCGTCAAGGACAATCATCGATGCATCGGCGGGAGGATCCATCATCGAGCTTATGCCGACCCAAGCATTCACTCTATTCAAGAAGGTCACGGACAATGACACATGGGCGTCATCCGGACGCTTACTTCCGGTTCAACCCACGGGGAACATCAAGGAAGTCTTGCAAGTGGAGAAAGAAGATCTACTCGAAGGCAAGATCGATTCACTTATGCGGAGGTTGGAGAAGATGGAGATAGAGAAGAGAGAAGCTCAAGACTTAAAGGCTGCCGAAGGAAGATCCACATGTGAAGAGTGCGGAGAATATGACCATGTCCAAAAGGATTGCCCGGAGGAAGACAAGATGCTCGACTACATGAGGAAGGGAGATTTGCCGAACTTCCGCTACGGGCAAGGTAGACCTCAATTTAATGCAAGCTCATCCATTCCGAATTCGGTTCTGCTTCGTATACAATTGAAGGACTTCATGGACAAGCAAGCTAAGATCAACAAGGACACCGTCACCAAGTTCAAGGCCATAGACAAGGTGTTGGAGAACATCGATAGCAAGGTGACGGAGGTCGGAAGCTCCAACCATCAAGTGCTCAACATGATGAAGATGCTCGAGATGCAAGTGGGACAACTTGTCGGGCGCCTATCCGCTAATGAAGGGAAGCTTCCGAGACAACCTCAAGGTCCCGAGACGGCGAAGGCCATTCAAACTCATTCGGGGAAGGAGACCGAAGATCCGGAGCGTTCCGCGGGAGTAAGAAAGCCTAAACCATCCACCGAGGCGGAGGAATTCGCTAAGGAGGAGGTTACCAAGATCGTCACCGAAGAGCTCAAGTTTGAGTTGTCAGGAGAAGACACGAAGATACCGCAACTTAAGCCACGCTACTTCCGAGGTAAACTCGATAATCATTTTGAGAAGTTTGTGGAGGTTGTGCGTAGGTTAAGCATCAACATGCCGCTATTGGACGCCCTTCAAGTTCCTACATATTCTCGCTACTTCAAAGATATTCTTGCAAACAAGTATGAGATAGCAACACTCGGGGTAGATCATGTCAAGATGTCCGAGCAATGTAGCGCCGCTATTGCAAACGGACTAGAGAAGCAAGGAGACCCCGGATGCCCAACGATTCCATGTTCCATTGGTTCGTTCAAGTTTGAGAAGGCATTATGCGACCTTAGAGCAAGTGTGAGCGTCATGCCAAGAGATGTGTTCGAGAAGCTACGCCTACCGGAGTTAGAGCCTACGGCCATGTTCTTGGAGTTGGGTGACAACTCCATTCGCTACCCTTTGGGCATCGCCGTGGATGTGCCTGTGAAGGTCGGACACCACTTCATCCCCGTCGACTTCGTGGTGCTCGAGATGGGAGAGAGGGAGAAGCCACCACTCATCCTTGGGAGGCCTTTCCTCAAGACCGTGGGAGCTACCATCGACGTCGGCAAGGGGGAGATCAAGTTCGACATCAACGGTGAGAGCAGTTCCTTCAAGTTTCGACCACGCTTCGAGGTATGCAATATGATCAAAGTTAAATATATTCTGCCTCATCGTCGCGCTAGTAAGGAAGAGGCAAGGAAGAAGGAAGAGACGGAAAAGAAGGAAGTGAAGGAGATCAAGGAAGTTGTTGCATCCGTCAAGATAAAGGAACAAAAGCCGCCTGTGAAGACCAAAAAGATGACTAAGCCAGAGAATAAGCCCGCGCCCAAGATGGTGCGGAAGTGGGTACCCAAGATTGCAACGCCCGCAAAGAGCGTTGATCCGAAGTAATCAAGTGAAGAAGTCTAGCCATGGACTATAAACGAAGCGCTAGGCGGGAGGCAACCCGTTTTGTCGAGTCAAGAATAAGCTACCGGGAGGACAACCCGATTCAAAAATTTTCAAGTCTTTCAAGTAAGTTAGTTTTGAAATTTGCTACGCAAGACATTCATAGACTTAAAGTGGTTGAATAATGTTTAGAGTTATAAATTTTGTTTGGATATTTTATTTGGATCATAAACCCTTTACATGAGCCATCCTATGAGTTATTTGCTTCTTTTCGAGAAACCAAAACCAAAAAAATTCAGAACCTATCTCAACCTTTCATCTTCTTTATGATGTTATGGTTGACTTGTTTTACATACTAAAGACACACGAGTAGAGCCACGCTATGTACCTAGATGTTATTTAAATTTCAGCGCTTGGTAGGACTCGCGTGAACCTAGAAATTCAACTTTTGGTTGGTTTAAAAATCCATATCCTTGGTTTCTCTAGAGTTAGAATTTTTCTAAGCCTCATTTAATTTTATTTCATTCAAAATCTCTCTCATTTAACCAAAATTAGAACCTAAACTTATGCCCCCATGATCAAGCCGGGAAAAGCTTGCTCTCAAGTAATGGAAGCAAACAATACCGGTGAGACCAAAATAAAAGTAGTCAGAAAACATTTTCGACTTACATTTGTTTTTGATGCTTAGAAAACTCCTCTAATTATATTTGAACTCATTGCAAGCTCTGAGTTTATTTTTATTTTTTGAAATTAGAGGAGTGCTTAGCATTAAAACATTCTTAAGGGGAGGCATTTGAGTTAACTTAACCTTGCATGCACCATAATGCATCACGGGATGCCCTTCCAACATCTTTCATCAAACCACATGCAAAGGACAAGCATGGGGGGCAGCCAAAGCTTTGTTTTGCAGGAATCTCATGGAGGCATGTGAGGCAAGGGAGCATGGAAGTGACTCAAAGCAAAACCATCAAGTGGAGGGATCAATTATGCAAGCAAAGGAGTGGACGAGAGCATTTGGGCGGTGCAACCTCGTGGAGCACGCGGTCACAAAGCAACAAAGCAAGCATGAGTGCACTGGAGGAAATCCGAGCCAGGAGGAGCAGCGAGACCCCCAGGCCAGTCGGCCCAGGCCGGCCGGCCTCCCCCCTTTTTAAAGCCCCCGGTGCCCGTCTTCCTCAGGTAAGTCACTTGCCCAGTTCCTTGTTCGCGTGCTTGAGCTTGTAGTCCAGAACCACCTTAGACTTAGCCTTCCACTTCGATTTTTGTTTCGTCCAACAAAATCCATCCTAAATCCACTCAAAGTCCATACTCCAAATAATATTTGTGTGCCTTGTTACCGGTTGAAAACCTCGGGTTCATATTTGTGAGGAGAGTGCAGCAACCATGTGGAAGAAAACTACAAGTCTTTTCACCAAGAAGAAGGGATCATCGTCGTCCAAGCCATCATCGACAACCTCTTCGAGGAGGCACTCGGTCTCCGAGTCTCCTCGGAGTATGGAGGAAGACACGGCACCGCCGAGGAGGAACGACACTCTTCTCCTCGGTGGCATGAGGGCCACATGAAGCTCGTCTATGAGGTTCACCGAACCTCAAGGACGTACGAAGGAGCCGCCCGTCTGACCTCGCCGCTCGACATGATCATCCGCTCCACCTCCATACACTCTGCGGTATTCCAAGTATGGGTTTATTATCAAGACGGAGGAGGAGGAGGAGGAGAAGCTCACTCGCCTTAAGAAGAGGCTTGTGGCGAACGTCGACTTCGACGACCAAGATCTCCAAGTGCTGGGTTTTTGCACTGATATTTACTACATGTTGGGACACCTAGGTTGGGTGCAATTCTCCAACGGAGTGTCGGCAAACACCCACAAGGAATTCGCCTTGGAAATCCTCATGACCATGGCGCCTATCCTTGATGAAGGAGTGCCGAGTCTCTCATTCCATTTGGAGGGAGTTGAACAAGTGGTTCCCTATGAATATATTAGGAAGTTACTTGGTTTTCAAAAGGGAGCCCCGGAGCAAGTAGATGTGCATGGAGGCGCATTGGAAGGTTTTTGGAGTATGATCGCGGGAGAAGCTCACCGGTAAAGAAATAGTATCCGGAACCCCATCATCCAAGTGTTTCACTCATGGATGTGTAAGAGGATTTTGGGGAGAATGAGAGAGACCAAGATAACCGACATGGAGGTGAATTGGCTTTACTCGGCTTTGATTGCCAGGCAGCCAATCGACCCCACTCACCTTATGATCAACCGGTGGTGTTGTGGCAACATCGGGTTCGGGAGATATTGGCTTGGGGTGTTATCTCTCCATGTTGGCTATCTCTTTGAGACCGGGAATTCCAAGAAACCCAGAGCATCTCCTAGTTGGGACTTCCCTTGGGATTGATTATATGAAGCAAGGCAAATACATAAGTGGAGATGAGAGAGGGGGCTTCAAAGTGGCCAAAGTAAATTTGCCCCTACCGGATGCAAGATTAAGGCTTTTTCTTGAGGGGAAAGAAGATTGGTTAGAGGAAGGACTTCTTGTGCCGGCAAAGAAGAAGAAGAGAGGAAGGATTATAGAAGAAGGTTCTTCCGCAGCCCAAGAAGAAGGTGCACAACAAAATTATGTGCCACCATTTGGAGGAATCCCGGCGCCGCCGAGTTACTACGGTGGTGCATGGGGGAGTGGTGCAGCCATGCCCCCACCAAATTTTGCGGTACCCAATGTAGCCTTTGCGGAGCCATATGCACACCTTCCTCAACCACAACAAAGTGTGGCCATCATTGGAGGGTACGCTGCAAGAAACATGCAAAATATCGCAGCCATCCAAACCAATGCAAACCAAATGGGTGAAGGAAATGCAAACATCGCTTATGAGCTTGGACGCCTTCACCTAGCACCGCCAGAACAATTCATAGGAGGAGCGGTGCAATCCTATTATGAGCAAGGGTACAACAATCAAGATTATCAATATCAACCACTGGCAGAAGATAAGAGAGAGGAGGAGTTTTAGTTTATCTTTCCTTTTCCCTTTTCTTTAATTTTCAGCTTGTATGCGCCTATGCATGCGTAGTGTTTTCAGTTTTTATTTTAATTTTCAGCAAGTGTGTTAGTGTTTATTTTCATCATGAATAAAATCACTACCTTGTCTTTATCTTTGGCAAAGATACAAAGTTTGTGCCATGTTGATATATGATGATAGTTGCCGCTTTGTTTATCTTTGTACTTGTTTTATGCATGATTAAGCTAATGCTCTCTTAAATTGCAAATCTGAAATTATCTAAATGCTAGCTTAATCTTTTGCGGAGGTTATGATAAAAATAAAGACCCATAGTGTTTTATGTGCTCTCAAGTTTTGATGGATTAAAGATGATTTATTTTTGTTCTTAAAAGTAATGCTAACCTTGTCATAAATACCTCTTGCATGTTGCTCTACCTTTCCAGAGCCATATATATATTTGAGTGCAAAAACTTAGTATACAAGGTTTATTTTTGGGTGAGTTATTTCAGGCCTTGTTTTCTCTGGCTCGAGACTACGAAGCTGGTCATTCCGTTTTTGCGTATCTATCTTTTTGCTAGCCTTTTTATCCGTGCATTGTGTATCCCCACATCGGAGATTTCACAAACCTCGCCGGATATCCACCCCTTAAACCGAAACATCATCTTTTGTGTTTACCTCCTTGACCACAACCTATCATTGAGTATGGATCATCAATTCAAGGAAGATCGCAAGATGGTGCCAAGATTGAAGATTTCGAGTATCTCTCCAAAGGAAAAATATTTCTAGTACCTACCTTATATTTATAACCTCTTTGCCCGAGGACGAGCAAACGTCTAAGCATGGGGGAGGAGGTAGGTACAATGCAATTTAGAGTTCAAGGGGAGCAAATAAAAAAAGAGAGAGAGAACGAGGAAGAAAGAATAAAAAAGAAAAAAAATGAGTATAAAAAAATATATATGTATGTATGAAAAGAAAAAGATATATGAGTATGTATGATATAAAAAAATAAAATAAAGCGAACTCCCCGGTTCTCTAAAAATGCATTAGGAATTTCAAAGGTTTCAAGATTTAAGATCCAAACTCATCTTTCCAACCATGTGCACTCCGATAACGAGGACTTCCTTTGTGCCTCGGGATCACTCTTTGCCATTTGCACATGTCCACCTATCTCAAAGTGTGTGTATTTTTTCTCTCCCCTCCGTGATATAACATTATTTTCCAATGACCTTTTTGACGAGTCTCGGTAAGACCATGAGAAGCTTGTCTTGTTTTGATAACATCTCATTTATAATATCTTGGTAGGACTAAACTTTCCCAAAAGAGCTCCACATAAAGCCTACCACATATATGATGAGTCCGGCCCAGGTGGGGTTGGATGGAACGCTCGACACACCGGTCCAGCTTCAGATATGCACGATCTGGCCCCCGCAAATCCGGCTTCAGGTACACACGACCTGGCCCCCAAGATTCCAGCTTCAGATACGTACAATCTGGCCCCCGTAACCTTAGCACCGGCAGCCGAAATAACGACACACCGATCCGGCTACAATGCCACTAGGGCCTCCTGTTGCGCCTCGGCAATCTTAGCACCATACTCCTCTGCAACCTTAGCACCGTACTCCGGCGCACCTCTCGGGAAAGGCCCAATCGCCCCAAAAGACTAGTCTGATAGGGGAAGGGTGGCTCTCCCTTTTAAGGTGACTTCCTCCTCCCAAGCTAAGCAAGGTGGGATAATGAGGCTCACACGGTCGCCGCCCGACTACAACTGGGCTTCGGCCCATGTTGCGTCTTTGCCAACGGGTAATAGTGGAGGAAGATGTCCTCATCAATATATGTATGTTATGAGAGGGAAAGGAGTAGAAGAAATAGGCTTGAGAGATAAGATGAGATGAGAGTTCATGAGCAAGATTCAAGGTGGTTTAAATTTTTGAACTTGGTTTAGCTCTTTTTCATCTCGTTCTTTATTTCAAAAATTTCTGAGATCCATTTGAATTTTGGGAGCGTGTTAAATATTTGTGGGATGAGCTTAATTAATATCCACCCTCTGTAGGGATGAAGGCTAGTACATTATGGAACTTAAACGAACTAAACTTTTGAGAGCATTATGTTTTCTCGTGTATGATCAAGTGCATGGTTTAAGCAATGAAGGGCAACGATGATATCCATCGAAGGCTTACTCGAGGACGAGCAAGGTTTAAGCATGGGGGAGATGTTGACGGTGAATTTCCATCAACCTAGCCATGAGTTTACCTTCGGTGTTGGCATGAATTTTATATCTTATCCATTGGTACTAACCCCCTTGGTATATCAAGTTCGTTCGTGCATGTCGGTTTTGGAGTTTGATGTTTATGTAGGAATTTAGCATTGAAAGTAAGACTTCTGGATAAAGTTCATCAAGCACCTTGTGGCAAGACCTTGAAGCCCGGTACAAGTCAAGCAATGAAGTGAACATGACTCCAAGAAGCCCAAGGACCAACCCGTGAAGACGGAAAACTCCGAGGACCTGAACAAAAAATGTTGAATCTTGCGGGACAAGGAGCTTCATCTAAACCGCAGAGAAACTGACGTCAAGGGCCCACATGCAGAAGGGAGAATGTTCTAGAAGACACGGGAAGCATCACCGAGGAAGGCGGCCACGAAATGGGCCAGAATGGGCCCAGGCCGGTCGGCCCAGGCCGGCCGGCCCGGCCCATTTCTGGGCCCATTCGTGCCCCCCTTTGACCTAGCCGCCTCTTGGACTATTTATAGCCCCCTGGTCGAGAGCCACGCATCAACTCATTCGTCATTCGCCGCCGAGGAGCAGAGAAGAGAGGGACACCATTCCGGAGAGGAGAGGGTCGAGCTAGTTGTCTAGGGTTTCCCTAGTCGACGTGGGAACCTTGCAAGGAAGACCACGTCGGAGTTCCAGGAGCTAGAAGCAAGATCAAGGTAGGATCCCGGTGGTGATCTTGTTCATGTATCATGTACTATGTTGAATTATCAAGTTGCAATCCGATTTCTAGCGATCGAGTGTTTCTCCTACGACTTTGATTTCAATTGGCTTTTCTTACTTTAAGATCTATTCTCGAGATAGATCATAGAGGGTGTTCTTGTAGCCGTGGTGGCTAGAGGTGCATGCCTGACCTTCCAAGAGATTTCAACTTGTCCATTGGACTCGCCCTAGGCTAACCCGCACGAATAGGAGTGGGTTGTGACAGAACGGTGGCTCCAAAAGGTGGGCGTCTTCTGAGTTGGACGGGAAACCGTGATTTAAAGATGCTTTTCATGAGATTCAACTTGGCTATTTCTTCTTTGCTCGGAACTTCAACAAAAGCTTGATCCAATCTCTCTAGATTGGTTTTAACTACCCCTCTCTATCTTTTGCTACCTCCGGCTTTCATAAATTAGATTCGTTTCTTTCGATGTTCTTTAGATTAGATGCAAAAGCATTCCCTTTGAAGATCTAAGTGTTCTCAGCTTTAATAGATAGGTTCTTGCATCACACATTTGTTCCACGGATTCAATACCTTGGGTTCACACTTAAGGGAAGAAGGGTCCCTTGGCTACGACGGAGGACTTGTCTGCTTGGAAGTCCAAACGAAATTGGATACGCATATACACCGTCAACAGGGTACCCGAGGTAGATGTTTGTGGCCTCACCGAGATCGGGAACTCGAAGGAGAGACACGTGGCACACAATTTAGACAGGTTCGGGCCACGAGGTGCGTAATACCCTATGTCCTGTATGCTACGTAGCTCTTGATTGATGGGGTGTTGATTACAAGATGATGCGGATGTCTAGATAGAGGTCCCTGCCTCACCTTATATAGTCCGGGAGGCAGGGTTACAAGTCGGTTTGAGGGAGGAGAACTAGCCATACACGGGTAGGAGTACTCTACATGGGTTCGGACATGCCTAGTTTCCTAACCGAGTACTAGTCCTCTGGTTGCCTTGCGCTCCACGCTGTCTTGCAGTGTGTAGCACAAGTCGAGTAGTCCTAGGTGCCCACATAGTAGTCGGTTCCAGTACCCGCCTGGGTAGTGGGCCCTGGGATGTCCATACGACAGTGACAGAGGTGGATGTTTGCTTTCCTTCGCAGCAAGGGTCAGATCCTTTGGGATGTTACAGAGAACACAACTTATGTTCATCCGATTAACTTCCTCGCTCCAGGATCGAGAGATATGCACGACGCCAACAACAAGGCGGTTGATTACCTGTTTCGTGCCCTTTGCAAACCTGAATTCGATCAGGTCCAAGAAGAGGATTTGACTTGTAAGATTTGGGATAAGTTGAAAGTCGGTCACGCTGGGAACAATCAGGTCAAGGCAAGGATGTTTGAGACTTACCGGAGAGAGTACAAGAACTTCACTCATCTCCCTGGTGAGTCCATAGACACCATGTTCCAGCGGTTCACTGTGATTGTGAACAATATGAGGGCCAGTGTGACCGTGCTCCCGTACGATGATCATGACAGAGTTGTGAAGCTCTTGCACTTGTTGGATCGTACCATTTGGGGCGGAAAGGTCGAGGCCATCTTGGAGTCGGGCTCATATGAGACCCTTACGGTGGATGAGTTGTTCCCAAAGCTCAAGTCAGCTGAGGTGGACCATGGGGTGACAACTCGGATTGAGAGCTCGACTGACTCGCATAGTCTCGCCCTCGTCGGAGGGTCAGATGCTAGGTCTAATGCTAACCCATCCTCCAGGATGTAGTCTATGTCTTCCTTGATGACTTTGCCAAATGAGGAGTTCAACGTGCTTAGAGAGGACGAGCTGGCGCTGCTGTTCAGGAGGTTCGAGAGGATGCACGAGAACCGGGTGAACACAAGGAGGAACTCACAGACATGCTTTCAGTGCGGCAAGCAAGGACACTTCGTCGCCGACTGTTCGGAGGAGATGGAGGCCAAGGACAACTACAAGCACCGACTGAGGACGGAGAACAAGCACCGGCCGAGGTGCGATCACAAACACAAGCACAAGAACAAGGACGAGCGAAGATCGAGGAGGAAGGTCGGCCACGGCAAGAAACCTCGAGCGATGGTCGGTGCAAGCGACGTCGACTCCATCTTCGCCTACTCCACCTTGAGCTCCAGTAGCAGTGAACATGAAGGTGATCAGCGCAAGAGCAAGAAGGGGTCCAAGAACCTGAGCAGGTTGAGCTACTTCCCACGACGGCTTCTGCGGCATGGCACACAGCTCCGGCAACAAGAAGAGCCAGAAGGACAACTCGGACTCTAACTCCGGGGATGAGGTACGTGATGAACTCTCCTTCCTGCACCAAGAAAATGAGGAGCTGGGGAAATTGCTTGATAATCGTGATGACATGCTTAGAGAGGCTAAGAAAACGAGGAAAGAGCTTAGGGCGTCGCTTGATGATGCTAGGAATAGGGTGGCTGAGCTAGAAACACGGAATCTTGATGTAAAGCTTGAGATAGATTTGCTTAAGGCTTCTCCTATTGTTTCTGATGAGGTTGATTGTGCTGATTGCTCTAACTGATCTTACTGCTCTTAAGGAAAAGCATGCCTCCAAGTGTGAGGAACTAGATGTGCTTAGGGTTGAGTTGGCTGAGCTACAGTCTAGACATACTTTGCTAGGCGTTTGCACTTCTTGTCCTGTTTTGCATGGAAAGCTTGCTGAGTCTCGTTCTCGCATTGTTTCGCTTGAGGATGAATTGAAAGCTCATATTCCTACTTCATGCTCTACTTGTGAATTACATGTATAAAGAATTTGGAGCTTGCACACAATGTTGATCGCTTACAGGATGAGAATGATGAGTTGAGGAAGTGTTTGAGTTGGTTGTCGGGTCAGGAGCCTCAGCTTGGCATCATGATTGCCGCCTTTAACCGCTATGATGGTCAAGCACTTGGGGCTGACAAGATTGGAGAGAGCAGTGGTGAGAGAGATGAGAAAATTGGAGAGATTCCTATCCCACCACAAACAACACCCAAGAACAAGTTTGATCCTAAGCCTAACCATCTCAGAAACAAACTTGACACAACCCCAGATCCACCAGTGTTTCCTCCCTAAACAAACAACTTCCAAAAACCGGTGAGATTCATGAGTCCCAAGGGATATGTGGTTAGTGAGAAGGAGGGAGAGAAACCAAGAGAGAAGCCGTGTGAGGAACCACAACCAAAGCTCAAGCCAAAACCAATCTGCTTCCATTGTGAGTATTGTGGGAGAGATGGTCACAAGGATGAGTTTTGCTTCAAGAGGAAGCGAGAGGAGAGAATGGCTAAGGTGTGGGCAAACAAGGACAGGTACCACCCTTCTCATGGTGTGCCTGAGCCACATATGCCACCACCTAGGGGTAAAGCCATTGTGCGCACAGTTCCGGCTTGGGGAGTCAAGAGTGCTTTGGGTAGAAGGGACCCTGCTGATGGGTTAATCCAGTCCGACCAGTTTTGAATCCGGTCAGACCGGTTTGGGCTGCCCGTACAGATGGTCGTTTGTGTTTCATGCTCATGGAGATGGTCGTTTCAATTCCTTTGGTCATGGTACAGGTGGTAGGCATGTTGAGTCGGGTGGTGTTGAGTTTGCTGGACGTTCTCCTCCTCGTGGTCAATACGAGTTTGGCAGAGGTCACAACTTTGAGTCTCAGAGGAGCTACGATCCACGATCTTCCTTTCGTGGCTTTCGTACTCCTCCAGCGAGACGGGAGTGGTTTCCCCATGGTGGTTCCAGTTTGGGTAGAGATGGTAGGATGGACTCGAGGTTTGATGGTCGTGGTAGGATGGATTCCAATTTTGGTAGGAATGATAGGGTCGATCGTGCTAATCCCACTTTGGAGCATCTGGCTCAGCACTGGTTTTGCTCTTTTGGTACTAAACCTAGTGTTGAGTCGTTTGCTCATTCATGTGCTCATTTTTGAATTTCAAGCGGGAGGCTTGGGGAACGTTTGGCTGATCGACTCCGGTTGCTCGAGGCATATGACCGGAGATCGGGGGTGGTTCTCCAGCCTCACCCCAGTGGTGTCAAATGCACTACGTGAAAACCTCAAATAGGTCACGCAACATTGGTAACGGACCTATAAAGCCCGTTACTAATGAGGCTTTTAGACCGCAACCCAACCTCAGCAGCAATAATGCCCATTACAAATATGTTGTAGTGGTAACGGGCATCATCAAAGCGCGTCTCCAATGTAAACCAGTAACGGGCTTCAACAACACCCGTTACTAAAACCCAGCTTCGGACCCGAAAAAATCATCCAAACTGCTTAACTCCGCGTCCTCGCGTCCGCTCCCCCACCTCCTCGCGTCCGCTACCCCCGCACCGACACCGCCTCACATCTCTCTCTCGATCTCTCTCGAGTCTCTCCCGTCTCTTCTCCTCTCCTCTCCTCTCTCGCTCTCCGGCAGTCCGGCTCCGCACGCACCCCGCCGCCTCAGCCCGCCGCCAGCGCCTCACCCCGCTGCCGCTTCATCCCGCTGCTGCGCCTCCCTCCCTCCCTCCCACCACGTGCTCCTCCCCGGCGAGATCCAGATCACTAGAAGATGAAGAAGGAGCACGAGACGACCATGGAGGGGAAGGCGAAGTTCCGTGTGCGTGCTGCCAGGGACGGGATCCTCCTCACACGCGGCTACATGACGGGAATCAGGTTAGGAATGTCTCTTCCTTCCTCTCTTCCTCTCTGATCCCCCCAAATTGATTGATGTCTTGG